>BSEG01000001.1:24180000-25515000 GCA_036245055.1 Diospyros kaki | reverse complement strand
ACCAAAAGAGGGCAAAAGTCCCCCAAATATCATGTGCCATGTTCCATGCAGAAATAGATGATTGACTCTCTCCTGTCTTTTCTGCAAAGAAAGCACCAATCTACTGCAATCTGGTCTCACTTCATGAAGTTGTCCAAAGTGAGAATGGACCCTAGAGAAGTGAACCAAACAAAAAGACCACTCTAGGCAGAGCACTATCCTCCACAAGTCCTTCCAAGGCAAAGCCTCTCTCCCTTTTTCATGAATGGTCCGCGTAGAAAGATTGGATGGAAAAGATTCCATCATTGATGGCTGCCAAAACCTATCTGTCCTCTTTCTGCCTCACTCTAGAATGGTTTGCATGGCAAGCTTAACAAGGCTGTCAAAGAATCCATCTTCAGATCCACAAAGTAGAGCCAGAGGGAGACCTAAATAAGAAGCCAAGTTTCCAACCTTTAACCCAGAATATTCCTAACATTACTAACATTATTGAAAGACAATTTATTATATTTTAGACTTTATTCTGTTTGATTAATTCGTCAATATATTTAATGTAACGGCCCATGTCTGTTTTCATATGATGGCGTTGCAAGAAGAGATATGCAAGATGTATTTATTCATATTTGATTTCTTGTACACACGTAGATATACAGTTTTTGACACTAATTGAAGAATTGGTTTTATCATTCAGTCTGCATTGATTAAAAAAGCTGAAGATACTGAAGCTGATACTGCTGAACAAAGTGCTATTAAGCTGAGGTCACAACAGACTTCTAATGCTTTGGTAGTGACCGACCAATGCCCTGCCAATGGTTCAGCTCCTGTGAATGAGCTTGGTCTTGTAAAGATACCTAGCATGAGCAATGTGGTGAGATATCTTTGCTTGGATTTTATGAACTTTAAAGATTCAGTATTCTCTATTTTTTAGCTTCATCTACATAATAACTTGGTTGAATTTTTGTACAGGATCAGAATTCATCAGATCAAGGGTTGACTCCGGAAAATGGGGCCCTGAGTGTTGTAGATCCTCAACCTACTGGGCCTTCAGCTGATCTCCTTGGTGATCTCATGGGTCCACTGGCTATTGAAGGACCTCCTGGTACTTCTGCTCAACCCGAGTATAATATAGTCCCTGGAGCTGAAGTTGCTCCAATTGCCGAAGAGGCTTTAGCCATTGCTCCCGTTGGCGAGCAGACAAATGCTATCCAGGTTTCTGTTTCTATCTTTACATGTATTGTTGATTGTAAAGAGGAAAATGTGACCAAAGTTTGCATCTCTGACACTGTGCAATCATAGTTATAATTAAGAACCAGTTATTGTAGCATTGTTGCTTTCATGCAATATGACCTACCTCCTTTTTATATAAAGTAGAAAAGAGGAGAAAATGATATAATTAACAACGTTTAATTTTTAACTCTTAAGTGGTGACTTGGGCCTATTTATTGTCCAACGGGGGACTTGAAATAATAAAGCGGAGTATTTGGATTCCAACTTTTTTTCTTTCTTCTATGAGTACTGTGATTAGTAATGGAACTTCAGTACATCTTAGTTATGAGAATTGTTACCTTGGTGTCTCCCCATGTTTTGCTTCCTCGGTAATGGTCTTGCTTAAATTTTATAAAAGCTTTAAATTCCGTAGTTGCTATCTTGCTGAATATCTGTGCTATTATACATTTCCCTTGCTCTTTTGCTTCTCAACAGTCAACGAAAAGTCATTTTGTACTGTTTCTTTATTTAGGACTGTCATTGACTTTTTACTTGTAGGCAGTAGCTTGGCAATATAATATTAGGTTGTGTGAGAAAATAGTACACGCATTAAAGGTTAATACTTGCAATGGGAAAGATCTCTGACATTCTTCAATCATATGAATAAAATAAATTTCCTAAACTTGTATTATTGGCCGTTTCTGCAAAGCAAGCAACTATGAATATGCAATCAACATGGCAATTATTTCTTAAAATGAAGAATCAAGACAAAACATGGCTACAAGTGTTAATTTCTCATATGGACTCTACACCATCTTCGAATTGTTTGTGCTTTATATTGCTGGGGCAATTCATTCCATCTTAGAATTGTTTGTGCTTTATATTGCTGTGGCAATTCATTCTTCTTTGCTGCTAAACAAACCTAGTTTTGGTGGGCTAAACAAACCTAGTTTTCTAGCAATTTAGCCAATCCCTGCCTGTAGCCTTTTCGAATCATTCCATAGTTTTATGAGATTGATTGGTTCTACACCTACTCGATTCAATAAATCTTGCCATGCAAGTCCAAAGCTGCACCTGAGTGGGCAGCAATAATATTTATTCCCTCACAGAGATGGGAGAAACTGAACTCCGGAGAAGTGAGATGAATATAGATATGCTTTTATTCTAGTGGTTTGAATACCAAGAATAATAGGCAGAGAAACATATTCAAGTTAGTATAACAAGCATGTCAAATGATAATAATAGAAATAATTGGACTCAGACAAACAATACTTGAAGACATGATTCCCAGACTATTCCTAATAGACTGGGTTCTCTGACCCATGAGCTTTTTGTTTCGCCTTTTGTTGCACCTTTTTTGGGAACTATATCTGTATCTGTTCTCTTCTACATAATGTATGGTGTTGGTTATTGATAAAAGCTGCAAAACAGATGGCACAATGTAGGAATTCTACAATGCATCTTTTCTTTTTTCTGGTTTTTCAGCTTGTTGTGGTTCATCTTTTTTCTTTTATGTGTTGTGAAATAAGACCACATTTAGGCTCCATCTCTTTCAAAATAAAACATTTTGCTGGAAAATGTTTTGACTATTTTCTTGTATTTGGATTACAAAAAAATGGAAAATATTTTTTTAGCTTCAAAAGGAGGAATGACCTGCCAATTCAATTTTTCTGAGTCATTTTTCTATTCACACAAAAACTAATAAATACATCTCTTCTATCAAAATACATTTACATATATGTATATTTATCTATAAATACATACACACACATACCATATGTATACATTATACATATACATACACAAACACATATATATGCATACATACACATACATAGCTAATTTTTGGAAAATATTTTCACATGTAAACCAAACATGGGAAAATAAAATAAAAAATATTTTTTGTGTAAAAAATTTATCATTGAAAATTATTTTCCAATGTAAAATATTCTTTTTTAAACAAGCAGGGCCTTAGATGTTCTTTTTTAATTCTATTTCCAATGTAAAGTTGAAACAAACGGAGCCTTAGATGTTCTTTTTTTTTTCTTTGGATAAATAAGAGGTACATCATTTTGGCTTTGATTGACCAATTTCATGATCCATTTTTGCAGCCAATAGGAAATACTGCAGAAAGGTTCCATGCTTTATGCCTGAAGGACAGTGGTGTGTTATACGAGGATCCTTATATTCAGGTATGCTGGCCATGTTAAGTTTTTGGCTTTTCAATTCTGTTTACATTGAATGTCTGTTATCTCTACCTAGCCAAAAATGTCATTTATCTCTTAATATTTTCTCTATGTGAAGAACTGAGTTGACAGTTCGTGTGTGCACTCATCAAAAAATTTCCACGCTTCTTGAAATTTTCTGTAAATACTTTTACAGATTGGCATTAAAGCTGAGTGGCGAGGCCATCATGGCCGACTTGTTCTCTTCTTGGGAAACAAAAACACTGCCCCACTAGTCTCAGTTCAAGCTCTGATATTACCTCCCTTTCATCTGAAGATGGAGCTCTCACTGGTACCTGAAACAATTCCTCCACGGGCACAGGTCAGACAGCTGGTTATGCTTTTTTCTCTGTCATGTTATTATCAGTTTTTTTTTTTTCATCTTTTTGTGCTTTCCCTTTTCTTTTATCCAATATTACTTTCTGGTTGCTTAGGTTCAATGCCCACTTGAAGTCATCAACCTCCGCCCAAGTAGGGATATAGCTGTTCTTGACTTCTCCTACAAGTTTGGAACTCATGTGGTATTGTCTAATGATGAATTTTTTTGGGTAGTACCTAGTAATTTTAGTAACTGTGTATCTTATCCTCAACTTTCTCCAGGTCAACATAAAACTTCGCCTTCCTGCTGTCATTAATAAATTTTTCCAGCCTATATCGGTGTCTGCTGAAGAGTTTTTCCCACAATGGAGATCACTTTCTGGACCACCTTTGAAACTCCAAGAAGTGGTATATACACTGTCTCCTTTTCTTCTCATGCATGCATATAGATGTGCATATATATTGAATTATCTCATTTCTTTTGGTGGGTACTGTTTAGTGGCTTCTATTGCTTCAACGAAGAGAACTATTATCATTTCTCCTTGCACATGTGAAAATCAACAACAAGAAGAATCACAAACTTTAGTGGACTTGAGAAAGTCAAATGTTCAAAAAAATATTGACTTACACATATAGAATCAGTTAGAATTTTCTACCTTCTGTCATACTTTGAATATAGTAATTGCATTTTGGAGATTTGTCTGCATTTTCCAGTAGTTGGGGATTTAAGTACTCAGCCATATCTTGTTGAATTTTGAAGTTCATAAAATTTTAGCATGGAACTGGCTTCGAAAACTGTTGTCCACCTGCTCAGTTAAAGAAAACCTGTAGCCTTCTTATCTTATCATCCTCAATTTATTTACTTAGTACATAAGCTAAGGGGATATTGTTTTTGAAAGAAATTTGTAGGTATGAGGGCACTGATATTCATGATGTTAAGTGGGGCAGAGATAATATATTTTGCAAGCTTCATTTCTAAAATGTCCTTGTGAATCCAGCTATTCTGCTTTTTAGTTATCGGAACCGTTGTGAAGAAGTTTTATTTTGTCTATCGTGTAGAGGAGTAGCTCTAAAACTTGATTATATTTTTGTATTAAACAGAATTAGAGGGGTTAGTATTTTTGTAGCTTTATTCACAAAATCCAATCCATGTTTAAAGAGTTTTTCATTTCAAAACATTTACCTGTTTTAACACAATGAAATATCTTAGTTGTGTTGTGTAGTCAACATTTTTACAAATATAGAAAGGGGATAACTTAATGGTAATCCCTCAAAAATCTCGTTGGAAGAGGTAAAAGTAGAGACAGACCTTAACCTTAAGCATTATCTGCGGGAAGTGCTTCCTGACGCTTTGGGGCTTGATAGCTCAAGTTTTGTACTGTTGTGCCAACAACAATTTAAAAGTAATATATGTTAACTTTCTGGTTTTTTGGATAAAATTTGGCAGGTTAGAGGCGTAAGGCCAATGCCTCTTGTGGAAATGATTAACTTATTTAACAGTTTCCGGCTGATGATTTGTCCTGGACTTGTAAGTTCCCTTTTGTATCAACTTGTGACTACCTCTCTCAGAAAGGCAGTTTGCTTTATGTTCTATTTCCTTTTTCAGGATCCAAATGCCAATAATTTGGTGGCAAGCACGACTTTTTATTCAGAGAGTACACAAGCCATGTTGTGCTTGGTAAGATTTGTCTTTTAATAGCTAGAGCCATACACATTTGCATTATTATTGCCAGCGATGGATAGGCATTTTATGGTGGACCTTACGTCACAAGGTTAAATACTCTGTTACAAACTTAAAAACTTATAAGCATTGGCACTTGCCGGAAGTCCACCTTGGCTATTCAATTCCATTTGGTTAAATTTTAGTTAAAAAAAGACAGGAAAATTGCTGGTGTTTGAAATTATTTAAAATGCTTGGCTCTTTCGAGGGCTGCACTCCATTTTGGCCTTGTTGAAGTTGTAGTAAATAATAACCTTTGTGAAATGCTGACTGCTATATTTTCTCTCATATTTTAGATGAGAATTGAAACAGATCCAGCAGACAGAACACAGCTGCGAATGACAGTTGCCTCGGGGGATCCTGCACTAACATTTGAGTAATGCCTTCTACTTCTACAAGCCCTCGCTTAACTTGTCTCCAATTCAATATCTTATATCATCACGATTATACAGGTTAAAGGAGTTCATCAAGGAACAATTGGTGAGCATTCCTACAATTCCCCGGGCACCTGCACCACCGCCTCCACAAGCTCAGCCTACAAGTCCTCCACCTCCAACATCGATGTCAGATCCCGGGGCAATGCTTGCTGGTTTGCTTCACTAAGGTGGATGCGGCGATCAAGTGAACAAATTTTCTTAACAACACCTGTAAAACTGATCATACAGTCTTCCACCCGTTACCATGCCCATACCAAGAGGTGAGAGTAAGAAACTAATACAATGCAGGGGCTGGCGGGCTTAAAATGGCGAGCATGGTATGTGCAAAGCTTTAGCATTATCAGTTGGTTTTCTATTGGGCAACGGGTCAGGCCTTCAAGCTGCATAGTGTCATTCTTTGTGCACAATCTCATATCCTGCAGTTTGTTTTGTCGTTGGATGAGGGTTGTTTTTCTTCTTCTTCTTCTTTTATAGTTGTTTTCTTTGTCTTTTTATTTGTTTCTAGTGAGGTTTTACTGAATCGGTTTTTGTAATATGAAACATATCATCATGATGCCAGTAGTTTAATGTAGGGTCAGTTGTAAGATTCATTTGTTTGTGGATACATATATTTATATTTTCAATAAGAGCAATTTTGGGAGGAAAAAGAAACCGTAGCAGCATTGATGTGCCCTTTTTCTTCTTTCGGTTCCCTTGTTGATTTTATGTGATGTTGCGGGTATGATTGCCGGATGTTCATATTAAATGAAAGATATGTGAACATATATATATTTGTTTTTCAATGTAAAAGTTTTACCATAAGAACAAAATAGAGTTAAAATATATATTGTCTCCTCATTGTTTGAAATAGGATAATATTGAAATTAATGTAAAATAATATATAATGTTTTTCCTTATTTAAGGGAATATTCAAAATTGACGGAATGAAATAAAAAAAAAATATTAGCAATTTATGACAATCCTATCTCAATAGATAAAAAGAGTTATGTTAAATTAAGATAAATTTTAATTTTAAAAATGTTGTTAAGATTTATATTATTAACACATACAAATAATTTTTTTAATCTATTTTTCCTAATTTAAGAGCAGATTTTCATTTCCATTTGGAATCTGTTCATATCTTTTGGTCCCTCTCCAAAGTAGCAGACTTACTAATTTTTTTTTCTCTCTCAAAACTGCTACTATTTAATATAAAGAATTATTAAATTACTATCCAAACTAAATTTCCAAAGTGAACTCTAATTGAAAAAGGGTTGTTGAACCAGCGATCTTTCTGCTATTTTTGGAAATAATGGTTAATTCAATCTAGTGTTTTGTTAAGAGGATAAATTACACCTTTTGTACTTATAAAAATTGATAAAAAGACAAAAATAACTTTGATATTTAGAAAAATGACAATAATTTTCTTTGACTTCATAATTCTAGCCACATTTTCTCTTTATCATTATTAAAATTACTAATATGCAGAAAGTATCTTTATTTTTTTCCCTCTCCTTCCCATCACCCTCTTCATTTGTTTGATAATCTATTTAAAATCTAACAGTTTGTTAACATTTTTCACTTTCATGTGAGAATATTTTCGTTATGTTAAAGCTTTTTATATCCATGAAATAGTGACGAAAAAGCATAATTAAAGTTGTAAAGTTATAAAATATGACTATTATTTGTCAAATGTTAAGAGCATCTTTATTTTTTCTTTTATCAAACTTTGTTAGCCGTAATTTACTTATTTAATTAGTGGTTCTTTACTATTATTTAAAGAAGCTTTGGTTCAACAATGATATGATATAAATTTAAAACTAATAATATTTTCTTAAATAATTTCAAGATAATAGTAGTTATAAACTTTTGACAAAATTACGTCCTGCACTTTTGAACTTTAAGATAATTGCAAAAACTACTTCTAATATTGAAAAAAATGTAAGTACTATATTACAATTTGCACTTACCATTAGTTAACTTTTGTTAAAAATTTAAAATTAATCAAAATACCTTTAGAGAACCCCCCCCCCCACCTTCTCTTATTCTCTCTCTTCCTTTATTTTTTCTTTTTTTTTGTCTCACATACACATAAATACTCATTTCACATGTGAAGGTCATCTCTCAAAATCCCGTTATCAAAAGGTTTTGAGAGAAAATCTTAAAAAAATTAATATAGATAAACACTCGAGTAAATAAATTATTATTTTTTTTACAACAAAAGCCAAATAAATATTAAAATAGTAAATTTATTTAATACAAACATTAGGGACTTATTTATTTACAATATAATAAATTGTAACAATCTTGTCTCTGCACTCGAAATACTCTCAAAGTCATTTTTTATTGGGATTGCTCCGTACACAATACTACTCCACGGGAATCAAACTCCACTAGGCTTACCCTCAACCTTTGCTTTCCCTTTTCTTAGAATGATGCTTAAGTAAGTATAAGTTGCAAGGTTCAACAAATATAATTTAAAAAAATAACGTGAAGTAACAAGAATCAAAGCATTACAGAATAACTTAACACATTATGTACACTCATGCCATGCTTTACCCAATTACATAACCTTATGCATATGTATAGATGCACACATATAGTCATTGAGGCCTACATAAGATATTTCGACACCCAAAACCCTAAAACACAAGTAAAAATATATATCTGTAAACAAATCATTTAATTGTGGACCAAAATATTTATCGCGTCAGGCTTACACCTACCCAGCTTATGGTATAAAAACCATCAACTATGAGCCGAAGCTCCCTCATGTCAAGATTTCACCTATCGAGCTTAAGATTACCTCACGAACATAATTCGTCGCGTAAAATATCAGATGCGCAAAATAATTATCATGCACATGTATCAACTCTTAAATTTATATATAAATTTGTGCATGATCATATGTCTTCAAATATTCCACGCACATGACCAAATGATATACACACGACCGCTCATATTTGTACATTAATAACATACATATAGCACCAACGATAGTCAAGCATAATATTAAATCAACAAATACATATATGATTGACTGATACACATATAATATGCAACCACACCTACTTTAAAATGTGAGGACCCAATATGAGAGAGGCATAATTCCTTTGAAAATATAGGGTGAATTAAATTCTATTTAAGCTTTTAGATGAAATTCATTAAATATTCAAGGAAGAACAAAATTAATTTTTTAAAGTAAAAAAAAAATTTAGAAACTTACTTTGAAAGAACAACAATATAAGAAATTGCATTTAAAAAAAAAATGATATAAAACTTGCCTCCAAAGAAAAAAACAAAAAGGAAAGATAACTTATCTTATATATTTATTCTTTTGATTTTTACTTGAATAGAACTGCTAAAGTATTTGAGATGAGTTTGAAGAAATTGAAAAAGAGAGGTGGAGTCAGGGGAAAGGTTCACCTACCTCTTTTTCTTTTTATTAATTATAATATATTATCATATATATATATATATATATTAATTTGGCACCACATCAGATTGAGACGGAGACAACTCTTATGCACATCGACCAGCTCCCTTAATTTTTCTTCCTTACATAAAATATATATAATATAATATATACAATATTAATATTATATATGTATATATATATGTATAAATATCTTGCATTCACATTTGAAATTAGGAGGAAGAAACGGATTAATTATACCAATAATAATCTAACTTTGCATTCTATTACTGTTTGATTATTGAACTTTGAAATATTTTTGGTTAGTCACTGATATTTCAAAATGGTTACTACTTAGTCACTGAATTTTGAAATATTACTTGTTAATCATTAATATTTCAAAACTGTTACTACTTAGTTACTGAATTTTAAAATGTTACCTATTAATCACTGATATTTCAAAATTGTTACACTGAAGTTTAAAATATTACTTGTTAATCACTAATATTTCAAAACTATTTGTCATTCGTCACTCTTGAACCTAAAGTTCAGTGACTATCGAGTGACGGGTGAAAAATAATTTTGAAATATCAATGAGTAGCAGGTAATATTTTAAAGTTCAGTATAATAGTTTTAAAATATCAGTGACTAATAGGTAACATTTTAAAGTTCAGTGACTAAGTAGTAACAATTTTGAAATATCAGTGACTAACAGGTAACATTTCAAAGTTCAATGACTAAACAGTAACCGTTTTGAAATATCAGTGACTAACAGGTAATATTTCAAAGTTTAGTGACCAAACAATAATAGAATGCAAAGTTGAGTTATTATTGATATAATTAACCTAGGAAGAAACCATATATTACTTTTACTTTTTTTGTTTTTATTTCAATTAAATAATATTATATATATATATATATACGACACACCACACCCTTCCCGACCCCTTCTCTCTCCTTTAATTTTATTTTATATATATATATATTAAATTATTATAATAATAATATAATATATTATATATATATATATTATTTACTATACACTATTTACTATTGACATGTGAAATTAATTGTTACAATTATATTAAATCTGAAGAATAGTTATTGCAATTTCTGGTTAAGTTTTTACATAAATAATACAAGTTTGGAAAAAATTATACATAATGAAAATAACAAATAATATTTTACTTATAAAATTTTGTTAAATAATTTTATAGTAATATCTTAATAATTTCTGTTAGCGCTAAACTAACTAAAATTTGTTGGCGAAAATAAAAAGTAGGAAACCAATTAATATTTATAATGGAAAAAGTGGCGGGAAAGCTATGGAGTCTGTCGAACCCTTCGTCTCCACCTGTTGCTCCTAGGGTTTTCCCGAGAGTCTCAGTTTCCCCAAAAAGCTTCTCAGACCTGCTCAGTTCCTCGGAATAATTTTAATTTCCGGTTTATCATTCTTCGATCTTTAGCTTTTTTTTTCATTATACTTTTTTATTCTGAAGACTCATATGGGGAACAAGGTCACCGACGAATTGGTATCGACGGTCCGGTCAATCGTCGGCTTCGACTACTCCGACATGGACATAATTCGAGCTCTTCACATGGCGAACAATGATGCCACCGCCGCAATCAACATCATCTTCGACACCCCCAATTTCCGAACCCACAGCAACAAACCCCCAATCAGGCCGAATTCCCCGGCTCAGATGCGCAATTCGAGCTCCAATCCTAGCAGGGTCGATAAGACCCAGATTAGTTCAAATGGTGCCCCAAATCCAAGCAGCAGGATCGAGAGTGAGGTTAAAGTAGAAGCCCTTGGAGAGTCGAGCGGGTGTTCGAGTCCGATTGGGAGTGAGTGGTGGTTAGTGGGTTGCGCCGAAGTTACGGGTCTGTCCACTTGTAAGGGGAGGAGGCTCAAGTCTGGTGACGAAGTGAATTTCTCATTTCCGGTGAAGAAAGTAGAAACTACATCTTCGCCGGCAAAGTTTGGCGGACGAGGGAGACAAGTGGCTGCTTGTTCGGAGATCGTTAGGTTCTCTACGAAGGATTCTGGGGAGGTATATTACATTTTTTTTTTTTTTTTGAGGACTGGAGTTTTGTATATGAGTAGTAGCTGATTTATTAGTCACTAAAATGTCATTTGCTTTCAAAAGTGAAAGAAATAGAATTGCTGGATAAAGCTTAACTGAGCTGGGGATTCTAAAAAACTCTTACTTTAAATAAAAGACTATGAAAATTTAGTGTTCATATAAAAGGCTGTAGGGAAATGTAAACGCTAATGTATTTCAAAAATATGGATAAGTTGCATATACAGCCACATATATACTTTCATTTTTGTTAAAAGTAATTATGGACAAGTATACTCATTATAGTTTTATATATGCTTACTCAACAATTGTTTAAATGTTAGTATTAAGAATTTATATTACTGTCTCCCTGCTTATATTAATATTTATATTGCAAAACTTCAGCAAAACATCCGAGAATGAGAAAAATAATTAATTTTAAGTAACATAGATTTATGCAAGGATCATCTTACATATAGTTAAATTGTAGGTCAAGCCAATAAACTAGATATTGAGAAATTTAATAAAAGAAACCATTGCAAGAAATTTGTCTAAAAGGTGTGTTTAGTTAATCTACCAGTGTAAAATATGACAACTCTGTTCAGTAGAGCTCTCTCCCTCTTTCAATACTTTTTTGCCCTTTGCTATTAGTGGAAAATAATGAGACGGAAACAAAACATATGTAGTTTGTGGTCATGGAGCCTTTAGATATTATATATATACACATATTTTTGATTCAATAAAATTGGGTTTATGGGCAGATTGGAAGAATCCCTAATGAGTGGGCACGGTGTCTGTTGCCACTTGTAAGGGATAAGAAGATTTGTATTGAAGGTTTCTGTAAATCTGCTCCTGATGTGTTAGGCATTATGGACAGCATCATATTGTCTGTCAGGTATGCTAAATGTGAATTGAACTTGATTTAGGCCTTAATATGGATGATGAAAGGCGGAAGTAGGTGTTTTAAAACTTCTGCTCAAGTAATGTATGAACTGGTTGGTTGACAACAAATTTTGTTTGCCGAACAGTGTTTATATTAATAGTACCATGTTTCGCAAAAGTCACAAGACCTCTCTCAAAGCTGCCGCCACTTCTATGGATGAGTCAGTTGTTCATCCCCTGCCAACCCTCTTCCGGTTGCTAGGCTTGACTCCTTTTAAGAAGGTGATATTTTTCTCCGAGTTGTAACACTTACATGGAGAGTTATATTAGTTTTCATTTAGTTATATGATTATGATGGATAAATATGATTATGGCAATTTTTTTGACAACTTGTGGTGGTTATATTTTCTTCCTCAAAAATATACTCTCTGTGAATTATTGTTTCTAAAACCCCACTGAATATTTTACTTGTGTTTGCTTGGCTACAACTAGGCTCAATTTACTCCTGGTGATTTGTATACAAGAAAGCGACCTTTGAATTCAGAGGTATAGTAAACAAAATACTGGCTTATCCGATTATGTTAATATGAACTCTAGTATGTGATTTTATCTGAACAGGACAGTTCTGTCTTTCACACTTCATTGCTACATGTTAACAAGGTGAAGAATCCATCTTTGGGTGGAAATGAAGTCGAGAATGACGAGTCCATCTCAGATGTTGATCTTGATAACATTGTCGGTGTTGGTGATAACTCTGAGCTAGAGGTAATGCCATTGTTTTGAGATCTTCCTGCTAATGGAACTTGCACATGTACAAGCAAGTAAAAATATTTCATGAGGTTTTGTGTTTAGGAAATGGAACCTCCTTGTACTCTTCTATGTGAGCTTCGCCCTTACCAAAAGCAGGCTCTTCATTGGATGATTAATCTGGAGAAGGGACAGCACATGGATGAGGCAGCAACAACACTTCATCCTTGTTGGGAGGAATATCATCTTGCAGACAAGTATGTGGAGTCCGTCACATTGTATTCACTGACTTTGGAATTCCATGGTTATGAAAATCTTCATCTTTGCAGGAGGGACCTTGTTGTCTACTTAAATGCTTTCTCTGGTGATGCAACAATGGAGTTTCCTAGCACTCTTCAAATGGCCAGAGGAGGAGTACGTTCTGATCCTGTTTGATTTCTTTTCTTTTGTCTAACTCAGATTGTTATTAGAAGTATTTTGGTGTTTGACTTTAGCATGCATTTAAGATTTTGGCAGATGCTATGGGACTTGGGAAGACCATTATGACCATAGCTCTCCTTCTTATGCATTCAGAAAGAAGTGGATCAAGTTCCCCTTCCTCAAGTGAAGCCTTAATTGAAAATTGTGAGACAACAGATATGTCAAATCACTCTCCATCACTCATAAAGAAAACAACAAAAAATTCTGGTTTTGATAAGCTTTTGAGGAAAAAGAATTTACTGGTTGGTGGTGGCAATCTGATTATTTGTCCTATGACTCTCTTAGGCCAGTGGAAGGTACTTGCATTGATATTTGCCCATTTGCTATGTTTTTGTGGTATACAGACTGTGATGTGTCAAACTCACACCTCCCATTACATTACATGCACTCTTTTTCCCTGTACTGATAGGCAGAGATTGAAACTCATGCGGAACCTGGATCCTTGTCTCTCTATGTTCATTATGGACAAAGCAGATCAAAGGATGCACATATTCTAGCGCAGCACGATGTGGTTATAACCACCTATGGGGTTTTAGCCTCAGAGTTTTCTACAGAGGTAATCCAACTTTCATTTATTTTCTCTCTTGAATTGGTAAATGTCTTAGTAATCTTGCTTAAGTGGATTACTCATATATCAACATAGACTCTTCTGTCATTACATGGTTTGGTTTTGTAGAATGCTGAAGATAATGGTGGACTTTACTCTGTGAGATGGTTTAGGGTTGTCCTCGATGAGGCACATACCATAAAGTCTTCGAAGAGTCAAATTTCTCTAGCTGCCACTGCACTTGTTGCTGATTGTCGATGGTGCCTTACAGGCACTCCTATCCAAGTATGTTCATATTATATTATTGGATTATGGCACTGACTCTGTGCGCATGCATGCATGTGTTTGTGTGTGTGTGTGTGTGTGTGTGTGTGTGTGTGTGTTTTACCTTTTTTGTTGACAAAAGAGAAGATGATAAGAAAGGAAGTTTCTATGGGGGTGGGTCTTGCACAACATGGATAAGGAACTATTTACAAAGAAAAATCATCTAAAAAGTCTCCAAAAGAAGGATTAAAGAAAAGAGCACATTCTCCTTATTGCTTTAACCAGCTTCTTCTTTGAACTCATGTCTGTAGTGAGTTAGTTTAACCATATGGATAATTATGTTTTGTTCATTTCAATGTTCAGTGATTTCTTCTTTTGTTTTGTGTATAAATAAATTCTACCTCTTTGAACTAAAATGAAGAACCTTACAAAATATCTATGTTTTCTTAGATTGACCTTGATCAGTGACTTGGTCTGCCTTGGCTGCATATTAGTTGAGTATGGATATTGTTAAAGGAAGAAGATATAAAAATACTTGCTGTTGTGTGCCGAAAGGAGATAGGATGATAAGAAGAGTTTGAAGGGGTTTAAAATTAAAGAAGGCTAAGACGATAAAGAAGGGATAAGAAGTTATAGATAAAGTTGTTACATAAAGATAGGATAGAACTATTACTTAAGTTTAAATCCTATCTTATATGTTGTACCATATTTAAATTTGTATTTTGTATTCCTGTATTTTAGGAGCAAACTGAGGCCTGCTCATGTATAAATACCTCTTCTAAGTTCAATACAAGTCGAGAAAACAGTTTGTTTGTTCATCTCCAATTATACCTAAGGTATTCCTACTTAGGTTCTTTTGTTTTGTTCATGGTATCAGAGCCACTGATCTTGTGGCTGACTATCTTATCCTTCCCCTTCACCAAACAATAGTTTTACAATGTCTAGCAATCCACCAACAAGTGAGACTTCCACTTACCGATTAAATTGAACCGAGGAGCAAAACTGAACCGAACTGACCAATTAACCCAAAAGACTGAACTAATCAATAACTGAAAAAATTGAACCAAAACCATATTAACTGAACTGAACCGATTAAACCGAAGAAACACAAAAAAATCGAAGAAAATCGAAGTAACCGATAAAAAACACACAAAATCAAAGAAAACGATGTCGTGTTATAAACATAAAAACAACATCGTTTTAAAGTTCGGTTATTCCAACCAAAAAACCGAACCGAAAATCGAAAACCAAACTTTTGAGAAAAATTACCCGAATTGAATTGATGCAAGAAAAAAATCGAACCAAATCAACAAGTTCGGTTGGTTTGGTTTGGTTAGTTTGGGTAAACCAAACTTTTGCTCTCCCCTACTATTGGCCCTACACCCACTAGAACCACACAAATTCCAACTGTTTTGAGTTCTCTAGACGGCCATACCCTTCAAATCACACAACATAAGCTGAATGGGACTAATTTTCAAGAATGGTCTCAATCAGTTTTGTTGGTCATTAAAAGGAAAGGAAAAGTGGGATATCTGATTGGTGCCACTCCTATGCCAGATCTCGAAGCTGCCACTTATGAAGTTTGGGATGCTGAGAACTCAATTGTTATGGCTTGGCTCGTTAATTCCATAGAGCTGAACCTATCTTTTCTACAAAACAACCAAGGAAGTATGGAAGGCAGTGCAAGCACTCTACTCAGATATGGAGAATACAACTCAATGTTTTGAAATTTGGTCGGCCATTCAGACAACAGGACAAGGTAATCATTTGGTCACCGAGTACTATTACCTGTTGATTGAGTTATGGCAGGACATGGACATGTTTTATGACATTAGATGGGAGTGCACTGAAAATGGAGTTAAATACAATAAAATGGTGAGAAAGAACGGATGTTTGATTTTCTTCATGGCCTCAATTCTGACTTGGATGAGGTTCGAGGAAGACTACTAGGAACTAAACCATTCCCATAGATCTGGGAGGCATTTGCAGAGATAAGAAGGGAGGAAAGCCGTAAGAAGGTAATGATGAACTCTTTTTTTACAAGTGAGAATAATACTCATAATTCTACTTCTAAACTAAAAACATCACCACTGTGTGGTGAATCACAAAGAGATAAATAGTGGTGTGATCATTGTTATAAACCCTATACTTGTTGGAAAATTCATGGTAAACCAACAAACTGGAAGGGAAAGAATCCAAAGAAGGTGACTCAGACAGCCTATGCAGTAGAATCTGAAGAAGGCAAAACCACTAACGTCACCCTAACAATGGATCAATTGGAGCTACTCCAGTGGGTATTAAATTAGACAAAGGTCACAAAGCCATCTGATTTAGTTGAATCTCCTAAACCAACTGTGTCATTTGCCAAACAAGGTACATCCTATAAGTGTTTTTATCTAGATTGTAGATACCGGAGCTTCAGATCATTTAATAGGTTCATTACATGGATTTTCAACTTATAAAAGGTGTGATAGGGTTATAACTCTGACAATGGCTAATGGGAGAGTGTCCTATGCTAAAGGAGAAGGATCAATATACATAGCCAGCCTACATTTTAAATTTGTTCTATATGTGCCTAATTTAAAGTGTAACTTATTATCCATCAATAAGCTGACAAAAGACATGAATTGTAATGTGACATTTCTTCCATCTCATTGTGTTTTTCAGGATCTAAGTTTGGGGAGGATGATTGGTAATACTAAGGGAAAGGAAGGTCTTTATTATGTTAATGGAGATGCCTGTACTCCTACTTCATCTAGGTTACATAACAAATCCTCTCTTCTACTGTCTTAAATTTCAATATTCAGTTATGGCACAAACAGTTAGGTCATCATAGTTTTAGGTATTTGAAAATCTTGCATCCTTATTTGTTTATTAATAAAAGGAGTGATTCTTTTCAATGTGAGTAGTGTATACTTGCTACCCAAACTAAAGTCTCACATCCTATTCATTCTTACCAACCCTCCAAGCCATTTTATTTGGTGCATAATGATGTATGGGGATTAGCAAGAATTCCTAATCTAACCAACACACTTTGTTTTGTCATTTTCATAGATGATCATATCAGGGTTTGTTGGGTTTTCTTAATGAAGGAAAAATCTGAAGTTCATGCAATTTTTAGAAAATTACACCAAATGGTATGTAATGTTTTTCAAACTTCGATCCATGTCCTTTGGTTGGATAATGGTATGGAATATTTCTCAAATGAGTTTAATATCTACTTGAGTGAACATGGGATTATTCATCAAAGTACTTATCCCTATAATCCACAACAAAATGGCGTGGCTGAAAGAAAGAATCGCCACCTCCTTGAAACAGCCTGACCCTTAATGTTTACAAGTTTAGTTCCTAATTCTTATTGGGGAGAGGCAATTCTTACAGTTGCATACCTTATCAATAGGCTCCCTACTAAGGTTCTAAATTTTAAGACTCCCTTGAGCACTCTTCTTGCTAGCTATCCACTTCATACTAGAATGCTTAATTCACTGTCACCAAAGGTCTTTGGTTGTACGACGTGTATAATTACTCTTTATTTCACTTCAAATTGGAACCAAATTCTATGAAATGTGTGTTTGTTGGCTACTCTCTAACATAGCAAGGCTACAAGTGTTACTGTCCTAAACACTAGAAAATTTGTTATCTCGTGTGATGTCTCTTTCCTCAAGAATCAATATTTTTATTCCCTCATATCTCTGCAGGAGGGGACTTCTAATCCTAATGCAGAGCAATGTTAGGATTCTCTGTTTTGTCCTGAGGTAGTTACTATAGTTACTCCTACTCCAAGTTATGTAATAGATTAAGGGGGAGAACAACAGGTCCAAGCTCCTAAAAAACCACCCTTGGTTTATTGTTGAAGATCTTATGGCCCAAAACAAGGCCAGCCATCACCTTAGGAGGAAGGTCTAGTGCTTGAAGAGGATGGACCAAGGGTAGTACCGTAAGAGGATGTGAGGACAATACCTGAAGAGGAAGAACATAGAACAATATCTACAGAAATAGAAACCACAAAAACCTATGATCTGGATATCCCAATAGCCTGGTGGAAAGGGGTAAGGTCATGTACCAAGCTTCCCATATCTAACCACTTGTTATATTCCAGATTGTATCCACAATTCAGGGCTTTAACTACATGAGTTGATGAAATTCAAATCCCTAAGGATATCCATAGTGCTTTACAAAATGCACAATGGAAGACTGTTGTAATGGATGAAATGCATGCATTGGAAAATAATGGCACTTGAGAGATTGTGACCTTAGCTAAAGGTAAAGAAGGTGGTAGGCAACAAATGGGTATTTATTGTTAAATATAGATATGATGGGAGCCTTGACAGGTACAAGACAAATTGGTAGCCCAAGGATTCACCCAAACACAAGGATTAGATTATGAGGAGAATTTTGCTCCAATTGTAAAACTAAATTCTATACGTGTCTTGTTCTCTCTTGTAGCTAATGTGGACTAGGAGTTACACCAACTTGATATTAAAAATGCATTTCTCAATGGTGATCTAGAAGAAGAGATCTATATGAAAATCCCTCCAGGTTTTGAGATAGAAGGCAAAAAAGGAAGGTTTGCAGGCTAAAGAAGTCATTGTATGAACTTAAACAGTCCCTAGGGCTTGATTCAAATGATTCAGTACAACTTTAAACCAGTTAGGATACAATCAAGGGTAGACTAACTATACTTTGTTCATTAAACATATAACAGATGGCATGAAAACCATCCTAATTGTATATGTGGATGACATTATTATCACTAGTGGTAACATCCAAGAAATAGAGGTGCTTAAAGGACAGTTACATCAAGCTTTTAAAGTAAAAGACCTAGAATAGCTAAGGTATTTCCTAGGAATGGAAGTAGCAAGAAGTAAGGAAGGTATTTTTATCTCTCAAAGGAAGTACGCATTGGATTTATTGAAAGAAACATGCAAGCTTGGCTGTAAGCCAACTAGCACACCGTTGGAACCAAATTGGAAGAATAAAGAGGATGGAACAAAGGGTCTAGTAGATAGAGAAAGATACCAACGGTTAGTGGGCAAATTAATCTACTTATCCCTTACACGACTTGATATAGCATATGCAGTGAGTGTAGTGAGTCAATTTATGCATTCACCCACTAGCAAATGCCTCAATACTATTTTCCATATTCTAAGATATTTTAAAGAAACACCTGGGAAGGGGCTGAAGTTCAAAAAAATTGAAGACCGAGGAATAATGGGTTTTGTCGATGTTGTCTGGGTTGGATCTATTGAAGATAGCAGGTCTACATCAGGATATTATACTAAGGTATGGGGAAATCTTGTTACATGGAGGAGCAAAAAACAAAATGTTGTAGCTTGAAATAGTTCTGACGCAGAGCATTGAGCTGTAGCTCAAGGTGTGTGAAATAATTTGGCTTAAAAAAGTAATGAAAGACCTAAAGATACCTATAACTACTACTATAAGGTTGTACAGTGATAGCAAATCAACCATAAGCATTGTGAATAATCTAGTACAACATGACTGGATGAAATATATAAGGATTGATCGACACTTTGTTAAGCAGGAAATTGAAGATGGAGGGATCAACCTTACCTATACCCCTACTGGTTCACAAAAAGCTGATATTCTTACCAAAGCAATGATTAAACAAGGGTTTGAACTGATTAGAGGCAAGCTGAGAATGTGAGACATCTATTCACTAGCTTAGGGGGAGTGTTGAAGGAAGAAGATACGAAAATACTTGTTGTGTGCCGAAAGGAGATAGGATGATGAAAGAGTTTGAAGGGGTTTAAAATTAAAGAAAGTTGAGATGATAAAGAAGGGATAAGAGGTTATAGATAAAGTAGTTCTATAAAGATAGGATAGAACTATTACTTAAGTTTAAATCCCATCTTATCTGTTGTACCATATTTAAATTTATATTTTGTATTCCTGTATTTTAGGAGCAGATCAAGGCCTGTTTATGTATAAATACCTCATCTAAGTTCAATACAAGTCGAGAAAACAGTTTGTTTGTTCATCTCCAATTATACCTAAGGTATTCCTACTTAGGTTTTTTTGTTTTGTTCACTTATATTCTTTGACTCATTAAAGCTCTTGCTCTCTCTCCCTCTATCTCTCTCTCTCATTTGTTTCCCTTAAGTCATCAATGACAAAATATTGTTTATGGATAAACAGCAAATCCTGAAGCTATTTTAGTTTTTGATGCATTTGTAACTGATAACAATAACAAAAATAACAATCACAAGCCTTAAAGCATTAGTAATATCGATGCAAGAACTAAATGAGATTAAAATAAAAATAATTTTGTGGATGATGGCCTTGAAAACACGACTGTCTTCATTTATGAATCACTCACAGTATGATTCACTTTTACCACTAGCTGGTATTTTTGCAATCTTCTTAGTAACTGGGATTTTTTTCTCTTTGCTGGGCTCAGTGGATGGCTGATTGAATCAAGATGTGGTTTACTGGCCAAGAAATAGGGTATGTTTGGAAATGAGTGAGATGGATAGAAGCATAGAATTCATCATATTAAGTTATTGATTTAATAGGCAGTTAGTTACTACTAACCCCCCCCCCTCCCCCTGCGCCGCCCAAAAAAAAAAAAAAAAAAACTGATTTTCTGGGTACAGGTCTTGGTGTGATTTTTTGCTGTGTGATGTTTATAAGGCTGTGCATGCTTTTAGTTAATTAAATTTCTGAATGCAAACAAGGATATTTTTGCTCTATGTATACATGATCATTTGTCAGGGTACTGGTTATATTTCCTAATAACTTTATTAATTTTTGTAGAACAATCTGGAGGACATTTACAGTCTCCTTCGTTTTTTGAGAGTGGAACCATGGGGGAACTGGGCATGGTAAGTTTGTGTATCTCTGTTGTTCTGAATGAGAAACACTCTATAAGTTGCAATGAGATATTTGCTCAAATACTGAAATTACTTTCTATTCGCAGATTACACACAAGAATTTTGCTTTCCTTTCAGTTCAACCAAACAGTTTTCTTTGAATTAATTGCCTGGTTTTAATGGTTTGTCGTTTAATATTTTAATCAATTTTTGTGTCTAGTCTAAAGTTTGTAATGAGGTTGTAATTTCTGTTTAATATTTATCAATTGAACCTATATCATTTGGTTTGGGTCAATGCCATTCAGCATTGACAAATAATGTACCCCCCTTATTTATCTGCTGAGTCATAAGGATAATGATATAGCCATATATGTATGAATGACATTAACAATGGGTTTTAATGCAATGATCATAAACTTTAAACCAATACTTCAAAATGCATAAATTTCAGGGCTATAATGTAATTTAAGCCAACTAGACAGTCATGCATAATAAATGATGCATTGCGGGTATAGCTGCAATTTAAACAAACCAGCAACCATATGCATAAATAAATAACTTGTGGTCGTGAAAAGTGATAAACCAGTTTTAGGGATTTGAAGTGTCACCTCTAAAAGTTCAAAATTTTCTAGAATTCACATGCTTCTCCTCTGACAGGCTGCCTCCCTGCCAGCCACCCTTTGTCCAAGTTCTTGTTGCTCCAACTGCCGCTTCTTCATTCTGACCAACTAGCCCACCATTGAAATCTGCCATCGGCACTCTTGTTCCACCTGAAAATGCCACTGCCAAAGCTGGAACCTGCCTTTACCAAATAAACTGGTTTGCTGGTGACTGGTTTTTTGGCCCAAAAATCTTTCTTGTCAGTGGTTGGAAATTTGTTCTGGAACCATTAAGTTGTTCTCCTCCGTGCTGTATACGACCCTTGTATAACAGCTCAGTTTGATTCGAAGCTGATTAATCAGAATTTGAGTCCAAAGTGGCCTACCTGAACTGTTGCTTGTGGCACTGGACAGATTTTCTGTCAAATTTCGAGCTTGATCCCTTTCAATCTGTTAGCCAAAAATGCAAACTGAAATCACTGTTGTGTTCTCGGCTGTGCCTTCTTCAACACCCATCTTTCGGCTTGTCTTAGCCCGAGCCGGTTTGAATTTTATTTGGGTTCAAAGCAGTCTCCCCAACCAACCTGTTGTGTGTTTCAACCAACTTAGTGGTGCAATATCTTTCAAACCAGTCCTTGATTCCCCGATAAAATTGGGTCCCATGGTTCATCTTAGGCTCGTCTATGAAGCCCAGTATTAGGTACGACCCGATTTGAATTGGTTGGGTTGAATTTGAGTCTCAAAGTTAGCCTCCTAAATTAATAAAGTTGACCAATATAGCCCAATTTCTTCGTAAATTCATATTTTAGTTCTCCTGGTTCCCCTCGAGGCCCAATAGTTCTCTAAATTATCACTAAGCCCCCTTGGTCTAATTTCAATTAATTTAAAAATAAAGTATTCAAATTTCTCTAAAATTCTTGGATATTACAATAGAAAACAAATAAAATTCCATTACTTACTAATGAACTTCATAAAAAATTAAGGTATTGATATGCTTCACGAATTTAGCTTTCATTTGGATTAGTTTTTTCTGGGAATGATAATTAGCTTGACTGTGCATGTGATTGATGTCGGGACTTAAAATCCATCTTATATCGTAACTTGCTATGTTGTCTCCTTTAAGGAGTGTTTTTCTCCTCATAAATTGCTAAATAATTAAGGGCAAGCCTAGGCAGCAACATTTGGGTTGCTCCTTTGTGATTGGAAGGTCAAGGGTTCAAGTTGTGGAAACAACAAAAATGAAGGGTAAGGTTGCATACAAAAATGACCCTCCCACTCCCCTAAAGCTGGGAGCCTCGCGCTTTGAGGCACCCTTCTTGTAAATTGCTAAATAATGTGCATACTTTTATCTATTTCCTCTTTTGTTCTTATTGGTGTTTTATTTTTATTCTTGTTTTTTCTTTGCTTCTGTTGTAGCTTGATTAAGGTAAGAACCCTACCTTTGTCCTTGAAGTTCTTATTTATATGCATCTGGACACAGGAGTATCGAAAAGAGGAGGTTTTGTTGATAGATGGTTGATATTGAGCTATTAATTATAGTGGTTAAGATGTGCTTTCCTGGATGTGGTCTAGTTGTCATCATCCAATGAAAGTGATGATGGTTTACTTACCTGAAGGAGGTACATTAAAAGGGAATTCTTGAGTATTTGGATGAGGAAAGAGTAGGTTCCTAGGTGGGTGTAAAACATATGATCTCTGGAAATTGTTTGTAACTATCATTTTGTTGAGTTTCCTAGGAAAATGCAATGTGGCATTGTTTTCTGTCTTGTTTGAGTTGTTACTGAGTATTTGTTGTCATTTGTGGGATGATATGCTTAAGCTGTCTTTCTATTTGATCTAGGTGGAATAAACTTGTCCAAAGGCCTTTCGAGGAGGGTGATGAGAGAGGACTTAAGTTGGTGCAGTCAATTTTGAGGCCAATTATGTTAAGAAGAACGAAGTTTAGCATAGACCGAGATGGCAGGTGAGTAAACACCTAAACAATGTAATATCATTTTATTTTATTGTTTTCCTTGGTTTTGTGTATATTTCCTTTAAACCTTTCATGGGTTTGTTTTTTCCACTTGGGTGCGCAGGCCAATTATAGTTCTTCCGCCAGCAGACATTAAGGTGATTTATTGTGAACTCACAGAGGCTGAAAAAGATTTCTACGAGGCCTTGTTTAAAAGATCCAAGGTTTTTAATCTTGATTGATTCTGTTTGTGCCATTATCTCGTGTCATTTTTCCTATAAAAATGTGAATTTGAACCACTTCAGGTGAAATTTGACCAATTTGTTGAGCAAGGACGAGTTCTCCATAATTATGCTTCTATTCTGGAACTACTGTTGCGTCTTCGCCAGTGCTGTGACCACCCATTTCTTGTGATGAGGTTTGTGCCAAACTTAAGCATTCATTCTTTTGTTTGTCCCTCGTCCTGTTTTTTCATTAGACATGCTTCTTGTCTATAATTTGGGCATCCACCTTTCACCTTTTATGCAGTTGCATATTTTAAATTTTTATATTCTATATATCATTCTGATGGTTAAAAATTATCTGATCAGACTTTATTACTCAATGTTGATAGTGTATTTATCCATATATTTTACAACTTTAAGGGAACATGGTTTTCCTCTCGATGGTGGAGTAAATAAACTCAAATGTGGTCTAGTGACTGCTTAAATTTCAAAATGTATGGGGGTCATTTTGATACTTCTTCTCATGTATTTAGTTATCATTTTTTGGGAAGTGAAAGAAAGGGTCAACTTTTGCAATAATTGATGGGATTGGTTTGTAAAAAATGACAAAGCTTAAATTCATATGGAATGGCTATTTCTTTTAGTTTCAAATTAGTTTCATCACAAGCTACAAGCATGTGATGTCGTTATTGCAGGAAAATTGCGCATGGCAGTTTATGCAGGAAATACTTTCTGGTGTTCATTTGCCCTCCTTTATTCCAATAATTAGAAGTAAAGGCCTTGAATCTTGATTTCTTGAAATGAAATGTGGTAAAAATATTCATTTATCTAAGAGACATCATAAATTCCCCCTTGTAGTTTCAAATTTTGAGTGGATGAGTTTTTGGTTCAAGTTTCTTATTTTTTTTATTAATGGACTACAGTATGGGTATATGTTTTGGTTTGTAATTTGCATGATCAAATGGTTGTTGCCTGAGCCTGTTGAGTCTTGGATTGGTTTTCTCACAATAATCGACACTCTCTCACACCCAAACCCTTACCCGACTGAAATAGAAACAAAACGAAATGGAAAACAGAACAAATATCAAAGCAATAATAGAAATAAGAGAGTCAAGAACTTATCCTGGTTCAGGCATGAAAATGCCCTACATCCAGACTGCCGAAGTCTTCAGAAAATCCACTAGAAAAGAGTTCAAGATTACAGCAATTCTCTCTCTCTTACACCTAGCTATGAATCAATAGCCTCACCTCTAAAGAATACAAGGATTGAGCCTTTGCTATTTCTCTATTCTCTAGAACTTGCGCAAGACAGAAAACAAATGAATGAACCGCTGAAAAACTCATGCTACCCGAGAACCTACCCGCCTCTATTTATAAGATATAGAGGTGGTTACAACTTAAGGACTGAAATGCAATAAAAAAGGGAATACAAGGCCTATCCGGAAATAACTTAAAGGTAGATATTTCCGTTATATTCTAAACACATAAAATATAGGAATACAATCATTCCCCAACTGACAATCCTGCCCTTTACCGAAACTAACAGCTAGATTAATACAAATTCTAACAGAGCCTCTTTTAAATAGAAGAAGATGATGATGATGAAGAAGAACTTTCCCTGCTTTTTCTTCCACATATCCGTGGATTCTTTCAAACCTGTAGTTCTTTTGTGTTAAACTATTAGCAGGAGTTTTAAAAAATTGGTGCATCTACCTGCTTGTTATTTGGATATATAAAACTTTTGGTGATTATAATGTTATTTCCACAAGTATGGTTAGTAATGACTTGTGTTATGTTTCCAGCCGAGGTGATACTCAAGAGTATTCGGATCTGAATAAGCTTGCCAAGCGGTTCCTTAAGGTTGATCGGGAAGTTGCGGAAGGGGAGGGTAAAGATGTGCCATCACGGGCTTATATTCAGGAGGTTGTGGAAGAGTTGCGCAAGCGGGAACAGGGAGAGTGCCCAATTTGTCTTGAAGCTTTTGAAGATGCAGTATTGACACCTTGTGCTCACCGTTTATGCCGAGAATGTCTCTTGGCAAGCTGGCGGACTCCTGCATCTGGCCTTTGTCCTGTCTGTAGGTATTTCCTGATTATTTTTGTATAATTTCTCTTCACTTAATTTTTTTTTCCTAATTTCTCTGCCAGGTTTCCACTCTATCTCCTACTATTCTTTAGGTCATAAAATGTAATACCTTTTTATTTACAGGAGACCTGTCAGCAAGCAAGATCTTATTACAGCACCAACAGAGAGTCGATTTAAGATAGATGTTGAGAGAAATTGGGTGGAATCATCCAAAGTTTCTGCTCTGTTGCAAGAGCTAGAGATTATTCGTTTGTCAGGCTCTAAGAGCATTGTTTTTAGTCAATGGACTACCTTCCTAGACCTTTTGCAGATCCCCCTTTCTCGGTAATAATATCTTTCTGGAAACAACTTGAATAATTTGTGCTTCTTTCATATTTCTATATATCATTTTTGGCTTTGTGGTAATCATGCTATTGTGGTGTTCACTATTTAATTGGCCATTCAGTTAATTCGGATTATACCATTGCAGAATATCTATGCCTTGCATGCAATTCATTGCATTATGCTTTGCTCTTTTTGGTTTCACTTTTAAGATTTTCATGGACTACAAGAAAAAATAAAAGGGAAGGCATTAGTTTAATTGTTTGAATGCTCATTAGTTTTATTTTATTAAAAGTATTTGTCTTACTATAAAGTTATACAGGGAAGGTGCCTAACCACCCTACAAGGAAATATAGTTCTTGACTTCCATATAAAAAATGGAAGAAAAAGGGTGATAAGAAGCAAAGCTTAAAAACCAAATGGTGTGATTTAAAAGGAAAAAAAAGTTATTTTTGAAGAAGTGTGTTAAGGAAAGAGATTGGGTTGTAGGTGAGGCGAATTGAATGGGGAATATGGCTACTACAATTCAAAATACAAACAAAAAAATTGTTCTAGGAAAATTGAAAGGAAAATCTTCAAACAAAAAGGAGCCATGGTGGCAAAGTGAGGAGGCCCAAGAAAAAATTAAGATAAACGGATTTTGTTAAAAAAATTTCTCACAAATCTTAATGAGGAAAATTACAAAATGTATATTTTGTTTATAAAGGAAGTTCAGTAAGGCAAGGTAAAAAAACTTGTACAAATTTGTACATGGAATTGAAACAGAAGACACAAGAAAGAGATATATTCAAGTTGATTAAAGTAAGAAAGAATGAACAATGACCAAAGAACAAAGGATTTGAGCCAAGTGAAATACATAAAAGACAAAGGCCAAAAGGTGTTGGTAAATGAGGGGGTGATTAAGGAAAGAGAGGAGTATTTCTTCAAGCTGTGAAAAAGATGAGGGTTGGATTGGATAATATTCAAATAGAAGCATGGGAAGGCATGAAAAGAAGGTATGTTATTGTTAACAAAACTATTCAATATGTTCCTCAAATCAAAGAGAATACCTAATAAATGGAGTGTTGGTCCCTTCAGTGTGGTGTAGACTTAGTGGGGGGCGGGGGTGTTTGGGGGGAGGGGGGTATATTGAGTCTTAAAACTGTTTAGAGTAAAACTGTAAAATAAAAGGTAAAGTTAACCTTCTGTTAGATGGTGGTTAACAATTTAACATAGTATCAACACGGGCAAAGCCTTGACTCAAACCTCATTGCTAACTGAATATTTAAATTGTTGCATGTATTTGGATTAGTTATATAGTAAAGTTTGACCACACTTGAAGAGGGCATGTGGAGAGTAAAAATAATAAGATAAAAGATAAAGTTAACCCTTTATCTACTAGATTAATCTTTGAAATCGGATGGTAGTTAACAATTCAACAAAAACTTTAAAAACTTTTTGTCAATGTTGCTACAAATTGCAAAATTAAAAGTAGTGTAATAAGTACAAAAAAATATGTGCAACACACATTCCACAATAGAGCAACTTATGGCGGTTCGATGCTCCTTTGCACCTAAGTCTACTTCTTCAAGGCAATCTGCCTTGGATTCTACAATAAACCCCTGAGATTTTCTCTAAAGCTCACCTCAAACTTTTTACAATCACCTCTAGATTTGCTCAATCTCTAGGAAGCCACACCACAGTCCAAGTAAGTCCCTACTTGCTCCTATAAATACACAACAAGATTGTTTAACACTTGTACAAATGAAATGCCTCTGCTTTAGGCTTGTGTATAAGCACAAGTAAAACAAATTAAAAGATGTTACTTCAAGTGATTTTAGCTGCAGCTCCCTTAAGGATGTACATATGCTTCAAATCAGATTTTTGGAGCTCCTTGTTGCTGCTTGGTTTCACTTTCATGAAATGACGTTGTTCCTGGTAGAGGAAGTGTTTGACTTAGTAACCTCTTGTTAATCTATTTTTCTTTTCATCCTGTAAGGCCTTTATATATCTGCTCTTCAAATTTCTTCAGCTCACCAATGACTCTTAACAAAATGGAATGAATTACATTCATCTGTAGATTTTTGGGAAACAGAAAATGTAGCATTAGATCTTGACAGCTGACTGCTAGTCAACTATGAGATCAATTGTTCAGCACCTTATATTGGTGTCCACTAGGATAGTCGGCTGTTGGGTCAGGCTCTTCAAGCAAAAATGAAGTGAAGTAAGAACAGAATAACTGAGATTGACTACCAATGTTGGCAGTTGTCTTTAGGTTGACTATGTAAGCATTATTTAAAAAATATGCTATCCTGATTGGTCAACTGTTGAAAGCTTAAATTGACTGTGATGTCGATTGCTAAAAACAGTGACCAAATTACCTTGGTGGTTCTTTGGGCATTCGATTATTGGGGTTGACTAAGGCTCCAGCTTGTGTAGGCTTTCCTGGAAGATTGACTATTGTCTCTAAATGTTGACTTTAGGTTGATTGTTTTGGACAGGCATAAGTTTTACTTGACTGTCACTTACAATCAAATGTTGATGTTGACTATTGAAGCAGAAGCTGGTTTATGTCATGTATCACTGGGACAGTCGACTATTGATATGAACTCTTGAAGGCAGAAGTTAGTTTACCTTGACCATTACTTGGACAAATGACTTTCTGTGTCAATTGTTGCTTCCAAAAAACATCTGAGTTGAATCTTCCAGTACATACTACTCAGTTGTTAAAAATGCAGTTGTTTGTCACTCACAACTCACAAGTGTTGTCAATCATCAAAACTCAATTTGTGGGTCCTAAATGCACAACTTATGCAAGTTAAAACATGGAGTCAAAGCACTTTAGTGCCCATTTAAAAGACTAAAGGAGATGTTAAAAATTGTAAAAATTATTGGGGATCAAATTAATGGGCCACACTATGTAACTTTGGCAGAATGTGATTGAGCAAAGATTAAAAAGCGAAACAAAGATGTTTGAAAAATCAATTCAGTTTCATGCCTTGTAGGTCAACAATAAAAGCTATATACTTGTTTGAGGCACCTAATAAAAATATCAATAGGGAAAACAAAAAGATTCACATAAGGTTTTTATAGACTTGGAAAAAAATCTATGATAAAGTTCTTAGAGAGAAGTCATATAGAGAGATTCAGAGAAGAAGTTTGAGTTGCTTATATGTATTAAAGACATGATCACGGAGCAAAAAAGTGTTGGGATTTATGGAGGAGATACTAAGATTCTTATTAAACTTGGATTATATCAATGATTTGCATTGGGCCCTTATCTCTTTGTTGTGAGATTTTTCTTATATCAATGATTTGCTCTAGTGATGGCAAAAAAAGGTGCCTTAGAGCAAGTTATTTTCAAAAAATAGTCTTAGTGGATGAGACAAATAAGGCATGAATATTAGCATGAGGTATAGAGGGGCATGTGGAATTTAAAGGTTTCAAGTTGAGCAGATAAAAAATTGAAGATATAAAATGTAAGATTCATAAAGATAGAAGTCTTAATGGTTTATGGTGAGACCCGAGGATCAAGCCATTTTAAGAAAATATTAGTTTAGATATCTCAAATCAATTGTTCAAAAAGACAAGGAAATTATGAGAATATTGTTTCTAGAATTAAGATAAGATGGTTAAGGTAAGGTAGAGTAGTGCTTTCAGGTTTTTATGTGATTGTAAAATCTATTCAAAGCTAAAAGGAAACTTTTATCAAATATCTATAAGACTAGCTTAGGTGGAATTTTGGGTAGTTAGGCACTAACATGCAAAGTATAAATGTAATAGAAATGGGGCTTGGTGTAGGGATGGACATAGTTAGGTTAATCTGAAAAAAAAATTATAACCATGTTCGACGAGCATGGTTAAGAACTGAGGAAAACTGGGACGGACAAATTTACGATTAAAAAAATAGGAAAACTGTTGGTTATGGTTATTAAAAGATAACTGTAACTGTAACCATAATCAATCCATAACCATAACTGACAATTATATATGTAATATTAGTTTTTAAATATTAAATATAATATTATTTTATAAATTAATAATTTAAATATATATTCCTCTATAAAATATCCTTAAGTTGTAATTTATTTACAGTAATGTTCAATAAATAAAATTTTGATCGTAAAATATAATATAACAATATTCAAAAGAAATACTAAAATCATTTCCATAAAAGGTATAACATCTATCTATCATTTCAGTTGCTAGATTTCTTGAGGCCAATTCTAATTTAATTGGTTAATCATTAGTTTAAGACTAATTTAAGGGTGTATTTTCAGTTTCCGCTGCCAATTTCATGTATTTTTGTGTGTTGGCTGCCCATTATTTACTTCAATAAAACCTTTGGATTTTTTTTCTTTTGAAAATTTTATTTAATTATGCAATCTTTTAAAACAGTTATGGATAAATCAGCAGATATGGTTAATACGTTGGTTATAGATGTGGTTATGAAAATCCATAACCTTGAGGTTACAGATACAGTTGTGGATGTAGAATGACAGTTAACTGATCTGTGACGATCCCCAGCTTGGTGTGGTTGTATCAGATTACAAGAATATTTTAGATTACCACTTCTGTCACCTTTTGTCATACATGCTTCTTGGGGTTTACTATCCTGGGAATTCAGAATTATATTGTGTTTGATATTTGTATTATACTTGTCTTCAGGAGTAACATTTCATTTGTTCGTCTTGATGGTACTCTCAATCAACAGCAACGTGAGAAAGTGATAAAACAATTTTCTGAGGAAAGCAATATTCTGGTTTGTATTGGGAAACTTTGAATTGGGAGAATGAAGTCAATTGGGCGTCTCAGTTATAGTTTAACTGTTCCAACTTGGTTAGTGCAGGTGTTACTAATGTCATTGAAAGCTGGGGGAGTTGGAATAAATTTAACAGCAGCATCGAATGCCTTCATATTGGTACGAGCCAAATATCTCATCCTTCTTATTTCTGAATTCTGATGGATGTGCTAGCTTTGGATGTGGCAATGAAGGATTTTTCTGAAATCCTTAAGACTTGTATTCCAATTATTACAAGTAATTTTGAGCATTAAATGTCATGTTGTACTTCAACAATTTGATATTATTGGTCCATGGCCTTAGTACAGTTCCCCTTAAATTCCCCGCACGCCCCCTGGTAATTCCATCAGTATCTGTGTACCTCCACACCCTGGGTTGGTGCTCATGGATGGTGCAAACTTTTGCTGGTATTTAATGGTATTGGAACAAGAAAATTAAGTGAAATGTTTGTGCCCAGAACATTCAGAATTTCCAATATATGCAACCTAGCATCTGAACAATACAGAGAAGGTTTTATGAAGTGGAGTTGGGTGACTGGGAAGCTCTTTTCTTCCCAGCAAACTAGTTGAACTTCCTCTAGAGTTCTTATGCCTACCACTTGGTATTGTGCATGTACGTGTACGTGTCTGACAGGAAAACAGATTTTGCTAAAATTGTGTTTGATTGGTAAAAATCACCATGTGACAGTTACTTTCTCTTTTTCTTCTGTCCTTAAGTGGAGCTCAGTCTTTCTCATGAAGTTTACTACATGATATGTTCTATTAGATATGTTTGGGCAGAAAACTTCTGTAAATTGGGGGTTAATGTGTATTAGATCCTTCCCACTTCTTCAATGAATGTAGGTAGGGCAATATTTTTCCTTCTCTAAATAAAATTGCATATGGAGTAGTTATAGTTGGATTCAATGCCTTCTCCTTGTGATTTGAGTGTGTAGGATCCATGGTGGAATCCAGCTGTAGAGGAACAAGCTGTCATGCGCATTCATCGCATTGGGCAAACTAAAAGCGTAACTATCAAACGGTTTATTGTGAAGGTATGTTGTCCTTTTATCCTTAAACCTTTTCATTTTTTGTTATCTTTTTTTATTAGCAATCTCATTTAACTGCACCTTTTATTTTTTCTTTCCCTAGCATGGGAAATGAAAAATTTGTAGTCAGTCCTTTTTGACTCGGTTAAACATTAAGGAACTTCTACTTGTAAAGGAGAAAAAGTCTGGTTCAGCAGTTGGACTTGCTGGGTCAGTTGGGAAAGAAGCTCTGGTGTAAAACCTGTTAGTCTATGAAATCTAAATGATCTTTTCCTGGTAGGGAACAGTAGAAGAAAGAATGGAGGCGGTGCAAGCCCGGAAACAGCGGATGATCTCTGGCGCTTTAACTGATCAAGAGGTTCGAACTGCGCATATTGAGGAACTGAAGATGCTTTTCACTTGAAGACCAGGGAATTGACAGCAACCTCTATTCTTTTGGGATTAACTGATTGAGCTGAGGGTTCTGCGCGCTCGTAAGTTCTCTAATCAAGATCTGTGAAAAAATGGCTTTAAATCATTGAAGTAACTGGAATGGGAGCATGCATGTCATTGTTCAAGCCAGCACTCTTAACCTACTGGTCGAAGCAAACATGAGGATAAATTGGAACATTTGGACCTCCTAAGGATATATATATGCCATGCCATGGCTACTTCAATTGAGCCTACTTTATCACCCACTCAGTTGAATCCATCCAGTGCCCACTGAAAGTCCTGACCCTGAGTTATCTACCATTTGCACTTTGTGTAATACCGTGGCGTTTGAATGGTCATCTTGGCACTGAGTCCAATTACAAGCGTGGAGCATCAAGAAGGTTTTCTTTTCTCAGCCTTTACAGAAATGAATGAACCTACTAATTCATCCAAATGTAATTCAGTGTAAATGTAACAGCACTAGCATCTGGCTGGCATTTCTTATCTTTTTCATGAAAGGATTTGCAGTAGAACTTAGATGTGGGCACAAGCTGCTTGTGTTTGTATGTATGTGGCACTTCATGTTTCAATCTATATATGGTTTGTGTGTGTGTGTGGTTTTTTTTTTTTTTTTTTTGTTTAAAATAAAAATGAGCAACAATGCTTGATAATGCATTCTATTTTATAGAAACTACAACTATGGGCACATGTCAGTTGTATATTGTGTTGAATGTTTATTAAATGTTATATGAACATGTAACTGTAACTGTGATGAAATATTTTTAATAGAATTGTTAAGTATATAATTAATAACACTTTTAAAAGATTTAGTTAGTCAATTTATTAGTTGTGTAAATAACTATCTAGCACAGTTTATTATGAGTTATATATTATATATATTTTTTCTTTTTGTTTTTTTGCCAAGTGTTCATGAGTTACATTGATTTTAGTAATGTTATATTGTAGTGTATAGTAATTTCAAATATTATTACTATTGTTTTGGGATAGAATAGTAGTACTGTCAAGTAGTAGCAATAACAAGTAATACACCATAGCATTCATAAGATCATTCTAGAAACCATTGTTACCAAAAGTAACATTGATTGTGTTTATGTGACTATTTAAAAATGTGAATTCTAAACTTGCCCAATAGTATTATTAACATTATGTTGAAATTTGGAAAATGTGGATTGAGCTCAAGGAAAACTGTTTCTTCCACTAATTTTATATCTATACTTATGTTTTGATGTTACATAAGTGATCTATTGTCAGCATTGGATATCATTTATGTTATTCGATGCGGACATGCAAAAGGGTGGGCTCACACCAAGACTCACGTCCCTTTCTGAGTTTACTTGCGTTGGGTAAATATTATGTTGTTCGATGCAAACAACATAACATTTCACTTTGATATTATGAACTTTACGATAAAATAATTATATTAACAAGATTTGAACTTGATTAATTTATTAAATAAATTTATTACTATATTAACATTTATATTATTTAAAATTTATCTTAAAAAAATTAAAAAATAAATTGTAACTATCAAATACCATTTAATGAATATTATTTAAATTTTGTTTACACGTGCCTGGCACCATCGACCCTTCCAGTAACATTATAGAAAATGCCTAAAGGAGAATTTTGCAATCCTTAAGTTAAAAATTGTCTTGGAACAATAATATATGAGCAAGAGAATGTCTGGAATATTTAAAATGCTTAAACAATTACCCTTAGACAAGTGAATTTGGTTAACAGAACCAATTGTTTGTTGACTACAGTCAATTACACTAATAATGTAGTTTTATGATTTATTGAAAAAAAATTAACTTTAGATAATAATATTATTAACAATATATTATGATATTTTTATTTGGGTGATAATCGCAATAATAATAGAAGTGCAAATAACAATAACAAAATGAAGAAATTGTCAAATTTTATAGTTTCTAACTCTATGATCTCAAACATACCGTGAGATTGGATTATTTAAACTAGTGTATCTAGTAATGTTAGTTCTTTGATTTAAACCAAACAATATTTGATTGCATATATTTATTATAAAAAATATGTAATTATTACACATTTTCTATAAAAAGTAATTAAACATTTTTAACTTTTTTGTGAAAAAATATGTATGATACAAGCATTTAAAATTTATTTCCATAAAATTTATTTTCTAAGGGAGTGTGGTGATTTTTATTTTCTAGATAATAGTACTTAAAATTAAATTTTAAATAATGTAATCAAACACATCCTAAGTTTATTGTGAGAATAAAAGAAAAGAAAGAGAAGATAAGTGTACTTTTTATATTTAAAAAAATTATTATGATAAAGGAAAGGAAGAAAGGAAACTGTATTTTTTATATTTGGGCAAAAAATTTAACAGTGGTTAAGTTGTTACATTTTTTGCCCTAACGGGTTTCACTATAATTTCTTAAAATTGAGGGGAGGTCCTCTGAATTTCACCGAACCTTAGGCGTGCCAGTTTAGTTTACCTAATTTTCCCGAACAATGACAGAGGTCAGTCTAAAAGAGAGAGAGAGAAAGGAGAGAGAGAGAGGGGCATGAATTCAGAGAAGGAAGAAACATCCGTTCCTCGACGGCGCTTATCGTGCTCCGCTTGCTTTGATGCTCTCTGGTTTTGCTATTGTAAGCCTCCTCTCTCTCTCCCTCTCTCTCGATCTCCCTGAGTCCGATAATTGATTATCTTTCAAAACTGAAACAGTTTTTAAGGAACGCGTGATCTTACATTCAATTATGAACTTAGTTTCCCTCCACCTGCTAGGTCTCTTTGGCTGCATTTTTTCTCCGTGTGAATCAATTGTTGTTCGATGTGCAGCATGCTGGTTAGAGTCGTACATTTGTTTTAGACAAATATTCGGACTACTTTGCTGAATTTTCCCTTTCCAGGAGGGCTGTAGCTATGTTGATTGCCTTCATTTACGTGATACAGAAAAATAGAAAATTAAAGCTAACTATCGGTATAACCTAACTCCTCAATGATTGGAGAGTTTCTATTTATCTTATGTTTGTTGTTCCCCTTGAAACTCCAGTATTTTGGATTCGTTTGATGATCACTGGATCAATCATTCTTTCACTGAGGGTAGGGTGCAAAAAATGCCTCTTTCATTCATGATAGATTCTCTCTCTTTTTCTTTTCTTTTTTTTCTTTTTTTTTTGTGGGCGGGCGATGTTAGAGATGGTGATTGGTGATCAATTAATAACTTTATTTTAGGGAATATATTTATATTGTGTAGTCCTTGCTATTGTTAAGCTGGAACTGCCCTTGTTCCCATCCTGGCTTACCTTTTCCCAGCCAAGAGTTCTATTTCTGAGCTCTTACCCTGTTCTCCTTTTATTTGTTCATTTTCTCCTTAATGTTTGACAGAGGAATGAGGATGAACCAAGTCAAACGGCTGTTTGTGATTTTTGTCTCACTTTACAGCCTTGGACCAACCCAAAAACTCTTTCTGTCTTATTAAGTTTCTAAAGATTTACTTATTTTTTTGCTAAGAACCTCTAAAAGCCCATACCTACATTATCAACCGATAATAATATTTAGTGCTCTAAATTTGAACCATGAAGTCTGTGGAGGATTTGCATCAAAGAATCCTGTAGATTTTTTCTCAGCAAGATGGAAAGAGACCAGACTAAGGGTGACTATTTCAACCTTCCACATTAATATACAGTGAACAATATAGTGAGCAAAAACTTAGTGAATCTAGAAAATAATTAAATATTATAAAGGTACTTCATAATTGGAGGTTAGTAGTCACACCTTTTGTCTATTCCACCAAGACAACATCATCTATAAATATCATAAACCGTGACAATGCTTAATTAATTTCTTCCTTTAATTACAAGATGATCCTTGATAAATGTTGTGCTTTAGTGTGTGTTCGTTTGGGTTTGAGAATAGTTTTGTAGACTGTGTGCCTACTTTGATGTCATCTGGTGCTCTTGGTATTTTGTTTTTATGCGTTAATGACTTATGTTGGAATTTATGTTTCTCAGCTCCTGTCCATCAGATGCAGCAGTATTATCGGCTTGGTTCCCTTGATAATTGTTCTGAGAAATGGAATGCTTTTGTTGATTGCTTAAGTCTTAAAACAAAACGATCTTCTGAAGTGGAGGTATATCCTCCGGCTTTTATGAATCATTTGTGTTTCTTTTGTACTCTCAACAAGGTTTCAATCAACCTCAGGCATGTGCTTATCAGTGTCACATGGACATAGACCTGAACCTGTTATTGGTTTTAACTCATAATTTGAGAGTACAGCAGCAGGGACTTGGTTATCCTTTGTGTGCTCTAATGGTCTAAATGCAAACCTTGTTTCTCTTATACTTATTTTACTTTTCTTCAAAGAACAATAGTTTTTATCTATAACTGTCCTAATTAGCAATCTTTTCTATATTTTTTTATTCACATATACCGGATATGTGAATAAAAAAGCTATATAAAGCAAGAGACCACCATATCTCTATGTAAAGCTGATCAATCATGGTCATGGCCATTGGAATTTTCTTTGAGGAGACTAGAACATACAAACATACATGCACAACAATTGATTTTAAATTTCTCATTTGGTTTGAGGGGAAGGTAGGTGGTGTTGGTCAACTGGGGGTAAGGATGGCAAAGGAGGGGCTTGACAGCTGGGGTGCCTGCCTTTGGCCGCCAAAGGCAAGCTGAGGTTGCTGGAGTTGAGGGTGGTGGCTGGGAAGGGGTTGGATATTGTGAGTAGAGGACTTTCAGTCATGGGTTAAGGTGGAATGGCCGTTGGTGGGTGTTGAAGTTTGCACAAAGTAAGTCTTAAAATCAGAATAAAGGCATTAAAGGAATCGGATGTTTTTATGTTTTAAAAGCAGTTGTAAGGGTAACTAACCATGTAATGGTTAGTACCAAATATTTTGCTTTCTTTTATGTCTTGTTATTACCACCTCCTCTATCCTCTATAAAGAGATGGGCTGGCTATGTTTCTATTATGTCTTTTCTTTAAGTTTTCATGTACACGATAGAGAGAAAAGCCTAGGATATTAGACTTTGTAATCTCTGTGAGAAAAGCCTGTGTGAGTAGGCTTTGTGTGTGTGTACTGGTCAGTTTGATTGTGGATTCTGTGGTATTGGCCCCAGTCTAGATGTAGGACTTTGATTCATTCAAAGTCCGAATCAGGATAAACTCTTTTGTCTCTTGTTTCTTTTTGTTATCGCATGAGAGTGTGAGTTATTGTGTGCTTAGTATTCGATCATTCGCTCAACAGTGGGCAAAGTTGGATGTGGAGGAGCAAGACAGTACAGAAAGGGCTGGTGGGGAGAGAGGAGTTTGGGGCACTAGTAGTGTGAGATCCATTAGGATGCGAGTAGGGTGGTGAAGGTCTAGGACTAGGCAATGAACTGAGATTCTTGTGTTTTTTTTTTCCTGGTGCCGCCCGGGGGGGCGGGGTGTGTGGAAAGTGGTGTCGATGAAGTCTATGGTGAAGGGTGGTCGTTTTTGGTGGATGAGTGCGTTTTCTCAACTGTGGTAAAGAGATGAGTGGAGGGTACTTTTCATTTTTCATTTGTTGACTGAACAAATCCTTCCTTTTCAAATCTGAGTGTGATCTAAACATAAGAGATTAAAAATATGGATTCACTTTTTCTTTTTAAAGTGAATCCAAGAAATATAATTGGTAATGGTACCATGTTGGGATGTTAGTGTTGTTATTCTTATTATTTTGTTCTCGTGGTTCAGGGAGAAATTGGGAGCACTAGTAAGTTTGCTCCTTCTTAACTTTTAGGTCATAAGTTTAAGTTGTAAAGATAGCTTTTTTGCAAACAATGGTAATGTTGCATAATGCATACAAGGACAATCCTCCTCTGACTCACAAATCGAGAAGCCTCATGAACTAGGGATGCCCTTTTGTTCAGGGAGAAAAGTGATATTAAGCCATAGTTTGGGCCTTTACCCTAGACAATTCTCAGTGCACCTCTTACAAGAGCTTGGCATACCTTCAAATTGTAGTTTAAGAAATGCCAATATAATTTCCTTAGCGTCTTTATTTTTATTATTATTATTTTTTCTGCGGTTTACATCCTAGATACTTCCCTGACACAAACCTTTCCAGGTTGTGAACATGCATAATCATTTACCACTGGGAAATAAGACTCTCTAACCTTGACAAAATGTTTGGAACATATCATAAATGCTTCTTAATCTACTAATTGAAAAGAGAAAAGAATGATGTTGACATCCTTTCCTTAAGTGAAGCTGGCGACATTCATTTGGAGGATATTTGGTACAAGTTCCTTAAGTAGTCCCCAGTAAACTTGTCCTGTTTATGCCATGCGGCTTGAGGTCATATCCTCAAACTTTCTGGTTAGCTGTAGTAGGGAGGCATTCTGCACATGAAATTTGGGATTTATATACATCTTGCGGAATTTCCTGGATTCTGCTGCAAATAACAAGTGAATCTTGTGGATGCAGGCAATTCTAGAGACTCGTGAGAAAGCTAAGCCCCATATCTGGTCCTTTCGGACTCCTGAGGAAGCTGCTTCCCATTGGAAAGAACTTTTTGGACATTTAGATGAAATGGAATGACTAGTTTCTGTCTTCTATTCCGTCTCCAAATTTTGTGCTTCACTTGAAATAGTAATTTCTTATTTAAGATTTTGATGGTGAAACAGAAATAACGTTCGATACGGATTCTAATTTGATCTTAGGTTTTTTCCCCCCTAAGTATTTGATTTAGTTTTAACGTAGGTGTTCTGCCTCTATTAGCTAAAAGTTTAGAAGTCTGAGGTAGGGGTCGTGCTCCAGCTCTGCCCATCGATGCACGAGGTTAGGATTTTGAGTTATTTTTGTTATTAGTTTTACTCTTCTTTTTCTCAAGGTAAATTTTACTCATCGGGATTGAGGTTTGACTAAATAATTGACTATATTTTTGAAATTAATTAACATTGACCTCCCTTGAGATTAATAAATTAGGTAAATTGACCATTGTATCCTCATATAAATTATCACATCTTTCTCTTTCCTCTCTCATCCCTTCTTTTTCTTCTCCTTTATTTCCTTCATCGAGAGCCTGCCATTGTCGCCACTCTTGCTGTCTAATGAAATCCCTCCAACAATGGTTCAAAAGTCCTCTTTTTCTTAGTCTCGACAGCTTGTGATTGGTGAACCCAGTGACTAAATACCCAAGTCTTTCTTTTTTTCTCTATTGAAAACCCTATTGTGTGATAAGGCTGTATTAGAAAAACTCGTGTGACAGGTTTCTAGTGAAATCCTGTCTTCTTTCTCTCTTTCTCTAGATTTGTTCAAACATACAAAAGTTTTTAGGTTCAAATCAAGCTTAGAGAAGGCTTTGAAGAACTTTTTTGGGTTCAAATTGAACCTAAAAATTTGGGTCCAATTCAAGTAGTCTTTTTTATTAGAAGACAGAAAATTAACCTAAATTATTAGAAAATAACAATAATCATTAAATTTCTAATGATTTAAGGAGCAATAGGGGTTAACCTAAAAATTAACGTTAGAAAAGGGTTTGAAGACGTTCGATACGGATGGAGATTTCCAACCTTAACCTGTTACCGTTACAATAAAAACAATTTTTAATATGGGATTTGTCAATGGGTCCGCACGGTGGATTGTTTTTGATCGGCTATATTCTCTATTTTTTTTTTTTTAATTTGTGACTCATAAGTTTTGAATATACTATTCTTTTTCTAGGCATATACCAATATTTTGGTGCACGTGGCATATTAATATAAAGTTTATATACATCTTATGTTATTAGAGTACCATGCTATGTGAGTGCAATAAAAATATACAAATCTTAAGTAAAGATTAATTCTATGGTGTTTAATATATGGTTTAGTTTTTTTTTTTTTACTCTTTATGTTTTAGATAAAATTTTAAACAAAATATATTTTTGGGTAGAGATAAAATTATTCATAAATTTATTGTAATGTTATTAGAGTAGTGTGCTATGTTAGTGCAAATAAAAAAAAGAAAAAACTTTAAATGAAGATTAATTGTGTGGTGCTTAATAATTATAGTTTAGTTTTTCTTTTTTAGGTAAAATTTTAAACAAAATAAATTTTAATGTAGTGGTAAAATTATTCACAAATTTATTATAATTTAGAGTAATAGTAAGTTTAAATCTTATTAGAATAATTAATTTTTAGTTTTAAATAAAATATTATAAGGTATTTTAAGAATAAAAAAGTTTGACTAGACTTTATACACTAAACATGGAGTTTACATATTTAACAAAAGGATAAATTTGACGATTTTTGATTAATTTTCATTTTAAAATTTAATATCACATTTGAAAAGAAGGCGAGAAATAATAGTAAGAAAAATGACAAATCACAATAAAAGTGATTTCTATAAAGCTCAACCTTTAGTTACTTTATTGGGGTTTTTTTGATTGGCTATATTTTCTTATTATTCTAGAGTAGCTCAAACGTTAGTTTATGCATTTACTCGTTACTTTATGATACATAGTTTTCAGGATAGTCTGAAATCTACTAAGTCATAATCGTATTTTATTTTTAAAATTAAAAATTAGCATTAGAAAAATTAATGATAAAAAATCAAAAAGAATAATTTATATTTATAAATAAAAAATAAAATAACCACTTTATTTGAATTTTCAATCAGTTTCATCGTCTTGTTAACTTAGAACAACTCAGTATCGATTCATGCATCTACTTATTAGAATTGTGTAAGCAATGGTATCACATATTCAAGAGGGAGTGAATTAAGTGTTTAAATTTTTTTAATGTTGAGGTTTCAGTGCAAATTAATGGTGATTGAGTGAGAAGCTTAAAATGATCAAAGAAATGAATAAAAAATGCAAAAGAGAGACAAACAATTTAGAGTAGTTCAACCCAAGTAACTTAATTCACTACTTTAACTCTTCACTAAATATTTTAAAATAATCATTATACTTTCAACTTGATTCTAAATAGGCCCGTTAGTCCCAAGACTAAGATTTATAATCTCCTACTTTGTAAAGTAGACCATCTAGTAATCTTGTTAATTAGATAATGTATAATAAGATTACAATAGAAAAGATCTAAGAGATAAATCTCTCAATTACAAAATTTCTCAAAAATTGAATACAAAGCTTGGAATAAATAATATAAATAAAGAACAAAACCTTTTAAGAGAAAAATTTGAAAATACTTGAGCACTTGAGAATAATTTCAAGACTTGAAACTTGTAATAAATTCTCTAACCATTAAATGCACCATCAGCTTGGTATTTATAGGCTTCACTGACTTTTTGAATTTATTAGCTGTTGTTTGAGTCGTTACTCACCATTAAGGATATGTAAAACTAGCCGTTAAAGATATTTGTGACGAAAATTATAAGCATCTCGACCGGATATCCCCAACCACCCAAACTACCCGAACGGGAGCGTCTACGGAAGAGAAAAAGAATGAATTACAGAACAAAACCATCCTGGCATGCATACACGAAAATAAAGACAACGAAAGCGAAGCTAAACACATGCATGCACTGCGGGTACCCTGCTAACACAGCGGTCACATGATAAATAAATAAACACAGACTCCTGTACTGACATACACGAGACTCGAGGAAAGACCTGGCACAGTACAAAATAATAGAGTAAATCCTACTCAACCATCAGAGTTGACAGGGATTGATGGGACTGTCTGTACACCATACCGACTCTGTCGCTAGAAGCTGACTCCCTTGCCCATGACTCACGCTGCGACTACTTAGAATGATGAAAAGTAAGGTGAGTCGAGAGACTCAGCAAGCATAAGGAAAAGAAGGCTAAATGCTATTTAAATCCAATAAACTCTCCCCAGAATAAACCCCCAGGTACACACAAGCCATGAAACGCCTTGGGGCCCACATAAGACACCTGACACCCAAGTCTCATACCAACATGTGGCTGCCCTAAACGGTAACAAATACCTCCAGCATCTTGTGCGCGCCATCCTGGGTCGGTACTCCCGCCACCCGTCCATGTCGGTACTCTCGACACCTGAGCCATAGGCTCTATCAGAACGATACTCCCGTCCGAGAACTATATACTACCAGTAGCCATGTAATGCACATGAAATGCAATGGCGTAGTGAGCATCAACGTGATACATGGTGCCCACACATCTAGGCATCAGGTCATGCTCCACCCACATAGTAAACCACATGCGATGCATATGCCCATGCTGGATGCAACCTAACCAAGCTAGAATGTCTGTGTCCGAGTATACTCAATAAATGAATATCCCAACATGCAACTTGTATCCATGTGCATATCAAATCATGAACAGTAATATAATGAATCTAAACATGCAGTAAATCACATACTGGTAGAGCTAGTCCACAGTGCCCGACACCGGTCAACAGCCAGTGACTAGGAGTGTCCACCCAACGGTCCACATCAGGACCGTACAATAGTCTACCCCAACATCACCAACAACCGACCCCTGCCCCATTGCTTGATAGTTCTAACCGGACCATAAATAAATCCGAGAAAAACCATAAATAAACCTGATAAAATCGTAAATAAACTCGCACGTCTAGAAACCTAGTTTTCAAGTTAGTTCGGCATCATTCCCAAAGGGAGTGGGGGCAGTACAAACCCCGATAGGCTCATAACAAATAAAATTCTAGAAGTTTCGGATTTAATTTAAATTAAAACAAATGAATAATAATTCAACAGATAAGGCTAAGTGCCGAATTAAAGTAAGGGAGGTGATAAAATATGAGAAATCACGGAATCTTTCACGGAAATTGAAGATCATGAGGAGGGGATTAGGAGTTTGCCTTTACACGACCGTTTCTTCTCTTACTTGCACTCTTGCTGTGAAGTAAAATATTTAATAACTATTAATAAAACTCGTGACTCACACTAATTAAATCTAATCGCGTAATTTAAATAATTTAACTATCTAAAATCTCATGTAGGCACATCGTAAATAAAACCCCGATGAATCTTATATTTGATTTAAATTGTATCACATGAATAACATCCTCAATATATATATAATTAATTAATTAATATATAATATTAACAACTCACCAATATGCTTAGCTTATAAACATAGGAGCATATATATATATATTTGTTTAACAGCATATACACATATCTTCACCAATATGCTTACACGGCCAGGCATTCCTTAACTTTTCTTTTATCCTAATTTAATTGCATTGACCCACTGATTCACACTCACACACTGATTACACATATATACATATAGATACATAAATTGGCACACGGCACACTCACTGCAACACAAACCCTCACAATCAAATTAACATACACACAGTAAGCTCACCACTTACACACAGTACACTCGTGTAGATATATATATATATATATATACTTACGCAACAAATTATTACACATAACATAGCATAATCATCCACAATTACTAGAATTAAACTTTTAAATAAATTCTAATCGAATAAAATTATTAATACATAATTATTTACTCACCTGAATAATTAATCCATAATTAAACTTGACTTAATCCTCAACTTCTCCCAATTTTCCTCAAGATTTCCAACCTCTACGTGCCATTTTCTTCTTCTCCCGAGTTCTCTGCTTCGCTCCCAATTTAATCTAAATTTTTAGCTTCAATTGAAGCAATTTATGGCAGCAAAATCGATAGAAAAACATGGCCAATTTGGCCTTAAAAAGCGTGCAAACAGTGGGCGTGAGAGAGGTAGCCGCTGGGCGCGCCACGTGGCCGCGCAAGGGTCAGCACTGGCGCCCCAAAACAACGTCGTTTTGGGCTGCCTCTACTACCCAAAAATTTAATTTCTTCTTCCCAGCGCGCGTGCGTCCGCTCTCTGGCTCGATCCCGCGCTTCACGCCAGCACCCGCGCGTACGCGGCCACTGAGTTAGCTGCTTCCTTAGCAATATGTGCACACTTAATTAATTTTATAGTGACTTTCAGCCACTTCCGAAAATTTACACTTAAACCCACAACTTCCAGAAACCTCCACATACACCCATAACTCCTATTTCCCTTATTACAATTATATCCCAAACATTCCAGAAATTCTCTCAAATTACTTTATTTTAATCTTTTTCTAAATATTCCCTAATAAATAGTTATTTCCTCAAACTAACATACATAAACATTTTTCTTAAATCCCTAAATACCCAAATAAATTCATATTTCTTTTAAACCCATAACTACAATAAATAATAATGATTAACTACTTTCAAATAATTTAATCAATTACATTAAATTCCTTATTTTCCTCAAAATGGCACAAACGTTAATTTTTCCTTAATTCCTCAAATTTTTCGTAATGACCTCAAACTCTAAATTAATAATCTTTATTCATTTTCCAATTTCCAGGATATTACAAAAACAATTGACATGGATAGAAGAAGAAGCTAGCCATTAAACGATTGACGTTGTTTGAGTTGATCAATTGGTTAGGGCAAACCTTAAGGAGATTGTCAATAGAAAAAGTAAAAACAGTCGACATGGATAATGTAATGACCTGTTATCGGGTTTAAGTTTTTTTGTCATTATATTTATGTGACATATTTTGGCATTACTTGATTTAAATGTTGGAAATATTTAATGTGGTGTTGAGAAGTCTAAGATGAATGGAATATATGTGAATGTAATAGTAAAAGAGAAGTGAATTTATATGTTAGTTGACAAGTCAAGGCAATGAAAAATTAAGACGTTAAAAAGTCAAATAAGTGCACTAAGAAAGAGTCAAAGCATGGATGTGTGTGTGTGCTTATGGAAGAAAAGGGCAGATGAGTATATGTGTATATATGTGTGTGTGTGTGTGTGTGTGTGTGTTTTATGTTTTATTTTAAGAGGATTTGTGTGTGTTAATATGTTTAATTGTGGAGGTAAAACAGGAAGAGGAAATGAATTTAAAGGGGTTGTTGGGGGCCTTAGCATGGAAGTTTTCTTCGTCTTCTCTTCTTGTTCCTTCTGTTTCTCTCAATCTTCTTAGTTGTGAAAGCTTTGGAAGTGGGGGGTTATGGTCTTGGCATCTTGCTCTTCGATTTGACTGTCAAACATCTATCAAAGGCAAATTCTCATTATTTCTTTATTTATAGCAAATTTTTCTTCTTCCTTGTTCCTACGCAAGTTCTCATTCTCCTCATTTTCCTCTACAGTGTCTTGATTTTTCGCTTGATTCAGTGTCTTTGGATTATCCGTTTTTGGGTTTTGGATTCTGGAAACCCCTATCTCTTTGGTAAAAAAAGGTTCCAACTTAGTTGTTTGTAACTCGTGTAGTTTTCCTTGAATTCTTAGAAAATTGCTTTAAAGATTCAAATAGAGTTGTGGTTCACTCTATCTTTTTTAAGGAATGATGAGTTTATTGTTAGAGTTAAGTGGTATGTAAGAATTTGGTGTTGCTTATATGTATTTTTTGTTTTGTGTGTAGTGGTCTTCGTATCTGGGGAGTTTGCCAGTTAACAGTTCTTTCTCATTTGTTGACCGTTCGCCCAAATGGTTCTATCGATCGATAGAACTGTCGACCGTTTGAGGGTTGGTTCATAGTTTGTGGTGTAAATTGCATTATGTTGGTAGATAGTTCCTTCTCATTTGTTAACCGTTTGCTCAATAGAGTTCTGTCGATTGATAGATTAAGCTCCATCTGTTAATTATTCACTTGAAAAGGTTCTACCGGTCGACAGATGGGGGTGAATCTACCAACTGATCATAGCATTGTCTTCTAGTGATTGACAATTGCCTTTTGTTTGTTGACATGTCGTCCTCTTTAGTCACCCGTTTATTTTTTTGATGCCTCTAGTCCACCTTTTAATCATTATGCAAGCTTCTCATAAGCTCTTCCATCAACTTATAATCTTGATTGGCATTCTTAGAGAGTGAGAAATCTATTATGTGGTCATGTGTGCATTTGTTGGATTATATATTGTGATCGATTAATGGGCGTGGATGGTTATGATGTGCATAGCAAAATGAATAATTCCGAGTATGTGAATGGGTGTTTAATATATGAGCCTATTTAGTTCATGTTTGTGGCGGTATGACATATGCACAACACACACACACACATATACATATATATGAAAAGTAGTGCACCTATTATTTTTTGCGACGACTATGATTGTGAATGAGGGAAATGATATCCTAACAAATCGATAGGCACTTGCTTGTCAGTGGAAGCTTTGGCTCTTAATACTAGTCTGGTATAAAACCAAAGCGTGAGTGAACAATGATCCACAATATGATATTATGGTATTATTATTGCATGGGCATATGATGTTGTTAATGATGAGGCATGATGAGAGATTATGTAAATGGTGAGAATTTACAGATTGTTGTGTGAAGTTCTATTATCTCTTGTTATTATTATGCATTCCTTGATTTTTTACATTTCTTGCTTGCTATATATACTTACTGAGCCTTGTGGCTCACCCTTATTTCTTTTTGTCATTCCAGATAAAGGTAAGGCTAAGTAAAGGGCTGGGACGAGCGGAGCTTGAGAATTGCAGGGTATAGATAGGTGTATAAGGAAGGCTCTCTCAACCAAAAAGTCTTTGAACGTGTTTCGAGGGCAATATTAGAGTAGCTAATATTATATTTTAAATTATTGCCATTTCTACTTTGTGATGTATAGGCGCTTTAGCCTTAAGGAGTTGTTAAGAGAGCGAAGTTAAATGTACTCCTAGAAAATATATATATACTTTTGTGGTTATGATATTTAATAAATTCAGCGAGGATGATTTAAATTGAGTTTTTATCTGTACCTATATTCTTAGCGACCTCTTTTCGAACGTCTTATGCTAGCGGGATCTCTGGGAGTAGGCTGTTATAGTTTTGACTCGGTGCTTAACAGTCGATAAGTGACATTAGCTAATCACACATCAGTTGGTTAGGAGAGGATGCTAAGCTATTTAAGTTAGGGCTAGGCATCAACCTTTAGAAGGTGGTGCCTAGGTTATGACAAGTAGTATTATAACCGACTTCCTTCTACTGAATGGTGAGGGCAGCACGTGCGAGGACACAAATGTCCGAAGGGAGAGCAGACCCGGTGCTTAGCAATAGGTGAATGACCTTGGAGAATCTCACATCTGCTGACCAGGAGGGGGTGTTGGGCTATTTAAATCCGAACTAAGCATCAACTTTTAAAAGATAGTGCCTAGGTTGTGACAAATAAAAATGGTTGGCCAATTTTTGTACAATAGTTGTCTACCACACTTGGCCAAGAACCATAATTTGATAGATGGACAGGTTTGGACAGTCAGTCAACAATAAGGCCTCAAGCGGTTGACCATTTCTCATGAGCGATTGACAGTTTGACCTTTGTATTATAAAAATTTTGTTTCGTTTTTCAAGTGTTTCAAAACCAATTTTGATGAGACAAATTTAAAAGATTCTTTTGACAAAAGGACTTGATTTTTTTGAATGTCATCAAGTATTTTGAGAATGGTATTTTGGTATTGAACGAAATTGATTTTCATAATATCAAATTAAATTTTGTTCGGGTGCTTATAAATAATTTAGATGCACCAAATAAAAGTCACTTAAACAAAATTTTTCATTATTAAAGCCATATTGTTTTTCAACAAAAAAAAAAAAAAACAAAACAACACTATTCATTGGTTTACATTATGTGGTTTTGAGATTAGTTCGAATTCTATTTTATTTTTAAAATAAAAAATTAGCATTAGTAAAAATCATGATATTATTGATAAATAAAAAAAATAAAATTGGCACTTTATTAAGATTTTCAATCAATTATATTTCCTTATTATATTGGAATAAATCAGCATGGGTTCATGCATCTACTCATTGGATCACATTTCATGGCTTTGAAGTCAGTTGGAATCATATTTTATTTTTTAAATTTAAAATTAGCATTAGAAAAAAATTATCACATTATTTATGAAATAACCAAAAAATATGCTAATGGAAAGATATGCGTATTTTTTTTATTATGTAATATTTAAAACTAATGGTATATTAATTTTAAAATTTAAAATCACTTTTTCAAGAATAGTAGTAGAAATTGATTTATTCTTAACATATATGAATTAAAGATGATTTTTATTAATGATTTTCTTCCATTTATGCCATATCAGTTGAAGAAATACTATTTCAAGAACTATGTTTGTAATTTTTGGTTACATTGGATATTTTTCTATTTTGAAAATTCAAAATTACCATTAAAAAATTTAAGCATTGACAAAAATTTTGATATTACAATTGTTCACAAATTTATTATAATTTAGAGTAATCATAAGTTTAAATCTTGTTAACATAATTATTTTTTATTTTTAAATAAAATATCACAAGGTACTTTAAGAGTAAAAAAAGTTGATGGACTTTACAACACAAATATGGAGTTTAAATATTTAACAAAATAGATAAATTTGACAATTTCTAATTAATTTTTTATTTTAAAATTTAATAAAGGATCGGCCCTAAAAATAGGCAACCAAGGCTCCTAGGACCCCACACCTAGGGTAGGTCCTGAGCTTAGGCAGCCTAGGCCGATCTTATATCTAACTAATTTTATGGAGATGACTTTCATGGAAGAAGAAGTGACAATTAATGGACAACAGAATGAATTTGATATAACAAGACAACGTACTGTCACTTATGTATATAATATTATATAATAAAAAATATATTATGCTCAAATTTTAAGAACTTATATAAAATTTCGCTTAAGACTTTTAAAATCTTAAGATCGATCGTGATTTAATATTACATTTGTAAAGAGGACAATAAATGACGATTAGAGAAGATGATAAATGATGATATGAGTGATTATTTGAAAGCTCAATCTTTTGTTACATTATTAGAATTTTGATTAATTATATCCTCTTATTAATCTGAAACTACTTAACATTAGTTCATGCATTTCCTTTTTTATATTGGAATAGCTCTACATCCGTTCATGCATCTACTTATTGGTTTACAATTTGTGACTTTGAAGTTAGTTCGAATTCTATTTTATTTCTAAAATTCAAAATTAATATTATAAAAAATCCATGATATTATTTATAAATAACCAAAAAATAAGTTAATGGTAAAAATAATTACATGAAGAAATATTACTTGTACAACTATGTTTATAATTTTTGGATATTTTTCCATATTCAAAATTAGCATTAAAAAATTTAAGCGTTGACAAGAATTAAGATATTATAGCTGAATTATAATAAATTACATTTGTTAATAAACTAATAAAATTTGAAATTGAAATAAAAAGTAAAAAAGGGGTTGTTATCATTCTATTTTTAAATTAAATCATAATTTTTTTCCTTTCCTTTTCTTTTTTTGCTACGTGGACCATAAGTTTTCAATATATTAATATATTTTTTTTCTTTTTCTCAATCTGTTACATTATTTTATTATTTTAAAATAACTCAGCATAGATTCATGCATCTAGTAATTAGTTTATATTACATGATTTTGGGGTTAATTTGAATCTTATTTTATTTTTAAAATTAAAATTTAATATTAAAAAAATTTATTATATTATTGATAAATATCCAATAAATAATTTTTATTTATAAATAAAAATAAAATAGCTACTTTATTAGAATTTTTGATCGATTATATTATTAATTTTATTATTTTAGAACAGTTCACTATAGAGTTTACATGCATCTTGTGATTGGTCTATATTCTATAATTTTGCGATCATTCTGAATCCTATTTTATATTTAAAATTCAAAACAACCATTAGAAAAAATTTAATAACCAAAAAATTAAGTTATATTTATAAATAAAAAAATAAAATAGCCACCAAGCTAACAGCATGATACCATTTTATCCTCCTCTTCGTTGAAGATCATAGATTATCATGGTAGTCAATAATTAAATTCGTAAGGGTATAAATGGAATATCATAAATAGGCTCCCTCTCCCTCTATATATGTGTATGAAGCAAAACCATTTGAAGCTTGTCACCATTACAGCTCAGAGAGAGAGGGAGAGAGAAAGCGAGAAGAAAGCTTCCGTTTACCGCTACACACTCAGCTCGCAGTTTTGGAAGAAGTATCCATCTCCAAACTCTTATATATGTATCTCCACTCTGTATATACATTTGTATCTATGTACATATGCATGAATGTATTATATGTTTGTATCTCAGTGTAACTCTATTGTCTTCTACTGGTGGTGATCTTCAGAGAAAATTTGCTCAATTTTAGAAGTTTAGCAATGGAAGCTATCATTGTCGGAGAGACTCTTGCTGCGGCCGAGGCGGTGCCAGAGGCTCAGGCGGAGACAAGCGCCGAAGAGGTGGCGGTTCCCGCCGCTACAACTGCCGAAGGGGCCGCCGCAGACGGTGGTGCGGCCGAAGTTGAATGGGGCGTGGGGGAGGAACAACCAGGGGAAACAGAAGGTGAAATGACAGACGATAAAAAAAGGAAGAGGCTGGAAGAAAAAGAAGTACAGATCCCAGAGACAAGTCTGATATCTCAGGAGCTTCCGGCTCCTGCTGCTGCGGTGACGGTGCCGAAGAGGCCAAGAGGGCGGCCTCGTGGATCCGGTAAACTTCAAAGGCTTGCAGCTCTTGGTGAGTTATCTGTCTGGCCATTCAATGGGAATTACAGATTTGTGTGTTCTTAGGCATATACACATCCATGCATGATCTAATCGGGACTAGTATGTACAGCAGTTCAGTAGATTTTATTGATATATATGGGAACCAAGTTGCCTTTGTGTACTGTATCCACAATTTCATCGATTATGATCAACAATCGAACCGATGACATAGAGTTGTCGGCGATTTTGGCAATTCGGGACTTTAATTGCAAGGATCGCAAGTATTTTCGAAGAGATCATGTTCTATGTGATATGAAATATCCTAATTATGATATTTCGTTTCGTTCTTTCGACGATTTAGGGTTCAAGTTTTCAATTGAAATCACATTTAGGTTTTTCATGCCGATAATAAATTTTGATCGAGACATACATATATATAGATGTACAAAGATGAATTAATTGCCTTTACAGTAAGTATTTTGATTGAAGAAATTTTGTTCTCACATGTATGCGATAGCCTAATCATGAAGTTTGATCGATTTATTTGAGGATTTATGGTCTAAGTGTTTGATTGAAGTCATCTCTAGTTTCTTGTTTATACAATTTAGACCAATGTTTATTTATATGTACGATATATTGAAATGAATGTGCTAATATTTCCATAAAAAGTGTATGGATTTTATGATCTAAATTTCCTCTTCATTGAGTAAAACTAATGACAAAGATTTTAAAGAAAATATCTTATACAGGTATAAAAGATGTGTGAGTCAAGGTTAAAATAGTTTGGATATGTGAAAACAAGATCAATAGAGACTTTTATGAGAAGAGTGGATGAAATAAAAGAATTATTTTGCGAATCAAGTAAGGGAAAACTAAGAAATTTTTTATAAAAAATACTTAGGTGTATATTAGTTACAAGGGGCTTTATAGAAGATGAAGGCCATAGATGGAATGACTGGAGAGCAAAAATTTATGTACCCAGTGACAAATAGTGGGATAAAGGCTTGGTATGATGTTGTTAATATCGTTTATTTCATTTTTCATTTTCATGGATTGTTGTTATAGTATTTCTAAAGTATACTTATGTTTCTGTCAAATACCTTGAACAAAATTTGAAATTGATATTAGATCAAACCTTAAGGGGAAAATGCATGACAAATCGATTTGACAAGGGTTGATTGGTTTTTGTTTGATAGAAAGAAAAGCATAGGTATATAAGAGCCTCTTGGCTTAAGTTAAAAACCTAATTATAAAGATCATCTCCACTATAGCTCTTTGAACTGGAGGACAAAAAGCACTTTGCCGTTGTTCAGCCAATCTTGCTTTTGGTTAAAGAACCTAAAAGATTCATGAATTAGAGATTTAGAGGACTTACAGATAAAATGTATGATGAATTGGAAAGATAAGCCTGCAAGTCTCTACTGAATTGAACTCTTAGGTAGGATATGTATAAGAGGTTGTGGTTTAGTTATAATAACATGAAAATAGACTTGCAGTGCGGTTGATCTTCAGAAATTGTTCACTTGGGGAAAAGAGAGAAAGTGAAATGATTTTAGGCCAAGTTTTTATTATACTCTTTCTAGTGGCCGATTCAGAGGTTTTATAGAAGCAGATTAGTAACCTTAAGGGCTAGACTCTTCAAATTTAAAATATGGTTGGATTCTCACTCTTTCTAATGTGGATGTATCATTAGCCAGGAGTTGATTTTTGGTTATTATCATTCAGTATCTAAATCCTTTTATTTATTTATTTATTTTTTGCCTGGTTAAACTTTGAAATGCAATTTGTTTTTCTTCTTAACACCTTGCTCTGCTTACTTAGCTAATTTGTCTAGAAGCTGGTACCTGGTTGGGAAAAAGAATGGATTGAATAACTGAATGATGAGTCTGTAGTGCTATTGATATAGCCATGTGAGACCTTGAGGGGCACCGGGAGTTTAAGACAAGCGAGTGAGAGATTATTTTGATTGCTTCTGGTACCAAATTACTTTCATCGTTTTATTAGACACGCCCCAGTCATCAATATATTCTCCCAGATAAGGGTGTGACTGGGCATTGAGTTTGTTCTCAGCTCATCCAATCCTGATTTCCATGCACTTCGATTATTACCATATGGTTGTCCATTGTTTCATCTTCCTTTTCTTTTATACTTTTGGAGTGCTGAATTGTGCATGCTTCTCTCATGAAACTCAGCAAACAGCAGTCAACCATATAAACAATCTATAATTCCAATTATTTGTGGATGATCCTTCATGTCAGATTATTAATTGCTCGGATTCATTACGGACCTTCATATTATTGGCTTAACTTTTTAAATATGGTGCAATGGTATATATAATTCTATTTCCATTCTATATGAATCCTTATTGTTGAAATTCCTTCTCTTGTTGCGTAAGCATTTACTTAATCTCTTGACTTGCTGACATTTTGTCTTGCTATTAAAATTTCTTTCGGTGAAGGCGATTTTGTGATAAATACGGCTGGGGGAAAACTGACTCCATACGTTTTAACTGTACAGCGCGGACAGGTAAGATTAGACATAGAAAATGAGGTTCCGTTACTGGTTACTGGTTACGTTGTTAAAATTGGTGATCTTACATGAGATGCTACATTTTTTTTTTTTGTAGGATATCGTCCAAGTGATTCAGTCACTCAAACAGAGTGGCCGAGCAGTGTGCGTGCTGTCGGCAACCGGCCCAGTTTCCCTCGTCGATTTGCAACCGGATGAATCCTTGGGTGACTTCACGCTACGATATGAGGCATGATTTGATCTTAACTCCATCTTGTTTTAACATCTTCTGGGTTTTGGTTTTGCTTTCAATTCTGACATCATTTTTTGGGATGAGAGTTTGTCTCATTCATGCTTTGATGCACGCATTTGGAGAAAGCAACATGTGGTTTTCAAGAGTTGCATGAATATTGGGATTAAAATTCAAATATTCCTTTCTCAATCGTATGATGGGTTTACGTACTTATGTCTACTTCAGGGACTGTGAGGCTTATAAATATAGATTTCATGTACAAGAGAAATTAGTCTTCGAAACAAATAACTATCGAGCAAAATCAAAAGATTTTTTCTCCTATCCTATCCTCTTCCTCTTGTTTATCATCTATATCTCTTTTCTCTCTAATATTTTATTTTTATATTCTCTCCTCCTTTCTTTGCATCTTCTCCCCCACTCAGCCCCCAACTTCTCCTATCCCCTGTTATCTTCTCAACAGCAGGATCTCAAGATGCAATTGCCCTCTCTTTTTTATCTTCTTTGTTATATACAATTTTCGTTTAATTTTTCTTCTTTCTTCTTAGCTTATGTAATCACTCTCTTCTAACATTGAACTTCTGCACTGCACTTCTCTTTTGTTAAGTGTTATATATTGTGAAACTTCAAATGTGGCCCAAAGGCAGGGGGGGCATTTTTTGGCAACCGTGGGCTGCTCTTTTGGGCGCCCACTGGAGGGCCAAAAGTTGCAGCAGTCTTTCGGGCCAGCCCAAGCCCTATGGCTTGTGGCTTTTGTCGCTTAGCCTGCAGCCGTCCCTTTTGCACGATCTCATCCAGGCCGTCTATGCTGCTTTATTGTGTGCAATCCTAGCCATTCAGTCAGATTATTTATCACGCCTCGAGATTGCTGATTCGTTGAGGTGTGGAAGACGAAAGAATAGAGAGGGTGCCAAGAGTGTGGTCATTTTTTAGGGTTTTCTCTTTTTCTCACTCTTGCTCTCTCTCTGTAAATGTTGTATAGTTCGTCTTCTTTAGGGTTCCCTGATTTTGTCTTTCATCGGAGGTAAGTTCCTAATCTGTTAGTGATTCTAAACTTTATTGTATAGAAATCAGGGTTGTTTTGTTCCTGTTTTTTTTTCGTTGTAATCAGATTGATTATATTTAGTGGAGTGAGCTCTTCTCACTGGAACTCAAGTGGACGTAGCCCCTGTTTGAGGTGAACCATTATAAATCTTGTGCCTCTTGGTTTGTTTATGCTTTCAATATTGTCTGAACTGATTTATGTCTCTCGGTCAGTTTCTTGATTTCATCAGTGGCAATTTTGATTGTGTGTGTGTGTTTGGAGATTTTGTTATCTCTGTTTGTTTGTAACAGTGGTATCAGGGCCTTCAGGTTTTCGTATCTAACATTTTTAGGTCAAAATCTCGATCGATTCTTTTTCTCGAAATCTAGGGTTTCCTTTCTTTTTCTCTGTGTCGGTGTTGTTTTAAAATTCTAGGGTTTTTCGAAGAGACCCTGTCAGCGGGAGTTTGCTGTACAGGTCTCAGTCAGTAAACTAGGGTTTTATTTTTAGGAAATTTTCGTGTATTACGAAAATGACAACAACCTAATTTGAAATCGGTACATTCGATGGAAAGGGAGATTTCGGTAGTTGAAAAAAGAATATGAGGGTTCTTCTCTCTCATCACAAAGTGCTTATAGCACTTGAGTCAGATGACAGAAAATGGTCACCTGAGCAGCTAGCTCGAACTGATGAAATCAGAGAAGAGGCTTTTAATCTGATATTCCTCTATCTCGGTGATTCTGTAATCCGTAAGGTTGATGGTATGTCTCTACCTCTTGAACTTTGGAATAGATTAGAATCTTTATATTCTATAATGTCTGCTCCAAATTTGGTTTATTTAAAAGACATGTTGTTTAACTTTAAGATGAATACCTCTAGGTCTATGGATGAAAACATAGATGAATTTACTAGACTCACCTTGTTATTAAGAGGTACTGATCAGACTTTAGGAGATACTAGTGAAGTCATGATTTTGTTAAACTCCTTATCTGATGATTATGATATAGTGAAACATGCTTTATGTTACACTGGTATAGTCTCTAATATGGAACTTGTTATTTCTGGTATTAAGGCTAGAGAACTAGAACTTAGTACATCTAAGAAAATAGACAAAAATTTGTTTGTTAAAGGAAATACTGATAAAAGAAATTATACTGTGAATACTGAACAACATAATGGGTCAGGATATAAGGGAAAAAGGAAGGATAAGAAGGGAAAACAAAAATAAAAGTGGAAATGTTACCACTGTGGGAAAGAAGGACATATAAAGAAATATTGTTATGACTACTTGAAAAAGCAAAAGTAAGGGGGTAATGTAACAGTAGCAGCTAGTAGTTCTAATTGTTTGGCTGAGGTGCTTAATGTATCTTCAAGCTTTGTTATAAATGAATGGATTATGAACTTTGGTTGTTCTTTCCATAAGTGTCCTAATATTGATTGGTTTCACAACTTTAATAACAGAGAAAATGGAATAGTGTATATTGGAAACAACCATTCATGTAATGTTCAGGGTAGAGGTGACATAACTCTTAAGTTGCATAACAACAAAGTAAGAACTCTCACTGATGTAAGATATGTTCCTGATCTTAAAAGGAATTTAATTTCTCTCGGTACCCTTGATGAGTTAGGATTCTCATATAAAGCTGAAAATGGTCCTTTGAATGTTTTTAAGGGAGAAGAGTTAATCCTAACTGGTTCAAAGAGAAATGGTTTATATGTTTTAAATGGTTGTTTTCACTAAGTGTATTTGAGGCTTGGCCACATGAGCCTGAAAGGTTTGCAGGCACTGTCAAACCAAGGATACCTTGGTCCAGTGTCTGCGGAAACCTTCGATTTTTGTGAACCATGTGTGCTAGGCAAGCAACACAGGATGAGTTTCTATAAGGGAACTCACCTGGAGAAGGCATGCCTTGAGTACTTACATGCAGACCTTTGGGGACCCTCCCAGGTCCCCACCCATGGCGGCAACAGGTATTTTCTTTCTATCATTGATGATTTTACTAGGAATGTGTGGGTTTTTCTATTAAAAACCAAAGATCAAACATTAGAGAAGTTTAAAATTTGGAAGATCTTAATAGAAAACCAAGCTGATAGGAGAATCAAAACTCTTAGAACAGACAATGGGTTAGAATTCTGTAATAAAGAGTTTGATGAATTTTGTAACTCCCAAGGAATAAATAGGCATAAGACTGTTAGGAACACACCCCAACAAAATGGGGTGGCTGAAAGGATGAACATAACCCTTCTTGAAAAAGTGAGGTGCCTCTTGTTCACATCTGGTTTGCCTAAATCATTTTAGGGAGAGGCCTTAGCAACAGCTTCACACCTAGTAAATAAAAGTCCCTCCACTGCTCTTAATTTTAAATGCCCTGAAGAAAAGTGGATTGGAAGGAAATTAAACTTCAACTACTTAAGAACTTTTGGCTGTGAAGCCTATGCTCATCAGTCAGAAGGTAAGCTGAAACCTAGATCCACTAAGTGTATTTTTTTTGGGTATCAGGAAGGAACTAAGGGATATAGGCTATGGGAAAGACAATCTAAGAGTGTAAGAATTATCATCAGCCGAGATGTTATATTTAATGAATCAGTCTTCCCTTGCAAATTATCTAAAACTGATCAGCATAGTAACACAAATAATTTTACCAGCTTAGGAGGTACCCAAATAGAGGTGGAGCACCAAGTTACAGATAGTAACCCTCTTAATGCTGCAGTTATACCAAACCTTCAACCTAAAGGTGATCCTTCACCTACATCAAACTTAGACTAGACCTCTGATCATGAATCTGATCATGAGGAACAAAATGATGAAACTGAAATTGAGGTGGAGCAACATGACACCCCCCAACATAATCTAGGAGACTACCAACTTGCCCGAGATAGAAGTAGGAGGTCTATAAGACTACTTGCTAGGTATGCTTTCTCAGATTTGGTGTTTTGTGCCCTAGTGACAGGTGTTGAGATGAGGAGCAGTGAGCCTTCCTCTTATAAGGAGGCTGTCAGCTCAAAGGAAAGTAAAAAATAACAACAAGCCATGGACGAAGAAATGGCCTCTCTGATGGCCAACAGAACTTGGGTTCTTGTCCCTTATCCAGAAAATCAGAAACTGATCCAATGTAAGTGGCTGTTCAAATTAAAGGAAGGTATGTCTTTTAATGACCCTATTAGATATAAAGCAAGACTAGTAGCTAAGGGGTTTACACAAAGGGAAGGGATAGATTATACTGAAAATTTCTCCCCTGTGGTTAAATTTAAGACAATTCGCATGATGCTTGCGGTAGTAGTTCAATTTGATTTAGAACTTGAACAACTAGATGTTAAAACTGCATTTTTACATGGAGACCTTGATGAACACATTTACATGGTTCAGCCTAATGGTTATGTTGTGTCTGAAAAATCTGATCATGTCTGTTTGTTGAAAAAATCTTTGTATGGTTTAAAACAAGCCCCAAGACAATGGTACAAAAAAATTTATAATTTTGTTCTAGGGGCTGGTTTTATTAGAAGTCAATATGACAATTGTTTCTATTTTATGCTCTCTGATATTCCTGTTTATCTACTGTTGTATGTAGATGATATCCTTCTTATTAGCAAGTCTAAGTCAAAGATTAAGGAGTTAAAGTCCATGTTAAATTCAGCTTTTGATATGAAAGACTTAGGCCATGCTAAGAAAATATTAGGAATGAAAATTGAGAGAAATAGAAACAACAATAGCCTTAAGATATATCAGCATGATTACTTGGTAAAAGCTGTTCATAAATATGGAATGGAAAACTATAAAACTGTTATGGTTCCATTGGCTAGACACTTTATTTTATCAAAATTACAGTGTCCCACATCCAACTCTGAAATAAAGGCAATGGAAAATGTCCTTTATGCAAATGTAATTGGAACAATTATGTACTCAATGATAAGTACTAGGTCAGACCTTGCATATTCAATTTCATTACTCATGCTGATATATGTCTAACTCTGGGAAAATTCATTGGGATGCCTTAAAACATTTGCTTAGGTACATAAATGGTACTGTATGCATTGGTTTAAATTTTAAGAAAAGATTTGATACACTTGATCTTGTTGGGTATGTTAACTCTGATTTTGCAGGAGATAGAGACTCCAGAAAATCCACCATTGCTTACTATTTTACCTTGGGTGGAAACTGCATAAGCTGGAAGTCTCAGTTACAGTCTCTTATAGCTCTGTCCTCTACTGAGGCAGAGTATGTGACTGTAACAGATGCCTTCAAGAAAGCCATATGGCTCCAAGGTATTCTAAAGGAAATCCACTTGCTTCAAAGCAAAGTGATGGTTTTCTCGGATAGACAAAGTGCCATCCACCTGTCCAAAAATCCAGTGTATCATGATCGAACCAAACATGTGGATGTGAAGTATCATTATGTAAGGGAAATGATAGCCAACGGAACGTTCCGTGGACATCCAGAAAGTGTCTTCAGCCAACAATCCCGCTAACATGGGTATCAAGGTATTAACTGTAACTAAATTCAAGCATTGCTTGAAATTGTTGCATATTGATGATGGCTAAATTATTTTAGTCATCTAGAGCTATGAAGGTGAGAATTGTAGCATGTTGTACTTATATTTTCATATCTGATTACTTAGTCATTTGATGTTTCAAGGTGGAGTTTGTTATATAATGTGAAACTTCAAATGTGGCCCAAAGGCAGAGGGGCATTTTCTGGCAACCGTGGGCTGCTCTTTTGGGCGCCCACTAGAGGGCCAAAAGTTGCAGCCGTCTTTTAGGCCAGCCCAAGCCCTATGGCTTGTGGCTTTTGTCGCTTAGCCTGCAGCCTTCCCTTTTGCACGATCTCATCCAGGCCGTCTGTGTTGCTTTACTGTGTGCAATCCCAGCCATTCAGTCAGATTATTTATCACACCTCGAGATTGCTAATTCATTGGGGTGTGGAAGACAAAAGGATAGAGGGGGTGCCGAGAATGTGGTCATTTTTTAGGGTTTTCTCTTTTTCTCACTCTCGCTCTCTCTCTGTAAATGTTGTATAGTTCGTCTTCTTTAGGGTTCCCTGATTTTGTCTTTGATCTGAGGTAAACTCCTAATCTGTTAGTGATTCTGAGCTTTATTGTATAGAAATCAGGGTTGTTTTGTTTCTGTTTTTTTTCGTTGTAATCAGATTGATTATATTTAGTGGAGTGACCTCTTCTCACTGGAGCTTAAGTGGATGTAGCCCCTGTTTGGGGTGAACCACTATAAATCTTGTGTCTCTTGGTTTGTTGATGCTTTTAATATTGTCTGAACTGATTTATGTCTCTCGGTCAGTTTCTTGATTTCATTAGTGACGATTTTGACTGTGTATGTGTGTTTGGAGATTTTGCTATCTCTGTTTGTTTGTAACATTAAGATTGTCCATTCTTTTTCCTCTACTCTTTTTCCTCACTTCAGTTGCCTTTGCTTCTCCATGCAGGGTCACTTCGAGATATTAACGCTAACGGGTTCGTACTCTCTCATGGATACGGGAGTTGGTCGACGCAGGGTGTGCTTGTTAAACATTTCACTGGCCAATCCTGATGGAAGTGTTTTGGGTGGCGTGGTTGCAGGATGTGTAATTGCAGCTTCCCCAGTTCAAGTGAGCGTTGTTTTTTTCTGCATGCATGACTTCGGTGATATATCTGTTGTAAGCATAAGATTGCAAACAAATTCAATCGACTCTCGCCCAACCATCCCATAGGGAAAGCCTTGTACGCTAGTGGCACCATTTTTTTATGAATGTTGCAAGGCGAGCAAGAGAAAAAATATTTCATATTCATAGCATTAGACTCTCACATGCCATGTGCATTGAAGGTGAAGCAAAGATCTTATATATGCTTAAAAATTAAAGAAACTTATAAGATATAAATATCCAATTTTTTTCCTGTTGGGCACGCATGAGAAGTCTTCTAGCGAATTAATTCTCTTGATGCTGATTTTTTCTTGTACTTTGCTCTCATAGCCATGATTTTATTTGATTTATAACTTTTGTCTTGAACTATTATAGAACAGTTTTCGTCATATTTTTAATAGTATAATAATTATCTTATTTCACTTTATATTTGATGCGCCTTCCACGATCCAATCTCTTTCGCCACATACTTTGTCGTTGAAAATAACTGGTTTTTTATCTTACATTTACTTGCATGCTTGAATTATTGGACTAAGTATAAGATTTGCTTCCTTTTTCTTAAGCTTCAATAGAAAGTTGGACATGTTTGGCTATGTTCAATTGTTCATTCCACAACAAAGATACTGGACTATGCTCCTCCTAAGATGTTGCTTCCTTTTTCCTAACTTATTTTTGAAAAGTGCCTGAAAAAAAAATTCTACAACCGGCATCTCTGTTCCGGCCTATTATCGCTGAATTTTCTGAGACTTGAACTTGGTTATGGTCCAATTATTTGTAGTGTTTTATGTATGCTTGGACTTGCCTTGGGATTTAGCTTCTCTGATATACAAAGCAGTTGCAGAATGCAACTGATAGTTAACCCAGCAAATTTCCATTGAACATTCTTCTTGCATTATTATTGCCTTTTTCCTGGTGTCTTTTAACATCTATGTAAGGCTAATTTTAGGCTCTTTTTGATTTACCAGCTCATTCTAGGCAGTTTCAAGCAGAGTATTAAGAAAGAACTTCTCATCAGGAGGCAGCTTGCTCAAACAGCTCAACCATCAACGGCTGCTGCTACTCATGACAATTGGGACACAGAAGGGGTTCAGATTCTTCAGGCACCAGTTGCTGAGATGACTAATGTTGAAGAGAACCGCAATGTGACGCCAACTTCACCGGTCCCTGAAACACTCGACAGAACTGCAGATATCACTGTCCAAAACTTGAACCATGAGGAACTCAACGAAGTTGCAGACATCATCAATGTCCAAAATTTGGACCATGAAAACCCCGATGAAGCTGCAGACATCACCACAGAGCCTAATGTGATCCCTGACTCTCTTCAGAGTTTTAACTCACTGCCGACAACCGAGCACATGTCAGATGAAACTATGGCTGGCATCGGTGGCCGAGTTCTTGATGTATGAAGGTAGTTGAAATGAAAACCCGAGGCAGTTTTCTTCTCTGTGTCTTGTAAGGTAAAATGTTGCAGACTTATTGGCAGGAGTTTTGGCGGTTTATTTGTATGTAAACTACAATTTTGGAACTTGAATATTTACCGTTTTGTCTTGAAATGTTGTTGTTTATGCATTTAGAAGTTTAAGATCAAGAAGTTCAGCTAATGGTGAAACTTCTACTACACATTAGCGAATAACCGATAAGTTTTGGCATCAAGACTTATCTGCCTAACTGCTGCAACTGCTGCTATAACTCCCAATGCTGAGAAAACTACAGCAATGGTGATATTTACCCAGAATATAGGGCTTCGACGCGATGGCTTAAACGTCAAGTTGAAGAAAACTACAGGCAGAACAAAGTCAAGCGGGATGAAGCCAAAAGATCCAATCATTGCATTGATGTCCCCAAAGAATGGCAGCATCGCCGCGATGGTTGTTGCTATCACGACAGACAGCGAGCGAGACAGCAACCTCGGTATGACATTCCGGGAAGAGAATTCGCCGCTCTTGGGGTCTGCAAAAGTCTTCTCAAGCACTTCATTTGTGGGCTGCAGATAAACCTTCAAGAGACAATGCAAGCAATCAGATGAATGTGCTGCTGGTGGCTGTGAGTTTGGCAGCAATTAACCTGATAGATAGTTGGAGTTTGGCTATTACCACACCAACAGCTGATAGTTGGAAGATGGTGAAGGCATTGGTCATCAGAATGAACCATTTTGGCACCAAAGCTTTGCCATCTTCCAGGAAGTTGCTAAGGATGAGACCCTCAGCTTTGTTGCCAAATGCCCAGTAGCCAGAAATGGCTACACTGAAGAAAGTCGCTGTCACCACTGAATAGCAAACACACAGTCCTTTGAACATCTTCCCCTTCACTGGAGGTGCCAGAGTAGCCTGAACACAAGAAATGTGAGATTATCCCCTAACAAATGATGGAGGACGGTGATTTTCTAGTAAACTACTGATACGGTTGTGACAATAGAAACCTGGATTTCAGGAATGATTCCATTCCCAAATGTTGTCGCGATGATGGCAATGGCATTGAAGATTCCAAAGACGCGGTCATCGGTGTTACCCTTCAGGGAATAGTCTTTTTCTGGCCCCTTGGATGAGTTTCCTATGGAAGAAGGACAAGAAAAAAAAATGAGAACAAGACCATGTACGAAGATCAATCTTCTCCTAACCCCATAAAACCCGAAGTCTTGTGCATTCAGAAGAAGCACGTGCACCTATATATATGGAAGCAGCAGTGGCACAAGTGCTGTAGGCAAGGCTGAGACACAAGGAAACCATGTTGATGTGCCTGAGTGAATGGAAGGAGGGAATCTGAGCTAGAATCAGCATCAAACCTCCAAATATCACCACAAATTCATAGAGCTTCATCGATCCATTTGGCTTAGCTAGCAAGTAGATTGCCTGCAGAGAAGACAAGTACTGAAACCTTATATTTTATTTTAATTATTAAAGAAAAAACAAAAGGTGAAAAATAAATTGTGTGTGGCAAAAGGAAAAGTAGAAAAGAAACGAAGAGGGAAGAATGACCTTCATGCATTGTCCTCCAAGAAGAGTACAACCCACAACTGCACCATAGCAAACCAGGGACTGGATTGGACCCACGCACCATCGTCCCCATTTTGGCCCTATCATCAGAATTTTATAATAATTATAATTAATTATTAAAATACTATACCTAATTGTGGTTGTATTTTTTAAAAAGAATTTTAAAAAATAATATTTAAAAAACCCAATATTAATCAGTGTTGTCAAGTCTGACTTTGAATTTTGATCCTTGATTGGCTAATTAAGCACGGATTTACTCACTATTATTAAGTGTGATGTGACACCGCGTGCACAATGTCACACATTTATTTGACAATTCTAATATTAATTGAAGTGATATGTCTTCTCGATTTGATTTCAAAATCAAAATTGAACATAAAATCATATATAGACAAACAAAGATGGTTACAGAATGTTTGATTTAATTCTAATAGCCTCCATCATAGACAAACAAAGATAGCCACCATCTCTTTTAATTCTAATGCGTGGCTTTGAGTTAATTCTAATTTTTGCTATTAGAATTGTCAAAAAAAGCAAAAATTGCCTTTGACAGCGCACCATCTCTTTGAATGATCTTAAAACAAAGCGAATCCCACTACTTTCACGTAATTTTCGCCTCTTTTTTTATTTTTTTATTTTATATAGCAATAGCAATTGTTGTTGTAAACAACACTGATATTTTATCTTTATTTTGTATTAACCATATTTCTTTCTATCATATTAACACCCCACGTTTTAAGATATTACTAAAATTTTGAAACATAAAATAATTAAAAAAAAAACAAAGTGATGGATACAGTAAATCAAAATTATATATAAAATAAAATAACAATTATTTAAAATTATGAGTCTCATCAAGAGTAATTTGAAGAACCAACATGTGAAAAAATCTGTTATTCGTACTCGCTTTGTTAATAGAAGAATCTTTTCGTCCAAACTTCAACCTTATATTGTAAATCTTTAATATAAGTATGGGTAGGTTTCGTCTATGTTGCACGGAAATACCTCATAGGTGTCGTTTTCTCGTTTTCGAAACGTTTCTTATTCTCATTTTGGACCCTAGTTATGTCTATTTTTTTTAGAAAAATATCCGTTTCCACATTTTCATTTTCTATCGAAAATGTTTCCCATTTTTATTTTCGTGTAACATAGGTTTCGTGCCATAATTTTTTAGGGATTGATGCATTCTTTTTGGTTCCAACCAAAGTATGCGTTGGCCACCTCCGCCGTTGCGGCCACTTAGCTCATGAGCCTTGATTGTCAACATTCCCAGCTTGTGTCATTAATTAACTCAAAGCCACACTATTCTATTTTTTAACTTGTTCTCTAGGCCAGCCATAAGTCATAACCACGTGATGATTTTTAATAATATTGTAAGTTGTAACCATGAAAATACTATTTAAAAAAAAATCATTTTCCAAAAAATAAAATGAAAATAAGAGAAAATTTTCAAAAGTCAAAGATTCTGGTAGGTATCTTACCCAAGATGTCGTGAGCCATATCCCGGAAACGGAGATGGCGGCGACCCAACTGGGCATGGTGTTCAAGAACAAGAGATATCATATTGTAGGAGTAGAACGTCACCAGAGCTCCGACAACCAGGAACATGATCCCGGCCTCCCATCCAAGAGCCGCGAAAGCATACGGCAGACTCAATAGCGCCGGAGCAACGATCGACGTCGTCAGGTGGTAACCACAGTGTATCCATGATCCTGTACAATTAATGTATTTGAATCAAATTAAAGAGATTTTATAATCAGGGCAAAATATATATATATATATATGATTGATTGATTGTAAATTTAGAATCTCTTGTTGGAGTACTTAGTGCAGTCTGCCATGGCTGCCGCAGTTGGCAATAGATGTGATGGATTGATGATAAGAGAGCCCCCCCGGGGGGGGGGGGGGGGGGGGCTTGTTTGGTTGCCGAGAAAGTCCAGGGAGGATCTTGTTTTTCTTTTCTGGGCTGTGGCTGAAGGATTTTCATATTTAATCACCGCCTTGGCTTTGACTGGCCATTATTAATTAGTTTTGGTGGGAAATGACTACATGTCTAGAAAGAGAGGACGGAGGAGATGATGATGATGATGATGATGATGGGAAATAAATAAGTAATTAATTAAAGAGAAAGGTACAGAGATCGATGGAATTGATCAACAGACGAGCATGAAATGAAAGCAACCGTGAAAATGGAATTAATTGGATCGTGAACAATATCAATCACCTTTGGATTTAAGAACGAAAAGAGCACCAGCATCCAGTTTCTGATGGTTGGCTGCTCCTGCTGGTTGGGCACTAATCATATGATCATCTCCTCCTTCATGCACAGCTATGGTGCCCGGTCGCAAAGTGCCCATCTCTCTCTCTCTCTCTCGAGATGATACACGAGGAAAGACGGGAGCTGCAAACAATTATATATATATATATATAGAGAGAGAGAGAGAGATAAAATGATCAAATGGTTTGAACTAATTAATTCCACATATATATGCCCATCATTTTTGACTCTTACTGATGATCATCACGTATCACCTTATTTGTATGATTCACACACACACACACCTCATATTCAATCAATTAAAATTACAGCCGGCAGGACAATGATTTTTACAAAATATCTCCAAAATGATAACCTAAAGGAGGACAATTTCAATAGATTTTAATTTGTCGACCTAGATGGTTGTCGGTATCAGTCACATCATAAATATATATATATATGTACATATTTCTAGAATTTTTATAAAAAATAATTAATTCATTAATATTTATACACTAAGAAAGAAATTTAAAACATTCCAACAATATTACACCTTTTATTCTTTCTTTCTTATACAGGCTTTAGAAAGATAAAAATATAGTAGAAAGATGTATAAAATTCCCCTCACGATCCATGAACTAATTAATGTAGTATATAACTACTGTATCTCTTAATTAAATTATTTAAAAAAATATTTTAATATTTTTTACGGGTAAAAGAATTAGCAATATTGGTAAGATTACTATCTCAATGATAATAACAAGATTTATTTTTGTAAATTTTAATTTTATTTATTGGAGATAATTGATCACTTTACCAACCCACGGCCTGCATTAATATGGGTTTGGTCCATGAATTTATGAACTGCAGAGATCCTCTTCTCTGTTTGCCAAACTGGTCCATCCGGATGACTCCCATGCGGATCTATTACTATATAGCTCATTAATAATTAATGATATTATTTAATTTGTGGCCTAACATCATTAATTATTCATTCACTCACTCCATGCCATAAATACAATGGAGCATATATAATTAATTTAACCTTTGATGCATGCAATTCTTTCTATTATAAAGCTAATTAATTTTTAAAAAAATATTATTAGTACATCTTTGTGTACATTTTGAACTACATAAAAGTGTATCAATGGCAAAAAAATCCCTCATGAGGTGCATAGAGACGGGTGAGGCGCATGAAGACAAGGGATATTTTGATCATAATATCCCTTTGTGTAGTCCAAGATATACAAAAGTAATATACATTTAGCATGATTCTAATTTTTAAATCACTACAGTTTGTAGGTTCATGGAAGACACATTCTATCATGCTCAAAAACTCTTATTACAGTTTAATTAATTCTAAATCAATCTTAAAAGCACTTTTATGTTCAAATAAGTCTTAATTTTTTTTTTTAAAAAAAAATTCCTATAGCACCATAAATCCAATCACCCAAAGGTGCTAGCTATGCATTTTTTTTCCAAGTATAATATACTTAAATTAATATACCAATAACTATTGATGTAAAATTAAGTTGTTATATAACTCTTTTAAGTTAAGAGTTGTAAGTTTGAAGTTTAAATTTGGTTTAAAAAATTGGTTGAGTAAACACGTGACATGCCACGTCAAATTAAAAATTAGGAACATATAATTTTAAATATAAATAAAATAAAATATATTATAATCCCTTACATAAAAACAAAAAATAAAATGACAGACTGACCATGATGGCCGATTATGGCTGCATCATTTCCGGCCGACCACCCCATCAACAATAAGAGTTTCAAACAGGAACCCTAATTGTTTTACCCAACATAAAATACACAGGTGATTGGAATGATTTGATGGTGTTGAGGCTGATGGGTTTTTTTTTTCCTTCTATACACAGTGCACGTACAAATAATAATACAATCAGGCGTGTAGGACCATAGCATAAATGTGCAAGATTTACGTTGTCCCTTTGTCAGTTTGACCCGTTTGAATGTGTGGTGGGGTGAAAAATTATATAAAAATGATGAAATTGATGAATGCCTAGCGTCATCGCAACCTTTTTATCCATACATTTCAACTTACTCTTGTGAATTGTTTTACATGTGCTCCGTGGCCAAACTTCATTCATTACACGTCATGATTAATGGCATATATAGGATATGTGTTCTTTGGCAATGTTTAATTTTTCATTATCACAACATTCAGTTTGTTCTAAGTCCACCCCATAAGAAGTGGGTTGAATTAATGACTGTATCCTTTCAAGTTCCAGAAGAATAATAATGATAAAGATTGTGATGAGTTTGTTTGAATTGAGGTGTCCAGTTTGTAAATTGCCTCCCTGTTGGAGCGTAAGCCAACATGCCGAGCTATGTTCAAGACCCAATATAGAGGCAAAAGGGCAGATTCGGTGCCCCCACACCTCAAATTGATCGAGCTCATTGCAATCTTTTATCATTGTTTGTACTAAAAAACCAAACAAACAAAGGGCCATGAGCCACATTCAAGACCCTTAATGAGTGGTACTCTTTTGAGCAATCTCTGTCAAGCTGCAAACTCATAAATATACTGATTTCAGACCCAGGATGAGGGCGTTTTATGACCCATCGTACCAGCAAGGTGGCAATTATTGACGGTGCTGTGAGGAGGCGGGCAACACAACATTGAACCTAATCTTCTTGTCACGTGATTCGTTTCCACCCGCATGCTCCGCCCATGTGCTCTAGTAATTAGTCAGTCATCGAGGAAATTAAAGAGAATCTGAAAAACCAAACTTGGTTTAGCTTCAAATCATGGAATAATTTACTTAATCAATTACGAATTTGATTTTTAAACGAAAAAAGTTATAAATTTCTTGCAAATCAAAATAAGCTATGGTTGTTATAAAAAATACAATAATTGAGATTTATAATACTAGAATGTTGTAGTCGCGGCAGAGCAAGGTGAACAATTGATAGGTGTTTGCCCGTAAAAATATACATCAGGTGACCCTGGTCTCTAATTGTCTGGTTGGAGTCTCGAATAAACTCTCAGGTACATGTCCAGTAGAGACTCTCAGGTACATGTCTAGTAGAGAATTAGTCCATTCGAGAATATCCTTTTGTGTTCGAAAATTAGAAGGTACACTACAACAAATTTTAGATTAAGAGGCATTTAAAAATACCTTAATAGATAGTTTATCAGGGCATTTTAACTATTAGGGCAATAATAATAATGCCGCGTGTAATAGTGCCTCAAAAATGTATTGAGGCACTTACAAATGCCTCAAAAATAACTATAAATTTAAGTTTGTTGTGACACTTAAAAATGCCTCAAAAATCACTATAAATTTATTTTTCATATCCCCTACAAGACCTTTTCTTAACTCTAACTTACTTTTCTCTCAGTTCGAACCCTAATCATTTCCTTCTTCTTACACACGCATGACCATCTAATCTACACATCATCTTATTAATATATGTGTCTATGTTTATTTTATAGTATATCTGTGGTGACCGTGGCCAGCCGGGACGGACCCAGGCACTGTGCGCAGTAGCCCACCTCAGGGACTTCTCGTTCCTGCTCGGGCAGCCGGTACGGATCCAGGCACTGCGCGCGCGAGATATGTGCTCCTCCCCAGACTCGAACCCGGAACCTACAGGTAAAGTACCCAAGGTTCAGTGAGCCTGGTACCACTGAGCTATGTAGCCCAGTGGTACCAGGCTCACTGAACCTTGGGTACTTTACCTGTAGGTTCCGGGTTCGAGTCTGGGAAGGAGCACATATCTCGCGCGCGCAGTGCCTGGATCCGTACCGGCTGCCCGAGCAGGAGCGAGAAGTCCCTGAGGTGGGCTACTGCGCACAGTGCCTGGGTCCGTCCCGACTGGCCACGGTCACCACAAAAAAGGGCGCCCTTTTGGAGAACCGGGGCCAGGCCGACCTGGGTCGCGCGCTGGAGCCTCGCGGAATCACCGTCCAGTCCTCTCGCCCCCCCCAGCGAGAGTGTACATTACCCTCCCCAGCCTCGAACCCGGGACCTAGGGGATAAGTCTAAGATTCATCGCAAGGCTGGTACCACTGAGCTACATAGCCCAGTGGTACCGGCCTTGCGATGAATGTTGCAGACTTATCCCTTAGGTCCCGGGTTCGAGGCTGGGGAGGGTAATGTACACTCTCGCTGGGGGGGGCGAGAGGACTGGACGGTGATTCCGCGAGGCTCCAGCGCGCGACCCAGGTCGGCCTGGCCCCGGTTCTCCAAAAGGGCGCCCTTTTTTGTGGTGACCGTGGCCAGCCGGGACGGACCCAGGCACTGTGCACAGTAGCCCACCTCAGGGACTTCTCGCTCCTTCTCGGGCAGCCGGTACGGATCCAGGCACTGCGCGCGAGAGATATGTGCTCCTCCCCAGACTCGAACCCGGAACCTACAGGTAAAGTACCCAAGGTTCAGTGAGCCTGGTACCACTGGGCTACATAGCTCAATGGTACCAGGCTCACTGAACCTTGGGTACTTTACCTGTAGGTTCCGGGTTCGAGTCTGGGGAGGAGCACATATCTCGCGTTCGCAGTGCCTGGATCCGTATCGGCTGCCCGAGCAGGAGCGAGAAGTCCCTGAGGTGGGCTACTGCGCACAGTGCCTGGGTCCGTCCCGGCTGGCCACGGTCACCACAGATATACTATAAAATAAACATAGACACATATATTAATAAGATGATGTTTAGATTAGATGGTCATGCGTGTGTAAGAAGAAGGAAATGATTAGGGTTCGAACTAAGAGAAAAGTAAGTTAGAGTTAAGAAAAGGTCTTGTAGGGGACTTTAATAGTTATGGCATGTTTTGAAAATATGCTTAAATTTGTATTTTGATTTTTGATTAAGTTGCAGTTTGTTTAAACTATTTACCAGTATAGTTTTTCTTTTCTTTTTTTGTAAAAAAATTAATTTTAAAATTAAAAACTCAAAATATATTAAAATGATCAACTAAAAAAATTTTATATCCAATTTATTAATCTATCAACCTAATCGAAAGCCCACTCGGACAAACTAAGAAAATTGCACTGTATTTTACGATGCAATCTAGTATAATTTATGGAGACTAAATCAAATCGCAAGATTTGAAGTAATAAAAAAATTACACATATAATTTGATGTATTTTTCAAACGAACATAATATTGGTTTCTCCTTGTAGGCCGGGCAAGTGTTTTTTATTTTTATTTTTTAGGGTTAGTTTTAAATTACTTAATATATTTGTATAAAATGAAGAAAAAGGATATGTCTGAAATACAAATCAAAATATGGACAACTTCTTGTAATGTGTATAAGACTTGTGTAAATGCATACAAAAAATACAAAATAGCAAAATAATATATAATAAAAAGAAATTATAACAACCACGTCTACGATTTGACATACATGCATGATGCAAGGATCACTTCTATATTTTGAAAATATCAATAATCTATTTTTATTAAATAAAAAGATAAAATAATTATTTACCCTTTATTATATCTTCTCTTTCATCTCTCTCAAAATAACATTTTACTCTTTGATGATGATTTTTGGGACTGATCACCACGTGGCGTCTCGACGATTGGACCTTAGGGGTGGAGCTTCGGACTTGGCGATGTCGGATCTCGGGGATATAACCTGCAAGACAACGGAGTGACGGGGCTAAGATCCCCTAGAGTGGACTCCGACGCTCAAATCAGTAGAGTAAATACAATTAGTAATAAATGTAAGAGTTAGAGAGCTCTCCCATACTTGGTGAGGACCCCTGCCTTTTATAGGTAGGTCCATTATAGGGTACCCGAGATGGACATGCACGACTCTCGAGGACCCCAGTCAAGCTGGAGTGAGTCTCATGGTCTGATCCAAATTTTTCGGACTCTACTCCAAATTGTTGACTTTCCACATGTCAGTCTCTCGAGCAATCCACGCGGCGAGCAAGACTACTAGCGTGTAAGTGTATTCTTGTAATTTTAGGTGATGCCACATCACTCTTGATTATAACTCCACAACCTTTTACCTTTGATTATAACTCCTCTTTCCTTATCTTTTTTTTCCCTCCATCTTATTGCTTTTATATTTAAAAAAAAAAAAAAACAACCAATGTTAGTTTCATTAATCACTAACAACTATTATTGTAGTCAATGAGACCATTCTTGAAGTTTATTTTGAACACAAATGATGGTGTTGAGTTCAAAATTGAAATCTAGAGTTTGATTTTAATTTGGATTTCTATTTTGAAATCAACTCAATTATCAATGCCATTGATGCTAAAGAAAGAAGGGGAAATAAAGGAAAAGAGATAAGAAGAATAAGGAGGGAAATGAAGAGAAAAGAAAAATAAGAACAATTATTATGAATCTTATTATGACCAACACAATGTGTATATGTGTATTTGTGAGTGATATCGATGATAAGGCTCTTACAATCATATCGGCAATAGTATTGTTGCAAATACTCCATAGTAAAAGATTTTTATATTATAAAGGAGAAACAAACAATCATTTCTATTGTTGCTATCATGAAAGCTATTTCTATTTCTATTGACAGAATAAAGAAATAGAGAGAAAAAATGAGATAAGAGAGAGAAATAAAAGTTTAAAAGATAAAAAGGATTCTTATATTATAAAGGCATTTTGGTTATATTTTAATGTTTAACTAAGCTTAATTAATGGCATGTAGAAATTGTAACATAGCATGAAACCGAAAGGATACTTGTTAAATTTTATCAAACGTTAGGGGTAATTCTTAGAATTAATCTAAATCTCAAGGATCAAGTGTAATTTTTTCCTATATAATATATTAAGAATAATATATACATAATATATAACAACACATAGTATAATAATATATTAATATGTATGCGTTGCGCTCTTTGATTCAGTTTGATTTTTTAGTAACTTAAATCAAATCTGAATTGAAATTTTAGATTTTGTCCAATGATGAATCAAAATCAAACCAAAAACTCTTGACATGAATTAATTTTTCAGTTTCACCATTTTGGTTGCACGCTCCAAGATTTGTTCTCTTGCCCGCCTCATGTTTGCTTGACGGGCACGCAAGGGGTATTGGGGGAAGGGGGTGGGACCCACGCCCCTTTCCTCATTTTGCTTGAGACAGAATAACATAACATTCTTGTGCACGCTCCTACTCTCACTCCATCTAAACAAGAGCCAAGCGTTGTATGGAAGACTGGCAATGGACAATCTATCGAACTGAAAAACTCTCATCCATTGTTTTTTGTTTGAACTCCCAGTGAGATTTCATTTCTCTCCGACTCCAACGCTACATTGGACAGTCTTGGTGCATTTGTTTTGTTTTTGATCTGGAGATTCGGTAACTGAAGTCCAGACTCGAAATTGGGACTGATGATGATGATAAGCAGAGCAGGGGCTTGTTCAGGCCCCCGCCGTCGCCGATTTCCGCCAAGCTTTTACCTTTACGATGAATGTTTGCTCCAACAATAGCCTTAACAGGAGTAGAACTCAGTAAAGGTTGGGCAACAGAAGCGAAAGTGAACCAGAAATGAGCAAATGAAGAGAGAGCTTGCAAAGGACGAAAGGAAACGAAGCAATGCAAGCCACCGCCAACAGATTCACGAGATAGACAAGGAGGGGGCCAAATTGACATTTTATGCGGTCGTTCTCTTTTATCGGTTTTTGTATCACTGTCCGTGTTAAAATTCAAAACAGTGTTATTTATTGCAAAATTTAATTTAATTTAATAAAATAAAGCTGGCTTTGTGAAAAATTCGGATGTTTTCTCTCTGTTGAGAGAGAGGGAGACATGGATTACAGTCTAGCGGCGCTGAAGCTGCTATGCGTGCAGCTTAAGAGCGCCCGCCAAACGCCGTCGCAATCCGCCATGACTCTCGCCGGCGTCCTCTTCCAACGCGCCTGCTCACAAGTAGGTATCTACCTCTTTTCCTTCCTTCTCTCTGCTTTCCCCTCATTCCTAATGCCCGCTCCAATGCAGGGAATTTTGGTCTCAACAGCCTCCCATGGAAACGACGGCGACGGATGTTTTCTCCTCGACGACGGCACAGGTATCATCGAGCTTTCTCTGTCCGGCGAATTCCGGAACCGCCGGTGGGACATAGGTCTGCCTTGTCTTGATCCCCTCCCCCTCCCCGGTTAATCCCTTTTAGCATCTCTCTAATCCCTCTCTTCTCGCTGCGCATATGTATATATATATACAGGAATGTATGTAATGGTGGTCGGAGGGTTTGTCTTCCGCACTTGTAAAATCCCCTTGATTAAGGTAACTCTGGCAACACCTTCCTCCATTTCCTCTTTCCCCTTTCATGTGTTGTCATATAATGCACAATTCGTGTTTATATTGACGGTGTAAATAGATTTCTTAATTATCAAACTTGGTGTTTTAGCTATTATATGGGCTAAAAACCTTAATCAAATGGTGCAAGAGATTCACCTTACCTCTTGATATGTTGCTATTTTTTGATTTACTGATGCTTTCTTTGATTTGAAGTTTTATCAAAGGAAAAGGAAAGAAAAATGAAACTTTGTGTTATAGCCCATTAAAATGTTTTGCTTCTTTCTCATTTTTCAATCCCTTGACAAAAAGCTAGATATATAGCTATAAAGATTGACTAGTCAGAGGAACCAAGAGTGAGCTGGAACTTACATTGATGAGGCACATATTTTGTAAAATGTTAAGACATCATGTTTGCGAGAAATTGTACCCCTACTAGTGTTTTCAAATTATTTATTCATGAAAGACATGAATTATGGTTTAGGGATTCAATAATACAATTTATGAAAGACATGAATTATGAAAGACGTGAATTATGGTTTAGACATGAATTTTGTAGGGATTCAATAATACACTTTATGTACAGAACACATATCAAATATGGTTTATGAAAACAATGTAAATGACTAACTTGCAAAAGATGATGCTGTTCTGTTTCTTATTGGGGATGAGTATAGTGCAAAACAGAGCTTATGAGTTTTATGCTGTCTTTTCTTTTGAATAAAATTGGCTTGGCTAACTTCTCTAGAATATTTGTGGCACCCTTTTTGTTTCTGTTGTTATAACAACAATAATGATAATCAACCATTAACAATGATGATCATAAATTCATAATTATAAGAATGATAACAATTGTACGTACCATAGGTTACTGCAACTATGAAAACTCAAATTTCGAAGAAGAACTGTATATAACCTGGCTAACCTCCAGTAACCCCCACATTGTTCAGAGCCATGCTGTCTATAAAACTTTCAAATGTCTGCATAGGATGTTCTTCCTCTATTTTAGGAATTTCACAAGTAGGTGGAAAATTATCCAGCTTAATTGTATTTCGCTCCCCACATATTGCTAAACAGAGAGTAATTATATCTTTTTGAACCTGCTCCCCAACAGTCGAAGCTTTATTTCCACCTATGGATAATAATCAGTTTCTTTTTGAGATATGAAACTTCTTTTCTTTTGTTGTTTTCCACGCTCTACAGAAGTTGATGCTGTGTTGTTGAATCTCAGGTTCACAAAATGGTTGACCTGTCGCCATTTCCTGATAGAGAAGCAGTCTGGTTTCTAGAAGTTATAGAGGCATTTAAACTTTTCTACCAGCCCCCATTTGAAGAATGATTGTATGTGAGAAGAGGGTCATCGTTTCTTAACAAAAGGCTTTGATTGGATACTCTCTTTAACGTGGAATGTTCAGTCAGTGGCCATACTCTTTCGTTCTCGCATGGTGTATTTGGTTCAAAGGAACCGTCGGGTATTAGCAAAAGGATTATCCAATCATGTAGCCGACTCCATAATGGGATAAATGTTTAAAGATAATGTTTTCGTTGTACCCTTGTACAGACCTGAATCTGTTACCTTAAGCTCAAATCTACAATGAATTGGGAGCTGCAATTTGCCACACCTATCTTTAGATTCGATTTTACCCACGTTCTCGACTAGTGAGAAACCCTAGTGCAGGGTCTGATCCGCGTGATCTCCAACGGCTAATTGGGTATGCTAGGAAGCCGTCATTACATCAATGTCATTTGTTTAATTAGCATCAACTCTGATCCAACTAGTTGGCTATTGCTTCATAAAATTCCTCTGCCCCCTTAAGAAGGTATTATACAATGCACGGACTGATAAGTATTCTACCAAACTATCATTGCCGCAAAAATATGCCAAACATGAGAGGAAACTTTTGCCAAAACACATTTAAGCAATAATAGAAATGGAAATTATAAGCTACAAGACCGCATTAAAGTGCAGCATACCCTACCACCACACGATTGTTTATGCAAACATCTTAACAACTCTGTCTCATGTCAGGATAGTTCAATACGATCACATTTTCTGTAACATTTGGTTTTTTGCATTTTCGTACATCTTAAAGTTGCATATATAGAGGAATCCCAAAATCCCTTAAACTTCTACCTTCTTACAAATCTTTTCCATACAACTGGTAAAATCGTGCTTATAGGCATTAGCTGTAGAAGCTCAGTCAAGGATCAAGCAAGGGGGCAGCTTCTCATGAATCACATGCCACATTGTTGGTTTAACTCGTGTAAGTCTGACTTGAGACTCAATCTGGAAAGATGTGAAAGGCTTTCAACAAGTCCTGGAAATAGGTACACCTTTCTAGAGGAACTAGCTAGCTGGGTCTTCACTAATGACTTCTTCAGCTGGAACCACCCTCTGTTTGTTCCATGAGCAAAACTGAAAACTCCAGAAAGCAGTACATGACCATGGAGATGACCATGGAGATGCTAACACAAACTGACAGAAAAACCAAACGGGCACAAACCACTTCCAATATGAACTATTTTATCATGTCTAAACTACAGTAGACATTCAAAAGTAACTTGAATATAATCAGATAAGGCACAATTAGGGACAAGATCTTATGGAGTCAGGAAGCGAGATTGTTTTGAGAGCCATGCAACATAGAAGGTTAAGATATTTTCCCCTGTTACTAGACGTGCCACTGTTAAATTTGATATCTTGGGGAAGTTTTGCCAGATTTTAGAACAATTATCTTAGGTAACATTTAACAAGCTTGATGAAAAACAAATAACACATGGAGCTGCTACACAAGTGGTGGAAAGTATGCCCAGCACATTGTAATCACACCCTCACGCACTTCATGAGTTCAACCTACACGTAGAGTTGGCAAATGGGTCGGGCCCATAGGCCTACCTCCCAGCTCGGCCCGATACTATAACAAACCGGTCAGGTTGGCCTGGCCCAAAGAATGCAAGCCGTGTCGGGCCAGTGCTTTGTGGCCCGAGGCCCCGGCTTAACTCGACCTACCAAAATGACTCGGCCGGCCCATTTTCCAACTCTAGGTGGTCCACATACCTCAAATTGAAAAATCAAAAAGCAATCCACAAACATCTAGTGAATTTAACAAACTTGAATTCTATTTAAATAGAAGATCTTTATTTTCTTATGACCAAATTAATACATTTGATATTTTGTTATGGTAACATCAAAATCAACACACGTATCCGGTGTTGGCCGCCATGACTCATGATCTACTAACCCCACGGTGTCCACAGTGTCATCAGAGTTAGCTTTTTCTGTAGGAAACAAGGTGCTCAACCCAAAGAGATCAAGGTTGCAACATACGATACTAGAAATGTGTATATGCTTCAAAGATTGGTTGGATGCTGAATTTGACGAATAAGGAATAGATTTGTACAACAAATCTAGCAAATCAAAGCATAATGGTAGTGCATGGCCATCCATAACATAGTGATATTTCTTCTTAAAGGGAATACGCCCCGCAATTATTAAAAAATTTGAGCAAAAAAAATGAGGAGGAGATTTGAACAGGAAAAAGGAATGACTGCATCAAATCAAAGGAAAAATCAAAAAGAAAAGATTTGGCCTGTGAAGTTGGCATGGCCCTGCTTGCAAGCCCATGGCCTCATCTGGCCGACCGACAAGCCTACGGCTCAACTCGGCCAGCCTTGGCTTGTTTATTAAGGGTCATAGGGTCGTGCCGGGCCGGGCCCCTATTGCCTATTGCCCAGCCTGGCCGCCTCCCTCACGAGCCAAATTCGGCTCAACCACCCATTTTCCAACTCTATCTACATGCATCACACTTAGCACATAACATAGCCATAGAAGCCAATTTATATAGCTCTAGTATTGTGGCTAAATATCAAGCAATACAACTCACTATCTGATCAATTCTCACTTCTCAAACATCATCATTCAATCTTGAGATTATCGTCCTTGCGCAGTCCCCACCTGCTCATGCTTTCGATTTTGACAAAAGAGATAAATCGCAAATGGAGGTTTTGCCTCACTACGTAGAGTAAGGAATCGAACCCACAATCTACTGGTGTGAATTATACCTTATCGTGATTTAATCACTTGATCTATGCCCCGAAGGCTATCATCATTCAATCTTATTCACATGGATTGTGGATTGGGAATGAGAAAGAAAGGCATGAAAAAGAGAAATTAAGAAGAAGATTTAAGTATGAGGTAGAATGACTAAGGTATGTAATAAATTAATATTAAAGAGGTTTTTATTATTTTTTATATATAAAATGTCTTTATATTTTTGTTAAATTTAAAAGTGTTTGATATAATTTATTCCTTTTACTATTATTTGACATGACAATGATTATTCTTAACGAAAAAAATTATAATTTAGGATGTTTTGAAATAGAATAAATTTAAAATAGTTAAAAAGATAGAAAAGATAAAGATGTTTAACTTTTTATATTACAAAACTATTTTTACATTAAAAAGATAATAGAATAAACCAACTAAAATTAATTTAAAAAACATAACAAAAAGTTAAAAACAAAGGTGTGCAATAGTTAGGATATATTTTTCAAACTATGGTGTGGTTAACAATTTACTTTTTTTAGAAAATTATAACTAAATTAGCATATATTTGAAATCACCTAAATTATTATTTAACGTCTTAGATATTTAATTATAATAATTAATTAATCAAAAAGGAAAAATATACCACTAACAATGATATTTAGCAGAGTTGAGTGAGAATCAAGCAACTCAGCAACGGGCTGCTCTTCCAAATCAAACCAAATCGTCGGGATCTATCTTGTTTTGCAAGCAAGTTTCATTCCTCTTAACGGCTCTAAAACCCCAATATCTTCTTGATCGATCATCCCTATTTGTCCCATCTGGCATAAACAATGACCATCGACTTCACTTACTCTCTTCAAACCCTTCCAGATAAGTAATCAAAGCCCCAAGCATGGTTGTTTTTCCCCCTGTCCTCCTCTCGTAGTTCGCTCTTCTCCAATTCCGTTAGGTTTGTTGGGGCGAAAGCACTACAAAACAAATTAGTGCACAAAACCAAAACCAATGGAATGGATCGAAAAGTGTTAAGAAGATGAACATAATTTAAAACTACCTGTTTCGACTACAATGGCAGCCCAAACACTGCTCAAAGGCTCAGATCTAGGCTTATTCAATCACCACTTAGACAACAACCAACGAATAGGGACACCAAATATATGTTTCCCTGTGTGTGCCTCTTAAAGATGGCAAGTGGGCCGGCCGAAAGAATGTGGGTTGTCAGGCCAGTGATCTGTGGCCTGCGGCCTGGCCTTGCCCAACCTGGCCCACCTAAATGACCTGTGTGCTGGTCCACCAAATGGCCCAGCCCAACCCACCAAAAAATTAAAAAAATATTTAAAAATTGATGTTTGTAATTAGTAATTATAAACATATTTTAAACATTGTAATTAAAAGTTATGTTTGTAAAATTATGTTTACTCATAAACATATTTTAAAAAATACTTATTGCATTTGAGAAAAAAAAATTAAAAAATTATGTTTAAAAAATTAAAAATAAATGGCCCACGGGCCAACCTACCTTGGCCCATTTATTAAGGGACACAAGGTCGTGTCAAGCCCCAATTTCCATTGCCTGACCCGGCCCACTTCCCTTGCTGGCCAAATTTGGCTCGACCCACCCATTTGCCATCTCTAGTGTGTGTATATATGTTATTGTGTGTGTATGTTGTTGTGTGCGTGTGTATATATATATATGTTGTGTGTGTATTAACCAATTCGTGTAAAGTACAGAGAAGACGACGAGGCAAGGAAAAAAAACGGCCATGGCAAAGGAGAGAAGAAGCAGCCATGGCAGAGAAGAGAAAAGAGAGCATTTTACTTTAAAAAATAATTAAAAAATAAATTAAATGCCAACTGGCATACCACCTGAGCAAAATCACATGCGCGGTTAAAATTGATTTTAGCATTGGCTAAAATTATAACTAATTTTAGAAATTGAACTCTTCTTACCAAAATTGAAAGCATTACATAAAATTGCCAAAACTTAAAAGGTTTGACTTTGGTGCTAATAGCCCTTTAAAAAAAGATTTGAGTTTTGAGTTGTTAAGGGGGTAGTTGATAACCTTGTGTTTCTTAATCCCACCCAGAAGTATTGGCTGAGCATTCATCCATCTCTACACCCTCTGCTTTTCCTTCTCTTCACTGGAATCTCTCTCGTGTTTGGCGAATGCTTCTCCAATGCTCTCTCTTTATTTCTATAAATTCGAGAGATCTACTTTATAAAACACCAACGAAATGATCACACTGTTTCGTCAGTGTTTTATAAAGTAGATCCCTCGGATATATACTTTATAGAAAACAATCAAGAAGCGTACTTCTTTGGAGAAAACAACCACGTCAAACCTCGACTCTTCGATGGCTTTCAGGACCACGGGAGAAATCGATTCACCTCTTGAGCTTCAAGTCATCTGTCATGACCTAAAATCCAACAACCATGACCGACACTATCCCCTAAGAAGCCGAAGACTCCAATAAGGGATAGGAAGCCTGCAATACACATATCCCTTTAACACATAAATATCCATTTCATTTAATAGAAATACTATCATAACATGTATACAGAACTTAAGGTGCCATCGACCCAATAATAAGCATGTACTTACAAAAATATTCACAAGTTACCAATTCGCAACAAGAACTTAAATCTTCCTATGCACAACCCCGTGAGATGATGTGTATATGCTATACCGGAGCGTGGCTAGGGTATACAGTCAAAATGTATGTCAACCTACAAAATTTGAAATATTAAGGGATAAACCTGACACTAGCTTAGTGAGGGGTAACAAGCATTATAATGGAGCGAAATATAGAATCAATGCAACTAATATAAATCATCATGCCATGACATTTCAAGTAATATATAATATCGAAAGGGGAGATGATGGATAAATATGCATATTGGGAGTAAACTATTTAGAACCAAAATTTATACATATCATTTCCTTGGTGCAGACTATCTCTACGCCACCAAGATCCACTTCGACGGACTATCTCACGCCGGATATAAACATGGATGGCGGACTATCTCATGCCCATCCAAGGTGGACTATCTTACACCCTAACATATACGTGATGCACCAACGACTAACTCTTACTGTGGTTAACGATACAAGATTCTAACTGTTACTCCATTTAACACACATTTTATACCAACATTTAGTATTATCAATACCACATGTAATATATCACATACAGGTATCACCATCCACATTCCACATTAACAAAATTGCAATCAATCACAGGTGTCAATATGTGCAAAACAAATAATATGGATTCTAATTTCCCCGTATGCAATTCACAAATAAAGTCATGAATAGTATATATAAAATACTAGAATAATAAAAGGTATGCATGCAACAAATACCACTATAATACAAATCGCTCACTCACAGTCTTATGGAAGACGCCAGACTCCCTCAAACGCCTCTCAACTGGGGCACGTCAAAGAGTCACCTAACAAAATCATCAAAATACATGAGAATTACATAAATATAAACATCAAGTCCCCAACTTTTGGACTGACCAAGCTGCCACAACGGGCCCAAAACCCCCGGAACGAATAAAACAGCCTAACCAGCCACACTGCCGCCGCCGCTGGCAGCCACCGGCGACCACCGCCGGCCCAAGATTCCGATGATCAGAACCAACCATTTGAAACGCCTAGCCAAGAGGGTTAATATATATAAAAATGGGTTAAATCTAACGGCTGGATTTTTGTAGATCTAGCTTTTAATTTTCGGCCATATTTAAAAAGTAAACTGCCAGTTGCCGCCGGCCACCACGGCCGACGCTTTCCGGCGATCCAAGGAAGCCATTCAACACCCCTAACCCCATTGACTAGCATACCCAAAAACCAACAAGATCCAACGGCTAGATCTTTCTAGATCTAAGTTCAAAGTTTCGGTCAACCCAACTCTCGCGTGAATACATACATATATCACGATTTAATGCTAAACATAAAGCTGATGAGGCTGAAGATCTTACCTTTTTGTAGATCGGGGTGGCTTTCACGGTGAAAATGTGGTCGGATCTAGGATCCAACGGTTAGATCGCACAAAAATAGGTTGGAAAGAGAGAGAGAGAGAGAGAGAGAGAGAGAGAGAGAGAGCGAGCGCTTGCTGCTGGAAACGGCAGAGAAGGAGGAGAAGAAAAGGGGGGGAAGCTGTAGCCCTAAGGCTTTTAATGGCCATATGGGCTTGGCTGGCCCTCCTTGGGCCCTCTTAATATAAGGTCCAAAAATTGGGCCTTACATCATTCTTGAACGTGAAAATGACCTTCTCATGCAGAGCCGAATAGAGATCGTCAACAAAGCCGTTGCGGGTGTCTTCGCCTCTGAAGATCAAGAAGACGTATTTCAAGGACTTGAGTGAGAAGCAACTCAGCAACAGGCTGTACGTCCAAATCAAATCGCCGGGATCTATCTTGCTTTGCAAGCAAGTTTCATTCCTCTTAACGGCTCTAAAACCCCAATATCTTCTTGATCGATCATCCCAATTTGTCCCATCTGGCATAAACAACGACCTTCGACTTCACTCGCTCTCTTCAAACCCTTCCAGATAAAGTAATCAGAGCCCCAGGCATGGTTGCTTTTCCTCCTGTCCTCCTTTCGCAGTTCGCTCTTCTCCGATTCCGCTAGGTCCTCTCTCTCTCTCTGAATTTGTATGCAGTTTGATTGCTTCTATTGACGGTTGTCCTATGACGTATATTCAAATTACTGACATCACTGAGTAGAAAAGGAACGGAACAATCGAGAAAAATTAGGAAAATACAGAATTCTATTCTAAATTTATGAGTACTTCAAATGTAATTCGCTGTATTCGATGGCCTTTTGGTTTTTAAAGTTGAATTCTGGTAGTTAGCAAATGAGCCGGAATAGGAGAGCATTACACTTCTTCGTCGTTTAGTTTCATGTATACATAATGACCTTCTGGTTGGCTTTTTACTTATTAGCAGTTTCTTTTTGGTGCTTCTTTCCTTATTGGTGTTCTCTTTTTGGCCCCTAATCATACTGAGATTCTGAATGCGTATTGATGTGTTTTGGCATCTGGTTTCAGTGACATGGCCGTGAATAATCAGAAACTACAGGAACAGTTTGACGCTGAAGCATTGACTTCTTCTAATCATTGTTCGAAAAGTGGGAAGCCTATTTTTAAAGGGGTTTGTATTTTTGTTGATGGATTTAATGTGGTGCCATCTAGTCAGGTTTTGATGAATGAACTTGGCGATCTTCATTAAATGCATAGAGGTGTTACCAAAATACTTGAAAATTTTCTTTTCCCTGGAATTTTCACAGGTCCTGTGAGGGTGTATAATAAAGCATGGGGAGGACGCTTTGAGAATTATTATTCAAGGCATCGTGTCACTCATATCATATGCAGTAACCTTCCGGACAGTACAATCAGGAACACGAGGTACACAGTCCATCGCTAATTTTGACATTCAAAGCTGATAATTTAGCATTTCTTGAACTTTTATAATTTCCATTGTTCGTAATTTATTCCAGGTCCTTAGTGGCGTGTTACCAGTAGTGAAATCTGCATGACTGATGGACTGATGGATTCTATTGCTGCAAATAAACTAATAAGATATATGTTTTAATCTTTATTTGGCATTTTTTATTCCCTAAGCAGTTTTAATTTACATCCCCTTTTCTCGTTTCTTTTGTATGTAACTTTTTGCAATGATCATAGTATATATTACTAAATTTACTTGATGAGGATATACTTATTGAGCTTTGATTTGACAGAGTCTAGGCTACATTTCATTGGCACTTGCAGTTTTAGGTACATAAGTTCTAGTGTTAATGTTTCTACTTGAAGAACATCTATAATCCATGTGGACATGGTAAGTTCTGTGCTCAAGGTTTTTAAACGCTAGGTTGTAGTCCATGTCTCTTTTGCTATCATGAATAGTTCGTTTGTTAAATTGTTTACTTGGAGGCTATCATCATTAGCATGGTTAAAGTCACGTTAGAAGTCTGCAATAATGCCTATCACAAGCAAAAACAAGTTTGAAGTCTATTTGAAGAAAATGGATAACTCTAACTTGATATACCTTTGGTTTTTTGTCAACACCTTTTCATCTAATATCCAATCAAGTGATCATACTTTATTTTTCTTTTTCATATTTTTGGCCCATTTTCTTACTTTTTGAAAATATTCAAAAAATTCAGAATGATCATATGATCTGGAGTATAGAGATTATGTTAATATTTAATTTTAATCCATTATTTATGATGCATTCGTGCCTGAAATTTTCGTGGTTCAAATATATATGGTATGTTTGTTTTCTTGTTATGGTAAAATTTGTTACTTGAAAAAGTGAAATTAAGCATTTTAGAAAGTTGAGATATTTGGAAGTCTAAAGAATCCAAATACGTCGAGTGTGTTAAAATGCCTAATTTCATGTTTCCTGGTCATCATTCTCAAATTTGCTACAACAAATCACCCAATCATCATATATCTTCTATGAACAGAAATTTGGTTGATTATGAACCTTTATGGGTTCATGTTATGTATCAACAAGATATCTCGATACTCCAATGAAGTGATCAGTCATCTTTGATATTTTTGGCTTGTTGTAGTTTTGAAATTATTAAAAAACTCATAATTCAATAATTTGAATGATCATATGATTAGGGGTGTGCATTCGGTTATAACTAAACCGAACCGTCCTATTTTACCTAACCGAACCGAACCGTCCCATTGAAAATAACTAAAACGAACCGAACTGACTTAATACACTAACTGAAATAACCGAAACCAAAATGATCGATTTAAACTTTGAATTAACTGAACCGAGAACCGAACCAGAAAAATAGCCTAAAAATCGAACCGAATTAACCGATTTGACCTTTAAACTAATCGAACCAGAAATTAAACCGAAAAACAGCCCAAAGATTTAACCAAATGCATCTTTATTCAATTCCTTGACATCCTGATATATTAATTTAATTTACCTCCAAGTCAATTCCAAATACATCTTGATTTCTAACCCCCTATCATCAGCAACAGCAAACACTAAAAACTAACAAAACAAAAAACATGAGATGATTTTTTATTTTGACTCATGACAATTACAGTGGATTATTGAGTTCCTACTACACTAAGAAACCAAATTCAAATTCCTTTTCCACAGAGCATACGCTAAGGAAATCTTAATTACTCAAAGTTAAACAAAACAGCAGCAGCAAATCAAACAGCAAATCATGGAAGAAAGCCAATAGAAACATCGAAGGTATCTATAGGTTAAACAAACAGTAAATCACAAAACACTGAAACAGAACCAAATCACAAAACACAAAACAATAACAAGTAAACAACGAACCAAATCATAAAACAGAAACAAGTTAAACAACGAATTAGCAAAGCGCATTGAAAGATTAAACAAATAGCAAGGAAAACCAACCAGATCGAACATGACAATCAAAACCACACGACGATTAAGTTGCTGAAATTGTATTACATTCTCAATCGATGATGGTGATACACGCAAGATCGTTAATGGTGAAGTGAGGACTGAGAATGGTGAAATGGCTTAGGGTTTGTCGTCGTGTTCAACGGGGTGAGGGGTGGGCTGGGTCTCGGACTATCAAGTGCAGGGGGGGCTGGGTGTTGGGTGGGGGAGAAGCCCTCGTCGACGATAAAGGCGCTTGGGTCTGAAGACGACGACGAGGTGAGGGTTAGCCACCGATGACCTGGGACTAGGGTCGATGCTTCGACCACGGGTGGAGGGGGTTGGGTCTCGGGTTATCGGGTGCAGGAGGGTTGGGTGAGGGAAAAGCCGACGAGTCGAAGACGAGATGAAGGTTGACGATGGGTTGGGGGTGACTCGAGTGAGGTAGTCTCTCGGGTGTGCTGCATCTGCGCAAGAACGAAGAAGAAAAGAAGAAGAAAGGCAATGGACAGAAGTCATAGAACATGAACTTGGTTGGAGGTAGTGCCGCTACCCGAGTCGGTCGGTTTGGTTTTGTGAGCATTTTTGCCTAAATACCCGAACCGAACTGATTAACCGAAATCTTTATAAAATATTAACCGAACCCGAACCGCTCACATTGGCTAACCGAACCGAACCGATAAAACTGATCGGTTCGATTCGGTTTAATCAATTTAACCGAATTTATGCTCAGCCCTACATATGATTGGGAATATTAGATATGTAGTAGTTAACTTGAATCCATTATGTTGAGGCTTTTGGGTTCCATTTTTGTGTGGTTCAAATACACACACACATATATATTTGTTGTAGCAAATGTGTACAGTGTTACCCAAGAAAATGAAATTCAGCGTTTTAGCAAGTTGACAGATTTTGGATTTTTGAGGTGTCCAAATATGTCAAGTGTGTTAATACTTAATTTTAATCCCTTATTATGAGACTTTGGGGTGTCAAATGTTCATGGCTTGAATATGTATAGTAAATTTATTTATTTCTTATGGTAATTTTGTACAGTGTTACCCAAAAAAATGAAATTAAGTATTTTAGCAAGTTAACAGATTTGGAATTCAGAGGCATCCAAATACTCAAATGTGTTAAAATTCCTAATTTCATGTTTCTAGGTCATTCTCTCCAAATTTACTACAATAAATAAGCTAATTAGCATATATCTTTCTGACAACTGAAATTTGGTTGATTATTGACCTCAACCTGTTGGGTTCAATTTTTGTATCTAACTATCTAATTTCCTAATCATGTGATATTTTTTTCGTAATTTTTGCCCATTTTCATAATTTTTGAAAATATTAAAAAATTGTTTTTTTCTGTAACTAAAAAAAATTAAAAAATTCATTGTTCGGTAATTTGAATGATCATATGATTTGGAGCATAGGGATATGTTACTGCTTAACTTTAATCCATTGTTATCAGGCTTTTGGATCTCATATTTCTATGGTTTGAATATATATGGTAAATTTGTTTATTTGTTAAGGCAAATTTGTATAGTTTTACCTGAAAACATAAAGTTAAGCATTTTAGCAAGTTGACAGATTTGGAATTCTGAGGCATGAAAATAGGTCAAATGTGTCATTCTTTCCAAATTTGCTACAACAAATCAACCAATCCATCGTAATAGCTGCTAACAACGGAAATTTGGTCGATTATCGACCTCAATATATTGGGTTCAAGTTATGTATCAACATATCTCAATAGTTAAAAAATTTCCAATCACTCTTTTCCCATAGTTTTTGCCTGTTTACATGACTTCTGAAAATATTAAAAAATTCATAATTCGATAATTTGAATGATCATATGATTTGGAGTATAGTTATATGTTAATACATAACTTTAATCATTGTTATGGGGCTTTCGGGTCCCAGGTTTCTGTGGTTTGAATATATATATGGTAAATTTATTTATTTGGTAAAACAATTTTGTACAGAATTACCCAGAAAAATGAAATTAAGCATATTAGCAAGTTGACATATTTGGAATTCTGAGGCATCCAAATGTGTGAAATGTGTTAAAATGCCTAATTTCATGTTTTTGGGTCATCCTTAGGGATGGCAATTGCAACCGAAATCGTTGGGAACCGAACCGAAATCGAACCAGTCAACGCGGTTAAAAACCGTTTGACTGGGTAATGGTTTGGTTTGGGGAAAAACCGAACAATGTTTCAATGGGTATGGTTTGGTTATGGTTTTCACTAAAACCAAACCAAAACCCGAACCGAAACCGAACCGAATGGTGGGTAACCGAACCAAACCGAATATATATAATATATTATATATAATATAATATGTATATATAATATATATTATATACAACCACGCCCACCCGAGCCTAGCCCACCTCAGCCCAATTGCCTTACTTGCGAACCCTTCTCCCTTTCTCTTCTCCTTCCTCTCTCGACCTCGCTCTCACTCTCTCTCACCCTCGTTGCCTCTCGCTTGTCCGCGCACCCTCGCCATTGCTCTCTACATCTCTCTTGCTCTCGCTGGATCTCTCTTGCTCTCGCTAGGGCTCGGCCCCTGCTCTCGCTCGCCCTCGCTGGATCTCTCTTGCTCTCGCTAGGGCTCGGCCCTTGCTCTCGCTTGCCCTCGATCTCTCTCACCCTTTCTGCCTCATTTCTCTTACTCCTCCGCGCGAGCTCGCCAGTTGCCCTCGCTCTCTGCATCTCTCTTGCTCTCACTCGCCCTCACTAGATCTCTCTTGCTCTCGTTAGGGCTCGGCCCCTCTTGCCCTCGCTCGCCCTCGATCTCTCTTACCCTCGCTGTCTCTCGCTCTTTGCCTCATTTCTCTTCATATTAATTTATTTTTTATATTTATAATTTTGTTAGATGGAGTTGGCTCATTCATTTCAGATGGATATGCATCAATTTACGAAAAATATATTAATGTTATTGATGAAGGTAATAACTTTCGTAGCTAATTTTTTTTAGCTTAAATTACAATTTAATTATGCACATATTAATTTATTGATCTTAAAAATTGTAGGTTTGGAAATATGATTTTATATCCAATAAGTTTTGTAACTTTATGCAAGAATAAGGTAACTTTATTAGAATTTATCTTTTTTTGTTGTGAAATTATCAAAAATTTTTATGAATGCTATTTGTTTTTGTTTGTTGATATGGATTAAACTAAAAAAACCATGGTTAAACCGAAACCGAACCGAAACCGAATGGTTTGGTTATGGTTTTAAATTTTTAAAACCAAATGGGTAATGGTTTGGTTTTGGTTTTAGTAATTTAAGTTTGGTTTGATTATGATTTTGGCAAAAACCGAAACCAAACCGAACCATTGCCAACCCTAGTCATCCTTCCCTAATTTGCTACAACAAATCGGCCAATCTACCACATATCATCTAACAACAGAAATTTGGTTGATTATTGAGCCCAACATATTGGGTTCAAGTTAAAGCAATTTTGTATACCATCTGGATTTTGATCAAGGAGCACTATCAAAGTGTTTCAAAAAAGGGTTATCTTGATATAGGTCTACCTTTGGCCTAGATCAATCTAAATTAAATAAAGTCTCTATCGCTTTGTCTCAAAATTAAATATGAAACTTTATACACCTTAAAGTTCATAGGACGAAAAGAAATTTTTTTGAGGTCCTTATACTCATTATGCCTGGCATTGAATAGACTGGTGATGCGGACACTGATCAAGACCCGGCCCAAGCCAAGGCCGAGTCGACCACGCCGAAACAGTAGCACCAGAACAATATTTTAATACTTTATATGTTTTAGGATTTTGCTTGATTTAGGATTTTACTTCATGTTTCTAATTGATTTAGGATTCTACTTCATATTTGATTAGGGTTTTATTTTTATTAGGATTCTAATTGAATTTTATTCAAGATTTATTTCTATTAGGATTCTAGTTGAATTTTAATGATAAATATTAGATGGATTTGGATTAACCAAATACTATAAATATACTTAGAAGTTAGGGATTGTAATCAAGTGTTCTCAATACAAATTTAAGCAACCTTTTTGGGTTTTCTTAGCAAAATAGTTTTGTTTTTTCGTCTTTTTGAAAGTCAAGTTTCAACTATTGAAGTTTGTTCTTTTAAGGGTTTATTTTGATGTGTTTTTTCACACACGCACTACACGCTACATCAATTGGATATTCACCTTATCAATATCTCAAATCAATGATGAATTCGATTTGGCACCTAAATTGAATGGGCACCTGAATTGGGCCCGACCATTTGTCAGGCTATTGTTCTCTTGTTCCCTCAAAGTTATGGAGTAAGACATCGATTTTTCAATACGATTGCTTCATTTGATTGCATGATGGACTCCCCTGAAAAACATTGACGTGTGTGTAAACGAGGTGCTCTACCAACTAAGCTATAGCCCTTATCATCATATTTAAGCATTTTAGCAAGTTGACATATTTGGAATTCTAAGGCGTCCAAATGTATCAAATGTGTTGGTATGCCTAATTTCATGATTTTAGTCATCCTTTACAAATTTTCTACAACAAATCAGCCAATCTACTATATATAATCTAAAAACAGACATTTGGTTGGTTATCGAGCTCAACATATTGGGTTCAAGTTATGATATCTCAATGCTTCAATCATGTAATCACTCTTTTTTCATATTTTTGGCTAGTTTTTGAAATTTTTGAAAATATTAAAAAATTCATAATTTGGTAATTTGAGTAATCATATGATTGGTAGTATTGGGGTTTGTTGGTACTTGACTTGAAACTATTATTTTGAGGTTTTCAGGCCTCAAATTTATGTTGTTAGTAGATATTTTCTAACAGAAATTTGGTTGATATCGAACTCAACATATTAGGTTCAAGTTAAGCATCAACATTTCTCATGGTAAGTTCCTGAGCCCTGGATCGGTTTATAGGTCTTGAAACAGAATAATCAGAAAAAGAAGTTGTAGAATGCTTCTGTGATGTTCTCCCTTTCTGACCCATCTTTACTAGAAAATTTGAGCTCATCAAGAAAGAACCCTTTGATCTCCTTGAGTAAGAAAGTACTCAACTTTTGTGAAAAATACTGCATAACAAATGTTTATTCCCCTCTGAACCACATAAAAGTCTTGCAGGGAAGTAGAGAGATAACTGCCATCTTAGAACTAGGAACTGCTTAGAGAATAGCAGATCTAGACAAATTCAAATACTAATATAACTGATATAACTGACAGAAAATAGAAAATAAACTGACAACAGAAAACAGAACATAGCAGATTATTTTAAAACATAATATTAGGACACTTAGCTCTGCCCTAAGCCGCCTTCTTTCCACGAGCAAACCGATTGTATACTTTCCCACTAAATGGGTCCACTTCACCAAATCTGACTGATACACTTGCTGCCCCATAGCATCTCATTACTCCCAATCATGTGGTCACTCTTTTTTATTTTTTCTCATAGTTTTGACCCATTTTCGTAATCTTTTAAAATATTCAAAAACTCATTTAATGTCTCAAAATGATCCTTGAATATTTCAGATCATCATATAGTGGCGATGGAGAGATTGACCGGCTTCTTCTCTAGGTGTCCCTTTTGTCCCCCACATTTTTGGCTTATAAGAATTATTACTATGGTTTGAAGTGAGAACAAGGACCATGCTAGGTTTAATTTTCAGTATATTAATTTTATTGTACTATCATTTGATTCACTCCCCAACTTTGTGCAAAAAGGGTTAGATGCTTGAACAATTCATATCTCTGTTTGGCTACCTAGATGCTTGTTTCCTGTGTGTTTACTTCAAAGATGATAATGTAGAAATTTGGAGTTTTCTGCAAATGGTTTTGGTACAAGGACCAACTAAATAACGTTGTATATTATTATTATTTTTTTTTTGGTAAATGCAGTTACAATCAAAGGCTCCTCTTTGGCTATCTCAAGTATGCCTAAGTTTATGAGAATTCTTCTGGGTACCCTTTTTGCCCTGTGTTGACTCTACGTACATAAATTTCTTGGAAATCACCAACCATAGTTTCTGGATCTTAACTTGGATTGTAGGATCAACATGATTCTACTTTTCATTTTCATGGAATCTGTTCAGATTGCACACTGTATCATGTTTTGGTAGGACCGATATAAGATCACATGATTAGATCTGAATCATTTCTACGTGATCCTACTGAACTCATATTTTGGGATAAAATGTGCCCTTTTTACTGTATTTCTTGTGGTGTATTTGGGGGCCTGAGAGACCATTGCCCAAATTAACAATATATATAAAAAAAATATATATTTGGGGATTTGGTAATGGTTTTGGTATTAAACTTTGATAGGCATGTTGTGTATTCATCTATGCGGTCCTTTCAGATGCTTTGTCGTTCCTTTACCTCTTTCCCTCCTCCTCACCATCATCTTTATGCTCATTTGTTAATTTTATACTACCATCATGTAAAAAACTATTTGCTAAAAAGGTCAAATACTAGAACTGTCTCTCTTTTTGTTTACTTTCTATACTTATGCTTTGTTTAATTTTTGATTGGTATCGTTATGTTGGTTTCTTATTTTTCTTTAATTGTCTTTATTGTTGTTGAAATATATTGTTTAATTTCTGATAGTTAATTAGTATGTTGGTTTAGTGGGTGAGTCTTGGCAGCAATGATTTGGTTGCTCTTTTTGTGAAAGGAAGGTCATGGGTTCTAGTTGTGATGATGACCTCTTTGCAAAGCAAGGTGAATGTTATGTACACAAATAACCCTCCTCACCCCTAACAAAGTGGGAAACCACATGTTGCGAGGATGCTCCTTTATTATTATGTAGATTTATTTTTTCCTTAACTATACTTCAAGGTATTGAAATGTATTTTTTATTTTTTTATTGTTATTACTATGTTGGTTTAGTGGGCAAGCCTTTGTAGCAACGATAATCCTTTGTGAACGGAAGGTTGTGGATTGGAGTTGTGGAAATAACCTAATCACAAAGCAATGTAAAGCTTGCATACACAACCTACTCTCTCCCAACCCTCACAAAGCAGGAAACCACTTGTTGCGAGGATTCCCTTTTATTCGTATGTTAATTTATTTTTTAATTTTTTATTATTATTACTATGTTGGCTTAATGGGCAAGCCTTTGTAGTAACAATATGGTTGCTCATTTGTGAACGGAAGATCATGGGCTTGAGTTGTGGAAATAACCTAATTGCAAAGCAATGTGAAGGTTGAGTACACAACCTACTCACCCCTAACCCCCCTCACAAAACGATAAATCAATTGTTGTTAAAGATGCCTATTTTATTAGTATGTTGATTTTTTTATTTTTTTTGCTTAATTGTATTTGTTCATGTTAAAATGTATTTTTTAATTTTTTATTGTTATTACCATGTGGGTTTAGTGGGCAAGAATTCATAACGACAATATGATTAATCCTTTGAGAAGGAAAGGTTGCAGGTTTGAGTTGTGAAAATAATCTAATTGCAAAATAATGTGATGGTTGCCTACACAACCTACTCTCTCTCAACCCTCACAAAGTAGGACACCACTTGATACAAGGATGTCTTTTTATTAGTATGTTGATTTATTTGTTCTTTAATTGTACTTATAGGTGTTGAAATATATTTTTAATTTTTTATTATTATTTCTATGTTGGTTTAATGGGCAAGCTTTTGTAGTAACAATATGGTTTCTTCTTTGTGAATAGAAGATTACGGGTTCAAGTTGTGGAAATAACCTAATTGCAAGGCAATGTGAAGTTTTTGTACACAACCTACTCTCTCCTAACCCTCACAAAGCAGGAAATCATTTGCTACTAAGACACCTTTTTATTAGTATGTTGATTTATGTTTTTTCCTCAATTGTACTTATTCGTGTTGAAATGTATTTTTTAATCTTTTAATGTTATTACTATGCTAGTTTAGTGGGCAAGAATTTGTAACAATGATATAGTTGATCCTTTGTGAACGAAAGGTTGCGGGTTCGAGTTGTGGAAATAACCTAATTGCAAAGCAATGTGATGGTTGCGAACACAACCTACTCTCTCCCAACCCTCACAAAACAAGACACTTGTTGTGAGGTTGCATTTTTATTAGTATGTTGATTTATTTTTTCCCTTAATTGAACTTGTAGGTGTTGAAATTAATTTTTAAATTTGTATTGTTATTACTGTTTTGGTTTAGTGGGTAAGTCTTCGTAGTAACGATATGGTTTCTCCTTTGTGAACGAAAGATCACGAGTACGAATGGCAGAAATTATCTAGTTGCAAAGCAATGTGAAGGTTGAGTACACAACCTACAATCCATACAAAGTGGTAAATCACTCTTTGCTAGGATGCCTTTTTATTAGTATGTTGATTTTTTATCCTTAATTGTACTTATTAGTGCTGAAATATTTTTTAAAAATTCTTATTGTTATTATTATTTTGGTTTAGTGGGCAAGTGTTCGTAACAATGATGTGGTTGATCTTTTGTGAATGGAAGGTTATGGGTTCGAGTTGTGGAAATAATCTAATTACAAAGCAATGTGAAGGTTGCATTCTCAGCCTTTTCTCTTCCAACCATCACAAAGTAGGACACCACTTATTGCTTGGATGTCTTTTTAGGAGTATGTTGATTTAGCTTTTCCTTTAATTATACTTATTGGTGTTGGAATGTATTTTTAAATTTTTTTTTTTTGTTATTACTATGATGGTTTGGCGGACAAGCCTTCGTAGTAAAGATATGGTTGCTCCTTCGTGAACAGAAGATCATGGGTTCCAATTTTTGAAATAACCTAATTTACAAAGTTGTGTGAAAGTTGCATGCACAACTTACTCTCCCCTAACCCCCTCACAAAGTAGGACACCACTTGCTGCGTGGTTCCTTTTTTATTACTATGTTGATATATTTTTTCCTTTAATATAACTTATGGTGTTGAAATGTGTGTTTTAATTTTTTATTGTTATTATTATGTTGGTTTAGTGGGCAAGCCTTCCTAGTAATGATATGGTTCCTATTTTGTGAATGAAAGATCATGGGTTCGAGTTGTGGAAATAAACTAATTGCAAAGCAGTGCGAAGGTTTAGTACACAACCTACTCTCTAACCATCACAAAATTGTAACTTGTTGTTAGGATGCCTTTTTATTTGTATGTCGATTTATTTTTTTCCTTAATTGTACTTGTTATTGTTTAAATGTATTTTTTAATTTTTTATTGTTATTACTATGTTGGTTTATTGGGCAAGCGTTCATAATAGCGATATGGTTAATCCTTTGTGAACGGAAGGTTACGGGTTCCTATTGTGAAAATAACCTAATTGTAAAGCAATGTAAAGATTTCGTACACAATCTACTCTCTTCCAACCCTCACAAAGTAGGACACCACTTGTTACTAGGATGCATTTTTATTAGTATGTTGATTTATTTTTTTCTTTTAATTGTACCTATAAGTGTTGAAATGTATTTTTTAATTGTTTTTACTATGTTGGTTTAGTGGGCAAGCCTTTGTAGTGACAATATGGTTTTTCCTTTATGAATGGAAGATCACGGGTTCGAGTTGTGGAAATAATCTAATTGCAAAGCAATGTGAAGGCAGTATACACAATCTATTCTCCCCTAACCCTCGTAAAGCGGGAAATCACTTGTTGGTAGGATGCATTTTTTTTAGTATGTTGATTTATTTTTTTCCTTAATTGTATTCATTATGCTGAAATGTATTTTTAAATTTTTTATTGTTATTACTATGTTGGTTTAGTGGGCAACATTTGCAGCGATATGGCTGATCCTTTGTGAACAGAAGGCTGCGGGTTCGAGTTGTGGAAATAACCTAATTGCAAAACAATGTGAAGGTGGTGTACACAACCTACTCTCTCCCAACCCTCATAAAGCGAGACACTAATTCTTGCGAGAATGCCTTTTTATTAGTACGTTGATTTATTGGTATTGAAACACATGTTTTTTATTTTTTATTCTTACTTGTATGTTGGTTTTGTGGGAGAGCCTTGGTAGGAATGTATTAGTCCATTGATTTTCCTCTTTCCTGCCTTTTGTTTTGGCTTCTCTTATGTCCCCACATGTTGCTTGTAAGAATTGTATACGTGATTTGTATTGACAACACAAACTAGGTTAAATCTATGTTGTTACAAGTGTTAGTTTTGTCATGCTATCAATTTAGAAGTTTGTTCAAAAATGAATGCTTGAACGATTCATACCTCTTTTTATTTGTTTCAATACTTAGTGTTGACATGAGGTGTATCATTGTGATTGATTCCAAGGATTTATTTCCCTTTCATTAGGATCTAAAATGTTATTCCCTAGTTTTGTTGTGAGATATTTATTCTTATGCCCTTTGATATTTGGAGTTTTTGGGGTGATGGTTTTATAAATGAACTCCAATATAGGTTTGTTGTTTTTTCATCTCATTGGTGCTTTGCAATGCTTTGCTTTTCCTCCTCCTTATTCTCTCCTCTTATTGTTCCTCTTTTTCATCGTGATCTCCTTATCCTACCTCTTTCTCCTTATCTTGCCCCTCCTCCTCTGCCTACTTTAAAAACCAAATTAAGTTTTCATTGTTATTTCAATGTTTTGGCACATTCTTAATTTATAAATTTTGCATACACTAACCTTATTATTTGTATTTGAGAAACATTGGTTGACATTACCCTTTCTTTTTTCTTATCATCTGTGATAGAAGAAGTGTTTTGTCAATTAAGGTAATTTCCTTCTCTTCATTAGTAGCTTCCTCAGTTTTCATCAGATTAAGTTTGTTATTTGTTTTTCTTGCAAGCAACAATCTTTGTACTTTATTTCTTCATCTTGCCAGGTGTTGTGGAGGGTTGCTTTTATCGGTAATTCCTATTAGCATGTATCTCTTGGCTTTTGTAACGGCAAAATTTATACAAAATCAAAAACTTTGTGCCATAAACTTTGGATGTTTGGAACATTTTTACCTCAGGTTATTAATCTCCAATGTTGGATGCATGCTTTAAATTTGACTTTTTTTTTCAAAATGTTGACTTCTTATTTTATGAATTTTACTTATGGGAGCTGGCTTGATGTGTTCTTTTGTTGAAACATTACGCTTGACTATGAAGGTTGACTACCCTTACATTTGGAATTTTGAAGCTTTATGACATGGAATTTCGGGTCTTGTTTAATTTTTTTTTTATTTATGTATAGTTTTAACTTTTGATTTTGTTACGAGGTGTTTGGTTTGTCTTTTGTTAATATTTCATACATTTGTTGCCTTTTTATTTTTAACCACTAAAATTCTTGTTTTCACTTTCCTTTATTTAAAAAATAATCTTGAAGTCATTTGGACTTATTTTGCTAATTGTTTTAGTTCAATCCTCAACAATTTCGTTAGTATCATTTCAAGAAGTTTTAAGATGCTCTATGTCCATTGTTTGGCTTTTGCATTCTCTCAATCTCTTTTTCAACTTCCACAATCATCTTTCTCCTCTTTACCCTATTTCATCATCATACTTTAGCTTCTCCTCTTGCCCTACATCTTCTCTTGGCTTTTGTTCTTTTTCGACATATGTGGCTCGTAAGAATTGTAAACACAAGTTAAAGTAACAACTAAAACCACCATGTTGTTATAATGTTAGTTTTATTATGTTTTGTTATGCTCACTTTAGAACTTTGTTTAGAACGGATCAGATTCTTGGTGTTTGATTTTTGAGGTGTCCCTCAGAGTGAAGCGCCGTAATTGATTCCAAGGATTGACTTTGTAATAGCCCATATTTGTGCGAGATCGCCACGTAATTTGGACTAGTTTAAAATATTGAAAAGTTGGTTTGATAGTAAAATGAATTGTCGAATCAATGGTGGGGAAGGTCTCAGAACTTAGATACCTAAAGATAAGGGTACGACATCGACGAGCGTCTCAAGACAGAATTTATGATGCTGAAAGAAACCAAATTCAAGACTATTTTTGGTATAACTGCGATTCAGGCTGAAAAACCAAATCATCGTAAGGGACTTTCAAAAAACAACGGAATCTCGAAATGAGTTAAATTTTTCCTAAGGAACAACTCCCAAAATGGTTTGGGTTGAAACGATCGAGTTTTCAATCAAGCATGACTTTTCATAAGTTTCAGGCCGAAGTGTAATTTTTGAATCTTGGCCAAAAAGTGGTAAAACGGGTCTCGGAGAACATAATGTGAAAGAGGAAATTCTAAGGATCATAGTGAAATTTTCGAGAACTTGATAGTCTTCATGGAAAGGTCTAAAAGAGATTTTAAAAATTAAAGGAGTCAAAGTGTAAATAAAAGAAAAAAGAAGAATAAAGCACAACCATGGTTGCTGTTGGCCACTGCCATCGCTAGGCAGCCTTTGGCCAATGTCCTTGGGGTTGTCTGAGGGCATGAAAATGGGCCCCACGATATGGTGAGTTGATTGGAGAGGGTATGGCAAAACATGGCTGCGATCATCGAAAATTCGGGAAAATGATGTTTCTATTGAATTATCACGATTTGAGGCCATTAAATAATTGTAAGGATGATAGAGGCGTCAATTTGACCAGGTATGGCTCGATTGAGCTCCGAAATCGTGTATAAATAAGAGCATTTGAAGTGGTCGAATTCATCAAAGTTTAAACTTCAGATTTCTTATGTTTGAAAGCAAATCAGGAGTAGGGGATAACGGGATTTTACTCCCCATGTGTTGAAAAGCAATTATGGAGAGTTTGGTGAGTTTTCATGAAGGTTTGAAGGGTATTCGAAGCTTGCTGGAAAACGTAGAAACGTCACTGGAGTCGGTCTAAAAATTGCCCGATTTGGCTACTTTCGGCTGGTGCTTCAGCCATTGGAGGGTGCCATTGTGATCGGCTGGAGGAGATCTTCTAGGAGGTGTCACTGGATCAGCCATTGGAGATCATCGCCGGAGAAGGTAAAAAAAATAAAAAGAAAAGAAAAAAAGAAAAAAATCCAAAAAAAATTCTGAAAATTCTGAAAAGTTGGAAAATTATTTTGTGTATTTTGGTGGAGGAAAATTCTAGAAAATATTGGAGCAATTATTTATTTTGTAATTTTTGAGGAAAATAAGGTTTATGGAAAATAGAGAAAAAATATGAAAAAAATCCATAAAATTTTAGAAAATAAGGAATATTATTTTATGAATTATTGTAGAGAAAAATTTGAAAAAAACCTTAAGTAGATATTTATTTTGAAAATTTCGAGGAGAAAATGGAAAGAAAATAAGGAAAAAATTATGACAAAATTATGAAAAATAGATGTTGATATTGTTTTGAATTAATATGATGTCTAGGGATTGTTGAGGCTCGAGGTTGAGTATTAGTACGATTACTTGAGGTTTGACACGAAAATCGAGATCGGCATGAAAATTGAGGTGGTTTGAAATACGTTCAAGGTGAGTGTTCTGACTTAAAAACTTGGTTTACTGTGAATAGTTCTATCAAAAATTTGATTTTATTGTGAGAGTTTTTACTTCAACTAGGTTTATTTTGGGTGGTTCGAACCTATACTTGATTTGTTTATACAAACGATTTGACCTGCGACAAGTTAGTTTCATGTGGAAGATGTGTCCCAAATTATTTTATACATGTGCATTGAATTTCGTGCTTTATAAATTCTTGTATTGAAATGTTGATTTTAAATTATGCATGTTGTGTGTTGCATTGATATATTTATGTGTTGTCCATGTGGGATGTAGGTTGTCAACTTACGTGTGGCACTTAAGTGATAACACTTGGATGCGTGCCAAGGATTAATGCTATGTGAACTTAGGACGAGGTTGAGACAGACTTCACCCCATGGTACTCAAGTGGTAGGGCTAAGAGTGGACACCACCCCAGATGTTAGCTCAAGTGGCGGGGTTGAGAGTGGACACCACCCTAGGTTCCTTTGAAAAATAACATTATTGCCTAGGAGGACGTTGATTTCAAGGATAGTGTTGATCCTCTTGTGGCTAGGGTTGTGTTGAGATCTGAAATGCTTTTGAGTGAGAGCATAATGCCTAACATGATATAGAGGTGATATCCAGGTTTATGCGTTGAGGTTGTCCCTCTTAAGCAGGATTGTGTTATGCCAATGTGTCAATGAGGTTGTGTTGCCTTTAGAGAGATTGCATTTTCCCTTGTTAGAGTTAAGTGTTGTGTGGGATTCTCTTAGGCTAGGATATGTCGGGATGTGTCGGTTTTGTTTCATGATCTTACATATATTCATGAAAATTTTTTGAATTCTCACTTAAATGATTCATCATCTAATTTGAACTTTGTTTTTGAAATATTCAAACGTTCCAGGTGAAAGCAACGACATTAAGAGAAATAACGTTATCGAGATCTACCTAATAGTTACATATTAGATATTTTGTAGGTCTTTATTTATGTACGAGATATTCAGATGTTATGTATTATTTTGATGATGTCATGTTGAACATCGATGGTACGAATTTTATATTATGAATAAAGAAATTTCGATTATGTATCGTTGAGGTTTCGATTTTGTTTTCTCTGATATGATGTTATTACTAGTCTTAACTTATTCTTTTAAGTTGATACGTTGAGTGTATGTTGAATGATTATTGAAAAAAAAAAAATCTCTGAAATCTCGAGTTAACGCACGTTTTGAAAAAATGAGACGTTACAGACTTCCCTTTCACTAGGAATTGAGGTGTCATTGGTGATTAACATCTTTGTTAAGCATTTTGAATGAGAAAATGGGGATTCTCTGGTCTTTAGTGAGACCAGGATAAGCTTTAATGGCTCTCATGTTAGCAAGAAAGATCCAACTTTCATGTATGAGTTGGGGGTATCAAGATTGAATTACAGGCCTTGCTTATAGACACAGAAGAATGAATTGAATTTATGCTTGGAGACAATTGAGATGCAATGTGACTTGGATTCGACTTATTAACTCATCAACTAGAATGCAAAGTGGTAGCTCAAATGAGGGGATTTAACTAGTTTTATCGAGGGTTTAAGTAGCGATTAAGGACTGTAAGAACTCCAAGTTAACTCAATGTCTCCTATAATATAATGCTCATAACCACAAAATATATGATTATATTTTCATCAAAATTTAAGAAAAGGTTTCGTAGCTAGGTACTTAAATATAATCCAATTCTTTTGATTCAATTCTACCTTTATTTTTGGTATTTTTTCTTTAAGGTGAGTGATACAATTAAAATGCAGCAAAGTAACACATTATAATGAATTAATATCCATGAAATGTTCAACTACTAACAATTATGAAAGAACTATCAAATTAAAAATACTAAATCAAAAGGATCTCATCCACTCATTTGTTGGGGAATTAAGACAAGGCCTTGAAGCCTCAATAACAATCACATGGTATTTAGGGGCAAATGCAAAAGATTCATTTATAATTGAATTTCACTTGGATATTATCAAATTCAATATGGTATTAAATTAAATTCATTAAATAATATAACTATTTTGACAATTTTTGAATTAAAATTTAACTATTTTAACAAAGAATTAAAAACGATTACGACTCTATTTATTCATATTATCGTAGAAGTATATAATATATAAAATATTATATATACAAATACAGAGTTACTAATATTTAAGAAAAGGTTTAGGTTTGAGCTTGAGTTGTTGAGGGGTAGTTGTTACCCGTGTGTTTCTGAATCCCACCCAGAAATGTGGCTGCTTCCTTTAGAGCAATCCTCATCTCGAGCATCTCTGCACCTTCTGTTTCTCCTTCTCTTCGCTGGAATCTCCCTTGTGTTTGGCGAATCCTTCTCCAACGCTCCCTCTTTGTTTCTGTAAATCCGAGGGATCTACTTTATAGAACACCGACAAAGAAGGGCTCACCGTTTTGTTGGTGTTCTATGAAGTAGATCCATCGGATTTACGAAAACAACCACGGGAAACCTCTTGGAAGAAGCATACTTCTTTGGAGAAAACAACCACGTCAAACCTCGACTCTTCGATGGCTTTCAGGAGCGTCGAAGAAATCGATTCACCTCTCTCGAGCTTCAGGTCATCCTTGAACGTGAAAATAACCTTCTGATGCAGAGCCGAATAGAGATGGTCAACGAAGCCGTTCCGGGTGTCTTCGCCTCTGAAGCTCAAGAAGACGTCGTATTTCAAGGACTTGAGTGAGAAGCAACTCGGCAACAGGCTGTACATCCAAATCAAATAAAATCAAATCGCCGGGATCTATCTTGCTTTGCAAGCAAATTTCATTCCTCTTAACGGCTCTGAAACCCCAATATCTTCTCGATCGATCATCCCAATTTGTCCCATCTGGCATAAACAACGACCTTCGACTTCACTCGCTCTCTTCAAACCCTTCCAGATAAGTAATCAGAGCCCTAGGCATGGTTGCTTCTCCTCCTGTCCTCCTTTCGTAGTTCGCTCTTCTTCGATTCCGCTAGGTCCTCTCTCTCTCTCTCTCTGAATTTGTATGCAGTTTGATTGCTTCTATTAACGGTTGTCCTATGACGTATATTCAAATTACTGACATCACTGAGTAGAAAAGGAGCGGAAAATAATTCTATTGTAAATTTTTGAGTACTTCAAATGTAATTCGCTGTATTCGATGGCTTTTTGGTTTTTAAAGTTGAATTCTGGTAGTTAGCAAATGGGCCGGAATAGGAGAGCATTAAACTTGTTCGTTGTTTAGTTTCTTGTATACATAATGACCTTCTGGTAGACTTTTTACTTATTAGTAGTTTCTTTTTGGTGCTTCTTTCCGTGTTGTTGTTCTCTTTTTGGCCCCTAATCATACTGAAATTCTGAATGTGTATTGATGTGTTTTGCATCTGGTTTCAGTGACATGGGTGTGAATAATCAGAAATTACAGGAACAGTTTGACGCTGAAGCTTTGAGTTCTTCTACTCATTGTTCGAAAAGTGGGAAGCCTATTTTTAAAGGGGTTTGTATTTTTGTTGATGGATTTAATGTGGTGCCATCTAGTCAGGTTTTAAGATTGAACTTGGCGATCTTCATTAAATGCAGAGAGGTGTTACCAAAATACTTGAGAATTTTCTTTTCTCTGGAATCTTCACAGGTGCTGTGAGGGTGTATGTTAAAGCATGGAGAGGGCACTTTGAGAATTATTTTTCAAGGCATCGTGTCGCTCATATCATATGCAGTAACCTTCCATACAGTACAATCAGGAACACGAGGTACACAGTCCATCGCTAATTTTGACATTCAAAGCTGATAATTTAGCATTTCTTGAACTTTTATAATTTCCATTGTTCGAAATTTATTCCAGGTCCTTAGTGGCGTGTTACCAGTAGTGAAATCTGCATGACTGATGGACTGATGGATTCTATTGCTGCAAACAAACTATTAAGATGTATGTTTTAATCTTTGTTTGGAATTTTTTATTCCCTGAGCAGTTTTAATTTACATTCCCTTTTCTCATTTCTTTTTGCAATGATCATATTATATATTACTAAATTTACTTGATGAGGATATACACCGTTATTGAGCTTTGATTTGACAGAGCTCTAGGCTACATTTCTTTGGCACTTGGAGAAACTGGTACTGTGTGGGTGCTTTTGCAGTTTTAGGTACACAAGTTCTAGTGTTAATGTTTATACTCGAAGAACATCTATAATCCATGTGGACATGGTAATTTCTGTGCTCAAGGTTTTTAAATGCTAGATTGTAGTCCATGTCTGTTTTGCTATCATGAATAGTTCGTTTGTTAAATTGTTTACTTGGAGTCTATCATCATTGCCACGGTTAAAGTCATGGTACAAGTAGTCACGGTACAAGTCTTCAATAATGCCTATCATCATTGGCATGGATAACTATAACTTGATATACCTTTGGTTTTTTGTCAACACATTTTCATCTAATATCCAATGAAGTGATCATTCTTTATTTTTATTTTCCATATTTTGGGCCCATTTTCTTACTTTTTGAAAATATTCAAAAAATTCATATTTTGGTAATTTGAATGATCATATGATCTGGAGTATAGAGATTATGTTAATATTTAATTTTAATCCATTATTATGAGGTTTTCGTGCCTCAAATTTCTGTGGTTCAAATATATTAAAATTTGTTACTTGTAAAAGTGAAATTAAGCATTTTAGAAAGTTGAGATATTTGGAAGTCTAAGGCATCCAAATACGTCAAGTGTGTTAAAATGCCTAATTTCATGTTTCCTGGTCATCCTTCTCAAATTTGCTACAGCAAATCAACCAATCACCATATATCTTCTAAGAACAGAAATTTGGTTGATTATGAACCTTTATTGGGTTCATGTTATGTATCAACAACATATCTCGATACTCCAATCAAGTGATCAGTCATCTTTGATATTTTTGGCTTGTTGTAATTTTGAAATTATTAAAAACTCATAATTCAATAATTTGAATGATCATATGATTGGAAATATTAGATATGTAGTAGTCAACTTGAATCCATTATGTTGATGTCTTTGGGTTCCATTTTTTTTGTGGTTCAAATACATATATATATATATATGTTGTAGCAAATGGGTAAAACTCATTTAATGTCTCAAAATGCTCCTTGAATATTTCAGATCATCATATAGTGGTGATGGAGAGATTGACCGGCTTCTTCTCTAGGTGTCCCTTTTGTCCCCACATTTTTGGCTTGTAAGAATTGTTACTATGGTTTGAAGTGAGAACAAGGACCATGCTAGGTTTAATTTTCAGTATATTAATTTTATCGTACTATCATTTGATTCACTCCTCAACTTTGTACAAAAAGGGTTAAACGCTTGAACTATTCATATCTCTGTTTGTCTACCTAGATGCTTGTTTCCTGTGTGTTTACTTCAAAGATGATAATGTAGAAATTTGGAGTTTTCTGCAAATGGTTTTGGTACAAGGACCCAGCTAAATAATGTTGTATATTATTTTTTTTTGGTAAATGCGGTTACAATCAAAGGCTCCTCTTTGGCTATCTCAAGTATGCCTAATTTTATGAGAATTCTTCTTGGTACTTTTTTTTTCCATGTGTTGACTCCACGTACATCAATTTCTTGGAAATCACCAACCATAGTTTCTGGATCTTAACTTGGATTGTAGGATCAATATGATCCTACCTTTCATTTTCATGGAATCTGTTCAGATTGCACACTGTATCATGGAATCTGAATCATTTCTACACATTCCTACTGAACTCATATTTTGGGATAAAATGTGCCCTTTTTACTGTGTTTCTTGTGGTGTGTTTTGCGGCCTGAGAGACCATTGCCCAAATTAAGAAAATACAAAAAGATTTGGGGATTTGGTAATGGTTTTGGTACTAAACTTTGATAGGCTTGTTGTGTATTCATCTATGCAGTCCTTTAAGATGCTTTGTCACTCCTTTTCCTCTTTCCCTCTTCCTCACCGTCATCTTTATGCTCATTTGTTAATTTTATACTGCCATCATGTCAAAAACTATTTGCTAAAAAGGTCAAATACTAGAACCATTAGATCTCTTTTTGTTTACTTTCTATACTTAATGCTTTGTTTAATTTTTGATCGGTACCGTTATGTTGGTTTATTATTTTTCTTTAATTGCCTTTATTGTTGTTGAAATGTATTGTTTAATTTTTTTATAGTCAATTGGTATGTTGGTTTAGTGGGTGAGCCTTGGCAGCAATGATTTGGTCACTCTTTTTGTGAAAGGAAGGTCATGGGTTCTAGTTGTGGAAATGACCTCTTTGCAAAGCAAGGTGAATGTTGCGTACACAAATGACCCTCCTCACCCCTAACGAAGTGGGAAACCACATGCTGTGAGGATGCCCCTTTATCATTATGTAGATTTATTTTTTCTTTAACTGTACTTAAAGGTATTGAATTGTATGTTTTAAATTTTTATTGTTATTATTATGTTGGTTTAGTGGGCAAGCCTTCATAGCAATGATATGGTTGCTCTTTTGTGAACGGAAGGTCACGGGTTGGAGTTGTGGAAATAACCTCATCACAAAGCAATGTGAAGGTTGCATACACAACCTACTCTCTTCCAACCCTCACAAAGTAGGAAACCACATGTTGCGAGGATGCCTTTTTATTAGTATGTTAATTTATTTTTTCCATTAATTGTATTTATAGGTGTTGAAATGTATTTTGTAATTTTTTATTGTCATAACTATGTTGGCTTAGTGGGCAAGCCTTCGTAGTAACAATATGTTTGATCCTTTGTGAACGAAAGATTGCGGGTTTGAGTTGTGGAAATTAATTGCAAAGCAATGTGAAGGTTGAGTACACAACCTACTCACCCCTAACCCTCATAAAGCGGTAAATAACTTGTTGCTAGGGTGCCTTTTTATTAGTATGTTGATTTATTTTTTTCCTTAATTGTACTTATTTGTGTTGAAATGTATGTTTTAATTTTTTATTGTTATTTGTTATTACTATGTTAGTTTAGTAGGCAAGCATTTGTAACAACAATATGGTTGATCCTTTGTGAACGGAAGGTTGCAGGTTCGAGTTATGGAAACAACCTAATTGCAAAGCAATGTGAAGGTTGAGCACATAACCTATTCACCCTTAACTCTCACAAAACGATAAATCACTTGTTGCTAAGATGCCTTTTTATTAGTATGCTGATTTATTTTTTTGCTCAATTGTATTTATTCGTGTTGAACGGAAGGTTGTGGGTTCAAGTTGTGGAAATAACCTAATTACAAAGCAATGTGAAGATTGCGTACACAACCTATTCAATCCCAACCCTCACAAAGCAAAACACAACTTGCTACAAGGATGCCTTTTTATTAGTATGTTGATTTTTTTTCCTTTAATTATTCTTATAGGTGTTGAAATGTATTTTTTAATTTTTTATTGTTATTACCATGTTGGTTTAGTGGGCAAATCTTCGTAGTAACGATATGGTTGCTCCTTTGTGAATGGAAGTTCACAGGTTTGAGTTGTAGAAATAACCCAATTGCAAAGCAATGTGGAGTTTCTGTACATAACTTACTCTCCCCTAGACCTCACAAAGTGGGAAATTACTTGCTCCTGCTAGGATTCCTTTTATTAGTATGTTGATTTATTTTTTTCCCTTAATTGTACTTATTTGTGTTGACATGTATTTTCTAATTTTTTAATGTTATTAATATGTTGGTTTAGTAAGCAAGAATTCGTGACAACAATATGGTTGATCCTTTGTGAACGGAAGGTTGCAGGTTCGAGTTGTGGAAATAATCTAATTGCAAAGCAATGTAATGGTTGCGTACACAACCTACTCTCTCTCAACCTTCACAATGCAAGACACCATTTGATGTGAGGATGCCTTTTTATTAGTATGTTGATTTATTTTTTCTTTAATTGTACTTATAGGTGTGGAAATGTATTTTTAATTTTTTTATTGTTATTACTATGTTGGTTTAATGGGCAAGCCTTTGTAATAACGATATGGTTTCTCCTTTGTGAACGGAAGATCATGGGTTTGAGTTGTGGAAATAACCTAATTGCAAAGCAATGTGAAGTTTTCATACATAACCTACTCTGCCCTAACCCTCACAAAGCTGGAAATCATTTGCTACGAAGATATCTTTTTATTAGTATGTTGATTTATTTTTTTCCTTAATTCTAGTATTCGTGTGGAAATGTATTTTTTAATCTTTTAATGTTATTACAATGCCGGTTTAGTGGGCAAGAATTCGTAACAATGATATGATTGATCCTTTATGAACGGAAGGTTGCAGGTTTGAGTTGTGGAAATAGCCTAATTGCAAATCAATGTGAAGGTTGCGTACGCAACCTATTCTCTCCCAACCCTCACAAAGCATGACACCACTAGCTACAATGTTGTCTTTTTATTATTTTTTCTCTTAATTGAACTTGTAGGTGTTGAAATATATTTTTTAATTTTTTATTATTATTACTATTTTGGCTTAGTGGGCAAGCCTTCATAGTAACGGTACGGTTTCTCCTTTGTGAATGGAAGATCCCGAGTTTGAATTGTGGAAATTACCTAATTGCAAAGCAATGTGAAGGTTGAATACACAACCTACAACCTACTCTCCCTAACCCTCACAAAGTGGTAAATCATTCTTTGTTAGGATGCCTTTTTATTAGTATGTTGATTTTTTTTCCTTAATTGTTCTTTTTAGTGTTGAAATATTTTTTTAAATTTTTTATTATTATTACTATTTTGGTTTAGTGGCCAAGTGTTTGTAAAAACGATGTGGTTGATCTTTTGTGAATGGAAGGTTGTGGGTTCGAGTTGTGGAAATAACCTAATTGCAAAGCAATGTGAAGGTTGCATTCACAGCATTCTCTCTTCCAACCCTCACAAAGCACCACTTGCTGCTTGGATGTCTTTTTAGTAGTATGTTGATTTATTTTTTCCTTTATTTATACTTATAGGTTTTGGAATGTATTTTTAATTTTTTATCGTTATTATTATGTTGGTTTGGTGGGAAAGCCTTCGTAGTAACGATATGGTTGCTCTTTTGTGAACGGAAGGTCACGGGTTTGGGTTTTGGAAATAACCTAATTTGCAAACCTATGTGAAGGTTGCGTACACAACCTACTCTCCCCTAACCCTCACAAAGCGGGAAATTACTTGTTTCTAGGATGCCTTTTTATTGTTTGTTGATTTATTTTTTACCTTAATTGTACTTATTTGTGTTAAAATGTATTTTTTAATTTTTTATTGTTATGTTGGTTTAGTGGGCAAATGATATGGTTTATCCTTTGTGAACGGAAGGTTGCGAGTATGAGTTGTGAAAATAACCTAATTGCAAAGCAATGTGAAGGTTGCATACACAACCTACTTTCTCCCAACCCTCACAAAGCAGGACACCACTTGCTACGAGCCTTTTTATTGCTATGTTGATATATTTTTTCTTTTAATTTAACTTATTGGTGTTGAAATGTATGTTTTAATTTTTTATTGTTATTACTATGTTGGTTTAGTGGGCAAGCCTTCGTAGTAATGATATGGTTTCTCCTTTGTGAATTTATCATGGATCTAAGTTGTGGAAATAACCTAATTGCAAAGTAATGTGAAGGTTGAGTACACAACCTACTCTTACCTCACAAAGTTGCAACTCTCTTGTTGATAGGATGCCTTTTTATTTGTATGTCAATTTATTTTTTTCCTTAATTGTACTTATTAGTGTTGAAATGTATTTCTTAATTTTTTATTGTTATTACTATGTTGGTTTATTGGGCAAGCATTCGTAACAGCGATATGGTTGATCCTTTGTGAATAGAAGGTTACGGGTTCTAGTTGTGGAAATAACCTAATTGTAAAGCAATGTGAAGGTTTCGTACACACCTTACTCTCTTCCAACCCTCACAAAGTAGGACTCCACTTGCTGCTAGGATGCCTTTTTATTAGTATGTTGATTTATTTTTTCCTTTAATTGTATTTATAAGTGTTGAAATATATTTTTTAATTTTTTATTGTTTTTACTATGTTGGTTTAGTGGGCGCTTTGTAGTGATGATATGGTTTTTCCTTTGTGAAACGGAAGATCACGAGTTCATTCGAGTTGTGGAAATAACCTAATTGCAAAGCAATGTGAAGGCAGTGTACACAATCTGCTCTCCCCTAACCCTCACAAAGCAGGAAATCACTTGTTGCTAGGATGCTTTTTTATTAGTATGTTGATTTATTTTTTTCCTTAATTGTACTTATTAGTGCTGAAATGTATTTTTTAAATTTTTATTGTCATTACTATGTTAGTTTAGTGGGCAACATTTGGAACAATATGGTTGATCCTTTGTGAATGGAAGGTTGTAGGTTTGAGTTGTGGAATTAACCTAATTGCAAAACAATGCGAAGGTTGTGTACACAATCTACTCTCTCTCATCGCTCACAAAGCAAGACACCACTTGCTGCGAGGATGCCTTTTTATTAGTATGTTGATTTATTGGTCAAAACACATTTTTTTTTATTGTTATTTGTATGTTGGTTTTGTGGGAGAGCCTTGGTAGCAATGTATTAGTCCATTGATTTTCCTCTTCCTTGCCTTTTCTTTTGGCTTCTCTTTTGTTCCCACAAGTTGCTTGTAAGAATTGTATCCGTGATTTGAAGTGACAACACAAACCAGGTTAAGTCTATGTTGTTAAGAGTGTTAGTTTTGTCATGCTATCACTTTAGAAGTTTGTTGAAAAAGGGAATGCTTGAACCTTGAACGATTCATACCTCTTTTTATTTATTTCAATACTTAGTGTTGACATGAGGTGTATCATCGTGATTGATTCCAAGGATTGATTTCCCTTTCATTAGGATCTAAAATGCTATTCCTTGGTTTTGTTGTGATATATTTATTGCTATGCCTTTTGATATTTGGAGTTTTTGGGGTGATGATTTTATAAATGAACTCCAATATAAGTTTGTTGTTTTTTCATCTCTTAGGTGCTTTGCAATGCTTTGCTCTTCCTCCTCCTTATTCTCTCCTCTTGTTGTTCCTATTCTTCGTCATGATCTCCCTGCCCTGCCTCCTCCTTATCTTGCCCCTCTTCCTCTGCCTACTTTAAAAACGAAATTAGGTTTTCATTGTTATTTCAATGTTTTGGCATATTCTTAATTTATAAATTTGGCATACACTAATCTTATTATTTGTATTTGAGAAACATTGGTTTAAAAAAAAAAAAAACATTGCTCTTTTCTTTTTCCTATCATCTGTGATAGAAGTGCTTTGTCAATTGAGGTAATTTCCTTCTCTTCATTAGTAGCTTCCTTGGTTTTCATCGAATTAAGTTTGTTATTTGTTTTTCTTGCAAGTAACAATCTTTGTACTTTCCTTTCTTCATCTTGCCAGGTGTTGTGGATGGTTGCTTTACCACCGATCAAGGTGTTCCACTTTGTTCTTTTATCGGTAATTCCCATTAACATTCAAGAGCGAGGTATCTCTTGGCTTTTGTAGCATCAGAATTTATACAAATTCATAAACTTTGTGCCAAAAACTTTGGATGCTGGGAACATTTTTACCTCAGGTTATTAATCTCCAACGCTAGATTAGCTTTAAATTTGACTGTTTTCAAAATGTTATTATTTTCTGAATTTTACTTATGGGAGCTGGCTTGATGTGTTCTTTTGTTGAAGCATTATGCTTGACTATGAAGGTTGACTACCCCTACATTTGGAATTTTGAAGTTTTATGACATGGAATTTCAGGTCTTGTTTAATTTTTTTTTTTGGGTATAGTTTCGACTTTTGATTTTGTTACCAAGTGTTTTGTTTGTCTTTTGTTATTATTTCATACATTCGTTGTCTTTTTAACCACTAGAATTCTTGTTTTCACTTTCCTTTATTTAAAGGATAATCTTGAAGTCATTTGGAGTTTTTTTGCTAATTGTTTTGGTTCAATCCTCAACAGTTCCACTGCAGTATCATTTCAAGGAGTTTTAAGATGTTCCATTGTTTCACTTCTGCATTCTCTCAATCTCCTCTTCCGCTTCCACAATCATCTCCCTCCTTCTTGCCCCATTTCATCATCACTCCTCCTCTTGCTCTACATCTTCTCTTGGCTACTGTTCTTTTCCCTCATATGTGGCTTGTAAGAATTGTAGACACAAGTTGAAGTGGCAACAAAAACCACCATGTTGTTGTTATAATGTTAGTTTTATTATGTTTTGTGATGCTCACTTTCGAACTTTGTTTAGAAAGGGTTAGATTCTTGGTGTTTTATTTTTGAGGTGTCCTCGGAGTGAAGCATTGTGATTGATTCCAAGGATTGAGCTTTTCTTTCATTAGGACTTGAAAGGACTTGAGGTTTCCTTGGTGGTCAACATCTTTGTTCAACATTTTGAATAAGTCCTTTCATTAGGACTTGAAAGGACTTCACATACTTCGTTTTGTAAAAGAAACAAGGGGAATAATTGCTATTGACATAACTTTCAGGTTGTAGGAAGGTAGCTACTGATGAGAGGAGAGGGATTATTTGGTCTTTAGTGGGACCAGGATAAGCTCTAATGGCTCTCATGTTAGCAAGGAAGATCCAACTTTCATGTATGAGTTGGGGGTATCAAGATTGAATTATAGAAAGGCCTTGCTTAGAGCAATAGGAATATCTAGATCATACACTTGCTTCCTCCCCCTATCATCTTCCCTGTTAACATCCTCAACATCTTTTCCAGTAGTTCTTTCTGGACTTATCCTTGGTTCAGATAGAATGGCTGGCTGAGGGTCACAGGTTCTTCTTGAGTAAACCATCAATGGTGGTTTGCTTTGAATCTGATTATCCTCTTGATTTTATTTTTCCTTATTCTCTCCCCCTTGATGGGTTTGAGCTAGAGAAATAGGAGCTTGAGCTAGAGAAATAGGAGCTTGACAAGGTTCAGATATAGGCTGGGATGGCTCACTATCAAGACTAGGTATAGGTAAGGAAGTAGAGCAGTCTGGAATAGGCATCCGTGGATCCTAACGGGTTGCTGTTTCAATGAGGTTTTCTCGCTGAGAATGGTCATGAAAAAATGGCTGATTCTCAATGAATGAGACATCACAGGAAACAATAAACTTTTGGTTATTTGGATTGTAACATTTATACCCTTATTGGTTAGGAGAGTACCCCACGAATATGCACCTAAGAGATTTGGGATCTGGCTTAGACAGTGTTGGTTGATTGTTGTGAACAAAAACAATGCATCCAAACACTTGAGGAGTAAGAGAGTTTAGGACTCGAGTATGATGAGGGAAGGCTTTAAGAAGAACATCTAGATTGTAGTCCTAAACTTTAGGATTTTTGAGAGAAGCCTGTTAATGAGATATGCAGCTGTCAAAACAACTTCTCCCTAATAAGAATTTGGAACTGAATGAGTGAACATTAGGGCTCTTGCTGTCTCAAGAAGGTGGAGATTCTTTCTTTCAGCTCTCACATTTTTTTGTGGGCTATAAGGACATGAGCTTTGGTGAATGATGCCATGCTCAATTTGGTATTTGTTGAATTCATTAGAGAAGTATTCTTGGCCATTATTGGTTCTCAACACATGAATTGAGGTTTGAAAGACATTTTTAACCACTTGATAGAACTTTTTGAATACAAAGCAAGCCTCAGATTTGTCTTTCATTAGGAATACCCAACATATCCTTGTATGGTCATTGATAAAAGTGATAAACCATTGGGTGTTCGTGAGGTTTGGGGTTCTAGATGGCCCCCAAATATCACTATGAACTAGATGGGAATGTTTTGACGAAGGATAGACATGGTTAGGATGAGGTCTCTTAGTCTGTTTTGCAAGAATGCAATGCTCACAAATGAAATCTCAAATTTTATTGCTAGAAAAAGAAGGATACAAAAGTCTAAGATAATCAAAACTTGGATGTCCTAAGTGTTGATGCCATAACAATAAATTTGAATCTGAAATAGTAGATAATGACGATTGAATAAGTGACCTAAACGTAGAAGAATAATCATGTGGTGTCTGATAGAGTCCTCATTTCATCTCAGCACTGCCAATCTTCTTCCCCGAGGATAAGTCCTAAAAAACACAATAGGATTGGAAAAATGTCACCATGCAGTCTTTGTCATTAGTTAGCTTACTAACTGAAAGCAAATTGCATTTTAAATTTGGTACATAGAGAACAGATTTAAGAGATAAACCCCCCAACACTTCTTGTTCCTTTTCCTTCTGCTAAGGATATGGTTTCATCAGCCATAACAACATTAGTATTTTGATCACAAGGTTTATAATCAAATAGCATGTTTAGAGAACTTGTCGTATGATTTGAGGCCCCCTTATCTATGATCCAGCAACTTGTAGGAAACTTTTGAGAGATTAGAGAGTATGTATAATTGCCTTTCCTTGCCACGGACACTGTTGGATTAGGGTTTTCTGAATTTTCAGATTTAGTCACCTTTGTTTGACTTAACAAGTGTTGTAAGGCCTCTAGCTGATTTGCCGTTAAGCTGAAATTTGTGGAACCCCCTCTTTCTACTTCAATCATGTAAGTTGATTGTCCTCCCCTTCTTTGATTCCTTGGTTTCCAATTGGCTGGTCTTCCATGAATTTTCCAGCATGTTTCTCTAATATGAGAAGGCCGATTGCAGTGGTCACACCACTGTTTTTCTTTTGGAGTCTCTCCTTTAGTTGAAATAGATGGTTTTCCTCGGAAGCTATTTAGGGCTGAGGCTGGGGATTATGCCTCATTGCTGGGGTGCCCTAAACCTGAGAACATCACTTTCTTTCGGCTTTTTTCTCTCCTGACTTCTGCAAACACCTCTCTTATGGATGGAAAGGGTTTTGTCCCTAACAACCTGCCTCTTACCTCATCTAAGTCTGAGTTTAGCCCATGTAGGAAGTCAAAAACTCTCTCCATTTCCACCATCTTATTATGTTTTTTACCATTAGTAGAACACTCTCATGTGATCTCATAAAATAAGTCCATCTCTTGCCACAATTCGGTTAAGGTACTAAAGTATTTAGTGACTAAATTTGTACCTTGTCTAGTGGTTCAAATAAGAGATCTAATTTGAAAACATTGAGCCATATTTTCTAGATCAGAATAAATTTCTTGGACTGCCTTACAAATCTCACAAGTTGTCTTGTAGAAGAGGTAGGTTCTTCCAATATTTGGCTCCATTGAATTCACCAACCAAGCCATAACAATGGCATTCTTAGTCTTCCATACGTTATAACTTGTTGACTCTGCAGGCTTAGAAACAATATCGGTTAAGTAGCTGTCACAGCCCTAGGGTTTGACTAGGGTTGTGATAGGAATTTGGAGGGATTTAGGAAAGAGAAAACAGAAAGGGAGGGAGATATAGAACTGAAACAGAGAGAAATGGGGAGGAAAGAGAAGATGAACCGAGAGAGAGAATTAAGAGAGAATAGAGTTTGAAATTCATTCTTCAATTCAAGCATGTGAACAAACCCCTAGTAGCAGCCTTATATAGGCATCTTTGTCTTCTAACAGCCTAACCACTTGCTAAAATATATCTTGACAGTTATTATAAACCTATTACAAGATTGCCCCCTTTATTATATTCCTATTACAGCATTGACTCTCCTATACTCTTAGATATATGACAATTCCCCCCGCCTTAATGTTTCTTGTCCCCAAGAAACTTATTATCGTTGAGCCACTTCTCTATCTTCATCCAACTCCCACCTTCATTTTCTGTTCAATCTCTTTTTCCCTCTTTCTCCTTCTAGGCTTCTTCTTCTTTGTTCTTAGGATTCCAAGAATCGTCACCGGCATAACTTGGACCAGCACTTCAATAAGGGCAACCAGATTGACCTCAATGACTTCAGATTCAGTCTGAGTGCTTGATGGAATAGCAGACCGAAGCTTAGAGTCCTCAACATTGTTGTTTATGTTTCTTATGAATAGAGTTCGAGATGGTTGTTCCCCATGAGGATGTTCCCCATAAATCAAACTAATAGATCCTCCAAAATGACAATAAGGGTATCCTCCAAAAACTTTAGTATCTCCTAGTCCTGGAGGGAAGCTATCTTTCCCCAAGTCCAATTCTCCAACACTGCCAAAAAATTCTAAATCTTTAGTATCATCTCCAGCTTTGGATTAGGGCACATAGTTAACCTATCGGTCACCTTCGACAGTAAGTCATCTCCATTAGGGGTAGGTTTTCCAATAGTTTGTGCCTCAATTCCCTCAAGGGATTCAAAAGGTTCCTCTTTCTCATAGTGAGACGTAGCAGCACTAATAGGATGGCTACCTGGATCAGAAAGTTTAAAGAACTTCACCATCTGGGATTCACTGACCTCGGTTTCTCTAGGGCCGATGAAGCAACTGAATTTCTATCTTCTGTTCCTATTCTTCCATCCATTTTCACACTAAGCTTCTGACAAGATAAGGAAGGAGGTTCAACAGAGTCATGATAACTTGGCTTTGATGCCTCAATGCTATAATTCCTATCATTGTATTGAGGTTCCCCAACAATTGAACCATCTGCCCCTGTCGGTAATTCTGCCACATCTTCGTCTCGTTCCTTGGAATTTTTCTGAAGCTCACTCTCTAACATTTTTCTCCTCCACATCAGCAACATCTTCTAATGAGACAATAACCCTAGTTGGAATATCAATTGCAAGGAAGCCATCTTCGTAGCAGTTCCCTTTCCCAATCTGATTTATAGCCTATTTTTCAACCGAGCCATAAGCCATTTTAAGGAATTCTTCTTTGTTAAAACTTCCATGATAATCCTCAAAGAATTTTGCAAGGAAGCTATAATGATACTTATTAGTAAGTATCATTGCAAACTCCTGCAATTGTTTATGTAGCATTCGGCCAAATTCCTTGCTCGATTCATGTACCACACTTCTTGTTCCTTTGTCCAATTGGCTAATCCCCTTCTCTAACTTCTTTTCTCATGCATAGGGCTCTTGGCCAAACTTCCCTTGATGTTTACCTCTGGCTGAAAATGCAGCAGCATTCTTCTGCTGTAAGTTAGGCTCCCATGGTCTCATGCAAGCTTTGCCCGTCATGGCAGAAATTTGGTGAGTTGGACAAGCCACAGGCCACGAAATCGAAGCACTGTCCATCCTAAATCCCAACACTTCCTTTTTGTAACTGCCTCACCGAATCCCCTCTAAAATTGATCCAATAAGTGGCAAATTGCAGCCACTGTTATGCTTCGAGGTCAAGTCTATTGTAGCAGCGGAAGAAATCACACACTTATAGCGACTTGATCGGCCTTCTAGAGTTCCCTAGATCTCCATCAGAAGTGTGAATCAATCGCTACAGTGGTCACCTTCACAACCAAGATCGCCGAAGTCACGGAATTGATCTAGATCGCTTGCTGATCCTAGTTTTCGTAATCGCCTTCAAATTCCAAGCGTCAAGCTCTTTGCGTCAGAATCAATTGGCCAAGTCGTCTTCCAATTCCAAACCTCAAATATCAGCGGACCTCACCTCCTTGTGCGCTGAACTCAATTTCTGAGATTCAACTAGAAATTAATCAACTAATCAACAGAAAAAACAGTAGAGAACTGACGTGGGTAGGGGGTTTGCCCAGTTGTTGGAAATCACGACCAAGGACCTTGCTCTTGTCAATCCTCTTGAAGATCGAACAGCCAGTGTTTGGTTACCAATTCAACTCCTTGAAACACCTCCTGAAAGTTCGATTGCCGCTAGGGATCGCCTAACAATTGGTTGATTTCTGCAACCTAGGGGTCAGAAACCAACGAGCAAAAGAAATCGGAGAAATCCGCCTCACAAGGGGCTCTGCCTACATGTTCGAGCCCAAGAATTATTGAAATCGCAGCCACGGTCAACCTCCTACTTGCTTCTAAGGAAATCGATCAACTCTTCCCCTTATATGAGTTGTCTAACTTCCCTTCGGAGACATCTTATGTGCTCTGTGCCTTCTTCGATTAGCTTCATTGCCGTCCTTCAACGTCGCCTCAATTTCGATTAATTGGCTCGGCGACGGAAATTATCTCCTCGTTCGATCGACTCTAATCTGGCTGTCGAAAATTGCTCGAGGCTTTGCTTCGATTGTGCCTTCCTTCTCGCTATTTACTCACAATTAAAGTGAATTCAAGATCGCCAAGGGAGTCTCCACCGAATCACTGACCACTGGTTGGAATTCACTTGAATTCTTGAATCGATCTTGATTCCTTTCGAAGGCTTGCACTCACCTATCACACTGTAACCAATGGAACTCGTTGGAGTCCTTATACTCGTTGGAATCACCCAAAGTCTTCTGCTCTATCGATTTAGCCGAGAGTCGGCGTGGGAATCAACTGCTACCAATTGCAGGAATTACAGCCAAGGAACTTGGCTAGCTCGCCGCCGAAATCCGCCTAACTGCAATCGCCAAGGGAAATCGCTCACCTCACAGTAGTCACCTTGAGGCCTCCTTGATCTGGAGCTTAATCACTGAAATTTATTTCACCGGTCTCGTCAACTGAAATCAAACCTATAGCCAAGCATTGATTGCTCTGATACCAATTGTCACAGCCCTAGGGTTTGGCTAGGGTTGTGATAGGAATTTGGAGGGATTTAGGAAAGAGAAAACAGAAAGGGAGGGAGATATAGAACTGAAACAGAGAGAAATGGGGAGGAAAGAGAAGAAGAATCGAGAGAGAGAATTAAGAGAGAATAGAGTTTGAAATTCATTCTTCAATTCAAACATGCGAACAAACCCCTAACAGCAGCTTTAAATAAGCATCTTTGTCTTCTAACAATCTAACCACTTGCTAAAATATATCTTCACAGTTATTATAAACCTATTACAAGATTATCCCCTTTATTATATTCCTATTACAGTATTGACCCTCCTAGACTCCTAGGTACATGACAATAGCCTTCCTTCCCTTTCCCTCTAACAACTAACGAGATTGATTGGGACCATTATCTGAAATTGGTATCATTCAGCTTGTGTTGTGTAATCTGGAGGGAATGGTTGTCCATGGCTGTTGGAATGGTTGGAACATAGGAATCCTTCTTGGCTGGAGAATTCGCGGTAGAAGTCTCACTGGCTGAGACTTTTTTTTCCATTCCTTCAACTCAAGACTGCTTCAGGTAGTTGGAGATTAAAAATCAGTGTCATAGGAACGTGGCTCTGATACTATGAAAGAATAATGTAGGGGAATATCAATCTTTCACCCTTGAAAATTCTATTAGCTCGGGATAGATATATATATACAAAATATTCCTAAAAAATCTCATACTTTACAGCAATGGATAAACTTATCTAGTTTACAACTCTATATCAACATAATCTTGGATTTCCTTAGTTTAATATGAGAATATCTCGGGCTTCTTTCTTTTCCATCTAGAAGTCTACCTCGCTGATTATCCTTACACATACATAGCTTCTTCTTTATCTTCCAACAGATTCTAAATGTAAATTCTGTAAATTTTATGGTCATAGGGAATTGTTTTGTCCAAAGAAAATGAACATTCCCTTTAGAGTAAAAAAGGTATGGGTGCCTAAGGATGAGCTTAAACCAGCTCCAAAAATGGTTTGGGTAATCAAGAACAAGTTCTTGGAAGAGGAATAGGTTAGTAAATTCAAGGACCCAAATGATTGGGTATTATCTCTTAGATAGATTGTATATGCACTACATGAGACTTAAAACCTATCAGCTTTGGGAGAAAATAATATATCTCCCTAGGTAATGTATTTTTATCTCATATCTCTTTAAATTCAAAATTCTGTAAGTTGATGAATTTTCTGTTTTGTTTGCATACTTGTTGATCAACTGAAATGCATGCTTGATTCTTAAAGGATGTATGTCTGTTTAATTTATGTTTGTTAAGATAATGTGTATGTTTGAAAATTTTCAGATTCAAGTAACTTTTGTTTATTATGAGGAATTGTTCTATATGATGTAATGATAAAAATGATTGTGTGATTGACTAAGGTATTTCTATACCTAAACAAAAGTTATTGACTAACGAATTTGATTGAATGTTCATGTTTTGCATTTTGATAATTGAGTGGAAAATCTTGATGTTTTGATGATGTGGTTGTCAAATGATTGGTTTGCACCTATGATTAGTATTGGGTTAAAAGTGACATTATTCATTGCTTTAAAAGTCTTTGTGAGTGAATATGTTTGATGTGCTCATGAGTGGCACAATTCTCTATTTATTCAATTTATGTGCTTGAAATTATAAATGCATTAAGTGATAGGTTGATTGAGCTCTCTTGAGTAATGATAGGATTAACCAAGTGATTAAATCTGTTTTAGGATTTCTTGAAAATGTTTGAGAAATTTGAAACTTGCTTGAATATGTTTCTTGATTGATTTGGGTACACATGCAGTGTACAAACATTATATGAGATATGTCTTTGGTTTATGTGCATTTCTTGAATTTTAAAATTACATTATAAGATTCTGTATTTTGATTTTACTACTTAGGATTCATATGCTCATGAGTGGCATAGTTTTAATGTGTTGAAGCTCAATGGTAGTTTGTTTTTTTATCACTCGAATAGTGAATGGAAATTAATCGAGTGTTCAATCCTTATTAGGATCTTTTCTTAGGATTATTTACTTGCTGTAATTCTGTCTCTTTAAATAAAATGGGTGGATTTGGGAGTTATTGAATATGCATTTTGATAGTATGATTGAAAGCTTGAATTTGCTTGTGATGAGAATATATGTCCTTATGAATGAATTTATTATTTGTGTATTTAAGGATGAAGTAGTTATTACTTGTGCAATAATATTTCGTGATAAGTTCTTGAATGAAGTTGATTTTAGGCTTAAATTGAAATCCTTGGAATAAAGGAAATCTTCTAGGATTGTGTTGAGAGAGAGTTTAGGTAGAATAGAAATTCTCTCATGTTTATTCCATACGTATGAAACCCTATATATACAAGAAGTATGCTAATAAATCTCCTAAAAACTAGGAATGAATAACAACCTAATAAGTAAGAATAATAATCTTCTATAATTTTCAGATTTATACAAAATATTAAAACTTAAACTTGATTTATTTTCTTAGGCTTCATGCTTCCTTATCTTCTTATCATTAACCGCCACTCCTTATCTTCTAGATGATAAACTCCTTTATCCGTAACACTCCCCCTCAAGATTGAGAATGGATATCATCCATTCCAAGCTTGCAAGTCAACTTTTGATACACAGCTGTAGGCAACCCTTTAGTGAGAATATCTACAAGTTGTTCACAAGATGATATATGTGGAGTACATATTAGACCACTATCCAATTTTTCCTTAAAGAAGTGTCGGTCCACCTCAACATGCTTGGTTCTATCATGTTGTACCGGATTGTGAGCAATACTGATTGTTGATTTGTTGTCACAATATAGTCTCATAGGTCCCACCAAAGTGATCTTCAAATCATCTAACAAAATTTTCAACCAAAGTAACTCACATACCCCTAACGCCATGGATCTGAACTCTGCCTCTGGACTTGATTGGGCCACCACACTTTGTTTTTTGGTTCTCCAAGTTACAAGATTACCCCCTAGAAAGGTACAATAGCCGGATGTAGATCTCCTGTCCACCACTGACCCTGCATAATCTGCACCAGTATAGGCTTCAAGTATCATACTCTTATCTCCTTTTGAACATAATGCCTTTCCCTGGTGTCCCTTTCAAGTAATGGAGTATTCTAAAAACTGCTCTAAGGTGAGTTTCTTTCGGACTATGCATGAATTGACTGACCACCCCCATTGCATATGCAATATTTGGCCGAGTGTGAGTTAGATAAATTAGTTTCCCTACTAGCCTTTGGTAGGATTCTTTATCCACCTCTTTATCTTCTGGAACCTCCCCCAATTTGTGGTTGAATTCAATTGGACTAGTAGCAGCCTTACAACCTAGCAGCCCGGTTTCTGTTAGCAAGTCCACAATATACTTTTGTTGAGAAATAAAGATGCCCTCTTTTGAGTGTGCAACTTCTATACCCAAGAAGTATTTCAACCTCCCCAAGTCTTTAATTTCAAACTCTTTAATTAGGCATTCCTTTAATTTAGTCATACCTTCTTCATCATTTTCGGTCACAACAATATCATCCACATATACTAGTAGAATTGTTACTCCCCCTGTGGCCGAGTGATGGATGAAGAGGGTATAGTCTCCTTAACTTTGTTTATACCCTAAGGTAAGCATCACATGGGTAAACCGGCCAAACCAGGCCCTAGGAGACTGTTTAAGGCCATACAATGCTTTTTTTAGTTTGCACACTACCTGCCCGCGAGTATCTGTACTATAGCCCAGTGGTAAGTCCATGTAAACTTCCTCCTCTAGATCTCCATGCAAGAAGGTATTTTTTACATCATATTACATTAATAGCCAGTCTAGGTTAGCAGTTAGAGATAGGAGAACTCTCACAGTATTTAGCTTTGCAACTAGGGCAAAGGTGTCTAGATAGTCGATGCCATACATTTTGGTGTATCCCTTTGCTACTAGCCTTGCCTTATATCGGTCTAGGGTCCCATCGGATTTGTATTTGATTGTACTTGTTGGTTTCATCATGTCAACTAAGTGATGGAATATAGCTATATCAATTATCTTCATTCACCACCATCTCATGAAACTTTTCTATATGAAGATGGTGTTGAAACTTCATTTCATCATTACTCCGCCAGGGGATGTTATCCACTACCGGTCCCAAGCCCGGATAAAGGAGAAGGGTTGCGTTAAGTAGCCGACGGCCAGCGTAAAACCTAGTTGGATCTAAATATGAATTTTAGACAAACTATCTGTTGGGGCATAACCCACATAGAAGTTTAGAATTCATGTAGCTGACCCCACATAGTGGGATAAAGGCTGGATATGTTGTTTTTGTATACACCCACTTGCACCCTACCGGTTGTTTTCCTTTGGGTAATTGAACTAGCTTCCAAGTGTTGTTTTTTTCAAGGGTAGCCATCTCGACTTCCATGGCATTCCTCCAATTCTCATCCCTTATTGCTTCGGAAAAATGGTGAGGAATTGGAATGGTATGTAGGCTGGTCAGGAAGGTTTTGTGTTGGGTAGACAGTTTGGAGTAGGATAGGACCAGGTGTAAAGGATGCTGAGTGCAGGTCCTGGTGCATTTTTTGAGGGCTATAGGCTATTATAGATCACTGGGGGGAAAAGGTAGGGTCACTTTGAGGTGTATGATGTTCAGTTATAGATGTAGTGGAGTCAACAGAAGTGATAGAATTGCTATCTGTTGGTGTCACAAGAGAGCTGCTGGTGTCAGTGCTGGTAACAGGTGTAGGGGAGGAGTTAGATTCTTGAATCTGCACCGGGCTAGCAGCCAGCTTCTGTCGCCTTGAGTAGACCTGCAAGGGAGGAGTACTTGATGAGGTTTCCTCTAGAACCTTGTCTGGTGTATCCTCTATAGTAATCGGATCAGGTGAGGAGGTAGTTTGAGGTGAAGGATCTAGATTAGGTAGAGATATGACTGGATTTCCCTCGGCAACTTTTTTACTGTCATGAGAGTGATCAAAATAGGGAGAATTTTCCACAAAAGTAACATCAGCCGAGACAAAGAATCTTTTGGAAGGAGGGTGGTAACACTTATAGGTCTTTTAGCTGGAGGAATATCCAATAAAAAGGCATTTCAGAGCGTGGGGATCTAATTTGCCTCTATTAGGGTTGTGAACATGCACAAAGGATACACACCCAAATATTTTTGGTTTCCAGCAACTAGATATATGTAAATCAGGAAAATGATTGCTTAAGAGTTGAAGAGGGTTGTAGGATCCAAGAGTGTGAGATGGCAGTCTATTAATAAGGATAGTGGTTGTTAGAACAACCTCTCCCCAATAATTTTTTAGAACATTATGGTGAAAAAGTAGTGCCCTCGTCACAACCAATAGATGCCCATTTTTCCTCTCAGCCACCCCATTTTGTTGGGGTGTATATGGACAAGATGATTCATGAATAATTCCTTTTTGTTGGAAAAATTGTGCGAGGGATTGATTGAAAAAACCTTTGGCATTATCAGTCCTTAGCCTCTTGATTGGCACTCCAAATTGAGTACTAATCATGTTATAGAAGTTAGGAAAAATAGTGCTTACTTCAGATTTGTTTTTCATAAGAAACAACCACATTACTCTAGTGCAATCATCCACAAATATTATGAACCACCGTGCCCCATAAAGATTGGGAACAGTTACAAGGCCTCAAACATCACTATGAATAAGAGAGAATGGACTAGAGGTTCGTTTATTGGATGAAGGGTAAGACACCCTTTTATGTTTAGCAAATTCACAAATAGGGCAATGAAAGTCTTGAATATCACAACTCCTAAACAAAGCTGGAAACATGACTCTAAGAGTAAAAAACGAAGGATGACCAAGACGATGGTGATGTAACCAGATCTGGTCCTTATTAGATTGCACCAAATAAGACATAAGATTCACCTTGTCCTTGTTTTCCTCCCCATTTGATCCATCAAAGTAGTATAGGCCAACCCTAGCTTTAGCAAGCCCGATCCTCTTCTTCAACCCCTGTCCCTGAATTTCACAGCAAGTAGAAGAAAAATTAACACTGCAATTATTGTCTAGGGTAAGCTTTTGAATGGAGATGAGGTTGGTGAAGAGTTTAGGGACATGGAGAACATCCTTAAGAATTAGATGGTTATTAAGGATAATATTTCCTTGGCCAACAACAGTGGTCAAGGAGCCATCTGTTAGGGTTGTCTTTTTAGAACTTGAACAAGGGCTATAGGTAATAAAACAATGGGATAAAGGGGTCATGTGATGTGTTGCCCCGGAATCAAGAATCCAAGAGTTAGATTGGGTTATTTCCGAAACATGTGGGATAAGAGAATGAGAGGACATACCTGTAAGTGCAAGAGAACATGTACGTTTTTCTTTCTTGTCAAGAGAGTCTAGAAAGTTTCTTAACTTTTCAATTTCTGCCCGGTTGAAATCCAAGCCATCTACCTGCTCCTTATGTTCCCCTTGCTTGTGCTCTGCCTGCTGTTGACTGCTGGCCATATAGGCTTGATTTTGGACCCCAAGCTGTCCTCCTTTAGATGGTTTTCCATGTAACTTCCAGTATCTCTCTATAGTATGCCTTAGTTTCTTGCAAAAGGTACACCATAGAGAGTCTCGAGAATCTCTATCGCTGGAAGTTTTATCTCTAGCAGCCTTCCTTTCCTCCTTAGGACCCCGATTATGACCTCTCAATGCTATTAATGCTGACTTTTCTATAGGAGCAGTGTCTAGCATTACTCCTCTTCTCCCTTCTTTAGCTCAGATTAGAAAGATTACCTCATTTAGGGAAGGTATATCCTCTTTGCCAAGTATTTGAACCTTAATTGCATCAAACTCCATATTAAGACCTGTCAAGAAGTCATAGGTTCTCTCCTTTTCCACAAATCTTTTATGTAAGGCTGCATCTTCACTACATTTCATCTTTAGGCATTGATAATGATGTAATTCTTGCCATAGAGTTTGCAACACATTAGAGTACTCAGTAACAGATCTTACCCCTTGTTTGGTTGCTGTAATCTTAGTCCAGACTTCATATATCTGTGTTGCATCCTTCACTTTAGAATAGGTGAGGTTGACAGCCTCCCAAATATCCTTAGCGGTTGTTAAAAACATCACCGTATCACTTATCTCGGGCATCATCGAATTCCAAAGCGAAGACATAACTATAGAGTCCTCCTCATCCCATGCAACAAACATGGGATCTCCTTCTTTAGGGTCGATCCCTAAGAGATAAGTGTTGCATGGGATCTCCTTCTTTAGGGCCGGTCCCTAAGAGATGACTTATCTTACCTTTACCTTGGAGAAAGGTCTGGATAAGCTGGGATCACTTTAGGTAGTTTCTCCCATTCAATTGGTAGGCCGCTTGGAGATTTTGTAGTTCTCCCCCATTACTTGAGTTGCTAGATCCAGTGAATGGAGCTTCTGACGGGTTGCTTGTTTCAACTGCCTCTGATGTAGGATTGGTGTTGGAGACAATAGACATCTTAGAAAAATCTTGGACTTACTTATCGGGTGATGGACCAAATGGATGAAGGGAAAAACAGATGAAAGAATATCGGGTGAAGAAGAAAGTCACAACTGACTTTGATCACTTCAAGAACCGGAACAAGAAAATAGGCCGGAATGGCACTAAACAGGGAAAAAACGGCAATGAAGGCCTAAATAGAATTCCCTAGAAAGCAGGCTCTGATACCATGTTAAGAGAGAGTTTAGGTAAAATAGAAATTCTCTCATGTTTATTCCACATGTATGAAACCCTATATATACAAGAAGTATGCTAATAAATCTTCTAAAAACTAGGAATTGATAATAGCTTAATAAGTAGGAACAATAATCTTATATAATTTACAGATTTATACAAAATATTAAAACTTAAACTTGATTTATCTTCTTAGGCTTCATGCTTCCTTATCTTCTTATCATTAACCGCCACTCCTTATCTTCTAGATGATAAGCTCCTTTATCTGTAACAGATTGAATGAATTGATCATGGATTGAAGTCTTGAAATGTGATTTTCAAGTTCATCCATATAGTGCTGCAAATTTTTTGGCCAGAATCTCAATACTCGAATAACCTGTAAAGTTAACCGAGCAAGTATGCTAGAAATAGAAGTCTATAGAAAATTAGTCGAGTAATGAGGTACATTACTCAAATAGTTAAGATATGATAGAGATTTTTTAAGGAAGCTCGAGCATATCACTCGAATGTCATAGGACCAGAATCCTAGTGCCTAGAAGCACTTTGGCATATAGTATGTTCATAAGTTTGATTTATGATTTTGAATGATTTGATTTACTTTTAATGATCAATGTTTGCCTAAATTGTTTCTTGAATGTTTTGTGCTCGTATGCAAGATTGCTTAGCAGTTATGTTTCATTCTGATGTGGGTGCTAAATTTTATTTCATATATTTTGTCTATTAATGTCTTACGTGTTAAAAGAAATCGTGGCTTGAGAGTTGAATCCTCTGTTTTGATCATCTTGCTATTATATATTATTATTGCAATCCTTATGAAAACTTAGTCTTAGGATGAATATTTCATCTAATATATAAAAGGGGAGAAAGTTCCTTATGTTTTCTATTGTCTCCTTATGATTGTCAAATTTTTTGATGTCCAAGTTGTTGAATAATATTTTTTTCACATAATAGTTTCAAATCACTACTAATCAATAAAATATCATCAACATATAAAATAAAAAAATAAAACTACTCCCACTAAGCTTAAAGTGTATATATAAGAATGAACTATATGACATATTACTAAGTAAGATATAAATTATAAAATGCCTAGAAAAGTTTTGGGTCGGGGCCTTTCAACAATCCAATCTGGCTTTCCCCATAACGAATGGAAAACCCTCGCGTTTCTTTGTTGCAATCAATCCCGTCGCTTCTCTCTCTCTCTTGCTCAATATGATGGGGGCGTTTGGGACAATAATTTGACTGCTTATAACTTGCCCCTTTAACTTAAACATTGTATAGTCTATTTAGTTACACGTTTGTTAAAAATTAAAGAAGTTAAATGTTGTTTTAACGGTGTTTTAGAAATTTGTTACTAGCTTATTTCATTGACCAAATGATTTATGAATTTGCCCCTAAACAACAATCATATTTTCAACCTTATCCCTTTCTTTCATCCCTCTACTTTCTCTCTATCACCACCTCCGTTTGTGCCCTCTGTCATCGTTGCTGCCTCCATCTCTTCCATGACGGCCGCGGCCTCCAGCTCCATATCCCCATTGTCGTCGCCGTGCCTTCTATCCGTTGCCTCCATCGCCTCCTCCTCCATCTTTGTCTGTCGCCGTTGCTCTATCTCCATCCATTGTCGTCACCTTCATCTCTGTCTATCATTGTCGCCTCCATCTCCTCCTTTCGCCACCTCCATCATTGCTCCTCCAACTTTGTATATATGTTTTAATGTCCCAACATATATATTTAACATTTTTATGAATTAAACCTAAATTTTAACATAAAATATTATATTAATATATTTTTTAATAATTGTATATAATTTATCAACATCTAATGATAAAAGTTTTATTAATTGGACATTAATTTATAATTTATTTTAGTATTTTTATTAATTTTATTTATATTATTTAGCAACATGTTTATTTTAGTTTTTTTGTTAAGTTCTGATGGTTTATTGATTTTTTTAAAGTAAGCACATAACTATATAAATAACAGCTTAAAACAAATTTATCAAAATATGTTATCAATTTAAATGCTGGCCAGCTTTAAAAGCTTTACACAATTTTTAAGTAGAAAGGCTTAAAAGCCATCTTAAAAACAATAAGCCAAACAACCTCGATGCAACTTCCTTTACAGTCTCTACTTTCCTAGCTCTCCAAACTTGCACCTTCAAGTGAACATATCGAACAATTGTTCTCTCTAACATTCACTTATATGACCTTCTGATTGGCTTTAAATTGTTAATTTTAATGTGTATAGCATTTGTTTCTTCCTATACTCTGATCATCTAGTTGTCATGTACCTAGACTACTAGACCGTAATAAGGAGGATATTGTAAGGGCAAGATAGTAATTGGGGATGTAGTTAGGCAAAACAAGTTGTAATGCCTGTAACTGTTTGTGGCACCCATTTTTAGCTGTGGAACTCTTTAAAAGAAGAGTCCCAGCTCATTTGAGAGGCATTGAATAACATTTGAATTGCCTTTTCTCTCAATTTCTCTCTTAATTTCTCCCTCTCTTTCCCTCTCCCTCTTCATTCTTCATCCTTAATTCTTCAATTCCCTTCCCTCCATCTATAATTCCCGCCTAATTCTCCTCTAAATAGACAAGAATTCCGTTGGTCAGATCAATGATCTGACACTAGTGTGAACTGTTCTCTTGTTTGATGAAATGCCTAAGAAAGTGACAAGAAATTCATTTGATGCTCACTTGGTGACTTACTGTTTCATTGAATTTGTAGAAATAGAAGTATTTTTGGATATGGAATATTCTTTGTATTTTTAGAAGTTATGTATATTCTGTGTATATTCCTCTTTCCTTTTGTATTATTCTCTTCCTCTATAAAGAGAAAAGAGAATCAACATATTATGTATCTTAAGAAATAGAGAAATACCTAGTTTATATGGTATCAGAGCAAGAATTAGGGATTGAATCACAGTTGTCCACTGTGAAACCCTAACTTCTCATATTCCTTTGCTATACTCAAGATCTGCCGCCGCCCTTACACCGACCGCTGCCTCTGCGATCCGACATCCCTGTCGTTGCCGCCATCACGGTCGTCGTCGTTCTCTAGAGGGATTCCCACCTCTAGAACGGTCGCAGCCTCATAGCCCCTCGCGAAGGTTGGCCTCCATTCATCGGACCTGTCACTACTCTTGTTGCCTCGGCATCGCGAATCAGAAGTCACCCATGTCCGCGCATCAGATCCGCTCCCATCCACCGTTCAACGCCATCTCTGGTCGCCGTTTGTGAGCCGCCCCTATTCGCGCATCAGAGCTTCTCCCATCCTTTGAAGTGCCCAGATCCAAGCGCCTAGATAAGTCCTTGTTCAGATTAGGCACCTAGATCCAAGCGCCCAGATCCGTGGGTCAGTACTGGTCCAAATCTGTGGGTCTTTACTGGTGTGTCCAGATCTGATTGTTCTATTGCCACCACGCAGTGCAATACCCTGATCTAATTGTTCAGGCGCCATGACCGATTCTGCATCTTCAGTCACTCTGACTCAACAATCCTAGTCCTCTCAAGACCAATTTTGAGTTCCCTGAAGCTCCTCTGACTCACATCCGGTATAGATTACGACCATTCGTCTCAATGGTACCAATTTTCTACGTTGGTCGCAATCTGTTCGTATGTACATTCGAGGTCGGGGAAAGATTGGCTATTTAGCTGGTGCCACATCAGCCCCAGACAGTAAAGACCCACTGTATGACATGTGGGATGCTGAGAATTCAATGGTGATGATATGGCTTGTTAACTCCATGGAGGAAGAGATAAGTTCGAATTATATGTGCTTCTCTACAACAAAGGAACTATGGGATGAAGTCACTGCCATGTATTCCGATTTGGGGAATCAATCCCAAATCTACGAGCTCAACTTGAAGCTTGGTGAGATTCGACAAGGTAGTGATACTGTTACCATATACTTTAATTCTTTAAAGCGTATATGGCAGGACTTGGATCTCTTCAACACATATGAGTGGAAGAACACAGATGATTGCAAACATTATCAAAACATGGTCAATGCGAATCGGGTATTTAAGTTTCTCGCTGGACTCAGTGTTGAGTAATTTGAAGTTCGTGGGAGGATCGTTGGTAGAAATCCACTCCCGTCTCTAAGCAAAACTTTTTCTGATGTTCGGCGTGAAGAAAGCCGAATACTGGTTATGTTGGGCAAGAAGAAGAGTGATGAAAGTGGGCTATCTGAAAATATGGCGCTCGTGACTGCTGATGCTAATGTTGGTGGACGACATATTGCAGGTCAATGAAAGGCAGAAGAAAAGCCTCGTGTTTGGTGTGATCATTGCAATAAACCCCACCATTCTCGGGAGACATGTTGGGTGCTTCATGGCAAACCAGCCAATTGGAAGCCTAGATCAAAGCAATCCCAACCTATTGCCCATGAAGCTGATGTAGGACCATTCAACAAAGAGCAACTTGATCAACTTTTGCAACTGCTAAAGCTTAATCTATCCCCTGGTACACCCAATTGTTCATTGGCCTATTCAGGTAGAAATTCCTTTTCCTTGTCCAGTTCATTCCAATATGTTACGTGGATCATTGATTCAGGAGCATCTGATCATATGACTGATTTATTGCATCTATTCAACTCATATATTCCTTGTGCTGGTAATGAAAAAATAAAAATAGCTGATGGTAGTCTTTCACCTATTGCAGGTAAAGGTCTCATTAAACTCTTTGATAGTATTGATCTTCAATCAGTACTCCATGTTCCTAAACTTGCTTGCAATCTTCTATCTGTTAGTAAACTATCCAAAGACTAACTGTCGTGTTATCTTTTTTGATTCCTATTGCATTTTTCAGGCCCAAAACTTCTTTTGAATTCTCCAAGGCTGAGATTGTTGTCTCAAACCTTTCAGGAACTATCACAAGCAGCTTCTGCACTATCCTTGAATCAGCATATTCACCTCCCAGCAATCTCACCTTGTTTGCAATTCCCCGTAGTTTATCTGAGTATTCTTGAACTGTCTCAGATTCCTTCATCTTCTGCAACTCGAATTCCCTTATTAGATTTAGCATTTGCACCCCCTGGATCCTCTCATCTCCTTCATACTCTTTCTTGAGAAAATCCTAGATCTTTTTAGCTGTCTTCAGGGTCATAATTCTGATGAATATTACTGGAGAAACAACAGAGAACAAATAAGACTTGGATTTTGACTTTCTCTGCTTTTTTTCTTTGTGATTCCTTAGTTCAGCTACAGTTGGATTCTCAGGAAAAGGAGGGATGTCATAATCCTCCTCAACAGCTTCCCAGAGGTCATTGGCATCTAGAAAAACTTCCATTCTTACTGCCCAAACTTGGTAGTTTAGACCATCAAACACTGGAGGAGCTATAGCAGTAAAAGGAGTTTCAGCTTGCATGGTGTTTTGTGGTCAAAGATGGGTGTTCTAATGTCTGCAACAATACTCTGTTTTTCTGTAAAAAAAAAATTGCTCACAGGTCCCATAAGACAAGGGCTCTGATACCAATTTGTTGGTGATAACTAAGAAAACAGAAATAAAACACAACAGAGGGAATTCACAAAGTGGAGGCAAATCACAGATACGTTTTTATTGAGTCTCTAGGATTGTTTAAATACATCAAACCCTTAACTGAATTGCTACATAATTCATCCGTAATCTCCTAAAGTATAGGTGCTAATTAACTGAAAAACTTCAACTACAGCTAAACAAAAAAACCATAACAAAAGCCTTAAGCTTAGGACTGTAACTAACTATTTTATCAATTAAGTTAGCTACTTCTGCTCCTATTTTTCCTCTCTCAAAGCCAGCTGTGAGAGAGATTTCTAGATTATCTTCAATTCTGCTTCAACGTCATAACAGTTGCTGAGGCATTTTCAACAGAAATGAAGGCTTGATATATTCTTCTTGTTGTGTTGATACATTGTGTCAAGCTCCGAGGATCAGCATTTATTATCACAACTTGCTGAAATTTATTAGCAAAACGTTTACAGAAGCCAAGAGTGGCCAAAGCTGCCATCCTTTGGTATGATTGATTTAATCCTCCCTAAGCTTGTTAACCTGGACTTCTACTGCTCATGATTAGGAAATGTAACACGTGGAATGGATTCTGTTAGGTGACAAGATATCCTGGTAGTTGATGCATTGAAATTATTTTATTTTTGAATGATATTCCTGATCTACAATTTATACACAACTCCATTAGTGTGGAACTCACCTTTGTGTTTTTTTTTTTTTCCCCTTTCTTTCATGTAGATTATTCATGTTGGAAAACATTCTCATAAAACTTTGGATGTTGACATTGTTACTTCTCTTTTCTGTGATGCTGAATAGTATTCAAGCAGCAATTATGCCATCAGAATCTGATTAGTTAGTGGGGCCATAAGCGTGTTAGTAGTGTGTTTGGAGTTTTTGCCAAGGGAAGTGGTAGAAAAGGTGGAAATGCACCCAAGCAATCTGTGATATAGTGGATCACACTCACAGATTAGAGCATATCTCCTTGGATTCATAGGTCTAGGGGTGAAAATCTGCCTAGCAATAGACAGGTCACTGAGGGAAGCATTTCACATTTTAGTGGAGGGGTGAGTTGCTAAGAAAAACAAAAGAAATTCTGGAAATTGGAAGCATGGTAAGTGCATTGAAACTCCAGAAAAAATCACCTCTGCTATGAAATCTGACAGAGGGTGTTGGATGACATGGTAGCTAGATAATTCTATCTTGGAGGATTGAATCCCAATATTGTAAATTCTCCTTTCTTGGGATGTTAAAGGCATTTCTACTTTTGGCCTTCGCTATGAACCCCCAGCAGTAGATAAGCTGTGAGATTCTATTTTACGTAAAGAGAAAGGTAGGATGGAGACTGGAGAAATCCATGTCTTTGATCAGGGAGCCCTTGCCTCACACTCCTTACACAATTTGTGCCAGTCATTTGGAGAGAGCATACAGTTGTTTCTGTATTAATACTTTTGAGTCCAAGGGAGCTCCTGGTTGGGAAGACAGTAGATATAAATGAATATGATGGAGCAGACTTTTATTTGCAAATGGCCTTTGCATTGCAATAATGGAAGTAGGTCCGACAATTGTGCTTCAGGCCATCTGACATCTAGGTGGTACAAGTGAATCTTCTGAATCTCTAATTCTGCCACAGTTTCCTCACATAATTTGGTCCCCTTGTGGTTCACATTCTATTCAGATGTTGATGGAGAACATTGGTGAAATAGACTGGATAAAATTTGAAGTCTTGTGTGCCTTGGGGACTGAGCAATGTGTAATATACATTTTCTTCTCCATGCATCATCATTCACAATTTGAAAGAGTGATTTGTCCCGCTTTATGATGAACTTGAACCTTCATTGCATGCTCTGGAGGATTTTTGAGTTGGAACAAGCACGGCCAAGAGGTAGTTGTTAGTGAAGAATGGAAGCAGAGGAAGGACAGTATTGCAGAGACTATGATCAACATTGATGCTACCATTTTAGGGGGTGGTTTACGGGAGATGTCTTATTTGTTGCTGCAGTTGTTTAGTCTTTTTGTAAGGTTGCTTGCTGCTCTTAATGCTAACAAATCTATCATGGATGATGTCTGCTTTTGGCGATTTCAGGGACTTGAAGCTGTCAAGTGTTCGGGATTGGGTAACATCACATTGAATCAACTAGAGTTTTTTTTTTATCAAAATGTAAATATGTATATTGATAAAAAAATGTACAGAAAGCCACCGGGCAGACTCGGGACAAGCAAAAGATAACAAGGCTACTGACCCATAGGTAGGGAATTATGTTGGACTAAAATATAGGGATACAAAGTAAACATAACTCTGTATACCAAGGTTTTAATCTTATAAATAATGGACTCAACACAGGGCCTCATATTTTCAAATACAACTGGATTTCGTGCAGCCCAAATATCATAAACAGTTGCAGCAAAGGCCATCCTTTTTACTCTACTTTGTCACGAGGACCCTCGAGCTTCTCTTTTAAGCCGCTTCAGCGCACTGCTGAAGGTTGACATGGCCTGGGATATACCAAGCCAGCCCCGAATTCTGCTCCATATGGAGGAACTAACTGGGCATTGGAAGAACAGATGAGTCAATGACTCCTCAGCTGAGCAGCAAAGGGAACAGGCTCGATCAATGTCTAAATACAGCAACTTATCCTTCTATAGGAGCTTTCCTTTGGCACAAAGCCAAAGCATGAACGCCTGCTTAGGGACAAGATTTGATTTCCAAACAACAGAGGCCCAATCAACATTCTGCCCCTTGGGCCTAAAGTAATCATACGCAGCTTTAGCATTCCAGGACCCATTTTTAGTCCACCCATTTAGGATATAAGAGGCCTGGGCAGAGGACCCACCAGCACACGAGTCCCTGCTCAGCAACTTCTTGAATATAGGAGAATCATCCTTCCTATACTCCCACTCCCAGATGCACCTTGAATTTAGATATTCATGATTAATCCATTTGACCCATAGCGAATCCTTCTTATTGTGCACGTTCCATAAGACCTTGGAAAGAAGTCCCAAGTTCCAACTTCTTAAATCTTTGAGGCCTAGACCACCTTCAAGCTTCTGCAGACAAACATGCTTCTAAGGGACCAAGGATACCTTAGAATTCCAGAGGAAAAGCCTGCACATACGGTAAATGCTATCAATGACCGCACAAGGAACGTTAAGAATCGATAACCAAAAACATTCTGTCACTTGTAAAACCGCTTGAACAAGCTCTGCTCGCCCAGCAAATGACAAGGAAGAAGCTGTCCAAGAACTAATTTTTTTCAAAATTTTATCAAGCAGTGGAGCATAATAGCTAACAGCTTTTGGGCAGCAAGCGGAATACCCAGATATCTGAAAGGCATACTGCCTCTTTGAAAACCAGTAATGTCAAGAATTTCCTGCAAGTGAAGACCTTGAATCCCAGCAGTAAATATGTTAGATTTCAGCACATTAGCTCTCAAACCCGACATAGAGCCAAAATCTTTAAGACACTTCATCAGAATCTCAATAGAGATTGGGTCACCACGAGCCATGAGCATTAAATCGTCTACAAACACAAGATGGGAAATCCTTAACCTGCTATACTTGGGGTGAAAATTAAAATCTGAGATGGCTGTAGTACAATTCAAGGCCCTTGAAAGATACTCCAAGCACACCACAAAAAGAAATGGAGAAATAGGATCTCCTTAACAGAGGCCTTTAGCTCCTTGAAAGAACCCATAAAGATTACCATTAACACTAATCGAATATGATGTAGGGGATGCACATTCCATGATCCAATTTAAGAGGGAAGCCGAGACCCTTAAGAACCTGATAGATGAAGCCCCAATTCATAGTCATAAGCCTTGCGCAAATCAACTTTAATCAATCACCTTAGCGAAATCCTCTTATGACTATATTTCCTCAATAACTCTTGAGCAAGATGCACGCAATCAAATAAGCTTTTACCCTCTATGAAAGCAGACTGAGCATGGTCCACAATAGACCCAACAATAGGAGCTAACCTGGTTGCCAAAATTTTTGAGATAACCTTGTAGGATACATTGCAACAACATATAGGCCTATAGTCCTCAACAGATGAAGCATGAGGAGACTTAGGTACTAAAGCAATCAATGAATGGTTAAGCTGCTTCAAAAGGCAACCCGAAGAGAAGAATTCTTTGATAGCATGACAAAAATGAGCCCCCACAATATGCCATGCCTTCTTGAAAAAACAAGATGTGTAACCATCCGGCCTAGGCGCTTTGTCCTCTCCGATAGCAAACAAAGCCTCTTTGATTTCATGATCACTAACAACCCCAATAAGGCTAGCAACCTGCTACTCAGACACTAAACGACCAGACCTCAAAATACCCAAATCAGTCGGCTCACAAGAGGAAGAGGACCCTAAGAGGGACTTATAAAACCAAATAAATTTCTCAGCAACCTGCTCATTGGAAGACGTAAGCTCTCTATCAGCTTTAATCACCACAGGATTATGATTCCGACGAGCGTTACACTTGACAATATGCATTGAACGCTAGCTTATTTTGGAAGGGTAGGTTGGAAAATTCCTCTGAAAGGTATGAGCCAGAAAGTGTCGGAAGATTGGTTTTAAAAGAGCAGCTTAGCTCTTCCTTTCTACTTGAAGGATCCTTGGGGGGAGGGAGATGTTGTGGGCTGCAGAAAGAAAACTAATGGATCCAGTTGCATGGTGGGTAAATTTTCATTTTGAACCACCTCAGTTACAAACTCTAGCTGTAAAGGTTGTAAGTCAATGTTCCTAGCGCTATCATGTGTTGAGAGTGCTGGAATGATAGATGAGTTTCCATGTCAAGAGAAAGCCAACAGGTTGGGAATAGAGTTTGTAACGAATTTAGATCGAATACAAATAACAATCAAACTATCAATTACATACACAAATACAGAATTTTACGTAGAAAATTAAATTAAAAAAAATCTTGAGTAGAAAAAATAAAATATCACTTTGATAAAATTGGTACAATAATAATGATATAACTGTATTAAAATATCATTGAGATGATATTGTTGTAACTAATTTCAGAGTATTGGACACTTATTTATAAATTTAAAATCATCTATAGATGTATACTGGAAATCATATCCTAATCAGAAGATAATTCATGAGAATATTTTTTTAGATAAGGTAAATCTCAATTAAAATTGAATTTGACAATATCTTAAGTACAGTCAAATTTGAAGTCATAATCACAATCAAATTAAGAGTCTTAATTTTAGTCAAATTTGAATTATGGGTCGCAATTCTAACAAGCTCTACCTTAACACAAAATTTAAATATAAAATTATTCATAATTCTTTCTTCCAACAAAATCATGGAGAATTAATTTTCTGATAAATACTAAGCAAAATTACACGACGAGGAATACCACCCAAATCTACACAAAGTTTATTATAGTGGATGTTATATGTATTTCCCGCACCACTCCTTATGGACTAGATTCAGTCCAGTGGGCCGGCCCAATCGCCTGAAGCCCAGAATGTCCAAACAACCTCGTCAAAGAAAGCTCATACACTGCTAAAATCAGAGCTCCTATTGTGGATCCAAGAGAGCTCCTAGTGAGCTCCAAGCAAGGCTTCTAGTGAGCTCCCTGCGATCTATTCAACGAGCTTCCGATAAAGCTCCTAGTCCGCTGGCCCAACCGTTTAGCTTGCTAGCCTAAATCCTTCAACTTGTATAGGCAACAAAGCTGCTGAGGTGGGGACCCACTCACTTTATCTAAAGCAAATCATACTCCTCGTAATAAGGATTCCACTCCCGATTTTATGCAGAAGATAATGATTGTTTGTCCCCCATTATATCATCTTTTTATTTTTATATCTTATGCAAATTGTAAACACCCCTAATTATAAATAGGGGTCAAAAATATCATCAAGGGGGACGACAAGAAGAATAATAAGATATTGTCACTCTGAAAGAATAATCAGGGGACAATCGTGGAGTAGGTATCGTTCTGGCCGAACCACATGAAAATTCTTAGTGTTCTTTCTCCTTGTATCTTGGACTTACTCATTCACTGCGGCCTTAACGAATCACAGTCGGCTAAAATTGAACGTTGACATTTTGGCGCTAGAGGAAGGGGCCGCTCTGATCAATAGCCATGGCAAGAGGAAGGAATACTTGAAGTTTCGACACGGCAATCGACCCACCAAAAAATCATCACGAACAACCGCGAGATTTTCCACTAAATGGAAGGCTCATTGTTCCGATTGTAGATATCCCTTTGCCACCACCGATCGGAAACACCGCCGGCATGCCCCCACAGGCTATTGTCCAACCCACTGTTCAAACTGCCGGGATAGGGGTGATCCAGGACTGGCAGCAACGCCAGGAGGCGTTAGAAAACACTGTAATGCAACTCGGTAACGCGGTCAGAGTCCTGGCCCAGGCTCAAGCATGGGCTAGCCACGATCCACCAGCTTCGCCTCAAAGGATTTTCCAACTGCGGGAAGAGAGACCCCCATCGGCAGAGAAGGATATCGAAGATAATTATCCATTTCCAAATCACCATTCTCCGGAGCGGGAAACAAGTAAGCAATCGCAGGCTCAACGATCTGTGGACCTAGACTCAATCGTAGAAGAGTTGTATCAAAGAGTCTGACAGTTGGAGGCACAGCAAGGGGGCTGTGGGGACAAAATGCCATTCACAAGAGAGGTTGAGCTCGAATCTCTCCCCCGAAGATTCAAAGTCCCAAGTATGCTGTAATATAATGGGGACAACGATCCCTATGATTACCTGGATGCATTCAATGTTCAGATAGATTTGCAGACAATCAGCTCGTTGGTCAAATGTCGCGCCTTCCCCGCCACCTTGGGTGATATTCCTCGAGCTTGGTTTAGGAGCCTTCCGCCTCGTTGCATTAGTAGCTGGGAGGAATGCCAACAGAGATTTCTCAATCAATATAGGGCGTTAAGAAAGCAGCTTGTCCCTCCATGTCACGTCGCCAGAGTGTTCCAAAGAGCAAATGAATCTTTGAAAGATTATATCGCCAGGTTTAGGCGCAAGGTGAGCAATGTTAAAGACCCTTCCGATGAAAGTGTCTTGACTGCGATCTCCGCAAACCTCCGCAAAGATAGGAAGCTCTATGAGAGCATTTATAGGACTCCAGTTAGAGACTTAGGGAAATTCTACAAGTGAGCTGCAAAGGAGGTCTGGAGGGAAGAGGCCTTTGGTTCGAAGAAGCCCACCGGACCGAAGGAAGAGGCCAGGGGCTCCAACTAGAATAAGAAAAGAAATAACAGAGACACTGGAAGGGAAGCTCGGGGAGAACGCTCAAGCAATGAGGTCTCCAAACGAACTCGCAAGGAGGAGAGGGAAAAGTGACCTGCGCGGTCACGGCGTTTCAACAGCTACTATGTCCTGTCTGATCCCCAAGAAAGGATATTCGCCATGGAAAGAAATAGAGAGGAGTTCGGAAAGCCTAACCCGCTAAAGACTCCCGATAAATTCAGAAACAGGGGGAAAATTTTTGTGCATACCATAACGATGCAAGCCATAACACCTCTGAATGTTAGGCCTTGAAGGATGCCATTGAGGACCTGATCAAAAGAGGTCGGCTGAAAGATTATGTGGTACGACCAACTAATCAGCCGAACCAACAACCGGCACATCAACTGCCTCTCTTCGATGATGAACGCTCATCGGTAGTGCGAACAATCTATACAATTCATGGCGGCCCTCACCTCGCTGGAACTTCCCACAAGTCCAACGACAGGTGTGTGCGCGAAGTCAACCATGTCTTGTTAGCATAGTCGAACGAGTAGTTTGCCCCTGCAAAGCGAGCTAGGGGTGATGCGACAACAGAAAAGATCACTTTCTCGGAAGAAGAGGCCAGGAATGTCTACTGGCCACATAACGACGCACTCATTATACGGGTCCGGATTGGCAATTCCGAAGTACGGAGGATAATGGTGGACACATGCAGCTCAATAAATGTAATGTACAGAGCATGTTTTGACCAAATGGGACTAGAACTAGAACAGTTGAACTCATCCCCAGAGCCACTCTATGGGTTCACAGGCGATGTAGTGGTCCCTGTCGGGCGGATTAGCCTCCCTTTTACTATTGGAGATGCGGATTGTCAGGCCACCACATTGGCAAAGTTCCTAATTGTAAACTGCCCTTCGGCGTACAACATCGTGCTCGGAAGGCCATAATGAACGACCAGAATCCAGTCACCTCGACCAGGTTGCTGACAGTCAAATTCCCAACTCCTAATGGGGTAGGATGGGTGCGAGGTGAGCAGCACTTCATAGGGTGCTGCTATGAAGATGCCCTAAAAATAGGGGCCAAAAGAAAGAAAGTAAACATCGTTGCAAGAAGTGACCCACGACCTACTAGCCAAAAGGGGGTAAACCATAAACTGGACCCCCGCGAGGTGGACTGTGACAGGTCCACTGGCCCGGTAGAAGAGCTCGAAGATATCTCAGTCAGTGAGGCGAACGAGGAAAGATGTCTCAGGCTGGGAAAAAATTTGGCCCCTGAGGTAAAATCCCAACTTATCAATTTCCTTAAAACTAACCTCGATGTATTCACGTGGAATCACGAGGATATGGAAAGAATAGCCCCAGAGATTGTCACACAGGCTTAATGTAGATCCCAGCTATAAGCCAGTGCGTCAGAAGAGAAGGTCGATGACTCCTGAGCGTTATGCCGCTCTAAAAGAAGAAGTGGGCAAACTCTTAGTAAACAAGTTCATTAGAGAGGTTCACTACCCAGTTTGGGTAGCTAATCCAGTCTTAGTAAAGAAGAAAAATAGGAAGTGGAGAATCTGTGTCGACTTCACGGATGTAAACAAAGCTTGCCCCAAGGACAGTTTCCCTCTCCCAATGATTAATCAGCTTGTGGATGCAATAGCTAATCACCAGCTCCTCAGCTTCATGGATGCTTATTCGGGCTATAACCAGATCTCCATGAACTCCAACAATGAGGAGCACACCGCGTTCATAACCGACCGAGGGCTTTATTGTTATAAGGTCATGCCCTTTGGGTTGAAGAATGCTAGCGCAACCTACCAAAGGCTGGTTAATACGATATTCGAAGTACTAATTGGCAAAACCATGGAAGTCTACGTTGACGACATGCTGGTAAAATCAGAACGAGTAGTCGATCACGTTTCCGATTTGGGAGAGATGTTTAAAGTCCTCAGGAGCTATCAAATGAAACTTAATCCGCTCAAGTGTGCCTTTGGGGTAGCCTCTAAAAAATTTTTGGGATTCATGGTAAACAACAGAAGCATTGAGGCCAATTCGGAAAAGATAAGGACTTTGCTCGATATGAGGTCGCCCATAAGGAAAAAGAGGTGCAAAGCCTCAACGGCCAGGTCGCGACCCTAAACCGGTTCATTTCTAAGGCAATTGACAAATGTGCCCCATTCTTCAAGTTGCTAAAAAATGAGCACGACTTCCAATGGACAGAAGAATGCGAGTCCGCATTCCAGCAGCTGAATGAGTATATGGGACGAGCCCCACTGCTCACCAAGCTTAAATGTGGAGAAAAGTTGACCTTGTACTTGGAATATCCCAATATGCTCTCAGTGCGGCCTTCGTTCGAGGGGATGAAGGGGTGCAACACCCCGTATATTATGTCTCCAAGAGCCTAGTTGATGCAGAGACAAGGTACACAAATGGAGAAATTGGCCTCTTGCCTGATAATGGCCTCAAGGAAGCTGCGACCTTATTTTCAAGCTTACCAAATCGAAGTCCTGACCAAGTACCCGTTGAGGCAGATCTTGCAAAGGCCAGACACCTCGGGTTGCTTACTAAAGTGGTCTATCGAGGTCGCTCAGTTCAATATAGAATACAAACCGAGGACGACGATAAAGGGGCAAGCATTGGCGGATTTCATTACTGAATTCACTGGGCTAGTTGATGAGAAGGTAGAAAACTTGGAAGGATCATCCTGGGAATTATACGTGGACGGATCATCAAGCGAGCAAGGAGCTAGGGCTAGGGTTATGTTGATAAGCCCTGAGGGTCACAGAATCCTTTACACCCTGAGATTCGAGTTTCCAGCCACCAATAACGAAGCTAAGTACGAGGCCCTGCTAGTAGGACTCTGCCTGGCGAAGGAGGTACGAGCTGAGGCTCTAGTAATTTTCAGTGACTCTCAGCTGGTTGTCAATCAGATACGAGGAGAATATCAGGCCAGAGACATCAAAATGGTGGCATACTTACAGAAGATACGCGAACTCTTGGCTACTTTCGAAAAATATAAAATACGCCAGATTCCCCGTTCCCAGAACTCTCACGCTAATGCATTAGCCCGCCTAGCAACTGCTCGGGACACGGAGTTCTTGGGGGCCATACTAGTGGAATTCTTAGCTACCCCGAGCATGGAACAACGAGCTGAAACGTTGGCGATCGAGGTGCCCCAAAACTCGTGGATGAACCCCATACTGGACTATCTACAAAACGGGAAACTACCAGAAGATAAATTGGAAACACGTCGTTTGCGAGCTCGAGCAGCTCGGTATTGTGTCTATGATGATAAACTGTACAAGAGGGGGTTCTTAGCCCCACTTCTAAGGTGCGTCGATGGCATTGACTGTCAGATCGTGCTAGAAGAAGTCCACGGGGGCCACTGCGGTAATCATGCCGAAGCACTTTCACTGGCACAAAAGGCACTCTGGTAAGGGTTTTATTAGCTTACCATAAAGCAAGATGCCGCAAAACTAATCAAGAAATGTGATAGGTGCCAGAGATTCGCAAAAATTCTGCGAGCTCTACTAGCTTACCTACAACAGATGAGCAGCCCATGGTCTTTTGCTATTTGGGGTATGGACTTGATTGGGCTGCTTCCAACAGCCCACGGAGGGTGCAAGTATGCCATAGTGACAGTTGACTACTTCACCAAATGGGCAGAAGCCAAAGAGCTCGCACAGATCACCAGGTCAAAGGTACAAATATTTACTTGGGATAATATCATTTGCAGGTTTGGGATTTCACAGCAAATAGTGACAGACAATGGGACTCAATTCATGAGCGAGCAATTTGTCCAATTTTTCGAATCGATGGGAATTCGAAAAAGTTTCACCATCGTGGATCACCACCAAACCAATGGATAAGTCGAGGCTGTCAACAAGATAATCAAGCAGATCCTGAAAACAAAGCTTGAAGCCAGAAAGGGGGCTTAGGCAGATGAGCTGCAAACGGTGCTTTGGGCTTATCGAACAACAGCTCGAAGTAGCACATGAGAGACCTCATTCTCAATGGTATATGAGTCCGAGGCTATGATCCCGGCAGAGAACGAGGTGACCAACCATCGAAAGGCCACCTTCAATTCAAGTGACAATAACGAACTGTTGGCGATGAACCTGGACTTGCTTAACGAAGCGAGGGATATAGCTCGTATGAAGGTCGTCATCTATCAACAAAGGGTGGCAAGGTACTACAATCGAAAAGTCCGAATCCGACATTACAACGACGGAGGCCTAGTATTGCGCTTGATACTCCAGGGAGCTCGTACAACGAGTGATGGCATACTAGGCCCAAACTGGGAAGGTCCTTTTATCATCAAGGAAAATTTGGGCAACAGAGCATATCATCTGACGAGTATGGATGGGACTCTCCTCCCGCGAGCTTAGAATGTGGAGCACCTCTGTCCTTACTTCTAATGAATGTAATTATTCTGACCTATGCCCCAAATTCCTATCATAATTTGCATAATTCTGATTGGAAATTATGAATCTTTATGCATCATACTTTATTGGATTGAATGTAACCAAAATGAGGGATCAAGAAGCCATGGTTTGCGAGCTGGGGCCCATTCAACTTAGCCAACGTGCTATGATTTGCGGCTTGACTGAGCATTTATCTTGGTACCCCCTCAAGTCATGGTTTGCAAGCTAAGAACCATTTCCTCTTGACTTAGTGTCATGGTTTGGGATCTACTGAGCAACCACTTCCATTAGATAATTTAGAGTCAACAGGTCACTAGCTAGGGTCCATTCATCTTGACGCAAGTCATGGTCTACGATCTACTTGAGTGTTCCATCTCGATTAAATTATTTTTATTGATGTTCGATTGAATATCTTTAAAAGTTGCGAGCTAAGACCCATTCCTCTTGACTTAATGTCGAGGTTTGGCACCTACTGAGCAACCACTTCCGTTATTTAAGCTAAAGGGTTCATTAACTGGAGTCTTTTCATCTTGACTCAAGTCCTGGTCTGCGACTTTCCTGGGTGTTCCCTCTTAGCTTATTAAATTTGTGATAAGCCATGATATGTTCAGCCTATGATCTGCCTGGACACATAACCTGGCAATGCAAATCAGTCAAAGGTAAGTCATGATATGTCAGCTGAGGTCGCAGGACGATCTACCTGAACATACATCTTGGCAAGCTTCTCATTATCACTTATATGGTATTTCATTGGGACGTGTTAGCTGAGGTTTGCCTTAATTTGCCTAAGTATGGCTATTCGCAACCTACTAGACACGCATCTTGATTATTATGTTCATCAATCACGAGCTATTCGATCATGGCATATTAACTGAGATCGCAAGACGATCTACCTGGATGTACATCTCGGCAAGGTTTTCAAAAATGATCTAACTAAAGACGCATTATCTAAGGGTTGTCTTGATTTGCCTAAAATATGGACGATCATACCTTACTGGACACGCATTGATGGTTATTACCTATTTTAAGCTCGCTAATATGCAAACTGGGAATTCATTGGATCTATCTGAACCTACCATTTTCAAGTAACATTCTTGGAGACTTTCGAGCTTATTATGATATTCAAAGCTCGTATCAAGTTGTACTAGGGAACCAAGTTCAAGAATCATTTATTAAGACTTCGACAAATTTCAAGTTTGATTGGCTTGAGTTCACGAAGAAATTTTTAAGCAAAAGGCATATTCATAGAAAAATGTTGCATTTTCATTGAACAAGTGCTTGTGTTACAAAGCAAAAGGGATGGAAAGACTAAGCAAAAGAAAAGCCTAGCTAGGAGGGGCGGTAGCTTCAACGGGCTGGACCTCGGCAACTTCTGCAGGTTGGGCCTTGGCAGCCTCCGCAAGCTGAACCTCAACAGCTCCAGATGGCTCGACCTCGTCGTGAATAGCTGGCGAGGCGACCTTTGATGAATCAGGCTGAGTGGCAGCTTAGGCATTCTTAGTAGCTTCGGTTGCGTACCGTTTGACCTCCTCGACGGCCTGTACCCCGAAGAAAGAGAAATCCATCTCGGGATGGTTCAGGCAGAGGGAATGCCGAGCAGGTGTCGAACTTGGTTTCCTTGCATGCTACGTCTATCCGAGCTCCCACTTTCGCCTTGATGTCATCGATGACCCTTTTTGCGATCTTCTCGCACTGATTAGCTCGATCGTCGACCTGCTTCCACTCGTCCTTGGCTACCTGCAGCTCTGCCTCGATCGACTTCAGCCTGTCTTGGGCCCTCCGCAGCTCCTCCTTAGCCTTATTAAGCTCGCCAGTGAGCCTAGAGTTGGCAGACTCCCACATACTCTTCAACCAACGGAGCTCCTCGTCGAGGTCTTTATTTCTTTGGATTGTCTCCCTCAGACGCATCTCGAAGCCCTCCACTTCTTTTTGGGCAACGAGGAGCTCGGCCTGTTGAGTTTTTTTCTCCTCCTCGAGCTTCTTTATTTCTTATTCGTAGGTGATCTTCGCTGCCTGGAACCGCCCTTCAAAATCCTGCGGCAGCTTTTTGGCCTTCATGGCGGCAAGAGAGGTCTGAGAAGCACAAGGGTTTAGCTCAAAAAAAAAAAAAAAAAAGAGGTGGGCTTACTAGGAAGCTATGGCGAGCTATATAGTCATCGAGCGACGACTTGCTCACCTCGTCCTTATCCAATGACTTGGCAGACGTGCCTACGATTGCAGACATCTCATCCATGAGGGCGTGAAAGTAGACATATCCAAGCATCGGCTCTTAGATAGACTCCCTGTTTTCCCTTTCCTCGGGGACTCTGGCCTTTTTTCCTCTATCACTCTCCCGCTGCTAGTCCGGTTTTTGACCTAGCAACAGGAACATTAGAAGTTTTTTTCACGACCTTTTTCCCACGGGCTTCGCTAGGACCTTGGTCGTGGGGAGCAGAAGCTCTTTGCTCTTATCGTTGTTGGAGGTGCTTCTAGTGTTAATGTTGTTGGGAGTGTTATTGTTGTTGGGAGTGTTATTGTTATTGAGGATGCGACTATGGGTGTGGCTGCTCCGACCTCTCGCCCCGTAAAGTCGAGCTCGGAGCGACGGACGAGGTAGCACCCGACTTGGCCTCGGACCTCTTCGGCACGACGAGGTCAAGATCCACCATGACTACAGTCTGAACCTCTTCCCTCCTACTGTTGCACGTCCCAGTAACTTGAAAAGTAGGTGGAATGAGTTTCGAACCACGAACCTCGATGTGTTCTCCGCTTACGATCTCCATACTAAGAGGCGACACAAGCTAGTGCTCCCTGAGTAGCTTGTCCGTTATCTTAAAGTCTTTCAAGCCTGACCCAGCCGCAATGAGTTTATCAAGAACTTCAATCTCTTCAGCCGATAGGATTGGCCTCCCGCTTACGAGATCTGTACGGTAAAGTAAGGATATTAGGGAACATACACGAAGCAGAAAAGAATCAACGCGAGCTAATATGCTCTTACCCGGAGTCAATGCGAAACTAGGGCTTTTTAGTGTCGAGAGGGAATGGAAGGAGACGAAGAACCAACTAGACTTATAATTGCCTACATTGGATTTTCCCTTGGCCCGACCTTGGGGAAGGGCAGCTTTATATTGCGAAGGACGAGCTGCCAAGTAGTACAGCTCGTCCTTGGCATTCTTAAAAGAAAAGAGAAATCTGACTAACTTTGGTAACCGGGAGGGGGGGAAGTTTATTCCTAAGAAGTAAAAGATTCAGGGAAGTAAGTTGGGCATAAGAGTTTGGGGTCAGTTGGAAAGGTGCGAGCTTTAGATCGTTTAGAAAGACAATGAGGTATGGTGGAACGGGAAACCTAAAACCAGACTCGAGGTGCTGGGGACTGATGGCTACAAAACTAGCTGGAGGATAGGCCACATGGAAGCTTGGAGAAGGAATGTATACTCAACATTGCCCCGGGAGACGAAACTCCTAGGTGCAATTCCCCACCTCTTGAAACTTGGCCTTAAAGGGGAGTCGCTTAAAAACCTTGCGACCCATACTTCCCTAAGCAATTTGCGCACTCACCATTGGGTTAGATTTTGAAGACGCCACGTTTACGGCCTCCCTAGCTCATGAGCTCGTTCCTTCGAGGTTATGCATCTTTGCCAGTCCTCTGAGTTCGAGGTATCGTTCTCCCCTATGATGTAGTCGCAATGCTTTTGGCCTGAGTTCTCTTGAACAGAATCGGACATCTACAAAGAAAGAGAAAGAACAATCAGGTCGTAGGTCGCAAACCAAACCCCAAAGAATTGGAAAAGTTCTAAAAATATTCCCTATTTCATAGGCCATGCGCTTTGCAACAAGGTGCCACCTAAGGCGGAGGGGCTGCAACTACAAGCCCGGTATTTCGTAGGAGACTAATCCTAAGGACACTTGAGCTCGAAAGCTCAGTGAACACCTAACCAACCGATTCGAATCGATCCCTCTTGAAGACGGATGAAGCACTGACATAATTGAAAAAAAACTAATAAACCATCGACTACAAACCGACGATGGACGGCCTTACGAAAGAAAGAAAAGAAAGTCTTAGCAAAACTTACCAATCGCTGAACCTCTCGCCAGTATGAGAACTTAAAGCAAGTCTTGGGTAGAGACTGTCAACGCATGAGCAATCGTGGACGGGAGAGCCTGGTAGCAATGGAAGTCTCGAGAGCAAAAAGGCAAAAGCAAGGAAAATTCAAAGTGACGTAAAAAAGGGAAAAGGTAATACCCTCTGTTGTTTATACACCCAGGTCGAATGAGCTCAGCTGTTCGATCGAAACGGCTTATGGTATCCTCCGCATCCGTCGGTCGCACAACAACTTATGGGACCCACAGGCATAATTATGCATAGTAATGGGGTAACGTGTGCATTAAATACGCCGTAGACAAGATGTGTTGCATGAAACGGTGTGAGTTAAAGCGATTGGGGCGAAAGTCTGAAAGATGGATTACCAGCTGGAACAATTAGCACGCGTCAACTCCCAGTCCGCAGATTGCACTACGAGCTAGGGGGCTTGTATTATATGTATTTCCCGCACCACTCCTTATGGGTTAGACTCAGTCCAGTAGGCTGGCCCAATCGCCTGGAGGCCAGAAGGTCCAAGCGACCTCGTCAAAGAAAGCTTATACACTGCTGAAATCCGAGCTCCTATCGCAAATCCAAGCGAGCTCCTAGCAAGCTCCAGGCAAGGCTTCTAGCGAGCTCCAAGCAAGGCTTCTAGCAAGCTCCATGTGATCTATTCAACGAGCTTCCGATAAAGCTCCTAGTCCGCTAGCCAAACCGTTCAGCTCGCTAGCCTAAATCCTTCAGCTCGTATAGGCAACAAAGCTACTGAACAGCCAAAGGCGGGGACCCACTCACTTTATCTAAAGTAAATCATACTCCTCATAATGAGGATTCCACTCTCAATTTTATGCAGAAGATAAGGACTATTTGTCCCCCATTATATCATCTTTTTATTTTTATATCTTATGCAAATTGTAAACGCCCCTTATTATAAATAAGGGTCAGAAATATCATCAAGGGGGACGATAAGAAGAATAATAAGATATTGTCACTTTGAAAGAACAATCAAGGGACAATTGTGGAGTAGGCATCGTTTTGGCTGAACCACGTGAAAATTCTTGGTGTTCTTCCTATTTTGTTCTTCTTTCTTGTATCTTGGACTTACTCATTCACTACAACCCTAATGAATCACAGTCAGCTAAAATTGAACATCGATAGTGGATATCTTCAATCGCACTTAAAGCATAGGTAACAAGATCAATCTCAACATATCTTTATTGATCTTAATGACTTCACATTCACCAATATAAATCCCCCTTGATAACTTTACCTTCATTTAAATCCATTTGTCTAAAATTGCACGTATCTTAACATGCCATAGCAAAAATCTAATATTTTGATATAACAATGGAATATCAGACTTCAACGTAGCTATTAAATAATTTCAAATAATATCAATAATTGATAAATAAGAAACCCAATTGAAAAGGAACCAAAATACTGAATCTAGGCCAAATCTAGGCAACAAACCAAACTAGATATGTCTGGTAGATCTGGCTTAATACCAAATCTAAAGTGGGTTTTGATGGTTAAATTGGTCGGGTTGGGTCTGCCTCTGGACCAGATCTAGGCGAGACCTGGGTTTTGGCTGGAAAGCTTGGTTGCTTCAATAATGGTTGACTAAGGGCAAGAGCAATGGTAGAGAAAGGCAGATGAACGATGACGAGGAAGCTGGAACGATGGTCGGCCAAGCGTGAAGAAGGCCAATGATCAGTCGACTAGTGGCGAACTCAATGGCTGTCGACGAAGAAGATCAACGAAGGCTGACGTTGATGGTTGACCCAAACAAGAAGTAAAGGTGGCTGGCGACAACGTTGGCTATCAGCAATGAGAAGCACAACAATGACCGGTGAGATGCAGAAGTTGTAGATCCAATGACTGAGATCTTCCAAACATTGATGGATTGATCTAACGGCTTTGACACTAGTTTGTTACGAAATTAGATTGGATATAAATCACGATTAAACCATCAACCGCACACACGAATACAAAATTTTACGTAAAAAAACCAAATCAAAAAAAATTACGAGCAAAAAGAATAAAATATCACTATGATGAAATTGAATAATAGTGATATAGCTGCATCAAAATATCATTGAGATGATATTACTACAACTAATTTCAGAGCATTAGGCGCCTAGTTATAGACCTAAAATCATCTATAGATATACACAGGAAATCATATCCTAATCAGAAAATGATTCATGGAAATATTCTTGCAGATGAGATAAATTTTAATTAAAATCGAATTTGACAATATCTTAATTACAGTCAAATTCGAAATCATAATTATAGTCAAATTAGGAGTCTCAATTGCAATTAAATTTGAATTCCAAAACACTATTATAACATAGTACAACATTTCTTCTGTGATAGTATTGAAACTCCAAAGATGAAGGTGTGAGAATTTGAATTTTCCATCACGCCAAAGAGTGGGGAACTTTTCTACGCATTATGGAGCTAAGACGTGGGATGCTGCTCACCTTGATCTAATCAAAGGCATAGACCGGATAACTGATTTCGAATTTTGCATTAGACTTCTGGATTGGAGCTATGCAATGTACAAGCTTTTACTGGAGGATTCATGAATTTGAAGTCGTGTCATGATGGCTTGATTCTGTTGGCAAGTTTCCATAATATTTGGGACTTAACAAAAGTGCAGATGAGAAATAAACGAAGCTTGCTTGAGTTACTTGTTTCACGGAAGATACGGGTCCAGGTTAACAGTTATACATTTATACCTTAAAATGATTGAAAATTACGAAGTAACCATGTAAAATGGGTAATCAATCACTAGAAATATATGCCTGAAAAATGGGGTATAAAGATAACTAACTTTGTCATTGTCTGGTCTGGTACCCAGAATTTTGGGTACTATTACCGCGTGCATCTCTTTTTCTACATGCAAGTTTATCAGGCCTTTGCTTTTCCCCATTTTCAACTAAATTGATGGCAGACACGTTTCTTTTTTTTTATTTTTTGGCAGCCTTTTTTTTTTTGTCTTCTTTCTCTACTCTTGTGTCCCTTATTTGTGTTTGTTTTTGCATGCATAGACGTAATGTATCATATATGTGACCTATTGCCATTGCAAAATCTGTTACCAAAGGAATATGGAAAAATAAATAAATAAAACTATGGATTCGCCTGAAACTGAAAGGAAAGTAAAAAAGTGAATGTAAATTCAATGAAATCTCTTTTGTGAGCTACTTCTTGTTATTTGTCTGGTTTTTTATTTGCCGTCTGAGGTTAATAGACATAACATAACTTTATTACATATTCCAAATATTTGCTGGTCTGTACATGGTGTGCCACATTGCACAAAGGAATGGCCGTACTCCGGGGAGTGGGAAGCTGACAGCCATCCGTTGGAAAACTTTTAATGAGCCAGGCCCAGTTAGCTGGTTGTACAGTAGGGCACTCTGGATTCAATTATTGTCCCCTATTGCTCCAATCAAATTGGAGAACGTTTCTACCTTGCCGGCACATCGTCTTCTTGTAGATGTGTCATCTTTAACCAGTACAGCCAGTGGAGTAGCAGTGGACCCTCTTATGTTAAAGCCCCCACTTCATGCATCTCAAGCTTTTTTTGATACTACTGATTTGCAGGAAAATTTTACCATTCGATTTTATATTGAATAGCCTATGAATTTTTTTTTTTGTTTCATCATAAGGGCTTTATAGAAGATAAGATGATATATATGTAGAATAACGATGGAAATGGATACCTACAAAGCTCTACTCCTTTGGGTCTGGTTTGACAAAGGAAAAGAGGATGTCAGGATTGAGGATGGGGATGGGGATTGAGACGGGCAAAAGAGTTTCTTGGTCCAAACCCGACCCATTACCCTTTGTAGTGTTTAGGTGACTTCTATCCGAGGTTAGGCATTTTCAATAAGACGTGGTTCTGTAGTAATTTTGAGTTATGCTTTAGGAAAAGATGCTGGCTAACTTGGTTGACAAGGACAGAGGCTTCGCCCTTTTTGCTTGGAATTTCTCTAAGAATATGGAAGGAAAATAAAAAAGATAGGTGAGGTGGGTTCACACTTATCGAGTTAAATATAGGTGTTTTTGGCTTTTACCAATGCCTTCCTCGTGCCTCTGATATTCGAGGAAGCTTTTATTACTTCGCAATGCAGTGAAATACAACTTCGACTAGAAGATAGGTGATGGTAGGAGAGTTTTCTTGTGACACAATTAGTGGCACTCCCTTGGGGTGCTCAAAGACCGATTTTCTTGCCAATTGCCGCCACAGTTGGGTATATCTATAAATGCGGAGGTCTCAATCATGATTACCAATGGGTCTTGGGCATGGCCAAAGATGACTTGGGTCTTGGGCATAGCCAAAGATGACTTGGTCACTATCTTTGGAAATTATCCAAGACCAAATGTCAAGTCCTCCCGGAGTTGGGTGTTGAGAGGAAATGAGGTTGGTTGCTTGTCGTGAATGGGGTTTTTTCTGTTCATTCTGCAAGGTCTTCTAGTGCAGCATTCATTAGTTCCATGGCATCTTTTGGCATGGCATAATTTCGGTATTGCTTCACACATGTTTATATTTTGATTGGTGGTTAGAGAGCGATTATCTATTCTTGATCGTATTAACTTTTATTTGTCTTTTTTGAATAGATGTTTTCTTTGCAAATGGCATTGGAGTGACAAAGCCATCTTTTCTTTGATTGTCGTTATTCTCATGAAGTGTTGTCCTTCTTTCGTCACTTAAAGAAATTTGAATAGTCTTGGCATTGATAAGAGATGGGTGTATTGTGGGTAATGTCAAAGATGGAATGATAAGGGCCCTTGGTAGGTTGCTAACCCTTTGGTTTTGTAGGTTATGGTTTATTTTTATGGAAAAAACATAATAACATATGCTTGAATAAACAAGAGCGATCAGCATCTCAATTGGTATATTAGATTCTGTGTATTGTTTGAACAATGTTAGGGCATGTTCTTTTTGTTGTTTTCAGGTTTTTTTTAGTTTTTAGTTTTCCAAAACAGTGTTTATCTTCGTATTTTTAAAAACGTATTTTCAAAAATAAAGAAAAATTTTATAAAAAAAACTCAAAATAACAAAAAGTCTTTTTGGTTGCTTTCATCGCAAACACGTTCAAAATTTTCAAACCGCAAAAAACATTATAAACAAAAAAATCATGTTTTCAACAATCTCAAAACAAGCATTCAAAATACAAAACTAAAAATTGAAACATAAAGAGAACAGCCTTTTAACTACTATCGCTTTACCCCATACCTTTTAGACTCGAACTCTATGGCATTCTGGGTAACTTCTAGCTAACCATTCTAGGTAACTCCATTTAGTCGTATTGTGTAGTAACTAGGGGGCTGACATCACAAATGCACCACCCTTTACGTAAAATGGCAGTTGACTCGTGAGTATGCCATTGCACCCTAAGTCATTGTTTGGGGAGTAACCGGGGATTGGTATCACAATGTGAACACTTGCACAAATGTATTATTCTAATGATTAGGGAAAGTCATGAATTGACAATTTTTCTATATGTTGTTACTTGCTGGTTTAGGCTACTTAGTAACTGATGGTTGGCAACACAATTGTGAAATCTCATGTAAGAGGGTGGCCTAAATTATGAATATGTTTATGCACCTTTAGTGATTTTTTTGGTGAGTAGCCAAGGGTTGGTAGCACAACCATGAACTCTCGCGTAAAAAGCCCGACAAATCCTTAGGGAAGTTCCTTCTAGTAGGACTTTGCAAGTGACTCTTTTGAAGATCTCTTAGTAGTGTATTTTTTACTTTTTTGTTTTAAGTCATTTTTCATGTTTCACGGGAGAGTTAAATCATGAATATACTTTGACACGTTAAGCTATAATGTTTAGTGAATATGCTCTTTTTGAATGGTCTTAGAATGTGACATTGATGGAGATTTTCTCTTGATATTTGTGTATTTTGTTCTTTTATTGTTAGAAAGATTATATATTTTTTATTTTTTTATTGTTTTGATCTTCTTGATCTTTTGTTGTGAGACTCAAGCTATACCTACCTCATAATTATAGATCGCTTTGGTTAGTTTTATGAAATTCTTATTTATAAAAATTAAAAATAAAAAAAGGGGAGAAAAGGAAATTGTTTAAAGATTCCCTTTTCTGGATTAAAGTATATGCATGTGCAATGATACAGGTAGGTAGGACAGACATTGATCTTGTATTACAAAAAAATATATATTGTTGCATATAGTTGGCTGCCGACAAGTATGAATTTGAGTTCAAGGTATCCTCTAGCTCTAGGTTAGTATTAGGAACTCGTCTTACTTAAACAGTTACAGAGGGATAAAAATAAAAAATAAAAACCATAAAATAGAAGTTCCATGTTTGTATTATTGCTCAGGCCAAATCTTTGACTTGTGTTTAGTGAATCATAAAGCATATTAAAATTAAGAAAAGGAAAAGAAAAAGTATAAATATTAGCTCAAGTGAAAGGCTAAATATTTAACTACTAAATATTCATTTCTCTCGTACATAATCAAGTGAAGTCTCTTGTACGGTCTAAGTGAGTTACTTAAAGACAATAAATTTCTGTGTATACACCGTGTGAGGGGAACTTAATGCATTTCGTATTTCTCAATAGGTGCCAATTAACTATTTGGCTAAATACTATAATTTTCTCGCATTATTGAAATGAAAGTGCTTTAAAAGACAACTAAAGCGGGGGCTGCTGATTATAGTCAAACAAATCTCAAGGGAAAACGTGGGAAGAGGACAGAACAGGTGGGGTTCATAAAGAAAGAAAAAAAAAAGTGAAAAAATAAAATATAGAAAATTGATGGTAAAGAAAAGTTGAAAAGCTTTCAAAGGGGAAATAAGCACCGAGATGGGTATTTAGCAGAATTTGTTGACAAATTATTCAAAAGAATGTGGCATTTGCTTTGCCTTTTGCCATTTTTTTTTCTATAATTTCTGGAAAGGTAAGGGTTTGCATTATATCTCTCTGATTTAGTCCTTGCAGTGGGTTCATGCTTGTAAAACTTGTATACACTATTCTTTTGATAAAAACAAAAAAGAAAGAATATATATATTACCTCATTAAATAAATAGGGTAAATGAGCAAAAGAATTAATGTTGAACTTGTATTTGTTTTCTTAGAATATATATTATGAATGTTCAACTATATTAATGGTTACAAGTGTATTGTTGTATGACTTCTTGAATAGTCAACAATAATAATTAGGTGAAAGCAGCACGCTTTCACTTCTAACATTAATTGCAGTATAATCGTAACATAAGCTTTGACAATAATACCACTATGAAGAATCCATCTGTCTTTTTACCTGTTCTCGGATTCTTGATGTGGAGGAGACATAGGAGGTTGAATCCATGGATGAGCAAGAGCAACGGGCACATGGGCACTGGCACTGGGATGAAGATTGAGGAAGAACTAATGGTCTCTCTCTCTGTCACTAGGCATCAAAAAGCATGTGAGGGGGCTTTGATGGATTTTGGAAGAAACCAAGCAACGTGCAAATGAGGGGCTGTCACGTGCGTGCAGGCAGGCAGGACCTCATCAACATTGACAGCCTCAACTTCCATAAATCCCGTCCAACCTGCTGGTTAGGTTTGTCTCTCTATTTATACTTTTATGTGCCTTTCTGCCCCATTCTTATCAATTGGACGCCATTCTTGTGTCTTTTCTTTCTTTAAACTAATGTTACTGAAAGGAAAAGATGTCCACAATTTCAATTCTAGGCTATATGATTTATGTCGACGCTTAGTTTATATTATTTATTGATAATAATATTTTCTAATCATGAGTGGATCTATGTTAGGAGCTTGAACCGTGATTTTCTAGATTTTTGAAAATCTCTTTTATTATATAATACTAAAAACAAAAAAAAATAATAAGAATTTTATTATTATTGTTCCCTTAGATTTTTAAAAGCCCCTTTTAGCATACAATAAAAACCAAGAAAATAAAAATATTGGCCCCCAATTAAAGTCAAAATCCCATAAATGTAAAGAGATTTATAAATTAAGCTAGGCATATTAAGAGACTATGTGAGATATAATTATCCTAATGTTAAAATTTTGATGACTCTTTAACCTCTATTTTTTGTCCGCCCCTGTCTCTAGGCATTTTGTAGTAGAGTATTTATAATCCATTTGGCTATGGCTCTAAAAATTATTTGTTGGTTTTGAAATTGGGTCAATTCGGAATATCTTAACTATGATAATAAATAATATGAAGATATTTTTAGTGGTTCTAATAATTGTTTTCGTAGGAAAGTAAAGATCATAACCAATATGGAGGACACAAGCATATATATATAGGCAGGCACATGTGAAATTGATAATTAAATACCACATCAATTCTCTTCTCCAGTGCCGTGCTTAAAGACCCATATAATTTATTGTGAGAGTTTCAATGATGAGATTTCTCAATTAGTTTAATTTTTTTCATCTGTTATAGAAATTTGTTGTATTATTATAATATTATTACTATTATTTTCTTAAATTGGGTTAAAATCATGATTTTATTGTTGGTCACGTGTTTTCAAGTGATTTTTTGAACTCTCAATAGTAGATAAATTTAATATATATTCATTAAATTTTAAAAATATAATTAATTGCTGACTAAACTTTAAATTGTTACTATCTGTTCACTAAACTTTGTTAAATATAAACTATCCATCACCCGTTACATCTTGTAAACAGAAAATGGCCACGTGACTAACGAAATTTAAAAAAATTTAATAAATATTCACTAAATTTTAAAAATGTAATTACTCACTGAATTTTAGATTGTTATTACATGCTTATTAAACTTTGCTCAATACTAACCATCAATCACTTGTTATGTCATCGTTTGATCTTGTAAACAGAAAATGTCTACGTGGTTAATGAAATGTGATGTGGCTCAATCAAATCCTTATTTTTAACCAACTCAGTTTCAGTAGAGGCAATTATCACCGACCTTTTCGTCGCCATCGCCTCACCTCATCGCCTTGCTTTTCGAGCACCAACCACAATTGTTGGAGCAAGGAAAATGGGATAAAGAAAAGAGAGAGAAAGAGAGAAACAAGACCTTCTCAATGCCGCCACCTTGTTGTCTGGTACCTCGTCCCTGCCTCACCTCTTGATGTCTCGTCGCTTGGGCGTGAACCACAACTACTGGAGTAAGGGAAGGGGAATGAGAGAATGATGCTAAGTTGGCTAAAAATAAAGATTTGATTGAGCCACTTCAAATTTCATTAGTTACGTGAGCATTTTTTGTTTGCAAGATCAGTAATGTAACGGGTGATAGATGGTTATCATTGAACAAAGTTCAGTGAGCATGAAGTAATAATCCAAAATTCATTGGATGCAAGTAATTACATCTTTAAAGTTCAATGAATGTTAAATTTTTTTAGATTCCATTAGTGACGTAGGTATTTTTCGTTTGTAAGATGTAACGGGTGATAGATTGTTAACATTAAGTAAAGTTTTGTAAACAGATAATAATAATTTAAAGTTCAGTGAATAAATAATTATATTTTAAAAATTTTATGAGTTTATATTAAATTTACCTGTGAATAATAACCACTACACAAGAACAAACGACAATGGAGTTTGTTGACAGCATAACACAACAAAATAAAATTTTAAAATTAATTTAAAATTTTGATAGTTTTTAGGTGAAGTACTTTGGTCACACGTATGCCTCAATGACTAAAGGATAAATTATGAATTCCAACCAATCAAAGACGGTCCCAAAATTGGTTGCAGTATTGAAATCTATTTTCCAAATATCAGTGTTAATTCACGGGTGCCCATTAGTAGATAGTGGTAGGTATGGATATGGTCATGGACGGCTTAACTAACACACACTGCACGCCCATACAAAGAGTCGGTAGCTGTATGACTTGTTGAAAATTTTCTTAATTAAAATCGAAAGCAATAGGGAATGTTAATGCCACTGCATAAATCACGCATACAATGATTCGTGACACTGCACAAATCCTAGGAAGAAACAAGCTTCCAATACGTAACTTTGTTTAGGTCAGAAAGTGAATTTTTACTGTATGCATACATGCTAGGATTTGGTTTGCCAATTTGGCATATTAGGGTTTTGTTTTTTGATCCGGAAAACTGTATCTTGTGAGACACTGTGATAAAATGATGATCTAACAGTAGTGTGCTGATAAGCAAACAATTTGCAGAAATTAAACTGATGGGGAAGGGCAGTCAGTGGACATGGCAATTGGGAATTTGCTAGGGAAAGTGAAACAAACAGTTGGCACAAGAAACGAGAATCCAAAGATGGAAACCATCTTCCCCACCCCTACTTAAAGAAATACTATGAGCCTATAATTGAGTGATTGAAGAGAGGGCTGCTGCTGGCAGTGGCTACTTCGGACAAGCACGAGTCAGACAAAAAGAAGTTGCTCATATACAGAAGCAGAAGCAGAACCTTCACCAACATTATTCATGCATCTCTCCTCTCTTAACCATTTCCCTGGGGCTGTGTACAGTAATCATTAATCATCTCGTGATCGATGGAACCTTCACCAAATCATTCTTTTCTATATGAACAATATATAAGGGGTGATATTATGTAGTGTTACTTATTGTGTATTTATACCGCGAATACATAATAAATGATGTTATATAACTTTTGAGATTAAAATAAATTTTATTTTCATCACTGTTTTTAACGACTTATGATTAAATATTTTCTCATGATCAATCACGGATTTGATAGCACACTGATCTCTCGTGTCATTGGTTTCCAACTCCCAAAAGCATGGTAGAAGTAAAGCTGTTGACTGTCGTTACACTCAACTATTTTTTTACCTAAGCTCAGAAACCAACGTCGGCTATGGCTTGGTTTCTTGTTGAGGCTCATAGCTAGGGTTTGATTAGAAGTAATCAAGTGGAAGTATTAATGTAAGTACAAGAAGAAGAAGAAGAAGCCATCAAGCACAGGAAATTAATTCACTCAATCAGATTAGACAAAATTTTGTCGGCAGTGCAGCAGCTTCTTTCCAGCTCTCACATGGCAAGGGCACAGTATAGAAAATGTTAAATCTACAGAAGAGTCAACTTTGTTTGAACCTCTAGGTTTAGTTTGAGCTGAGGTGGCAACTGGGTAGAGTCCACCATTTGGAATATTCCAGATTTGAGAGATGGTTGTTGGCCAAGCTTTTTCATGATGCCATTGTTTTGATTGAATCTTTTTCATTCTTCTTCTTCTTCTTCTTCTTCTTCTTCTTGGTTTAGAATGAGTCTATTTGTATTTGTCAAAGAGAAAGGGCTACATACAACACAAACAAGGGGAGGCTCTAGATCCAAGGCTTTTGCATGTTATAGCAACATGTCTTGTATAGTTTAGTACTCCTTGTATTAGGTGATAAGGGAGTTTTATATTGCAGTGCAAAAGTTTTGATCAACCCATTGTTGATTAGGTGACGAGGGAGAGAGAATGATTTGTTTAATATATATATACACACATTCATATGAGAATTTGCCATTACTACTTTATTTTGAGTGTACAGTAGATAAAACTCTTATCAGATATCTATATGAATTTATAAATCTTGCTCATCAAATAAACATACAAAAATATGTGATATTCACTTCTAAAAGACGTTTAAATCTTAACTGTGGAAAATACCACTCTAGCTTGGAAAGACTTTTTTTTTTTTTTTTTTGGGTTACTAAAAATTGAACTGTTCAGGGATAAGTTCACGCAGAATTTTTGCGTGATCTGTGTGATTTACAAGAGACGTACATGCCTTGTCATTAGTCTATGAAAAATATTAACAAGTGTCCAAAGTGTGCAATTTTCTATTCCAAAATAGATAGTCAATGGGTTTACACCAAATGACGGAGAAATGAGCTCTCATCACGAATTGGTCAGTTTAAGTGTTCTTAAATTAAGCAGAAATTATACTTAATGAAAGTGATCTAAGACTGTAGAATTGTCACCATTTGGATATTATAATTAAGACGTCATTTTTTTTGTGTATAATAATGAAGAAATCAACTTTACATATGTCAAATGGTAGATATATATGGCGCAAATTAAGCATCCAAAAAGGCCATATGATTGAACGAAACAAGTAACACGAGTGAGGCATGGCATGGCATGGCATGCTAGAGAGTGCTCAAAGCAAGGAAACTGGAAAAGGACTCTTAAGGATGGATAAGTCATGAGTCCAAGTCCAACACCCACCCAGCAAATCCCGCAGGTTTTGGCGCCACTTTTACTCCCCATTTCCGCCCTTTTTCTTCAAAAACAAACATTTCAACACCATATCTGATAATCTCCCCCTCAATTATCTATTCTCTCCCTTCTTTTCATGTGATTTCAATATTTCAAACTAAGTGCCCTTCACTTCAGTCTTCTGTTTTCAAAAATATTCAGCTTTCACTTTCATATTTTTCCCATAAATTTTAATATGTTATTTGACAAATTTACCAGATTTTATTTTGCATTTTGGGTAAAAAAACAGTAAAATTTGAGGGGGCCAGAAGCAAATGTATCTTTGTATATGGGGGTACATAAGTTTTTTTTTGGCTTACGCATTATTACAAGTGTCCCCGTTGTTTGATCCCATGATTTCAGTAGAAGAAATAAATCAAGAATCCAATAATCAAATTTCGATCCTAAACACACTTGGTAACGTAAGAGCAGAATACCCATCTCTAAATCGCCCCCTTGTTGATTAAATTATGTCCTGAGCTTATTTGACAATAGCAGACACAGAACTCCACGCCCAAAACATGCCCCCCAAAATTCCTCCTTCCGATCTAATCTACAAGAAAGCAAAATCCCAAATCACAGCCGACACTGGCCCTTGCTTTTTTTATTATTTTCTTTTTTCTCCATCCTGCATGCTTTTGGGTAAATTTTTATCGACTCAAATGAAATCCCCAGTTATCTGTTTACACCGTTAATCTATTTTGTTCTCTACAATCAACAGTCGACCCACCCACCCACCCCCCAAAAACAATTCTATAATTATGATTTGTTGTAATGAGAAGTTTGTGTTCATATTACATGCTACCCATAAGATAAGGAGGAGAAACACATAAACTTAGTAAATTCCAAAAGTAACAAATAAAATGGATAAACAAAGGGGTTTGTTTTGAGGAAAAAAAGAAAGTGGAGGCAAAGGATGCTTCATTACCCATTAGGCTTCCATCTTGGTCTAAGAAAAGCTGTTTATGGCTCAGCACTTTCCCAACTCTCCAAGCGTGAAACTTGCCTCATTATTCATTTCCTACTCTTTTCACCAAATCCTGCCATCTGATCCAACTTTTTCTATTGTTTTCGTAATTAGCAACCTATAATAATATACTATTATATATATATATATATATAGACACACATTCATTGCCGACTTTAAGGGTTTTGTGAGGGAACTAATGCACGGTTAGAGTTGCACCATTAAATGTACATTACACTGGTACCATTTGACCTTTCCAAGCAATAACTAATCAACTACCCACACTATTGTCCTCACTCCATGAAAGGAAAGGGGAAGATTGGACAAAACAATAGAGAGTTTTATTAGGCCAATAATTATTAGAAGAAAGAAGGAAAAAGGAATAAAAGAAAAAAAAGAAGATAACCCACAGATCGAAGAATCATAGTTTAGTAAGTTTGGCATCGTTTTTATATATAAAAGCTGAGTGAAGGACAAATAAAGCTAAAGAAGAAGCTTCTTTGTGAGTTATTCTTGCAGTAACATGTTATACAAAACAAGAACACTTGTAGAATAAGAAAGTTTCTTCTATACCTTACAACGAAAATAACCAACATATATTTTCTCTTTTAATATCAAAGTATGAAAATAGAAAGCATCATCTTCTATCCCATTTGCCTTTTGAGTTTCTTAAGAAAAAAAAAATTACTAAAAAAAATGATGCCATGCTAAACCAAGCCAAATCTGAACAAAAATCTAATCATGTTTCAAGTGGAAGTAACATATTGCTTCTGAGCAATCTTAATCTTCTGATATATATATATATTGCTTAACTAAAGTTGTCAATTAGAATCTTTGATGGTCTTTTCTGGGTGGAATACTAAATAATAAAAGTATTATTTACCACAATACACATACATATAAATATATAGATATATATATCCAACTCGCAGTGGACTCATATTTTCAGTTCACTGGATTAATTTCTAGCTGCACCAGTACATGGCATTTGGATGGCGGGAAATGGTAATATGCGATCGATTTTTAAAGATGTTTAATTCAAAAACGACACAAAGAACGAGGGCTTCTTTGTAAGTTAGATATTTCCTTTATACAAATTAATTACTACTTGAAAAAATAAAATAATATATATATATAATACCTATAATCACTGAACCATGACTCAAGCTTTACGGCATTAATGTTTGATTTATATTTTTTATTTCCGTAAAGAAGAATTCAAAATTACATGGTGAGATGAGATTAAATGTGTCCAAATTTTGATGGGTCAGTGGTCCCTGAAATGTCTGTCCCGGAATATCCGCCGGAATCTGACAACACTGGCCGTGATCCAACTCCGGTCGCCGGAGTTTGAGCCCCCCCCACACTCTAGCTACTTGCATGGATTCTTTTTTGTGGGGCAAAATAGCCCCCACTCTTCAGTCCTAGTTGGAACAGTTAAAAAGGCCTTATAACCTCATAGAACATTACTAGATTGATTATAATAACATTACAGAGAGTGAGAGAGTAATAAAATCCCCAAAAAAAAAACACCAAATTTGACTATAAAATACCCCCCTTCTCTCTCTCCATTTCCATCACCAGCTCCACTCTCCATTTCCATCACCAGCTCCACTCACTCTCTCTCTCTCGCACATTGCCAGTCTTCTCGGTGTTTCTCTTCTACTTCGATAGAAAAGAAACACTCAAAGCCGACTAGTTCTGGCAGAATCTGCAAGAGAGGGGGGAAGACCCAATTTCTGCACTCTTTCTTGGTAGACTCAGAGAGAAACAGAAACCCACTAATCCATACACATTTTTGCTTAGATCTAAATGGTTTCTTTAGGAAGCTAAATCCCGAGCTAATTCTCCGACCTTTCCCCTGTTTCGAAAGCCCTCTGTTTCTTCTGCAACTTCTCGCTGTTGAAATGGCCGGGGTGAAGGCTCTGATTCCGGAGACATTCGGCGGGGCGAGAGAGGACATAGCGGGGCAACTTGGGCTGATCTGGGAACTGGTGAAGGCGCCATTGATAGTGCCGTTGCTGAGGCTGGCCATGTACATATGCTTGGCCATGTCTCTGATGCTCTTCATGGAGAGGCTTTACATGGGCATTGTCATCATCCTGGTGAAGCTCTTCTGGAAGAAGCCCGACAAGAGATACAACTGGGAGCCCATTCGGGAGGACCTTGAAATCGGGAGCGGGGCTTTTCCAGTGGTCCTTATCCAAATCCCAATGTTCAATGAAAAAGAGGTTTGGTTCTTTCTGTTCTGTTCGGTTTGTTTCTTTCTTCTTTCTCTCTTTCTTTCTGTGTTCTTGAATACAGAGAGTATGTGTGCGATTCGGCATTGTTGATTTTCTGGCTTCTTGGTTTCTGGGTATGGTGGGAGTGGAGAAGCTGAATTGGGTGCTTTGTTTTGGGACAGGTTTACAAGATCTCCATTGGGGCTGCCTGCAACCTTTCATGGCCATCCGATCGCATCGTGATTCAAGTACTTGATGATTCCACTGACCCTGTCATCAAGGTACTCCTCAAATCCTCCCTCCAATTTCAAAAAGTTCTCCATGAAATTCGGTAGTTTCACTTGCCTTGAATTCCCAAATTTTCGATTCCGGATCCAAAGTGGTGTTTGAATTAAAGTTCTCTATACCCAGTACCCACAACAAATAAAAACAAGAGAAATGTTGGGTTCTGTTAAGAGATAATTTGGTATTGAAATTCAATCATTTCCAGATCTGGTGTCTTCCTTATATTTGCCATTACTGCTCTAAAGATTCACCATTATCTGTACTTGTTCAAGAAACCACAGGGCCCAGCAGCAATACCACAATTCCGCAACTCTTGTTTAGATACCAAAACCATCATCATATATTATCATCACTTTAAAAACTGACATTCTTGAATTTTCCATCCGCATATTAAAATTAAGACAACACATTAATTCTTGGCAGGATATGGTGGAGAAGGAGTGCCAGAGGTGGGCTAGCAAAGGAATCAACTGTAGGTACCAAATCCGAGAGAACCGCGTCGGGTACAAAGCCGGCGCCCTGAAGGAAGGCCTCAAGCGCGACTACGTCAAGCACTGCGAGTACGTCGCCATCTTCGACGCCGACTTCCGCCCCGAGCCCGACTTCCTCCGCCGCGCCATCCCCTTCCTCGCCCTGAACCCGGACATCGCCCTTGTTCAAGCCCGCTGGCGATTCGGTAAGCAAACTCACTAGACATCACGCCCATACTTACTAACTAAACAGAAAAGAAAAGAAAAGAAAACAGGTCGCTATAGCTTCTCCTCATGCTTTTTTACACATTAACTACAGTGCCCATTTTCTCATGCTTGCCCTAATCAAAGTGTCGGTGGAGGCTGCTCCACTGGCAACGCCATAAATGTACGTATCTATATACGTACATGATTGCTTTTCTTTTGGCTTGGTGTCGGCGGGGTTTTCTTGCAGACCGAACCCATCAATCACGGGGCGGTCGGGACCCGTTTCTTTCTTACCCGTCCCGATTAGAACAACTGGGTTGCCTTGTCTGGTAGCCGTCCGATCACGTGTTGGGACCCAGTTAACCCAATATTACACCCAAGCCGTCCGCCATCCGCCCCCTGTACGGTAACGAAATAACCCCTGGCGGGAAGAGAAAGTAATGATTGCTATCTCCAATCGGGTTTGCCCGGAAAGGTACCATTTTCAAGCCAATGAATTTAACTTTAATATTTAATAATTAATGTTATAATATCTAATATTAATTAAATAATAATAATCATTACTATTTTTTCTGAATTCACCAATCACGTTGGAATGGGTTTGTCTTCATTAGCCGGGCCATTAAATCATTAATCACCGAAACCAAAGTAAATTAAGATTATACTGTGAAATGACGTTGGCATCCCAGATCGGCCGGCGTGAAAGTGCTGGATATCCGGGGTAGGTTTGTCATTTTGCTCAGCGGGCGGAGAGCCGGGAACGGCGGATGTCGCATGCGGGCGGGTAGATTCGTCATTTCGAGGGTGCGCATGCACGTGCTTGGGCTCGAAACTGAGTGTATCACATGATCGGGTGGGCCCCACCCGGCCTCTCACCGACACTCGGAGTCGGGATTTTGGGCGAAGGGAAGGAGTGGGAATGTGTTCCGATGACGTGGCATGTGTCCCAGTCACGTGAGGACAAGAAAGCTAGGGTCAGTTTCGAAGGACAAATCACTGTTTGCCACCTCACCGGTTGCAGGGTATGCAATGTGGTGGGGGCCGCATTAGATTCTTTCTCTTTTTTCTTTTTAGAAAATTGATTTTGATTGCTACTGCGACATTATTTGGGGGGAAGGGGAAGATATACGAGTGGTTTTAGACATTTATGATTTTGAATTCAATTTGCACAATTTATTTATGTATTTAATTAATTAATTTTGCATCTAGTGATATGATATCAGCTGGTAAATGTCTTAACGAAACTGATTTCCTAATTATGCAGTAAATGCGGACGAGTGCTTGATGACAAGGATGCAGGAGATGTCATTGGATTATCATTTTACAGTGGAGCAAGAAGTGGGATCTGCGACTCATGCATTCTTCGGATTTAACGGTAAGAAAAAGAACCTTGGTATCTGCTAAATCACACCAATGATTAGAATTTAGTCTGTTTTTGATGTTGCAATGATTGATGGAATAGTACTTAATCATGAACAGGGACTGCTGGTGTGTGGAGAATAGCTGCAATCAATGAAGCTGGCGGGTGGAAGGATCGAACCACAGTGGAGGATATGGACCTTGCTGTCCGAGCCAGCCTCAGGGGCTGGAAATTTGTTTACCTTGGCGACCTCCAGGTACTCGGTTTAATTTAGTTCTCCGTCTTAAGCATACTAAATCCCCATAAAAAAGGGGGAGCCTTGTGCAGTTAGACACTTGAAGGGCCTTTCACATATTCCACACTCTTGCTTTTTGGGCACCTTATGGACAATGTGGATTGTTATTTGATGTGTGACATGTTGTAGGTGAAAAGTGAGCTTCCCAGTACTTTCAAAGCCTTCCGATTTCAGCAGCATAGATGGTCCTGCGGTCCTGCTAATCTGTTCCGGAAAATGGTGAAGGAAATCATTCTAAACAAGGTTGGTTAGTCAATTCTAGAAAAGATATAGATGATGGTTTTGTAACGACTGAACCAAGAGATTAATGACGGGCATCTTTAATTTGTTTTTCTTTATGATCTTAATGCAGAAAGTGACGCTCTTCAAGAAGGTGTATGTGATCTACAGCTTCTTCTTCGTTCGAAAGATCATTGCCCATATGGTGACCTTCTTCTTTTACTGCGTTGTGTTGCCACTGACCATTTTGGTGCCCGAGGTTGAAGTCCCTATATGGGGAGCCATCTACATCCCTTGTATAATCACCACTCTGAATGCAGTTGGGACTCCAAGGTGAGCAAATTATTTGCAAACTCATCGCTAACTACTACAAATTAAGGAGAAGTAGAGAAGATAACACAACTTTGTTTTGCTTCACTGATCTTTCTAATTAACAGGTCGATTCATCTGCTATTTTACTGGATCCTGTTTGAGAACGTGATGTCTCTGCATCGTACCAAGGCAACTTTCATTGGTTTGCTAGAGGCTGGAAGAGCTAACGAATGGGTTGTGACCGAAAAACTTGGAGATGCTCTCAAGAACAAATCGAATGCCAAAGGACCAAAAAGGCCGGTTTTCAAGATTGGAGACAGGTGAAGCACTCTTTTCAAGTTCCAAGCATATGAATGTGATCTAACTTGTCCATTTTGCACGTTACAACAAATATTGTGTATATTGATTGTGTTTGATGGTTAAAATTGACAGAATCCATCTATTGGAGCTGGGATTTGCAGCATTTCTCTTCTTCTCAGGATGCTATGATTTTCTCTATGGGAGGCACTACTACTTCGTTTACCTCTTCCTACAAACCATAACCTTCACCATCACGGGATTCGGCTACATTGGCACCATCGTCCCAGGCTCCTAGACGCTCGGATTCTGCCCCCCCGACCAGCCGGCCGGCACAATTCTTGCTACAAAATCCATCTCATCAATATGTATCTTTCTCATCTATAACAGCTAGCTAGCACATATATCAGTGCACTTCCGTTGCCAACAACTTGATCTGCATTTGTTCCAATTTGATCAGCTCATAAAAACAAAATTCAAGGCCCATTAATCGTGTTGAGCAGGAAATTCCAAGCTCTAGGAGAAATGCCAAAAAGAGAAGAAATACCAACAAGAAATACGTTTGAGCAGAAGAGAGAAAGACAGTTCATAATATATGCTTAGAAAACACTACTCTACGGTCGGTCTTATTCTATTCAGACAGATTGTTTTTCTTGTAATTGCTAGGGTTTGTGTTTGTTAATTTCTATCTTGTTCAGCTTCTAAATTTGTTTTCCTTAGCTTGAGTGAGATAATAAGTTTGTCTCAAAGGGCCAACCTTGTAAGCAAAGTTTTTACCAAATCTGTTTATTTGGTGATAGATGGTTTGCATCAGAAATTTTATATCTGTAGAAATAAGCTTAGGTTATTCTGTTGCTCTGTGAGGTTTGAAAGAGGATATCATTTATACCTAAATTATTATTATTACTACTACTTATTACTTAGTGAGAGTTTACACACAGTTTAAATTTGTAATTTTTTCCTTATAAATGAGCAACTTTATTATCAAATTCGCCGTCATAATATCTTAAGCATTACGTTGAGAAAATTAATGTATGGTTCATTTGGCGTTTGTGACATTACAGTCACCATATCTACATAACATTTCTGAAATTGTCGCTATTTTATCTAGTTTTAAATCGTTTGGGACCCATATAAAAAAAGTAAAAAGAAGAAGAAGAAGAAGAAAATAAGATGGGAACATCTTCGTGGTCGCTTTTCATGCCTTGTCCTAGCTCTAGCTAGTTGTTTAATGCTTCTGACATGAATTATGGGCATGGAAAAATGTTTCGCATCCATTTCTTCCATGTCAAGTTGTCATCATATGGTAAATTAACATGCATTTAGTGGGCACAAAGAAAAACATTAAACTATGCTTTCACTTGCACCGATGAACAAGAAAGTAGATTCTCAAAGTTACAATCCTAACGGGGGCATAATTGGTAGTGTAAGGTTAATATTAGAATATGGTTCTTTCTTTTGGTAGCTTTGGGAAGGCCACTCTTTTCTTTTCTTTTCTTTTGTCTGTTCTTTCCACTTAATTTAACCCATCAAAGACAACAAACAGTGGGCAGTGGCAGCTTATTACATATATATATATTACTATTTGCAGATCTGATTATGGAAACTTCCAAAGCAAGTTAATCAATGTGCTTGTTTACAAAGAAATGCCCAGAGAACAAGAAGTTGCTTTAGTTAGCTTTCTTTTACATTTTTTCATGGTTAGCCTCTCGCTCTTACAACATTATTTGCTCTTTTTTTTTTATCATTAGTTATCAAATGTTATCTCAACGATCCCTCTTATGACTTTGTGAGGACAGTAAAATGAAAATGAAATACAATTGTAATTTGGTTGCAAATTAATTTGCAATAACGTATCTTTCCTTTTAATGGAACACCGAACAGAACACACAAAAGTGGATGAATAATATGTGTGTGTTTGTTTCTCAGACAAGTCCTGCCTGCACTCGCACTTGTCATTTTCATGCCCACATCCCACTGAGAGGGACCTCCACGTTTTCTTTTCTTTTCTTTGTTTTTATCTCTGCCTTCTCTCCCTCACAATAATATGGGTGGGGAAAGCTTTTTTATTAGAATAACTAAATCGGATTATAGTTAATCTCATTTCTATTTTATTTATAGGATTGCACATCTATTATAAGATCATATTTCAATTTTGTTTTTAACCTTTGCACATGTGTCTTTATTTTTTATCCTTACAGATAAGAAAAAATAACACATGTGTCCTTTAATACATTGTAAAAAATTTAACAAATAGTTTGATAAAATTATTAGAATACTTATTAGTCTTATTTCAATCATTCCATATTTTAGTTCAAAAAATATATTAATCTTATTTTGATATAATTTTTATTTTACACATCTTAACAAACGCTGATTTAGAATGAGATAAAAGACACATTTTTATTTTATTGGCCATCTTAATAACATCTTTTTTAATAATCACTCTTCTCAAGGCTAAGGAGAGAAAAAAAGAAAGAGAAAGAGTGAAGGGAGAAGCAAAGTTATGGAAATAATTCTGCAAAGAGAGTAGTAGTCAAGTACCCTCCTAATAATAATAATAATACCATACAAAATGGTAACTTGTACACAGAATGAAGGGACAGTATAAGTTGAGTTTAAATTAATTAAATTAAATTGCTGCGATAAGCCAGAAAGCAACTTCATACATAACCCAGATCTTGCGCGATTCTTCAGCTTCCTTCTTAACCCAAGAATCCTACCAAAAAATTCTCAAATCCATTAAAGTTATGTACTAAATCTGCTGTGCCATCTTGTTAGATAGTCTCTCTCACGCTTACATATAATGTGATGACGTTGGGAAGAAAAATGGATCATATAATATATACATGAATCGTGTGGATGCACGAGACACTAAGTATTAATTATATCAAATAAAATAATTACATATTAGTTAACACACACGAATCGAATACCAGTTGATTGAGGGTTGAGGGTCTTCACTTTATTATGCTCATGCTCATGCTTATGTAGGTATTTTTGTTTACTAGTTGGTACCCATCTTATTAAAGAAAATTGAATTCATATACATCCACCTAAAATGAATCAAATATATAACATATTCTTTAAATCTAAATAAATTGAAAATGCCAAATATATCTAATGGAGGCGTAGAAGGGGAAGCAATGGCCAACCCAATGATCAGACAGCAAGAGAGAAGACAGCCATCCCTTCTAAAACCTACTCATAACTCTCTCAATATATGTATATATATCTAATCAGATGGTCTCAGAAGAAAAATGTGTTAGTTGAGGGGTCTTCTCAGCTTGCTGTACATGTCTCCTGTTTGGCCACAGAAACATATGCACCATCACATTCATTCATGTCCTACATTATTTTTTTAAAATTCTATGATATTTAAGAATATGTTATATAATATAAAAATATATATTATATAACACGAAAACTTGACATCCAACAAGAAGAGAGTGTATGATTTAAAAATTATTTATATTACAAAATACGCCCTTTTATAGTATAGAACTCATTTTAGGTTATGCAAAATATTATTAAATTAAATATCATAGCTATATATATATATATGATATGAGGTACCTAAAAGTTCCGGTTCATAAATTTTTTCCCAAAGTCTTTTAAGACCCTAACACTCATCACCCCATTTAATTGTCTGCACTCTGCTAGCTGTGGCAGCAGCCCCCTTCTAAGGTCTACCTCATTTTTCTGCAAATCTTTTAATGTGGGGTTCAACCCTTCATGGCCTTAATTTGCAATATTATATATATATATATATATGTACTTGGCATGGCATATATCATCACTTGCACTTGCATTCTTCAATCACATTCTCAACAGTTGGAGCCTCTGGGCCTCCCTAGTGTCGGTCGTTTGATTTCACAATTTCAATACAAGATATAAATTTAAATTAGATCCATAATAATTGTACAGAGAATGAATTCGAACTTGAGAAGTTAAAACACTCACTCTCGCTAACCACTAGAATAACTTTACGAAATAACAATTGGAGACTCTTCATTTCATAGTCTTTCTATCTAGAAAATTTTGATGGAACTTTCAAGTTTAATTAGTTTTTCTTATTTGTGTTTGGATTTTATTTATATTTAAAAAAAATAAAAAGTGACCTGTTGTTTGATAATTTAGGTGTATTCTCTTCCGTGAGTGACTAGAGAAGTCATATTAAGACAATAGACATTGAGCTATTTGTCAATGAACACTTTAGTGTTATTCCAATAATTACATGGAGAGTTGTCAGCATTAAGTGGGGATAGAAAGGCAAAAATGAGAATATAATTACAATTGTGAAAATATATTCTTATAGTTTCCAAACCTCTTAGGAGTAAAGATGAACAGCCATTGTGTGTGTGTGTGTTTTTTTAACTGTCAAAATATAAAAACAAAAACTAAAATAAAAGACTTACCAAACAGGCCTAAAACTAATTTTGTTAAAGGGGTTTGTGGTATCAAGTTGGACACAACCTCCAAGTGTCGGCAGTTTAATTTATATGAGGAAAATGAAACTGTCAACTTAAATATATATGAATACTAATGATTGGAGTAATTTTATATGAAAAATTCATGTAGCACGTAAATTACAGCATGCATTATCCTTGACGACTCGACTCGACTGATGATATAGAGGAAGCTGGAGAACAAGGCCGTAGGGCCTCAGTACTTCACAATTACTCTTTGAGGGGGCTACATGGGCCTGAGTTGTTATATTTTTTATAGAAAAATTAGAATTATTATGGTAAGCCACCTTCATATTATAGCAGCAACAGCAAAAAGACCTGATGGTGGCTGTGGGGTTCGAACCCACGCGCACTTATGTGCAGAAGATCTTAAGTCTTCCCCCTTAACCTCTCGGGCAAACCACCTGGCTGCCAACAACGGTCCTCTGCTATTATAATATATAGGGATAAAATTTGGTTAATGTATGCGTTCCGCTACTATTGGGTGATGCAGGATGGATGGTAATTTCTGTTTGATTCACCATCAAAGCGGTAATTCAGGGGCGTTTAATATAAGATAAATTTTTAAATTCTTAGAATTTATAATTTCTCATAATATTTTGGGGAATATTTAATTTTCAGAATTTATATACTTCTATATTTAATTAGCTTCAAACATTCTCATAAATGTTAGTATATAAAATATTGGAATCCACAACCTTTTAAGAAGTCAAAAAAAGTCATCTTTTTACGCATTATGTATATATGTGTGCATGCATGTATATATATATATATATGTTCGTAAGAAGAAAGTAATGGTAAAAATAATCATGAAAGGAACATAAGATTGTAAGAGGGTAAATGGTGTTTTAATTTTTTTATTTGTTAAAAACTTTCCCAAATCCATGGGAATCCAAAATTTCTAACCCTCCATAAAAAAAACTTTTGTGGGAAAAGTTAATTAAAAATAAATCTTGAGAATGCTATTTTTTTAGGATTCTTTTTTTAAAAAATTGTATCAAATATGAGAATGTAGATTTTTAACTGAATATTTTTAAAAATCTGAAAACTTCTCATGTACCAAATACTCTCTAATAGTGTCAAGTACTATAATCTAAGTTATGAAAAACAAAAAGGAAATGTTACTTAATTGGATAGGGTATTTCACAAATTTAGGGCTTATAAGCTCTATTATAAGTTGTTAAGAAAAATTAATAAAATATTTGGATATACATCACCAATGTTTAAGTTAGGTAGCTTAAACGCTACTATCTAAGCATTTTACAAAAGCTGTTAAGAGATAACTTTTGCAAAACACTGCTAATTTATAAGCTGTATTGACCAAATAATTTACTATTTTACCCTCATCTTTTTTGCTAATTTTTAGCTATGCCCTTCTTCTTCAGCTTTCTACCACCGTCAGCCATCGTCATTACCCTCATTGGCTGCTTCCCATCAGCGATTGCCCCCATCTGCTTCAACTTCTCCTCCGTCATCGACCATCCGTCACCCCATCAGCCGCTACCCGACGCCATCCCCACTCTCATCTCCTCCGTTCGTGCTTCTCCTCTTCATTGCCAATGTCTGTGTGAATATATATATGTATATATAATAGCAATAAACATGTATATATCAAATATAATACATATAATAATATTATATTAATATATTTTTAATAATTATATAGAATTTATCAATATCTAATGATAAAAATTTACATCATTCAACATGTCTATTTTTGTCTTTTTATCAAGCTATAACTTTTTCAAACCAAACAGATAATTATTAACTAATAACTTAAAAATACATTTATTCAAACACGTTATCAGTTTAAACATTACATAACTTAAACGTTATAAACAGTTTAAAACACTATCCAACTTAAAAGTTCTAAAAATAAAAGCCTAACCAAACAAATTTAAAACGCAAAAGAACTTAAGATAGTATTCTCTTCATATTTCAGTTTTAAGTTTTGAATTCATTTTCAGTTTTATGTTTTAAGTGTTTTTTTGGACATTTTTAAAAACACATTCTTTTTGTTATTCTGAAAAATTATTTCTTAAAATAAAAAAACTCGTTCTCTTAGAATTTTAAAAAAACTTATTTTATGATATTTTATTCAATAAATTTAATTATTAAATAATAAATTTAACTATTTTTAATTAAATTCTACTATTAAAATAAAAAATAAATTTAATTAATAAATTATTGTTATACATCTTAACAATAATTTATATTAAATTATACACGTAATAATATACTATATGTTATCTTATATTTTTTATTATGATATAAATATACTATAATTTTTAAATTTTAAATAAATATATACTTTTATTTTTAAAATTTAATAATAATTTTTTTTTTCTTTTCTTCTTTTTCGACGAACTGCACCTTTTCTATCGTTGGTGATTACCACCAACCAAAAATTCACACGAGTAGAGCTTACTATGAAAAATTTCAAATGAAGATGGTTAACAAACACAAAAATGGATCAAATTTAACAATTAAATTTTTAAAAATTTAATTTTTAATTTTCGATCACAAGTGAAACGCATAGCCAATCGCAACCAATCACCATGACCAGTGATTTCCAACGATCAAAGACAATTACCCGACACTCAAGGGCCCATCAACAATTAGTTTCACCAAATTCAATCAAGTTAGGATTTAAAAACAGAAAACTAAGTACGAGTTTAAAAGATTTAAATTAAACAGATACGTCACTGATGCTAAAACTTAGAATCTCTAACAAATATTCCAATAATTACATATTCGATTTGACCTATGAAATGAATATTTATGCTTGTTTAAATAATAGCAATAAGATTTCTCAATATCATGCTAAGAAAAGCTAAAATTTCTAGAAGAAGATGTCATTCGTTGGATGAGAAATAAAATGAAATATAAAAAATTTGAGTGGCTAAGGATGAAAGAGCAACTTTGAAAATAACATAAAGAAAAGCTACAACTAGCATGGAAGAATCAAAATCGAAAAGAAAATTCCACACTTCTTTCATTCAAAATTGTACATAAAACTTTCATCTGACACAACTCCTAAATGATAAAAGAAAGAAAAACTCATCTTATTTCTTTTTTAATTACCCTCCTCAAGTATGTATAAAGACTGAATCCATTCAATTTCTAAAAAAGATTACTAATCCTTTTTGAGTAATCCTTCATCAGTTGAAAAGCTACAACTTTTTGAGTAATCCTTCATCAGTTCTGTCACCGACAACTACCACCAACCAACAATTCACACAATTTGAATCTACTATGAAAAACTCCAAACTAAGAAGGTTAACATACACACAAATAAACCAAATTTAATGATTAAATTTTCGTAAATCTAATTTTTAATTTTTGACCACAAGTAAAACGTATTGTCAATCGTGACCAGTGATTTCCAATAATCAAACACAATCACCCAACACCTAAGGGTCCATCGACAATTAATTTCACCAAACTCGATTAAGTCAGAAATTAAAAACAAAAAACTCAATATGAGTATAAATGATTTAAATTAAACAGATATGTCACGAACAGCTAGTCCATTGCAACGCCTTTAGAGCGCTCCCAAACGCCAAAACCTACCAAAACTTGGAAAGGAAAATAGCAATAAGATATCATAGGTTTAGTGGATTGAAGAAATACGGGTCCGCTGGTAGTAGCATCACAAGGCAAATGGCAATGGCAGCCTCAAGCTTTCTGTCTTGTGTTGAAAATCCTACCAACCCCCCCCCCCCAAAAAAAAAAAAAAATTAAAATAAAACCGATCCGGTGTTCAATTCCATTCTCCAAACACAATAAATAATACTCTTCCGCTGCAGCATATTTAGGTTTCCATCTCTACTTGCCGCCATGCTTGGCCTTCGAGTGAGACTGTAAAGCACCATCTGAATTGAATGTCCTGTTAGTTAAAAAGGGCATAAAAACTATCAGTCTTTGCTAATTCAAACCATAAACAATAAAAATAATCAATCAGCTCGCAGTAAACGAACAGACTTGCTACAGGATTTGCAAGTAACTTTGCCATCCGACTTTGGCGTCTGCTCCTTGGACTTGTTGCTGCCAGGAGTTTTGCCTGCCTGCTTTGCTGGGTGGGGAGTCGCTATGTGACCACCACCCTTCTTACCATCTATAAACAAAAGGGAGAAAAAAGACCATCTTAAAATCAAATAAAAAGTATAATCAGCCAAATTTTGTCTTGTTATGAAGCACTATAGCCTGTGAATGCCTTTTAAATGGATTAAGAATACAAATCAATATGAGGCTACTCCATCAAATGAAATATTGGAATATATAATTATAGACCCCAGCTCCTTAGAAAGATATCTTTTGACTAAAGTGGATAAGAGAAAAATATCTTTTGAAATGATGCCACACTGCAAGTAAAACCAATTCTAACCTAATCCCAAGTTTTAAGGTCTTTTTTTGTTTCAGGTTGTGCCTGTCCTTTACATCCTTGTAATTATCACAGAAAAATAAGAACAAACATTAAATGGGCTGCTCAGTTCAGAACCAGGCAAGCATAATGGGATTACATGTATCGACCATAACACTAATCAATCTAATCTGTACAAGCAAACAGATTAAGCAAGTCACCTGTTTTCTGAGGTGTATCTATTTTGGATTTTTTAGCAGGAACAGGTGTCTTTGTCGCAGAACCAGTGGGCCTCTTCTTGCCAGGGTCAGCCTTCCAAATGAAACATGAATACCGAAAAGAAACGTTAAACCAGAAATGACTGAAAGGGTACTGCAACATTTGACATCCACACCTCAAACTATTTCTACTCACCTTCTTAGGTGTCTCCTCATCTCCATCCTCTGAATCATCGTCATCGCCGTCTTCTGAGTCATCTTCATCCTCAGAATCACCAATGTCATCTGAAGCATCCATCATGTCCTAAACAACACCCATCCGTGCAAAATGAAATAACATACTTAGTCACACATGTTTCCCAATGACCCTATAACCATATAAATCATAAAAACAAGAATAAACTTGGGTGATACAAAAGGACCTGCTAAGAAACAAGGGTGCAGAAATTGATCAACACTAAAAAATTGAGAAATAGGCATGGAATACAGCAAAACATGCTGTTTTTATATTATTATTGAGCTGTGCCTATAACAATAATATCCGTAAATAACACAAAATTCAACACATATCCCACAAGTCTAGATAAATTTACAAATAATATAAAATTGTCATCATGTATCTTATTACAAATAAAAACACAACCAACATCTATTATTCAATTAAAAATGAGTACAATTTTCAAGCAGCCCAAAAATCAGCCTAGTTAGAACAATTGGGCAAGCCAACCAGACCTTATCAGATACATTTTAACATGCTGTATAACTTTTTACCAATGGCATTGCAACATGATGTGACCACCACATATTTAGGCATATTATGTACACTGTACCTGTGTTGGATAAGAAATGGGCATCCCATTTTAGAGTCTCTACACTTAAAAAATAACACACTATATTTTCTCCATTGTTTTCCACATTTGCATCTCTAAAAATTTACATGCTGTTACATCAATCACCTTTCATTTTATTTGGCATGAGTTGTAAGGAATAAGAAACAATTAAGTTTCCCAAAGAATTAAAATAAATAGCAACTAGTTGATATTGTAGCCATTGATAGACATGAAGTACATGAGACTATTGCCCACGATAGTTAACCAAGAAAGGCACTTCTTCATCCATGTTGCCAATGCTTTAATTATAGAAAGGAACAAATAATATTTTAGAAAACACTACTGAGGTAAAAGACCCAAAAAGAATTAAGAGAAAAACAAAATAATTTGTCTTATGGAAACTAGTTGTGCTGTTGTCAGGTTAAAGAGTATATCACTAATGCAAAGTATGATTATATTTTACCTTGTCATCATCAATTTCATCCTCGTCCTCTTCTGACTCATCATCATCTGACTCATCTTTTTTTGGCTGCACAACAGCTGCCTTTGGCTTTGCAGATGATTCAGGTTTAGCATCTTTACCCTTAGCTACAGTTGGTTTTCCTTCCTCAGCTTTAGGTTCAACTTTCCCTGGGACATTACATAAGCAAAATTCAACAGTTCAGAATTTGAATATTTGTGATCAAGTAGCATCTAACAGTACAAAGTTTACCATTAGCAGTGATGGTAGAAGGGATCCCCTCATCCTCATCTGATTCTTCTGAATCTAAAAGATAGAAAGTTAGCATCTACCATTAAGCTAAAAGAAATATGAAACTGAAAAAGAAAAAGAAAAAGAAAAGCCATTTATAACTACCAAGACTTACCAAAGTCATCTTCATCTTCAGTAGAGAGAAGGCCACAAAACGGTTAAGGAAGAGAAAGACGAGATAGAAACAAATAATTACAACTTATCACTGACTTGCCTAAACATCAAATAAAGAAATAAGCAATACTTGTACTCAATGAAAAGGATATGTAAAAGGATTATCTGCCACGTATCCACAAAAGTAGATGCTCCCATTTTTCCAGTCATGCGACAGCTCAAATTCTTTCTCAAATACCAAATCAAATGTAATTTGAGGAAATCTGTCTGCAGAAAGTGATCCCACAATGAACTTCTCACCATTGATATTCACACGGAGAGGGATAAGTTCATTTCCCTTTTCCTTCTTTCCCTCACCCAGTGCTGCCTGGAAATTAGAACCATAACATCCCTCAAGAAGAGAAGAAATAGAGGAGCAGAAAACTAAAAACCTCTCCACAATTGCATAAGCTTTGTAGAGAAAAAAAATCAATTAACAAATTTCACCAACAAAGCTGGCAAACTGATTATGACCTGGGAAATATGTATGAGTCTGCTAAATTCAGGTTTGACCTTAAGGGGTTGTCCACCTTTGACTTCAACACCTGAAAGTAGAATGTTAAGATTAGGTCTACAAGAAACAGAGTAAAAAGGGCCAACTACATAAATTGCAATATAATGGGGAAAACTAAAATAGATTAATGGAACCAATTGAATTCCATAAAACCTTCTGACAGCTATTAAATTTAAGCTAACTGAATGACAAGACAAATATATGCCTCTCAAAAAAATAGTTAATAAAAAGATCCCAAGAATCATAATATACAGAACTTAAAAATAACAATGAAGATGGCATGATCAAGAATAGGATGCACAACGATATTTCTTCAAACAGGACATGCAAAAACAAAAACTAATTTATTTTCTATGAACCTGAAACTACTGCTCTCGTGAAAGTAGAGTAACAAGCAAAAAATCACATAACAGGACACTGTCAAGAAACTCTCTAGCATGAAAACTTTGAAGTCAAGATGATGCTGCTCCATGCACTGGATAGTTACATGAACCCTATATCTTTACTCAAGTCATAATAATTATTGAAAAAAAGGTGACAGGGATCAATGATTATTCTAATCGCAACATTCTAGAGACACATGTCACAGCCAGTCACCAACAAGATATGTTTTGCAGTCACCCAACAAAATGCAATCTAAAATAGTGGACCAGCCATGAAATATAGATGTCATGAACAGAAGCCTACATAGCCCTGCCGTGTTTGGAAGAGATTCAATAATGGAATGGATCGAATGACTTATAAATGAGTGAAAAGGCAGTAAAGAAAATGGAATGAGAGATTCTTTTTCATTGTTTGGGAGAGGATAGGATAGGATGAAAAGCAATGGAATTGGATGGAAGTACAAGCACTTCTAGCCTCTTTTCCGTCGAATCCCTTTCCATTCCATTACTAAAAAGCCTACCAAACAAAGAGAATCCATTTCCATCCTTCACCATTACTTGTCACTGTGCCAAACACACGCTGAATGGTAATAACCACAATGTCATGAAACCTGCAGAATTGCTAATCACATATCCTTATAGCGATATATATCATTGACAAATAAGCACTTTATCAAACAAAAAGGAGCATTTTAAACCGAATCACATTAAAAACTACAACAACAAAACAAAAACAAAAAAAAAAAAGAAACTCCAGTTTGGTTGCGCTGAAATACAGAAGCGGCATAGGAAAAGGCAAGTGCGAGAATTAAAACCAGTTAGCTATTATAGAGTTTTGACAGTATAACGAAAACAGCGAAAATTTTCAGACCGGTTTTTCCTTTTCAAGCACGAATATACATAACACATGAAATTTTCACGTGTGTGTAAAGGAAGCAAGAGACTACGATTAGTGCTATAGAATAATAAACTGAAAAACGAAAACCCTAGCAGAGCGATGAAAGCGGCGGTGATGGAAAGAAGCTTACCCCAAAACTCCATAGATGCTGGCGGGATAAAGAAACAAGGGTTGCGGCGACAGCGGAAGAAAGGTCAGGGGTGCGAAGGTTAAGCACAGCGATAAAGGAGGAGGGTTTTGAAGGGGGTTTTATAGGTGTTCTCGTTGCCGCCTGGCTTCGCTGATGAGAACTCCGCTGCTAGGGTTTTAGAGTGGGAAACAGAAGGAAAGAAAGAAAAGATCAGACCACATAAATCAGTGGGCCTGGGCTGGCCTTAAACAGGCCCTCCCTTGCCATAGAAATGGGCCTGGGCCTGTGCAATGACCCAATTCGAGAGAATGATGATTCATATTTCCAACTATTATAATATAATAATAATAATAAAATAATGAATTAAGCCTATGGTTCTAGCTGTGTATTCTCATTTACTAACCCACCCTAAAAGAAGAAAGTTAAAGTTACCTTGAGTAATTGAAATACATTAATTTTTCTTGAATATGTTAAACAAACGGGGTATTGAGTTGAAAATGCATCTTGGTTAGCTAAAGATGGCTTGTGTTATAGAGGGAGGGATATGAGAATATTTGGGTTCACACTTGTCAAGAGGTGTTATCATGGGTGGTTTGAGTTGAATGTACAAAATTTATAACATTTCCTTTCTTTTTCATTTTAAAATTAGCATAGGAAGTTTCGTGTGAAGATGAATGTAGTATAAGCTGGGCCATTTTTGTTTGTACGTAATATATGAGTGGGCTGGGAATCTATCTTTGGTTTGGGGCCCGCAACTTCCACTACTTTGATTGGGGGGGCATAAATTGCCAACACAAACAAACAGCGCGCAACTTACAAATTAAGTGCTGCACCGCTCGCCATTAAAAACATTTATTCCCCGCGCGGTGCTTCTTCCCTTTTCTTTTCTTTTTTGCGTTTTCTTCTTCCACTGCGCGTCAGACTGTCGGTCACTCACTCAGAAACAAATGTTATTTTACCCTAAACTCTAATACTTAAGTATTAATTATTAAAATATTACCATTATACAATAAATAATTTTTTAAAGATTTAACACTGATCCAATTGCATTTTCATTCAAACGAATTAAACGTGAAGCCGCCACTTCAAGTTATCCTACCTGCCAATCCACCAAAATTATATATAAAATTATCACATTTGTGCTTCCATTAAGGGCGATATACTACTAGTCATGATGAGATGATTGAATCCCAAAAAGTTGATATTGCGTCTGACGAGCCTTATTTAAGTTTTTAAGTTTGTAAAACTTGATCAATTTAGCTAATGATGTCTTGAATTCTTATTAATAGAAAAAACGAAATGGCTACCATATTAATAGCCCCAATGACACAAAATTGTGTGCTTAGAAGGACTAAATTCTTGTTGATGTGGCCATTAAAAGTGAACTCAAACTCGAGATAGGTTTAATGGATTGAAGTTCAAAGAGAGAGGTCTGAGAGATTTTCTATACAAAAGAGTTATCAGGAGACCCTATTAGGGTTATTTCCAAGTAAGCTCAGGAGACTCTCCTAGGAGCTATTTTCTGAGTCTCAAAGATTTAGTCTCTAGAGAATCTTTCAGAGTATGTCTCACCAAGAATACGTCAACTGATCTGCAAAGTTTTCACATAAAAATTCAGAACAGATAATTTTGAAAAATATGAATGTTTTTTTATCTGTCACCATTTAACTTCTATAAATAAAAATTGACCCATCTAATTAAAAAATATAAAAAAAATTTACACAAAACACTTCTCTATTTATCAAAAGACTTGTGTGAGAAACACCTAGCACCCCTAACTATGTTATATCTTGCAATCTCTCAAGAATTGAAAAATAACTTCCTTGCAGTTATAAATTTATTATTATATCTCAATGAAAATACTTGCGAATAATCTGTGTCCAATAAGCTTTCTAATTAAACTTATCCTTAGTTGTCATCTGAAAAGGAAAAATATATATATATGAAAAAAAAAAAATATGAAAAGTTCCACATTCGATAGAATTCGTAAGTAGGAACTAAGGGTTTCTGAATTGACATAAAAGTTGATATATACTGTACTATATGTACCAATAAGATATACAAATTCAATAACCAAATCAAACTTTATCATCAATTATTAGACTTTATCAATCATAAAACCCAACTTTTATCATAGGATAAAGTCCGATCGAGCTTCATCCAAAAGTGAAAATAGCAAATTAAGTGAGAACATTTTTATATTTTAACACTTTCAATTATATTTTCGATAACTCAGTTATTTGTATAAATAATATTTTTCAAAAATATATATATGAGAATATAGACAAAGAAATTTGGGAACTAGAGATGTGTACAAAAGCGGTAAAGGTCACCACAATGCAAAATTCATCAAACTGGTTAAATCATCAATGAATCTGCAAGTAGGGGGCAACCTGAAAGCTAATAATTTTGGACTTCCGTCTTCATATTACATACAAGTGCAAAATAGATTATACAAACTAATTCCGCCTTTAGCAACCAATAAAATGGATGGATTTGCAAGAAATAGTAGCCAGTTGACGAGTAGAATCAGAACGAGAACTTGAGCCAGGGAATTACAATCTTGGTCGCTTTCTCCGCTTGTTTCGAACAGGACGACGACGTCGCGCCACTGCTTTCGGTGGCCGGCGGCGAAGTCTTTGGACACAGGAAGAAGTTCCTTGATCCAAGGCTAATCAGCTTCTCCTCCCGATCTAAACCTGGAAATTAAATCCTCCCCAAATCAATCATCACTGTAAACGTCGACTCAGATATAATTAATTTATCGATTAGAAGCAGTGGACTGATTTCGATATTTGGTCGGATTGTGAGTGGTAGATTGAGAGATTGAACGAATCGAAGCAAAAGGCGAGAGAGAGAGAGAGAGAGAGAGAGAGAGAGAGAGAGAGAGGCCTTACTTTCTAAGCTAAACTGAGAATAGTGGAGATCGAAGCCGGAGGGCTGAGCGGAGGGCAAAATCGGCCGCCGGCCTTCCTTAACGTACTGCTGGAGAGCGGCGGCGATCAGCTCACTGACCGTTGACTCCGGCGACATCACCACCTGCACGGGCCCTAGGCTCCGCTGTACGGTTACGTTCAGAAGCAGCTTGGTCAGCTTCAACGGCGCCCGTCCCTCCGTTACAGCACTTCCGTTACTGCTCCCTCCGGCCAGCAAGTCCGGCACCGTCCTCGGCCGGGCCAGCAACTCTCCCATCGTTCCTGATTTCTTCCCGTGGAACGACGACGCTCTCTCCCCCAGCTTCCCTTTCCGGTTCTTCTCCTCCTGCCCTCTCCGGCTACCCTTCCAGTTCGGCATCGCCTATATCTGTGTGTGTGTCTAAGGTTAAAATTTGAGTTGTGATGAGTACCGACTAAGCGACTACCTCAAGCGCCGGTAACGGAAGAACCTGAGGCGGGGGAAGCCGAGAGCAGGGGAGGAGAAGAGGCTCTCAGGTTCCCTATTCCTGTCAGCTATCATAACCTGAATGGTCGACCCGTAACTAGCCCGGCGGCGAGCAGCGAAAACGCCTAAAGGGAGCGAAATCAAACCGGCCCGCGAGCACACTCGGTTATGATACAAACGGCCATATATATATATATATATATATGCGAGGGGAGGAGGAGAGGTGTGGATGGAAGGAACGAAGATAAGAAGCGGCATCGATGAACCCTCCAAGATTTTTCAGCCCGATGGGCCACCGGCCAAGCCTGTTCTGAGAGAGATGGCACTTGCATTGGCCGTCCACCGGCCACAGCCGGTGCGAGTAAGTTGTCCAGTGACGAAACCAGTAACGGCTTTTCCTAACGTGCGCGGCTGTTAGATTGCGGGGACTGACAGCGAGTAAAATATTGACGAGTGGACAAATGGGACGACCACCAAATCAAGGTGACACGTGTAATTCTGACAGTGGCTGTTCCCGATCGTACGTGAAAGTTCGTTCGTAGACAGGCATCACTGGGTGGAGGGTCGCGGGTGAGGCGACGCCACCGTCCACCCAATTCAATGTTGGACATCAAATTGAATGTCAATTTAATATGTAACAGTATTTTATACTAAAACTTTTAACATTAAATTGGTGTATGGAGAATATTTAAAGAATATTTTATAAATAAATATTTAATAAATATTAATTAATTAATTTAACTTAGTATAATATTATTAAAAATAATTAATCACATTTTATTAAGTGATTATTAAAATAAAAAATTTCATATACATAAACAAAAATAGTTTATTTTATATGAACATGATATTTATAAAATATATTAAATATTTTAAAATATATTCAATATTATACTCATTTTATAGATTTTAATAAAATATTTTTATTAGTATATATTTTTTATAATAATTTAATTTATATTTTTAATTATTAATCAAAATATACAAATATAATAAAAGTGATAAAGGATATAAAGGGAATAGTTGTTTTGAAATTATATAAAGAAGGGTAAAATTGAAAATAAAATAAAAAAAAAATTGATGTTGAGTAAATAATACTATTCACTCATGATTGAAAATTGTCTCCCAACATCAAAATAGTATATTCATTGGAGAGTTTCTTGCTCTAAATTGAAGTTGGCGCTCAAAATGGTGCTTTCCTTGAGTTGCTCTGACTTAAACGTATCATCTTACTATTTGCTGGTCTGGCTCAACACGAGTGCCATAGAGCATCAATACCCTTTCCATTGAACCCTTTCAACTAACAATTAGGGGTTAGCCTTATTGAATTGTTTAAATTAAAAAATTAAAGTATAAATAGATAAAATAATTTAAAAAATAAATATTATTTGAGTAAAAATAAGACGTTACTCAAATAAAAAATATATTATTTAATTAAGAATAATTTTTATTTAATTAATTTTTGTGAGTAAATTTCAGTTCAAAAACATTACTAGACTAAAAAAAATTTCGTAATCGATTAATAATTAAGTCTAGAAAATAACACTTTTGTTTGATAATTATTATTTAATTAAACTATTTAATCACTCAACTAAGGACGATTTTATTTTATCAATTAAGAATAACTTCAATTCGATCAATAATTCAAATATAGATATTTTTGTCGATTCGAGTATTTTAATTTTTTTTCTATAAAGAGATTGAACTGAACTCAAATGACAAAAAACTCAAATTTAGAAATCGAATCAAACCGATGTACAAATTAAACTAAATAGAATCGCTAATTTCTACTAATTCCAATATGTTATTTTAATTTAATCGAAATTTTACTCACTGTTACCTAGAGTTATATAAGGTGTTTTGTAAGAGCATAAAAAAAAAAAAACCATAACATAGTTATATAATTTATATTTCATTTTAAGAGTATAACAATTTAAATAGTTAAACATAACTTATTAAAGAATAATACAAAGTCAAGGAAAAAGTATGAGCACTGAAGAGGAATTCCCAATGCTTGACATAGGCAAGTCAAGCGACACTGGCAGGGCGAGTTTGGCATACATGGCCTTACAAGTCGATGGAGTTAGGCAATTTAATTAGACGGGGAGTAGGGCCACATTAGAGCAACCGGTTGAACTAGAGCAGCAGGTTGGCCACGTTAGAGCAAGTGGACGCTCCGCATCCCAATTTTATGGATGATAGAGGGGTGGTTAGGCCTTCATGAGGTTGGAATTTAATAAGCAAAAGATGGAACGAAATGGCGTGCTCATTTGGAAGACATGACCAAAGACGATACAAGTGACTTATAGATATCAGGTAGGTGCATGATAAATGAGGGCAGGGCCGGCTGAAGGGGTAGGTTAGTGAGGCAATTGCCTAGGGCCCACCCCTTCAGCTCAATAGATAATTATTTTAATAAAATAAATTTTTTATTTTTTATTAAGAGTTGGGGCCCCTAAATTAGTGATGACTTAGAGCCTCCAAAGCCCTTGAGCCGCTCTGAATGAGGGCTCATGATAGGGATATAACAAGATTTGTGTAAATAAACTTGTGAAGTTGATGCATCTGATTAATTAATCACATATAGATGATTGGCATTCCACGAGGGAATGAATCTCTCTACCTGGCAGGCAACGCATTAGAGAATGGACGCCAGATGCCCTTACCTTGACACCTTTTATTCGCCGAAAGAAAATTATTTAATTCTTAAAACTCATCAAATAACTTAAGTAACATGATACCGCACGTAACTCTCAAAATGCCACTTAATGAAAACACGATGAAAGTATCTTTCACAGTGGAAATAACTCATTATAAAAATAAACAATATAATAATTTTTAATTTAAATCACCACGTAACTTAGCTTATTTGGTGTCCACGTGACACCAGATGATTTCTAGTTGGCCAGTGGACCACGATGTGCGTTCACGTGGCGGTGGCAAAATGGGAAATGTATGGAATAGACTCTGAGGGTGTATGGATGGTAGAGTAGGTGCGCGGTAGGGAAACATAATATATTCCACATAGGCAGGGTGGGAGGCAAATGGTGGCTGAATCATCAAATATGGGACCAACATATGCATAGCGCCGCTCTGGTGACGTGGGTGTTTCCGCAACTTGGTTCAAGGTTAAGTTAGCACAACATATTAATATATGGTATTAAATGACATTTTAAAATTTAAAATATAATTTATTTATCATTAATTATTATATATTGCAATTATTAACAAATAATTTATTTTTATTAGACTATAATATTATGGAAGCAAATTTTTTTATCTCCTTCGCAAAGATAAGGAGTCTATTATGCGATTTTGAAAGGATGGGATAAGAATCCTATTTGTGGTTGATATTGTTGGGTGTAGTCTAGTTCTTGTTGTGATGAAAATTAGGTTGAGTTGATTTACGGTGCAATAAAATACTATCTTACAAGAAAATAAAGTTGCGTTTTTATAAAATTGAATTAGATATATCCTTCAAATATATAAGAATATTTTAAAATTTTATGTTTTGAAAAATAATAACAGTTAATTTAAGAACATTTTTTTTTTCAATATAGAGTTAAATTCAATCATTTAATAAAAATATTTTTAATTTTAAATTAAAAAAAATAGATCTTTTGGCAACCATTACCATCATACAAAGCAATAATTGATTGAATTTTTAGCCATCAGATAATTTAAATTAAAAGATATAATCATTAGTACTTATGTATTAAAAACACACAAACGATAGCTAGAAGATTAATTGTCAAATCAATTAAACGAATGATAATAATGATAATGATGAACAAGAAGGTAAAAAGTTTCAGTTACTAATCAATTATTATTGTGGGGGCCTCAACTTTTGTTTCCTTCAACTTATATATATGTACAGGGGGTTTAATAATGTAATTGTGATGCTTGCGTTGTATTAATCAGAAGAGTAGTCTACAAAGTAATCATTATTAATTATCATCTACTTCTGATACCAAACTTGTAGGGATCTAATCCTTGGACGTCTACGCAGATTTCGTCGAAAGATAAGGAATCTGTAACTGTCGCCGGAACCTCCATTATTGGTCTCTCATTAGTGGGTCTTGCCGTCCCATTCTTGTTGCTTTCATCCTCCTCATACCAATTATAATAATTTATCTACATTTACTTAAAATTACTACGTTGTTCGCGACCAACCACGTTACAATTGTCGATACGGACAATTTGAAAGAAAGAACATGGGCTCTATGAGGGTGGTGGAACGCACACACCTCCCCCACTAGCCCACATGACGTATATATTCTCTATCAGTGAGTTTATGGACAAAAACTCTTTGGACCCGTGCAGTCAACTGTAGCCAAAACTTTAGCCTCCGTGTCGGACTGGGTGGGTCCGCTGCTCCCGCTTCTGCCAAAATTCAAAATAATTGCTTCAACTATTTTATTTCCCTTCTAAAGGCTGAATTTTTTTTATATTTAATATTTATAAAAAAATAGTGTAAGCCATTTAAATTAATGCATTAAAAATAAGAAATATATATGTTAAAACAAAACCTAATTACAGAAATTAGCGAAATTATTATATCATTTTTACAGGGTTGAAAGTGGCATTTAATTGAATATTGTTCATTTAAGATGGGGGATGATTGGTTTAAGGTGGTGTTTGGAGCAAGGAGGAAAAGGACGGCGGAACTGGACGAGGAGGCTGGGTCCGCCTGGTGAAGGCGGGGACTGTGGGGGCTGGGACGAACGCGTGGGTGAAGGGAACAAAACTGCAGTCCGGCCTTAACTTTGAGGCGGCTGCCGTTTCTTTGTCGTGATACCAATTGCATGGCCACACACGCATACCCGCCCTTGGACAAGTGGGTACTATTACTACAACCACTCATAATAAACACGGCCATATATTTCTTCCCACCCCCCTCGTTGTCCCCACGTTCCCAAATTCATTGTATGGCTCCCAAAGTTCTCGTTCTATCACAGTCCTCGGGAGCAAAAAGGTGTTAACCCACACCTCGAGGGCCCCCCATGAACTGCCCCACGTCACGTGAGGGGGGTAAATCAGGAACCCAACTGGTAGGTGACGGGGAGGACCAGTGCGAGCCGCCCACAAGGACCCCTGAGGAGCAGGAAATCCCACACTGCAGCTTGTCCAACTCGATCCTTGCCACTCGAGAGCAACTCTACCCGCTCCTTACCAACTGAGCTGTGCCCTGGGGGCAAAAAATTTTACAAAATATATAGTTAAAGTTCTATCACAGTCCTAGTTTAACTAATGGATAATAATGTGTTCCATTATGAAATTTGGATAGAATATAAATTATGATTAAATTATTAATTATATATATAAATATAAAATTTTATATAAAAAATTTAGATAAAAAAATTACAGATAAAAAGAATAAGACATCACTAAATAAATATCGTTACAACAAAAATAATATTATCACGCCCAAAATATGAAAGAAAACGGGCTGAAACCAAAAATCAACTACATGTTGATCAATGCAAGGATTAACCAATTTTAAAACTTTTTCAAAACTAAAACATACACATCACATCGCACAACGGAAGCGAAAATAAATCCTTACAAGACCCGATATTCATCATCCATATGCAATAAAATAAAACCCATGGCATAGGAAGGGGTTTTTCGATATAACTTTTGGATGAAGGTCTCATGCGGTTATCCACACAATGCCCTCTCATTTTCTGTCTATTAAGTTCCCGCATACTTGCAATGTCTAGGTGACCAACCTGTCTGCACAAATATAAAAGACCAAGTTCGTTCACACCTGAGATACTTACAGAACCTTTCAACGGAGTTGTGCTAAGACCCTCTAAAAAAAAGTGACCCAAAACTTCACGCAATCTCAGTTGCATCATGGCTGTCCAACAACTAGATAAAGGAGACAATGATGAGAGTATTGCACTAGCCAAGCTCAAAGTAAAAAAGAGCAATGGCCGCAGTTGAACAAGGATTAAGAAGAAGCAACAGAGAAGCAAGAACAGAAGAAGAACAAGAAGAAGATGAACACACAGAAGGGAGCAACTCATGAAACCTCTTTTAACCCTCTCAATTTCTTATTTCAAAGTGTAATCTGCCAAGCCTTGCCCTCAACTTCTCATGTACGCCTTCTTCTATCCTCATGCCTCAATCATCATATGCATCAAAACATTAATGCTTTGATGCGACAAAGCAACCAAGCATTAATGGTAGAAATGGTCGACCATTTGAGGCACTCGATCGATCTACTTGAAGTGGCTAACCTTCCTCATGCACCAGTTGACAACACACAATCGATCTACCACATAAGAGCACCGATCGACCTATTCTTTCCAACCATGCTCCAAATTTGTCTAACTACACTAAGGCCTTGCTATCCAATAGCAATCTCCCATAACCATAGACCCTTGTGTCCCACACATAAAATAAAAACCAACATCACTGTCCCACAATGACGAGGAACCCACTAATAGCAACTGATCACTAATCTGATACGTTACTCAGTATGCGTGTGACTTTCTAAATTTATAACTATGTAACAATCAAAACACGTTAACTCCTTGATGTCAGCTAATCCCATCGACTTACTAAGAGGATCTCTCTAAATCCCTACAGTATCCTGAAAGATCCTAAGTATTCTCTAGTTAGAACTCAAGATGATTCTAATTGCAATGAAGTCCAACTTCATATAAACCTATTAAGGCTCATCGATTATCGTGAATTATAGTTCTTCCACTGACTAACATCCCAACCAAGTGAGAGCCATGGGCTGATTAAACTCACAGGACTCGGTAGCTAGATTTGATCTAATAAGGTATGATCAAGGTAGCATGTTGAATCCAATTAGACATTAGAACTTTTTCTAATTTCATGCTTACCCTGGATAGAGAATTTTCAATCACCACCAACACAGACTATGTAAGATGTATGCCTCCATCTAATGGAGATTAATGGATCACATTAGTGAGTATCTACCTCCATACACCACTGTACATAAACCACACGGAGAACATTCCCACCTCTTATATCGGATGGTTCCGCTCAACGACACATCCTTGACATCAGTGCATAAGACACTACGTCCGTTATGGTCTAAGTCATGTCATTTGTCGCAGGCGTCACATTTAGTGGATGTTCTACCAATACCCACTCATATGTCTACTATGTGCGTCACATACAATATGGCGTGTGACTCAACACCCTATTCTCATTACCTTCCTATGCTAACTGTAACGCCCCGCTTTCCCGGGTGCGTTATAAATTGGGACAATTCCAGACAATAAATTTTTTTTTCTTTTAAACACTAAAGATAAACCACATCATTTCTCGAATCTGTCCCAGAATTCTCAATTATTTTTCTTGTAAGAAAATCACTATACACATCAAATGCAGAAGCAAAGATCGAAACCTGATATCTTAACATTAATTATAAATAAATTCTTACATCTTCAACATTCCTCAAAACGTTCAGAATCTAAAGTAACAGAACTTAAATACAGGGGCTACGTTACGTATATTTCATTTCTCATGCACTTTGTTAAGTGTTATTTCATGCCTCATTTATCCTCGTATCTGCTACAATCTTCACCTGGAACGTTTGAATATTCCAGGGGAAAAACCCAAGTTAGATGATGAATCATCTAAGTAAGGGTACATAATGTTATGTCATGTGTGTATGCAATGTCCTTCATCGTAGGTATTAACTGCACCCCTCGTGCTACCTACCATTTTAGCGACCACCTCTTTTGAAACCGGGGTGTATGGGTGCACCCTTGGTAAGGCAGCAGTGCCAGTTCATACTCCCTACGGCCTCATATGCGTGTGATCAATGATATCAACGTGTATTCATGCATGTCATAGTCATGTATGCTTCCTACGTGATGAATACATATCAGGACATGTTAATATGATGAAAACATTTTTGAGGAAGTACCATTTACCTTCTCAAGCTTATCGAGCTACTTTGATATTTGCGTCTGCCTTATGCATTGCCTCGATTTGCGTGTCAACCTCAAAATTTGACCAGTCACTTCAACTTATTCCTCAAAACATCCTAATTATCACATTTATTTAAATAAATATTAAATTCTATTTTTCCATAATTTTTGGCATTTTCTATAATTTTTTCTCTATTTCTTCCTAATTTTCCTCAATAAATCCAAATTAAATATTTCCAAAAATATTTTCTCAAATATTTCACTATGACAATTCATAAAATAATATTCTTGAATTTCTAGAATTTTTAGAAAATTTTACTTACCTTGATTTAGCCTCTCCAGTTTCTTCGGTATGCGTGTCATATTCCCGAAACGCATGCCTAGACTGTTTTTCTCTCCAAAATCTTTGGGATATTACCGAAACACAATTTCCTATTTTCCAGAACTTTTCTAGCCTTTTTCTCTATTTTTTTTTCATTTTCTTTCTCTTTTTTTTTCTTTTTTCTTTTCTTTTTTTCTTTTCTTTTCTTCTCATTCTTCTTCTTCTGCCTTCTGCAACTTACGCACATCTTCTTCGTCTCTTTCCTTTTCTTATTTTTTTTTTCTTTCTTTCTTTTTCTTTTTCTTCTTCTTCTTCTCTTTCTTCTTTCTCTGCTCCTGCGTGAACAGCCTCTGCTTCTTCTTCTTCTGCCATGGATGCACAGTCCCCCCCATGCCGACGGTCCCCCCCGAGCCCACCGAACCTCACTGTCATCACCATCTTCCCCGCATTTGTTGCTGACCGCGGCCACCTCCCCTGCCTCACGCAGCTGCTAGGCTTTCTCCCGGACAGCCAGTGCTGCGCACGAAGCTTACGGCTATGGCCGCTTGCCTCCAGCTCCTTCACGACCCAGCTCTCTCTCCCTCCATCTCTTCTTTCTCCCTTGCTTTCTATCACTCTCGATCTCGCACTGTCTCTCCCTCGACCACGATCACTACCAATTTATAGGCGGTGGCTTCACATAAATATCACTGTTACAAGCTTGCCCACCACGCACATCATTTAATATGAAAATCTCCACAAAACTTGCTGCGATATCCTTAAATCTTGCTGCCACAATCTCCCTATTTTGTGGCCAAAATCTCGGCCATTAAAGCTTTGCGAAGCCATTACATTTGCAGCATGGGCAGCCTCACAGCACACAAAGCACGTTTTTTACATATATATATATAACTACATTAATATATATATATAGAAAATTACATAATTAATTTTAAAATTATACATTAAACCCTAAATTTCATCCTTATTACACTAGTGCATATCTCTAATTGAAGCTTCGAACTTGAACCTCAAATTAATTTGCATTATAATACTGAAATTCCATAATTAATAATCCAAATATTAGTTGAAAATGACGATTTTGCCCCAATGTCCTTATCGGGCTATCGTTTAATCCCGAAACCACTGAAGGGTTGCTCATTACTCAAAACCAGAGCCGCCCTAGGGTTCCGTTGATTTTTCGGGAGTCTCCTACAACGATTCGATTTTATAGCCTAAATGGCAGCTATATTTTAGCTGTACCAAAAACTATTCCCGATTCAATTTTTTTCAATACCATAAATCCTATCTCAATATGCTCGTCGAGTCCATATAATTTTTCTTAGATAATTTCACTCTAAGGCATTCTCTGCAGTCGATTCGGTACTAATAACTGCTATCAAATCAATTTTTCGGTATTTTAAACTCATCAAAATTATGTGGCAACTTTATACGAACGTGGGATATTACACTAACAATGGTAGTAGCCCATGTGTCGATCCACTATGTAATACCCAAGAATTTCAAAAGTATTCAAGAGTAAATTATCTTAGGGCAAAAGTGAAATTTTCAAATAAATTGAGGATATAGGGTAATTTCTTACCGCTATGAATGACTGAATCGACTACATGGAGTGCCTTGAAGCCAAGATGTCAAAAAAAAATGATATGGTAGTAATGAGTATTTTGAGGCATGATTTATGGCATCGAAAGAAATCGAATTAAGAACGATTTTCAATATAGCTAAAATACAATTGCGATTAAGGCTGAAAAATCAAATTGTTATAAGAGACTTATGGGAAGTCAATAGAATCTTGAGGAGGTTCATATTCGACATGTAGAGCAACCTTTCAGCGGTTTCAGAAAGAAACGAAAGGATTTACGGTCAAAATGAAGATTCGGACCTAAGTGCAGTTTCTCGAAATTGCCAGAATGAGGTCGAAATGATGTTTTTTTAGAATCTTTGGGCATGAAATGGAATTCTTAATACTTGAGGGTCTTAATCAAAATTATGGAAAGTTGAGGGGCTTTGTGTAAAAGGGACAAAGTGTGAAAGCAAAAACTAGAGGGAGTAAAGTGCAATTAAGCAAAAATATTGGCAATGGGAAACCAACCAGCCCACTGTTGGTAGCCGACAGACTATTTCAGCCACGGTACCCGAAGAGGGTTGGTCGGGGAAGCTTTTGGGTCAAATGCGAGCCGACAACAGCCACGGGTGGATAGATTTTGAGAAAATTCGATCGAAAGTTCGGCCGCTTTGTCGAGCGCCTGCAAATTGCTTTTTGTGGTCGGGTGAAGGCAATTCCAGGCCGATCTAAGGTAGGTAGATGCTCTTAAGGCCTTGGGTTGGCCAAGCATGGGCAATTGAAGGCCTAAAATAACCTATAAATAGGGGTTCATGATAACCGAATTTGGAGAGATTTTTGGCTTCAAATCGACCCAGATTATGAACAAATTGAGAGGTGCCAATAAAGGGCTTTTGTTTCCCATAGCTTGAGGATGAATTATGTGCATTTTGAGGCATTATGGTCGAGGTTTGACAGGGTTTCAATGCCTCACCGGAAAAAAGAGGAGATCTGCCTGGCCGAGTCTTTGGCAAGCAAATTGGAGGCTTACGGTGCTCCTTTCAGGCTAAAAAGCATGCCATATGGATCGATTGGAAGAGGCGAAAAGGATGGCATCGGAATCTCCAATCTCTGGTGTGCCGTCGCTTGAGAAGAAGGCCGACGCGTGGCCTTCACGGCTTTCACACGCAGAAGCCACGCGCGGTGCATGCAAGCACGTCCCTACTTGGAAAATTCTGGGAAAAATCTTAAAATTCCTTGAAAAGTATGCTTTTGAGAGTTGTGCAAAAAGTTTTGGTGTTTGTCTCCCCTGTTTCTCTGTTTCCGCAACGACCAGTCTCGTTTTGCATGCAAACGAAGATTGGAACTAAGTTCTGAAATTTTCCTTTGAAGTTCTTAGAATATAATAAATTTTTGTGAAAAAATACTTGAAAAAATAGTTACGAAGGTATTTATTGAAAGTTTAGAAGCAAAAATGAGAGAAAAATGAAGGAAAATAGGAAGAAATTGAAGTATTGAGATACTTTATGAATAAATATGTTTTATAGGATTGTTGTATTCGAGAATTAGTGATTGGTGCAACTTTTGGAGTTTAACACGAAAATTGAGGTAGTGCACGCAAATAGAGACTATGCGCGTTTTTCAAGGTATTCTGAATTTCGTCTAAAAAATGAGTGGTTTTGTCTCAAGAACTTATATATAATATGTTTGCTTATAGTATGCATCATATTTATGAAAGTTATAATCATTTTGTTATATTGCATAAAAAGTCGTGATTTTCACATAGCATGATATTATTGACATATTGATACTCATGCATGGGATTGAGATGTTGTCCTGAAAGTTATGATCATTATTTTCCCTTTTCATTTTTAGAGCAAAAAATGAATTGTGTTTTCTATGTTTTGGACTTAGAGATTGTTTTGATTTAAAATAACCAAAACAACATTATTTTGGGTTTCTTTTATAATTTTTTTTTATTTTTAAAAATGACAAAATAAACGCATTTTCATTGTTTTAGAAAATTAAAAACTAAAAATAATCTGAAAACAAGAAAACAAACGCAGCCTAAATAAATTGCCTTCTCTTTTTCATGTTTTAGTTATTTTGGCTGAAAATAGACAAATCAACTTTGTGTTCTTTTGGGTTTTCTTTATAATTTTTTTTTATATTTTCAAAAATATGTTTTTGAAAACAACAAAGTAAACGAATTTTCACTATTTTGGAAAACTAGTGAAAACAATAAAGAGAATAATCTCTTAAGTTTTTAATAAAATCTCTTATATTTATCTTTCAAAGATTTCAAAAGGCCAAATAGTTTTTTTTTTTTTTTGCACAAAAATTTTAAATCTAATTTTTTTTTGAAAATCTAATTAACCCCCTTTTAGGTGTCTATTACTTTTTTTCAGATAAGTATAAATGAAGAAATGATATTTTTATAAATGTCAAGAATACATCAACACTCTAGCTTTTAGAGCACTATTACTAGCAAAATATCACTAAAAACGATATAATTGTAACTAATTTCAGAACATTGAATACTTATTTATAGAGATAAAATCATCTATAAATATATAAAAAAATTATATTTTAATCAAAAGATGATTCATGAAAATATTTTTCTCAATGAGATAAATTTAACTTAAAATCGAATTTGACTAACATTCAAATCACATTCAAATTCAAAATCATAATCACAATCAAATTAAGAATTTCAATCTCAATTAAATTTAAATTCCGAATCAGAATTATAACCTGGACAACTGTTTAGATTTAATTCTTTCTGATCTCATTGCCCTTGATAGTTAGTTTGAGATTTTAATTATATTATTGATTATTGATTATTGGTGTGTATAATAATAGTGACTTTTTTTAATACTTAAGGAGGAAATGACGTTAACACCTATTATATAATATATATATATATATATATATATAAATCACTTGGTGCTAATTAAGGGATTGCGTGTGGTATGCAAGTTATCCGATCCACCCACCCCAGGCTACATTAATTAACTGTTAATGTTCAACATTATTAGTATTACGAAGCTTAATTTAACTTCCTGTCACAAGTCAGTTTTGCTTGCACGAGTCGTCCTTGGACTTTTTAATAGGATACATAAAAATCTACAGCCGCCGCAGCTTTTGAAAGGTTTCTCTGGCTCTCAAGAAGGAAAAACAAACTGGCTTTGGAGTTTGGAAACTTCAAACTCTTGACTGTTCCCAGGAATAATGCCAGTTCTGGTTTGGTTTAACTGACGCCCACGCCCAGCTTTTAATTTGTTTTATTTTTTGTTTTTAATTAAAAAATATAAAAATATATGTTCATTATACTGGTGTTTATAATAATTGGATGTGGTATTCTTGATGTTCAAAAATTTATAATGAATACTATTGTATTTTAGTATCCCTTTTCCTCCTATTATTAATTAACCATAGTTAAATATTTCAAAATTATCAAATTATTCTAAAATAATACTAAAATAATACAATCGTATTAGAGTAACCTTTTCGTAATTCTAAATTATTTTCATAAGTATTTTTTAAATTATGATTATTAATGAATTGAGCAAAAATTTGAATTTATGTAACATGTAGTCTTCTTTAAATTATAGGAGGTCTAAAGGTAATTTATCTAAAATTCTATATGGTTAGAACTTTTATTTATATACTGTTTTCCCCCTTCTTTTTTTTTTTTTTTAATCTTCTTCCATGTTAAGCCTTCACCCTTTGATGTGTTTTTAAGAATTAAAGATTAATCTTCAGTGTATATGATAGAGAATAAAAGTGCATTTTCAAAAATTGATGACACTGCTAAGGGAGGGAGATAGGTCGGTGCGAGCAAGATGCTTAATTGTAAGATGATTTGTTAATGTCCTCTCGTTGCCATATAAAGAAATTAAAACCTCCAAAATAGTTATAGGTAACAAGATAAGTAAGGGTTAAAAATTATGTACACTATAATTATCATGAAAAATATTTATACTCGAGCAGTCTAACCTTATTAAGTTTTCTATTTTTAAGTAATCTTACGAGATGTCGCCCTTAATTTCTCAAGAAATTCTTAATTTTATAGAAGAATTTTTTTTTACATTTCTAGTGGGTGAATTGAGTTGATCTAACCTGGTCTTATATTTGAGGGGCCCAATTTTGCAAAATTCCTTACTTTTAAAAATATCTCCCAGAATATCTTAAAAAAAGTTCCTTTATCTTTGTAAAAATTACTCGAAGGTGGCACCTAATGAGCATGTAACTATTAATTCGGGAGCAAAAAGTGTTAATCCACACCTCGAGGGCCCCCCACGAACTGCCCCACGCCACGTGAGGGGGGTAAATCAGGAACCCAACTGACAGGTGACGGGAAGGACCAGTGCGAGCCGCTCACAAAGACCCCTGAGGAGCAGGAAATCCCACACTACAGCTTGCCCGACTCGATCCTTGCCACTCGGGAGCAACTCTACCCGCTCCTTACCAACTGAGCTGTGCCCTGGGGGCAGCATGTAACTATTAATTGCCCATATTGAAGATTGATGTGTCATGTAAAACTATGTGACCAATAATTGTATCAATATATATATATATATATATATAAAACAATTGAAGAAAGGATAGTACTTCTTGGAGGTGACTCCCAAAACGTTATTTGAACATGTGGGGGTGAGGTTCTTTATTTTCCTTGTTCTTGTTGTGGGTATGAAGAAAATTCATCAAGGGAGCCACATTTGTGTCCAGTCTCCATCAATATTATTGCATGATTGCAACCAGCCATTTCCCAGGGCAAGCTATGCCTTATCTTGCTTTTTCAATGCAGGTAGGTAGATTGTATTCATAAAGAGGCCCCATCAGATCACCCTCTAGCCTTTCATGTTCCTGCAATTTGCAAATAAAAGGACGTGACTATGTGTAGGGTATAATTTAAGGTAGTTATTATAATATAAGATTAAAATATCTTTTGATTAAGGTATGAAATCATCGAAATAAGATTAGAAATTATTTTAAAATTTTTATTAAATTATTTATTAAATTTTTTAAAATATATTAAAAGATATATGCATTATTTTTTTTTATATCAAAAAATATTTTAAATGAGAGAGATAAATATAATTAAAAATGCTAAAAAAAATTTGTAACTTCTTTCATAAATATTACTAATAAATTTAACAAATATATTAAAAAAATAAATATTTAAAATATTTTTTATATCTTATTTTTTCCTATCTATACCTTCCTTTAGCAAAAGAGACGCAATACAATAACGAGGGCGAGGGCGCGATGCTGTAAAAGAGACCTGGCACAAACGCAAGAAAACAGGTACTGTACTGATATCAAGGGTAAAATTTTTGCATTTAAATATATTTTAAGAATACTTTGCTTATTAATAGATAATTATTAATAAATTGCATCATTTCATCTAAAACTTTTGTGTATAGAAATAACGAACAAAAATTCAATTACCAACCTTGCATGATAAGATTAAAAAGTTTGATATTTTGACTATCTAAAATCTCTGTTATATATTATTACCCTAAATTTAGAAGAAGAAACACGAGCAGTCACTCTTAGAAGTTTTGAAGACAATCATGCAACCCTGAACCATTATGTACCAAACACTGAAAAAGACCCTAAAAAGCAATCCATACGCCATGGCCATTTCACTCCTTCCAGCAAGAGAATCATCACCTATTTGGACAGAGCAACTCAGTTACCATAAAAAAAACGTAAGGTCTCCCTTCAAAAAACCGAAACTGAAAAACAAACATGTGAAAATCACTGCTATTTTATTATCACATGAGAGATAAATCTATAACATTTTCCAGTGCCTCAAACTACTAAATACTAAGTTACCCTCCAAAAAATGATGTGATGCGGTTTTGCCAAGCTACTATATGCTTTAACAAATTAGCCGGCACTACGAAATAATTTGTAATACAACATACATAAACACACACACACAAAACATCTCACTGTAAACCAATATCCAAACTGGTGTGCAGTGATAATATGTGTAAATCCTCCTCTGTTGCAGCATATGGCCATTTGCAGCTAGGTGGGTTGGAGTGTCCTAGGTTTCTTCGTGATTTTAGAAGAGTATTTTGGATCGAGAAGTTTCTTAATCGCCTGCTGGAAATTTGCTTCACTTGGCGATACGTTTGCCTTGCTGCTCTCAGTTTCCCACATTGGCCAGTTGTGTTTGGAAAACTTACTGAACCAGAAGGGGGCTTTGGAGGAGGAGGAGGACAAGCCGGAGAAGGTTCCAGTGGTGATTTCCCATCCTTCCACATTGTAAATAAGTGCTGTAGTTGTGGGGGAACCTGCAAAGCCAACAGAGAATGCAGTTAGCATTTGAACAAATTAACTAGAAGAGTAATGTGTCGGCTTAAAATTAAATCTTTGGCAAATAATTTTCTAAACTATGAAATAAATTAAAATAGTTTGTGACTGTTTGCTTAAACTCCAAGATCATTTTAAAGGATCCAAGACTTTTCATGTTCATACTTCATCAAACCAGGCACTTATTTTTCAAGAATCCTAGAATTTTCATATTCATATTTTCATCCAATCCTACCAACAGTTTCCTAATAAACAAGCTTGAGCTAGACTCAAGCTTGGGGCCTGAGCCCAATAAAATTCTTAACAAAATCCTAACCTTTTGTCGGTTCAGCTCATTTGCACCTAAAAACTTGCTGCATTGAAATTCAATTTGTAGCAGCCTTGCTACATTTTGATTAATATTTAATATTAAATATGGTTAAATTTTATTCAATTTTTAAATTGTGATTCAACTATTGGGAAAAATGTTTTTAAATCTTAATATAAATTATTTTATTTAAAAATACCCAGATGTTGTAGATTAGTATAGCATAATTGGATGGGTGAAATCAACATAATATGTGTGTGTGTGTGTGATAAGATTGAATAAATTAATAATTAAAAATTCAACTCCAACTAGACCAGCCCACGAAAGCCCACATGGGCCAGACCAAATCAGCCAGTGGCCATGCTGGGCCACCCTCCTTAGGGGGAGGCACAGCCGGTTCTGGAGACAGGCGGTGCCCAACTCAACATGTACAGTGGAGAGATGAGTTGTGTGGAAGGATACCTGCCAAACTGATAAGAGAAAGGAGGAAGAAGCTTGTTGGTCAGGCCAGAAACCTTAAGTAGTTAGATGCTATAATATTTCTTCTTCCATCCCTCTTCAGTTCTTCACATGAATGCATGTATACTTCCTAGTTGACCATGGAGAGGGATTTGATATCCCAACCTCTTGTTGGTGTATGACTAAGTATCTCCTATGTGGTGGAAACCAAACCCAAAAAGGAGCCAACACAATTGCAATCGAAATGAAAGAGACTACTTGAATGCAATTAGAATAAACCAAAAAGAAGCACAGAAAGAAATTAAAACGGAACCCCCAACTCATAGCCACCATGTGAAGCCTTGAATCCTTAAAATCTGCACCCGATTGCAGCAAAAAGCTCAATTGGAAGGGTGCAAACCTTCATCACCACCACGTGATATTTGCTTCCACACCACCTTTGACAGCAACAACAGGCTTGCTTGACTGGAGCCCTTGAAGTTTTAAACCATGGCTGCTGCAACCTTCTTGATCAACCATGTGAAGCAGGGTTGCAGCAAACCCTTCTACCCAATGGTAGCAAGATCAACCAGATTGGGAGATTTCTCTCCCAACCCGGCCGGCTTAAAAAGGACCCAACCCTTATGAGCTCCAATAGCCAAGCTAGGCTTTCTAAATGCAAATCTACAATGCCACAGGAAGCTACCCCCAACGACCCAGACTTGACATTAACTGACAGAAATGTGATTAAAAAACCAAAAGCTGACCCAGAAGCAAAATAAGTGATCTGAAATCCATTTGTTAGCCCATAACCTGACCAAAATTAGCGGGAACCCAACCCTAAACCCCACAAAAACATCAAATCAGTCCAATTTTAGGGAAAATAACGCAAAATCTTTATGGGTCCATATTCGTCGAACCTAATGTTGGCCAATTAAACTTATCACTAATAAAAACATGACTCAAATTAATTTAAACTTATTAAATCCAAATTATTAGTTAGGAACCATGATTAGGATTAAACAAACCATTTCAAGATCAGAAAATATTAGAATTAGGACACGAGTGGGTTATTTTGGGTCTATTTATACTAAACATATTGATAGGATAATGACACAAATTATTTGGGTTTTTAGGTGCACCAGACATGTCCACAATGGAGCCCAGCTGAGAGCACACTCTATGATAGAACTATGAATAGATTATTTATATTTTGATAAGGTTCACTCATTAAAACTTTTGTCATGGATCATTTAATAAACTGAAGTGTGTTTATCACGTGGTACTTAAAATCTCCTCGCATGAACTCTTTTCATACTATTGTACTTTCTTAGGTGATAGGGAGACAAGACATAAATGAGATTTGATTACTTACTTGGCACATGTTGATAAAAAATTCTTGATATAATGTAGTTGATCACTTGAAATGTAACAGATATACAACTGCAACATGATGCATAATGTTGTCATATCCATGATTCTTTTGAGCCATGCCTTACAGTTATGAGATTCAAACGCGAGGCATGTTTTATTTGTATTCCTGAACATCTTATTCCTACTATTGATATGATTCATATTTACATACATATTGCATAGGATAAGACTAGTCAGACATTGTAGCTAACATGTATGTTAGCCAGTGGTGTACCACGTCCACACTAGTTAGCAAGGCAGTGAATATAGACAAATATCTTCATATACATGGGTAGTGGTATTTATACTCAGATTCATATACGAAGAGCCTGTTTGGCATTGTTGTGCAATGTAGTGTTGTGGTTGCTCTGCTAGCAATGTTTAATAAAAGCAGCACTTGGTGATTCATGATTGAATGTGGTGCTATGCTTATTAATATGTTGTAGAAATGCAAATGACTAAAAAAGACATTGGTATATCAAATAAGCATTTTAAACAGAGTTGTGACGAGAGAGAGAATGGTCTTAAAAGTAAATGACATTCTTTAATATGGGTCCCACTAAAAGCTGTTGTGCTTTTATAAAATACAGGGGGTCCTTTAGTTTTGCTTAAAAGCAAACTTGTGTTTTTAGAATAAGCGGTTGTGCTTTACTAAATGCTACTTTCTAGCACTTCTGAAAAAAAAAAAAAAAAAGACGATTGTGCTTTTAAAGCACAACAATACCAAACAGGCTCTAAGAATTTGGCTCCATCTTATGTTAGAATTTAGTTCTATCGACAGGGTTGTCCATCAGAGATATAGTACTGTACTGTGACATTTTATTATTTCATGCATGAGTTATATTCATGGTAATCCTAATCTTGACAGTTACAGGTGTATTGGATCAAAAAGAAGTTTGCGAGTCCCTAGAGGGCCCTTTGCCTCCCTAGGGATCTATGCCAGTCACAGCTCCACAATTTGGATTGTGACAGCTGTTAGATAAATTTTCTCTTTGAGCTTTAGTGAGATTTTACTATCGCATAAAAAGCTAAACAACAAGAAAAAATGAGGGAGAGGTCAAAACTCACAGTGGAAACTATGCTTGAAGGAGAAACAAGGCTGCAAGAAGCTAGTGATAATGTAGATGAAGAAAATGGAGATTTTCCGGGCTTTTTTTCCTCGCGATCATCTTTTGTTGAATCCTGGTCCTCGATTACAGACCCAAAACTTGCTGGTGTAATGTCATCTTCATCTTCCTCTTCCTCTTCCTCCTCTTGCCCTTCATCTTCCTCTGCTGCCGGTGAAGTTTTTAGCTCTTGACTGGTAGCTTCTGGAGGCACAATATCTTCTTCCTCTTGCAAACCCTTTTTTGCTTTGTTCTCCTCCTCTTTCTGTATTCCCTTCAGCTCTTCATCCATGTCTTCAATTGTCTCCTCCAGACACAATTCAGCCTCCGCTAATTCAAGCTCTTTCTCTATCAGCTTCATCTTCATTTCACCAGCGTTCTTTTGTTCTTCTGTCCATTTCTGTACATTGTCAAACATTGGCTTGAATACATTCACCACTGCAGTCATAAAACGCACCCATATGTTTTCCCTCTTGACAGCCTCACCGTGTCCATAGAACTCATCAAATCCAAGAGGCAGGAACTGGACCTTCTGTGGGTCCACTTCTTCCCCTTCTTTCAAAGGTGGTTGCCAAAACAAGCGGATACCATGTTCCTTGTCATCCACATAGTTAATTATCCGTCCAGTTGGTGTGTGTAGGATTAGCGGATCTTCAGTATGTACTAACTTTGACGGATCTTCAGGGTCAGGCTCAGGTTCCTTGTTGATGAGGACAAATTCTGGCTTCTCATCTGATCAAAAAAATATGCCACATGAAGAATAAAATAAGCTGTCCATTGAAGAAATATGGACAAAAGTTAACAGGAATTCATCAGAATTGGAGAATGAAGTCTAAACTGTGGAGGCATTAAAATAAAAGTGTATGCAAGAAGTGAATGTGCAAGATAACACTTAAACCGTCACATGAACAAGAATCATAATCTTTTTCATCAAGCAATTGTTATGAAACTCAAAAGTTTTGTGAAAGTAAAAGGTTATTGGCAATCAAGGTTGAACATCTAGGCTATTTGCCAACCTCAACTAAATAATGACAACAGGAGACTCTTCAGATTAAAGAAAAAAAAAAAAAATCAAGATGATACCTTTTGACCACCAATATTCAAGTTCAGCAGGCATGGGTAGTCTCAAAGGAGCTTTGTAAAAGGAGTTCAACCACATCTCCCTTTCTTGATCTACCTCATGAACATATGTTTTCCAATAATCTGGAACCTGATGTATGAAATGTCACTTCTCATTTTTATTAATTGTTATGAAGTTGAAGAGACTATTAAGTCATAAAAAACAGGAGGAAAAAAAAAAAACTAAACAAAACTTGACTTTATCTTACCTCATAGAACTGGTTGATAAAGCCTGGTGCCATCCATACGTCTTCTTCCTCATAGAAATATGGATGTTGAGGATCACTATAAGGACCCCTCTCTTCTCTGACCACTGCAAAGATGAAGCAAAACAAAAAGTTGTGAAGAAAGGAGAGGATACAGAACCAATAAAAATAAATGAATGACTTGTTAAAATCAAACCATTATAAAATAAAAAGAGTAGATGAGATGATAAAAATGAGCTGCAAGGACAAGTGTCTTAAATTTCCAATGCCAAGTTCTCATGTAAAAGGGGAAACATAGAGTTCAGGCAATGGATATCAAGAGACCATAAAACCAATGAGAAAATAAAAGAACAACAATTATTGTATAACATCAAACCAGTAAAAGATAAAAACGAGTAGAAGAAATGTGAAAACACACTATAAGGACAGGTGTCTTAAATTTCCAAGATCATTCAACAATGGTTTTCACAAATAGCATCCTGACAAAAATTCTTCCTTGAAAACCCTTGTAATTTTCGTTACTGTCAAGGCAAAGTAATAATACTACAGTTAAAACATTCAAGAGGTTCAGTTAAAGGGTGTCTCCAATGCACAAAGCTCCCTGCAAGGGTTGGGAGAGGATCATATTTGTATGCCATTTGTGGAATTACAACTATCCCAATTTGAGTATCAAGTTACTTTGGCATGCGAGAATTCTCCCCTGTGCTACATAAAACAACAACCCCCCCCCCCCCAAAAAAAAAAAAAAAAAAAAGAAACAAAACACACACCACACAATCTTAAAAGAAAGGAAAAGGAAGAGAAGTAGAACACATACTTCCATCAGGCTTGTTGACAAACATCCGTGCCTTGGCAGCAGCCACCTCTGCAATACCTGCATGTAGCTGGATAGTGAAATCACAAGAGAAAATTGTCATCACAACTGGCATAACAGCCATATAGAACAGGAAAAGGAGGGGCAAAAGGATATTAAGGGATGAAACTCTTAAGATACCGCTGAAATATTCTCATCACAACCAGCAGGATCTTTCAATAGCTCCCCAAAATAGAACCGACCCTGTGGACAGACTAGGCAAGTCAACCTTCTTACTTTGAATTTACTATATTCATAAATCATAAGACAATATTGATCAAGGGAATCAATTAACAAGCAAAGACCTAGCATTACTGGGAGAACTAGAATTCCGCTACCAAAAAAGTCCAAAATTTTTACTATTGTTATAGATAATGGATCTTCTAGATGATATACAAAGTAATCAACTATTGTAATGATAATAAGTTATTTCCCTTCTCCGAATTGTACGATGTGCTACTCATCGTGAATTATGGGAATCCAAGAAGGACACTGATGGCAGTTCCAAATTCCTATTTAAAAGAAGCAATAGCACAATGCCTACAAAATTTTCCCAGATAGATAGAGCAGCAATCTTATCTCTAATAACATATATTTCATGCACTTACATATGTTGTACGTTCATTGACTTCATATACACCACAACCATGCATTCTCCCATGTTTCCATTCACCAGCATAGCGATATCGACCTTTCTCCCTGGTATCAAAAATCTGTTGCAAATGAGCCATAAAAGACTCTTTCTTGATCATCACACACACACACACACACAGCAGTTCCTCTTTTAGAGTAAAGGCTATAATCTTCAAAGTTGGGGATTCTCATAGAGTTCTTTCAGCTGGGTATGCACATATAAACCATTTGAAGTGTATCAAACAATCAAACTGTGTGTCTTACAATAGGCAAACTTCAGGACTTAAAATGTCTTCAGAATCTTTATGACAACCATATCACGTGTCATGAATATGAAGAGAGGAGCAATTTATTTTTCATTGGAATGACTTAGCATATTACATGCATATGACATTAGCTTTTGGAGAAAAGCATCTACCGTCTATCATTTTTAGTTATCAAGTCAACTTAATTTCTAATAAAAAAAAAAAAGTATCAACCAATTCTTTTAGGTGTGGGGATGGAGGAAAGACAGACCAAGTTAGTAAATCAAATTTATCTGAATAAATATTTCTTGCTGCATACTTTTTTTTTTTTTCCTGATAAGTAAAGCATATTGAATAAATACACTTAAAAGGGAGCACTCGGAGAAACAGCCAACGAAATAAGAAATAGGAAAGGAAAAAATCTTCCATTCACACTGTACAGACTGAACTTGGATTCCATAATTCCATGTCCCTAATCAGGAAAGCTCCAAAAAAGCTACAATATCAGTCTTGGAGCAAGCCATCATCAATACAACACCAAAAACATCGGACATCAAACTCCATAATTCACAGCTGCTATACTACACAGTCAATAAGCAAGTAGCTAAAATCTTCTAATTTCCAGCTTGCCTGCACAAGTGAAAGAATTCCCTAATCACCTTCCACCACCTTTATACATCACTGGAATTTGGCCTAATGTGTTGCAATCCAGGAAAAAAGAACACACAAACTTAGGAAAGACAATTTTTCCTAAATACTTTTCTGAGAGAAAGATAAGTCCCAAGTGCTACACAACAAGAAAGAACTAACGAATAGTGAACAGCTCATTCCAAGACTCTCTCCAGGTCATGACATCCTAACCATTTTTCTGAGCTTCACAATCATTCATGAAATGCATCATAGAGATCAATCTAAACCAAAAATTCAAGCTAACGAGCAACACAACCAATATTATGTGTGTATGTGTGCGCGCCTGCACGTGAGAGAGAGAGCGTAACCTAAACTAGTTGGAACAACAATCTTATTTCACCTCTTTGTCAGGGGTCGTGACATCCTTCAAGCTTGAAAAACTAAAATTATATTCTAGCCACTTTTTGCTTGCCGTGTTATGTGGGTTTATGGGACCTTGGATTATCTTAAATTAATAACCTACATAGTGCTAGCAGCAATTTATCTATTAAAATAGAAAATGTGAAAAGACAAAAAATAGCAAAAGTTAATGAAGAAAACATGAAGATGTTGCCACAGCTAAGATAGAGTGATAAAATACATAAACTCCTGTAGTTTCCCAAGTTCCCTACCCGCACTAATTGCAGATTTAGTTGGGAAATGAGAACCCATTGGTTAACACGCGATCAGGCTGTAATCAATCATATGATACTAATATTATTCTTTTGGAAACTAAGAAAATTAAATATACGACAACACAACAATAACGACAACACTAACTTGGATTCAACAGAAAAAGCATGAAAAGAGGGCAGAGGGAATAGCAATAATTATCAGGTAGCAAGAAAATTAGTCAAGTTCTTAAAAGTAAACATACGGTTTCTTTCTGAATTGTCTGATCCACTCGTCAGTCTCATAGAAAGGGATTTCATGGGTCCCCCCCGCTAAGCGGATACTATCTTCAATATCCATCTCCAGCCACTCCCTGTCTTCTGGGGTCATGAAATCTCTTTTTATTATTTTCCCTTCAGCACGCATTTTTGCTTCAAGCCTGGGAAGATGAAGACAAATCAAACTTAACTTTGGGAAATCTAGGATTATATTTTGTGCTAAATAGGGATTAAACAAAGAACATACTTGGAACCTGGTACAGGTTCAATATCAGGTATCTCAACTTCAACAACCCCATGGCCCTCCATGTTGTTTTGAAGCCATTCACCTTCATACCTACAAGTATAAAATAATCCAAGGAAAAAAAATATGATATTTTACCCAAACCTAATCACATCTTAACCAATTGAGCATAGGAATGAGTACTTTGTGTACTCTTCTAGTGACATCATGAAAACCATGTTGCAATTGCTAAAAATGAAAAAGAGACAAACCTGACTAGTCCTTGCTCAGCAACATAAACACCTTTTCCATGGGCCAAGTCGTCCCAGGCTGTACCTTCATACCTAAAACAAGGTAAAAGATCACAAGAAATTGAAGTAGAAAATTTGACTGCCTACAGCTGTCCAAATATTATCTAATGCATTCTGCAAACCAGTAGTCCTGAATTCTGTTATACGAATTCAACATTCTTTTGGAGGTGAGGGGTGGCTTTCCCAAATCAACATACTCCCATATATCTACTAAATGTTATCCACATCATAAAACACAAGTATGAAACCTAACAAGCATCATAAAGAAGAATTATGACACAATTTACACAAATGTGAACAACAGTCCTACCAGAGCCTGTGGAGGAGGCAGCCGAGAATGCCAATCAAGCAACCGTAACATCATAACAAAAATATATAGTCAGAATCAATGAAACAGCAATAAACCAACCATGATGTTATTAAACATATTACTGAAAAAGAGAATTCAACAATTTGATAAATGTAATATGCCTGTCTTTGATTGAATTAGACATTAATAATAGTTCGGTGAAACAGATTACATCAGTAACAGCCACAAAGACAGGTGAGAACAAATTGAAACAAAATCACATAGCTTGTGCCTATCCACCTCAAGCTGGCCAATTCAATTCAAATATGCAATAGCTCAAAATGAAATGGAAACCTGAACAAATCTTGCTTTCCACCCAACAATAACCACTTAATGACAATGCAAGAAAAAGCTTTAATAGCATACCAGGGCTTTGGCATCACAAGCTAGAATGTCAACAATGATTAGGATTACAAACCAAAATTCTTAGCTCATAATGTACTTAAAGGGCAAATGGACAACTTTGTAGATTAAATCACAAAATTGTAGAAGGAATGCACTTAGCCGAGAATTTACACAAAATGCGCCAGTGACAGTTTTAGAGGATGCATCAATGCATGAAAAATAGAAAGAAACCAAGCAAAATCCACAATAAAGATAGGGAAAGAAGAACAAAAATAACCTGCAATCTCATACAGAGAAGTGGTCAATGAGCTCTAAGCTTGAAACAACACTTCATTTTATGTGCCATACCCATGTCCAACACGTATAGGACATACATACTTGCTAAACACAGCTAGAATCACCAAATTCATACCTAATTTTGTTATCGTGTGTCCATAACTTGAAATGGTGCTTTCGAAACTTCTTTCTGAAATAAAAATCTACAAGGACAATAAGTTCCTACCTAAATATTAAAAACACAATTGAAACTAATGACAACCAACTACTTTTTCCTTGTTCTTGTGTGGTGAATAATGTCTATATTACCACTATTACGAATTCAACAGTATCTCCATGTTGGATCCCTTTTTTTTAGGTTGTTTTGTTGCCATACAAGGCCTACATTCAAAATAAATACAGAGAGTTTGAATTAACATCCTTAACCCATCAAATGAAAAGAGAAATCAAATGGTAAATAGATATCAAGACAATGAAGTAAACATCAAATTTGAGAAGCAACACTTACGAGCTCCCATCAGGGAAAATGTAGCTGACCCAGTTCAAGAACTCCTCAACCCTATCAAGCTCTTCAATCACCGACTTCGGGTTCGAGATATCGTAGTGATTGTCCGGAATCGCCGGGTAAAACTTCCGGTACGGCAGGTAAAATGGAGCAATGGGCGGGTCTCTGCCAGCCCGAACCTCCTTCCTGACCACGTCGACCTCCTCCTCGTCGACAAAAGCTGGGTCCCAACCGGGTTTGGTCATCTCAAGTGGAGCATCCGCCCACAGCTCCTTCAAATCCTCCTCTCGCCAGTTCTCCGGGTCTCTGGGAAAGTTGAACAAGTCTTCGTGGTACTCAATCTCCTTCTCTGCCTTTTGTTGCTCTCTCCGCATGCGTTTGCTGTTCAGAACTTGCATGAACCGCTTCACGTTCGCCTCCGGCCATTCGTCCTCCTCCGGTATGTCCTCGTAGTCGACCGGAGTCTCTTGGACGGTGGATTCGGTCTCGGGCTCCTCCGGCTCGTCCGATTCGTAGTCCGAGTCTGTGTCCGACTCATCGGAAGACGATGAAGAAGAATTATCCGGAAATTGCTCCTCTGAGTTGGGTTCATTTTCCCGTTCTTCTTTTGGGGTTTCAGAATCGGGTCTTGAGTCTTCGTTCGCCATTGTTGGTGAGAGAGAGAGAGAGAGAGAGAGAGTGAAGAGTACGAAGAAGATGAAGAAGTGGAAGAAGTGAGGAGATAAGGTGCGAGATGAAGCCAAAGCTAAAGAACAAAGCAAAGAGGTAAGCTGTGTTTGGGTTACACTCGCTAAATGCTTCAGCCCAACAAGAATTGCCTCCTGTTGGGCCTCATAAGGTGGGCCACAGCCCATTAGTGAAATAATATTTTCCAGCCGACCGAGTCAGTCAGCCAGCCAGGTTGGAAGTGGGCGGTCCACCTAGTTGGCTAATTTATTATTATTGTCCATTATAAAAGCTTAAATATTTTCTTAATCAGTATCATATTTCAGTTAACGGGGTATTTTAGTCATTTTAAAAAGTTTAATTAAGCTTAGCTAATTGTAGGGAATTTAGTGCAAGCAACAAGATTCGTAAAATCAACAGAAATTAATATTATTTTCAAAACCTCAAGAATACTGCTAGCAATTAGTTTAGACGTGTAATTTCTTGAGAAATTGCATATAAACATACAGTGTATATATTTTGTTTGTATAATAATTATACATTAACAATATGTATTAATGTTTTATAATAGGAAATTATATTGTATGAATATTAATGTCTTTTTCTCGCCCTTTGCATTCTTTTGTTTTTTCATTTTCAAAAAGAAAGCATGAAAAATAAATATTATTGCAAACCTTAGATATATTTATGTAATTATCATAAAAAAAAATGACTTCAATATATAAGGGGGTGTTGTTATTCTGGCAAATTAAAGTTTTGTTAAACACACTCCACATTCCAAGTTCAATTCTTGCTAGATGCAGGATTTTCTTAGAATTTTATTTATATATCCAACTTATTATTAGTTTTGAGGAGGTGTACTTTAATGATTCTTATGTATTAAGATGTATTAATACCCATGAAAACAACTAATGTAATACCCATAATTTTTGGCTATGATAAATAGATATACATATTTTAATTAAAAAAAATATGTGCATATATATATTTATAATAGATAATATGAAAATCAATATGAAATTAAAAATAGAAAAATGGTAAATTTTTAAAACAAAGAATTTAAACTGTAAGTTAATTAAAATAAAAATAATTGAGGTAGGGTTGCAATTGAGTCGAGCCAAGCTTTGTTGAGTTTAGGCTCGACTTAATGAGTAAATGCATAAGCTCAAACTCAAGCTCAAACTCAAACTTTAGTCTTAAAGCTCAAGCTCCACTTGTTAAAAAGCTCGACAAAGGTTCAGAGTTGCAAGCGGGGAATAGGTTGGGTTGGTTGCAGACGCCTAGTCAAAGAAAACAAATCGATTGGAGATCGATTGGAGATATGGCGAATGACTGGTGGTCACCTTCACTAAAGAAAGTAGATAATCGCAAGCACAGAGGTTGCATGCATGTCAATTGATTGAAAAAGAGAATATGATAAACAACAAATAGTGTATAGTGTATATCACAACCAGTGAAAAGGAGAAGAAGGTTGTCTATCAATCCAATCCAATATGTCAGAAAAATAAGAAGATAATAGAAATAAACAATGAAGGAAAGGGGGGAATGAATGAGTAGCGAAGGAATGGGGTTTGTTGGAGAGACTATCCCCATTGTTCAGTTTAAATACATATGATATAAATAATGATGACATGTATATGTAATTATGTTAAATAATATATTTATAAACATGCATGTTTTCACAAGCTAATCACGAACTTTTAATCTTATCTGCCCCCAAACCTCTAATTAAGCTAACTCACGAGATAACAAGTCGAATTTTACTAAGTTCAAACTTAACTCATTTACAAATCGAGTTTCAAAGTTGGATCAAACTTGATTCGTTTATCTTAATGAACAAACTCAAACAACATTTTATCAAGATGAACACCGAATCGCTCATGAATAGCTCGACTTACTTGCAACCTTAAAAATAGAGGGAATATGCAAATTTAGAAGGTTGAGAAAAATTAAAATCCATAACAGGGACTAAAGTGTAATTAACAGGGGGCTCAAGTGAATAAGCTTAAAAAAAGGAAGGGTTTGAACGTAATTCTCTAAAGACGAGTAGATTCTAGAAAATTCTAGGGTGCCAAAGTGAGAATTCGGTCAACTTCGACAGTGGATTGTTTGCACTGACATGACCTGTGCCAAAGTGAGAATTCGGTCAACTTCGACAGTGGATTGTTTGCACTGACATGACCTGTGCCAAAGTGAGAATTCGGTGCCAAAGTGGATTGTTTGCACAAACCATGGAAATAGGTGAGTAGTTCACCGCATGAATTACCCATCTTCTTTTTTAAACATGGGCTATTTGGACATTCAAATCAACTAATCCTCGTAATATAAAAAATTACAGATAAGACTCTTTGATGGGATACTTATATCCATATTTATGTAACCTTGACAAGTATTTGTTTGTGGATGACATATAAGATTAGTTGTATCTCACTTAGATGAATTCGATGTTCTTCATCCCAACTCGAGTGCAAAAAGTTAAAAAAAAAATGATGATTTGACTTTTTGAATTAACCTATTATCTTTCTATAATCACTAGGTAGGATATGCATGAAAATTATTTTAAATTCTTATTAAATGATTTAACATTTAATTTGATATATTCAATATTGTCAAATAACCTAAAAGATAGCAAAGGAAAAGAGAAGTTTTATATTAAGTCTACGTGTGTGTGAAAGAAAGACATTTATGTAATTTTTAGTAAGCATGGGCAATTTGGTTATTTTGCTAAATTCAACATGATTTTGCCTAAAATTAATGACACTCATTTTATATTATAACCCTTTTATTTTCTCTCTCTTTCACTTGACATCTTAGCAAGACCAAGAACTGCCAGATACCCTTCCTCTTCCTCTCTCATGCATAGGCCTCAAGCTCCATCGATCTTGCGTAACCGCTGGAACATTTCTGGAAATCAAAAGACTGGAAGCAAACAATTGTTTGGTGGTCGTCGGAATCAAAGATAAACAACAAAAGGGTAATATGCTATCTCTCAAGAATAAGAAATTGAAGAGAAATAAATAGAGAAAGACGTTATTAATTAATTGTTGTTGTTATATCCATCCATATATATTGTGTAAATTCATGGCGATGCAAGTAGCTAGGGTGGGATACACCCGTGTATATGTTTATGCGAATACCCAGTACTATGGAAGATTCAAATCCTTACGACATTATGGTGAAGAGGGCATTTGCTCGCTGGATAGTACGTAGCGCCGCCGCCCATTGTTGTGGGAGCAGCTAGCCACTGCTTGCTATGGATTTAGTTGAAGAATAGACAACCCGCACCCAGCCGCCGCCTGTGAGTTTGGTTGCCGTCGACGTTGCAATTAAGCCTGAAACCATGCACAGGAAGTCTTTGCTTGCATGTGGCCATCACCCACAACCATCGCTAGTCGCTGAATCAAGTGTGCATTGCCGTGTCAACCCGCTGTGGAAGAGATCTGCCGGCCGCTACCGGTTGAGAAGCTAGGAAAGCCCCAGGAAAAGCTGGTTGCCACCGACGTCGTCGCCACTGCGTTGAGAAGAAGCGTCGGTGGGTCTCTCAATCTCCTCGAACAGCGGTGAAAAGGCAGGCAGGTACGGCGAATCTTAATTTATATATTGGAGCGGTGGTGAATAGCTGCACCGGCTGACCGAGTGGCAGTTTGAAGGAGGAGTCGATATGGAGTGGTTGGAGCATACTGATAAGACGCCATTGATTGATTATCAAGTCGAATCAATACCAAATCACTGTCACTGCGGCTCCCTGCAGACAGTGACAGTAGAAACCATCTGTCTGCTGCCCTCAAAAAGTGCAGGAAAAGCCTCAGAAATGACTACTACATCCAGACCAGACTTGGAGTGGAGAGAAGAAAGCCAAGAATAAATTCAATTTTAGACATATTATTGTATATATTATTTTTTTGATAAATCTTCTTCCATCGACTACATATATACTAGAGCTAGCCAAAGTGACATCCATGAGATTAAAATTCTCAATCTTGAGAACGGCCATTAAGAACTTGTATTATTATGTTGATAGTCTTTCTTTCTTTTTGTTTAGAAGAATTATTATGAAAATAAATAATTTAATAAAATATCATTAAATAGAACATTTTTATTTATATCCTTACAAAATTTGCTCACAAGATTATAAAAAAAAGAAGTTGCATACAAGTAGTGAGAACAGATTTGTCCATAAATCAAAATTAGATTTGTCTTTTTGATCATAATTAGGACTCAAAAGGTTATTCCGTTAGTCTCTTTAGTCTTTACCTTACTTTTTTTCTTTAAAAAAAAAACTTTATATATTATACTGTCTTTAACCTTTTTGGGGTTAGTATAATGGGTTTTAAGTAAAAAATTGGTACCAGGATGAAAGAAAATTAAGAAAATAGATTTTATAGTAAAAATGATTTTTGCATAAATATATTCCAACAGAAAAAATTTAAGTGACCAGTGACCACCCCAAACAACACTAATACAACGTGGGCCATGTAATGTAATGTAGCATCCATCTCCTATGCGGGAACGAATATATTTTATTTTAATTTAATTTAATTTATTATGCTTGGTCCCAAATTTTTTTCTTTCTGGTTCAGTCTCTCACATTCCATAATCTATTTCAGTTCACGGGATTTCGGTTGTCAAAGGAACTTAGGGACAGCTTTGACCATTTGATATAAATAATTTGTACTTGGGGGCCCCAACTTAAAGCCAAACATAAAAATGAAAACACAAAATATGGGTATGACTCCCGAACGAAAGAATATCGCAATTAGAATAATGCTTATAGCCTCATATTTGTGCATAAATGCTTATCCTGCAAATATCCCCAAATTTTCTATCCTACACTTGAGATCACAAGGGAATCCAATACCGAAATACTCGACCCCCACGCCTAGCGCCTTCCTCAAGCCAAGCCAAGCCTAGCCTACTACCATTATAAGGCACAAAGCTGTCTTTTTCTTGCAACCATTAGTAGTTCGTGCTGCTGATGCTGAACAACCAATTTCAGTCAGTATCGCAGAGAAAGGGCGGAACTAATGGAAATATTGGCTTTATTTTCAGTTCTTGCAGTGAGCTGGTGTTTTCAAATTAATAAGTCATTACATATGGTTTTTCTATCCTTCAAATCACAACCAACTTACCACGTGTTTGAAACCACTCAAATTATACAAGTCAAGTATGCAGCAGCTCCACAATTTTAAAGAAAGATCTATATAGCAACAAGTCTCTAAAGTAGATAAGACATCAATGCGCAAGCAAAGCAAACAAGTATTTTTCATCTTCATCTAATACGACAACCCAAAAAAACATCCTGGCAATTGGTGGTGTGCATATAAAACCACAACCTAAATGATTTTTTTTTTTTTTTGGTGGATTTTTCAAAATACTATTATTGAGTTGGATGGAGTAAAATACGTTTCCTCGCTCAAACCCAGAGAAGAGAAGAGCAGGTAATCGTTGTATGTTAATAAAACTTCAATGCGAGGCCAGGATTGTCATTTTGGCAGCAGTAGTGTGTTGAGCAGAGCAGACACGCCTAAGAAGTGAGGAGACATTGACTAATGCACATCACGAATTTCACCCAAGAATCTCTGGGAGTGGGAGCAAACAGGGAAACAGAAAAAAAAGAAAAAAAAGAAGAAGAAGAAGTCCTTCTAGGCATCAAAGTTTAATTAATTAAAACTGCATAGAAGTTGAGACCTGAAATCCAAGTCCTTTTTCAATGAGATTGACGGAAGGAATATACAAGGATAGAAAAAAGGTAACACCGAAAGCAGAAACAACGCTCTATCTAAGACGTCAAGCTCTTCTTCTTGATCCATAAAATGGCGGAAATTAACTGCATTTGCTAGTTCAGAACTAAGTTTTTCTCCTCCAATGAGAAAGCTCCGTGTGGTGTGGTCGTCGATTATTACACACATATAGAACTCTAGAGAGAGAGAGAGAGAGAGAGAGAGAGAGAGAGATGTATGTATCACCTCGACCTTCGCTTGTTTGGAACTGTGGCTGATCTGTGTCGCGACAACGGTTTAAGTGGCTCGAGAACTGAGTCTCTGTATTTGTACGGTAGCACTTGGCTCCTCCCACGTTTCGATCGCACCACCGGCGATACGTCCTCGAAATCTCCGTATACATCCGCAATCCAACTCTCGCTTCGCTTTCGCCGCTTCGAACTCGTTTCTGTTACCTTCCGAGACAACTCGCCGTTCCGACTCGCTCTATTCGTCTCCGGTTCTCCGTCTTCGAACTCGCCGGAGACGAATTTCGCGGCCTCGATAAGCAAATCCAGGCGTCCCTCTCTGTGGCGTTCTTTCACTTGATGCTTCTCTTCTTCTGCTTCAATTTTGCTATCTTCCTCGGCCGTGGTTTCTTCGGAATCTCCATTGCCGCCGATCTCCAAGCGCTGGGCTTCTATTCCTTCTTCTTCTTCTGCAACGCCGTCTTCAATTTCTGGAGTATCCATTCCAAACAAATCTACCGCCGCTTTCAGACCACATCCACCGACCGAACTGTCCTCAATCTCCAGGACTTCCGGGACGCCACTGCCATTACACGTACTAGAACCCCCGTTATCCTTCGGAAACTCCGATTGCTCCGCATCCAACGGCGGCGGCGAACCTAACCGGAGGTTCAAGTCGACATCAAAGAAGCCCCTATTATCTTCGCCTCTCAAACATTTCGTATTCGGAGGTGTGGGGGCTCCAGGCGGGGGAAAAGTAGAGATTATGCGTAGAATCCTGCGAAGGCACATTTGCGTTGTGGAACAAGCACGAGAATTGCGTACCTGACTGTTAGAGAACTGCAAAGACGCCATGGATGGATAAAAATCGCTTCACTTCTGAGCTTGTCTACATGTTTTCTGTTGTCTGCACCGAATGATTTCCTCTGATTGCGAAGAATCAAATGCCTCAAAGACGGAGAAAAGAGTTCGTCGAGAGAGAGAAATAAAGAAAGTGAGGAAATTCATTCGATAGTGCGCGTGTAAAAATCAGTGGGAGAAAACCAAAGCAAAGAATACGCAATATATCGTGCTAGCTCTTTCAATATCTTTTTTAATTTTTTTTTAAAATTAGGGCCAAAGTGTTAACATTAACATGGAGTAAACCCACATTTTTTGTTTTTGAAAAGACCACCCAACTCAAGTTAATTTATATTTTAAAATAAAAATTATTTTTATTTAACATAAATTATACTCATTTTAAAATAATATTAAAATTCATTACTGATCACGATATTATCAGTTATGTGACACTTTCTTATTAAAAGAAATTAAGAAAATTATGTGTAATTATTTGTTCTACTTAATATTTTTTTTAATGAGAATTCTATATATGTTATTAGTCATAATTTATAAGAAAGTCAAATTGGGTTTGAAATTAAAAGTATAAGGTGATCTTTGTAATTTGGTCATAAGTTAATTTTAGCTATGTTAAAGTATAAAAATAGTGTTTAAAGGTATAAACATTGTCTATGCCAAACAAATAAAGGTTGATGTGACCCTTAATTAAAAAGTAACAAAATTTTATAAGCAAAATGGTTAATTTAACTCTCCCATCCAATTTATAAGTGTCATCCTACCACTTGACTCGTTTAAATAAAGTTATTTTTAGCACTCAAATGATTTTATTAAATAATAAAATGTTTAGAGTATTTGGACGAATAATTTTTAACTACTTAAGTTAGAAGATTCTTTTTATCATGTGGTTCAATATGCACAAGCTATTGTATAATAAAATATTTTATTTTTGATTAAATTTATAATAAATAGATATCTCCTAATAATATTTATTAAGTATAATAAATATATCTTATTTATAGAATATATGCATTTATTATTTATATTTTTAATTTTAAAATAATTTTATTAGTTAACAAAATATACACATTATCATTGCTTTCAGAAAATTGCAACTTTCCCTATTTGAAATAAATAATGTGCATTTGTTTGTTACATCATAAGACATATCACATCTTTTGTTTTTTTTATTTTTTTTATTGTAATGTCATAGATACATTACATACATACATATTCTGAATTATCCTTTTTAATGGAAGTCGTTGGACACTGGGACATGGCTTTCTTGACGTGGCAGCATAGTTGCAGCTGAACTACACGCGGTCCTCTCTAGTTGGCGTCCGTTTAGGGACAAATACTGTCCCTTTCGCCGCCGATTTTTCATTTTCTGTCTGCTATCATTTAATTTTATTAATTTTAAAAAAAATAAAAAATGTATTTACATATTTAATAATATAATTAGAATGAGTAACATAGCTTATTCTTATTTAATGTTATTAGATAGAGATGGAGATACTGAATAAAAAATGAGAGAGAGACAGAGAGAGTTGAGGATGAATTGTCAGCTCTAAGTCAGATTGAAAATTATTTTTAATAGATAAATAAAATATATGATAGTCCAAATGAATGTGGTACATCATTTTTAGTTCAAGGACTTAATTAATATGACATTAAGTTGGGACATAAAAAGCTTAATACATTATTTTGTCTGTGAATTAATTAAAAAAATGACTTCAAAGATTTTAAGTATTTTATATTCATTGTTCATTCTTGAATTAAATATTTTTATACATTTTTATCCCTAACTGAATCACCGTTAAAAGAGACGTTAATTTTGTCTCATCAGTACTGTCACTTCATCAAATATATAAAATAATAATTAAATACATAAAATAATTTGATGCATACATAAAATAAAATTAATAATTAAATACAAAAAATTTAACAAATACACATATACACAAAATTAACTATACAAATTAATAACTAAACACACAATATCAATCATTTAATACAAAAATAATAAGATATATAATTTTACATAATTAATAGATATATAATTTTACATAATTAATAATCAAATACATAAAATAATTAAATAAACACATATACAAAATTAATAATTAAATACACAAATTAATAGTAACAGCAGCTCGTTTAAGAAGAAGAAAACGACGATAACGTTGGAGGTCTTTGTCACTGCCAGTCGTCGTCTCCGTGCACCAAATCTGATTTTGGGGGAGAGAGCAAACTGGTGGGTTAGGTGGGGGAGAGAGAAAGAGAAAGGATTGGGCAAGGAAGGGTTAGGATTGTTCCAGTTCGTCTGATACAGAGGAAAGAAAAACAAGGGTCCTAAGATCAAGTGAGGAACTGGCCATCCCACTACCTGATGCTTTTGTTTCTTCGACTTCTTAGGCTGGAAATGAGTTGTTTTTAGGTCCTCAATACTTGGAAACTCCATCTCGCACAAGGAAATCAACGTTCACGAGGGAGCTAGCGATAGACAAGGCTCTGGTTTTTGAATAAGGCAGAGACACATTCAAGGTTTTCTCTAGCAATGACGAGGCTACCTCTGTTGCTGTTAGCATATCCGAGCATAACCCCCCTCCTAAGGAGAGTTAGAGGGTGACTAGTTCTAAGGAGAAGCTAGTCGAATCTAATGCTAAGGGTCGATTGCTTGATTTGAAGGGAAGAGCGATAGGGGGTGGCCGACAATTGCTTCACAAAGCCTATCAGATTAGTAGTCGATGGGTGATTATTTCAATGGTAGTTGATGAGTATGGGTAAATCAGAGGGTGACTGGATGAATTAGAGGCTGTTTCAATGGTATATGGGGTACGTGGATCACGAATGTGGGGGATGGGTGAATAAGAGGATGACTGGCTTTTGTTTTGTTTTTTTAAAATTAGGAAAAGAAGCTGACAAAGATAATTTTGATGAGATGACAATACTGATGAGGCAAAGTTAACGCATCTTTTAACGATAGTTAACCCAGGGATGAAAAATGCACAAAAAAACTTGGTTTAGTGATGAACAGTGAATACAAAATACTAGAGGTCCTTAAAGCTTTTTTTTTTATTAGTCTAAGGACAAAATAATGCATAAACCAGGCATAAAATAATGATTAAACTCAGACTAGTCGGGAGATTGGTTTACTATCAATTTTTGTAAAAGAATTTACACGACCTTGTATCGTAAGACTCTCCACTAAGCCAACCAACCATGCATGCAAAGGCCATCTACAAAGTTTCAATGGAAAAACTACCCCAAAAAAAATCTGATTTAAATTTAGATAAATACATAACAGAGACTACACATGATTTAGAATGGGTAGTGTAAGATTAATTATTATGATGTTAACACGAAGACATTATTATACTTTATAGTTGTGTTAAGATATTTATTTTCTTTCACAACACGGCAGTTGCATCCATTAAGCATGATCCATGTGTAAGCGATGGATGTGCAATTGATGCAGACTGGACTAAGACCAACACCTAGAAGTTTCTAACGCGAAGACCAAAAATTAGAGCCCCCGGTCGGCCAGTAAATTATGCAGCGACGAGCAACGACGAAGGGGAGGCAGGCTTGGCGGCGACTGATGAGTTGAGGCTATCATGCACACTTAGGTCTAGGCAAGGCAAGGGGGAGGTGACGATGGTTGGCGGTGACGTAGGCACAGCGATGTGGGCTAGGAGCGCAGGTTGGTGGTGGCGCGAAGTCGCTGCTGGCCTGCTGCAGCTAGCGCTGCTAGTGACACAGGTCGACCGACGGCATCGGCCACACGGCAGTTGACGATGATGAGGAGAGCAGGCAGACGCGGTTCGACGGAGGCGAGAGAGAGAGAGAGTAGAGACAGATGAGGAAAATCAAATTTTGGATCCAACTGAGTTTTACAACTTGATCTCTGCATCTGGGTAGTAAGTGTCCTTGCTGGGCTGGGAATGACTACGACTTGTTAGATGCAATGGCTTCTCTTCTCGAGATTCTGCGTTTTGTACTAATACGAAGGCCTCCGTCACGGTGTCATAATGAATGTTTGAAAATCCTGCGTTTGGCCTTTGGCTGAAAGCAAACGCTCAATGTCGAGCTAACCATATCTAAATTCTAAACGGATTATGATTGATTCCCAAAATTAGTAGGTTTTTAAATTTATTATTTAATTAATTTAAGAAATTTGAAAATATTAAATATTAAATATTAAATTTTACTAAGATATAGATAAGGTTGCAACCAATGATCCCCGAACTTTTCCATTTTAAATTCTAAGGCAAAGGCTTCTGGTTTTCATGCATGCCTGTGGGTGGGTCTCTAGAACATGGTTTTGCTTTTGCTTTTGCTTTTTCATTTGCATTACAACCATGATATATATATATATATCAGCTCACCATATGATATTTACCCAATTTTTATATATAATATACAACAAAAATATTTTTACAACTAGCAGTTATTTGTATGATTTTTTTTGGTATATAAGTATTCAATATTATTATATATACAATTTCCATTTATTCAATATTAGCTTAATAGAAAATACAAAAGAAATTTTGATGTTCCCAGTACTTAAATGACAACTCACAAGTCACAATTTACTAATATTCAATTTAAAAGTAAGAATTTACAAAGAGATAATGAATCTCAAAATTGATTAATTGTTATGCATTTTTTTTTATGTGGTTGGCCTTATTTTAATTTTTTAGACTTTGTTTCTTTTTTTCGTATAATATTTTCCTGGTAAAATATTTATCGATTTTCTTGTATTTGGATAATAAAAAATATGTAATAAAAATGATTTTTTGTAAAGTATCAAATTGGGTATTGTACTTTAAAATTATTAGGCTAGAAGCAATTGCTCTGTGAGCCGAATAAAGAAGATAAAGAGTAACTATTTTGATTATTCGAGGGGAGCAAGGATAGAGCGACTGAATCAAAATCCAAATTAAGATTTCAAGAATATTATATAGTGGTGATTGTCTCACGCCATAATTATATATTACAACCACATTCGTTTAGAATGTATTTTTGGGTGTAATTTTTGAATTAGGATTTGAGCAAAGGTTTAGTTAATATTGTTAATAAAATTATAATATGGCTAATGGTATCAAGATAACATCTACAATGATGGATAATGTGACCTTAGGTCTAAAAAATAATTAATTTATTTAGTCTTTTAATATACAATAACTAATTTTGTATAGTCATCTAATGACGTCTATCATAATAACTAACACGGCTTTATGTTTGTAAGTACATTGATTTATTTGGTCATTTTTAGTAAATATAATTTGACATTTTATTTTTATTTTTCAAATCAAAATACACTTTGTCAATGAGTTGGATCTTAGACAAGTTGAGTTGGAATTAGATAGGTGAAATCTTATTCAATTATAAAGAGACTTAGCGTAACACTTCACTCTTCTTCTAAATATATTATTGAATTGAAGATTAGAGAATTTTTATTTTTTTATTAAAAAAATAACTAATTTAACTTTCATTGTTAAATATTAACTTGCATTGTTAGATTCCTCTCCTTTGTAATTACTTTGGCCCTTTTTCGTTCGAGTTAAGTAAGTTTATAGTATGAAATGTTACCAAAAAGACTCACCCTAATCTATTTTGAAATATCACAATTTATTTTAAAATCTTAATTAAAGATGAAAAATTAAAATTTTAATACATCTAAATGTGTTTAGATCAAACTTTAATAATTTTTTTTTATGTTGTACTATTTTTCAGTCATCTTTGACTGATCTTTAGTTTAAAAAGATCTATCAATTGTCCTCAGAGACATAACTTAGTGGTTAGGGTGAGTATGGAAAAAAATTTTCTACCCTCACATTTGTAGTGTGTTAGTGTTTGAACCTTAATTGCTGTGATTCCCCAATTTACATTCTTTGTTGAAATTGTGGAATCGAACAACGAAAGCATTCGTGATGAAGCATCATCCAAAGAAAAAAAAAAATCTATCAATTTTCTTTTGGCGTGTTTAGCACTCAACTTTCCATTGAAATTAAATTTTCAAGATATACAACCTAGTGTGACAGTTTGTGAAATTTTTTTAAAGACTAGAAGACCTATAATTTGACCTTTATTAAAGATATGATCTCAAAAGGGAATCATTTGACCCTTCTAAAAATTGTATAAAGTTTACTGTTCCTAGTTTTCCTTCTACTGTGACATGTGTTAGTCTTTGGCATATTTGACTAATTAAATCTTCATATTTTTGTGTGAATTATTATTGGAAATCTTACTTGATGTGTTATAATATATCCAAAATTCAGTTGATTTAATTAAGATTTGATCTCCTTGAATTTGACTTAAACTTAGTTACTTTAATGAATTGACTGTGTTGCATAATTTACTAAATAGATCATATCTTTTTGCCCACAATTAAGATATCATGAAATAAATCTTTTTAGAAACTAGGGACCTATATTCTCTTTATTGTTTTTAGATTGTTATGAGTTTTCAATTATCCAAAACACTAAAAACATGTTTACTTTTATATTTTAAAAAATATATTTTCAAAAATAAAAAAATTATAAAAAAAACTCAAAATAACAAAAAATCATTTTGAATATTTTCAATCAAAAGACTCTCAAAATTTGAAAACGTATAAAACAACTATCAAACACTCCTCTCCAACTCGAGTGTCCATCTTGCAATCTTTCCATGGTAGCAACCCACTTTTCTCTTCCTTCTCTTTCGTTTTCACACCAAGCCACTGATCAAACCCTCGATTCCCTCTAAACCTACTTTTCTTTTGCTGTCAACTACTACGAAGAAGAAGATGAAGACAAAGCAAAAACAAAAAAAAAATAAGATGAATAAGTCAAAGCAAAAATAGAGAAAAAAGAAGACAAAAAAGACAAAGTAGAAGGGGCAGAATCGGATCTCGTATCCAAGAGTTTCAAAGAGGAGTTCGAATCGAAGGAAGATGAGAGGAAAAGTCGTCATTGCCATAGAAGGAAAACACGTGACTACCAAAATAAGAGTCGTTGCTACCATGGAATTTGCAAAGAAAAGGAGAAAACTTGGAGCCCTGGGGCATTCATTGTGGCATATGGGCTTGACTCATCTTAGGCTTCTAAAGAGTAACCATTACCATTGTTGCACTCTCATTTTATACATTAGTGAAAATAAGTCACATTAATAGGCTGCATATATTGTATATTTTGTATTTATTTATATTTTATTTTTATAATAAAAAAAACTACTACAAGATTCACCAACTATAAAATGTATATATTTTTTAATAATATATTAACATTAAATAGTTATAATTTATTGAATAATCAAATTCATTGAATAAAATATTATAAAAAAATTATTCTTAAAATTTCCAAACAAAACATATTTTTTAATTTTCTATTTTAAAAAATAATTTTTTAGAATGACAAATCAAGCATGTTTTCAATTTTTTAAAAACATATTGTTAAAATAAAAAAATAAATTCAAAACTAAAGAGAACGGGTCCTGGATTTCTAGAAATATCATGGATAATTCTCTAATATTTTTATACCCCTTCTATAGGTAGTAGTAAATCATTGAGGTAGACTGTTGTACAAAAGTGTGTCATTTTGTGTCTTCTGGATAAACTTTATAAGAAAATACATAATTAATTGTAAAAAAATATTTTTAAATTACTCTTGTGCTCATAGTTTGTTAAGATATTTTTATTTTTGGAAAAAAAAATTGGTATAAATATAGATCAAAGTCTTATTTTTTTCCAAAATAAGAAATAAGACAGAGAAATCGCATCTCGAGTTATGAAAAAGATAACTTCCAGGGGTGGATCTAAGGGGAGCAGGCATCGGCTGCAGCCTGTGCCAGCCTTAACCCTCCCAGTAAATTTGCCTTGAAATTTGGACCATTTGAGAGGGGAGGAGGATTATAATGAATGATAGATCTGGGGTCAACCCTCTCTCGAATCCATCTCTGAATCCACCTCTGATAAATTCACCACACTTTTTTAACATCCCAAAGTCTACCACCTACCTTAAATAGTTTATTTTACATAATAGTATACTTTAATATTTAAGATCCCAATCTATTAGTGATTTTCAAAAATTTTAACTACATTTACAGAAACCTACATAGACAACCAAATAAAAAATACATATAAGGTCATTTTACATGTCAGATTATAAGATAAGTCATAAAAAGACATAGTATATTCATGGTTTATAGTCTATCATGTGCAAATTTATCAAAACACCACAAAGATACATGATCAATCATATTTTTAAATTTAAGTTCTGAATTTTTTACATTTTTTTTTTTTAGAATCCTAAACTTTTAATGTTTTCAAATGTGCTTTAATTTGAACTATGAAAAATCACTCATTTAAACATCTGTTTAGCAAATGATATGCATGCACACACTAATATGGTAGCTTTCATGCATTTTCTTAACTCCATTTCTTTCTTAAGCGTCTCCTTAACTTTTTACCTCTCTTTCTTGTGTCTTCTCTTTCTCTCTCCAACATTTCCTCAACTCCAACTCTTTCTCTTCGATTGCGTTACCTCAGATCTAATAGTGTCTTTGGTCTCTATCTCTTTACGTAACTGTGTCTCATCAGCTTTTTTTCTTTCTCCGGCGTTTCCTTAGCTAATTCTTTCTCTTTGATATCGTTTGATTTTGAGGATGAAAAAAATGATGATTTTTCACAATCAGCCATGTGTAGAGTTTGAAAAGCTCTAACATTGGCATTTTTTTTGTTTCTTTTTCATTTTCCTACCTTTATTTTTTACTTTTAACTATTTTAATTGCCTAAGTTAGAGCTCTATAGCTTTGCTGAATAGAGAGAAGGAGATGAAAATACGCCACATGAGAAAGAAAGGGAGTTAAAGAGACACTGCCTCAAAGAAAGAGAAAGTTGAGGAAATGCCAGAGAAGGAGAAAATATGTTGAAGGAGATGTAATTGGAAAAGACACAACCAGAGAGAGAATGAGGAGTTAAGGAGATGCTAGAGAGAAAGAAATGGAGTTGAGGAGATGTCGTCAAAGAGAAAAATAGGGGTTGAGGAGGTGTTACTGGAGAAAGAAAGTGAGTTGATGAGATATTGCTGGAGAGACAAGAGAAGACAAGAAGAGAGAGAACGAGCTGAGGAGATGCTGAAAAATTGTCACGTTAGCCCATGTGTATTACTTGCTGGTCAAGTGTTTAAATACGTGATTTTGCACAATTTAAAGACACATTGGAAACCATAAAAGGTTTAAGATTTCACAAAAAAAAAACGTAAAAATTTATAAACAAAAATATATTTTTGGCTAAAGATTTTGAGGATGAACATTTTCTTTGTCACCTTGATAATCCATAAAGGATAACCTTTAAATCTTTACCAAATCAATCAATTTACAAAATTGATATCAAAGTGCAATTCTAGGGTTCGCCCATGATTAGAAATTTACCATTACCCATGACATGATGTTAACACTACATATAGTCACAACAATATGCATGCAAAAAAGAACTCTTTTTTTTTTCATATGCAAGTTTTAATGCACATTGAATCAATAACATTATTTATCATACAATATGAGTTGAAAATTGACAAAAACTTTGCTTGAAGAAGATTTGTATGTTTTCTCTAACTTCTTCTTTCCTTTTTGTCCCACGTCTTTTTTCCTCCCAAGGGTGTGGAAGATTACCCAATTTCATTTTATTCATAACCCAAGTGTTGCAAGATTATTTAAATTAAAGAATTTAATTTTTATTTGAGACATCTCTTTTAATGAAATTAATTATATTTTATTTAAAATAAAACTAATTTTAGTACAAACTGCACTTCAAATAATATGTAATCAATTTACCCGCCTTAGATTTATTGAATAAATATCGAAATGGATTAGACATTATTCATATTTGGCGCTTAAGCATGAGTTTTGTAAGTGTAGTATTACAAAATAGTGAACGTTAAAGTGCAATAGAGTCTAATTATGTGGGGCTAACCATAATTTACTATTAGAAAAGTGACAATTACTCTGACCATTAATTAACTTAAATTTTAATTACTAATAATTTTATATAATTAATTACTCTAACATAATCGAAAACACGACACACAAGTACGGTGATCATAATTTACTATTAGTTTTGTAAATACAATAATACAAACTGCTGTGCTGGGTTAATTTTTTTTTAATTATTTTTGTCACAATTACACTCAGGTGCATGCCCCTCGCTGGCTGTGCAGTACTAACTGACAACAGAGCGGGAGGGCGGGATTGCCTACCTTTCAGATTCAGAAGATCCTTCGCCCAATGTATCCGTCACAATGCGTCTCTTTCTTTCTTGGTGAGCCTGGCGTGATTAAACCTCTTGTTGAAACGTCATTTCATTGAACTTTCTTGCCTTGAACTTCGATGTGACTGTTTGTTCTCGTAAGCAGGTCTTTTTGTTTCAAGAATTCGATGTCTGGTTCTTTGTAGACTTTGTTAATGGCTTTTCTCTTTGATCTGCGAATGGGTCATTGATTTTCATTTTTTTTTAGTTGAAATCCATTGCAATGGCAAGCCCAGAAAAGTTAACTAATTCCCCAGCTAGTCTGCTACAAGTAAAGACCTTTTCCAATTGGCGACTGTGTTAACACCAACAATTCAGGGTCACTGTTGGGCAACTGGGTTTTGGAGTTTTAGGGTTCATCAAGCATGAAAAGAAGATAAAAATGACAGTGTTATTATTAATATCTAGCCCCTTACCGCAAGAATCTCACTCATAATAATAACGTGCTTTAAGAAAGTTCTGATAAAAACTTGCATTTTATGATCGTCCAGTACAGGCTATCTGCATAAAGACGAAGTCCTTAGGAGGGAGTTTAATTTGTAGAACTAAATGGGTAGGCTGGCAAGTTTTGTCGAAAAAGTAGGCATGCCACTGCCAGCATTAAGTTTAATTGTAAAACCATTGGCAAAATGGTAATAGTTGTAAGGAAATTTGCATATGCTCTCTAATTGCCACTTTATGAAACATTACTAGGCCTGCATGGTAACTCGGAAACAAGTATACTGTACTTGCAGATTCAGGAAAAAGAACTGATTTAGGACAGATAGGAAATTGCCGGCTCAGCACAGTGGACAAGTGGGTTTGAACGTGCTTACTCTATACAGCAGTAGAAAGGGTCGCATGAAGCTGAACACAGACAAGAGTTCATTTCCGAAGTTGGTGTTCAATCTGATGATCTTTTATTTGAAATTATAATACTTGAATCAATCTTGTCGTGGGGAAAAAAATTGAGCAAAACTATTGTTAGAGCAGCTTTCTCCTCTCCCCTCATAGGATTAGCTGCACTTTCTGCTTTAAAAAATTACATTCAGGCATTCCACACATTAAAAAATTCCAGGTGCTCTACCTCTACAGTAGCAGATGGACACTTCCTCTGCTACTGTAATACTGTCTTTGTTGACCTTTGTTTTCATCTGCTTTATCATTGTTGGTATTTTATGAAGAAAGAAGAAAATGAAAGGGAAAAAATATCAAAGCGGAAGTCGTTAATTTTATTCAATCGTAAACTTCAATTTATACAACTAAAATGTAAATTGAAATGAGCATAAAGAGGAGAATAATATGGCATAATATCTAATCAAAATAACTAACAAACAATATCGGATATTTGCTAATTTATTAGTTATGGATAATCCTAATTTATTTTGACTTCTTCAAACTATATCAGTAGCTACTAAGTCAAAATTCAACACTCCTCCTTGACTTTGAGGCTGCAAATGTAAAGCATTTTAATTTTGGCATGACTTGGATATAGCATATGGGCATTTTATGATTTTATAGTTGTGAGGCATAGGTATGGTTATGGGTTTTAGGGCATAGACATTTTTTTTGGTATAGGCATGTTTTTGGGCATAGGCATAGATATGGTTTTTTTGAGTAGAGTTAAAATAACTCCTCCTCCTCATGTTGGTCAGCAGTAGCTCTAGCTTCTCCTTCTTGTTGTTGTGATCTGCAGCATCCATTTAAATGTAGAAGGATTCCTCATCTCTTCTGGCATATATGGATAAACCATCTTCTGCACAGTTGGATCTTCCATCATTTTTTTCCAAAGCTTCCATTGACAAACTAGAACTTTTTTTCCGGGCAGACGATGAACCTTGAGAGACACCAACCTCAGATGCAGAAGCAGTTCTATTATGAGAAACTTGGTCCACAACCTCAGCATTCTTTGATGAATCTAACGCAGTTATTTCCTCAAAACCTCCAAAAGAACTCTTCTGTAATGTTTCTTCAAGAGAAACATCTATAAACACATATTTCTTTGGTCTCTCTATTTTTGGTTCACTCAATTTCATAGGTCCCTCAAGAAGAAGGGCTCTGATACCATTTTGTTGGTATTTTATGAAGAAAGAAGAAAATGAAAGGGAAAAAATATCAAAGCGGAAGTCGTAAATTTTATTCAATCGTAAACTTCAATTTATACAACTAAAATGTAAATTGAAATGAGCATAAAGAGGAGAATAATATGGCATAATATCTAATCAAAATAACTAACAAACAATATCGGATATTTGCTAATTTATTAGTTATGGATAATCCTAATTTATTTTGACTTCTTCAAACCATATCAGCAGCTACTAAGTCAAAATTCAACAATCATGCTCCTTCAATCTTCCAAAATGGATCATTAATTCTGGCAAAGCTCTTATATTTGTTCCTTATAAATTGAGGATGCAAATCAATTATGGGAAATCCAGTTACCTTCATAAATCATAATCCTGTGCTTTTCTCAATGTTCATCATCTCTTATGACTAACCTGGAGAAATAGGAAAATCCAGGCTCCATCATTTGTCGACTTGGTTGACAAAGGGCTAGATGATCTAGGGTAAATCTACGTGGCACTGTCGAAAAACTAGGGAATGCTCTGCTATGAACCTTTAAGATCAATCCAAACTCCTGAGCTTGCGCAAGTTGCTGAGCATGTCAACTGTGAAGCAATATTAACCTTTCTCAATGTATTGGAGGAGCTGTAAAGTTTGATGGACAAATGACTGAGGAGGGGGAGACGGAAGCAGCTTCTTCATGGAAAGATCTGTAAGCATATCTCACATTCTGAAAATTCTTTCAGAATATCTAGCCCTCAAATGTTTCTTTGGTCAACTTAACCCTATTGGAAACATGAAGAAAGACTGACTATTTCGGAGAGCTAAGCCTTATGCACACTATGGTGGATATCTGATACCTAGGGGATTCACATATATATGAACATATTGTTGATTTTCTGGATTTCAAGATTATACAGTCAGAACCTCTTCTTCCCCCTTCTCATTTTTTCCACTGTTTTGACCCTATAGTGAGATTAAGGCTTGATATGCTATTGTTGTGTTTTTGTTTCAAATGTTTGTTTTTAGTTCATTGAATAGCTTTATCTGATACCTATACATATTCTGAACTAATTCATGGACTAGACATGATGCTTGATGCTTCAAGAATTTAGAAGGTTAATGAGCATCCTCTGATGTATGCCTCCAAAGATGAAGAGCTAAATTGTCAATACCGAACGGCGGGGCCCGCAAGGGAGGCATCCCAAGAGCTAAATTGTCAAATAAGCAAAAATATTATAGCTAGGGCTGAGGTCTTACAATTTGATCAGACTTGTTGATAATGTGCATCTCTAATTACTGAAGGTTTTTTTCTGATGGTCTAGGAAGCTGACACGAGTATTAAAGAGCATCATATGGGAGGATGGCGCTAAAAATGTTAGTAAGTAGCTTAAGATACATTTGGTTTTCAGTTGGATAGCTAGGAGTAATACCTCTTATCAGTCACATCTTCAGACCAAATAGTACTTTGTTGTCTAAATAATAAGTCTTCCGAAAAACGAAGTTGCACATTCAACAACTGAAATGATAAGCTCTATTTCCATCTAATGAAAATGATGTGGTACAGGATATTGTGATTCAATTGTCAAAATGTCAAATGGATTCTTGAGCTCTATGCCGACTCTTCTTTCCTGTATGGTAAAATGTATCCCTCCAGTTTTGAGTGGATTGAGATCAAGGGGATTGGCTTTCAGCTCTGTTTAGTTTCTTCCAGGTCCATAGGGAAGCATTCTCATTAATGTGGAGAGTCAAGGTAATGTGATATTTAATGAGAGAGAGTGAAAATCCAAATGCAACTAGTATGATAAGTTTAACTCTGAATTCATTCAGAACTGAAATTATGAACCAGTGGGCTTTATCTGATGGTATGCCAGTCCTGAAGGCTGTTAGTTACCGTGCAATTTTCTTTTTCCCACAAGTTCAAAGCTTTGAAATCCTTCCATTTGTAGAGAATCCACTTCTAAAGAATTAAGACATAAGAAGATGAACATTTTCATCAATTTTTCCCTTAAAATCCCTTTAGAATCAATTTTTTATGAAAAATAAATCAAAACATATTTTAAAGGGTTGTACTTGAAATTTAATTTCATAAAAAATATAATATGTCGAACAATAAAGATGAAATTTAATTCATCAAACATGACATAAAATTTTTATTGTATGAAACACACCCTAATACTCTTCCTGAACATAATTGAAGTGTGATTTGGAGACTTCTTGAGGAACAAGTACATTTTTTGACACCAATATCTAATATCTTTTCCCATCTTCACAACAAACACCGTTAAACATCCTTAAGAATTTTCAATAACCATCCCAGTTTATTCATTAATGCTGGGACTGGAAACAAGAAAAGGAAATCCGTTGCCCATCTAGCAAGCTCCAACAGAAACCTGCTTGAGCCATAATTCCTTCCACAACCAAACTCCTTATATTTCTTCAGCAGAACCTGATACCAAAGATAAGACACGAGGCTTCTCATTCAGCTTCTAAGTCCATATATATAACCCAACTAGCAACCAGTTTTGCTTGGAAATATTTTTGAGCCTATGTACATGGTTCACAAATACACCTTATTGGCAACTGATTCTGCTTGCCATTGAAGGAAGTTCAGGATAGCGAAACAAAAATATCAACTTAAAATGATTCTTGGAACTCCATCTGCAGACTGCAGGTGCGCCCTTCCTGTTTTTGTATAGCTGGTTGTGGAATAGCTAAAAGTGGTTATTCCTGCAGAGAGTAAACTTTCCTGAAAACAATTATGAACGTTGATCCTTAGCTGTTTTTATAGTTGAGTTGAGAACTAGGGGACCCGTTTTTCTGGTTTTTGTGTATTCTTTTTCTTTGTTTCTGCATCCAAACAAAAGGAATATTTTGAAAACATAATGGCTTCGTGTAATTTTATTATCTGTGAAAATGTTTTTCTGAACCAGCAAACATGTCTATGATAAATTTTTGAGTGTTTTAAAGATTTTTTTTTTTTAAAAAACAATTTATTGTGCCAATTTAAGCAACGCATATTTCAAATTATCCAATTTTGGGACCATTACCAAATGGGTGGAGAATTTCTTTTAAAATCAGCTGGAAACCTTGGAGAACACTTTCAGGGCATCCTGGTCGAAACACCTCTGACAAATGTTGGGGGATAAGAACGTAGTGGCATGCAGCTATATAAGGAAAACGTAGCTGATGGTTGCTCTAAGCCAATTCAGAACATCGCATAATTATATGACCTTTTCCATAGGTGTTAGTGGTGTTCAAAAAAATCGCTAAATTATGAAAATCGATCACATTGTACCATACCACACCATATGACTTTTTTAGGGAAATGATTTGCGATTTGATAAAAATACTTTCTATTTTTAACTCAACTGCCTAACCAGTCTAATAATATAAAAATTAAAAAAAAAAAACCCTAAAGCCTAAATAAATTATGCTTGGTGTTTGGACTTTAATAGTCATGGCATGTTTTGAAAATATGTTTAAATTTGTATTTTAATTTTTGATTAAGTTGTAGTTTGTTAAACTATTTACTAGTATAATTTCTCTTTTTTTTATAAAAAAATTAATTTTAAAGTGAAAAACTCAAAATATGTTAAAATTATTAGCCAAAAAATTTTTAGACCCAATTTGTTAATCTACTAAGTCCAATAAAAAGTCCACTCGGCTGCCAAAACTGCATCGTATTTAGCAGTGTAGTTTGGTGCAGTTTATGAAAAATAAAAAAAATTACATATATAATTTAACATAATAAAAAGAATTTTAACTGACCAAATCTTAAGGTGAACACCAATAATTCTTCTTGCTTCTACTGTAGAATTCCAAAATTGCAGAGATGAAAGCTCTGTCAAGAGTTTGCTGATATTGCAGTTTGACTTCTCCCATCTCTGTCGTTGCTCCAAAGGCTTACTAGTAGCTTGATAAATAAACTCAGACAATCTTCTTATAAGACAACCTGACAGAGAAACTCTCCACTTTTCAGCAGAAGTTTCAATACCATAGCTTATTTGATCCGGAAAATCTTTAATCTACGTAGGCGCCATTTTTTTCATGTCTTCATCATGAGAAGCATATGCTTTTTCTTTAGCTTCAGGATGTTCCAAGGAGGTAACAGAAGTATCTTCAGGATTTTTTATGGAGGTAACAGAAGCTACAAGCTATGAAGCAGAGACATGGACACGAGAGCGAAGCAACATGTGACACGGGACATCAGACAGGGGACAGGGGGAACCACACAAAAATAGGTTGTGGCACGGTCAAGATATGTTAATTAATAGAATAATTTTTATATTTTTAATGATATAATTAAGTATCATAACTGTATTCCAAACATACACATTTAAAATTTTTGAGCCAAAATTCCAAATGAATAACTTTAATCTAATTAGCAATCAACTCATAGCCTATCTTTTTCGTGCTCAAAATCTAGTTAATGTTTAAAAAGATAGAAAATAGAAACATGAAAAAAATGAAAACTATACAATCTTAAATCAAAACATAAAGATAAAAATATCATACAATTGTCAAATCAAAAATCCGAAAAGTCTTTGAAGTGCTTGTGTGGGGACATGTGTGACCCTTTTTCATATCCTTTTAAAAATTTTAAACAAGTCTGGGATACGTCACGTGGGCATGTCCAACATGTATTAGCGGTGTGTCAAACACACCGATGACACCAGTATGACAACCCCTAGTGAGTATCAGTGCTTTATAGATTCCAAGCATCACCATTTACATTATTGATTTGGAACTTGATTTGTTACTGCACTAGGTCAAACTAAGTGGTCTAAAAGAAAGAAGAAACATATCTAATGCTGGCCCATATTAACAAAGATACAGGGTGGAAGATACAAATTTATTGGCGTATTCAACCTCAACTTGAGGTTTTTAAGTTCACATATGTCCCATGAATGAAACCTGTAAAGGGGCAGGCATCGAATGTATTGAATACGGTAGTGAAATTTTGTACCTGAGTCCTGAATTGTTCTTAATATTACATTCTACAATTCCACAGTTTTAAAGTAAACTCTTACCCTGCTTATGGATGCTTTATTGGTATGCTAGTCTCCCTGTTTTCTTCTATCTGGCTTTCCTCTTCCTTAGTAGTGGGATCTAATGATCCTAGATGGTAGAGCACAACTGTAAGTTGTAATTTGCACATGATGAATAAATTGTGTTGGTTGAGACCTTTTCTTAGTCCTGACTAGCACATCAGATAATTATCTTGGTTTGTGTATAAGAATGGGGCAAGGAGATTCTGTATTTTCTTTGTTGTTTAGATTTAGATATTAATGACACATTGCCATTACAGTAATGGCTTTGTCCTTGGACTCCATCTGTCCATCCACTTGTGATTCCTATATTGTATCACCAAGTTTTCTGTTTTACTGTACAGTGGTAATTTTTTATGTTTGATCAAGTACCTGTTGGTGAAAAACAACAACAAATCAAACCTTAATCCTACTAGGTTATGAATTTAACTTGCCAATCATTTCTATCTACGATCATTTGCCTAGAATTCATGATGTTTGATGCAACGAGTTTTACACTAGTTGTTGACTACCTTATGCAAACCCCCTCCTTGATCCAGGCATGGGACTGGTTGTCAATAAGAATCCACAGGCAGGGTTTAGTGAAAGACACCAAAAGAAAGAAAAACAGAAAGATATTGCTAGCCAAGACGTGGCATTTCTCCATCAGAGCAAATTCTACCTAATTTTACCTTCTGAACTTATATTACCCTATGTATTTTACTTGAGCTTTGGTAATCACACATTGGTTTGAGCAGTTTTCTCATACTAGGTTCATTTAATCTTTGATCCTAAGGTCTAGATGGTTATGTCAACTTGATTTGTTACTTTTCAAGTCTTCCATTCTTATAAGCTTGAAATATTCTTGATATTGTTAGGTTGACATTAATTTGGTGAATTTGCAGTTCCCAGAGAGGTTTACACCAGAGATATTTCATGCTAAAAATTTTATACCTGTCTCAGGCACTCTTTTCCTTTCAAATGTCCCATACAGGCATGCTTGTGTAGCCAACCCACTGTTTGACACAAGGAAGAGCTCGTCTATAACTAGTCTATTCTTGATCTAAGGACCTAGTTTGTGCAGGCCACTCAAGAGAGGCTTTCATTGGCCAATTAGAGAAAGATGTTCAGATGTCTTTCTACAAGGGCTATCAACCTTTGCCTTTTTAACTTCCACAATCCTATTTTGTCTCTTCCCTGCCCTTGATGTCTGAAAATTAACTATATGGAAGCAATTTAAATCTTAATAGGGCCACTGGCTAATTCAGTCTTTAGAATTGGTGCCTTATCCTATTTCTTGTTCTTTTACTTTGGCGGATGGTTGGCCAGGAGGAGGGGCAGGGGCGAGGACTGCAATTTTGGATGCATAAGTGTAGTCTGAGTCAAGCAAGTTTGGTTACCATTTACTTGATAAGATGTATAATCTCATTAATTTTGTTTGCTTATGAATCAATCTATTCATCATATTAGCAAGTGGTAGAAACTGGTTTTTGTGATGTCTTATCTAAATTTATATGTGCAAAGAAACATCTAATCAAAATTATGCAAGAGAGAATTCAAACTATAGTGCTTGCATAGATTCCATGGCATGAAAGAAAACGAACGAAAGAAGTCCTGAGAGGCCAAATCAGCCAGCCATTTGGCATTTCTAACTTTTTTTTTTTTTGCATCTAATCAAATTTATGGTCTCCAGTCAAAATTGTAGATCAGGTTCGTCTTTGTCATATTCTTTAAAAAAGCCTAAATTCTTAGCATGACTCTGACTAATTCCATCTCTATGGATCAGGTGAACATTCAGGAAACTCCCACTGTCTATGTTGCTTTCTGTGCATGTTATGAAGGAAGGGATCAAACTTCATTTTAGATCAATGGCAGAAAATTAATCAGTTAAAACCTAATCTTTGCCAGCCAGTAGCCCTTCACTCATTGGATGTGTAGTCCCTAACCCCCTAAGCATGTTCAGTAATCCTACTACTGATCTGCTCCACATATCCTATCTGGTTAAGCAAATGCTCTGCATCTTCCTAATCCAAACTATATCTGCGGCACTGGAAATTTTGACCTGTAGTGGTGTTTTGACATCTTGACTTCTTTATGCTTTTAAAATGGACAAGAAGTTATTTGACGTCGTCATCGATCTAAAATATATGTTGGATATTAATTCAAAGTTGCTGATTTAGTGAGTTGATTGGGTCAAAATTTTGTTTACTAATTTAGTGGATTGAGATAATTTTATTTTTTTAAATTTAAGTCCAGCAATAAATCTTATTTTCTTATTATTCAATTGACATGTATTGCCTATTTAAAGGCATGATGATATAAATAAAATTAGTGTGGTTACAGTCTTCACATTCATGATTTTTCTTTAGCTACCAATGTCCCTAAATTTCCAACAGTGATATCAGAGCATTCAATGATCTTAAGGGGCTTGTGAGAAAACCCATCAACGCCTTCTTTATTTCTATGGCTTCCACAAACACATCATCTCTTTCACCGCCAGTTTTTGATGGAGAAAATTATCAAGTATGGGCTGTCAAAATGAAAGCTCATTTGAGAGGTCTTAGTTTATGGCAGTGGGTCGAAAGTAGAAGGGAGATACCTCCGCTTGGCAACAATCCTACGGCAATTGAAGAGAAAACGCTCTTCTAGTTGGTGAGAATAGCACCAAGAAGAATTTTTTTTTTGAGAGAAGTGCTCCATGAAACTAAATTATTTTTTTTCAACATTTGAAGGAAGTATTGATTGTGATGAGAAGTGCATCAAGAAGTGAAGAGAAGTGCTTCACAATTGAGAAGAAAATTGGAGAGAAGTGCTCCATAAAAAATTGAAGTTTTGCAACTTTGAATCAAGGAGGAATGTTGGATATTGATTCAAAGTTGCTGATTTAGTGAGTTGATTGGGTTAAAATTCTGTTTACTAATTTAGTGGATTGAGATAATTTCATTTTTTTAAATTTAAGTCCAGCAATAAATCTTATTTTCTTATTATTCAATTAACATGTATTGCCTATTTAAAGGCATGATGATATGAATAAAATTAGTGTGATTACAGTCTTCACATTCATAATTTTTCTTTAGCTACCAATGTCCCTAAATTTCCAACATATAAAACAAAGCTTAATCCCGGATTTATGTGCCTCAATTTTCTTCTTGCATTGGCTTCTGTGCTATTTCTTTTTCTTTTTTTTTTCTTTTGGCCTTCATCATCTTATGTGTTATATTTCAAGATACCAAAATCTAGAAAAGTCTCCTCCACAACTGGCGCAGTTTCAGGAGGATATTATCTTACCATGGATTAGGTGGTAATAGCAGAGGAATCACTGTCTGCAGCTCCATGCATTTTACAATGTTACTCTCAGTTTAAATCTGTTGCGTTCAATATGATTTTATTTTCTTCCCTTTTAAGTTTTCTGTTTAGGAGCTGGGAATAATTAAAGATTATATTCTTCGGGGTCTTCCAATCCATTATTGAAGTAATGGAGACAATTGCAGGTCCTACCTAAGAGAATATATTCGAAGAGGTCATGCAAAGCTGTGATTCAACTAGAAGAAATTGTAACTCTTGAGGTCTGTACATGAGCTTAATGCATGTAATCTTGTTTCTTTCCACTGCTTCTGAGCACTAAAATTATGATCTTAAATTGGATTATCATATGATTTCAGATTGGAAGCTGATACCAATTGAATGAATGGTGTCAGTGTGATCCAAATGGTCTTTGATAAGTAAGTATTTCTTTCCTTTCCTCAAGGTCTTCTTTTCCCACTTGTGGTTCTCTCAGTTGGGATAAGATTGTAGGCATTTGAGCCTCCAAGAATAAAGCATGTTATTTTAAATCTAATCATTTAGAAAAGGGAGGAGGACAGAAATTCATCAAATTAAGAGCAAGTCTTTTTTTGGAGCCTGGACCCCTCCATAGTCTCCCTCATGTCCTTGTACAAATAACATAAACAGCATCAATAATTGCGGATTGAATTACTTGTGCTTGTATGATTGGCAGGGAGGTTAAAAGGGGACAAAAGTTGTAACATCTAAACTTTTCTGGAACAGGGATACTTTTTGAGAAACTCCAAATGCTCCATTGTTTTCTCTTTGGATGACATGATCAAAGTAAGAGTCCGTGTTTGGTTCAACTTTTAAGTTTTAACCCAATGATCGGCCTGAATAATGCAATCAGTAGCAAGTTCACTAGGTTGCTGAATATGATTCAAAAGTCCAGATCAAGTTAGCAATCACGATGCATCTCTAGGGAATTGGGATTGTGGAGATAGCATGAAAGTGAAAATAATTATAATGGGGTGGCATGCATGGTTCATCAAGCATTTGCAAATCTAGATTGGCCATGCATGGAGTTCATTTCATAGCGAAGAGTATTGAGGAGAAAGCAATATCATTATCTTGTTCGTTATTAGGAGAAATCAAATTGAAGTTTGTCTCTCCTTTTAAGTGGTTTTTTGCCATTTTTGGAATTTGTTTATATGCTAATTTTTTTGTATTCCATTTTACCCTGGATGATAATTGAGGGCATCAAGGATAACAGCAACAAATAGTTAAACTTTAATCTCAAATTGATTGGACCAAGGACAATTATATTTTCTTACTATAGGAGGACAAAATTTTAGTATTATTCAGCTAGTATTTTCAAAATTTAGTAATTTTTAATTAAATTTTTTAAAACTTTGAGATCTTTAGATTGCATTGCTTTACGTTTTTAATTTTTAATTTTGAGTTTTAAATTTATTTTTAATTTTCTGTTTTGATAGTCTATTTTTAAAAAACTAAAAACATATTTTTTTTGTCATTTTAAAAAATTATCTCTTAAAACAGAAAATTAAAGAACTTGTTTATTTTAGAATTTAGAGAAAAATTATTTTATAATATTTTAGTCAATGAATTTGATTATTAAATGATAAAATTGATTCTTTTTAATCAAATTTTACTATTAAAATAAAATAATAAATTTAATTAATAAATTATAGGCATATGAATGATAATTTATATTAAATATTATTATACATAATATGTGTAATATATTTAGGGAGCATTTATTAAAATGAACAAGATAAGAGGTATCAAGATAAGGTTGGAAAGCATTCTAAGATTTTTATAAAGCCATTTGTTAAATTGTTTAAAATGCACTATAAGACACAAATGTCTTTTTTTCCTTATCTATAAGGACCAAGATATACTTATTTTGAGGGAAAGAAAAGATAAAATAAATATATCTTGAAATATCAAGATAAAGGGTCATTAATGATTTTTATAAAAATTTTCAGATAAGCTTAACAAACATGTTGAAAACGATAAAAGTTCAGAATGCATCTCATATCTTGACTTTTTCATCCCATATCTTGATTAAGAAACACCCTCTTAATATATACTTATCCTATATTTTTAATTATAATATAGATATACTATAATTTTTAAATTTTAAATAAATATATAATTTTATTTTTAAAATTTAAGAATAATTTTTTTCTTTTTTTATTCTTTTTCTTTTTCTTTTTTAGAGTCAAAACATGAAAAATTGATTGTGTTTTCCATGTTTTGGACTTAGAGATTATTTTGGCTGAAAACAACATTGTTTTGGATTTTTTTTACAATTTTTTTTTTCTTATTTTAAAAAATATATTTTTAAAAATGACAAAATAAAAGTATTTTTATTATTTTAAAAAATTGAAAACTAAAAATAGTCTAAAAACAACAAAGAAAACACAATCTTAGTTGTTCTAAAATTTAGATTTTTAGTTTCGAGTTGGATTTTAATGGCTCTTTTTGGTGTATATAAGAAGAAATTGACAAATTAACATATCTAGATTGTATATACAAAATTCAGATAATTTTTCTTCTCTTCTTTCTTTCCTTCTATTCGTTGGCTTTTGTAAATATGTTTACTCACTTCTTTTTCTCTACCAACTAAAAGAGTGTTTTCAACTTACAATGCTCCTCATTTTACAAGAGTTGAGATAAAGTCATAAAGTCATAAAAGAGCATCTTTACCCTTCTTACTTACTAAGACTATCTTAAATATAGCTTTAAAGAAAGAATAAACTCAATCTGACTTAAAAATAACTCTATAGAAGTTGGCTCACTTTTAAGAAGCTTATTATGGTTTATTTTATTTTGCTATTAATTTTATATGTCTGTTTTCATATTTTTATGTTCAATTTTTGTTTTTTATTTAAAAACCAAAGACTAACACGTCGCTTGTTAAAATTATTTTGTGTTTATTTTTTATGATGATTAAATGTATAATAATTCTCTTAATAAAATTATAAAAATAAAAAATATAACAGGGTAAGTTTAAAAATGTTACGAGTATTAGAGTGAGTTTAAAAATGTTACGAGTATTTCTCACTCCACTCCTTACGGGTTGGGTCCAACCTAACAAGTTGGTCCAATCGCATAAAACCCAGTAGACCCCAAACTGAGTTCGTCGAAGCGAGCTTGCACATTATCGAAGCCCAAACTCAGATCGCAGGAGAAAGTGAGCTTTACACTAGCAAGTTCGCAACTACACTTCGAGCGAGCTCCCAGCGACTCTTGCAGCTTGCCGACTTAACCAATCAGCTCGCATAACGAAAAAGGTCATATGCCAAAGAATATTAATGGGCTAGGAGTCGTCCTAGCTAGACCATTCAGGCCAATTTGGCCCCGTCCTCTCGGCCTATTTGATTGGCCCATGTCAGTCTCATCCTGGCCTCTTGCAACAACATCATTACAACTGTTTCTAGATTTTCGTGCACTCGTTTTAAATCTCATCTTCATTAATGACGGATCCTATCTATATTAATAAGGGTTTCGTCGGCACCTTGCTACTGCATGGGCATTTCCACTGGTGCCGAATATTCTATACCATCATCTGTAGACGTTACAACACATGCAGAAGGACGTCTCCTTCTCCTATATATCAGTCACTCACCCCAGAGCCATGATACTTTTTTTCCTATCAACTTGTTGATACTCTGTATCTCTTTACTCGCTTACTAACTTAAGCATCAGAGTACTTTTGCAGGGGCCGACTGGCCCGCAAGCCAAGAAACCAAACCAGATAAGTCATTTCTCCCTCTCATATTCATTATACCAGTGCAAGCCAAACGAATTACGGTCGACCAATTTCAAATGTCGACAAAAAAAATATAGAATGTATTGTTAGTTTTAATTTTAAAAATTAAATATAATTAAAACATTGCCATAAATGTTAGTAAAATAGAATATATTACAATATACTCAAAATATAGAATTGTAATTGAGTTTTTTTTATCATTTTTAATTTTTAATTCACTCCCAATTCTCAAATAATTGTAGAAAAATTATAGTAATTTATGCACATAAAAACTTAACAATTGTTCTTCTTTTGAAACCGTGAACACAATATCAAGCAACTTTCTTTTTTTGGTTTTATTTTGAAAACTAAAATAAATCACTAAAGAGTACAAACAATAACTAAATGAGACTAGGAATGACCCCTCTTGTGCTGTCTCGGATACTCGTGTTTTCGATTTGTTAGAAGAGATAAATCGTAAGTTAAAATTTTGACCTTTGTGCAAGAGAATGATTGAATTCATAATTCACTGGATCAACACTCATATATTACTCATCTGACCGTTCGACTTATACCTATCGCTAAAATTAAATGAGACTTAAACAATGGGTTTGGGGAGAAGTGTACTTCTGCCATGGATGCAAGCTGAATATCATGGAATTACATTCTTTTAGACAATGGGGAGGATAAATTTCTGTGGAAGAGTTGGAACTCAGTTGACCTCCCAACCGTGCAATAAATTGTTTTAATGCCTCTCTATCTCAGTTTCACCTACCAGGACAGAATTCTCAGTGTGACAATTCCCTCATAAAATTTTGGAACTTCTTCTGGTAAGGGAAAACATATCATATGAAGTTCATAGTTTCCCTGGCTGAAAATTTGTCTTATTCTCCCTCCCCCTCTCTCTCTCTCTCTCTCTCTATATATATATATATGTATATATATGTCTGTATATGTATACACACACATATTTATGTGTTTGTAAACTAGATATGATACACATATTCAAAATATATTGCTTCTGAGCCACTCATCCGTCGGCATAATTCATCATCGAGCAAAGTGCTGGACGAAACGTTCACATTTATATATTGCAACAGTTACAATACGTTCATATAATACAGCAAGAACTTTAAGGGCCAAACTTAGTAATATATAGCGGAAGTTCTCAGAAGGGTAGTTAAAAGAATTGGCTTGATGCCTTGAAAGTAAACCCTAATGGATCTTTAGCACAGGTTTCAGTTGGGAAGTAAGCCATAGAGCTTATATAAGCATTTGGAAGGAGGGATTTTAAGGCTTATGGTGCTGGGTGTAGATGTAGTCCAAGTGAGCCTCTGCTATCATCCGTCTCTTGACACAGTCTTCATCTCCACTGTGACAAACCTCTAGGCCCATCAGCTGCTGCAGAGTTTTTCCAGACCAAAAGAACAGTTAGACAAAGACACTTCCAGATGAACAATAAGAAAAGAAAAGTGATACAAAAGGATTACATTCAAAGAATCATTTTCTTGAATTTCTTCCATCTCTACGAAAGGAGCCCTAGTAGTGATTTCATTCAGCTTTGCCGCCTCTTCTCCTGCAACACATGAAGACTTTTTAGTTTCCTAGAATAGGTGTCAAAATAGGAGGAGTATTAGTTATAAACCTTGTTTCGGTGCCAAGAACCGGGCTATTGTTTGTGTGGTGGTAACAAGGAAGAAAAGGAACAACAGAAGAGAAACAGAATGGGCGTTTTGCTGCTTCATCGTTTAACACAGAGAGAGAGAGAACTTGGTTGGGAGTTGGGGTGATGAAGGAGGCAGATGCTTGGTATAAATAAATACATACACAGAGTGAGGCAATCACTCCTGAATCACATGATGCCCCTAATAAGGCAGTTCGGAGCTGAGCTTACAGTACCGTATAAGATGGGCCCAACCCACCATCATCATTTTATGCTATCCATGCTCATGTGACAAAACCACTTATTGGAGAGGGGGGGGGGGGGGGAGATAGAGAGCTTTAGTCATTGTCAAGGTGGTGTCCATGTAAGTCCAAAAGACTACTAAAATCAATGTGCAATAGTGGCTGACATTGTCAACAAGTCAACCTTTTGGACATGCTGATAGCTGTTTCCCATCTTCCCTGGCTTTACATTTTACCACAATCTGCCACGTGTCAAAAATTAAACTTTCTAGTTAAACTATTGGAGGGACCCTATACACTTAAAGCAAAACATTAGAAAATACTATTGGATTTGGACCGATCGGGGAAATTGCTTCCCACATGTATTGAGTGGTGACTCCACCTAGTTTTAGTGGTCTCCTGTGCTAGTGTGGCATCATACCGAACTCTCTCTCTCTCTCTCTCCCCCCCCGCGCGCACGAGCCACCTGTTTGATTATGTTTATGTTTTTGCTGTTGCGAACTTGGTTAAGGTTGAACTTCAAGTCCAACTAAAGAATTTTATTTTTACAACCATGATTTAGTGGGGTGTTCTATATTTGAGAATGGAGGTGGAGTGGCAATCTTCTCCCTTTCTTTTTTGTCATAGTGCATCAGTGCATGATGATGCCTCCGGTCCGGAATATAGTATGGATTATGCTTAAATGAAGCAGGGATTATGCTTCTCTTTTGGGGCATTTGATTCTTTATACGCTTGCAGCTGAAAAGATCAAAAAATTCTATTGTGGGGTTTGGATTCTAAGGGGAAATAGTTTTCTTTTCTTTCTTTTATGTGAAGTAAATTCTCTAGAGAACTGAGCTGGAATATAGAAAGGCTATGTCTGCTGGTACCCGACAAACGCAAGTAGAAAACATGCATTTATTGAACCCATGGGAGAGATTTAGAAAATCGATTTGGAAGTTGATGACTTTTTCATATTGCTCTCCATTATTATACATCTCTCAAAGAAGTTTTAAGTTGTTGAAACCAAGGACTAGGCTTTGCCCTTCTTGTTAACTTATTATTATTGTTTTCTTATTGTTGGATAATGATCGAGAACTTAGTAGATTTATAAAATTTAAGTAAAATGTTAAATTTTGATTAGATTAAATATTAAATGCTAATTTTAATCAATAAAATATTAAAATAATATTATTCATCTCTAGTAGTGGTGATCTGATCCATGTGCAAGAAAGTATTTATTTACAAAAGATGAAATGAAGCTAACATATTTTATTTTTATATTTTAAATAAATATATAATACCATTTATATAATTTATATGAATTAGTATATCACCGTTGTTCATTATTACTAGATATAAATAACATTATTCAAAATATTAATAGTTAAAAAGCTGAGTTTGTGAATTTATTGAGTTTTTTAAATTTTTGGCACTTGCTGTCCTGTCCTGTCCTGTCTTCTCCCCTCCCACCAGCAGACTAGTGTGGAGCAACCAACTAGATGCCAGCAAAAAGATCACGAGACCATGATTATGGACTGCATCAAGATGTTTCCCTTTAAACCATGAATTGTTTCTACCTTATCATAGTATATATAAACCCCTTTCCTTGTCTTCCTAAAACCTAAGCTTAGAACGCAATTCCTAGGACCACTACATGTGAATAAATTTAGCGTTACGCGAAGTGTGAATGAGGTTTGGATGGAAGGCTGCGTGGCTTTTTCCATCCGACCATACTTTTGCTTTAGAGAGAGGGTGGCTTTTGCTTTTGCCACCGACTAGATTGGGGGAATCTATGAAGGCTGAAATCCAAACCCCAACGCGGCCACCACCACCACCGCCACCACCACCCATATGGCATGTCAAAATGAAAGACAAAATCGCCACAGAACCAAATCCCAGTGCTTATGTTGGCCTCTGCTCCGGCTCCCCCTCTTCCAAGGCGTGTCCCTGTCCTGTGTGTCTTGGGTAATGAATGACGAATGTGTCTTGTGCTTGAACGCGTCCATCGAGAAACAAGGTCTGGCAAAACACAAGGGTTTGGTAATGATATTTTGTATTTTTAGCAATACTTTTTATATTTTATGGAAGAAAACCCACGTTGAAACTTGAAAGTGAGGCCACGTTTCATGAATCGGTTTGAAGCCCGGCCGACTACTCAGTGTTGATGGGTTTGGAGTTGGATGAAAAGCTGACCGTGTCCATGAGCTCGGATTGTCGCATAAAAGCAAGACTTGCCTATTTTGTGGCTTAAAATGGGCCTGTGCCAGCAATTCTAACACAACAAATTTTGGCAACCCCAATTCAACAGCTATCTTGGGACAATAAGCCTAGTATTATATGGAGGGAAAGGGAGGGAGATACAGATCAGATAGCCCTCCAAAATGTTGCCGTTCTTAGCTCGTCAACAAAAAGTTGTTTCGGCTTGACAACTATGTGGACATTTTCCAATCATACATCCAAACTGAATTCAGGCTTTGAGTGGACTGACGTGACTGTGCCCAGGCCCAAGCAAACCTTAGCTTAGCTTCATTACTCCATATATATATACATAGAACGATAGGGGCCAAGAATTGGGCTATCCCAACTGAGAAGCCTAAGCTTCCACACAAGCATATTTTCTTCCAGCCCAGAATATGTAAATATGATAATGATGTAGGTTTTGGTGTAGAAAATCTACTCTAGGTTTTGGAGCGTGATACTGAACTTCACGTCGAAATAGAAAAAAAATTGGATATATTAGTAGGAGTAACGAGTTCGATAGTTAAGCCACTGATTGGTTTTCTTTTTTCTTTCTCTTTTTTTTTTTCAATTTTTTTGCTTTTTTAAATTCTTATAATCGTTATTTATCATTCAAACACTAAGTATGTAAGCAAAGGTGAAGTTTTCCCTGTGCATATATATAGAGATGATGCTTTGCCATGTCCCAATAAAAGGGAAAAGAAAACCTATGAAATGATATAATTTTTCATTATTATTAAATATGGTTCAACAGTTTGAGAGAGTCCTAATCTCTTTTTTTTTTTTTAATTTTAACTGCCTAATATATGTGTATATATATATATATGCATATACTCGTACATACATAAAAACAGGCTTTTTTTTTTTTTTTGTGGCTAATAAGGTTAAAAGAAGAGAGAGAGAGAGAGAGAGAGAGAGAGAGAGAGAGAGAATTTACTGTTTGAATAGGTCTAAGATTTGAAAGAGACGATGAGCTTGTCTCTTGACCTGTGACCTACCAAGTAACATGATGGGGTAGCTTGTGATATTCACCCCCAAAATTCATGTGCCGTCCAAAATTGAAAAGACAGTTTTAGCCTTGAAAAAGCTTTGGGTTTACGCGGAGCCGCCTGAGGCCCAGTGGGGGCCAGATTTTTTTTTTAAATTTTATTTTTTACAATAATTTACTATTAAAATGAAAATTTTATATTATATTTTACTACTAAAAATAAAAATAAATAAATATTGAAGAAAGTAAGTATATAATGGACCAGTAGTAACTATTATAACATTTTTTTTAATTTAATCATAATTTTATTTTTTTACAATAATGATGTAAATAAAATTAAGTATTGAAAAAAATTGTGAAATAAAAAAAGTAAATATTGAAAAAATTTATATTGAAGAAAATAAATAAATTAACAAATCAAGTATTGAGCAAATTAATGTTACACAAATTCCTATAGATCCCGAGCTAATAATTATAATAATGAATTGTAATGTCAATTTTTAAGATCAAATTAGATAAGCATACTTGCAAAGAAATTTGTGTTAGTCTCAAAATCAAGATAATTTATTTTTGTTTGCTTTAATGAATTTGGTGATTGGTTGAAATATAGTATAAGTAAAAATGTTGCATTTTGTTTATACTGTTATATTTTTAAAACAAATAATAGAGAACAAAGAGATGGTGATTCTTTCATGAAAGAATGATTCAATAATGTTTAAAAAAAAAAGAAGATAAAACTTTAAGTTCATGTTGGAGATACTAATAGTGCACACAATTAAACTCAAAATAATTGTGAAATCTTAATGCATCATGAACAAAATATTGAGATAGTTTTTTTTAGACAGTTAGAATAAATATTGTGTAATTATTGAATTCATCTAAATATATCAATTTATTGTGTTCGACTTTTTCTATAGCAAGAACTAGTCTTTCGTAGTTATGACGAGTCTAAAGATTTAAATAATCAATAAATTTTTTTCAACAATTACAATTTCTAGTATAAAAAATTATAACTAATAATTGTTAAAAAAATAATTATTTTAAAATTATCATTATTATTTTATTTTTAAAATTATATTTTTTATATTTAAATTCCTCCTCTCGTTGAACCAAAGTTCTGGCTCCGCGATTTACTGATAAAGCCACTTTCAATAATTTTTATTTAAAAGCCAACGATGGGTTTCCTTTCCGCCAAGTAGCTACATGATTACCAGGTCTCTTGTGTATGATTACTTGTATCCAGACCAAAGACCCCAACAACCTTACTGGTGGTTGGGGGTGTGAACAGGTCATTCATTTTGAGACTCTCACTCCCTCGCATTCCCACTCTTTTTTTCCTAGCTAGCTAGCTAGCTGTTCTCTTATATACCCCACCAAGACTCCCTAAAAATTGTTTTCTGCATGCAAAATTAATTAGTGATTATTTGTGTATTTATGAATAATTATTATTATTATGATGGGGTTTCTGTTTTCTAATGAACAGATGTAAATAAATAAGCGATACCATTCTAGTTGTGGGTGTGTATTTGGTGCAACGATATTTTATTAATTTGAACATCATAATTAATGTGGTTGCTCAAAGTCTCTGTCCCCATGAAGTGACCAATATGCATATTCCACTAAATTGAAATTGAAATTGAAATTGAGAGGAGCAATCAGTACTTGGTAGGTAAGGGTCGACATTTACTAGTCTGAAAGTTAAGCCTTTGATGGAAGATGCAAAGCATCTAATTAAAATTTGGCCTGATTTGGGTTCACCAACCCTGCACACAATTTGGGCCTTTATTCTTCTTAATTTGGCAATAAATCAACTTGTGGTTGGTGTAGAAAATTGGTGAAAGCACCTCTGAAATTTGAAGTGTTGTGTAGCATACGAATTTGGTGAAGTCTCTCTCCTCGTTCTTTATTTGGTAGGCTACACAATAAACAAGCAACTTAATTGTTCAAATTAAGATGTGAAGAGGTTTATTTTGGAGGGTAAATATGTCAAAGAGTTGCCTATTAGCAGGAGGGTCTTAATTATGGGAAACCTAACTAAGGTACAACTAAAATGGAATAACACAACAAAATATATATGCTATATAAAAAAAAAAATTATTATAGAAGACTTATATGTGATATATCCAAAGAATTAATTAAACTCTATATATATGGGATGAATGAGTAGATATGCTTGTATAATATTATTCTGATAAAACTTAGGTGGGGTAGGTTCTACTCGAGAGCTATTTGTGATACATGCACGTGGCAGGCTTAAGAAAGTGCTGATCAATGTATATATATATGAGAGGTGCATTACTTGAGCTAGCTAGCTCATTGATTAATATATTAGGGTTATGATTTGATTTACTTCACTTCAAAAGTAGGGTTCCTACTTCCTAGTCAATTAACCCATTATTGATCGATCATTTTAGAAACATCATCAATATGAAGATGACCACAAAACCATTGGCTCCTGCATGCGTCGTCTACTGTTCTACCAACAAATGGCTCATCCATATATATATATACACTATTCTACCTAGAATTCTTTTCAAAGATATTTTAGATTTGGATCACTAACATATATACGTATGGATCGTGTATTGTTTTAATTATTATGTAAAGGTTAAAGGCAGCCAGTTACATTATTAATGTAACTTGCCATGACCTTGGTTCACTGATCTCCTGATCAAGAGTTTATTATTTCAATTGTAATTAATTATATGCGTATCTATTAATTTATAGTTACAGTAAGTGGGAAACCAACTCTCTGGTGTGCATATATAGAAATTAAGTTGCTGAGAAAGTATATAGAAACTTCATCAGTTATTAGTCTGCAATATAACTTGAAGCACATTTCCCTCTCATGCATTTGCTTTCTTTCAAGACTTTTGACTCTCTTTTGTTTTGCTTTTTATAGCTACGTGGTGAAAGCAAGAAAATTAATGCAGAAACTTACACACACACACACACACACACACGATATTTAGCCAAGAAAACGAAAGAAACTTTTGGTGGGTCACTCCAAACACTGCCTTACCGACCGCCTCATCATGCAAATGCAATTACTGACCATGAAATGAAAATGACGTCGAACGGTTTAATGTGGTTTGTTGGGCCAGCCTTGAAATTGGAAATATAAGTCTAACAACAAAGCCAGACCAGACCAGACCAGACCAAACCATCAATGGCATCAAAATATCTAAAACTATGTATTCAGATTCATATTTTTATACTATATATATATATATATATACTTTAACATATATAAAGAGTAATTAGAGGTGAGTCACTAACTATCTAAGCTACCTTATTTTCTTTTTGCTCTCACGATGGAAGATATGTTGAAACTTGATGATTGTTTTCTCTTTTGCTCTATTAATGGCAAAGATTTGGAAGACTTTCGTCGTTAATGTTAGAGAAGTGTGTTGGAAAACTGGACTCGCACAATCACAATCCTTTTTGAAAAATGCTGTTAAGTTTGATGAAATGAGGTAATGAGGACTATTATTATGTCTTGCTATTTTTGGCCATGAGTTGGATTTGTCCTCCATTGGACCATTGTAGACGCCTCAGCCTCATGAATATTTCCATTTGTGTGTTTAATAAAACCTATTTGTGTGATAGCTTTGTTATTTTCAAGTTATTTTTAATTTTTTTAAAAAATAAAAATACTTTTATTTTATTATTTTTAAAAATATATTTTTGAAAATAAAAAATATATATATACAAAAGAAACCCAAAATAACAAAAGTTATTTTGGTTGTCTTCACTCAAAACAATCTCTAACTTCAAAACATGGAAAACATAATCAATTTTTCATATTTTGGCTCTAAAAAAAAAGAAAAAAAAAAGAAAATAAGAAAAAAAATTATTCTTAAATTTTAAAAATAAAAATATATATTTATTTAAAATTTAAAAAATATAATATATCTATATTATAATTAAAAATATATGACGACATATAATATATTATTAAGTATATTACACATATTATATATAATAATATTTAATATAAATTATCACTTAGATGTCAATAATTTATTAATCAAATTTATTATTTTATTTTAATAATAAAATTTTATTAAAAAGAGTTAATTTTATTATTTAATAATCAAATTTATTAAATAAAATATCATAAAATAATTTTTCTTAAAATTCTAAAGTAAACTCGTTCTCTAATTTTCTGTTTTAAAAAATATTTTTTTTAAAATAAAAAAAAAAACATATTTTCAGTTTTTGAAAAAAGACTATCAAAAACGCAAAGAGAACGCAGTCTTACTTTTTTACATAAAAATTTAGAGTTTGTATTAGAATGGTTGGTTAATCGAAGCGAAATTTCTTAAAATTCGTATTGACAAAGTTCTCAATAATCTCAAGGGTTTTCGATTGAAACTAGGGGAAATTAATGGTGGGATGGGCCAAGGAGGAAGGTCGGTGTTGGTAGGTTAGTCTCAATCTTCCTTTCTCCTTTCAATCTACTTTTTCACAATGTCAAATGTGTTAATCAACAATCGGCAATTCACCTCACTTTTTTTTTTTCTTTTCTCTTCTTTTTCAATAAATCTTTTTTATTCCTCTTCTTTCAATTATCGTCGATTTGAAATTATATATATAAATATAATTTCAAAAACAAGACGTAAAAATAATCTGATATTGAAATAGCTCATTTTAATGAAAAATTTGAATCTGTAACTAAAATAGAATTGACAACTTTGGTTTGTATTGTGGAGTTGGGGTAGAAACAAATATATAAATTTATTTTCAAAAAAATGGTCCTCAATAAAAAGTGATTTTTATTATAAAAAATGCTTTCTATTTTCTTTTTTTAACTGTCGATAGCAAAAATACTTCTCAAAAAAATGATTCTTACAGTGACAAGAAGTAAAACTTTATGACACCTAATCATATCCCAACTTTTGAAATCAAGGCGTTTTGCAACAGTTTGCTTTTTTTTTTTTTTTTTTTATAAAAAATTGAAAGTATTTCAAAATAATTAGTGAGATAGAGATAATATGCATTTCTTCAATTAATATGATATTAATTAATATATAGAGCATTTTTTTATTTCAAAAATATGTTATAAATATTAGGGTTAATTTCAAAAAAAATAAACTCACATTTTACCATATATTCAATTATATATTGAACTTTTAATTTTTTCGATACTAAAGATCAAAATTTTAATTTTGTTCCAAATTTGTACTGCTGTCTATTTTTCATTATAATTATTTTCTATAAAATTAATAATTTTGAATGTTATGTGTATTCACCTCGATCTATCGTATTTAGGTAGTATTTATTAATCAATATATGAGTTGAAAAAAATGAGATATAGAAAATATTTTAGATAAAGTGTTTTTTATTGTATTTGTTAAATTTATCTAATAATCATTAAAAAAGAAGTCACGTGACTTCTTATATGAGATTTTCTAGATAAATTTATCTTTTTTCCCTTTTAGATAAATTTATGTTAGACCTTATAGATAAGAAAAAATAACTTGAATGCCTCCAATGCATTTCAGAAAATTTAATAAATGGTTTGATTTTTAATTAGAATATTTTTCATCATTATTTTAATCATTTCATATTTTGATCCTAAAAACATGTCAATTTTATTTTAATATAATATTATATTATTTATTTTAACAAATGTTATCTTAGTAAATAAGTGATTTTGAAGAAAGTAGCATACCATTTCAAGTCACCTTATTCAACCAATTTATTTTTTCTAATTGAGAATGACATATCAAAAATTAACAATCTCTTATAATAATTTATTAATGGTAGTACATATTTGATATAAATTAAAAGTCTAGAACTAATATTGAAAAATTAAAAATATAATAAAAAATAAATCATTTATTGATAATTAACCAAAATCTTATTAAAAAAAAAACACTTCATGGGTTAGTTTTTCCCTTGTTAGCTGCTGACACATGGAAAAATCACTAAAGTTGTAACACATCCTAAAAACTCGGCAAATTTAACAATCATGCTACCCATCCTGACAATTAGTAACCATCTTGTAGAGTCAGCCATATTTTAACCCAAGACAGCATAAAAAGTTGAAATTTGAGATCAAAATATTCAATAGATTAGCTTGAATCATCCATCGGATATATATTTTTTTTTTTGTTGACCCAAGTTTTGAGTTTTGCCTGATAAATTTTAAAAAAGTATGATTTTCTCCCTTGATTCGTCTTTTAAATAAATTCAAATGCGATCACAATCTATACATATTCAAAATAAGTATTCGAAAAGCGACTGCTCTATGTGAACTACCCTTTACATTATGTGAACAAAATCTCTAAACAAACGATAATAGGATGCACTAAGACTCTACCTCAACAAGGATTCAAATATCTTATAATCACTTAAATCCCTTAGGGTCTATTTGATTGCACTTATTTTATATGGAAAATGAGTTTTTTTCATCCAAATTCTAATTTTAGCAGTGTTTGATTGCACTTATTTTCTAGGGAAATTAAGTTCCCATTTTCGGTCACGTGTTGCTTTTTTTTTTTAGCTTTTGTGGGAAATGATTTTCTTAAGGGGGGCTTGTTTTTCATTTCCAGGCAAGTCAATCACTGAATGCACAGCATATTCGCTTTTGTCCACCTTGATTTCTCTAGTTCCTTTCCTATTCAAGCCGACTTCGTCCCCTTCCTCTTCGTCGCCATCCATCACTAAAGTCGAGCCCCGACTCGGGCTTTGTCACCATCTCTGACTTCCTGTGAGTCGCCATCCACCGCCGAAGACGAGCTTCGTATTGGGCTCCATCGCCATCTCCACAGAAGAGAGAGGGAGACTCACAGTGACGGCAACAATGTTGTGGTTGACCCAGATGGCGACGATGGGGTTGGAGGAGTCGATGGTGTAGAAGATTGACGATAGGGTTGGAGGGGCCGATGACGAGGATCTGATTGTTCGCCATGGTGGCATGAGATCGACGCTAACCCAGAAGATCGACAATGGGGTTGTTGGCCTACTCTTCTACACCTTCAGAAACGCCTAGCAACAGCGGTGGCAGGAGGGAGATGCAGGAGAGAGACAGAGAGGGTGAGAAAGTGGATTTGGGGGTGAGAGAAGGTGAGATCGTGGGTTTTGTAATTTTTGGGTTTATCTTTATTTTATTTTATTGTTATATTTCATCACAAATTAATAACTAGAGAGTGTTTATTATTATTTTTATTTTTTTGTGATAAATAAAATGTATAGAAATGAAAAATAAAAATTATCAAATTCTATGAAAAATATTACCAATCAAACAGTAAAAAAAGGAAAATAACATCATTTTTTAAGGTAAAAAATTATATCAATCAAACAGTTTAAACTCTTAATTTTTAAGAATTCATTTTCTCTACAATTTAATTTTCTAAAATTTATTTTCTTTTCCTCTAAATTTTACCGTCACAATCAAACGCACCTTAATGCTTTACTGCAGGCATGGCGGTGGGGCTACCAAATATATTCAATTGACAGTGGAAAAGCTATGGCAAAACCAAATTTGGCAATGGCACCACACCCACGTTACATCAGCGTCTTCAATTAATTATTAATAAAACAAAGGGCTGCTATCTCCCATTAGGACCAACCAACTTTGATTAGAAAGATGTGCCCCCCTTATTATCATTTTACTCCAGTTAGCTCCTTCCTGTTTTTTTTTTTATATAATTTTATTTCAATATAAAGGCTTTATTCATCATCCACATTTAATTTGATTTGAAAGCTGAAAAATTTTAAAATTCAAGAGTGATAATGAGTTGTAAAACTATAAAAGCATAAATAGAGCTTAGTGTATGTATTCATAACTTGAATAATAATGAGATAGAATTAATTAAATGTGATACTAATGCAACATTAACAGTTGTTTAATATAAAACAAGTGTAATTTGGATGATCTTATATAAATTATATTTTGAATTAAGTAATATTAGGAGTCATGAGTCATGATGGTATTATCAGTCATATATTATACCCTTATAGAAGAGGTGTTAAGTAGAGAAAACAATGACATACGATTTCTTTAACCTTATTTAATAAAATAACGTTACATAACTGATGATACCATTATCAACCATAACTCGTAACATTATTCTTTTGAATTGCTATGGTCTGATTGTTTTTTTAAAATAATTTTTTTTATTATTATTAACTTTGCAAAATGCGTTTATAAGAAGAATACACTGGAGAAAATCTGAAATTCTAAGTGGGTAGGTTGAAGTGTCCTGGGACGCGTTTGATTGCGCGTGGGATAAACACAATATCACACGAGAGACACCTTGGGCCCCACATCAGACAAGTTGACTGGTCCAGACGTCAGCCCAGTGGGACAATAACGTCATTTCAATGTTTTTTTTTTTTTTTGGTTATTTTAGGATCACATTCACACCCAACAAAGTTTTAGCTTAAAATTTAATAAATTCTAGTTAATATTTAATATATATATATTAAATTAATGATAATATGATATTTAAGTTCCCCAATTATGAGAGAGAGTGACTATTCTTTTAAAAAATTATTTTTATGTAGCAAATCTTGGTTTTAGAGTGAAGAGAATAGTGGAGTTAAAATTTTATTAATTTAATTAGAAAATAAAAATAATTTTTTTGATGGTTGACAATTGGTTGTTTAGTTATTAATTAATTATAATAATAATGAATATAAAGAGAGAGAGAGAAGTAGGTTTGAGAGGAGTAAAAGGGCACATCCTTACCTACCACCAGAACTAGCAATAGCAATTAGCAATGCTAATAGCAATAGCAATAGCATACGGCTTCTCCTTTTCTCACCAAACCCCTCTCCCTCTAATTAATACAAGTTTTTTTTTTTTAATTTATAAGTCCCGTCATTCAACCCTTTAATTCTGATAAAAGAGATAAATCACCAGAAGTCATGCATCCAAAAAATTAAACTCATACACAAATAGTTGAAAGGCGACTAACAAGTACTTAAATTCCACTCGAGTCACGTGGCTCGACCCCAAAAGTTACGAGTTTTTATTTTTCTATTATGCTTTGTGCTAATTCTGTCATCATCCATCCTCATTCTTTGCCGCTTATTCCTTTTTTTATAATAATAATAATTGGAAATTCAATTATTTGATGTAAAAATTAATTTTTTATAATTGAATGGCCCATAATAATTCTTTTTGTTTTTGTTTTTGTATTTGTATTTGTATTTGTAGGGGAGACACTGTGGTGAGACCATTTTCAAAATCTAACAAATAAACATAAAGACAACTTTATAAGCTTACAAATTAAAACTCAATTGTATGACCGACTTTCTATTTGACACAAAAATCAGTGACAGCTGATAAACTGTGACAAATATAAAAATGTATATTTTTCACCCAATCATTTTGTTTACTATTATTATTATTAGGCTAAAAATATATCCATGGCGTGGAACTTGAGGGTTTAACCATTTGTGCTATTGAAGTTGAAGAGCAATTTATTGTGCCTCTTAAATTTCAAATTAAAATCTATACACTTAAAATCTCAAATGTGTGGACATATACGTATTTGGACAAAATTTTATATTAATACAATATATATAGGTTAAATACAGAATATAATAGTTGTTGTTATGGGTATTTTCTAAACATTTCTTATGAGTTGGACTCGATCTAGTAGGCAAGTCCAATCTCCCGAATCCTAATGGACCTAAGGCTGAAGTCGTCAGAGTAAGGTCGCACACTGTTGAAACCCGAGCTTAGACTGCGGGACTAAGCAAGCTCCCCGCGATACTTTCAGCTCGCTAGTTAAACTGTTCAGCTCGCATAACAAAAAAGGCCACGAAATAATCGGAGGCGATGTCCACCTGTCTTATCTGAGGCAAACCAAACTCCTGATAATGTGGAATCCATTCTAGATTTTATGAAATTAATAAGGACATATTGTTTCCATAATATTAGTCTCCCACTTTTGGTCCCATTTTTGGATTCTATGTAAATTGCAAACACCTTATACTATAAATAGAGGTCAAAAACCATTGTATAGGGGGATAGACAATAATGATATACTGTTACTTTGTCGGAATAAGTAAAGAACAGTCGTAGACTAGGCATCATTTTAGTCAAATCACCTAAAAACTTCCTTAAGTGCAATTTATTATTTGTTTCTCCTTTTTGTATTTGTGTTCATTCTCTTATTGCGAACCTACAAATTACGATTGATTAATTCTAAACGTCGACAATTGTTATATACTAGTATAATATATATATATGTTATATATACACCCACAATGATGGGGGACACCTACGACGAAAGTACGAGTGACAAACAATGATGATGAATATAGAAAAGACGACGATAAAGATCGGAGATGGTCACACTAGTTACATTGTGGATTTCACAATTGGGATTTTTTTTTTTTTGGGGGGGGGGGGGGGTGTGGTCCCTTAAATGGTCCCCCAACCTTAGACGTGCCTTTGGGGGGCTTTCTTAAATGGTCCCCCAACCTTAAACGTGCCTTTGTTTTTTAAAAACTGGGTAATGAAAATGGTAAGCAATTTTAATCTATCAGAAGAATATCGTACGTGACATCATTTGGATAATGTAGACTACCTCTTGCTACTAATAAAGATCAAAAAAAAAGAAAAAGAAAAAGAAACCCTTTGTGGAGCACGTAGCAGAAGAAATATGATGGTACGGAACGCCAAATCAATTGGATTACGCGGATCTAACAATAAGGCCCTTATTTGTGTAAATAATTAAGAAACAGAATAATAATAATAATCCAATATTAGCCAAATTATAATTTTCTAGAGTTGCTGTTCAGATTTCATACTCGTCTCAAACACATGAACATTACACTGTTTTTGCTACAGATGACATATTTACCAAACATACAAAGGCCCAAACTTTTGACTCCAATTACATATTTACCCAACAACCACTGTTTTTGTTGGATTCAATTTTGAATTGAATATAATTTTTTTTTTAAAAAAAGAAGAAGATGGAATTAAATCCATTGTTTTTAACTTTTAATAATAATAATAACGATCAAAATAAAAAGGAGAAGGAAAATAGGAGGGAGAATTGTAAAGAGTTGGTGTTAATCTCCCCGGGACGGTGACCAAGGGGTCATATCCATGGGATAGCTTCCCAGCACCCTGAGGAACGACGTGTACTCCTGAACCTCCGCCAGAGCGTTCTGGGCTCTCACTTCCGCCATGGAAGCTTCGAAGTCGATATAGAACATGTACTCGAAGTGCTTGGCGGTACCTACATTCGCGTCGTCCACCAGCCGGATCGGCCGGTTCCGGTGCGGCCGGCTCTCGATCTTCGTTAGGCTGATGTTCCGGAACGCGAACGCCGACAGCACCTTGAACAGCACCGACGTCCCTTTGTCGTGCGCGAACACTATGCTCGTCTTGAACGGCCGGTCGGTTCGCGGGACGATTGGCTCGCGCGCCAGCATCAAGAACCGAGTCACGTTGCCGGAGTCGTCTTGGATGCCGTCGACCAGGATATGGAGTCCGTAGAGCTCGGCGGCGCGTGCCGAGGCGATGGCGGCGGTGTCACGGAGGTTCTTGGCCGCCACGAACTCCGCCGCACCGGCTGTGTCGTCGACGGCCTCGCGCGTGACGTTCAGGCCGAGCTTGGTGAGGCTGTGCTCGCACTGGGACAGGGCTTGGGTGTGGCTGATTACGCGAGTGAGGTACTCCTTCCGGACGCCTGGGAGTGCGAGGAGGCAGTGGTGTACGGGAAACTGGACCTCCCCGACGATGTGGAGGCGGTGGCGAAGGAGGAGGTCGTAGTTCCGGTGGATGCTGCCGCCGAGCGAGTTCTCGACCGGCAACACGGCGCGGTCAGCGATCCAGAGCTCGACGGCTTGGAATGCGACCTCGAACTGGTCGCAAGGGATTGCTTCGCAGTTCGGGTAGGCCTTACCCGCCGCTGCTTCGCTGTAGGCGCCGGGGACTCCCTGATAGGCCACTCTGAGCTTGGAGCCGTGCATCGGCGCCGGGCTGAGATCGGTAACAGTGAGCGGCTTCGGGAGGTTCTTGTCTATGGGGACAAGATCTAGGGTTTTGTGGCCGTTGACGGCGGTGATATTGTCGGAGCTGTCGCTCTTCTTGGTGTCCTGCTGCTGCGACACCACCTTACTGGCCAGAATGGCGCAGGCGCTCTGCCAGTCGGCTCGAGTGCAGACGGCGCCGGTGCCGATGTTGAAGCTGGCAGAGCTTGGGGGGGCGTTGGCCGAGTCGAATCGGTAAACGCACCGGATGACGAGTCGAGCCGGCCCAACCCGGTTGGCGGTACTCGGCGATTTCGTCCCAATCATGGACTTCAAACAAATTCCCGGCGGCGACGATGACAAGGAATGCATGTTTGGTTGGGAGGATTTATTGATAAGAAAAAAAAAAAAGCACAAAAGATTACTGATACAAAAATGAAAAATGGATGGAAGGGAAGGGAAGGGGTGAATTGGGGTTGGGGTGGGGTTGAAGGTTTGTGGTTTTGGATTGTTTTAAGCTATATAAGCTTTTTAGCTTGTAAGTTCTCTCTGAGAAGGGAACGTCCAAGCTGAAGAAAAAAGGTTGGAGAGGGGGCTTTTATACAAGAGAGCACTGAGGGAAAGAGGGGGGAATTGCAAGGAAGAGCGGAGGAGAGTAGTAGACAAGACTGAGACTCTGAGAGAGAGAGAGAGAGAGATGGACCAGTACGTGTGCGGGGGTGGTTCGGTCAATCTCTCACCTACCACCACTATGAGTTTTTATTTATTTACTTACTACTTTTAAATTAAATCATTTAATTCAAAGAGAAATATTTTCTTACTCACTCACGTTGAATAACCCCGACGAAAGCATATAAGAGGATGTGTGGAGCGAGAGAGTAAGTGGAGCCCACACTTTTCTTTTGATTTTGCCTGTATTGAATAAATTGACGTGAGTAACATAATAATTTTATTAATTTAAAATAATTATTTTTTTTATGTGCATGAGATTAATATATATTAAATAGTTCATAAATCACATCATCACATGCTGAAGCAAATTTACCCGTGGGACTTGTGTTTAAAAGAGGCCTGAAATTTGTTGTTGGGTATTTAATTTCATTTTTTGCTAGCAACTTTAATAATAATTTTAAAGATTATTATTTAGTTGCACGAGAAGAAGAGGCCCACGAACATACATACATACATAGATAGTGCACGGCACTTAAAAAGGAAAGTGGAGCAATTCTTGTGCCGACGGAGTTCATTCATGTAACCCCTCCCAAGGATCAAACACACTTGGCACTTGGCAGGCAAATGCTGAACCCTCGACTTAAGCAGCCTCTCCCGCTCGATCTCATTTTATATTTATTTATTTATTTATAGGAATCAAATGATTACACCCATACCCATAATAATTATATTATTATGTATATAATTTGCCTAAGCTAACAGAAGAAAAATAAAAAACGAAAACATAGTTTTGAAGATTAGGTAACTTTTAGGTTCCCATGCCATTTGATTTGATGATTGTGCCGAGGATGCCCACCAGACCTGTCTGTCACTACTAAATACTTGACGTGATGGACTCCTGTATAGGCATGTTTCTTTTCTTGCCCGCGTCCCCGGGGCATGCAAGGGAGAGGGGCGGGATCCACGTTCCTTCCTTTCATTGTATTTACGTCGGACAAAGATTATATACAAAGTATAATATTCTTATATATAGAGGAGTTCTCAAATGATGTTTGTTAGGAATAACTAATTTATTCTATTAAATAAGAGGAATAAAAAAAATTATTGTTATATAATTAGTTATATTTTTAAAAAATATATACAAAAATAGATATAATTATTTATTAAAAAATGATTTCTGATTTTTTAATTTAGTTATATGTTAAAGAAACACTGATTTAAAAGTCAAGTCAAGAGATGTGACTTTCAAAGTAAATTGGAGCATACTTTTAGACAAAATGTATTAAGTTGCTTTGGAAAAAAACCTTTAAAATACTAAAAACTCTGTGGAGATCAGATCAACAATTACTGTGGTGAGAAATAATACTTTAAAAACAATAATATTTGGTTGCTATCACAAATTTTTGCGAACGAAGTTGGCACCCAGCGGCCAGCAAATGCAGCTCCGGCGCACTGGAAAGCAGAAAGAGAGAGAGGGATACAGAGCAGTTTCAGCATAATGATAACTATGCATTTGGATATTCAAGAGCGAGCGGCAGTCACAGGTACACTTGCTTGCTCCCTCCCTCTTCATGCCTTTTACTTTCAGTCACAGGTAAGGTAACTCCCAACTTATATACATTAATTTGGCGACAAGCCTGCGGTACTTCATTTTGCAGATATTACCATTTTATGTTGCAAAAACTTTGGGAAGTGGTTCCTTCATCTGCAATTCATGAATTGAGATTATTGTTGATTAGAGTGCAATTTATATATGTTACAAAAACATACATTTATAGTGACTAACTGTTTTAATTAATTGATCCATGGCTTGCATTTTTAACTCAATAATATGCATAAATAATCGCAAATTCCTTGTTGCTTCACGAACGAGTCAAATTATTGCATGAACCAACGTTCGACCATGTCAGATCACATGCATGAACCCAAAAAAGAAAAAGAAAAGAAAAGAAGCTATTTTAAGCTCTATTTGACTGTAAAATTGATTTGGGTCAATGTACTCGCGTCATGGAAATTGTAGGGCAATTTCGATACATGGTGGTTGCATTTCCATTTTATAAGGACTCGTTTGTCAAAGTCAATCATTTATTGTTTTATTCAATAATGCATTGTTTGCATGTGCCCGGGTAACGAGGACTTCAAAGAGTCTGTAATTATTTTGTTTTGTTTATAAATAAAATATTAAAAATTAAAAACAAAATTACAGTCAAATTAACTGAGTCCTAAAGAAAGAATTGGAAATTGAAATGGAAAAGAAAAAGGAAAAGGAAGCGCCCAAACAATATCTTAGTCCAATTGTTGGGAGGGAAGATGGAAGATGTTGAGATATTAGATATCAAGATAGTATTTGTTAAATTGAATTAAAAAAAAAGAGTATTAAAATAAGATTAGAATGTTTTTTAAATTAAAATATAAAATATTTAAAATAAAGTTAGAAAGTATTCTAAGATTTATATCAGATTGTTTGTTAATTTTTTTTAAATTTATTGAGAATTATACTTTTTTTCTATGTGTTTGTTAAATACATATAATAAGCACCAAGATAATAGTTTTTTTTTTATCAAAATATTCTTATTACCAAATTTATTCAAAATTATATGTTAACATCAATAACAAATTTATGATTAAAATAATATTTTATCATTAATGTGAATTGTTAAAAAATTAAAATTAAAAATAGTATGTTATTTTCTAAATTTATGTTCAAAAATAGATTCTAAAAAAACTCAGTAACTAGAAATAATTATTGATGGAATTACAATAATTTCACATAGATAATTAAAAATTGTCAAAATATATTTTCATAATAGATAATAAAATATAAAATTGAATAAAATAATTTAAAAAATTGCTAAAATGAATTTATATTAGATAATAAAATATATATATAGAGAGAGAGAGAAATTTAATTTAAATTTAAAAAATCTGTGAAAGGAATAATTTCATTTAAATTTTAAAAAATTTCAAAATATATGGCAACTTAAAAATATATTAAGTGACATTAATTATAAGACTTAAATAAGTAAGTTCTTTTAAAATTAATATTATTATACAAATAAAATTTAATAAATTTAAATTTTATAAATATATTAAATGACATTAATTATTTAATTAAGAAGGGGCATATGGATAATTTAGGCTTATTTTTAAAATAATAGATAAATTTATCTAGAGGAGAGTCCGATAAATTTATTTTTTTGGGAAACATTAGATAAGGTTAACGAATGCATTAAAAATAACAAACATCTTAAATGCTTTGTATAAGTGATTTTTTTTTACCTGATTAACCAATGCTAAGGAAGTGCTTTTTTTTTTAAGACTTTTTAACTTTTTGTCACATACAGTTAACGTGTGAAACCACGGACCCATCACCCACCCGCGCAATCGAATCTAATGGGGTGAGCAACTCTTACAGAATTCTAGTTACTACTAGAATGGTTCTGTTTCTCTACTTTTAATCTATATATATATATAGACAGAGAGAGAGAGAGAGAGAGAGAGGTCTGTTGGGTCTTTTTATTTTTAATTGGTCCATTTCATTTACATTTTTTTATGATTTTGGGCAAATTAATTAATTAATCTCTGAACTTCAAGAGCTTTCTTCCCAATTTTCTCAACTGGGTTTAAGAAATTATAGCTAGCTAGCTAGCCGCCTGCTTCCACGTATTTACATTGTTTAACCATGTCTGGCGTAGAAGTTTCCTGTAACGTACGTTGATTGAGTCTCACGATTTACATATATAGCATCCATGGGAGGTAGGTGAAAGAAATCCACCAAGCTTTGGCCTTTGGTTTCCCCCCCAGACCAACTGCATGCCCTTCTCAACTCCTTCCTTGTTTTAATTAAGGAATCAAGATTTAAAGTTCAACAGATGTTACTGTCTCATGGGTTATTTTATATATGTGGTTATCAGTGGAGCATCGCATGGCTGAAACAGATCTCTGATGCAGACACCAAGCATGAATAAGCATCATATTGCAGATCACATGCATGTTACGCATGCTTACTACTTTTACCGTACCTTTTACATTTTCGTATGATGTTTTTGCTTTCATTCATGAACCTATATATATGCGCTCACTCCCCCCCCAGTTTACACGTTGGTCGGTAATGTGATGTCCCCTTCATCCTTAATTAGCTTTGAGTGGATGTCAAATTTCTCGGTTGGTTGGTTGGTTTGTTTGTTTGTTTGTTTTCTGATGTGAAATATCTAGGGATGTATATACCATTCAATCTTAACATATCGACACGCGTATAGAAAGATATTTTTAAACATGTTTTTAAGAAATTTTACATTTAAGCATCTTATCATATTGTAAGCATGTTGCATATTGTTACGTGAGTTTTTTGACATTCTCAAATCATTTAAAACATATTTTACATTTAAAATGGTGTTTCGCTTAATATTTTTTATGAGTCAAAACCGACTTATAAATTTCTTAACATGTTTGTATATTTCTTTTCTAACTGTATGGCTAATTTAAAAGAATTTATAAACTACGTACCCAAATAATAATTTTATTAAAAACTGGTATCCTCAAGTTACAAAGTAAAAAGTTCAAATTCCCTTAAAATCTTAAGCTCTTGAAGTTAAGAGATGGATTCTATCACATTGGCTATATATGTTGCTTAATTAGTGATACCCGACCATAAGAACCATGGGCTATCATATTCACTTTAGGCCATCTTAAATTAGTTAAGTTTGGGGTTTTAAGTCAAAATCTCAACATTGGGCCTTGGGCTTACACCCGTACATTCTCTAGTCCAGAACTCTTAAGTAGATTAACAGTCTACTTGGGCCTTATTTACTGGTTCCCCTTTTCTTTACCGGTTATTTCTTTGGGCTCCCCTTAAGCCTACTTTCAAGAACTTTTTCTAAATCAATTCAAATCTCTAGAATGGACGAAAAACCCAGTTGAAAAGACTTAGCAAAGTGCCTCTTTCTACAAATCTTTTTGAGACATCTTGTCCTACTCTTGATGAATACCAATTTGTGGCTCATTCATCAGACATCGGTTTTAACCTGCCTATTAACTACAATAATATTATCTTTCCAAGTCTCGTGCAATATATATAAATTTATTAATGTTTTCTATAAGTAGCTGACATCAAATTAGGCGAGAACCCACGATCTGCAAATGTCCAAGTACATGCCAACTCAATGAGGTGTGGTCAGAATTGATGATTTAGGATTTAGAGTTTACCAATAATTGCCTCGGAATGCGCCCTCTGTCTCGCTCTGTCTTGTTGCCATCAGCTATGAAGGGAGAGAGAGGCAACCATGGCTTTCCGGCGACAAGAGGGAGAGTTTACCAATGATTTTTCTACTGCAGTTGCACAAGGGTGTCCTGCAGTAGAGAAATTTTGCCTTCTCCATAAAAGGATTCACACACAACCGTCGGGCTGCAACTCTCAGATTCTTATTAGTAAGATTAGTTTAATAGAGAAAATGTTTTTTTAGATAACTCTTATTAAATGGCAATTCTAGTTAGGGGATTAGGATAGTCTTTGAGAAACTTAAATCTCACTATGATTTTGATTTGATGTATATAAATAAACAGTTCACTTTATGAAGGGACATGTTCTAATTATTAAGTAATGTTCCATAACTTGAGTATATTTGTTATCTCATTTAGTAAAATTAATCTAATGAATAAAATATTTATCAAATAATCCTTATTTAGTGGGTATTTTAGTTAGGGAATTAGGATACATTTTAGACGATTATACTTTAGTGGTCCATGGATCACTCCAATAATATATGACATATATATTTTAAATTATTATGTTTATATGTCACATATTTCAGAGTTTAATAATTAGAGTCACACTATATAATATAACCAATTATCCCAAGTTGTAAAATTAATTTGTCTTAACTAATGAATTATATTTTTGTGGTGAGATTGTAGACAAAGGGTTGGCCTGAAAAATAGACTAAGTCGGAGATATTATAGGTAAGGAAGTCAATAAGGGGTGGTTTTAATTAATGACAGCCACGCAACTGGGAAGCAGCAGCTGAGCTATCAATCAAACAGGGGATTGATTAATTTCGTGGAGGCAGATTGTCTGAACATCATCTTTCCCGGCGCAGGGTTGGGTTTCGTTAGGCCAAACACGGCACGTGCCAGCTGGCTAGCTGGCTGGTAGATGACATGTCTTCTCACTGTATTATATTCCACCACATTTTTATTCTATTCTCTAATTAGTCAATATATTATTATTATTATTATTATTACACCATTAATTTCATAATTCACTCTCCCGTGGGCGACTGATTCATAAATAACACCATTAATTAATCAATCGAATTTTCACTTTCTTAATTGCCCCTTTTTATAATTCAACCTTATTTATAAGTAACAAATGTTTGTGAATCCAATCTAGGGGCACAGGACAGGACAATATATCCAAGGCTGCCAGTGCCAGTGCCGTTACCTTGACCTTCACCTTGGTACCCAAATGGCTGCATGTGGATGATGAGTTGTGTTGAGTTGAGTGAGTGATTGATTGACTGTTTGTTTGGTTGTCTTGTTTGGTGAAGGTGTTTGTTTAGGTACCTTGTCTCAAACTCTTCCTGCTTCTGCCTGCCTCGTGTACATTTTATCTGGATGATGTGTTAGAATGACATGTTGGCACGTGAAAAAAAAGGGACTTTATTCACGCGTGATTCTGTTACCGTTCTCTATGATTGTTGCCTGCCTCCGTACCTGAAAGGCTGCCTTTCAATGATTCCCCCCCCCCATGTACAACAGTCTTCATAAATCTCACGCATCAATTTTCAAAACTAATTATCCAAACATATTGTTTGAAATTTAACGCATATCAAAGTTTTTGCTCTTTATTTTGATGATAAGAATGAATAATATTAAATTAATAGCTATGGCCATTTTCATATTTAATTCAGTGCAATGTACTTGATAGTTGATAACATGGCTGTGGGCGCATGGGGGAAACATGGCCTAGGACCCGTCCATTTGAGGTCCATGCCCCTAAAAATGGTGCCTCTCTTCATCTTTGCCCTTAAATAAATGATCTCCTCATTAAATTCCCCTTTTGTGCCATCTGACAGATTAACCAACCATTCTCCATCCATCCATCCCTCATTTATGGGTGGGTTTAACCCAATTTGGATCCAAAAATATTTAATTGAATTATGAGTGATTTTTAATTCCACTTGCCTTATAAAATAATTGTAGATAGAGAAAGTAATTTTTTTACAAAATTCTTAGCATTACCAAAATAATAATAATGATGATAATAATAATAATAATAATATCATAAATAAAGATAACTTAATAATTAAAATTCATGTTATCGACTTCAATATTTAGAATAACGACGACTTCATTTATATTTTTAGTTATCGTGTAATATTTTTTATATCAAATTTTTATTTTAATTTTGTTGTTTAAAGGCACAATAGTTGGCATGAAATTTTAAGTGTTGCTGACAACATGTTGTCAACTGCTCTTTATCTTTTGTGGGTATGTTGCTTTTATCTTTCTCAGCTTATGAATAATTAATGGATAGTTGTTTGCTTATTATTTCTTTTTCATCTCTTCATGCAGCTTTAGATCTCTATCACTGTCCACCTTTTCTTTTATTACTCAAAAAAAAAAATTGGAGGAATGATGGGATTTTGGGGCCCTTGTGGGACCCCCATCCTCGTGGTCCCATGGAGGGTAGATCAGTAATTTAATTAGGGGCACTCTGATCATGATTTCTTGGCTTTTTCTGCGTATTTTTTTTATATTATTTTATTTTATTTTATACTAATATTAGGTTATTAGGTTAAAGTAAGTCTCACTAGCATATATATAAATATGGGTAAGGTAGCACTTATTTTCCCCATTTTACCTTAATCAAAAGGATTTTGTATCTTATGTTTCAAATATGAAATTCTTCATGAGCTCTCGTAAGTCAATCTCAAGATTTCTATAAAAAAAAGTTAATCACAGAATTCATAATTAAGAATTTGAACACAAAATCTCACTGACTATATATATAGCAATTACAGTTCAAGGACTTCTTAGATTCTAACTCATATTTGTCCTCAACCGTTGGGTTATACCTATAGGGACAAATACATTTCGTATCTAATGCTTATATCTTTTGTTCATTATAATTTCTAAACAAACCAACAACCTTGATAATTGAGATCTTAATAAATGATAAAAATTAATCGAATCTGAGAAACATAACTGAAACACCATAAGTTAATTACCATAAAATAAATATAAACTCTTGGCTAACATATCATGGTTTATCCCCCCCAAATAAAGATATTAAAAAATCATTTTATATTATAATTTACATTATTTTAACAGTTACTTGCATGAAATGGTAAAAGAGTGGCGAAAGGAAAGTTATTCAATTTGTTGCTTCTTCTTTCTTTTTTTTTTTAATTTGTGGGGTCAACTCTCACTAGTGCAATTACAGTTTTACCCCTACTGAATCTCCATATTTTCCATTTTACATGTATGGTTGGTTGACCTGATTTCACTTCAGAAACTAACTGTTCCATTCATTAAAGGAACCCAAGCTTGGAGGTTTCTGTTCTTCTTCCATCACCAAGATGCAAACTTTAAGGTGGAAAAGGCCCTGAGAATCATATTTAATTCCCCCATTTTCTTTTCCTTTTTCTCTCACTTTCTTGCTCCGTAGAAAATTCGCTGGATTTTCTCTCCGCTTCTGGATCTCTGCAATGAGAGACTTGGCTTCCTGTTTCGGTGAATACGCCATCCAGGTCTCCGACCATTCCTGCGTTTCTCCGAACCTGATTCCTTCGGTTCAGAACTCAGTGGCCTGCCTTTACAGAGTCTTCCTCTCCACTCAAAAGCAGATCTTGATCACCGCCACGTGGAGCCAAGGCCTGAGATTGAGCTTCGGCGACAAACCGACAACCGCATTCAAACTCAGCACCAGTTCCCGGCTGTTCAGAAAAAAGAGAGGAACCAAATCATTCGAATTCGACAACTCCAAGTTCGATGTCTTCTGGGATCTCTCCGCCGCCAAGTACACCGCCGGGCCAGAGCCGGTCGACAGTTACTACGTCCTGGTCATGGCCGATTCCGAGCTCGCCCTTTCTCTCGGCGACATGGCCGAGGAGGCCGCCGCCAAGAGGCTCAAAACCGGCGCCCGAGCCGACAAGTTCTCGTTGCTCTCCCGGCGGGAACTCTTCTCCGGCCACGCCCTTTGCCTGACGAAGGCCCAGTTCTCCGATTCCGGCGCAGCCCACGACATTCTGATACGGTGCAGCGGCGAGAATGAAGGGCTAAAGCATCCGGTCCTGTCGGTTTGCATTGACAAGAAGACGGTGATATGTGTGAAGAGGCTTCAGTGGAATTTCCGGGGGAATCAGACGATTTTCGTGGACGGGTTGCTGGTTGATCTTATGTGGGACGTTCATGATTGGTTCTTCAACCCTGTGGCGGGGTACGCCGTGTTCATGTTCAGGACACGAAGCGGATCTGACAGCCGGCTGTGGCTCGAGGAGAAGGCGGCGCAGAAGGAGCTGGAGAAGCAAGAATTCTCCTTGTTGATCTGTGCCTGTAAGAGCCCCTGAAGAAAGAATCCCAAAGTTACAGCTTTGTGTTTGTTTTTGGGTTTCTTAACTAGTCCACTGTATCAAATATTCCTCTTGTGTTTCTATTTGATTGCTCCAGAAATATGATCATAGATGATATTCGATTCTTTAATCACTAGGAATGGAAAAATAACCACCGGTATGCAGATTACTCTTTCGTTCTCTCTCTGAATGTGATTTAATTTCTACTGCAAACAAGCAAACTACTGATTCAGCAAGTGTTTTTATTGTGAAAATTTTGGTTCTAGGATTTGTTGAATTAATTAAATGTTTGTGTGTGTGTGTGTGTGTGTTTATCCATGCAAAATTAGAAGTGGCTATTTTTGGGATTTCAACAAGGATTTGGACGATTCTGAGTGATTTCAAGAAAGATTGCTGTTAGCTTTGGAAAGAGCAAGTTGGGAATCTCCTGAAAGCTGAAAGTGATCACTACGATTATTCCACACACAACTTTGATTTTCTCTGCACTGTTCAAATCTTCTGCACGACCCAAACACTGAAAATTAACAAAAGAACTATATTTTGGATTAAATATATCCCATTTAATCCTTGGCTTAAAATGATCCGATCGGCTGGTCTAAACTGGCACTGTAACTCAGCCTCTAAAGTGACAAAGACAATTCACAATTGGGGTTTCATCGAAAAGCTAGCCTCTCGGTTGTTTCCCCATTAAATGAGCAGCAGCCTCTTTGTGGCTCCGTTTTTTTGGTGGGAGAATGCCAAATCCGGGAAAGAAAGTACAGCTCCGGTAAAGGGACATGTCAAACTCATAGGAAAAAAGGAATGTTGTTAATGGATCAGAGCAAATTAGAGCTGCAGAGAGAGGTCAAGTGGAGCAGTTAAACAAACAGGTAATGTGCAAGATGCAGGGGTGTGGATCTGTGTAGATTGAGCTTGATGATGTCTTATTTGACTCTAAAGATGGAGCCTTTTCGCTTGGATTTGGCGCCGTCTAATCGCTGCCTCGGCTAACGAGGGGTGTCGACAAGTTGGCAAGTTGAATTGCTACGGACAAAACAGAATTAGATGCCTAAATTCTCCGTTGGTTTTGATCAGTTCCCAGTGCACGTTTGTGTACAGATGAGCTGCTTTTTAAGTCTTCAAGGCCAAGCAAAGAATGGCCAAAACCACCATTTTTAATCTCCCACATGGCCCATCATCCACTGGTTGAGGACCACCCAACTTAATTAGGCGGTGTTCCAAAATGGCACTATAAAGATTGTATTTCGGTGCATTATATATAGGTTATAACAACCACTTCCTAAATAACCCTGGAAATTAATTTGATTATAAGCTCTACACCATTGCTAAAAGGAGAAAATCGACCAAAATTTGATTTGAACATTTCAACTAGTCATGCTCAATAGTGGATAATTATATGTTTAAAGTCAGCACAACATTTAGGATATTTAAATTAGTCAATGGATAATTGGTTGAAACTTGCAAGCCCTAAATAAAATTGATAATTATTTTTAGCGGACACATTTGGATGAGAATCAGCAATGTTACAAGTAGTATTTGTTCTCTCCGGCCCAAAAAGAGGGTGATCGAACTTCAGCTTGCGGCGGTAGAAAATGGACTATAAGGGTGGCTGTCACTTATAAACTCTCTAACTTGATAGGGTGTTGTTAGGTTAGAAAGAACACACATTGACTCTTGATAGAGCTGATTTATGTAGAGGGATGAGAGATCCTCTCACATGAGATGTTTGCATCGGGTGCTGCATGGTGATGGGACTGGTTATCTAGTGCCAACGAGAGTTTCATTAAATGAAGATGAGATCTGTCATTAATGAAGATGAAATTTAGAACAAGCACAGAAGAGCCCAACGTGTGACGATAATAATGCAGTTGCAGATTGGCGTAAGGCCAAGATTAGGTTGCAAGATAGGGGCCGAGTCTAGACCAAGGGCTGAGATTGGGCCAAGACGGTCCAATATTGAAGTCAATTGAAAACTAGTATTATATAATCAAACTATCTCAACTTATCCGTGATGAGTTCAAAACAAAGTATATGATCAAACCATCTCACCTTAACCTGTCCCATTAGTACTCATGCTTTTGTAATGAAAACCCAAATGGTCCAAAACTATTAGTACAAGTCAATGGCTGGCATGCATGCTCAGTGGAAAGTGATGTTTAGGAGGCCACAACACGAGCAGGAGTGGCAATCCAAGTCAAGTCTAGCCTAAACTAAAAGCTGAAGTGGAGTGGTCCTCCTCCTTGCCAACATAAATTCTGGTTGCCCACTCTCTCCGTCTCTCTCTCTCTCTCTCTCTCTTGTCTGCTCCCACTTCTAGTGGTTGTCCTTTCTAGAGCATTTTAAGGGTTTGTATTTAGTTATTTTGATAATTTAATTGAATTTATTATACTAAGAAGACCAATTTATTTATTTGAGAAGAAGTGTCAAAAAAATTGATACTAATATAAATTTAAATAAAACATTTTTAAAATCTTGCTCATTCAACAACGGAAACAAGATAAATAATCATTCATATTCAAGTTTAACCACCCATTATCCTCAAAAGATGCCATAAAATTTGTCATAACAAAACAAAATTGTTTCTTTCTGCACTTCAAGTAAAAAGAAAAAGAAAACGTCTCTCAAAGATCTCTTAGTCAGGAAGGATCTGTACACAAATCTACCATATCAAGGATCAAGCTCCGTTGAACTTGCCCTCATCCATAACTTTTCCCTTAATTGGAATTATGCAAAAACAAGTGTGAGTCACAAGAGTTGGCAAATTTAATTTGAAAAAAACATGAAGCAATAAGAATCAAGAAAATGTGAAGCAATAGGAATTAACGCAATACAGAATTACTTATTATATCACATGCACTTATGGTATGCTTCACCACATCATATAAAGATATATTTAGGTATATATGCCCACATACGACCCATAGATCCATATAAGTATCTGTCAATGTAACCATTAATCTATGAACCAATTTTTTTTTTTTTTTTTTGCTTCAGACTTGAGTTTACTGAGCTTTCGACATAAAAGCTGTAACATCTGAGCTAATGCTCCCTTGCGTCAAACAAATGCCTATTGATCTTCAGGGTACCCCCAGACATAGTCCACAACGCAAAATAATAATCTCGCAAAATAATTATCATACACATATAAGCATCTCAAAGCATATTTATGATTGTATGTATACACGACTATACTCTTAAAAATATTCTTACACATATGCTCATACATGGCTATGAAATAAACTCATCATCATGCTCATGAATGTACTTTTACCCTCAATAATGATTAGCTATAACATATAAATAATGAATGATCACTTTAACACCCACATGAACTTGTAACACAAACAATATGCACATGGTATATTGTTAAGAAAGCACCATGAAACTAATTAAGAAAACACCATTCCTTAGGAAATATAGAGTGAACCATAACCCTATTAAATCCTTTAACAAGTTTCATTAAAAATCTAGGAAGAACAACAAGATTAAACACAATAGCATGGGCAAGAACCAGAATATCAAACATAGAAAGCGCAACCAACACAAAAATGAATCAAATAAACTAAATTCTAAAAATTTCATATTACAAACAGTGAATTCAAAGACCTATTTGAGGCTCATAACTTGGCCAAATACTATGAACAATATAGCTAAATTGAATATCATAATCTCTAGTTTCTGAAACAACAAGTAGATTGCAAATCGAATATAATCAAAAAAGTTATACTACAAAAATTGAAACAAGGTCGATTTACTTAGAAACAACAAAATTTTAGATTTAGGCAGTGATTCATAAGGTTATTACGGGCTTAAAACATAGCCAAGTTATTTAAGTAATATGTCTAAAATAAAGCTTATGATGTCTAGTTTTCAGAACAAAAAGTGGATTTCAAATCGGATATAACCACAAGAAATTATACTTCAAAGAGTGCAATATGGTTAATCTATCCAAAAATAAGAATTTTCAATTACAAACATTTTAGAATGAAAGTAATAAATTTCTCACATGAAAAAATAGTTTAGGTGTAATACCCCATGTTCGTATAAAGTTGCCACGTAATTCCGATGAGTTTAGAATACCGGAAAAAGTGATTTTATAGCAATTTTAGGTACCGAATCAACTGTAGGGAATGCCTCGAAGTGAAATTGTTTAAAGAAAATTATATAGTATCGACGAGCGTTTCGAGATAGGATTTATGGTATCGAAAGAAATCGAATCGGGAACAGTTTTCGGTACAACTAAAATACAATTGCCATTTAGGTCGAAAAACTGAATCATTGTAAGAGGCTCCCGAAAAATCAACGGAACCCTAGGGAGGATCTGGTTTTGCATAAGGAACAACCCTTCAATAGTTTTGGGATGAAACAACAGTCCGGTAAGGACACTGGGATGAAATTGTCATTTTTAACTAAGAATTAGATTATTAATTTTGTGTTTTCTGTATTAGAATGCAATTTAATTCAGTGTTCGAGGGTATAATTAAAATTACGAAATTATCCAAGTGATATAAGAAAAAAATTAGAATTTATAAATAATTAAATGTGTAATATAGTATAAAATATATGTAATATATATATATATATGTATGTATACGCATGGCAGAGGCCTCTGTTAAACGCAAATGGCCATGCCCTGCCACTCCAAACTTCAAATCCCATTTCCTGTAAATTCATTTCCATGCCACAGCCCTACTTTTCCATTCGAGAATTGTGCAAAATGGAAAGATTGTGGCAGCGTGAATTCTGTAAAAAAATATGGATAGGTGGCATCGGAAGATTTGGAGCAACTAATGTGCAATTAATGTGGAGTAGCGGCCAAGGCAAGGAGTTCTATAAATAGGATGCATTCGTCCGAGAGAAAGGCAAAGGAAGCTCGATCGAGAGAGAGAGAGAGAGAGTCAAGAAGGTCGCCAAAAAAGGCTGAAATCGGCCATGGCAGCAGCAGCTAAGCTGCTGTTCGGCAGCCATGGCCGCACGGAATGAGGCAAGCCAATGAGCAGGAGCAGCCGCGGTGACGCTGGGGGTGTGCGACAGTGATCGGTGGGCTCGATGGAGGCCGAGGCAAGGGGCGACCGCTTGAGGAAAGCTACAGACGGCCATGGCCGCAAGCTGGACGCGAGCTCCAGCAAGCTGCCGTGATGGCAGCTCACGGCGGCGGCCATGTTCGACAGCAGCAATTGCGTCGGAGGTCGGCGAGGGTGTGGGCTGTAATACCCGAGAACGTTGGGTTAATTAAGAAATAATATTTTATTGGAAAAATCGAATTTTGAGGAAATTAGGTATCAGAATAGCCTGATGTATTGACCAAATCGACTGCCGGGAGTACCCTGGAGCCGAAATGCCTGAAGAAAATGATATGCAAGTGTTGAGTAATTTAAGATATGATTTATGGCATCGAAAGAATTCGAATCGAAAATAGTTTTCGGAACAGCAAAAATACAGCTGTGGAATAGGCTGTAAAACCGAATAATCGCAGGAGGCTCCTGAAATGGAAACGAAAGCCTAAGAAAGCTTCGATTCGTCGAGTAGAGCAACCCTTCAGTGAGTTTTGGAAGAAACAAATGGATTTGGGGCCAAATCAGAAATTCGGGCCTAAGTGCAATATTTCAAAGTTGCTCGAGGGGGTTCAAAATGTCATTTTTTGAAAAAGTTCCAAAGAGGAAATTGAAAGATTGAAACTCAAGGGACCCAATAGCAATTAAAAAAAGTTCAGGGGTTAAGTAAAAGAGGGCCAAAATGAGATTACCAAAATCTGGGGGCCAAAGTGCAAAATTGCAAAAAATGGAAGCCATGGCCGACCAGCGCACGGACGGTCGCCGACCGGCCATTTTCAGGCACGAGGATGCACGAGGGATGGTTGGGCTTGCTTTAGGGATGCTTGGCGACCAAGTTTGAGTCATCATTGATCGTCATGGTGGTCGGATTTTGAAGAAAAGCCGACCAGCTTTTGGTCGCGCGGTGGAGCACCTGCAAGTTGCTTTTGTTGTCGGATAAGGCCGATTTAGGATCGATCTGGGGGAGGTAGAGCTTCTAAGGGGCATGGGTTGGTCGGCCAAGGGCATTTGGAAGCCCGATTTTCTCTATAAATAGCGCTAGGGTTCGGCCGAAATTTTAGAAGATTGAAGCTTGAAATCGACCCACTTTTTGAACGAATTGAGAGGTAAGATTAAGGGGCTTTTGTTGCCCACGAGTAGTAGTTCCATTCTGGAAATTTTGAGGCATTTTCGTTGAGTTTTGGTGAGGTTTCGAGCTTGGCCGGATTTTGGAGGCGGCGAGTTTGGCCGAGGCTTTGGCCGGCCATTTGAGGCATCTCCGGCCATCCTTTCGAGCATCAAGACCGACCATCGTGATCGACTTGACGAGACCTTTCAAGTGGTGGGATCGAGGTCAAAATCCGGTGGCCGGCCGGCGAACTTCTCGCCGGAGAAGACGATACGCGTGCACTGCACGCGCGGCTTTCACGCGCAGGCGCGTGGGTCCCCCTCATCGAGCGCGTGAGGGCGCGTCCCTGCATGGAAAAGTGTGAGAAAAATTCCTAAATTCCTAGAATTTTGTGATCTTGAAGTGTGTGCAATTAGTTTTGAAGTTGGAGTTTCTGTCGTCTCGGTTTCCGCACCAAAGTGCATCGTTTTACGTGAAAACGCACCAATCGGGTAAGTCCAATATTTTTATCTTGAAGTTCGTAGGATATAATGATTTGTTGTGAAGAAACATTGGAGAAAATAGTTTGATAGCTATTTATTTGGAATTTCTAGAGAGAAAATGGGAGAAAATAGAGAAAATAAGGAAATTTTGAGATAAATCAGATTTATGATATTTAAATGATGTTTAGGGTACTTTGAGGCATAGAGTTGAGTGTTGGTGCAACTTTTGAGGTTGGCACGAAAAACGAGGTCGGGCACGCAAATCGAGGCAGTGCGTGTTTTTCGAGGTACTTTGGATTTTGTCAAAAGGTGAGCTGTTCTGACCCTAAAAATTGTTTATTCCAAGTCACTCTCTTAAACTTGATTTAATCCATGCAAATGTTTTGCTGCATGTGAATGTTTTGTACCTGTTAGGGTTGGTTTCATGGGGATTTGTCCCGAAATGGTTTATGCATGTGCATTGAATTTTGTGCGATAAAATTATGTACATGAAATGTTGTTTCACATGGTCATGGGCATGTTTTTGGGTCGGGATGTCAACTTATGAGGTGGCACTTGAAGTGGTAGCACTAGGGAAACGTGCGAAGGAAAAATACCCACTTGTGACGGGGGCTGTGAGTGGACACCACCCTTGCGAGTCGACAAGTGGCGGGGCTGCGAGTGTACACCACCTCGGACCGGCAAGAGGGGGCTGCGAGTGGACACCACCCCAGATTCCTTGCGCGGTAGTATTGTTTCCAAGGTGGACGTGGATAGTGTTGATCATCATTTGGCCAGGATTAAGTGTGACGTGTGCTCCGTAAGCTTCTGAGTGGGAACGTAATGATGACGGGGTGGTTCCCGAGTTCATGCATTAACGTTGCTTCCTCTTAAGCCAGGACTGTGTTGTGCCAATGAGTGGATGTTGTTGTGTTGCCTTTAGAGAGATTGCATTTTCCCCGGTTAGGGTTAAGTGCTTGGTGGGTTTCTCTTGGGTCGGGTTTTTGTCATGATATTATGTTGTTTCATATCTTGCATACATTCATGAAAACGTTTTGGACTCTCACTTTGATGATTCATCATCTTATGTTGGACTTTAGTCCCTGGAATATTCTAACGTTCCAGGTGGTAGCAGCTATTCTAAAGGGAAATGAATTGCCGAGGACTGACGGCAACTAGTAGATGGATAGTGGCATATGTTTTAGATTATATGTACTTCATTTTGATGATGTTAGAAGATGATACAGTTTTGATGTTATATATAAAATGATTTCGGTTATGTATTACATCAGGTTTCGATCTAGCTTCCGCATTTGTGTTGTGTAAAGATATTACCTGTCTTAGCTTGATGTTTTTAAGTTTGATATGCTGAGAAGGTAATTGGAATTGTCGGGGAAGTTATGGATTTAAGTGTTATGTGGTGAAATGTGCATGTCTAGGCTAGTTCTGGCTAAGGAAAGATTTGGTACTTAAGTGTGTCCGTTTGTGACCCACCTCTCTTTCCTGGGAACTTACCTGGTGCACTATTCACGAGCAGACACTTTTATTACATATTTATGAAAAAATATTTCTCCGAAATTCATGATGGTTTATTCTGCATATATTAACGCCCCTCGGTTGGAGCGGGGTGTTACATGGGCAGCAGCTGACGAGGCTGGAGAAAGCCGTAATGGCGGCTGGCGACGGCGGAGGCAGGCGTTGTCGGCGGCGAGGGGTTGCAGGCGGTGGCTGAGTGAGTGCGCGGAAGCCGCGCGCAGGAAGAAGAAGAAGAAGAAGAAGAAGAAGAAGAAGAAGAAGAAGAAGAAGGTGAGGAGGAGAAGGAAGAAGAAAAAGAAAAGAAAAAGAAGAAAGAAGGAAGAAGAAGAAGATGGAGGCGTAGGGCAGTTGCAGCGGGAGGAAGAAGAAGATGAATAGGAGAAAGGGAGAAAAAGAAAAAAAGAAAAAAAAAAGGAAAAAGAAAAGGAAAAGAAAAGAAAGAAAAAGAAGAAAAAATAGGAAAACGATGGGAAAAAAATCCTAAAAAATTTTCAAAAGATAGGAAACTATATTTCGGTGATATCCTGGATATTTTGGTGAGAAAAACGGCTCGGGCACGCTTTTCAAGAATACGACACGCATACCGAGGAAACCGAGGATGCTAAGTAAATGTGAGTAAAATTTCTTAAAAAATTTCAGAAATTTCAAAATATTATTTTATGAATTTTCGTAATGAAATATTTGAGAAAATATTTTTAGAAATATTTAATTTAAAATTATTGAGAAAAATAGGAAGAAATGGAAAGAAAATTATAGAAAATGCCAGAAATTATTGAAAAATAGGTTTTAATGTTTATTTAAATAATTATGGTGATTAGGATGCTTTAAGGTTGAATTTGAAGAGACTCGTGTAATTTTGAGGTTGGCACGCAAATCAAGACAAGGCGCGGATATCGAGATAGCTCGATAAGTTTGAGAAGGTAAGTAGTACTTCCTCGAAAATGTTTTCATCATATTGAGATGCCCTGATATGTATCTATTACGTAGAATGCATACATGACTATGAAATGCATGATTAGACGTTGATATCATTGATCACACGCATATGAGGCCATAGGGAGTACGAACTGGCACTGCTACCTTACCAAGGGTGCACCCATACACCCCAACTTCGAAAGAGGTGGCCGCTAAAATGGTGGGTAGCATGAGAGGTGCAGTTGACACCTACGATGAAAGACATTGCATACACACATGACATAACATTATGTACCCTTATTTAGATAGTTCATCATCTAACTTGGGTTCGCCCATGGAACATTCAACGTTCTAGTCGGGACTTGCAGAGATGATTTCGAGATTGGTGATGTGTAGTGACGCGAGACGTCAAGAAGCGAGTAATTGTACCATGTTATGTTGTAATATAAGTAGTTTAAGAATTATGTACATTGTATTTATCGTTAGACGCTTATGAATTAACTTTGTAATGAATGTCATGTCCAGTTATTATTATATGCATTACCATGAGCAGGTTCGATTCAGCTTCTGCTTTGTATTTATTTTCTAGTGTAAATATCTCGCACTAGATAAGGTCTTAGGGAATTTCGGGATAATGTAATGATAAAAAAAAAAAATAGACCAAATTTCCTAAGGCATAACACGCCCTAAAGAAGTGGACTGTTACATTAGGAACTTGCATCAAAAGGAAAAAGGTATAAGAACTTGCATATGAAAGGAAAAAGATAAATAAGAACTTGCTTTTGATAGATATAAATACCAAGAACGAAGTCGATGAAGGAAGAAAATGAAAAAATCGAGCTGCTGGAAAAATAAGCAAAAATGCTAGAACTTGCACCACTTTCAAAGACTTCGATAATCAAAGGGAAAGAAAGAACGAGAGAAAACGCCAATACCCTATGGCTTATATTCTCACCTTTCTTATAGCCTTCAAAAATCAAGGCAAGAAAGGAGAAGAAGGATAGAAGAAAATGACTCCTTTTCATATCAAGACTCCTAGCCTACCTCTTCTTTTTTATTTATACATTTGCATATATATATATATATATCATAAAACAATTTTTTTATTAATATCATATATCATATATATATACATGTACATACACAACAACTCATTTTCTTTCAAATCCCAATTTAATTTTGACTTTTCAATATAAATCATAATCACATCTTACTTTGATTTTTTCATATCATTATAATTTTATTTATTTATTTTTTAACTTTTCAAGTATCACACATAAGTCTTTAGAAACATTGACCAATTAATAACAAAATACAACACACATGCTAATAATGACTAAACGACCTAAACCCGCTAACCTATTGTTACAATTTAACCTAAACAACCAATGTGATATTTTGCCTCTCAATATTCTAAAATTTGTTGGTATTACCTTTTAATTCTTTTTAATCGCATTAATATAAGATTTTTCTTTTGTAATCAAATTATTAGAAAGTTGTTCAAATTATAAATATAAATTTATCAGAATAAATATATCAAGCATACACATGCCTATTGAATACCCAATTATCCTACGAATATGATAATGAAATTAAATAAAATATCCTAAAAATGCAAATACAAATACAAATACAAATACAAATAACAAATAAATAAATAAATTCTCTACACATACCCTCCCATCGACATTACTGCCTTAAGCACATTAATCCCTTCAAGACTAATCTCACTGACAGTTAGACCATAACCTCACATGGATGCAATCACTATGCTAAAAGTAAAAGAGTTAGTTATCATTAATTACCAACCCTAGTTTGGTAGCACCCATAATTAGCTTAATTAACAGTCAAGCTAATTATGGCCCTACAGTTAACAATCAAACTTTTTCCAATAATCATTGATAACTCAGTATTAAAGAACAAAATTGATGGTTTGGAAAACTCACTAGAATTAGATGGAGGATTTTCCATGGTGAAGTAATAGAGATATATTTATCAAAAAATAAAAAATAAAAGAGCTAGGATATTTTATATAAATAAATTAAAGAAAATGAAGGTTTAAATCTTTTTCTATACCTCAAAATTGTTGTGCTTATAGTAATGACTGCTCTTATAATTTGTATATATTGAGACTGAAATGCTTCGGCCGATATCGTGTGGATTAAGGTTATATTTGTCTTATTAATCATGATTTAGGCATTGCTTATCTTCTAACTTTTTAAATTTTTTTTTTTTTTTTTGGGTGTCTATCTGTAAGTATTTGAGGTGACTATCTTAATGATCAAGGCTAATTTGGTTTGGTGGGGTGATACTTCACGTGGGTCGGTGTTACCTACCAGTTTTGATTTGTTTGGCTTCATTGCCTGTAAATGAAGTTATTATGTAATTGAGGACACGAATATTAAGACTCACACAAAAATAGTTATCCCAAATTATCTTGGAGTTATTTTTGTTCACGCATCAACCTACATATCAAATTGGCTTCTTGAGACGTGCATCACTCTTTTGCAAAATTTTCACACAAAATCAATTTCATTCATGACCAAATATTGATTGTTAAAAACTTGGCTGGTTTTGTACACGGACCATAGTTAGACTAATGAATTGGTCGAACCAAACTAGTTGAATAAGTTATAATTTTTTTTTAAAAATTTTATTTTTTATAATAATAATAATAATAATAATAATAATAATAATTTGAGATACATGAAAGGAGTTAGTGTTTATTATTTGAATATCATCTATAATTTTGATAATATATGAATATTTTTTATTTGTAATTTAATTATTTAATCATGAATTTTATTGTACAAATTTGTGTTAAGATTATTATAAAATTCGTTTAGTTGTAGGACAATTAATGTCACTTAATACACTTTTAAATCTATTAAGTCTATGTGATAAATTTATTTCTTAAAATTTTTTATATATAATTTTAATTAATAAAATTATTTTATTTCATAAAAATACATATAGATTCGAGGCTAACCCAATGACTAAGTCGTAAACTTCTCCCACCTTTAATTTGATATCATGGTATGATTTTAGAGGTGTTAAAACTGGTCGTGATCTGTTAAAACTCGATCTGAATCTAATTTGTTAGTTTATTAGATCAAGAACTTTCAATCTAAATCTATACGTGTTAACTAAATAGATAAACAAGCTAAACCTGTTAAGTACCTATAAAGGTTAATATATACAGATCAGATTAATCCATTAACTAGTTTATGTACCTAACTTAATTTTAATATTAGTTAAAATATTAAAACTAAAAATAAAATAAAATAACTCACAAATTACTAATTAAGTGATTAATTTTTTTCTGATTCTTCTAAACAATCCAAAATAGTTAAGACATAAACTAAGAATAATATATCCACCATCCATGATATAATTTAAAAAATAATCAAAATATTTAAATCTTGTGTGAAAATTGACTTGGCAGAAAATGAAAGAATGAAAATTGAAAAAGTTATTGAGGGTATTTTGAAAATTAAAAAAAATTAATTAATAAATCATAACACTCAATTTCAATTTTAGGTTTCATGTGGACCCAATTAAATTGTCTTGTTACCAGGTTGATTTTAAGATTTTTAGGTTAACTTGTTATCAACCTGGATTTAAGAAATTTTTATGGACTTGACTCAATAATGATTCAAACTTGTTAAGCACAAATAATATTTAATTTTATATTGAATAAATTTAATTATGACACGAATTGCATTCGCTCTCTATAATCAGCGGTGCAGGTCCAATTAATCTCATCTATATATTTATTTTAAAAATAATTAAATAAATATTGTACTTATATATTGTTGACGTTCAATTCTAATCGATCGTGATTCGTTTTGGGTCGCAATGAGTGAATGAATCCAACATGCAAGGAGGAAGAAACAAAATGGAAAGAGCATTAAGAATTTTCACGTGGTTCGGTCAGAACGATATCTACTCCACGACTATACTCCGATTTTTTAGAGTGATAGTGTCTAATTATTCTTTTTGTTCTTGTCCCTCTCAATGATATTTCTGACCCTTATTTATCATGAGGGCCTTTACAATTACATAAGATATAAAAATATAAAAATGATATAATGGGAGACAAACATTCTTTATCATCTACATAAAATCAGGAGTAGAATCCTCATTAAGAAAAGTATAGTTCGCCTTAGATAAAGTAAGTGAGTCCTCGTCTCTGGCTGTTTAGTAGCTTTGTTGTCTATGCGAGTTGGAGGTTTTAGACCAGCGAGTTGAGCAGTTGAGCCAACGAACTAGGGGTTTTATTAGAAGCTCGTTGAATCAATCGTTGGGAGCTCGCTAGAAGTCTTGTCAGGAGCTTGCTAAGAGCTTGCTTAATTCCGTAATATGAGCTCAAATTTAAGCAATTTATGAGTTTGCCTTGGTGAACCTGCTAGGGCCGTAAGTGATTGGGGCAGCCTGTTATACTGCCCTAACTCATAAGAAATGGTGCGAGAAATATATATAATATATATTTTTTAAAAATAAATATTTTACTGTAAAATAAATTAATAAAGACCGGCTAAAAATACAATTAATCCCTAAAAATAAATAGTAGTGTGAATATGCCCCAGATTGCAACTACCATAAAGAATAGTAGTGAACTTGTTCATTTACTCACCCTATGATTGAGTCTGTATAGTTGTGCTTCGAAGAGACTAGTCCCCTATAAGATTGGCTAGCATAAAATACATACAACATTTCAAATGAAATGAATTGCACGTGGTGTGTATATATATATATATATTGCGTTAGTCATAATTGACAACAACTATTTTTGAGATTTGAGTACATGATAAAGGCATTAAGAACATATATAAAATAAATTAAAAATAGAATGTGTGATAATTATGACTCAAAATTTTAGTTTATCTGGGTTTTTAATTTGATCGAGATTAGAATTTTGAATTTAATTGTGATTAGGGTGTTGTCAAAATTTGATTTTAACCGAGATTTATCTTATCTAAAGAAATCCTCTTGGCTTATCTAATTTAAAGGAATATTCTCATAAATTATCTTTTAATTAAGATAAAATTTTCTATATATATCTATAGATGATTTTATCTCTATAAATAGTGCTCATATCATTAGAATTATTATAGCAATATTCAATAGTAATATATATATATATTTTGTTTGTGATTTTTATTGATTTGTGTGTGTGATTGATAGTTTGTTCGTGATTTATTTTGGATCCAATTTCGTAACAGAATGTAACATGTCACATCAATTAAAAATAAAATGTCACCTGAATATATAATATTTTGAGTCCTTACACCTATCATTGTTGCCCAGATAAATACTCAAGATGAGGGTGAATTGAAAACTCTTAAATTACGATCTTAGTTAAATGGCGATTGTAATAAAGATATGAATAATGAGATCAAACAACCACAAGAACACGAGAAACTTTTTATAAAGATTCGAACTCTTACGAGTCTACTCCTCTCTTTCAAGACTAACCTTGAGGGTATTACTAGGAAAAAGATAACACTAACTTTTAGTTAGAGCTACAATCAAATACACAATCTTTTGTCTATGTAAGAACAACCACTAGCACACAAGTAACAAAAACCTCTCACACAATAAGTGAGTAGAAATAATAAACTTATAACCAAAAGGCAAAATCAAACAAGTCATCGCTTGAGAGTTCCATCAGTCAGTAACACTTCTAACACTTGAACTTTCTTACTCTTATTTACATGCTCTTTTCAATAGTTTGTTCTTTCTTTCTTTTTTGGCTTTTATACTCACCTCATATTTATACAAATATTTTCAGTCAATTAACTGTTACAAAGAGGGGTGATGAATATTTTTTAAATTTAAAAATCCTTTCAACTTTTCCAGTTGCAATTGAAACATTTTAGCATTTGTTGGGATCTTGGAGCACGATCTCTACAGAAAAAAAATATTTTATATAGAAATACTAATAAAGAAAGCTAAGGGGACAATTTGAGATTAAAATTGGCCAAAAACTTTTTTGAGACAAAAGCTCATGAGAGTTAGAAATAAGATCATAATCTGAAAAAAAACTAAGTTAAAAGCACATTTTATTTAAAAAGAGATTTAACTTTTTGCATAAGGAAATCAGGCTATGATATTATGGTACAAGGTAAAAAATATCTTGAAAAATATACTCATGGGCGTGCAATAAAAGGAGATACAAAAACCAATATATAATCAGAAACAACCGTTGGACTTCGGTCGACCGAAGTTTCAACCTGTGTCATCCAGCCTAAGTTGTCCAGTAGGTTAATGCTCAATTTTGGTCGAATGACCAATTGACCTAAGTCAAGAAGCCAACATTTTGACCTACTTCAGTCGTTCTAAGGCACAACTTCGGTAGACCAAAGTTGTTTAATAGCCAAAACTATAACTTCAGTTGAAGGCTAGGTCGACTTAAGACATAAGACTAAACTCTCTAGCCAACTTTGGTCGATTAAAACTAAATTTCAGTCGACTTAAATGGCATATGAGAAGATTCAAACATTTTGTCTCACTTGAGTCGACTTAGGTTAAAATCTCAGTAGACCTAAGATACATCGACACGAAAAATAAGATTTTTACTATACAAGAGGCTAATATAAAATACATTGATATTATAAAAATATTTTTGTTATCATCAAAATTATATTTACTTACCCTTGAACTTAACAATCATTAACTATTTTTAGATATAAACTCTAGATAAATAACATTATTGTCACTATCGAAAACTAAGGTTATTTCTTTGTATTAATTACCCCTCTTCCAGGTTGAAGGATTTAGAGTAAACAATTTAAAAATAAACACTAAAAAGAAAATAGTCAATGGTTATTTTATCTTTTTTCTACCTCAACTTTTCTTTTGTAGTTTAGAAAAACTATAATCTCACATTATTTTTATACAAAATACTATAAAGATAATATAAACGTCCTATTTTTGTAATTATACCTATTTTGAACAGTGTTTATTTTAATATATTTAAAGTTCACAAATAACTCATGAAATAAACTCATTTATAAATATATTAATATATTTATTTATAATTTTATAAATATATTATTAAACATAAAGTTATCAAACTTTAAATACAATCGCCTAAGCCATATGAATTCTGGCATCCTCCTTACTCAGAGAGCTCTCTGTCTAATTATTGCTTATCCAACAAGTTAGTCAGACTCTTTCAATCCCAACACCAAGCCACATTTTCGCCTTCGATCTCTGTCAAATAATGCTCATCTCAAACCCTAACAATGGGCGAACTGAAGGCCACAAAATCCAACCACTTCTACTTATCCGATGATGGCAACAACCACCACCTGATCAACCAAGACGTCAATAGCATGTGTTCCACTCCCTACATCAATGTGCCTTCAAGCCCCAGCTATGGCCGATTGGCTACTTCTTCAGTGCATTGGCCAATCTAATGCACTATGTATTGTCCAAAACTCTGCCTTCATCTTCCAAGGCCACGAATCTATTTTCAACTATGTCGTTCAACGTGTTTGGATCCTTAGAGTTCGAATTTTCTTCCAGGTTCTCCTCCAATGGTTCAAATCGGAATGGATCGATGAGTTTGGCAAATAAGTTGTTCTTGAAAGGTCAAGTCCGTCCAATGAAGTTGTTATCTCACTTGTAGGAGTCTTAGGTTTTGGTTCCATTGTTGGATCTTGACAAATCGAAGAGGACGACGGCTAAATTCAACTTGTCAACCTTTTAACGAGTTCAACTCGAATCGAGTTTAAGTTTAGAAACTAGCTCGTTGAGTCAAGTTTAAGCTCAACAAAACTCAACTCGACTTGATTCAATTGCAAGCCTAGCAAATAACACCTTATTTTATTAAACAAATCATTTTATTGGTTTAGTTTAACACCATTAACAAATTTACTTATCAAAATTTATTTTTTTCACATGTCAAATTTAAATCACAAGGGTCAAGTTAAAGGAAGGTATCTACTATAAGACTAAATCCAAACTACAGCGGAAATTTTGTTTTATTTTGCTAGAAATTTAACCTAATATAAAAGACTATTTTTAAGAAGAAAAAACACACACAGAATTACAAGGACTCAAATACTAAATTTAAATCACAAGAAATTAATAAAAAATAACAAAAACCATAGATATCTGAGCCCTAAAAATTCTGTAAAATGCTAATCCAACCAAACAAAGTGTTCCAATGGAACGAGGGTCAGTCTCTCCACAAAGTGAGGTCAATGTCGCCCCAATCGAACCCTCTTTCCATTGCCAGCGGCGGGAGGAGCAAACCCTCCGCCATGTTGTTGAGCAATCCCGGCATATTGAACACCGCCTCCTCGTCCAAAAACTCCTCCGCCGCCACGCCCTGCTGCTCAACCCATACTGCATCGCCGGAGCAGCTAGCACCGGACTCCGGCAATGATGAACCAACCCCATTAACAATACCATTTTCTTGGCATGATTTCTTCCTCAAGCTGGTTTCTCCTGAAAATGCTTCAGCGGCTCGAATTGAGGGAGGACCATGGCGCCCGTTCGTGGCGGAAGCCGACTTGGATTGAGGTAGGACGACGGCAGGGTCCGGGAAGTTGGGTTTAGCCCTTTGGCCGCGGAGGGAAAGAGCGGCCGTGTCCTGGCTGGCGGAGGCCATTTCCTGGATGGAAAAGGTGCCAGGCATCCTTGACTTCTTGTTAGGTTCCCGCACCTCGCACGCCCATCCGTCGCCGTTTCTCCGGCGGACGCCTTTGTAAACTGGGTGGCGCGTCTCTCTGAACTCATTGTTGCTCAGCTTGTCCGACATTGAATCTGTTACATTCTCACACGAAGAAGAAGAAGAAGAAGAAGAAGAAGATACTAGCATTGAAACGAAGAAGAAGAAGAAGAAGGTACCGTACCTCACTCCCTGGGCTGGGACACCCAACCCAAGATGTGGTATTGGTGTATAAATAGGAAGGAAAAAGATTGTTTTTCTTTTTTTTTTTTTTAAAAAAAAGAAACATTATTACTAAAACCATATATACAGCAGAGATAAGGGTTAATTATAAATAACATATAAATTATTTTTAATTTTAAAATAATTTTATTAATTAATAAAACATTATATAACAACATACATTTATTCTTTAATTAAGCAATAAAATAATATTTTTTATTAATGTATTTATTAAAAGTTAATTAAATTGAAATTTCTAAATCTATATTTGAATTGCTCTTTAGCAGCACCTGCATGATGACCCCCCACCCCCACGTTGGCAATTACAAGCCTCGTCACGTGAACTGATTGAGTTTTTGTCGAACAAATCTATCTTTCACTTGGTGCTTGTAATTATAACAATAAAAACAAAATCATATTTTAAATTCAAAAATTATTAATTATATATTGATTCAAGATTATAAAATGTGACGAATGATTATTATTATTATTATGAGGATGGGAAGGATGATATTAGTGTTGTATTGAATAATAATGTAAATGGTTTAAAGATATATTTTGTTTTTGTGTGGAATCTCTCTCTCTCTCTGTCTCTCTCTGTCTCTGTGTTTGTGTGTGTGTTGTTGAGCTGAGTTCTGAGTGATGTTCATCTTTCAGCGGTTCACACCCACCAAAGAGAAGCTTCCTCACGAGTCTCACATGTTCTTTTTTTATTTGCAGCCACAAAACAATTATTAATAAATATATATATATATATATTAATAATGGAATTTAATTTTAGCATGCATGTCAACTGAAATATTCCATATATATAATTCATATACTTGATATATACTTCAATTTTAGCAAAGAAAGCAAGTTTTAATAGATACCCAATGTTGTTGGGGTGGTTGAAATGTCGTACTCTATTCCAAATTTAATCCGTTAAAGTTTAAGAATCCTATGTAAAGTAAGAGCACATGAATAATAATAATAATAATAATAATAATAATAATAATAATAATAATAATAATGTTAAAATACTTTTAGTAAATTGAAATGGAGTGCTGTCATCTTAATTAATATAAAATGTTTTAGCTAGCTAGCTAGCAAAGCTAGGTTAATTACTTTTCAATTACGCTTAATATATTAATTAACACTTCAAATGTTTTTCAGAAACAATATTTTTTCTACTTTACTTTTTGATGTTTGGTTGACAGAGGGGATAAAAGTAATATTTTTATAATGACAATATTTTATTATATCGAAAAAGGATGTAAAATAACTTAATAATTCAATTTTTCTAAGTCACTTTTCTATTTACACCAAAACGAATAGATAATTACACGTTTCTAAAGTTTGGAATAATTTCAAAAATTACCTTTAATATTTAAAAAAAATATAATAAATACCCTTGAAAGTTCAATATTATTTTACAAATTTTCCCTTATCATTAATTAATCTCATTATTTACCTTTCTCTTTCTCTTTTGGAATAATTACAAAACTTTTTTTTTCTTTCTTATTTCTCTTTCTCTCTCATCTCAGTCTCATGGCTACAAACTTCATCAGTGACCTCCCTTCATCTACTACTCAACATGATGTCATAGTAAGTTTCTTCTCCTAATCTCTCACCTTTCCACTTTGTTCTAGACTTGATGAGACCCAAATGAATCTTCCTCCTTTTCTCTATCTTCATTTCTCTTTCTCTATGTGTGTTTTAAGTTTGACAAAACCTAAACGAATTTGGGCTCTCTTAAATCAAAAGGCACATTGATTCTTTCAAACACAGATTATGTAGATATCAACTGAACTTAGATTTTTTCTCTCCCCCTCTCTCTCTTAGTTTTATAGAACCCAAACCAGGTCAACTGATAAGATTGGGGTCCTAGATCATTATTAATTTAGGTGTCCTTTAAAATATAATAATTTTTTTTACTTTTTATAACAGACAAGGTTGACTTTTAAAAACATTTTAGGATCTCTCTTTTTTGGGCGCCTTAGGTATAGTCTTTAGTAACCTTGCCCTTCAGGCAGCCCTGACCCAAAATAAATCTAAGTTCAAATTTTTTCTTCTTCTACTTTTTTCTCTTTATTATAGATCCATCGAATCCAAATACACCTAAATTTCCTCAAACCTAGATCATTTGGGTTCAAAGCTAAATAGGCGATAAAGGTTTATTTTTCTCTAATTTTTTTTTTCTTTAAACCTAAATTTGGATTCAAGATGAACCTTGGCTAATTCATCACCTAAGTTCATCATAATTTATTGTAATAAACCCAGATAGGTTCATCGTATGCAAGCATGAAACCCACATAGTCCATCGATTACTAGAGATAAACTTGGTGGGTTCAATGTCAATGTGGGTTATTTTATTTTTTGTTTTTATTTGTGATTAGAAGAGAAAAGAGATATAATGAAGGGTAAATTAATCATTTTATCTTTTTTATTTAATAGTAGAGATAGTTATTACTATAAATAAAGACATATACATTTACATACATGTTTATACATGCATACACAGATATACATACATAAATATAAATGCACATATATACTCATGCAAACAAAATACACATTAATATAAATGTATACGACCAAATACATATTTTAGCTCTTGTATTTGTACGATTTTTTTTCATTTAGGCATTCGACCTGCTTGTTATTTCAAAAATACTATTGAACAATGCAATTTCGAATTAATTACATCGTTGAACTTTTTTATTATTTTAGTTATACCCCTAAATTCATTGTTCCCAACAAATTTGTCAATATATGAAATTGACTGAAAATTATATAATTCAGACGTGTAATTGAAATAACAAAAAAGTTTAAGAATACAATTGATTCGAAATTACAAATACATTGATGCCTTTAAAATTACAAAACGTTCAAATGTCTAAATAAAAAAAAAACGTACAACTACAAGATTAAAAAATATATTTTGCCAATATATACACACAAATATACATACATACGGGCACATATACACATGCATTCATATATATATATATACATTCATGATTCATAAATATATACACATAATTAATTTTTTTAAAAACAATATAATATAAATAAACACCAGAAAATAAAGACAGAAGTGTACGTGAAATGTTTTACATTATCGTGAGGCTCGTGAAAGTCCAGCTCCGCCAATATTATACTGATAGGTTTGATCTAGCCTGCACTTAAAACGTGGGATTCATATTTTTATAAATTAGATATTATTAAGATTAAGATAATGTTATTTACTGTCTTAAAGTAATGATTAAATTTTAATAAACATTTTTATTTTTCGATAAAGTGTATCGTTTTTAATTTTAAAATAATTTTATTAATTAATAATAAATGATCATGTTCTAAAATAAAATTATTTTAAAACTAAAAACAATACACATTACCCATATAATGGTTATTATTACCCTTCAAATAATATCGTAATAATAATATTAATTACTAAGTATTTCCAGTCTCAATTTATTATTGATTTACTATATTATTTTTTCTTAAATAAAAATTTATTGCAACAATTTTAACCGCAAGGTTGGAATCCTAGTCCCAAATCCATTTAAAAAAACCAAAATCCTAATCCCAAAGACTTTTCATATCCCTACAAACCCATTTTTTTTAAGTGTCACTGTTATTATTATTATTATTTTTATATGACACAGATTTACGATCACTAGTGATCTTTTTTAAGTCCAAGTTCGTACCGGATCCCTAAATGCATTCACTTGAGCCTGAATCTGCAAGAGCAAGACTAAAGGGTCAGAAACATATTAATTGCAACTGACCAAAATATATCACTAGGATGAAAAACGTGGCTTTAAAAATAAAGAAGAGCACCTATTGGCGATAGCAACAAGAGAGATATTTAGAGCAGCTCAATGTTAGACACTAAATTGACGTATAACAACAAGAGAGATATTTAGAGCAGCTCAATGTTAGACACTTAATTGACGTATAACAACAAGAGAGATATTTAGAGCAACTCCAATGTTGGACACTAAATTGAGTGTCAATTTGGTGTCCAAGAGTGGTTTCTACTAAAAATTTTAACATCATTTTGGTATTGTCACCAATGTGTAACACTAAATTGGTGTAAAAAATAATCTTTAAAGAATATTTTATAATTAAATATTTAATAAATATTAATTTATTTATTTAACTTAATATAATATAATTAAAAATAATTAACCATATTTTATAAAAAAAATTCCATGATATTTATTTATATACATAAACAAAAATAATTTATTTTATATTAACATAATATTTATGAAATATATTCAATATTATATTTATTTTATAGATCTTAATAAAGTATTTTCATCGATATATATTTTTTATAATAATTTAATTTATATTTTTAATTATTAATCAAAATATATAAATATAATAAAAATGATAAAAGATATAAAAGAAATAAATTGTTTTAAAGTTATACAAAGAGATAAAATTAAAAATAAAAAGAAAAAAAATTTAGTATTGATGAATAATATAACACCAAATTTGAGATTATACTATTCACTTAACACCAAATTTGATAGTTGAAAATTATGTCCAATACCATTTTGGTCTATTTGTTAGAGAGTTCCTGCACCAAATTGCAATTGGCGCACTCATTGGAGATGCTCCTAGAACATCATATCATATCTGACAAATTTAAGGCTGCCCAAATAAGGGCCAGTTTTGGGTTCTACCCTGTACGGTACAGATGAAAAACCATGGAAAAAAAACCCTAAAGGAAGAAGGAACAGGAGGAAATTAAAATTGAATGGGAAAAACAATCGCAGTAATGCACTAATCAATGTCAACCTTAACATTAACCTATCCAAGCCTATGTCGTATCGGTACCATATCCTAGAAAGTCGTTGGAGCCAAGTTCATACTGCAACTACTCAATAAAGCATCCGGACTTCTTAAGCCGACATATGCGTTTTCGATGGGCCCGGCCCTGTTTATGTCGTTCCCACTCATGGCCTCCTCTAAGCACCCGATTTCCACAAGCCTATCAGGGCGAAAATAACAAGCCAACTACAGGATTAGGCATGCTCCCTACCCAATCACCATCATAGCATATAAAAACAAATGGAGATAAAGGGAAAAAGAAATGAATGCCGGATGTATCAAAATTTATAGCTAACCTTACACACATATTGAGTCCACAAGTCCCTTTGGATCAATTCCTGTCCTTCAGTACTAGTCCTGGCCCCCAACTTGTCCACTAAGTCCTCGGCCTCGCTTAAAAAAGATCTGATTATTCTTGCAGAAGGTTCAACCACGTTTGCTGCCCATGAATCGTTCGTTGCACCTACTATATGGAACGTTTAACCCACTATTAACACCTGGAAGAGACATTTAATACAAGCTTACTGGAAAAGTTTAAAACTCGAGGCACATACATAAGGATTCAGTAGCATCAACGTAATTTATATTCCAGCCAAACAGCATCTGCAGTCGGTTAAGCCTCCTCTTCTGTAGATATACAAAAATACAACTAGTAATATCCTTCAAAGTATTAAGAGCCAGAATTAGGGATAAATTTGATCATAGACACACAGCTACAATCTCTTAAACTACTGCACGCGTGGATTTGATTGAATGCCATTTGTGCAGAACAGAAGCCGATAATGCTAAACTTGTGCGTAGATATTTAGCCAATAGTTGTCAAATTGTCACCATGGCCATTGGTAGAGGAACAGACTTATTACGTAACTCAAGAATCGAGTTTCTTACGGGCTTGTTTGGTATGCAGATAAGGGGTGGTATTACCACATGACAAGGCATAACTATGTTTGACATCTCAAAAGAAAAGAGGTAACTTAAGTCTAATATTATTTTATCCCACCTTCCCTGCAGTTATTATATAATCCCACTTCGATGGGATTAATTTTCTATGCAGGACAGACAGTTTTGCCCCTCTCTCCCCTCCCCCAACACCACCCCCCCCCCCAAAAAAAAAAAAAAAAATTAATGTCAAACTATACCTCATTCAATATCTATTATACCAAACATGGGATAGGATTAATTTAAGTTTACCTCCTTAAAATTAGGATACCAAACATATGATATAATTATTTAGTCTCATTGCTATTTTATACCGTGCTTAACTTTATCTAATCAGTATTTTATCTGGATACCAAACAGGCATTAGTGCTTGGCAAATGATATCAATTAAAAAAAAGTATTTTAAATGAAAAACTCAATAACATTCTCAACTATTTTAGAAACTTCAGGAATTTATAGCACAACCAAGGATCTTGATTGCAGCCATTTCAACATAAGAAAAGGATTGTATGTGCTGTCAAACATTTGTGGAAAAAAGAACCAAGGTAGTTTTGAGAAGATTGGCAATCAATGGTGCTTGTGTCACATACATGATTAAAACAAAATAGAGATCTCTTTCAGCTTTAGGGATAATAATCGGGAGGGAGTGTATTTTGTTTAATCACACGTCCCCATACTTGTAGGGTAATAGGTACTCATATATTTGACATATTTCATTCTAACAAATTTAGATTTATAATGTAAATAACTTCACAACAATCTGATAGCAAAGGAATCAAAAATTAATGCAAGCAAAAAGGTTAAAAAACAACTATTGCATATTTTAAATCGTTCAATACATTAAGTAATAAAAATAGCACCTTGGTTTGTTAGTGGAGAGGGTGAGAGGCAAGAGAGGCCATAACTAGGTTAGGTTTCAAGTTTGTAAAAATACAACTGATAGGCTTTTTTTTCAGAATCTACATAATTAGATTAACACTATAATAGGGTATGTCATGGGAAAGGGACTCTATCCTTGCCACCCTACCCGTACTCCACATATATTTTAAAAACCTCACCTATGCCCTCCCCATGGTATTTTTTATACCCAAACCCTCCCCATTTGGCAGATACCATTGCCACCCCTATTCAAGTTCCTTGACTTTGAAGTCAAAACAGTTTATATAATGGTTTTACATAAAAGCCTATCATACTGAATGGAACCATCGAAAGCTAAATAATTTTTACCATATTTACTCATTTTTTTCAATTCTGACAAGTAAGAATTTGACCACATTTATTCTTAATGAAGAAATTTACCATATAGATACCATTATTGCAATCATTGTTGGGGTGCTTTGACATGATAATTCACGGTCTCATACATAATTTGAAATGTCTACACATATTGGTTTCACCTGCACTGGTACTTTGCTACTTGGAGTGGTAGACAAGACGCACCCAACAACTCAGGGTCATTCAAAGGGACCTGAATTCCAACTTCTACACCCACGCAGTATCCAGAAAAGAGAAAAAAGAAACAAAAGAAAGAAGAAATAAAGAAAAGAACGTTATAGGCAAAATGAAAACACAAAAGCTTAGACAGGGTTAATATGCTTACTTGACGACGAACAAGTCTTCGGGTGTTTATTTTTACTTTGTCAATGGCATCTTTCAAGCAAACATTTAGTTGATTCTCAACCAAGGAATTCAGGATTATCGTCATGTTTTCTTTCAACATCTGATCATCTTTGTTTGGCCACATTTGAAGGTGATTCAGTCCATTTTCATTGCTATTTTGACCTCCAAAGAGGTAAGCTTTAAGAAAATCCTCAAATTCCCTAACACCAATAGCCTGTCGCAAACCTCGAGTATAATCCGCATTCAAGTTGTATATATCAAAAACCTCATCAAGTAAACCAGCTTCTACCATGCGATCTACCCTTTGTTCAACATATTTGTCCAGTACAGGGAGAGATGCATCCACACATATAAAGCAGCAGTTGTATCTGAAATTTTGTGCTCGACCCCAGTTCTGCCCTGGCACAAGCAAGATAATCAGAGCATATTATGAACTCAACTAATCTTGTGAACTCAATTATTGACTATTCTGTAGAAGAATTCCCACTCCATAATAGAAGACAATAATCAAAAGCAGTAAATGAAGTGGCAGGTAACCATCTTTCCCCTTTCAGTCAATTGAAGCCTACAGTAAGGTTGCTCTTTTTTGATTGAAACGTCTAGGGTTTAAGTTGTGGAAACAGCCTCTTTACAGAGCAAGGAAAAACTGTGTACAAAAAATTATCCTCTCCCAATCCTCACAAAGTGGGCAGCCTCATGCATTAGAGGTAACTCAACTGAATCCTACAAGTTTTTACCTACAATGAACTCATACAATAATTTCCGTATTTAATACTGTCAGCATGTGGATCCTTCTTTATTATCCAAAAAATATGAGAATAAATGATAAAAACATAGTTGGAATTAACAAAAAGAAGAAACAAAAAAATATTTAGCGGGCCACCCTTGTTTTAGATTGCAGAGATCTCATTAGCATGTTACACAGTAGCAGAAGCAAGCAACCAGTTATATAGGAAGTCATAACGCATAGAGCACATCAACCTACAAAATGGCATGGGTACACTTAAGACTATTTCTTCTCAAATTTCAAAGAGGGAGGGGGGAAACAGAGAATAAAGCTAGCTCCTATGCCGGATAATAATTCAAAGTAATAAATATTGTAATCCAAAGAAGCTAAGAATCCAGGTAAAGCAATGACCAAAGATAATCATATACAAGTCAATTAGCAACACAAACCTCCATAGCTTTTCCCTGAAGAAGTTTGCTAGGAAGAACACCATAACGGCCATACAAGCTTAGGTATTGATTGATCTGCACAGGTTCCAACCAAATAATGCAAAAATCCAAATTATTTCATATATAGGATATGCCATTAAAAAATGCAGCTTATCAAATATAAGCTCAATGAATGACAACTCTATCAAAAGAGTAGCATACTATATTTTGAACTCACTGTATCTCCCATGTATATAAGAATGATATAGAGCCAATAAATAACTAGGAGAGACCCCAACCTTTCTCTGATCATTGGGATGGATTCTATTAGCCGCAGCTGGATCAAGATCCTTAAGACAATCATAATCATAACTCAGACTTGCTAGACCTGATTCCAATTCAGAATTTTGTTGCTTATCTCCTACATATAGCAAGCAGATATATAACATCACCGTATTATAATTGATATGTATAAAATTTTGAACCATCAGACTTGCTTTTTACCAGCGCAGTCACTGGGGCAATATTCATCCATATCTTCAAGAGAATCATCCAGAAGGAATGGAGTCATCAGAGCCTAACCAGAGCAATGTCAGTCTAAGAAGGAAACTTACATCTATATAAATAAACTAAAAATTTTTAAGTCTTGCCTGCACAGTGAAAAGAAAGAACAATAACCTAACATAATCAACCAAAGATGATTTCATTTTGGCAATTCTAAGCCAACCACAGATTTCTGTATCAATACAAAAGAAAACATAACAGGCAGAACTTATGTGGAACAACCAAGAAACTAGTCAACAAAGATAATTTGTTTCATGTGAAAATAACAAGAAATTACAGAATACAGTACATCACAAATAATAATACCAAGCTTCCAAGAAGATGGAGTGATGTAGCATCAGATACAAAAAATATGGTGAACGTGCATGCAAGAGGGCAGGGGACAAATAGCATCTTTCTTTGCATCAAAGCTAAAATAGGTGGTGGTTTAAGCCTCTAGAAGGCTATGTGGTAGACATCAGAAAAGTGTTTCTTTTTTTTAACATAGTGCTTTAGTAATTTTTTTTCCTATTTGGCCAAAATTTAATGCACTTTTACATAACAGTGAAAACTATTTTCCTGCTATGGGTAGAATCAAAAATTTTGAACACTTGCTGTGAAGCAAAAGAGGAAAAAATAATATTCTTTTTAGTCAAAATTACCCCCAATCAATATTTAAAACTCCAGACATTACCCTCATCAATCAAATTTGATTCTTGTTTCATATCTTCACAAATCAGTCAACACAAAATCCATGTCTTCACAAACCATTCATAGTACAATCATATATCATGCTCCTCTCACCAACGCTCATGGTGGTTTTTCGTAATTTTTGCCTGGAACATTTCGTTATAATTTTGATTAGGATATTTGTATAGATTTAAAACCATTTACAATTTTCAATTTATGGCCATTTCTAATTTGGATATGGTTGAATTTCAATATTATACAATCATTACAAATAATTTTCATAATTTTGTTTTAATTAATAATGCTCATTACTATGTTGAATTCAAAATAGTAATTATATTTTTATTTATTCTAATAATTTAAATATAACTTTAGAGCACAAAAAAGTAATAGATTTTTATAATAAAATAATAATTAATCATAAAAATTTTAAAAAAAATTGTTAAACAAACTTTTATATCTAAATAGTACTAGAAAAGCACTTCAGTCAATGCCCTTTCTAATAAGTTGATTATTGAAATATTTTTTCTTAATCACTAGCCAAATACATAGAACAATTAACACTAAAAGCATTTCTCAGTTGATCTGGCCAAACACTGAATTAGTTCTCCGTGAAAGTGATTCTTGCAAAGGCACTTTTCATAAAATTGATTCTCATGACAATAAAAATTTCACAGTAATGCCAAAGAAGCACTAAATATAATCTCCTCATGAAAAGAACATGTGTCAACTTATTCATACAATCCTTTTAATGAGACCATCACTAGAAAGTCAAACACATTGGTTTTCATTATCGTGAGAATCCAGGTATGTATCTGATTGTGCTTGCAAATTGCACCTCTATATATAAACTCTTTACAGTTGTGAGCCTATGACTTTGACCTTTGTTCTCATAGAATCACAGAACAAAACAACCATCTTACCTGGATATAGTAATTAGTTCCTCCAACAATGATGGGTACACAATTGTGAGACAGTATGTCTTCAATAAACTGCAAAAACAAATATATTTTTATTTTTCCTGAAAAACCAAAAAGAAAAATAGAGATTCCATCAACACAAATAATATATATTCTTTTTCTTGCATTAAGATTTCCTTCAACACAGATATTAAAGCATGGAATATGGAATGAGAGGAAATATCCCTGATTTAACTCCGTTCATTTTGGAGTTCACTTGTTTATTTTTCGCCTTATTGTTGATGTATCGGTAAAATATTGGTGCACAGAATCTCCTACCATAAGTTCACTGCACCATCTAAGGCATCCAGGAGATTGTATTTGTATGGCTATTTAAATTGAGTAACTCCCGCTGCTCTTCTACTTTGATGACTATAGGCTCAACAGGCAACAGACTGAAGCAAGGCATCAATCCTCCATCCCCTCTCAAAGAAACAATGATGATAATAATCCAGCCAGGTCTACCTAGTACCGCTTAAGGTTTCAGATTGCTAATCATTGTATTACGTTGCCAACAAGTCTCAGAAGATAGTTACAAATGTCTTAAATGACTCTTAGCAGCATCCTCAGATTATTCAAAAGTGTTATCATCACCCTAGGTCCTCAACAATGATATAGCGGCTTGCTAGATATAGGCCATGTGGGTAGTTACATGAATTTAGGTAGCCAATCACCTCTTTCCATTACTTTCTTGGGCCTGCCGAGGGTCTAGGGGGTTGGGAAGATTACAAGCACTGTGCATTTTGTCACGGGCTTGGACTTTTCCCAACGACCGTGCGGCACTTAGTCGCAATTTGTTATGACCAAGTCAACCTATCCTCCAAACAAGCTATAAAGATAGCTAGAGAACTTCAGAAGGTAAGAGGGAATGTGGAAATAAAGGAAAAATACTTGAAAGGAAGCTTGGAAAGCAAAGAACTTCTATTGCTTTAAAGAAGGTTTTACAAGGCTTCTAATTTGGCTTCATACTTACAAATGAATGCCTACTCCTATTTATAGCCTTCCACCTCCTCAATGGACGGTGAAGATCAATTTGATCCTACAGTGGTTATAGCTCCTTCATAAGCTTCTCCCACCTCTACCATATTCTAGAATATTCTACAACTCTATAAAGTTCCATGGTATTCTAAAACCTTCCAGACTATTTTAAACTAATCTAGATTTTTCTAGACTAGTCTACATATTTCTAGAGTCTTCTGGAACATTCTAGAACGTTCTAGGAAATTCTGAAACATTTTACAACTTTCTAGAATCCTCTAATTTACATAATATACAACACTGAAAAGATTTTTTTTTTTGGCCTAATCCAAACCTCCATTGGGAAAAATTGGGGCGAAATGTGACATTCTCCCCCCCTATTGCACAATGCCCCCATTGCGGCTATGTGAGGCCTTGGCGAAATTCTTCAATCTTTTGCTTAAACTGCCACAAATCCAACTCGTGTTCCCAACTAGCCTCATTGTCCAGTTGTCCCTTCCATCTCACCAAGTACTCTTTGTAGCTTGGGTGAGTACCACGCCTCGAGATGACTCAATGAGCTAAGATCTCATCCACCTCTTGCTCATGCGACGTGGTGATTTGCTGTAGGAGCTCTCGAAGATTCACCCCTACTCGGATCCTCCTTATCAGCATGGTATTGTTTCAAAAAGCTCACATGAAACACTGGGTGGATCTCTAAGTGTGATAGGAGTCTTACCCGATATGCTAGGTTGCCGATCCTCTTTTCTACTGGAAAGGGCCCTTCATATACAAGGCCCTTATGCAAATGTGAGAAAGTGCAGACTTGATGGGGGAAGGAGCTTCACCATCACTAAGTCTCCCTCCTCGAAGTCACAGTGCTTCTGCTTCTTATTTGCCCACTTCTTCATCTTCTTGGCTGCCTTAGCCAAGTAGGATTGTGCTAGCTCCACCTTTTCTTTCCAACCCTTAGCGAATTTGTAAGTAGCCGGACTTTTTCCACTATAACTCATGGCCAAGGTGTGTGGAGTCATCGGTTGTTGCCCCATTGCTAGCTCGAACAGGCTTATCCCTGTGGACTCACTCTTCTACAAGTTATACGAGAATTGGGCAATGTCTAGCAACTTCACCCAATCCCGCTAGTTGGCACTTACGTAATGCCTAAGGTAAATCTCCAATAAGGCATTCACCCTCTCCGTTTGACCATCAGTTTGCGGATGAAAACCTGACGAAAAGTTGAGCTCAGACCCCAATATCTTGAATAGCTCCTTCCAAAACCTCCCAATGAAGCGAGTGTCTCGATCACTTATTATGGTTTGTGGAATCCCCCAATACTTCACCACATGACGGAAGAATAACCTCGCTGCATCTTCCGCATTGAACTTAACTGGCACGGGGATGAACACTCCATATTTGCTGAAACGATCCACCACAACCATGATATTGCCACACCCATCCACCTTTGGTAAGCCCACAATGAAGCCCATGGAGACACTCTCCCATGGTTTCTCCAGAATGGGTAATGGCTCTAGCAATCCTGCTGGATGGCCATGATCAATTTTGTCTTGTTGGCACACAAGACAAGTCTTCACATAAAGCCCAACATCGTCCTTCATTTGTGGCCAATAGTATGCATCCTCTACAAGTGCCATAGTACGATGCATACCTGGGTGTCCTGCCCATTTGGAATCGTGGCACTCCTTGATGATCTCCTTCCTCAAGCCTCCCCACTTTGGCACGTAGAGGCGATCTCCTTTGGTGATGAGCAATCCATCCCTTAGCCAAAATTGGCGAGTCTTCCCTTGCTTCGCCAATTCTCCCAAACTCTCGGCTTGAGAATCATGCTCAAGTCCCTCCTTGATGCGATCTACCAAAGGAAACTGTGGCTGAGTGATGACAGCTAGCTTGACCTTCCTACTTAGTGCATCTGCTACCAAGTTGGCCTTCCCCAGTTTGTACTCCATCGCGAAATCGAATTCGGCCAAGAAATCTTGCCATCTAGCTTGCTTCGGCATTAACTTCTTCTGCTTGAGGAAGTTACTTGTAGCCACATTATCAGTCATCACAACGAACTTGGATCCTAACAAGTAATGCCTCCAAGTTCGCAAGCAGTGCACCACTGCAGTCATCTCCTTTTCTTGGACTGTATAACGACGCTCGGTGTCGTTAAGCTTTCTACTCTCACAGGAAATTGGGTGGCCATCTTGCATCAACACTCCCCCAATCGCAAAGTTAGAAGCATCCATGTGCACTTCATAACTCTTGGTGTGATCAGGGAGAGCTAGCACAGGTTCCTTCACTACGGCTCTCTTCAACGTGTTGAATGCTTCTTGGCACTTTTCATCCCAATCCCATGTCTGAATTTCCTTAAGCAAATATGTCAATGGGGTTGCTATAGAAGAGTAGCCCTTAATGAACCGCCTATAGTAATTAACCAAACCTATGAAGGATCTCAACTCTGACACCTTCCTTGGTGGTTCCCATCTTGTATTGCTTGCACCTTAGCTAGATCCATGCGAAGCTTGCCCCTTCCAACAATGTGCCCCAAGAATGTGACTTCTTGTTGTGCAAACGCACACTTCTCCTTTTTCACATATAGCTCATTCTCCCTTAGTACTTGGAAGACTTGTCGCAAGTGTTGGACATGTTCTTGTAATGTTTTACTATACACCACAATATCATCCAAGTACACCACGACAAAGTGACCCAAGAACGATTGGAAGACTTTGTGACGCAGCGTGTAGCGCGAGTGTGAAAAAAAACACACCGAAATAAACCCTTGAAAGGGCAAACTTCAATGGCCGAATCTTGGCTTTCAAGAAGACGCAAAAACAAGACTGTTTTGCTAAGAAAACCCAAATAGGTTGCTGAAATTTGATTAAGAAAAACTTGATTACAAACTCTAAATTCTAGGTATATTTATAGAATTTGGCTAATCCAAATCCATCTAATATTTGGAAAACAAAATCCAACTAAAATCTTAATCCAACATGAAGTAGAATCCTAAATCAAGTAGAAACATGAAATTGAATCCTAAATCAAGTAGAATTCTAAAACCTAAGAAGTATTAAAATAACATTATGGCACTACTATTTTGGTGATATTGTTCCGGTTTGATTGGGTCGGCCTTGGGCCGACTCTTGATTGGTGACCGCATCATTCACCTCCACTTGAGAAGAATTCGTCCTCGAATTATGATTTGGGTATGACAACTCAATGTCCGGCAAATACAAAGAAAGATCAGCAATATTGAATGTTTTGGAAATACTCATATGATTTGGCAAATCCACAACAGAAGCATTATCATTGATCTTCTTTGTAATCTTGTAAGGGCCATACTTCTTTGGCTTGAGCTTGTTCTGTTATCCTGTAGGAATCCGTTCCTTCTTCAAGAATATCATGACTTCATCTCCAACCACAAATACCTTGTGCTTCCTATGCTTGTCAGCTGCTGCCTTGTACTTCTTATTCGCCTCGTGTAACTTTTGCTTGACATCTTCTTGAACTGCTTGAATGTGTTCGGCTAAGTCACTAGCTGCAACACTGAAACCTGGTGCCTTTGGCAATATTACCAAATCCAATGCATGATTAGGAACTTCCATGTATACGATAGAGAATGGTGATCTTCCTGTTGAGCTATGCACTGCGTTGTTGTAGGCAAATTCCGCTTGAGCTATGACTAAGTCCCATTGTCTTGGCTTGTCTTTGCAAACACTGCGAATCAGATTTCCTAAGGTACGATTCACCACCTCTGTCTGTCCATCAGTCTGGGGATGTGCTGTGCTGCTGAAATTCAAAGATGAATCAAACATTCTCTACAAGGTAATCCAGAAGTGACTCAAAAACCTTGTATCACGATCCGAAGTAATAGTTTTAGGGACTCCATGTAGTCTAACAATCTCCTTAAAAAACAGTTTGGCTGTAGCTACTGCATCTGCCGTCTTCTTGCATGGGAGAAAGTGCGCCATCTTGGAAAACCTGTCAACCACTACAAAAACAGAATCCATACCTCGTTGGGTTCGCGGGAGACCCAACACAAAGTCCATAGACAAATCTTCCCAAATAGTATTGGGAACAGGCAATGGCATGTAGAGACCGGCGTTAGAAGAGTGCCCCTTAGCTGTTTGACATATATAGCACCTCGCCACAATAATAGAAACATCTCTCCTTGCTCTTGGCCAATAATACCGTCCCATAACAGCTTCAATAGTCTTGTCTCTGCCAAGATGCCCTGCTAAGCCACCACCATGCAAATCCCGAATAATTTTCTCACGAAGAGATGTGCAAGGGATGCACAATTGATTTCCCTTCATGAGAAACCCATCATGCACATAGAAATCTCCTGACGGTTGCTGAGACATGCATTGTTCCCACACATGTTTGAAGTCCTCGTCTGTCGCATATAATTCTTTCAAGCACTCAAACCCAACAATCTCAACACTAAGGGTCTTGATCAAATCCACACGCCTACTCAAAGCATCTGCCACTCGATTATGCTGTCCCGACTTATGCACAATTTTATATGGAAATTTATCAATAAAAGCAGACCATCTAGCATGCATATCACTCCTCAATTGCCTTTGGCTACTCAAGTACTTAAGAGCTTGGTGATCCGTGTAAAGAACAAATTCTTTGGCAATCAAGTAATGCTCCCATGTCTTAAGAGCCCTCACCACTGCATAAAACTCCTTATCATAAGTAGACCACTTTCTTCTGGCTTCACACAACTTCTCACTGAAAAATGCAATTGGTCTCTTCTCTTGGGACAACACAGCTCCTATACCCACTCCACTCGCATCACACTCAACCTCAAACAATTTGTCAAAACTTGACAAAGCTAAGACAGGAGCGGTACATAATTTCTCTTTTATCAAGGTGAAGCTTTGCTCTTGTTCTTCACCCCAATGGAACTTTCCTTTCTTTAAACACTCAGTAATTGGAGCCACAATACTACTAAAGTGTTTGATAAACCGTCTATAGAAAGTTGCTAACCCATGGAAACTTCGCACATCATTGACATTTTTAAGGGTTGGCCACTCTCTAATAGCTCGTACTTTTTCCTCATCTACCTTTACGCCCTCTTTGCTTATAACAAAGCCCAAGAACAACAAACTCTCACTCATAAAAGTACACTTCTTCAAATTAGCGTAAAGTTTGTTTTCCCTCAACACACTCAACACATCTCGAATATGCCCCTCATGCTCATTAATAGACTTACTGTATATCAAAATATCATCAAAATACACCACAACGAATTTACCGATGAAAGGGCGTAATACTTGATTCATTAGTCTCATGAAAGTGCTTGGTGCATTGGTTAGTCCAAAGGGCATGACTAACCACTCAAACAACCCATCTCTCGTCTTGAAAGCTGTCTTCCACTCGTCTCCAGGTCGAATTCTGATTTGATGATAACCACTTCTAAGATCAATTTTGGTAAAAATCACAGCCCCATCAAGTTGATCAAGCATGTCGTCGAGCCTAGGAATTGGAAATTTGTACCCAATAGTAATTTTGTTGATGGCTCTACTATCAACACACATCCTCCAACTCCCATCTTTCTTTGGTGTCAATAATGCTGGCACTGCACATGGACTCATGCTAGTCTGAATGTGCCCTTTTCTCAACAATTCCTCTACCTGCTCACGCAAAATCTCATTCTCCCTAGGACTCATCCTGTAGTGTGGTAGGTTAGGCAAGCTAGCACCAGGAACCAAGTCAATGTGGTGTTGAATATCTCTCATAGGAGGTAGCTCATTAGGCAACTCCTCAAGAACCACATCATGAAATTCCTCCAACAACCCCTGCACCTCCACTGGAATTTGATTCACCTTCAGTGGCTTACTTGCACTCGCTCCCTTGATAACCAATAAGTGAACCTCTCGAGTATCCTTACATTCCCTCACAAACTCAGTGTGTTTATGTGTAATGGTAAGAAAATTTCGCCCCTCCACTTTAGAAGCTTTGGTTTGATTCTTTTCCACTATGGGTAACAAAGTATAACGCACACCTTCTTTCTCAAGCTGATATGTGTTCTTCTTACCCGAGTACTTAGCATCCACATCAAATTGCCAAGGCCTCCCAAATAAAATATGGCAAGCATCCATATCAACAATATCACAATAGACTTCGTCGGAGTACTTACCAATAGAGAAAGGCACCCTGCAACGTTCATCCACATGTATGCCACCAACTTCTTTAATCCATCCAATCATGTAAGGGCTTGGATGTTTTTCAGGAGTTAACTGCATCTTTGCCACCACGTCTCTTCCTATGATGTTCTCCTGACTTCCACTATCAATAATCAACTCAAAGATTTTTCCTTTCACCGCACATCTCGTGCGAAAAAGCTTATGTCGTTGAGTAGTATCTTCATTCTTTTGAGATAGCATTAACTTCCTCACTACACAGGTATATTGCCCATGTCCATAATCTTCTTCGTCATCCTCCCCATTAGGCCCGCAATATACTTCCTCTTCAGCAACATCTTCCTCTTCCTTTTCTACAATGTTAACTGTTTTCCTCCTTGGACAATCACTAGATCGATGCCCAACCTCATTGTACTTGAAACATTTTAAAAGAATAGGCTTTGCATAAGGATTAGGGGATTTTGGAAGATTAGAAGTAGTACCTCGAATGTTTCCCCCCATTGTAGCCTTATTAAGGTTGACTGTATGGGGTGGATTGGAGGGTTGCGCTCCCTGAACCGACTTGCCTTTATCAAAAGCTGCTTGTTTATTTTCATTCCCACTATACCGACGATAGTTGTCAGTACGTGCTCTCTCACTCAACATTAACTCAGCCTTTAAAGCTAAGTTCCTTGCTTCTTGCACACTCAGAACCATCTAAACCCCAATTTTATCACGAATAGTAAGCTTCAATCTATTTAAGTAACGAGCTGCTTGTTGATTGTCACTTTCTGACAATTGGTTTCTCTCCGCCAATCGCAGAAACTCAGAGGTATATTCATTCACACTCTTCATTCCCTGTGCACATCTTTGATAAGCTTCAAACATATATTGTTCATAGTCAGGGGATAAAAACCTACCTCTTAACAGTTGCTTCATTCGTCTCCATGTCTGAACTGGTTGTCGGCCTTCCTCAATCTCGTTTCTCTTAATCTCTCCCACCAAACAGATGCACCGCCCTTCAACCTATAAGCCACTAACTTTACTTGTCGTTCATCTGGGATCTCCATGTATTCGAAAAAACGGTCAACCTCAGTGATCCAATCCAGGAACCCCTCAATATCAAGATCTCCACTAAAGGTGGGAATATCAACTTTTAGTTTATACTCATCGTTGCCCCAGTGGTTGTGTTGATGCGCATTCCTCCTAACCCCTCGACCACCAGGGTTAGCTATTGCTCGACCAAAATCATCATCTTCATCGCTATCTTCAATCACTGGTCTTCTAGGATTAACAAGGACATGATTAATGGGTGGTCTTCCCACTCCGGCTTGATTCACCCCATTATTCAGGTTCCTGTCATCATCAACTCGTAGTAAGGTGCCCAATTGGTTGCTATGTTGCTCCAATCGCTGCTGGATAGTACGAGTTACTTCCCGCTGTTCTTCGATTGCTCTCCAAACTACGGACAACCCCTGATCACCGTCACGAGGCTGGTTGCTACCGTTACCTTCAAGATTGGCCATCTGATTGGTTGATTAACCGCTCTGATACCACCTGACGCAGCGTGTAGCGCGAGTGTGAAAAAAAACACACCGAAATAAACCCTTGAAAGGGCAAACTTCAATGGCCGAAGCTTGGCTTTCAAGAAAACGCAAAAACAATACTGTTTTGCTAAGAAAACCCAAATAGGTTGCTGAAATTTGATTAAGAAAAACTTGATTACAAACTCTAAATTCTAGGTATATTTATAGAATTTGGCTAATCCAAATCCATCTAACATTTGGAAAACAAAATCCAACTAAAATCCTAATCCAACATGAAGTAGAATTCTAAATCAAGTAGAAACATGAAATTGAATCCTAAATCAAGTAGAATTCTAAAACCTAAGAAGTATTAAAATAACATTATGACACTACTATTTTGGTGATATTGTTCCGGTTTGGTTGGGTCGGCCTTGGGCCGACTCTTAATTGGTGACCGCATCACTTTGTTCATAAGTGTGCAAAATGTCGTTGGGGCATTAGTGAGACCAAAGGGCATAACTAAGAATTCGAATGAGCCATACCTAGAAAGTTATATTATGTAAATTAGAGGATTCTAGAAAGTTATAGAATGTTCCGAAGTTCCCTAGAACGTTCTAGAATGTTCCAGAAGAATCTAGAAATGTGTAGACTACTCTAGAAAAGTCTAGATTAGTCTAGAATAGTCTAGAAGGTTCTAAAACACCATGGAACCTTATAGAGTTGTAGAATATGATAGAGGTGGGAGAAGCTTCTAGAGGAGCTGTAATCACCGTAGGATCAAATTAATCTTCACCATCCATTGAGGAGGTGGAAGGCTATAAATAGGAGTAGGCATTCATTTGTAAGTATGAAGCCAAATTAGAAGCCTTGTAAAACCTTCTTTAAAGCAATAGAAGTTCTTTGCTTTCCAAGCTTCCTTTCAAGTATTCTTCCTTTGTTTCCACATTCCCTCTTATCTTCTAAAGTTCTCTAGCTATCTTTATAACTTGTTTGGAGGATAGGGTGACTTGGTCGTAACAAATTGTGACTAAGTGTTGCACGGTCATTGGGAAAAGTCCAAGCTCGAGACAATTTGTATCCAAATTTGGTCTTTGTTTAAGTTGTGCCAGACATTCACAATGCTTAAGGCTATATAATGCTAATTATGGTACGATTGGATGGCAAGTGCCCAGTGACATTTTGTTTGATGCAGCCCAAATATTTTAAAAATACAAAAAGACCCAAGTCCAAATTAGTGTTAACCAAAGAAGACCAAATGAGCCCAACTTGTGGAAGCTTCTTTTTTTTTTTCTTTTTTACTTTTGCATTATTAAGTTAGGTGTGTGTTCTATTAGCTATAGCTAAGTATTGAGTGGATTTAGTGCTAATTGTGTGGTTATACTTAATTTAAGTATTGAGTGGGTTTAGTGTTAATTGTATGATTGTACTTAATTTCCTAGTTTTTTAAATGAGTGGTCTCTAATACATTTTGTAAGCTATAAATAACCCATTTGGTTGCACTTGTAAAGCATCCAATCTTGAATCAAAATACATTTGTATTTTTAGTACTTCTCTTTGAGAATTGTTCTTCTTTTTTCTCTTTGTGAGAACGCAAGTTAGACCGAAATCTAGCAAGCCGCTACGTCAATTGGTATCAAAGCCTTCCTCTATGTTAGTCGGAGCTTTCCTGGTTACTATTTCAACATCACCAAGGTATTTCCATCACCACCCCTGTCACCTTACTTCCATTTTCAGCATCTTTACAAATCACCACTATCTCCAAAAAGAAAAGGAAAAAAAAAACCATTTTCTTCTACTATTCCCATCTTGAGACCAAACTTACTACCACTAACCTTTACAAACACTTCAATCCTAGCCTCTACTATCCAAGCCCAAAATCAAAGCCCAACGACTACCTTACCATATCATATCTCAAGCCCAAACAAAATCCTAAATATACTTTGGAGTCTTCTTGGCCCTTTTTCTTATTGTTTGGAGAGTTTGTTTCTTTTTTTTTTTTTTTGGGGGGGGGGGGGGAATAAGAAAAAAAGAAGGAAAAAAAGGCACACACAAAAAAAAAAGAGAGAAAAAAAAAAGAAAAGAGAAAAATAATGTCACGCGAAGAAACCAACCAGAGGTCTACGACAAAAGAATCAATAGATGCACATGAAGGAAGATTATAGAATATGAAAGCAATGCTTACAACCTTGACTCAAACAATTCCAACACTTCCTTGGTGGACCAAACAAAAACTTCCGATAACAGAGACATGACGAAGCTAATCCTCATCAAAATCTCAGACTACTGACACAGCGGCTTGCTAGATTTCGCTCTAACTTGCGTTCTCACAAAGAGAAAGAGAAAAACAATTCTCAACGAGAAGTACTAAGAAAACAAATGTATTTTGATTCAAGATTAGATGCTTTACAAGTGCAACCAAATGAGCTATTTATAACTTACAAAATGTATTAGATATCACACATTTAAAAACCTAGGAAATTAAGTACAACCACACAATTAGCACTAAACCCACTCAATACTTAAATTAAGTACAACCACACAATTAGCACTAAACTCAATCAATACTTAGCTAATGAAACACACACATAAGACACACCTAAGTTAATAATGCAAAAGTGAAAAAAAAAAAGAAAAAGAAGCTTCCACAAGTTGGGCTTCATTTGGTCTTCCTTGGTCGATACTAATTAGAACTTGGGCCTTTTTGTGTTTAAAATATTTGGTCTTGGGTTGCATCAATCTCCCCCTCTTGAAAACAACTTGTCCTTGAGTTGGTCAAGGTATTGGTTATGGACCATGGTACTCGTACAAGTCTTGAACATTGAAAGTCTTAGAAATTGCACAACTTTATGGTAGATCAAGATATAAGCATTATCATTAATCTTTTGGAGGATGCGAAAAGAACCAATCTTCTTCTTCTTAAGCTTATTGTATTCCCTGATAGGAATTCGTTCTCTACACAAATGAACCATGACATAATCGCCTACACCAAAAGATTTGAACTTTTTTTGCTTGTCAGCGATGGTCTTGTACTTTGTAGCAAACTCTTCTAATTTCTTGACTTCTCCATAAACGTTGGTCACCTTGTCAATTAAATGATCAGCAATGAATGCTCATTCCAGGTAGCTTTGGTAAGGGAACCAAATCTAGAGTATGCAATGGAGGACGAATATAAACAACTTCAAACGGAGATTGGCCACTAGAACGATTTGGCATGTGGTTGTAGGCAAATTCTGCTTGTGGTAGGACATTGTCCCATTTTCTAGGGTTTTCTTTGATCAAACATCGCAAAATATTGCCTAGCATGCGATTGGTAACCTCAGTTTGCCCATCTATTTGTGAATGACAAGTGTTGCTGAACTGTAAAGTTGTATCAAATCTTTTCCACAAAGTACGCCAAAAATGACTGAGAAATTTGATGTCGCAATCAAAAACTACTGTTTTTGGCAATACATATAAACAAACAATCTTTCGAAAGAATAGTTGAACAATGTGGGTGGCATCTGAAGTTTTCTTTCAAGGAATAAAATGAGCCATTTTAGAAAAACAATCTGCCACAACAAAGATAGAGTCCGAACCTCTTTGTGTTCATGGTAATCCCAGAATGAAGTCCATGCACAAATCTTCCCAAGGGGCATCAGGAATAGGAAGTGGCATGTACAACCCAACATTTTGAGTTTGTCCCTTTGCAATCTGGCATGTATAACAATGTTTGACAAACTTCTGGACGTCACGCTTGAGATGCGGCCAAAAATATCGAGCTTTAACCAATGAAATGGTCTTGTCTCGCCCCATATGCCCTCCTAGTCCCCTAGCGTGTAACTCCTGAATAATGTGTTCTCTGAGAGATCCTTAAGGAATACATAAACGATTTTCAAGGAATAGAAAACCATCGTGTACTTGATGTTTATCTGCAACCCCGTTAATGCGTTGCTGCCATTTTTCTTTGAAATCTTCATCATCTACACATAGATCCTTCGAATAATCAAAACCAATTATTTCATTTTGAACTGTTGTCAATAACAAAACTCAACGACTAATGCATCTACGACTTTGATCAACTGGCCTGACTTGTGTCAAAGTGAAAAAGTAAATCTCAAGATATAGGCAATCCACCAAGCATGCATCCGATTGACTTTGGAAGAATTGTTGAGATACTTGAGAGCCTGATGATCTGTGTTGAGGATAAATTCCTTTTGTACAAGGTATGGTTCCCACTATTACAAAGTGCGAACAACCACATACAATTCTTGCTCATATGTTGACCACTTCTTCCTTGCGTCGCTGAGTTTTTCGCTAAAAAAGGCCATCGGCTTCATTTCTTGAGACAGAATTGCTCCAACTCCTACCCCAGAAGCTTCACAATCAACCTCAAAAAGTTTGTCAAAGTCAGGAAATGCTAGGACAGGTGCATTAGTAAGTTTCTCCTTCAAAATTGCAAAACTTTATTGTTGACACACATTTTTGCAACACCCCGCATCGAGCGATAAAAAGGACCGGGACAACTTACCCTAATGGGCCAACACGAACGTCCCAGGGGGGTCACCCATCCTTGAGCTTCTGCATTCAGCCCAAAAGGCATCTAGCTGGTGTTGTTTCCTTCCTTACTTATCTCGAGGTATACTACCCTTCTCTAGATTCTTAAGGTGTTACATATCGTGTCATCATGGGGTCACAGCCACGGATCAGCTCTCAGCTCTCGCCTTTTAAAGGATCAGAGCTCCACCGCACTTATGAGCCCCCTCAGTCGCCCTTTAGGCGACCGATGTGGGACGAACCCGATGCTAACACACCACTGCCAGAGCCCCCCCTCCCCCCCCCCCAAAAGTGCGGTGGCGCTCATGGGCGCGGACCGTCTCAATGGTGATAGAGGATAGTTCGACCAAGGGGGTTCCCACAGACGGCACCAAATGCTCAATGATAGGTGACCCCCCTGGGAAGTTCGTGTAGGCCCATCAAGGTAAGATGTCCCGGTCCTTCCTATCGCTCGATGCGAGGTGTTACAAAAATGTGTGTCAGCATTTGTTATGTTGCCTTCATCCAAACGAATTGCTTTTGCTTCAAGCAGTCAGTAAGTGGTGTGGCTATGGTACTGAAGTTTTTCACAAATCGTCTGTAGAAAGTTGCAAGGCCATGAAAACTCCAAATGTCGGTAATTGTCTTCAGTGTGGGCCATTCTCGAATAGCTTTCACCTTCTCTTGATCGACTTTGATTCCTTCAAAACTCACAACAAAGCCCAAGAAAATTAGGTTGTCTATCATAAAGCTACATTTCTTTAGGCTGGCATACAACTTACTTACCCATAATGCTTCAAAGACTTCCTTCAAATGTAGAAGGTGTTCTTCCTCGCCATGGCTATAGAACAAGATATCATCAAAGTATACAACAACAAACTTCCCAATGAAAGGTTGGAATACTTGATTCATTAACCTCATAAAAGTACTTGGAGCGTTGGACAAACCAAAAAGCATGACTAGCCACTCATACAACCCTTCATGAGTTTTGAACATTGTCTTCCATTCATCACCAGGACGAATACGAATTAGATGGCACCCACTTCATAAATCAATTTTGGAAAATAATTTTGATCCTCCCAATCTATCAAGCATGTCATCCAATCGAGGAATAGGAAATTGATATCGTACCATAATCTTGTTGATGGCCTAGCTATCTACGCACATCCTCCAACTTCCATCTTTCTTTGGAGTTAGAAGTGCAAGTACGACTACTGAACTCATGCTTTCTCGAACCATGCCTTTGTTAAGATCATCTTTGATTTGTTCGTGCAAAATCGCATATTCTTTGGGGCAAGCCCAACTAAAGATTTTCTTCCCTAAATCAGTTACTAAGCTGAGTCCCAAATACTACGGGCCTTATGAAGTGATAGCCAAGGTGGGACAGGTAGCTTACAAACTCCAACTTCCAAAGGGGTCTCACATACACCCAATGTTCTATGTGTCAGTCCTCAAACCTTCCCCGGGCACCAATCCAGTTAGTTCTGTCCTACCCTCAACAATACAACCTGCACAACAAGAGCCAGAGCCCATAGCTACAGTGGACATGAGAATAATCTACAAGCATCAGGCACCTATCACTGAGGTGTTTATTCGCTGGTCCAATCTCCACCCTGAAAACAACACTTGGAAGTACCTTCCCCACCTCCTGAAGCAGTTTCCGAGGGCAGCCAGACTTCTATGACTTACTTGAGAACAAGTAATGTTTCTAGAGGGGGGAATTTGTCACGAGACTATAATGTAAATAAGGAGATTACTAAAATAGAAGGGTAAGGGGTACTATTGTACTATGGAGTAGAGAGGCAGTTACAGCACATGAATTTAATTCAAATGTAATCCAAATATTGGCGCCAAGGCTTGGTAAGTATATAACCAACCCTCACGACCAGGAGAAGTGTCTTTTGGGAATTCAATTGATTCAATTTCCCTCTCATCTTCTCTCTCTCTCTTTCTATATATTTTTCTCCCTCCATTCTTTCTTTCTTTCCTTCTAATCTACTAGTTCCCACGCAATTCTCACTAAATTGCGAGCGAACTCTCTCTTATCAAAATCCCATTCTGTCACATTAGTTGCCTAATCACTAATGATACACCTTCATCTTCGTAAGTGAGCTCTTCAAGTTCCGCTTCTTCCTCAAAGTCATCAACTTTCGAATATACTTCTTTAATGTCATCATCACGAGTAGCCAAATTGATTGGTTTTCTCTAACGAAATTGATTAAAGTAATGATTTGTCTACCTGCAACAGTAACATTTGTTTGATTTGTCTACCTGCAACAGTAACATTTGTTTCCCCTTGGGACAACATAAGGGTCATTGGAATTAGACTTGTTCATTGTTTCCCTTTGCGGTCGTGCAACCGATTGGCTCTTAGAGGGGTTTGTCCTTGGTGTTTCATCATGTGGCCTTGTCACAATCTTTCCTTTGCCCAAATCTAGTTTTTGTGGTGGTGCAGAAGATTGCGATAGGATTGGGTTACGAGTTCCCCCTTTGTTGAGTTGTGCTTCAATTTTCAAAGCAAGTTGAATGGCGATAGACAAAGTACTATGCGACTGCTTAAACATCCTGTCTTGAATATTGGCACAAAGTCCATCAATGAATTTCAAAATCTTCTGATTTTCAGATTCACGAATGTCAACATGTGTAACAAGTTTTTGAAATTTAGTAACATACTCATGTATTGTTCGGTAGGCTTGCCGAGAATGTTGATAGCGACCAAAAAGTGCTTGCTCGTAATCAAGGGGAAGAAAGTGCTCAACCATCAATTGTCTCATTCGACGCCAAGTTTGAACTTTGTTTCTGCCTTACCAAATCCTAGCTGATTGTAACTGGCCCACCAAGCTAACGCGCCTCCTTTGAGTCTATAGGCCACCAATTTGATCTTCAGGTGTTCTTCTGTTCTCCAGTAATCAAAGAACTTTTCTACTTCGACCAGCCAATCGAGAACTAAGAAATCAAATCTTCACACATTTACTAGTTTTTTAAATGTGTGATCTCTAATACATTTTATAAGCTATAAAAAACTAGGAAATTAAGTACAGCCACACAATTAACACTAAACCCACTCAATACCTAAATTAAGTACAACCACACAATTAGCACTAAACACACTCAATACTTAGCTAATAGAACACACACGTAAGACACACCTAACTTAATAATGCAAAAGTAAAAAAAAAAAAAAAAAAAGGCTTGTGTAACTTAATAATGCAAAAGTAAAAAAAAAAAAAAAAAAAAAGGCTTCCACAAGTTGGGCTTCATTTGGTCTTCTTTGCTTGATACTAATTTGGACTTGGGCCTTTTTTTGTTTTTAAAATATTTGGGCTATATCAAACAAAATGTCACAGGGCACTTACCATCCAATCATACCATAATTATCATTATATAACCTTAAGCATTGTGAATGGTTGGCACAACTTAAACAAAGACCAAATTTGGATACAAATGCACAGTGCTTGTAGTCCTCCCAACCCCTCCCCCCTGAGGGGGGCCCAAGAAGGTAATAGAAAGAGGTGATTGGCAACCTAAATTCATGTAACTACCTGCATAGCCTATATGGATAAATAAGGAGTATCATAGCTCAAAAGCCACCAAAATAGTACCACAGACACGAAAAGAAGAGGGGAAAAAACCCAAAAAAAAACATAAAAAATTATAGAAAATCTACTCAAGGATCTCAACAGAATGCATTCTGTAGGAATAAAAATAGAAGCTTATGCAGAGCAATACACAAATACCGCAAATGTCCAATATTTTAACAACCTAAACCCTGGAGTCCTTTGCAAAGTATCCAAAAACCTATTTGCAACACCAATTTTTCATCATCATTTTATTTACCCAAAAAGAAAAGGAGCAGCAAAAGGGAGGGGGTAAGAAAATCAGCGCAATAAAACTAGCTTCCAGTTTGTGTGTTTGTTAGTAAGAGGTAGGGATAGAGACAGAGAGAGACAGACACGAATAGCAGAATCCCGGAAATCCTTCGCTGTGAATTCGAGGTTAGGGCTAACCGTGCCCAGGAGATGATGCGGCACTCCTGATGCCATAAACAAACGCAAAAATCAATGACATCGAAAAGCAATTCAAAGAAAATCTAACACATACACACACCAGTATACACAGAGAGAGAGAGAGAGAGAGAGAAAGAGAGAGAGATTGAGAACCTTTCTGGTCTTGAAGAGGAACTTTATTGGTGAGAACATCCAATCCCCGGTAAACCTAACATCCGGTGAATCAAAGTCATGATAACTGAAATGGAGGATGCTTCATCCATAAGGAAAACGAGTACGACTGCTTTATGAAAGGGAAGAAGTGAGAGACGTGAAGTACCTGCATCGAATCGGCGTTGATGATTTCGAGGGGGAAGTGGGAGGCAAGGTCAATGGCGAGCCGCGATTTGCCAGAACCTGTTGGCCCCATTATCACCACCACTTTTGGCTTTCCCCTTTCGTTGCTACCACCGGCAGCCTTTTCCGTCACCATTCTCTGCATTTCACTTCCTTCCTCTTCTTCCATCTCTCTCTCTCTCTCTCTCGCTCTCGGCCTCCAGTCCGAACTCAAATATACAGCGTTGACGTGGCGTTGCAAATTTGCAAGTTTCGGTTGTACTTTTACTCAGACAAATCAAACCCTAATCGTAGTAATCATTTAACCATCTCCATCTGTTTTGTTAATATAAATAAATTTTTATATATTTTTACTCAGACAATAAATTACGTTAAATATTTTTAATAGGTATTTTCAATATTTTATGGAGAACGATAACATTATCACAACTAATATTTAATTTTATTTAAAAACGAACATAATGAAAAGATATTGATATCAAAAACAAAGTTATCAGACATTAACTGCCCATAAAATTTTAAAATTAAAAAAATCTCTCCCCATCCAATCCTTGTAATTGCATTTGCACTAGAATTGGTAAATAGGTTGAAGAGGCCAACCCAACTCAACTCAATACTATAGCAAACAAATCAAATTAGCCTACCCCAAGAATGCAGGGCTGTGTAAGACTGATGTTTTGTGGTCCATGACCCGAGTCACTAAAAATGGGGGTAACAACCAAAATAGGGGTGACCCACCAAAATAGTTTGGTTCGACCTGCCTTGACCTGTTTATTAAAGACCATAAAGTCGTGTCGGACCCTCATTTCTTATTATTTGCCTAACTCGCCTCTTTTACAAGTCAAATTTAACCTAGTCTACGAAATAGGTGAGCCGAGCGAAAGACGGCCTGACCCACCCATTTTTTAACTCTAATTTGCACTATACACATAAAATGGAATAAATTTTATAAATTATCATTAAATTTTAGTTAAATTGGATCAATCACTATTATACTTTCATAAATAACATTGTATCATCAAATAACAGTAATTAATTTTTAAAAAATCTCAAAATACTTGCTCTTTACTCTATTTCCTTTTATTCAAAAATAAAAAAATAAATTCAAAAAAATTTTGAATCCAAATCTGATTCCTCCACGGATGATTTAAGTTGGGTTCAACTGTTATGTATAAAAAGAGAAAATCAAAATAAAGTAAATTTTTTTATTTTTTTATAATAAAAATATGTCAACTAAATTAGAGATTTTCAATCTAGATAAATAGTATTACTTATCAAAATAATATAAAAATAAAAAAATTGATAATCAATCAATTATGATTAATATAAAAAAAATTAAAAAAATAATAGGGATTAGTAAGCCAAATGTATGCATACGCATAGAGAGAGATGCACAATGGGATGACCATTCGTCAACACTCAACCATGGGTAACTTTTCGCCAATAGTCAGGGATATGATGGTAAAAATAATAGAAAAAAAAAAAAGAAGAAATAAGATAGAAAAAGAGAAAAAAATTTACCTTACATGTAGGGGTAAAATGGTCATTTGAATTGGCCCATTAATTTCAAAGAAAATCGATGTCATAATTTGTACAATTTAAGGCAAACTTCAGGAGTACGAAATTTACCCAATGAAAAACAGTTTCATCTTCTTACAATAAATACTACGTGGCATTTTCTTAGCTACCCCCCAATGCCACATGGCAGCTCTTGATTAACTCTTCTCTTGCTAAACTTTTATTTGGAACATATACTTAAATTTTGACTCCTTATACAATTTTAAATGTAAAAAATGTAAATGAATTATTTATGTGACAATCTCTTTTTCGGAATTCCTATAATCAAGAAGTCCGAGAAGATATGACATAAAGGGATGTATATAGAATAAAACTTAATTAAGAACATATACCTCATTATACAAAATAATAAAGACTATAATAATTTTTTATTAAAAACAAAATAAACATTATTCTTTACATCTCACTAGGCTTTTCAAAAGATATACATCAAACTCTCATGACAAAAATGTAGCCATTATCATGGCGCAAACCAATTGACATCCCAAGACTTTTTTGGTTCAAGAGTGATCTATACACATCTAACCAAAAAGATCAAGCCCCATCAGAATCACCCTCCACCTTAGTCTTGTCTTACCTGGAATAATGTAAAACAATAATGAGTCATAAGATCCAACAAGCATAAAATGAAAAGAAAATGGCAAGACAATATAGATTTTAGCATTAAGTAGACTCCTGAAATATCAAACCATTAGTGGTATGAAGCAACAAGAGCCATCAAAAGACAAGAATACACAACGGCATGAGTCCACAATAGATGTAAAACACCATGGCATGAGTCAAGAATGAATAGAATCACCATGTATCAATGCAACACAACATCATCACATGCACCCATGCCATGCATCATCCTCATATGCTTAATGAAAAAGGTTTGCAAATCTTTAAAATCACATAAACTCATATATATATATATATATATATATATCAACTCTTGGAGCCCTTTAGCTCAATCCAAGACTTTTACCCATAAATAACATATGGTCCTTGGGGCCTAATAACTCAACCCGAGGTCTTATTATATCACACACCATAAGGTCTTTAGGACTTGTTAGCTCAACTTAATGACTATGCCTGTATACAATATATGAACCTTGAGACCCATTAGCTCAACCTAAAGCCTTAGCCACATAAGTAACATACACAACAATATATGAAAGCATGCATATGAAATACTTCCCAATCATAAGCTTCTACATGGCCCAATAATAGCTCTTTATCATGCCCATGCATGCACATTTATTCCCCAAACACATTTATCCTAGAAGTGAAATCAAAAGGAAAATATTCAAGAAGCAACTTAATTTTAACAGTTGAGAAATAGCAGCATTGGTTGATAGCCCTCAAAAAATGGTCTATAATTCGCCCATTTTGGGCCCAACAGTTGACCTTTTCCAAGGATCTGTCGACCGACAATGTGCTTGAGGCTAACAGTCAATAGCCTCAAGCTATCTATTAACCGATAGAATGTCTTGCAACCCAAAACAAAGGATTTCAATCACACCACATGCAAGCCACACCAAATCTCTTGCATGTTCTATACCCTAACAAGAAATACATCATTCCCAAAGAATTATAAGGTGATAAACCCTATTTAAGGTTCAAAAGGTACCCAATACAAATCAACAAGGAACGAGGAAGATTTTCAAAGCTTCCTACGTAAATAATAAATATAAACCCTTCTCACCAAAATGGAGGTTTTTTAGTACCAAATCTCTTTCAACACAAACAAGAAATAATGAACATGTCTCTTAAGCGAAGAAAGATGAGGTAAAGCTTGCCATATAAAAAAACAATCAAAGTATAAGGACTTGCCTCCACATGAACAAGAAAGATAGAGATCTTGCCATGAAGAACCAATCCAAGTATATGAAACTTGTTTCTTAAAAGAAAATAAAAGGAAGCAAAACTTGCATATGAAAGAAAATGACAAGAGGAACTTGCCTTATAAAGCGGCTCCCTTGATTTAAGCTTGAGAAAAGCTTATACAATGGTCCAATATATCCACCACCACCAAAATGGGAGAAACCACCCAAGGAAAGGGAGAAGGTGATGGAAGAATAACAACAAATCTCTAAAATTCCTTCTTAGAGCACCAATGATCAAGGGAGAAAGAGAGAACAAAAAAAAGGAAAAGAGATGAAGAAGCCACCGCCTCACGAAACACTCTCCATCTACCAGCTTTTACAAACTTCTCCCCCTATCCCTCTTAAATTTATCCACTAAACAGCTTTGAAAATCGTGCCTCAACAAAAACTATTGACTGTTTGAAGGCATCTATCGATAGCCAGAGGCCTTCCTATTCATAAACGATCGATAAACCACATGGAATGGGCTAACCGACATAAGCCAATTTCCCCTCAAACATCCTCAAATCGCCTCAAAAGGTCGACAGGCTTAACACCATCTATCAACCACCCGCGCCTATTGCACTGAACGGTTGACAGTCTTGCCCCACTTGTCGACCGCCAGCAACTTTCTTTTCTCACGGTGCTGCCTTCTACCTCATTACACCAACCCACAATCTCATATATGATACATCTATATACATTTACACATATACACCCTTGTTTTACAATCGACGACCCTCTATCCACTTACTCCATTTGACTTTGATTACTCAACATCAAATTTAGCCTCTTTTATTTTGCCTATTCAAACATCTTATGTGACCTTTCTTCCCAATAAAATACATGTTATCCTTAGCCCCTTTCAGACCACAAATAACTAGTAAGTCACAATTAGATCAACATAGAATGAATTAACTTATTCCTTTCCATTTATTCTCTTTCCAAAATGTCATTACAATTTCAAATAAATTCTTTTAAAGATATATTTAGATAAATTAATTTAAAATACTCAAATTTCAAATGGTTTTTTTTTATTATAAATTTAATCTATATTAAATGTGAAGAAGATTGATAAAAACTTACGAAAAAAATGATTTTTTTGTCAACTTTATCTCTATATCATCAGCCCATTTTTCTAAATGATTGATCAATCCCATATAGCAAGTTTATATTTGAATAATTAGCAAAATGTGATCCACCAACATTAAAATCCTTCTAATTGAAATCCTCAAGGGTTGAATTTGTTATCTACAAAAGCCCTCAACCACCAACATTAAAATCCATTTATTTACTCTTAGGGGACGTTCGTTAAAATGAGCAAAATAAGGTTGTATCAAGATAAGTTTGGAATGCTTTTTAGACCAAAATATGGAATGATCAAGATAAGATTGGAAAGCATTCTAAAATTTTTATCAGACTGTTTGATAAATTTTTTGGAATTAACTGATAATTGTACTCTTTCTTTCCATATGTTTGTTAATGCATATAATAAGTACCAAGATAAGAGTTTTTTTAATAAAACATCCATATTACCAAATTCATTCAAAATTGTTTGTTAACATCAACTACAAGTTATTTCAAGAATAAATATCATACTCTATTATAATAATGTAACAAAATCAACAATAGGCATATAAAATCGAAATATAAAATAAATTTATATATTAAAATTTTAATATTTAACAGTAAACCAAAATAGTCATTACGTGCCTTTACTAGACAATTGATATCCCAATTCAATGTTTAGCAATGAACCAAAATAGTCATTAAGTGCCTTTACCAAACAGTTAATATCTCAATCCTATTGCAAATAACTAAAGACACAGTTAATCATATCAATCCTTGCAGCAGGAGCAATAATGCAGAAATGATCAAGTAACAATAGCTTTCTTCCAATTTCACTAGCAATCATGAACCTCTCATTTATGTTTGCAAATGGAACGACATCTAGAAATTTGGTTAATTCTTCCCTCTATTGCGATCTCTTTCTTAATTTGTCACCACTTGAGCACAAACTTTTTTCCATTCTCTCTGAAAACTTGTTTACAGAATCATTAAAAATTGAAAGCTCATTTGAAGAGCTATCTGTTCCCATCCTCATTTTCTTCTTACTCCCATTCTTGCTGGAATTAAGGATAGTGGCAATTGATTAAGCTTCCTCTCCTTACTCCTCCAAATTGTTAACCTTGTCATCCCTTGGTTGTTGTTCCTAATGATTGTTCAAGTCTTGGAATATTTCAACAGATGACTAGGCATACTCTTCGATGGCTCTATCATTTTCCCAAATTTTCACCTAGTCATCATAGTATGACATGGATTTACCTCTCACATCCTTCATATATTTGTCTTTTTGCAAATTTAAAATTAAATATTTGTCACTAATATGAAATTTTTTTCTAAATCAAATAAATATAAAAAAAATAGTAAAATAAAATTCAATAAATTAATTATTACCTTTTCAAACTCGGTCCATATCTCCTCACTATCACACTCAATCATCTTAAGTCTGTTATTTCAGCCAAATCCAATGTTATTCATCAAAATTTGAAGACAATTGTAGAACCTTTTTCCAAGCATCCATCTTCAAAGTAATATACGGCACAGTTTTCAGGTCTGTATCCAGGAAAATGGCCTTCAACTTAACCTGTAGTTCAACCAAGTACCCACCTCTCCATTGGTTATCCTGCTTGAACCTAGGGTCCTGACTTAACTCCTTTAACAAATTCAACAGAGTTCGTTCTTCATTTACCCCCACGACCTCCTAGGCCTACTTACTACCTTCTCCATCATCATCAGTATGAGAAACATCTCTAAATTTTCTTTTTTTTTTCTTTAGAATTGTTTGAGTTATCTATGCTTTTCATCTCTGTTTAAAGCTTTCCATCTCTGTTTAAAATAATAATTAAAGAAATGCTTATAAATTTTATGGTTAAAAATGCAAAAAGATAGAAACAAATAAATTATATTACAAACAAGTCAAAAATTCAGACATGATAAATATAAAATTATAAGAAGAACAATAAGTTTTTTTAGTACATGCATAATTTAATTTTACAATTTGCAAATAACAAAACTTACACAAAAAATTCAATTCTATAGTTCATTACAAAACACTCCACATTTGCATGCTGCACATAAAAAAAATTGTTCAATTTTGCATGTCACACAATACATAATTCATTAAACAACAGAAAAATTACTCAATTCTGTCTAGTTGTGTACTCGTTCCACATTTGCTAGGCTTTATGGAGCTGCCATGCTGTTCACTCTGCGATTAGTTCAACATTTACACTATCATCAATGTTAGCATTCCAGTTATTATAGTTATCCTATGCATATTCATCAACTAATGTTTCCATCTCCTTATAAATGAAATTTTGTAAAATACAACACGCAATAATAATTTTGTTCATTGTTTCAATAAAGTAGTAAGATCCATAGCCTAATATTTTTTCAATGAGTGTTTAAACTACCGAAAGCTCTCTCAACTACAGTACGTGCTTGGGAATGTCTCCAACTGAAGTACTCCTCGTGATTTGAAGAAGAATGATGTCCATTTTTCGAAGGTTCCTAAGTGATATCAGTGGCCCTTAAATGGTGACAAAAAACTAGGTCCATTTGTGTAGCCAGAATCAACTAAATAATATTTTTCTGTAAATGTTAAAAAATTAATTAATTAGTTAAATATCTAATAACTTACAAAATTTAAAGATAAGTTTTACGTAATTTACCATTTGAAACCTTGAACCCATTAGGTTTTGTTATTGCATCTCTCAAAACCCTATTGTTAGTTGTTAAACCTTCCCATCCTAAGTAAACATACATAAACCTGCCAAATTTATCAACTACTCCAAGTACATTGGTAAAATTTTTCCCTTTTCTATTTCTGTAATGAGTCTTTTTATCTTCAAACACTGTTACTTTAATATGGGTGTCATCTAGTGCACCTAAACAACCCTATACGAAATGCAAATGTTTTAACATTAATATATTATTAATGTATAACTTCAAAGCTAATTAAAAATTACTAAAAAGGATTACCTCAAAAAACTTCAAAGACAATTCCAAGCAGTTTGTTAATATTGGTTCAGAATCCACAATCATCATTGAGTAAAACAACCATCATTTCTTCTATTGTAATGAACCTAATTTCTTTTAAACTAACAAGCTTCAACAAATTACATAACAGACTAACAGTTCTCATATGCATCCTTATAGTACATATTACAATTATGTCATTATAGAGCAACTTATTAAGTTGTTTCATCTATGACCTCATTCTAATGTAAATTAGATCTCTATTAGGATTTCCTACCTTACAAGAGGTAAGTTTATCCAAACTAAATTCTGATACTTTTGCAACAATTACAACAACACTTGTTATAGATCTAAACAACCAATATATTACAATTGTCAACCATAACAATCCCTCAGGATTATCATCAATGTCCCAAGAATTCTCGTCTCATTGAATGTCAAACTCCTCAAGATTCATATTATCCATTACGACTACAAATAAAAAAAAAAAGAGTAAATAAGAACTTCTAGCCAAAGAACATTATTTTTCAACACATAAATGATAATTCTTGAACAATCAAATACTAAAAAAAAGGTCACATTGTGAATTGGGAATGTTATATACAAATTAAATGTTCTATTGTTTATTTTTGAAAAATGTATATGTCCTAAGTGATGATGAAAATTTATACCCTATTTTTTAACTTTCTAGTGTAGCAATTAGAAAAATGCTTCAAAAAGGCACGACCTCAATTTTTGGACTATTATGTATTGGTTATTTTAGTTTGTTTGCCATGTTTGTTTGAGATAGATAATATCATAGATGTAGGCTCTTTATAATCACTGTTACCATCATAAGGATGAAAAAACTTTCACTAGAAGACAAAAGTTGTGTGACAGAGCCTAATAAAGAACCATTGCAAAGAAATCTATTTGACAGGGAAGTGGGATAAGTAGGAACACAAGAAGCCATGTTCATAAAAAGCTAGTGCTTAATTGACATAATGCACAATTATCAGTAAAAGAAAAAAAAAATGCAAGAACAATTAATCTGAGAACATGTCAAAGTGCTATAATGAATGCTAACTTCAACATAAACAATAAAGTGCATGAATATACATATTATCTAAATATTAGTTTCATCACCCCGTGCAATGCACGAAAATTCATATGTATTGAATTTATTTAAAATTAATAATTATAATTTTTGTATGTGTAAATAAACACAACAATAATGAAAGCTTAAAAAGTGAATATAGTAATGTGATATATTTGTTTAAAAAATTAATATATTTTGAGAAAATTACTATAAATTTTAAAAAATTACATAATATATAAATATCGGAATAGAAACTAAAACTGAAAATGGGCAAGAAAATGATTTGGTGACTATTTTGTTATAATATATAAATATAGAAATGTTATAACATATGAAAAATATAAATAGTCTATATAAAATAATAAATAATATGACAACATATGATAAATTAGTAACATAAATAATAAAAATATAAAACATAATAAAATTTTCAAAAGAAATATGACAACATATAATAAATATAAATAGCCTATACAAAATATTAATTTTGTCAAAATAACTTAAATGACTTATTTAAAATAATCTAATTTTACCTAAATAACTAATTTAACATAGCATACAAACTAATTATTTTTCAAAATTAAGTAATAACATAAACATATATAAGATCTGTACTTTTTTTGCATGATTTTGAAACTAATTATGGATTTTAGAGTTTTGAGTGGTTGCTTTATTGAGAGAGAATGAGAGATAAATTATAGAAAATAAAATAAAAAATTAAATTTATTTTTTTAAAAAATTACTTGGCAGTATTCGACAGTATTATATGATATGTCAAGATTTATTGCGATTTAAAAAAGTCTCATTTTTTTGTAATTTATTTTAATTAAAATTTTATGTTAATATTTAAAAATTAATAAAATGGATTAGATATTGGCTCTTCATATCCCAACATGTTTACATATTCTCCAAACACTATTTAACCATGAAAAAAATTATTTACATATTCCAAGAACTACACGTTTTTCTAAATCTAGACTTATTTAATGATCTATAAAAATTCCATTTTGGGTAAGTAAAAAAAATAAACAAAACATAATAAAATATGAAAATAGAAATTGGAAATGAGCAGGAAAAAAATTTGACGACTGTTTTGTTATAATATATATATAGATATAGATTGCCATACAAAATTGCAGGAAAAACTATAAAGAAATAAATAACTTAAAAAATAAGACATTTAAGAATGTGAAAAATATATTGTTAAAGAAGAACTATCATGCTAAAACTAATGAGGCCTTCTTCCCCCAAAAGAAAAACTATAATATTATTGTAAATCAACTGTATGATAAGATTTTTAAATTGAAAATAATGGAAGTGTTGTTAAGAAAATAAGGTTATTAAAAGATTATTAAGATGCCAAAAATAGAAATATTTAAAAAAAAAGGTGTTTAGCAATCTCAAAAAGAAGTAAACGAGTTCAAAATAATATATTAGTAGTGTACGCAAATGTAGAACTTAGTTCTCAAAGTCAAATAACAATTAAAGAAAAACAAATGCTAGAGATCAAATAGTATTTTCACAAGAAATTGAACACACACAAAGGAAGAATAACCTACCAAATATCCATATCTCATCTATAGGAAACTAAGCTAGTGTGAACAAAACACACACACATACATGATTCTAGGAATGTAACAACATACAATGAATTGTAGAAAAGAGGATTTACAAAAAATAGAAGAAGATTGGGGTGGAGACAATGATTAACAACAAATAAAAGAAAAGAAAAGAAGATGAAGAAGATCTGAACATGTACCTTGCTCTGTTATTTATGTGGAATGGTGAAGATGAAAGGAAGATGAACAATATTCCTCTGTTATTTCCATGGAAGGGTAAAGATGAAAGGAAGATGAATAATATTCCTCTGTTATTTTCGTGGAAGGGTGAAGATGAAAGAAAGATAAACAATGAACAACAATTGAAAATAAAAGAAAAATAAAATGAATGTGAAGGACATTTCAAGGTGAGGTTTTATGCAAGAATATATGAGTAATTTATATTTATTTATAAAATATCAGATAAATTTATATAGAGAGGGCCAAATAAATTTATCTATAGAAGATAAGATAACAAGTCACGTGATAGCTTTCATAGGAATAGTCAAATAAATTTAACAAATGTGTTAGAAAGGACATAATATTGGGATGCTTCCCATATCTTGACTTTTTCACCATATACTTCGTTAATAAATGCCCTCTTAGGGGGTGTTTGTTAACCAAGATAAAAGAGAAAAAAATGTCAAATATGAAAAGCATTCCGGATGTTTGGTCTTTCTAACGTGTTTGTTAAGTTTATCTGACCATTTTTGGAAAAGGCTTCACGTGACCTCTTATCTCCCCCTTTCAAGATAAATTTATCCGACCTCCCCCCTCGGATAAATTTATCTGACTCTTTCAAAATAAGACTCAATTACTTATATACCCCTTGTAAGATAGTTAATACCATTTAATGCATTTTAAAGATTTAAATTTATTAAAAAAACTTATTTATTTAACTCTTATAATTAATATTATTTAATATATTTTTAAATTATTATATGTTTTGACAATTTTTAAAATTTAAATGACATTATTTATTTCATTGATTTTTAAAATTTAAATTTCTCTCTCTCTATATATATATTTTATTAACTAATATAATTCCTTTCATCAATTTTTAAATTATTTTATTTAATTTTATATTTTATTATCTATTATGAAAATATGTTTTGGCTATTTTTAATTATCTAGGTGGAATTATTATAATTCTAACAATTATTATTTATACTTTTCAACTCCTTTTAAATTTATTTTTGAACATGAATTTAGAAAATAAAATATTATTTTTAATTCTAATCTTAATTTTTTTGACAATTCATATTAATCATAAAATACTATTTTAATCATAAATTTGGTAATAGGGATATTTTGATAAAAAAAAATCTTTATCTTGGTGCTTATCATATGTATTAACAAACACATGGAAAGAAAAAATATAGTTACTAATGGATTCTAAAAAATTTAACAAACAGTTGGATATAAATCTTGAAATGCTTCTCGATCTTATCTTGATTATTTCATATCTTGTTCTAAAAAGCATCTAAATCTTATCTTAATATCACCTTATCTTGCTCATTTTAACAAATGCCCCCTTAGTGTATTAAAAGCATAAGATATTCAAACTGTCTCAAGCATTCAAGTGTATAGAGTTGTGGGTAGAAAATACTTCTAATTTAATCTGATTTTAAGGATTACAAGTGTATTTATATTTTATCTCACATGAGGTGTTCTAGACATAAAAGTATAATTTTGTTATGAAAATCAATTGTAAGCGAGATTCTAACTCTTATATAAAAACTAAAATTATTTTTTTCTTCTCTTTCTAGTTGAACTTTCAAATTCCTTAAGTTGAAGACACATGATATGAATTTTTCAAGTTAATTAATTTTAAAATTATTTAATTTTTTATTTATAATACTTGGTGTAATTCTTACTAGTAATTATAATATAATAGTACTATTTATAATTTATTTTTAACACTCAATTTATAAAATTATAAATAATTTTATATCTACAACACTTTTTTTTTTATAAATTATTAATTATTTTTCAAAAAATACATATAATTTTATAAATATGGGAGGGTAATGTAGAACATGCCGTTACCTTCCAATTCTGTTGAAATTCCTATAATCGCACTCGGAAGAGTTGGTTCCAACGAAACCGTTGATTAGGAATCCAATTCCAGTGACTAGTTCCCGGCGCCGGCGACGGCGACTCGTCTCCTCGAAGCTGAGAATCAAGGTCTCCTTTCTCTCGTTCTTCGTAGTTCTTGCATTCAATTGCACGAACTTTTTACTCTGCTTCAAACAACGCCTTCGATACTTTGAAACCATTAGGGGGCTTTCACTCTTTTCGCGCGATTTCGTTCGTTTTTTCTCGTTGTTTATCAGATTAAAAATGCTGGAATTACCATTGTTTTGTGCAATTATAATTCCCATTTGTGACCGTTTCAAAATCATTAAGATTTATTTTTTTAATCTCCGAAAACATGTACTTAGCCTCCTTTGACCTGCTCAATTTCTTGTGTTGGCTGAAACACAGGTATTCTAAAGTTAGAGCTCATATGATGTGGTAACTTTGTCAATAATTTCATGCCGTATTTGAAACTTTAAAGGAAGGAGAAAGGAAGGGAAAAGAGGCGACGTAGAGAGAGGGGAAGAGGTCACATTTTGCTCTGTCCCTGCAAATAAAATTGAAGGAAAAATTACTTTTGCTTGCTCAAAATTTGAATTAAAGAGGAAAGAAAATAATGGAATAATTAGTTTGATAATGCCTTCTAACCAACTATTATTGTCAGTTTGCTGCCCTTTTTAACAGTGCCCTTCTCAGCTTCAAAAACTTCTCCATCACACTCAAATGGATCCTAACTCCCTCCCCAACCTATTACGCTCAATTTCACCCTTAGAATCTTAAAATAGTATTGTTCTGTTTCTGAAATCCAGCAATCTGCAACTCTTTCAGATCAGATGAAGCAATATAATCCTGTGGGAACCTTGATGCTAGGATGAAAGGATTCTGCTGATCCAAAGATGCGTAAACTGTTTTGATTCATGGAGTTGGCTATAGAAGACTATAATTGTAAAAGTTGTCAGACCGCATGTTACCTCACGAGGCTGACATATGTTTTCTAAATGCTCAGTCTGGTGAGCTATTTATTTGGTGGTTGACAATATATCTGATCTAACCAGAAAATTTCCCTGTTGATAGCCCCTAAAATAATTGGCTCTTAGGCTGGAACATATTTGTTTAATCTGTCTTAATCAGTAAACTGCTACTGGACAAACAAAAATGTGCTGGTGTAGGGTACTTTTATTCATCGTGCCTGGAAATGTAGACCAAACTTTCCTTTGTACTTATTATGGTTGTGGATTAGCTTGTTGGCAACGAGAACCGAACTCGACACATTCATGTAAAGAAACTGCCTCATTTATAATAAATTTCTGGCATGCCACCTCAGTATCCTTAGAACTTGGTAGGACTCCTTGAGATATTCTTTCGTGTTGGGGCTGAATTTCAATCTCTTACAGCTTTCTCAATAATGTTGACTTCAATTGGTTCTGCGCTCTTTTAATTTGTTCGGTCTTTTCTCCTAAAATGTTATCTGAACTTTATATTCTTTCCCTCCTTTCTGCTTCTGTTTCCTCATCAGATTTTGTGTTGAAGATTGGAAAACTGTGAAAAAAAGGCCTGAACAAGCATAGAACACTTCTAATTAATTAAAGAACCACTTGAAGTGTTTTTATTTTCTTATGAATAACTTCACACACTGGTGGAAACTACTGCAATTTGTGGATTTTCACATAAAAGCTTCTATTGCCCACATAGATTGAATGAACCTGCATGATTTGTGCTAAATACAGAATTCACGAAAAAGGAAAAGATCAGGTTGTGTTTAGCAACAAACCAAGTTAGAGATCATAGATTTCCTAAAAGAAACACCAAGAAAACACAGAAAGCAGGAACCATCAAATGAACAATGATCAAGAGAATGATTCTGAGTATGACGTACAAGCACCCAGTTTTGGTTATTGTAGTGTCTTAATGTAGGGACTCTATGTCCTTGCTCAGCTCTTCCAGCTTCTTCATCCTCAGTTTCTCACTTTCGCTCACCAGCTGACCATGGAAGATAGTCAATTTTAGAAAAAGATAAGAAGTTAATCATTGCAAGGTGGTGATTTAGGCATAACATTATTCAGTTTTGTGCTAGAATTGAAGTTTACCTCCATTAATTTGGATAGCAGTAGACCTTTTTCCCTGTTCTTTTCATTGAAAGCCTCAAGGGCTTCTTTGTATTCTTTTTCCTGTGTTAGATGAACACATCATGAATACAACAAAAAACATCTTAAAATGTTCATTCGAAATAAAGTATGAGCCTATTTGAACATCAAAGGAAAGTCAACAATACCGCGGAAATTGTAATAAGTCATATAGCATGGAATTACAATTGCACTTACTAATTTGATAGGCTTCAGAAGAAAGGTCAATTTTTGAGTTCTCGAGTTAACCGATATATACATATATATATTCACCTTTCTTTGAGGCTACCAGTAGATGATAGACTTATGCTAAATGCTTTCTGTCAAGAGTTAAAAAGTTCGCCTAACCTCGGTGTTTATGGGCAACCTCAATGAATGGCTTGATTAAGAGAACAAGTAGATTAGAAAAGAAAGATGATTATGATATTTCACCTTCTTCTGGCAGGTCTGTCCCAGTGGCTTCAACTCTTTGTTAACAATGTCTATCCTCTTTCGGACCATTGCAACATCCTTCCTCATGGGATCTGCTAGAGCTTGAAGCTCCTGGTGCAGTTTAGTTTTAGTTTAGATGAAGAAAATCACGGTAAATTGTCATTCAAAACTTACAAACAAGTATATGTATATCAAAACATAAACGTGCATATTCCAATTATCTACCGGTTTCCTCTGATTGATCCTCTGTATTACAAGGTATAAAAAGACAAGAATTGGAATTTTTGAGCTGGACCAATGTTCTACTGAACATTTTTCTCTGTTTTATAGGGTGTCCATTTTTTTATTGAAGGCTTAAATTTCATTTGCAAACTCTTGATTCAGACACTAGCTAGCAAGGATCCTATGCTAACATTTTTCTACTTACTTCCCGAATCTCAGCCAAGCGCTTAGTTTCCTCTTCAACGCGACCCAAGTGAGCCTGAACCTTCTCCGTGACCTCCATCTTCTTCCTCTCGATCTCTTCTTCTTTTGCACGAAATGCAGACAGAGCCGACCTTGTCATCTCCTCATCCCTCTCATCCATTAGCGGGCTGCCATTATAACCGAGTATTCCTGAGTTTTTCATTCTCAACATTTGTGATTGTTGCTGCTCCAATACTGGTTTCGGGGTTGTCATTGCTGTCTCCACCAAACTCTCCTCTTTCTTCTCTGTAGACTCTCTTATGGATCTTCTCCTCCCTTTGCCTTTCTGCTTTAGAATGATGACGCTCTTTCCCCTGTATGAGATGCTTATAAACAAGGCTAACTTTAATGGTATGAAACCAACCCACCCTTTTTTCAGAGCAATTGTTTTTCTTATCAGTAAAAATGACCAAAATGCCTCCTCACCTTAATATCCTCAAGTTGGAACAGGATTTCCCCTGTGTTCGCTTCTCCTCAACTTCTTCATCTAAATTCTGTTGTTTATCAACAAAAGACATTATGGTCTATAAAATCTTGATGAAGGATCTAGATGGGCCAGTTCTGGTAAGACAGCTATTTCTTAAGTAGGTGTATTGGCAGAATCAGCAAACGAAGATTTCCAAGTCGTATACAACGCGTAACACACTTTAAAAGATTTGCAAATATATACGTAAGTTTACTTGTTAAGTATAATGATAAAATTCTTAATTTTTTTAGGTAATCTTGACCTCCTGTAAATTTGAACAAACACAAAGCAGCAACAAAATTGAACCAAATTGTACTCAGGTTTTAATCATAATTCCATGTGGGTAATGCTGCAAATGGGTACTCTCTGTTGAGTATTGGTTAATCTTCTCTTTGCTTAGAGTGGGGTGCTTTGTGTGGAAGTTTTCTTGAGGGGTAGACAGCAAGTGGTCACCTGTACCGTACGGGCATGAATGAGAGAGAGATCCTTAATTGCGAAGACAGAGTAGGAGAAGGGGTGCAATTGCTAGCTGCCTTTGTCACTAATGATTAACATTCCAGCTTTTTTTCTTTTTCTTTTTTTTTTTTTGAGATGATGATAATGATAAAAATATATTATCAAAATTTTTTAGAGGTACGTGTAATAAATTTATTGGCACATGAAGTAAGTATATAAAAATTTATAGGTGAGTTTATCTTTACGGAAAATTAAATATTGGTTACAGATAAAATCACTATAACTTCTTAATATCAAATCAATCTCAGATATATCTAACATTTTGAAATCTATCTTCTTCTTTTTTTTTCGTTTCTGCCCTTTTATTTTGGTTCTATTTTTGTCATCCAGAGCTTCCCAAATTTTGGAGCTCTGACGAATGATTTTTTTGCTATTTACTGTCATCTTTCATCTTGCACCACATGGATGGCACATGAGTATACTTGATCTTGTCTTGAAATTACCAAATATATATATTTATTGTTTAATTGTTATGATTAGAGCTTTGGTAATTAGTTGCACACCTTTTCCTTTTCCTTTTCTTTTTCTCTCCAGGTGGGAACCATTCTGGTTAATGAAAGGTTTGGATACAGGGAAAAGTATGCAGATCGAATGGTGAAGATGATCAAAGATGAAAGTTGTCCCTTTTTCATCTGTCCATTTCTTGGTAACTTTATTGCAACCAATGGGCACTTTTGGCTTTCGAATTCATTGTATTGTCCTGGGAAACCTGATATTTAATGCAAGGAAAATGATGTTCATTCATAATGGTGATTACTACAAACGCTGGCATTTCTATAATTATTTTTCTGTTAATTTGATTGACTTCTTGACTTCTTGTTCTTTAATGAACATACGTCGATGCCCATCTCATTATTCAAGAACTTTATTTCTAAATAATAATTTTATTTAGAAATAATTTTTTGGAAATTTCACTTTTTATATAGTATATAATATGTATGTGATTATAACACCTGCATATGATATCATTTATATTATTATAATATGTGCAAAGAGAATCACAGTCGAGTATAAAGACCCATCCAACTAGAAGATGTAAAAAATAATTATACTCAGTCTCATCGGTATTCCGTTACCAAATCCATACACAGGTTGAAGCAATGTGTAAGGCCCGATTTCTGGGCCTTATCATCGAGAAGGTCAAGAGGAGCCGAGCCCATGTATAAAGGGAGCCCTAGGGCTCCAAGGTTCCTTCCTCTTCTCTGCAACGGCCGCCGATTCCTTCCTTAGAGGCGTGGATCAAGCTTCCCCCTTCTCATCCCCCATTCACGAATCGGCAATCTCGAACCTTTCCTTCCATGGCAGCAACGTCTTCCCCTCTTGCAACATTTATTAATCAGCCGACCCTCGGATGCCATATCCGAATCCTTCCTTCTGCTTCGTCTTCTTCTTTTTCTTCTTCTTCCTTGCAAAGAACCCTAACCCCTGACAGCAATGTCCGTGGCTTGACGGCCTCCGACGACAGTGGTCGGAAGCCGCCGTCGCCGGCCGACACTCCCTCCCCCTACCTTCACGCGCACGCTGCTTGGCTGCCAAAGTTCCAAACCCTAAAAATTAATTTTGGGTGTTTGGTTAGTTGGTGCAAGCCTAATCCAATCCATGGATAGGCTGCACCTGATTTGCTCCAAGATATTTCAGAATTATTTAATACCCAAATTAATAAATGATAATTGGGATGGTCAATTGCAATAGTTATATAATTCCTAATTTAATACATAATATTGAGATTAAACTATGATATTTTTATTTATCTAATTCTCAATTTATTTAGATTAGTTTATGATATTCTTGTTTGTTTAATTCTTGATTTACTTATATTAACTTGTGATATTTTGGTTTGTCCAATTCTTAATTTATTTGAATTAATTTAGGATATCCCTAATTTATTTGTTTTTAAAATAGATATATATTACCCTTGATTAGTCAAATCTATCTGTTACCCAATTTCTATTTTAAATTGATAACTTAAACAAACTCAATTTGGGTTGAGTCCAATTTTATTACAAATCGGATCCAGGTTATTTTTAAAAAATCTAAATTTAATTAAAAAAGTTTAATTCTCATAATTTATTAAAGTCCAACCTATTTCCTTAGAATTATATTTATCTCGCCTCGGTACTCTTCGTGCCTGTCTTATCGATTAGTCAGTTATGATAGACTTATAAATGTTTCAGATCATTGGAAATATTCTATTTCATACATTTTTTAATAGTTAATTCTCATGTATTTTAATAATTTTGTTAGGTGATTTTAATTCAACTCAACTACATTGTGAGTAAATAATTTGTATTATAGTGACAATTGCTACATTTATATTGCAAATCATCCTTAAATTCTTGATATACTACCACAATAATATTTCTTTAAATTGCATTTGAGGAAAAAAAAAAAATCTATGTTGCCTGACATGTTGACACTTATATCTTATTTCATTTTCTTTAATTTGCATTGAAGAAAAAAAAAATAAAACTCATGTTGCCATGATATATATGTGCATATTAGTATTTATATTTGATACACTGCATGTGATACTTCTAATACTGAATGATAGTATAAAATGTGTCTTAAGAGGAGTTAGTTAGAACCTTGTATTGTTAACTTCAATAAAAGTTAGTCGTTAGTGCAGCGCGTATAAATTAAGGTGAGAGTTGGTATGTCTTTATTTGATGAGAGTGATTATGACAAAGTAAATCTTGTGAGTAAGAGTCATTTTATCCTTAAGTTAATGGAATATACGAATTCTGATTCTAAGTTGCTTATTCTTAAATATGCATGTTTATTCGTCATCTCTTATATTGTCTTAATTATTAATTGCCATAACATAACATGATGATTTATCTTTGATGCATTGATTCTATATTTCCCTCCATTATAATGCTTATTACCCCTACTAAGTTTGTGGTAGACTTATCTCTTAATATTTTCATACTTGTAGATTGGCATCAATTCTAACGATAAGGATCACGACATGCAATTTTAACTGCATATACCTTACACAAGCCTCGAGTTACAGCACATTCACTAGACTTGTGTTTGGGAAAATTAATGTTCATTTCTTTGTGTTCTAATTAATTTTGGACAATGTAACTTGATGGTGAGTTCGGGCTGGTAGGTACTTAAATTTTGAAATAAAAGTTAGGATAATTTTCGTAGTTAATTTGGAATGTTTAAAATAATAGATGGTAAATAGTTTATTATAATAGTTATTATTCCCTATTAGAGTTTACGACTACTTAGGGATAGTGTCAATCACGATCTCCAAAATTGGGGCTTGACACAATGTATGAGAAGCTTTTATTTGATCCAGAAACGCTAAGCCTTAGACTTGCATTTTCTTTTTCTTTTTTTTTTATGGTGGTAGTCAACAATAAGATTAGAAATGAGATATATTTATAGGTTGAATAGCATAAATAGTCACTAAACTTAATATTAAGGTACAAAAGGTTCATCGAATTTCAATTCGTAAACAAAAGATTATTAAACTTTAATTTAGTGTACAATTTCATAACTATCGTCAATTGTCATTAAAAAAGACTAATCTAATATTGACGTTTTTGTGTTTTAGTGTACATTTCAGTTACTTTTTTATATTTTAATATAAAATTCAATGATTTTTTTATACTTTTGTGTAAAATTTAATAATTATTTGTGTTATTCAACCACTCAAGTTTTTGTGTAAAATTTAATAATTATTTGTGTTATTCAACCACTCAAGTTGTTACTCACGTCAACATCCCATTAATCTCTTTTAATAACAATTGATGGTAGATATAGAATTGAATACTAATTGAAGTTTAGTAACTTTTGATTACAAATTAAAGTTTAATAATTTTTTTATATTTCAATACAAAATTTAATAATTATTTATGCAATCTAACCTATATTTATCCATATTGAGAAAAGTGAGAGAGAAGCAATCCGTGATAAGGTTTGAAGCCTGTTGGCTTGAAGATCAACAAGAAAGACGCCATCAATTCAAATTCAAACTCGAGCTTGTTCATTGCGAATATCAACACAGACACACCCACAAAAGATATGTGAGAAGGGACAAATTTCAGAGAGGATTAACCAAAGTAGTATATATATATATACTACACTGATTCCCTTCGCTATGTGAATCCATACATTGTGAATTAAGTCTCCAGAGTCGAATAAATTATGAAGCTTTCTCTATCATCTCCTTTGGAAGTTGAGGAACTTGATGCCATAAGCAAAGACGAGGAAGAAGAGCAGGACCCATCCAACATGGGCAAGAACAACAGGTACGAGGAAGTCATGGTCGAAACCCAAGTACTCCTTGAGGAATGCTTTGACCGACATCGATGGCCCCCCGGGTGTTTCAAGCGTGTTCGTTTTGTCGCCTATTTGAGAAGTGAAAATGCCATAGATTGTCCAAGCAACCGGAGAGCACCAGTAGTACCACCTCCACCACACCGGGATAAGCTGAAACCAAGATTAGCATACAGCTCAGTCGAAAAATCCTCGTTCTCTGCAGGTTTTCGTCAAGTTGACTAGTCTAAAGATTGTTATACTTTCATTTGATCACTAAATTAACTTTCCAAATGACTAGTGTGAAGTTTTCTTATTGCTTCTAAACGTGGCTATGTGGACGAAGAGAATAAATATTTCATGTCATGGATACATACCGGCCTGGGGATGAGGAAACCGGAGAACAAGTTCCAGAAGCTCATGAAGAAAGACATAACAATGGCAGCTATTTGATAGCCAGGTGTCAATGCGACAACCATCATCCCGTACATTGAGAAGTAGGTAAAGCACATAAATATGAAGTAGTAGAAGTAAAAGAACTTGGCTCCTGTCCACTCATACCCAATCATTGAGTAAAGGATAATGGAATAAACAAAGGTCTGAATTGCCACATATATGGTTTCTATAGCCACCTGCAGAAGGAAACCAAGTATGTATAAACATTGGGAAGATACTATTCTTAGCAAATATGCAAGCGATCGGTGTTTCTTATTCCTTTACCTGAGAGAATGCGTAAGGCAACTCTGAGTACATTCCCGCTGCTCTTTCACGGTAAAAAACAGTTCTCTCAATTGCTACAACAGGTTGCACAGCCGAAGCATTGCTGGCTCCAAGGAAAAGCACAGCAGAATAGGTAGCACCAAGTAGATTAAGTAGATCTTGTTGCTTGTATCTGTTGATAACAAAGTATGCAATTGACCTCATCTTAGTATTCACTTCAGCCAACAACTATATAACAGGAATTTAATTATTCTAGTTTATATTCTCTCTGCTCGTCCTCAAGAAAGATGATCAAGTTAACAAATAAGAGAAATCTGAAAGACGGAAGTTTTAGATGCGAGAATGTTGGACTTACATTTGATCTCCTTTGTTCCAGAAGATGGCACCAAATATAACGCCGATGATAGTCGTCATGAAGAATCTAATAGCATTATACTGTGAGTTCCTCCAATATGACCAGTGTTGTTTCCAGAAACAAGCCTTGCATTGGGTCAAGAATGGTTGTGAGTATTGAGTAGGGAAGTAAAGGTCCTTGGAACCAAGGGCTGGGGTGCTTATCTCCTTGATAAGCTCTTGGTTACTCCTGAAAAACCAAAAAAACAAAAAATGAGAAAGATAAGCAAACACTAGGAGAGAGAGAGAGAGAGAGAGAGAGAGGAAAGAACCAACAATTGAAAGAACATGTTTTACTTGGCAAAAAAGGGGACTTTTTCTGCGTTTAACTTACCGGTAGAGGTCAGAATTGGCGTAAATTTCTGCAAAGTCAATACCAAGTTGAGCCTCGACTATAGTAGAGCTGACATCCAGCATCCAGGTAGCAGGATTGCAACCCTCTTTAATCTTGGGAACCCCTTGAATAGCCTGCATGACAGCGTATAAACATTTTCTTTGTCCATATAGTTGAAACTTTCAGGTTGTGGGTAAATGTTGAAAGACCCTTAAGCATCATAGCATCATTATCTTCTTGTTTCAAACTTTCTCTTGATGCTATAATTTGAGGAATACATGGTGGTGGAGATAGTGGAAGAGAAGTTCTAATGATATGGCATTGGTTAGTTGACCAAACAGATGGATAGAAATGAAACCTGACCTCAAAATATTCAACTAGCTTGTGAGAACGGCGACCAAGAGGACCAGCATATATCACTTGGCCTCCTCTCTTCATCAACAACAGCTGCAGGCAAGAGAATATTGATGTTTATTAGATTAGATAAAGTGACGAATTAGAACAATATATTAAATCTTTATTCTGTTACATTGGAGTCATTTACAAAATTTCTATCTCTTTTCATTCTTATTCATGATTTTATCTCATATAAGAATCATATAACTAATATCAAACTTAAGCCTCTCCCATCAACATTTTCTTAATTTTTGTCTACTCTTTTCACAATATTCTTTACTATTTTTTTTGTTCTCCTGTAACTATATCATTTTAATCACATCTCATACATCTTATTTTTTCTTCGTAGCAGAAAAAAATTAATTTTGTCCATACCTCGTCAAAAGCTTCAAAGATATCTATGCTTGGTTGATGAATGGTGCAGACAACGGTTCGCCCTGTGTCTACTGTGTTCCTAACTGTTCGCATGACAATTGCAGCAGCTCTGGCGTCAAGCCCGGATGTGGGTTCATCCATAAAGATGATGGAGGGATTAGCAACCAACTCAACGGCAATGGTAAGCCTCTTTCTCTGTTCAGTTGAAAGACCATCTACTCCTGGTAGTCCAACTAAAGCATTCCTCAAAGGATTAAGTTCGACAAGATTCATCACTTCCTCCACAAACATCTACCACAAAAAAAAAAAAAAAAGGGGAAAGTTTCAGTCAAACTACAAACCAAACCCATTTGATTTAGCTATGTGCAAATAAAGTTGACACTTGAATCTAGAATGGCACAAATTCCCTTCCAGTGGTTCAACGTACAACATACCTTCCTTGTTTCTGTCTTGACATCTTTAGAAAGACGCAACCAAGCAGAGTATAAGACAGACTCATAGACGGTTACATATGGTGAATGGATGTCATTCTGTTCACAATAACCACTAACTCTTGCAAATGTTTCTTGGTTTTTTGGGTATCCTGAAATGTCTATGCTTCCTTCAATATATCCCCCAGTTTTTCTTCCTGCTAACACATCCATCAATGTGGTCTTTCCAGCACCACTGACACCAACTAATGCTGTCAGAACACCTGGCCTGAAAGCACCACTAACATCTCGTAGTAGTTGCAGACGGCTTTCTTCAACACCTTGGCTCTTCATTTCCTAATATAGGAAACGAAAATTTAATTAGTATAAACATTATCGAGCTCATCTAACTTCTATATCTTGGAATTTTTGTTTTGTACTATTGTATACACACTTGAATGTGAATTTTCGAAGAGACTTACTGCAGGCATGTCCACATAATAGTTCATATGGTTGAATGCAAGAGAGAGGGGTTGGAAAGGTAAAACCATTCCTTTTCTAGCTTGATTGGTAGAGCCAATAGCTGATCCTTGAGGGTCTCCAACAGCCATATCAATACCTGCAATAACCCATTCCAATATTATAGATTAGGCGTCTAGTCATATCCTACATATCAGTAGATTCATAATGAAAGCAGAAACAGAGGGAAGATTAGATTCATTTACATCACTCGTATAAATAGCATTTCTAAAATAACTCCAAAATCTAACCTATACTTCCCATATCTTTAATAATATATAAAGAAGGAAATTAGGGCGAATTGAAAAATTAGAGTTTAAAGAAGAAAAATGCAAAGCAGGTACCTTCATCGTTGGATGTCTGTTGAGAGATTTTTTTATTTTGATCATCTTCCGCAATTACAGCTTTAGAATCTCCTAGAGCTAAGATTGAATTGATTTGAGAAAATTAGAACATGAATTCTTCTTACATCAATATAGACAAAATTAAATAGATAATTGAGAGGTATTGACTTACAATTTAAAAATGTAAGTGCTACAATGAAAAGAACATTAAAGAGGAGCGAATATCCAAAAAGTGCCCCAACACAAATCCAATACCAATACTCGTCAACATACAGCCCTCTTTCCTTAAGAAGGGTCTTTCCAATCGTAGGTTGGGAAGATCCAAGGATTGGCTGTTCCAAGAAAACATATAAAGTAAATCTATGTAATTGCCTTCTAAAATAAGGCTAAAATTTATCACCATGCATTAAAAGAACTTACTTTACTCCATCTTTCATCCAGAAATTCATTGATTGCAATAGCATTTTGCCCATACATCATAGGAGATAAATAATAACCCCACATCATCCATGGTTGAATGTCATCTGCAGACAAGTACAAAATGGTTACACTGCTGTTGCTTCAAGTATTTTGGATCAATGTAGATCTCTGTGCATAGCATTTATTGAAGCAACAAGATTTTTTTTTTTTTGGTACATAGCAACAAGAAGTACTTCTAACCTTTGGCAACAACGAACCCTCCAAGCACAAAAAACAGTAGCAACGTTAAGGAACCAAGTGTGTTTGCAACAACCGGGGTTCTTCCAACAGCAGCAAGGAATCGGAAGAGGGAAAGGGCCATCTGGTGTACACCAAAGAAAGCCAACAATTGCTTGAAGAACCTACACATTTAGAATATGTCAGTAAAAGATTAAGAGCTTTCAAACTCCAACTGTCGTTAAGCAAAAAGGGTTAAACTTAACGCTTTAACGTACTTCAACTCACCTACTAGCAGCTGGTGCAAAACCAATTGTGTAATAGGTAAGTATAATCCATATTCCGGATTCCATCATTGAAATAGGAATTCGGAGGAGCCAAATTGGCAAGGCAAAAGCCCATGCAGGGAAGAACAAGATATCCCTTTGTTTAAAGAACACAGGAAGCCTGAAAACTGTCATTGCAAGCTCTGCCATCCCATTGAACATCACATTGATAAGACTGAAAAACAGTGCCCCCCAAAATTTTGCAGAACCTTGTATATCACCAGGTTTCATCTTTGTTCTTAAGAAGACAGTGAAGGCTATTGTAGCCATGATTGTGATCTGAGCAGTCTTGAATATGTATACAAAAGAGTTACGTTTCATCAGTAGCCACTCCCTTGCAAAGCATGCCCAGAAAAGTTCCCGATTGGGGATGCCATACTTCTCAGTGACCAATGCAGCAGGGTGGGTTTTGGACGTGTCATAAGGGATTCTAAGCTCTTCGCATATTTGCTGCCCTACGTGGAAGGAGCTGAAGGACTGCGCAAACTCAGATACCGGTATGTATCTGTAAGGTTGGTTTTTACTAAACCAATACTGCTCTTGGTCCTTCCTTGAAGTCACTTCTTGCAGAAAATCAGCAATGCCTTTCCTTTCAGGGCATTTGAATCCCATATACTCAAAGAACTCAAGGACTTTCTCACGCGGACCTTGATAGACAATCTGACCCTCTGAAAGCAGGATAACATCATCAAAAAGATCAAATGTCTCAGGTGCAGGTTGTAGGAGAGAGATGACCATTGTTACATCCATTATATGAACCATCTCCCTCATGAACTGGACAATTTGAAAAGTTGTTGAACTATCCAGCCCTGTCGAAATTTCATCCATGAAAAATGCTTTTGCTGGTCCAACCAACATTTCTCCTGAATTGAGCATACATTTTCAGTTAAAATATTAGCACACATAAAAAAGAAAAGTTAATTCTACCATAAACTCCAAAAGGTCCACAATTATAGATTTTTATATATGGCATGAGATATCTTCCTATGTATTATGTTCATATCTAAGAAAATTATCACATGTTACATACTATCATAACATGTGTGTATCCTAGTTTGTGTAAACTTTCCTTTTGTATACATTTCATTTAGTTTGCACATACCAGTGGTAACACGCTTCTTTTGTCCACCTGAAATGCCCCTTCTCATGTCATCGCCCACCATAATATCAGCACAAATATCCATTCCAAGTATCTGTTCAAGGATCATAAAGTTGTTAGAATTGCTGAGTATGAGATTAGTGTGGCATAAATGAGCAACAGACCTTGAGAACATAATCCGTGATCAAACTGGTTTCCATGCCAGCCATGGCTGTAGATTTCATGTATGCATCAATCTCGGGATCTGGCTTAATGCCCGCATCTTTCTCGCGTCTTGACAACTCTACCAGCATATGGTACCTTGTTCCCACTCCCAAGCAACGACCTGAGAAATCTAATGTCTCGCGAACAGTCATCTCGCCATGGTGGAGATCATGTTGGCTGATATAAGCACTGGTCCTCTGGGGAACAAATTCCCCAAACTCATGGCCGCAATAGGTAACTTTTCCACTTATCTGTCCATAACACCCAATTTATCAAATTGTGCCAACATGTAGAACTAAACATTTCCATATTGATCGGCTTGATAATGAACTAGAGATAGGAAAGATACAAACACATCTGACCAAACACAAAATCTGGCAACAAAGCAAAACAATTGGAGGAGCTTGTGACAAACCCGTAGATCATCTTCAGACTTTCCTGCAAGTGCCTGTAATAATGTTGTCTTTCCAGCACTAGGAGGCCCAAGAAGTAGTGTCATCCTAAGAGCAATGCACAATATAGTTCAATGATTGAAAACCGAAACTAAAACGAGGATCGGTTTATCAAAACTGTCCATTTTCCACCATGTGAATCGAAAAATGTCGCCTTGTTATGGTATAATTAAAAATAAGTAGCCAACCTACCTGGACGGTCTTATGATTCCACTAACATCTCTAAGTATGTTGACAATTCTTTTCTTAGACGGAGAAAGCCCAATCATTCCAAGAGCTGCCTACTCGCATGATCACGTCACAAATCAACAAAGAGATTAAAATGAACAATTTTATATAAAAAATGAAGATCACATGTGCAGATAACTTATTAAAAGAAAGACAGTAATGTTCTTCACATCCTAGCTAGGTTTTTAACTTCTAAGTTTTCTATTTGGCTATCTGTTGCTATGAAGTCTAGTTTCCAGGGAGAAAAGAGAGGCAATGATAATTGTTTTGGTTCTGCCTAAAGGTTCTGTTCTTGATTTGGTTGTAAAGAACCTCACTTAAGCAATTATTGTTATTGAATTGCTTAATTAAGTACCCAAAAAAGTGCCTTGAAAAGTTAATTAATTTCATGTGCATTTGGTGTTGTCAAAATCTCACATGAAGGGAAAATGTAGGATGAACAGAAGAAATTACCTCAATTGTGTTCAAGGCGGAATTGAGTAGTGTCGGAAGTGCTCTTTTTCCAATATATGCGTCCCCCTCCACTGATAAATTCTGGAACCTCACTTCAATCTTTGGAATTTCAATTCCCACCCTGTTTGCATGAACACCTAAACAGTCAATATACTTCAAGAAAAGAAGAAATTCTTGTTTTGTTTGGCTGCTGAGAAATCATAGAAATCCAAAACTTAGGAAGATAGTGTTAATTAGATAAATGTGACAATTTATTTTAGTTGGTACGAGTCTCTCAGAAAATCTTTGTCACTATAATTAAGTTTATCTAATCTAGTCAATGACAGATCACACTAATAATTTATGAAATGATACAGTCAGATTATAATGATTATCTATTAGTGTGTGTTCACAATCAGATAAATAAGATTCTTTGAATCCACAACTAATTATTAAAGCAGTCACAATTGAAAGCAATATTTGAAATTATACAAAACTACAATTGCATTTGGCAGATTAATTATCCTATTATCATAATTAAACATAAGCACTGAATTCGAATCACATTAAATTTTTAATTTTTGTGCATGTTGTGTGCAAGTAACAAGGTAGTTTCTTAACACAAGGCATGACGTCGACAGTTATATTGCACGAAAACGGAAACGGAAATGTAGAAACGGATATTCTTCTAAAAAAATAGGCATAAATAAGGTTCGAAACGAGTTTTGAAAACATTTTGAAAATGAGAAAACAGTTTCTATGAGGGGTTTCTGTATAATATAGGTAGACAGAAAATAGGGGCCCAACCCAAACTTGCCATTTCTTTTTCCTTTTCCCCCATTTTCCCAGCAACCAAACGGTTCTTAATGAAATTAATGTTGCGAGGAATAGAGAAAAACCTATCAACTCGGTCTCTGAGGCGGCGAAGAAACTTCTCGTTGTCATCCCTGAGAATGCTCTCCATGAGCCTCCTCTTGTCCTGATTGCCGAGCTGAGTCAGGTCCACCACATCGCTCTTCAGAACCCTGCCGGTGCTCGTCACGTGCTGCAGTATCCCCTTCCTCAGCCGGTTGTACGTCGGCAGCCGCTCTATCGCCGCCCATCTCAGCTGGTCCTCGTCGTCAGCCTCCCCCCGCCGCGTGCCGCTCCTCTCGAACACGTCCGGTGGCTCCTGCCACACCTCCCGTACGCTCGCCGACCTCGCCAAGTTATCTCCGACAAATGCTGCCGCCATTCAGCAGTCTCTCCGGCCTGCCACGATCTATCGGATGATTTCAATCTCTAAGGCCAGTAGATTCGCAGCTTATCTTATTCGGTGGTTAACTATATATACAGTTTTTGGAAATTAGCATGCATGGAGAAGCTGCTGCTGCTGCGAGATCTCATAGTTGTCAAGCATTGGAGAAAGGCTATGTATAGAAATCGTTAACGAAAGACTCTCTCTTTGCCTTTTTTGATACCATAATAACCACACGGACTGTACTCGTTGAATCTACCTAATGTTCTTTTATTTTTGCCATTAGGACACTTAATAGCGTCTAATACAACTAGATACTGTTTGTTAAGATGAGTGTATTAAAATAAGATTGAAATATTTTTTATATTAAGTTACGAAATGATTAAAATAAAGTTAAAAAAATATTTTAAAATTTATATCAAATTATCTGTTAAATTTTTTAAAATTTAAAAATATTTTTTTATTTATTTATTAAATGCACATAATAAGCATTAAGAAAAGAGTTTTTTATTAAAATATCCCTATTACTAAATTTATTTAAAATTATATGTTGACACCAACAATAAATTTATGATTAAAATAGTATTTTGTGATTAATGTAAATTGTTAAAAAATAAAAATTAAAAATAATGTTTTATTTTATAAATCTATGCTCAAAAAATATAGATTTTAAAAAGACTTAGCAATAATTATTGGTGAAATTATATTAATTACACGTACATAATTAAAAATTGTAAAAATATATTTTTATAATTGATTATAAAATATAAAATTGAATAAAATAATTTTAAAAAATTGGTTAAAGGAATTTGTATTAGATAATAAAATATATATAGAGAGAAAATTTTAAATTTTAAAAATCGGTGAAAGGAATAATTTTATTTAAGTTGTCAAAATATGTGGCAATTTAAAAATATATTAAATGACACTAATTATAAAATTTAAATAAATAAGTTCTTTCACAACTAATCTTTTTGTAAAAATAAGACTTAATAAATTTAAATTTTAAAAATATATTAAATGACGTTAATTATCCTATAAGGGATATGTGGGTAATTTATGTTTATTTGTAAAATATCAAATAAATTTATTTTTGGAAGGGATATGTGAATAAGATAAGAAGTCACATAAGAATTTTTTCTTGAAAGATCATATAAATTTAACAAACACGTTAGAAATAACAAATATCTAAAATACTTCCCATATTTGGTATTTTTTATCTTGTATCTTGATTAACAAACAATATCCTAAAAAATACTCCACGTTTGCATATATTAGTACTTACTTAATTAGCTAATGTTTCAAATTATACAATAACAATTTCTTATAACCATCTTCATTGAATATATAGAGATACAATTTAAGGAAGATGAGTTGAGTTTAGATGATGAAGATGGTGGATTGGCCATTAGAGAGGTAGCATGAGGCGTTGGGTTTTAGATGATTGTTGGTTTTGGAGGTAATCCACAAAGACAAGGACGGAGAGCAAAAGGTAAATTGGGCACAAAAAAAATAATCACTTTGTCCACTCTATATTTGAATTATTTTCTCAAAGACACTATTATTATTTGTCGTTCAATACGTTAGTCTATTATATACTAAGATCTAAGATAAAGTCAAGCTAATGATTTTTTAACAATGAGACTTTCAATTATCCATATAAATTATGAAAACATTTATAATAGTTAAGGGAAAAATTTTATGTAAAATATTATATACTCTTAATTATTGAATGTTGTTGTTAGGTCTAGAAGAAATTCTTTGGAGGAGTAAGCCTCTAGGAAAAGGATTGTCTTGAGGCTGGTTGCCATTGCATGGATTAATGATAAGATTGCGAGTTGTCTAGGAGATCTCCTTTGATCTCTTTCTGAGAGAGTAACTCGATTAGGAAGAGAATTGTTTGAAATTTATCTAAGAAAATATCTTTTTTTTGTATATAAATATCCTATCATAAAAATGTTCTTCTACTAGAGAAAGAACCTTATCTGCCAAAATTTCTACCTGAATGTTGACGACTTCTTTTAGGAAAACGATGCATCTCCTCCAAAGGTTATGTTACAACATTAAAAGTCTAAATCATCATATATATATATATATATATATATATTAAGACAATGATGTTGGTTACCGAGAGTTATTTCTCTCCATTCTGGATAATTTATCATTATTATTTATATTATTATTAGGTAAACTCTACTTAAATACTTTCATGCAGTTTAAATCATTTACGATCTTCTCATGATTTAAAAATGGTCTTCACAGTCCAGCTGTTATTTTTTTACACAAGGACGCATTTCCATTACTAATGATTTGAATTAATTGCACTCACCTCATGGGATTTGAGCCATTTTTAATCAAATCTTATAGTTTAAAATTGTCTTATATAAGATTCTTATCATTTTATTTTTTACATAAAAATCTTTTTTTTTTTTTTTACTAACTCTATTAAGAGTACAAAAATCTCCTTCTTTAGAGAGAAGAATCAGCAAAGCTTGGCAAGATTTTGTTTGAAGAAAAAAATTTGAAATTAAAGCTTCTGGTTGAAAAATTCAAAAAGTTAATTTTTGTTTTTGATAACCTTAATTTCAAACTTCACTCGAATAGTCTTGGGGACGGACGGCTTTCCTCTCTAGTTCGCCCGTCAAGTAAAGTCGATTGCGATCACAACCTATATACACACAGAGCATGATATTCAATTTATATCTCCACGTAGAATAAATGCTACCACAAGAATTTGATTCCTGATATTCTTAGTGAAACTCCACATATTTTACCGCTGTAGGCTAAAAAAACAAAAAATTGCATTTTACCTTTCAATTCAGTCTCGGGAGAAGAACTTTAGGTTTTTGAGACATTAAATTATATACCTAATTTTTTTCTCTCCATATTTAGATTCTTGTTTACCTTTACATGCAACCACAATAAGTAGAAAGAGAATTGGTTTTTATACTTATTAAAAGAAAGACAGTAATGTTCTTCACATCCTAGCTATGTTAATTAACTTCCAAGTTTTCTATTGTTGCTATGGAGTCTAGTTTCAGGGAGAAAAGGGCGGCAATGATAATTGTTTTGGTGCTGCCTAAAGGTTCTGTTCTTGATTTGGTTGTAAAGAACCTCACTTAAGTAATTATTGTTATTGAATTTGCTTAACTAAGTACTAAAAAAATTGCCTTGAAAAGTTAAGGTTGTGTTCGTTTTATTATTTTTAAAAATATATTTTTGAAAATAAAAAAAATTAAAGAAAACTCAAAACAACAAGTTGTTTTGAGTGTTTTCATCCAAAACAAACTCAAAATATATTTATTTATTTATATTTTATTATTATAATGAGAAAAAATATTACAAAATTTATTAAATTTAAAATGTATATATATATTTTTTAATAATATATTAACGTTAAATATTTTCAATTTATTGAATAATCAAATTTATTGAATAAAATATCATTAAAAAATTATTTTTAAAATTTCAAAGAAAACGCATTTTCTAATTTTCTGTTTTAAGAAATAATTTTTCAAAATAACAAAGAAGACGCATTTTTAATTTTTTAAAAACAGATTATCAAAATAAAAAATTAAAAATAAATTTAAAACTCAAAACTAAAAATTAAAAAGTAAAGAGAATGCAACCTAATTAATTTCAAGTGCATTTGGTGTTTACAAAATCCCGAAAAATGTAGGAGGAACAGGAAGAAATTACCTCAATTGTGTTCAAGGTGGAATTGAGTAGAGTTAATGGAAGTGCTCTTTTTCCAATATATGCATCCCCCTCCACTGAAAAATTCTGGAACCTCACTTTAATCTTTGGAATTTCAATTCCCACCCTGTTTGCATGAACACCCAAACAGTCAATACCTTCTGAAAGAAGAAGTTCAGCTTTGTTTGGTTGCTAAGAAAGTGTAAAAATCGTAAAGAAACCAGGGTATCCTCCATTCAAACAAATGGCCCAAAGGCAAAATTATGGCCCAAACTTGGCTTTTCTCTTCTTTTTTTTTTTTTTTTTCCTGTTTCTCTCTAACAGCCAAAGGGGTTTTGATCAACTCGAAGCGTCCCGACCAACTTTTGCTCCACTATCAATGTTTATGTTTAGTGCATCATTAGTCAAGTCATCATGTTTAGGTGAGATTAAAAAATAAAAATACTTACACAACATCGCCATCAAAGTTTAACTAGAGTGATGCCGATTTTGGAACGACGCTTGAATATAGTTGAAGCATCTCCTTATTGTTAAAATATATCATGTTTACGCAAGTATTGTTAGAACTTTAGATTTACTTGTTTCTCAAATTATATATATATATATATATATATTGTCATGATTTTGGAGGTCGTGACTGACACTATCTCCAAAAAAAAAAAAAAAAAACTGTAGACCTTAATAGAAATACTAAACCTTACACTATATCATTCATTATTTCTTATTTTAAACATTCTAAGTTAACTATAAAAATTACCATAATTTTTATTTTGAAATTTAAGTTCTCACCGGCTCAAAATTCATCATATGGTTATATTGTTTGAAATTAATTAGAATACAAAAGAAAGATTCATCGATTTCCCATGCATAAACCCTGTGAAATGTGGTGAACATGTTGTAGCCGGAGCGTGTCCAGAGTCTATGCAGTTAGAATCGCCGACCATGATCCTTATCATCAGGGTCGATGCCAACCTACAAATCTGAAAATGTTAAAAAATAACTCTATCATAGATTTAATGAGGGGTAAAGAGTATTATAATGGAGAATTTAGAATAATGTATCGAAAAATAATCATCCAACCATGTCATATCATGCAATAATTAATTAATACAATAGATAAGATGATGAATAAGCATGCATGTTCAGCAGTAAACAAGCTAGAATCGGAATTCTCATATTCAATTATCTTAAGGGTGGAACGACTCTCACCCACAAATTATACTTTTGCAAAACCACTCTCGTCTGATTTAAACATGATGGTAGAACCACTCACGTGAACGAGGGTGGACCAACTCTCACCCTAATGTATACGTGGTGCACCAATACTTAACTTTTATTGTAATCAACAATATATGGTTCTAGTTAGTTACTCTTTTTAGGACACATTTTATGGTGCATCAATGCCTAACTTTTGTTATAGTTAGCAATACATGGTTTTAGCTAGTTATTCTTTTTAGGACACATTTTATACTTTTATTTTGTATTAGTAGTGTTACATGCAGTGTATTAGATATAAGTATCATTGCAATAAAATATCAAGAGTACAAGGATGAATAGCAATATGAATGTAGTAAATGCCACTATAATACAAGTTTTACATTTATAGTGTTATATTATATTTGAAATTTCCTCAGTTGACTCTTGGTTGCGTTACATCAAAATTACTTAATAAAATTATTAAAGTAATATGAAAATTAATTAAAAATGAGGTGCAAGAACTAAAATATTTCTAACGATCAAAAACTTTTATTCTACTGGTTAATGGATCACGGATGGAATGCATGAAGAAGAAATATCGAAGTAAATATAATTCTAACGTTGGGCCTTTTAAGAAAACATGTTGAGTTTTAATGAAACATGATGATTACCAATTAAGTTTTGAATTTTATTCGCCCATTATTATTTTTAAAATATGATAAGGTATTACTATATTCCGTTCACCGCTTAGGAAAACCAACCATAAATTACTTAAAATGTTAATATTATTTAACAAAATATTTTCCATTAAAACAAGAAGGCCGGCCCAATTAGGTTCTCGTAAGTAACCCCGCTACTGCGGATATGGCCTCACGTCAAAGCCCAGAATTTTTTTTAAATTATTTTTTGGATTAATTATAAAAAATTAAAAATTAAATTTTTAGATTTATTAAAATTTATAAAAATGTAATTTTTATAATTCATCAAGTAAATTTATAAATTTTTTATAACCGTACAACTCTCAACTTTTATCTTAAAATTATAAAGTATAAAAACTTTTAACAGTTTTTAATTTTTTTTATAATTAACCTTTTTGTTTTGTCACTTAATAGTCTCGAATATTCGCCTCGACTCTTCTACTGGTCGAGTCGCCGTGAATATTGAGCAGATCGTTGGGTTAACAAATCCTCTCTCTCTCTCTCTCTCTCTGATTCGAAACTCTCTCTGTCTCCAGTTTCTGCGTAAGTCCTCCACCGCCTTCCCACTCTTTCTCATCTCTGGTTGTTCTTCGCTTTCTTTCTTATGATTCTAATCGAATTACTTAAATTTATTGATATTTTTGGCTGTTGTCTCACCCAATCAATTCGAATTGTCTGTTAGTTTGTTGTTTTTACTTTGTCTTGATTATCGATTTATCCTGTATTTGTTCCCGATAACACTGATCTGGCTTTGATGTGGACTGAATTTGATAGAAGCATGGGTTCTGTGGGGTATAATATAACTGTAAAGAGACAATAGCTATTAGCTTTTGGGTTGTCGTAACGCAAGGAATACGAATTTTGTTGATTTGTTCCGGGATGTATAAAATGAAAGGGTATCCGTGATCATTGATTCAGGTGTGGGATTTTGGTGCTAGGCCTAGTGATCCATGTAATTAGTGTTTAGATTGTGAGATGGAACTTAAAAAGGTAGAGAGCGGTTCATATCGAATTAGATACTTTCTGCTCGAAGTTAAAAGCATGAGAAGAAGAACATTTAGAGAGTCTGGACATGATACCTAAATTTTGTTGAGCATCATCATGCTTAGGGTTTAAATTGTGTGAAGGCATCTGTTAAGAGAAAATTCTCTGTCCTTATTCTCCGTTCAAATGACTATGTACAGATTTCCAAGGACTATGACAAAACTGGATTGCAACTATGATAGTTTAAACCATCTAAGCCAGGTACAAACACATTGCAGTAATCCAGTAAGTCAATCTCAGAAACATGCACCAAGACTCTGGCTCGTCCTGTAGATATGAATATTAATCAAATACCTTGACTTGTGAGATATATCTAAAACTGAGTATAACTGGGTAGTCTGGGTTACATCTAAGCAACAATAAATCAAAATTATAGGAGCAGAAGCTCCAGTATGTACGGCCCAGATGGATCCATATTGAATCATGTCAATTTTAGAGTTGCTATCTTGTTGCAGTTTATGCTTTTTGAGACCTTACAGGGACTGCTTAACATTTCAGTTGATTAGATCATTGTATAAAAAATTCCATGGGCATTTTATTTCCGACGCTATCTAGTGGGTTTAAGGCTTGTATTAAAAAAAAAAAAAAAAAAAAGAACTGCATGTTAGGACTTGTGGAGATGATGAGGCTTTCCCAATTACGATTGGATTACATTAAGGATCTACATTGAACCTTACGTCATTATTTTTGTTATGAATGAACGTACAAAACATAACCAAGAAGAGGTGTTAGTGTATGTTATGTGCTGATGATATTATCTTGATGGATGACCTAAAAGAAAACGTGAATAATAAACTTGAATTATGGAAAATACCTTAAAATTCAGAAGTTTTAAATTAAAAAAAAGTCAAAAACTGAGTATGTGGGATGTAATTTCAGTAAAAATGTAAGTGGCAGCCACTAAGGTGGTTGTTATCTACAAATGGAGTTAGGTCCACATACCAATTAAGGTATGTGGAAGGGCATTATGTGTGGTTGGGATGAGCGTGCTGATGAGAGTCTTTTCTAGGTGGACGGTGGCTCTAAAGTTAGGTGTTGGGAGATTGATTCATTTACAGCTTTTTATGGCCTCCTTCATTGTCGTTCCCCTCTTAATTGACAGAAGCACCGGTAGGTTTGGCACCTATCAACAAGAGGGTTTTTGCCATTTTCTCATTTTGGGTTTTTTGCCATTAGGGAGTTTCTTGTTTCCCATGGCAAGCAATCTAGAAGCAGGGGCTTATCTGAGGTAGGCCTTCTCTTGGGGTATTCGTACTAAGACAAGTTAAGAAAAAGGACTGGTTTTCCCTGCTGGTATTTCTTATGTAAAAGGAACAGGGAGTCAAAAGACAATCACCTTCTTCTTTGGAAGGTGGCTTATGATGTTTGCACTCTTTTTTGTGAGGATAAGAAGAAAAAGGTTTTCCTTGCCTTCAACATTTTATCTCCCTAGTACAGAATGCAATGCCTCTGAGATAGTGACATGAAATTGTGGAGCTCATATAGTCAGCTGCAAAAACGCAATAACTTCATAGTCTATCTTTGGGAATTACCACTTTGGGTAATTTGTCATTTAATGTACTTTTGTGCCGACCAGTTTTTTCAGTTATTTTCCTCAGCACCACAACAATAACAATGTTGATCTGCGATTGAGATGGATCCGTTGGATATGTGTGATGGTTTCATTGTTGGGTGGCTTAGATCATTCTGAGCCACCTGTTAAGTATGATTCTGGTTTCTGGAATCTGGGGTAGGATAACTCTGGAACAGTAGTCACCAAAAAATGTTTCCAGTCATGGATAGGTAACTATCAAGGTGACATCCAGTACTGGTTGCCTAATTTACTCTCGGGAACATGGACACCTCTTTCTTAAGGTTAAATAGCATTGTTGGCACTGGGTGACTGCTAAATGCAGTCGCCCATCAATGATCTGACATTGAACATTTGGTTGGTTTATTTGGTTGTCGCATGCATGGCTCCATATTATTTTATTTATTATTGGAAGCTGCAAATCTTTCGTTTCCATGTGACTAACAACACAAAAAGCAACATACAACACAGTAAAAAAAACTGGCCACACACATGCACGCACACGCGCAAGCATGCATACACAGGTACAATGAGCTGTTTATTTATTTTACTTTTGGATGCTACCAATTGATGCAGGATGTCAGAGCCACCCTTTAGACCAAGAGAGAAAATATTTGAGAAGCAAAAGTACTTCCAAGCGGTCCACAAACACACATACCTGAAAGGTCCTTATGATAAGATCACCTCAGTTGCCATTCCTGCAACTCTGGCAGCTTCTGCCTTGTTTCTGATTGTAAGTTCATTTCTACTCTCTGATATTTTAAGGGGCACAGCATCATTAACTGATAAAATTCTGATTCATCGCGGTTCCTGTTAAATGTTAATGTGGTCTTCTGTCCAGGCACGGGGCATCTATAATATGTCTCATGGGATTGGAAAGAAGGAATGATAATAGCAATGCAAACTCTGGTCAGCAAGGCACAATTTGGCAGCTCAAATTCTGAAATATATATGCTTCCGGACTTGAGGGGCTGGTCTTGTTTCTTAAATCTAATAATTGTGTAGTTTGCACATGTTGCTGGCAACAACCCGTTGATCGTCTGGCTTCATAACTTGTTTGCATGTTTTTTTTTTTTTCCTCTGTTTAGTCTCTGTTGCTGTATGGCTTTGACTTTGGGAATCATGTAATCTTTTGGGCATTTCCATCCTGCTCTATCAAGCGCTTACGATGTTTTGCATGAACTAGCATTGTCGATGTGACTTTTAAATGTCCGTCTCGACAGTTTGAATGTGGTGCCACTAATCTAACTTGGCTAGAATAATGTGTAATTGATGAGTTCGATAAATTTTAAGGCTATACAAGAAATTTAACATTAGAATTTATTTGAAGTTGTATTTGGATGGTATACTTCGATTCTATCATTTATAATTTTATTATATACATGTGCTCTTATTGAAAGAATTTTAATTTGGATTCAAAAACAGAAGAATTTAGTCTTATTACTAACGACGGAATCTGAAATGTAAGTATTTTAAATTGATATCATCTAAGTGTAATTTAAAAAAAAAATACAAAATGTAGATGTCTACTGACATTACTCTCACATCTAGTTTGGATATTGAACGTGGTACAACTTCATGTACTGTGAACAATGAGATATATATTTGCCAAGTGCATGTTAATGTATTGAACAGGGACATTTTCGTCTTAGCAGTCCGGAGAAGACCATACCAGAATTTCAGTTATGGAATCGCACCAGGTTCCCGCCAGTGGAAAGTCGTCAACAACCACACTCGAGCTTCTTGTTTCATCTCGTTAAACGGAAACAGCTGAAACGATAAACATGCTTTCTCTTCTTCCTCTGCAATTCTTGTTTCTAACCTCCATGATCTTCATCTCCACCGCAACCGCCGCTTCCATTCACCAATTTGCCCCTACCCTCGCCAAACTCGACTTTCGGCATCTCGCCGCCGCCGCCGATTCTCTCTCCACCACTAGTTCCGTCGACTGGAGCGGCCCCGCCACCGTATTCGCCCCCACTGACTCTTCTCTCCTCACCTGCCCTTCCTGCTCCGTTCCTCTCCTCCTCCGAGAACACATCGTCCCCGGCCTATACCCCCTCCACCACCTGCGCGCGTTAGCCTTCGGAGCCAAGATCGAAACCCTAGCCTGGAACCGATGCGTCACCATCACCGGCACCGGCTTCCGCAACCCTAACGCAAAGGCCTCCAAGATCTTCGTCAATGGAGTCGAGATCGCCCGTCCTGACCTGTACAACGATGGAAACGTCGTCGTTCACGGCCTCCAGGGCTTCGTCTCTCACCTCTCGTCGGTCTCCTGCAACATCGAGCGGATGACGTCACTCTCGTTCCCTCCGCCGCCTCCTTTGGCGGCGTTCTTTATCATGCGGCTGATGCTCAAAGACGCCATCCTTCGCCTGAGGATCAGCGGCTTCAGCGTGCTCGCTATGGGACTCAAGGAGAGGTACTCCGAGCTCCTGGACCTCCGCGCCATGACGGTGTTCGCTCTCGACGACGCCTCCATTTTCGCTGACGGACAGTCTTACATCTCCGACATGCGGCTGCATATTGTGCCTAACAGGCGGCTGATGGCGGCCGAACTGGAGAGTCTGGCTGCGGGGACTGTGCTGAGGACAATGGAGTGGGGGCAGAGGTTGTTGGTGACCACCGCCGGCGGCGGAGGTCCCTTGGATCCTATGAGGATCAACTATGTGAAGATCATGAAGCTTGATTTGATCTACAACCTGAAGATCGCGGTTCATGGACTGTCGGTGCCTTTGCGGCATGTTAACCTGACGGCGGCGGAGTGGTCGAACATGAAACGGTGCGCGTGGTATTCGGTGGGAACGAAGGTCGCATGGGAAGGTGGGACCTGTGAGACAGAGGAACCCTCGCCAGAGATTGGATCGTCGACGACGGAGAGTGAGGATCATTATGGATCTTCGTAAGGTTTGATAGCGTAACAAACTTCATTAACTCACTCTCTCCTGCGTGTAAAGAGTAGTACTACTGCTAGCCCTAGTTACCAATCAATTTAGAAGAAACCAATTGTCAACACTAGTCGTTTTCCTGGAAAAATATGGAGTGTGAAAAATGAATTCCTTTCTTCCATGAATGTTACGCGGATGCAATTGCAGTATCCACAGACCAATTCAATGCAGTCTTGTGGCTGCTCTGTTTCATTGTCTTGTGAGTTGGAATCTCAACTGCTGTCTTTGTTTTGCTCAGATCTGTATCCCCCTCATCTACACTAACGAAATCTTTTGAAAAATTCAATTTTCTCAACCATTGATATACCAATGATTTTTTTTTCCTTTCTTTGTTTTTTCTGGGGGGCTTGATAGATATATAAAAATACACCAAACAAGAAGGAATAAACAGGAAACCAAAAGAAACCAATAGAAAAGAACAATTAAGAAGCATTAGGAGGTGAATTTTGCCTGTAGCTTTATGCAACATTAGGTCCTGAATTTTATATTGATTTCTTAATCCTAATGCTTAATTCTCCACTTTTTATATTACTTCTCATAAATTGTTTTTAGGATAATGCTATTTGCACATTTTTTCTAATAATAGATTTGACAATTTAATGTATTGTGATATTTTAACATAAAAATATCGCAATAAATTGACAAAATAATAATAATTTGAATACCACATTCTGCCCCCCTCTCTCTCTCCTCTCTCGCCTTTGTCATCGGCTTCTCCTCCACCCATTGCTATCACCAATCTCGCACTCTCGCTTTCACCATTCATTCGGTCTTCCATCTCGTTCTCACCTCCTCTCTCTCTCTTTCTCCTTTCTCTTTTCTAGTTCTTGCATCCGTTGAAGCCCCCATCGTTCGCCACCATTGCTCTAACCACCGCCGACTCCTCCATCTCTCTCTCTCTCTCTCTGGGTCTTTTCTCTCTCTCTCTAGGTCTTCAGCCACCGCCAACGCCTCCATCACTCAGTACGGGTTCGACATCTCCGTGTGGACGGCAACATAGCCGACGAGTGGTGGGTACTCGAAGAAGGGTTGGAGTGGCTCCAACGATTGGAGAATAGAGTTGGAGTGGTGGGGAGAAGAGAAGAATAAGCGTTGGGAGGTGAAGATGGTGGCAAGGTCTGGAAGGGAGTTGAGGGCGGCGTTGAAGTTAGAGAAGAAGTTGTTGAAAATGGTGTTGATTACGGTAGATGATGATGGATATTGGCGATGATATTCATGATCTTGTCATGAGCTGTTGCTGGTACTGAAATTTGTGGAGAAGCACTTCAACTTGTTGTAGCAAACCTTAAATCGCTTCCAAAATATGCTCCCCATTTTGAGAGAGATAAGGGGTATCTGTATCTCCCACCATTCCTCGTCGTTCTCTATTGCCGCCATACCTCGTCGCTCATTACTGTCTCTTCTCCTCGCTGTTGTTGTAGGCGTCTCCTCCACCCGCCCCTCACTTACCCTCTATCTCTCATTTTCACTCTCTCTCCCACCTACTAGGACCAACTTTTTGTCGTCGGCGTCTCCTTCCCCCTTGCTGTTGTTCACATTGTAAGGATTTCTTTTAGTTTTTTTCTTGGTGTGATTTCTAATTTTAATTATTGTTTTTGTTTTTTAATTAAAAATATAAGCACAAAAAATATATTTCTATAATGTTAATAATGAGACTATACTTATGTAGAAAATAAGAAAATTTTGAATTGCATACAAAAATCATAATTTTATGATATTTTAATTTGGGTTATTTAAATTTAAATACAAGACAATTTGAAAAAAAAACTTTTAATTTTATTGGCGAAGGCCTTTGGAGTTTTTTTGAAATAAACTATTGATCTATTTCAAAATTGTTTATGATCATATAACACAACTAGATAGATTCATCTTAAAGTTGGAAAGTTACATTTATTTTGCTTAAAAACACACATGCAGTTAGGGGTGTGCAATCGGTTATAACCGAATCGAACTGTCAAAAAATTACTAACCGAACCAAACCGACCAGTATGTAATAACCGAACCGAACCGACTAACCCCACTAATCGAACTAATTGAAATCGAACTAACCAAAACTTAAATCATGGTAACCGAACCAACTTGGAATACCAAAGAGATCGAACATTTGTTACTGCCGGCCGGTGATTCTAATGATCGAAACTGATCATTAGATTCTCCCAACTATGGTGATTCATATATGTTGGTATTTTATGAAGAAATAAGAAAATGAAAAAGAAAAGAAATATCAAAGCGAAAGTCATATATTTTATTCAATCGTAAACTCCAATTTATACAACTAAAATGTAAATTGAAATGAGCATAAAGAGGAGAATAATATGGCATAATATCTAGTCAAAATAACTAACAAACAATATCGGATATTTGCTAATTTATTGGTTATGGATAATCCTAATTTATTTTGACTTCTTCAAACCATATCAGCAGCTACTAAGTCAAAATTCAACACTTCTCCTAGACTTTGAGGCTGCAAATGCAAAGCATTTTAATTTTGGCATGACTTGGATATAGCATATGGGCATTTTATGATTGTATAATTGTGAGGCATAGGTATGGTTATGGGTTTTGGGGCATAGGCATTTTTTTTTTTTTTTTTGGTATAGGCATTTTTTTGGGCATAGGCATGGATATGGTTTTTTTGAGTAGAGTTAAAATAACTCCTCCTCCTCATGTTGGTCAGCAACAACTCTAACTTCTCTTTCTTGTTGTTGTGATCTGCACACAATTGTAATGTGACCTAATTGACCACATTTATTGCACTTTATATCGGGCCTCCACCAACACTTATATTGTGGATGATTGGTTTTTTTGCAATAAGGACAAGGTGGATAATTTCCACTATTGTTGTTTCCAGCATTTGCAAACTTCTTGTTGTGATTCCAAACATTTTTTTCACCAGTGGGCCTTGTTTGTGCCTGGAAAGCTCCTTCGACGTCTCCTCCTATTCTCACAAGCCTTCTTTGTTCTTGAGCCTGTAAGGCATTAAGTAACTCTGCCAAGGAAATGCTTGACATATTTTTTGCATTTTCTAGAGAAGAGATAGTGACTTCATACCTCTCTGGAAGTGTAACAAGTATTTTTTCAATGATTCTTTGATCAGGAAAATCCTTACCTAACAACCTTACTTTGTTAGCAAGGCTAAGCAACATGTCAGTGTACTCATTCACAGTTTCTGACTCCTTCATTCTTTGCATTTTAAACTCTCTGATCAAGTTTAACACTTGCATATTCTTCACTCCTTCATTGCCTTGGTATTCTTCTTTGAGATGATCCCAAATTGCTTTTGCTGAAGACAGGTTCATGATTTTTGTGAAAATATTGGGAGAAACTGCAGCATACAAGTAGGCCATGGCTTTAGCCTTCCTTGTCTTCCTCTCCTTGTGAATCTTTATTTGGTTCACAGTTGGATTGGCCGGCAAATCAGCGACTACGTAATCTTCCTCAACTGCTTCCCAAAGATCTAGTGTCTTGAGATGGACTTTCATTTTAATAACCCATACTTGATAGTTGTCGCCACCAAATATTGGTGTTGCCGGCATTCCGTGACTTGATTTTGCTTCCATCTTTGCAGATTGTTGGCTTGAATTTGAGTGTTTGTGAATATGATTTTTTTTGTTTCTCTCAACTCACAGATCCCTCAAGAAAAACGTTCTGATACCACTTGTTGGTATTTTATGAAGAAAGAAGAAAATGGAAAAGAAAAGAAATATCATAGCGAAAGTCATATATTTTATTCAATCGTAAACTCCAATTTATACAACTAAAATGTAAATTGAAATGAGTATAAAGAAGAGAATAATATGGCATAATATCTAGTCAAAATAACTAACAAACAATATCGGATATTTGCTAATTTATTGGTTATGGATAATAATTTATTTTGACTTCTTCAAACCATATCAGCAGCTACTAAGTCAAAATTCAACAATATATCAAAAAATAACTTTGATCGGACGGTTGATTTTTTGTAGATCTAAAAATTAATTCCATAGTTAACAAACTCAAACAAGCTTTTGGAAAAATAGAAGTTGCCAAAAACTTACTAAAGAGCAAGCACAGTGGTGGAAATCGGATGAGAGAGAGATGCACAAGGAGGGGGCGATGATGCTGCCGTGCAGGAGAGTCGGAGACGATGGGGGCGAGCAAACGGAAGGACCAAGGATCGGTTTGGTCCTTCCGCCTTCTGGGTCTTCTCTTCTCTCTTATCTATGAAGTATGAAGCCTCGAAAAGCAAGAGCCTTTGTCTTCTCCATCGACGACGACGAGGGATAGTGGAGAGAGAGAGAATGAACAAACCAGCCAGTGGCCATATTTGGGATGAAAATGAAATGAAATGGCAAGGGAGAGGGAGAGAGAATGAGAGAGAATGACGCAAAGAAAATGAAATGGCAATACAGAGAGACATGGGGTGCTACGCTTGTGTGGGGAGGGGTTGGTTTATTCCACGATTCGGTTCGGTTTTTGGCTATTCTTATCAAAATAATCGAACCGAACCGAATAACTGATTTTTTGCTAAATAAATAATCAAAACCGAACCGATTATTATGGCTAACCGATTATTATGGTTCGGTTAAATCGGGTTCTCCAATTTTTTGCACACCCCTTCATATAGTACAACTTCTATCACTCATGGTGCTTGCTTTAAATTATGGGTCATTCAAGTTTAATGCTACATAATAAGAATCTCAAATTTCCCAATGTTCCGTACAGAAATTGTTCAAAATGTCATCAACTGCATTTACACAATGCTTGCTCTAATGTACTAACCCATTGTTGACCTGAAAATGCTAAAATAAAAAAATAAGTAGTTGTCAAAAATCTAATGGGTTGTAATTAGACTGTTGATAGGGCGCATATATTAACATGAAGGGTTGACTCGTGTCAAAAGTAAGCACCATATGCACTCCGTGAACTGCATTATAAGTTTGATAATGAGCAGTCTGCAGGGAAAGAGGTTAAATGCAAGAGATGCACACATAGCGCAAAGATATATCCTAAACGAGATTATAAAATATTTAAAAAAATAAGTTATATTATTACCCTAATCTTATCAAAGGACTTACCGCAAGCACAATATCATTTTCTAGATCAAATACAATCATATGAGAATACAATATTAGTTATATAATTTACATTATCCACAAATATTATGTTTTTCTTGTTTTATATCAATAATTTTCTAATAAATTGAGTAAGCCACATTTGAACAAGGTATTACCAATACAATACATTCCAAGACAATAAACAAATTAGCCTAACTAAATACATCACTAGATGAAAACAAAAAAATCGTGGGGGTTTAAAAACTAAACAAACAAAAATCTATTCAACCCACAATTTTAGTTTGTTTTTATCCCAAATTACTATCACGAGAGTCTAAAACATCTTAGGCTTAATTTAACATATCACACTTCAATTATATGGATAGAATTTGTATTTCCTTCCATAAATTTGTATATGTATTTCCTTCCATATAAATCTGTTTCTGCAAGAGAGGTCATCAAAATCAATTAGTAAGCTATTTTTAACATATACTGAAACATTGGTTTAGTTTAGTTTTATTTATTTTTATTTTTTTAATACAAACTAAAACTTAAATGTAAATGTGTGGGGAAACTATGGCAGATTTGGAGAAAAAACTCATACATATGTCATTCATTGTTGGGGTTTCCTTCATCTTCGAGCTTGCCGACCACGTAGGTGGCTCTTTTGTCTTCGAACTTGCCGCCAACGTACGCGGTGATCGGAGGAGACACCAGAGGACGGGAAGAGATGTACATAGGACAAGGAAGCTGTTGGTTGTTGTTTCTAACTAGGTGCGTCACACCTAGCCACTGTTCGACCAAGCCTTCGACCGTCGTTCTTGGTTTGAGCTCCTGTTGCAATCAATCGAAATCTGGTCAGAGAGATGTCGCAAGAGAAGAGAGAGAGATGTTGCAGGGGGAAAGATAAATAGAGATTGTATGGCCGACAGATATGCAACATTCAATTTGGGCATGAAAAATTAAGGGTTAGATTAGCCATTTGCATTAAGGTTAAATCTGTCATTTTCAACATAAATTGTCAAAGGGAAATTCTATTTGCAATTATACGTTTTGCTCTTTGCAACCACTACAACTAAAATATTAAATTTTACTATTTGTAGCTATATTTATTACTTTATGCAACCATTTATATTCCAAATATACCTTCCAAATATCCATCCTCAAAAAACACACCCCTCAAGCACATCGAACCTGTTATTCTTCTTCTTCTTCAAACCACTCGTCACAGACTACTACCAACCTCTCACCGTTGCCCACTTCGCTTGCCTTACCCACCCTCTTCGTTGGAGTCCCCCAGAATCTCAGAACCAAGAAATAATTTCATTTAACCCGATCTAATTTGATTTCATTACAGAGACGGTGGAACCACTAGCGTTCGGAGGAGCAACCGCCTCCTCGGAGTTCCTCGAACTCCTTTACCACCCAAACCTAGGCGTTCGGGGGGTAAGGGGTTCCCCAAACCCCGAGGTTTGGGGAACCTCTCACCCCCCAAACAACGAGATTTGGGGTGGTAAGGGGTTCCCCAAAACTCGCCATTCGAGGGCAAAGAGTTCCTCAAACCGCGGCGTTCGGGGAGCCTCTCATTTTAGTCATCTTCCTAGGCTTTGTCTTTAATCATTCCACTAGAGTCTCTTGCCAAAATCGCATAAGCCAGGTAAGTAATTTTGAAGATTTAATTTGATAATGACAGAGGCGTTCAATCACTAGTGTTCGGAGGGGCATCGAAAGCCACATTAATTCAAGAAAAAACAAAAGTAAAAAAATTAAAACTAAAAAAATATAAATTGATGATGTTGTGTTTTAATTATTTAATGAGCATATATTTTACATTTAGAAAAGGGAAAAGAAAGAACGTGGTGATGGTGGTTGTTTATAACTATAATATATATCTAGTTAGTTAATCACCATTTAGTGAATTGAATTCAGATATATATATATATATATATGAAGTTAGTAGTTATGATGAATGTAAATGTGCTGAATGAAGACAAAAGAACATGAATGGCAAAATCATTTGTTCACAAATAGCTGCAACGTGGCATATGTGTAGAGAAAGCGGCCATGCATATGCACCGGAAGCGAGGGAAAGAATTAATTTGAACCCCAGGATTGCCCGAACCCTGAGGTTTGAGAAAGTCGAATATGCCTGAACCCTGGAGTTGAGGCAAATTTGAAACTCCCGAATCTCGAGATTCGGGGGGTTTGGAAAACCTTGAACTTGGGGATTCGAGGCATCCTCGAAATTTCAAATTTCTCAATTCGAAGGCTCAAGGAGTTCCTGAATCCAACGATTCGAGACATATTGACTCCCCCGAATCCAAGGGTTTAGAACATGCTGATTCCCCCGAACCCAAGGATTCGGGTGACTTAAATGCCCCGATACTCAACTTATCTTGCTGGTTGACTCAATGTAATTAGATAAAAAAAAAATTAGAGACATAAAAAAAATTCAAATACATAAGACACTTCATCTTCAATTGATTTGTGTTGTTTCTCACCGGAATATAAATACTTGTTATCTTATTTCTCAAACTTTAGTGTAAACATTTGTGTATAATAATTTTTCATGGCTGACAGTAACTTGTAATTGGCAATTGCGAGGAGAACTGGACTGAGCAATGTTTGATGTTGAATGACAGTGGTTGCGTGATGTTCAGTTGTGGATAAGTAAAGTGACTGTAGTAATGGTGGGGTGAGAAAGTAGGTGCACGCGTTTGAGGAGTAATGGTGGGTGGTTGAGTATAAAAAATTTAAATGAAAGGCAAATATGAGTTTTCATCCGAAAGTATTTTAAGAATATTAAAAGTGAGTTGTGAAGAGGAAAAAATATGATTACAAATAGAATTTTTCATTGTCAAACCTATTGTTAGAATGATTGTGTAAATAACATTATTCTTATTTTTATCAAATAACATTATTTCTTAGTCTTAATATCGAATAAAATTAATTTTTATTCGATTATTTAATATTGGATTAATTGAGACTAAGTGGAAGAAATAAATAAATAATCAAAATAAAATGTTTGGGAATGACCCAATTAAAATTTAGTAAATTTTAGTTGATAAAGAGTACATAAATCCGTCTTTTGCGAGTGGGGTGGAGAGGTGAAAGAGGGAAGACAAGATAATTGTAACTCGTAAGGATACGACGTCGGAGAGGGGGATCACGAAAAGAAACAGCCCATCTTCAGTTCATAGGCATTCACAAGTCACAACCGGGCCTAATAAGTGGAGACTCTCTCTGGCGGCGGCGTTGCAGCTTCCCGGCTCCAGCGAATTCTTGCCTCGACCTTCCAGTTCCCCTTTTTTCGGCCTCCCTGATGCGTTCCAAGGACCGGATCGCCTACTTCTACGACGGTAAACCTCAATCCCCTCATTTTTTTTTCTGGTATTATCTATTCCTACGTCTATGCAGATATATGCCTAGAAACACTCCCGCTTTTTGAGCTTCGGCCTTTTGCTTCTCTGGCTTACGGCTATAATTCTCCTATAATTTGATTCATCCCGAGCGTACAATCGAAACCTAATAGTGCGCTTACTTTTACTTCTGAAATTGTTTTTTCTCCCCCTTTGGAACGGGAAAACAAGAATTAACTCGGAAAACTTGTTTGGCCTACTGTACTGTCTTCCAGAAATTATTTTCATGGAGTTCTGAAAACCCTTGAGCCAAAAGAGAAGGCAAAACACATAGGAAAGGAAAATACGGAGGTTGAGGCTAAAATTTATTTATTTAGCTATTATTTGTTCCTTTAGGTTAGAAATGTCTTCTATTTTTAGCAGAGGGGGTTTGATTATCGGTTAAAAAAAAAATTTCATACATATAAATCATTTCACTTGACTGGACTAATCCACGTTCCAAACGTAGGACTAGTTTAGGTACAGAAAACATTTAGATGAATTCGCAAAAATCTTTTTCCATATAAGAATGAAGCTCTTATGAGATGGTTGGTATCTTTGGGCCCTCTGTTGTTTTTGTTGATGGAAATATGTCATGGAAATTGAAAATTCTGAAAACATGACCCAACAAAGCCTAACCTTGTTCAGATTATTGCCTTCTCTTAGCATGATTTGCACATGCACGTGTGAATATGTATGCATATATATGTCTTTGAATTTTAATTTGTTTGAAAGTGGAAGTTTACTAACCACAAAGATGCCCCGTATTGGCAGGGGATGTTGGAAACGTGTACTTTGGGCCTAACCATCCGATGAAGCCACATCGCCTTTGTATGACCCACCACCTTGTTCTCTCCTACGAGCTTCATAATAAGATGGAAATTTATGTCAGTAATGCTGCAACATTCAGTGTTTGATTTTATTTTTTCCCTAATGCACATGCTTGCAATCTGAATTTTATGGTATCTATAAATGTTGTCTTACTAATTATTGTCATGTGATGCAGAGGCCACACAAGGCTTATCCGGTTGAGCTGGCACAGTTTCATTCAGCTGATTATGTTGAGTTCTTGCATCGGATTACCCCAGACACTCAACACATGTTCTTGAATGAATTGGTCAGATGTATGAGTTAGTTTGTTGATTTGATTTCTTTTATTTAACCCAAACTCTTTCAAGGTTGTTCCATAAGTTAATCGATTTAAATTCCCTGATGATATTTGACATGGTTGTGTCAAGAATAGCATCTTATTTGTTCTGATGGATGGACTTCAAGCACTTGGTTAACTGTGAAGTCAAAAGTGTTTCAGAAGCTCATTGGTTGAGATGTCTGTAATGTTATTTGACATGGCTGTGTAAGGAATACCATATTTTAAGTTTTGACAGATGGTCTTCAAAAGGTTGGTCAAACTGTAAGGTTGGTCTGTCTGAACTTTCCAGAGTTCGAAATAATGACTTCAACAAGTGAGAAATTTGGTCTGTGTAAATGCAACTACTACGTTTTCTTAACTTATTTTATGTAATCGAAACTCATATATGATAAGAAGTTGGAAGTTCACTAGAACCTTTTGCATATATTATTACCTTGAAATGGAATTTAAAACATGGGCAAGAGAAGAAGACTGGAAGTCCACAGAAGTGCTTCCTCTATGGTCTTTATGTACTTCTCTACTTTTGGCTTTTACTCCATTTGATTTTCTTCTTCTTCCAAGTTAACTAATGGATTTTCTGTTCTTTTTTTTTTGTTTTTTCATTTTGCCTCTTTGTTTATCAACAGTTTTTCATTGGTGAATTTGTGGATCAAATAATAACTACTATTTTAGGTGGTCCAAGAGTTGTTGCGCAATTGATTTTCCTTCACTTGCCTTGGCATTCATGTTAATAACATTTTCTGATTTATTTAATAGATCATCTCTATCCTCTTTCATTAATGAAAAGGAGTTACATTAGAGAAATTAAGGGTCTGTTCAGTTGTAGAAAACGTTTTCTATTTTCCAACTTCAATTTTCTATCGAATGATTGATATTAGAAAATAGAAAAATCAATTTTTTAAATTTTCAACTTTATACTATGAATTAGAAAACATTGTTTTTGATGTTTTCTAAATTTTTTAAAATGAATGATGTGGTTTTTTGAAACATAAAATGTTAGGACATGCTTAGTTGTAAAATTAGAGGTGAAAACTACAAAATGTTTCTTAAAGCTGAATGGGGCCTAAAATTCTTGTTTTCCATTTCAGCTTGATACTTTAGTAGTCTTCTTATCTATTCTGTTTGTACCTTTTTTCTTTTCAGATAATCTTGGAGAAGATTGCCCTGTTTTTGACAACCTGTTTGAATTCTGTCAAATTTACGCTGGTGGCACAATAGGTAAGTTAAACTCAAATAATAATAGTGGTTCAAACTTGTAATCCATTTACTTTACCTCAGCTATGGTTTAAAGTGTCTGGCAGATGCTGCGCGAAGGTTGAACAATCAGCTATGTGACATTGCCATAAATTGGGCTGGTGGATTACATCATGCCAAGAAGTGTGAGGCATCTGGATTTTGTTACATCAATGACCTTGTTTTGGGGATTTTAGAGCTTCTAAAGTATCATGCTCGAGTTCTGTACATTGATATAGATGTTCACCATGGTGATGGTGTCGAAGAAGCATTTTATTTTACAGACAGGTTGGTGACCTTCTCTTTTCTTTTGTTTTCTTAAGATCACAAACTCTGTTTAGAAAGGGAGAATAAAGTTGTTGAAGATTTCAAACTTAATAGATCATGACAAAATTGTCAAAATTGTTGACTATTAATTATAGATGCATCAGTGCATGGTTAATATTTGATTGTGGTAATGTAAGCAACTGGAAAAAAAATGCAATTATTGTGTTACACAGTAAATTTGACACATTATTGCATCTTCAAATGAAACTATAACAGAAAATGCATTACTTACAATCGGCAAATTGGGCCTTGGGATGATCACTCATAATAGTGATTATTTTGTGTGCTGGCCACAACTACTAACTCTTATTTATCAATAATAATAATAAGGAAGTACTTAGTCTTTGAAATCCTTACACCTTCACGCGTGGCATCATTTGTGAGTTAACCACGACTATTGAATTAATAAGTCCATGGATAACTTTTTCCCTTTTTGTTGCTCAGATAATTCTGAACTTCCAATCATTAAGTATGTGCTTGTAGGTTCATTTAGCAAAATTAAATAATATATGTTTTTCATAAAGATTGCATTATAATTATAAGTCTGTTATCTTATTTTTCTTTTACCTTGAGAATGTTTCTCTCCAGAAGGGAATTCTTTCTCAAAATGGTTAATTGTAAATTGACTTCAAAGATACTCCACCTATCCTTTAGAACTCAAATGATTTTGGTTAATTTCAAATGGCAGGGTGATGACTGTTAGTTTTCACAAGTATGGAGATTTGTTCTTCCCTGGAACTGGTGATGTTAAGGTACTTTCAGTCTTCCAGTTTTTGTTATCATCTAGCATCCACAAGGTTTCATTATTCAATTTTATGAGTAAATCTACTGATGCATTTTACTTATAAGATGCAAGAGTTAGTGAGTACCGAGTGCAGAGCAACTTTGGTTTCAAGGAACATGTTCTGATGGAGGAGAAGAATTTCAAAATCATATGCACCTCTAAGAGGAGAAGAGGTGGGAGTGGGACTCAGTTACTAGGCGGCCATAAATTTAAAAATAAATCCCTTCTTGGAAAATGGTTTAGGACATATACATGTTAAAAAAGGAATGTTGGAAGGTAGTTTGTGCTGGTTGGGGTTTTTGTGAGTGAGGGGGTGAACAACTGTTATTGTGTCCATGGTGCAATTTTGGCTTTATTGATGTTTCAAGAGGAGCCTTTAGGTCCATATTGCCAAACCTTTTTGGGTTTGCAGTCGACAACAATGCTCAATAGACCTTTTCTTTTTCTGTGTGCATGTGTGTTTTGCTTTTATTTTTGGAGAAAAACAATGCTTTGGTGGGAAATTATTTTCGTGAGAGTAGTGGTGAAACTGCATTAGAGTATCTTTTAGGCATTCTTTACTGTTTGAAGGGCAGATAACTTGGTAATTTTTGTTTTTGTGATAAGATAAAGTATACTGTATTCGACTTGGGTAGTGGAGGAAATGATTGACGTCCTGGCATGTTAGGTTGATGTTAAGTCCAATTAGTTACACATTGGAGGCTTTAAAGTTTGTTTTGTAGGAAAGATGTTTGGGTTTTCAGAGCCATCCCTTTTATTCTCCTTTTTTGGGTATGAAGTGTGACTGCTAGCTCATGGCAACTAATACTTAGAATGATATCATAAGTCACCATTGTACATAGGTGGCATCCTTGCTGCCTTTTTATCTGTAAATGCTGTCATGTATGTGGGAAGATGCCAAACAAGTCAATCATCCTCTTGGTCATTGTAGAGTAGTAAAGGATGTGTGAGGCGTGATCTCGTTGTTGTTTTGGTATGTTAGTAGGTTTTTCCAGCAGTGCAGTTTAGATTCCTTCACTTTATTGTTAATGGGGTTTACTAAGAGTATGAATAGGCATTGGTAATTAGCTTTATGCTTGATGTGATTGACTTGGGTTTCATATCACCACCAATCTTTTGATGAGGTGAAGGTTCCTTTCCATAGAAATTGAAGAGTGCCATCTAAGTCATTTCTGTTGGTTGTTTCATGGATTGTTAACCTGATTGTTGGGCATTATTGGAAATGAATTAGCACTCTGCATGAATTGATGAATTTTGTGTGTGTGTGCATTTATACTATACCTGTATACTCTACATCTCTTCCTTCACTTATTCAAAGTAAAAGGACAGAGAGGGAGAAGAGAGGGGGGGGGGCGTGAATTCCCAAGTAGTTTCAACTTAGACATGTTCCGTCCTATATGTTAACCATTTTTTTTGTTTGTTGACCTGGAACATTTGTGTCACAAAGCTTTTATATATTTAATGACATGTTAATTTGAGTTTCTAGTTTTCATTTGCGCTTTGATTGTTGGAGTACTGCTGCCCTTACTTGGCATGGTACTTATATTTAGTTTTAAATATTATCTGTAGATTTGGTCCTAGGAATGATGCCATATTGTTTTACTTCGAGGAGGCTTGGATGTCATATTTCACATCCCAAGCACTAGGATAACATATAGAACATACCAATGAATATGTTATAGAAAGTCCTAGGCACTGGAATAACCTACAAAACATACCAATGGATATGTTATAGAAAAGTTTTCTCAAGCATTCTTGTTTACATTGAGTAATATTTTTATATTGGATACAACAATCTTTGTATTTAGGTGTATGATTGTCACAACTCAAGGGTAGTTAGAAGGGCATTATTGTAATAAGGTTGTAATAGTTAGTAGGAGGTATTTTGTAAGTTGTTAGGAGCACTTGGGTGCTATTTTTCAGATTTCATTTATTATTGAATAACTCATAAATAGGCCCTAATATGTAGAGAAAGGCATGTTAATGAATGAAGTGGATTCTGATCTCCCTAATTCTCACTCCCTCTCGTTTCCTCTCTAATCTCTCCCTTTCTCTTCTGATTTCTCTCTCCCTCCTTTAATTCTATCATCCAGTTTCTCTCCCTAATTCCAATCACAACTCTAGGTAACAGTAAGAATGTGACAAATGGTATCAGAGCTGGTCCTTCCTCGGTTGTGATTTTTAATAAATTCATATCAGCTTGGTTCGAAATTGAGAAAGCGCAAGCGGATCTTGGCTTGAACCTGTAGGTGGAGTCCATTGTGAGAAGCAGATCCCTTTGATTCCTTTGCTCGTTGATTTCTGAACCTTAGGCGGTAGAAATCAATCAATTGTTAGGCAATCCTTAGCAACAACGGAATTAATTGAACTTTTAAGAGGCAATTCCAGAAATAGCAGAGAGTTGACGAAGCGAGGATCCGACTTTGGTATTGATCTTCGACAGTAACTGATGTTGGCGATTAGGTGAAGCAATTCTAGTAAATTACGAAACTGAGCTAGTGGTTGCGAATCGTGGTCGGTGATTGGGTGAAGAGGAGGAGTCGGGGAAAGCGATTGTTGAATCTATAGCAATTGCGAGCAGAGCCGATTCCGGCCAGCGGCAGTAGAGACAGTGGTGTTCAACGGTGCTTTCAGAGATGCGTAGAGTAGCTTCGGTTGATCGGAACTTGCAGGCGAATTAAACCTCCTTAATTCCAATGGACCTGGTGATTGTTGGTGCTTCAGGCGAGTAAAATTTAGTGGATAATTGAAGCAGAGGTGACTGAGGCGAGAAGGAATGGCATCGATGATTCTTGGCGAGTTGTGAAGACTGTCGGTGGTTCGGCAGGAAGAGTGAATTGAAGCAGATCCAAATCTGAGTGGATTCAGTGAGGTGAAGTAGGAGGTGAAGCGGAATTCAGATCGAGAAACGAATTGGAGCGAAGGACCTGAATTTGGAAGGTGAATTCAAAGCCATTGATTGGAGACGAAAGTGAACAAGCAAGGCTGGTACAATCGTGCATCTGTAGCAATTGCAGGCAGTTATAAGCAACTCCAGCAATAGGCAATTGCTGTAGAACTTGGAATGAATTGAACTTAGGCCAATTCAGTTCTAGCGATTCTGACAGAGAATTGCCTCTCGGCTTGAAAATCTAGGAGGTATTGATCGGTCAAGGAAGGCGTGCATGCGACCAAGTCTGCGATGGGCAATTACTAACAGTGTTTTCGATCTAAGTTTGAAGGAATTCTGGATCACATTACTAGCAACGACAGGAACAACGAACTTCGGCTACTGTAGTTGCAATTCAAGAAGGTGATTCACCTTAATTGCAACACAATAGCTGAGATCCAGAATCGAAGCACGTCTAAAGTAGCTAACCCAAGAGGCGAGTTTCTTTGATCAGTTATAAACTTGGAATTGAAGACGCAGTGGAGGCGTGGTGGTGTAGGCGATACAGGCTTAAGTGGATCTTGAGTGAGGCGAGAAGTGCCGTCACTGTATGTGACTGAGTTGCGACGGCAGGTGCAATCGGAAACGGTCTAGAGGAGAATTCCACAAGCAGTGATTCTCAATTGACTTGATTTCAGTTGTGATTCTCAACTCAGATTGGGAAGTGGTGAGAAGTGAAACTGAGCAATTAGAGCCATTGCAATCACTATCGGATTTTGGAGAATTTGATTTGGAGCCTGTTCAGCAGCAAGAATTGAGGTTTTTGAACTAAAAGCAACCATTGCAGGGCTGAATTAGATTTCGAGAATTAAGGATTGTTGAATTTTAATACAAGGAGGAGTTTCTGAAGGGATCCTTAGAGGCTGATCAAGAGGTTGTTACAGGGTGTAATTTCAAGAAATTGAACTGAGGAGATAGTCGAAGGACTAATTGCTGCAACAAAGGAAATTAAGGACCTCCGTAGGCAGCTGGACCAATTGTTGATCCTGTGTTCACATAAATTTTAGATTGCTAATCAAACTTTATCGACCTCAATTCCAAGTGCCGATTTGCCCGCTATTGCTCCATTGGCTATTTCGGTGTTTGACAAGGATAGGCCAAAATGGTAGATTCGACAATGTGAACGAGTATTCTACCAACATCGAATAGCTGAAAAGGAGAAGGTAAAAATGGCTATAACTAATCTGAGTGGAATTCCATACGTTTTGTTCCAGAATTGGAGCTGGGGAAGGGTGGAATTGAGGAGGCCGCAGTTTGTAATTGACTTGTGTAATCGGTTTGGAGAAAGGACCACAACCAATATAATCAATGGAGCTTCTAAGGCTGTTAATTTGGAGATACAAGAAGTTGATGAGGAAGAAAAAGAAGTGGAAGAAAGGATTGAAGAATTGGGGGATGGCATGTCACAACCCTAGGGTTTGGCTAGGGTTGTGATAGGAATTTAGGAGAGATTTAGGGAAGAGAAAAACAGTAAGGAGGGAGGTTTAGAACTGAAACAGAAGAAATGGGGGGAAGATTAGAAGAAATAGACGTGAGAGAGAGAGAATTAAGAGAGGAAATGAGAGTATTCAATATCAAAATCCAGATGTCTCCATCTGATTACAATAGCCCCTTATATAGGCATAACAAATTGCATAACCACCCCCATGCTTCTAACTAATTGCTACAATATCACCTAATAAGCCTATTACTACATTACCCCTTTATTTTATTCTTATTACAGCATTGACCCTCCTATACTCCTAGGTACATGACAATTTCCCCCGTCTAAAAATGTTTTTTGTCCCCAAGAAACTTATTATCATTGAGCCACTTCACTTTCTCATCCAATGCCCACTTTCATTTTCTGTTTAATCTCTTTTTCCCACTTTCTCCTTCTAGGCTTCTTCTTCTTCGTGCTTGGGTACTCCTCAATTGAAACAAAAATGACAGTCACTGCAGTAGTTCTCATGTCCATCTCAACTAGAACACAACCAAAATCAATCACTCTCCATTGGTCAAAGAGAACAACTGAAATTTGGAGTCTAGAGGAAGAAATAGCTGTGTCCCTGATTTTTTTTTGTAGTTTATCACTGCCCCATACCAGTAAGCAGGGCAAACTCATACCCATAGCTGCAGTTTTTGTATTTCCATTCATCCTACAACCATGCTCTTCTGCAAAAATTTCAGCAACTACCTGGGAATGCAGCAGTGAGGATTTGTTGACTTGCCTTGGATAGTCAGTCCAGGTCTGTCCTTGCACATGAGATCTAGGATCTGCTGCAACTTCAATCCTAGCTAATGCTTCCTTAGGGGCTGCCACATAGCCTCCACACTGATCTTCTTTCCCAAAATGATTTACAACCACTCCTTTTCCCTCTTGTTTGCTGAAATTTTCCCTTATATGCACTTCTTTTTCAGCAATATCAGATGATGCCTCTACAATATGGCTTACTCCTCCTGGAATGGCAGCGATAATATCCTTGCATTGGGGTGTCCCAATTTCCTCCTCCAGTCTGTTGATAGGCGAGTTTGAAGGCCTTATTCCTTCTTCCAAATTCTCAATCACTGCAGCTAAATTTATCACCAAGCCCCTCGATTCCTTGTTACCCCTAGCCATTTCTGTTTTCTAGTTGGTTGTCTCCATCATTTCTTCTTCTCTAAAGGAACCAATATGTTCCTTTAATCCTTCTTTAGACCACACACCTTGATCTAGACCCCCATAATTGTTGCTATTGCTGAAAATGCTGTCACATGGCTGGAAATCAACAATTTTCATAACATCCCCTTCCTCTTTCATGGCTGATTCATCAGCTTCCTGCCTCCTTGACTTCTCATTAGAACACTTGATTCCAAGGAACTCCTCCTTATTAAAACTTCCTCTATAATCATCAAAGTATTCAGCAGGGAAGTTGTAATGATACTTCTTAGTTAGTATCATTGCGAACTCTTGCAGCTGCTCACGTATCATAAGACCAAATTCCTTGCTTGCATCCTGTATTCCACTGCTTACTCCCTTGTCCAATGGGCTGATCTCCTTCTCAACCCCTTGCTCCCATGCTTGAGGCTTCTGGATAAGCTCCCCATGATGTCTGCCTTCAACTGAGAATGCAGTCTTCTTTTGCTGCCATAGAGACCCCATTTGTTTCCTATGTGCACTACTTTGCCTCCAAATCCGATTCAATTCCGAGTAATTGAATCAGCGATGGACCTCAATTAATTGGATCGGCTCTGGAAATTCATCTATTTCACTCCTCCTAAATGGATTGCCCCAGCTGCAGCTTCTTCAAAAATCTCCTATGACAGCTTCAAGGATAGTCGTCCATATCTGGAAATTTCGATCCTCCGCTATCCAAATTGCTTCGGAAATGATCTGTATATCAATCTGATCTAACACCGCCTCTACTTCAGCAACCTCTAGACAGCTTCCAAGCTCGCCTTCATTCACAACACGGTCACATGCAGTGACCTAGATCCAATTGCTTTGGAACAACACAGCCACAGTCACATGCAGTGGCCGCACCTTCCTTCTCGCCTTTCTCAAGGATATGCGTCCAGTTCTTCTGAATCAATACCTCGAATCAGCCATTGAATTGCAGACTCCAGTTCGCCTCAATCAACCGCACCTGACCTCCTATCGCCGCAGACCCCATCGGAATTGGCAACACACCACCGCGTTCCAGTCAGATACTTCACCTAACGAGATTGGAATCTCTTTCCGATCAATGTGAGCAGCACGTCGCCAAGCACCAATCAGATCCGCCTTCACACGCCTTCAACTTTAAGACAAGGCTGAGATTAGCAATGTTTCTAGCCACGAAACTACTGCTGCGCCACTCGAATTCACCTCCAATTTCAACTCAGTATTGCTGCGGACCTCTCCTAGCTGGCATCGTCTTCACTTCCGAGCCGAAGTGGCCTTGCTCGGTTTTGCTTTTCAATTCCGAGTTTGCTCTACTAGGCGACGCTTTCCAAATCTAAGTGCAATTTCGAATTCAGTCGTTGCTTCGCCAATCCACTTCAACCAACTTACTCTGATCTGCCTTCAATTTGGAATCACAACTGCAGTAATTCGGACCAATAGCAGCGAATCAACCTGCTGCTCCAGAATCGGATCTGCTCGCAATTGCTGTAGATTCAACAATGGCTTTCCTGGACTCCTTCTCGCCCAATCACCGACCACGGTATGCAACCACTGGCTCGGTTTCGTAATTTACCGAAATTGCTTCACCTAATTGCCAACGTCAATCACCTTTGAAGATCGATAGCAAGTAGGATCCTCGCTCCGTCAACTCTTTGTTATTTCTGGAATCGCCTAGCCCAGCCTCGACTTGGCTTCCAAGTCCGTTGAAGCTGCGTCCCCTTCCACTTCGAGCAAGACTCACTGAAATTCGTGGCCAAGCGTCAATGGTCAGCTTCGTCTTCCAGACTCGAACACTCTTTCGGAATTCTCAAGCCGAGAGACACTCCTCTGTCGGACTCACTGGAAGCTGAATTCGCTTAGCTTTGCTTCATCGTTCGGACAAGTCGGATCGGAATGACTGAAATGGTCTCCTCGTTTGATCGATGTTAATCTGGCTCGCTGAAAATCACTCGAGGCTTTGCTTCGATCATGCCTTCCTTCTCGCTATCAACTCACGATCAAAGTGACTTCAATATTACCAGTGGAGTTCCCCCCCAATCACCGTCCAACACTCCAAGTCGGCCAATTCAAGACTCAATTCCGCTGAGTCTGGAATTGAAGTCGCAATCACGTTTCTGCTTCTTGTTTTGATTGCCAATTTGAACGCGGACTGTCGGAAATTAGCCTAGCTCGCCTGGCCTTTTGAGTTTCGGATAAAAATTGCTAAAGTCACAAACTAGAATTAATTGAAATCATCGCCAAGGATTGACTGCTCTGATACCAATTGTCACAACCCTAGGGTTTGGCTAGGGTTGTGATAGGAATTTAGGAGAGATTTAGGGAAGGGAAAAACAGTAAGGAGGGAGGTTTAGAACTGAAACAGAAGAAATGGGGGGAAGATTAGAAGAAATAGACGTGAGAGAGAGAGAATTAAGAGAGGAAATGAGAGTATTCAATATCAAAATCCAGATGTCTCCATCTGATTACAATAGCCCCTTATATAGGCATAACAAATTGCATAACCACTCCCATGCTTCTAACTAATTGCTACAATATCACCTAATAAGCCTATTACTACATTACCCCTTTATTTTATTCTTATTACAGCATTGACCCTCCTATACTCCTAGGTACATGACATGGCAGTCCAACGGTTGGCAGCATCTCAAGCACCCTCACTGGTATTGAAAATCCATATGCTAAAACCCTCAATATGACACCGTTGGAGGAGGTAACTGTTGAGGATGAAGCTAAGATGTTCACTAACAATCTGGGAGCCAAAGATCTTGGAATGGAAACGCCCACAACAACCTTAGATTGTGGAGATCATAAATCTATTTCTCTTGAAAAAATAGGAATGGAAGGAGCGATTGAATTACCTACTCTGGATCAGGTAACTCCCACTGAGAAATCAGTCAATTGGGAGGAAACTTGTGCCTTAATCGAAGTGGATAACCAATGGAAGGCAGTTCAAGATGGGTTAGAGGTTAAGGGAGGATGCTTGCATGAAATTGATTACACTAAAAGCTTCTGGCAGTATGTTTCTGATATGGAGCAATGGAGGACGCAGAAGGATAAAGCGAAGAAAGATGAAAGGAAGAAAGGAAAGGGATTCTTTGTTGAAGGGACCGAGGCCCTTGTTGTTTTGCTTACTCATGTTTCCATTGGTGTGGTAGCAAGACATAATGTTGTTGCTGCTGAGGAGAAAGAAAAAAGAAAGCAAAAGAGAAGGGAAAAACAAGATAAGAAGAAAGAAAAGCAAAAAAGAAACCAATGGGTGAAGATGGGCATTGGATGAAGAAATAATGGCTTGGTTGTAATAAATTTCTTGGAGACAAAAAACCTTTCAAGGGGAGGGGAATGTCACAACTGAAGGGTAGTTAGAAGGGCATTATTGTAATAAGGTTATAGTAGTTAGTAGGAGGCATTTTGTGAGTTGTTAGGAGCACATGAGTGCTATTTTCCAGATTTCATTTACTATTGAATAGCCTATAAATAGGTCCTAATATGTAGAGAAAGGCATGTTAATGAATGTGACAATGATGTAGTAAAAATTCACATCTTTGATTATATGAAAAAAAGTTGATTTAAAAAGTTGAGTTTCTCCTCTTCTTCTTAAATCTTTCTCTATTTTTGCTGTCCCACATCAATCTGAAGTGGACATTTTTAAATTAAATTCAGAAGAATGATTTACCATTAATCTTTCCAGCTAGAATGCTAGATGAGTTTAAGGAGGTTTGCTTGATCTCAATACGTATTACTAGTTTCTCTGCTTGTGCTTGGTGGATGTTGTGACCTTTTATTTAGCCTCACTTGCAGCAACCCATCAGCCTTGTCTTCCAGATTAAATCTTGAGGGCCTCTGTGTAGCAAAGTGGGAAATAGTGATGCTTTCTGTTTAGCTGCCATTATGTTGCAATAGATTAGAAACAAAATCAATCAAAAAAGAAACAAATAACTGATAAGTCTTTGCAGTGTCAACTCTCTCTCTCTCGCACAATTATTTCTAAAACTAAAATAGGTATAATATTCTTGCACATCTTAATCAAAGAAATTGTGAGGCGGAATTTGTACGTCTCTTGTTATTTATTTGTACTTCTCTTGTTATATCAATCTGATATTGATAAGTAGAAAAAAATGGATTCAATAAAAATTGTCCTTTGATAGGGAGAGTAATTGTCCTAAAGTCTTCTTTTCATTAGACTCCTTTACATAGTTTTTTTTCTAATAAAAATTGACAGCGATGTTCCTGGTTCTACTGTCTTGTAGGCAATAGGAGAGAGAGAAGGGAAATTTCATGCCATAAATGTCCCACTCAAAGATGGAATAGATGATCCTAGCTTTACTCGGCTTTTCAAGACGGTAACCCATTTTAAGTGCACAAATTGAGAACTGCTATTTCTTTGTTTATGTTTTGATAGCATTGCTTTTTAACTTTTCTGCTTGCAATCTGTCCATTATGTAGATTATTGCCAAGGTTGTTGAAACATATTTGCCGGGAGTGATAGTTCTACAATGTGGTGCGGATTCGCTTGCTGGTGATCGCTTGGGCTGCTTCAACCTCTCCATTGATGGTGCTAATCTTCCTGTAATTGACATGCTTTATTCCTCCTCTTCCCCCCTCCTAAACTTCTAAATAAGTAGCAATTTTTTTCCCCAAAGATGTGGTGCTTAGCTAATATGCAATTACTATGATGCTTGGCATTATTCTTGTGATAATTCTTGCAGGACATGCTGAATGTGTCAGGTTTGTCAAGAAATTCAATTTGCCTCTGCTGGTAGGTATATGATATGAACTATTCTGCCTGAGGTTCAGAACCATGCCCCAAGTCATTCATGCACAGATTTTGCAGGTAACTGGAGGTGGGGGATACACAAAAGAGAATGTTGCTAGATGTTGGACTGTTGAAACCGGAGTTCTTCTAGATACAGAGCTTCCCAATCGTATGCTATCTGAGTCTCTATGTAGTATTTTCTTGCTTTTTGCTATAATATACAGACAATATGGGTTCTTCTGATAATTAACTTTTTGTAGGTTATGTAGCTCAATATCTAAACCTTTTAGATGGTAGAGCTTTTTAGTTGCCATTAGGGAATGCCGTCATGATTTTAACAGTGCCTGTTGAATTTTAGGAAAATAATGTTATTTGTGTATCATGCAAGAATGACCACGTTAATATTTGTAGTTTTCTTTTCATTTATTTGCAGCATTGGTTATGCTGTTATTCCATGAGAGACTGAATTTTCTCTATTTTGTCCACAATTCACATATACTTGAGTTGCACCTTGTTTCCAGAGCTAAAAAGATGAAGAAAGAATAAAAAAGTAAATTTGTATTTCTTGATAAATTCCGATATACTTCTGAGTTTGTGGTGGAGCTTCTATTCTGATTCTCTGATTGCCTTGGTTGTTAAGAGTTATTAATTTTATGTTATGGATGGAATGATTCCTTTGGCATAAATGGAGGTCATGCATTAAGTTTCGTATCTCTATTCAAATATTCTGTGTTAGCAGTGGTGTCCCAGATAGTTTTTTTCACAGCTCTAGTGGTTTGAGACAAGGAGACTCTCTCTCTATGGTTTATGGAGGTGTACAGTTGATTGATCTTTAGAGCTGAGAGACTGGGCTAGATTAGTTGTTATGAGGTGGGGACATAGCTATTTATTAACATTAGGGAATCCTACCTTCTTTTCTTTCTATTGACAACACAATCATTTTTTTGGTGCTTGTGGACAGGGATTCAAGGTTTCTTAGGAGTATTTTGTTGTGTTTTTATGTGGTGTCTGGTTTATAGATTATCCCCAAGAGTGCGATCATTCTTCTGGGTGTAGTCAATAATAGCAAAGTCCCCCAGATACAACATGGGATCATTGACAACATATTTGGTCTCCTACTTGGCTGCACTTATAAACACTGTTATGTCATTTGTACTAGATTAGGATTTTCTGTTGGCAGATATATTTTGTATGCCTGCATGTGTATGTTTCTTTACTGTTTTATGGTTAGAATGTGTATTATTCTAGAAGGGTGGATGACCGGATTAGTTTCTGGTCAGTTGGGCAGTCAATTAGACTATTGTAACTCATGTCCCTATGGCCTATAAATAGGGATCGTGAGGGTAGGCAGGGAGTGATTATTCCGAGAAGGTTTTCTGTTTCTATCTTGTGGGTTGGGATCAATTGAGTGGCTGAGAGTAAGGCCGGGGACAAGCTTTGTAATCTCGGGGAATGCAGGTAGTTTTTAGGATATATGGGTTGGGTGTGGATTCAAGTATTCACTGTAATCATCCTAAAGTTTACATCAAGATAGTGGATTGCAAGGAGAAAGCATCAGTTTGGATGTAGGTCCCATATTTTGGGACTGAACCAGGATAAATCTCATTGTTCTTACTGTTTTCTTTTATTCTTGTTTACTTCTTTTACCGATTGTGTTCTTGGAGGTGGTGAGTGATTTCTGTGCGTCATTGGACTGAGAAAAACTAGAGGGATTGTTGTGTTCTTACTCTAACAATGTGGTATCAGAGCCAAGAAGTTCTCTACGATGATCAAGTTTTTCAAGAAACTCAAGAAATCAGAATCAACTCCAGAAATCGATATGGAACCAACTGCCTCAAGATATGATATCGACAAATTCGATGGGACAAACGATTTTGGCTTGTGAAGGATTAAGATGGAAGCTCTTCTCTGCAATCAAGGATTAGAGGGAGCTTTGGAACAAGAAGATAAGACAGAAGACCCGACAACTGGGAAAGAAGTACTGATGATGTCTAAAGAGCAGAAAAAGACTCAGAAGGAAATCAACAAGAAAGCCTACAACATGCTGATTTTAAGCCTAGGAGACAAAGTGCTTAGAGAAGTCTCAAAGTGGAAGATAGCGGCAGAAATCTAGAAGAAGCTTGAAGACCTATACCTCAAGAGGACCCTTTCCAGCTGTCTATACTTAAAGGCCAGGTTCTTTAATTTTAAAATGCAAGAACCCCAAAAATTGCATGAACCTATAGATGAATTTAATAAATTGTGCCTAGACTTAGAAAATATAGGAGTGAAATATGAAGATGAGGACAAAGCTTTAGTACTTCTATATTCACTGCCTAAGTCTTATGAGAATTTCGTAGACATTCTTCAACATGGCAAAGATAAGCTTACGTTAGAAGATGTCATAGGTGCATTAAATTCCAAAGAATTGAGGTTTAAGATGAATGACAAATCTTCTCCTAGAGATGGCTTAACAGTTAGGTCAAGAAGCTCTAAAAGGGACCAAAAGAATAGGGAAAAATCCAGGTCAAAACCTAGGACAAGGAAGGGTTCTATTAAGTGCTATTACTGTCAACAAAAAGGTCACTTAAGCGGTTTTGTGATTCAAGGTTATGATAGTTCTGAAACCTTAATTGTTAGTGAAAGTGTAGAAAGCCAAGAGTGGGTCATGGACTCTACCTGCTCCTTTCACATAACCCCAAAGAAACATTGGTTACAAAATTTTAAGAAAATCAATGGAGGAAAGGTCTTACTTGGCAATGACCATGAATGCAAAGTTAAAAGGGTAGGAGATGTTAGGTTAAAGTTTCACGATGGCTCTCTTAGAACCCTCACATCAATAAGATATGTCCCTGAATTAAAGAGAAATCTGATTTCTCTTGGTGAACTGGATAGGAATGGCCTTAAGTTTAAGGGTGAGGGTGGAGCTGTCTAGATATCAAAAGGATCTCTAATATGTATGAGGGTTGTTTTAAAGAATGACATTTATCTCCTGCAGGCCACCACATTATGTGGTGAAGTTGCAACAGTTAGTATTAACCCTAAGTCCAAGGCAAGTCTGTGGCATTTAAGAATGCCACACATCAGTGAGCAAGGGCTCAAGGAACTTGCAAATTAAGGTATCTTGGATTTAGGGTAATCCTTAGAATTAAACAAGTGTGAATCTTGCATTTTTGGGAAGGCAACTAAGGTTAAATTCAATAAAACAACAATTCACTCATCAAGAGCACCCCTAGGTTATATGCATTCAGACTTATGGGGTCCAGCTTAGTCATTAACCCATGGGGGCTCTCGTTACTTCCTAGTTCCTATCAATAATAGATGATTATTCAAGAATGCTTTGGGTATATGTCCTAAAATCTAAAGATAATACCTTTGAAACATTTAAGACACAGAAAAGTATGGTAGAAAATCAAAAGGGCAGATCAATTAAGGTTATAAGAACAGATAACGGGTTGGAGTTTTGCAATAGGGAGTTTAATAAAATGTGTAAGGATGGTGGGATCATTAGGCACCTTACAGCTCCTGGAAACCCCAAGCAAAATGGGGTGGCCGAGAGGATGAATAGAACCCTCTTGGAAAGGGTAAAATGCATGTTTTTCCATGCACAATTACCCAAGTCTTTTTGGGGAGAGGCTGTTGCAACAGCAACCCATGTTCTTAACAGGACACCCTCCAAGGCCATAAACCTCCAAACTCTTTATGAAAGATGGATAGGACATAAACCAAGTCTAGACCATCTTAGAGTGTTCGGATGCCTAGCCTATGCTCATGTGAAGCAAGGCAAATTAGAGCCTAGGGCCAAGAAATGCCTGCTTATAGCTTATCCATCTGGTGTGAAAGGCTACAAATTATGGAACTTAGAACCAGAAGGACTGGGAACCTTAATCACTAGAGATATGACATTTGATGAGGAATCTACCATAAAATTAGGAAATAATGAATCTCAGTCTGATCAGAAAGAAAATAGAGAGGCTATTCAGGTGGAGATCATTGAAATTAGCCCTAATTTACCTCAAGATGCTCCTGGAATTGAGCATAATTTGCCTAAACCTAAACAAGTAGATGACCTTGACCAGGACCATGAATCTTCCCAAATTGAAGGGGAAGATGGTGACAACAATGCAAATTCCAGCCTAGGGGATCATCCTAATCCCGATAGGTATAGTGTGGCAGGGGACCGACAGCCTAAAACCCATAGGCCACCCCAAATGTATGGTTACTCAGACCTAGTGGCATATGTCTTTACTAGTGCAACAAAAGTTATAGGAGAGGAACCCCTTACCTATGAAGAGGCAATGGCCTCAAAGGATGCTGACAAGTGGCAGACAACCATGAGGTCAGAGATTGCATCCCTCAATAAAAACCATACATGAGAATTGGTTGAAAGATCAAAAGGGCAGCGAGTGGTAAGCTACAAATGGCTATACAAAATTAAAGAGGGAGCAGTAGATAATACCAAGCCTAGGTAGAAGGCAAGACCGGTTGCTAGAGGCTTTACCCAAGTGCAGGGTATTGATTTCAATGAAGTGTTCTTCCCAGTTGTGAGACACACCTCTATAAGAATTCTATTAGCCATCACTGCTCAATTAGATTTAAATCTTGAGCAGATGGATGTCACAATTGCATTTCTTCATGGGGACCTAGAGGAAAGGATTTTAATGGAACAACCAAAGGGTTTTGAAGCTAAGGGAAAGGTGGAGAAGGTATGCCTTCTTAGAAAGTCCCTTTATGGGCTTAAACAATCCCTAAGGTAGTGGTACTGAAAGTTTGATTCAGTCATGTTAAGCCAAGAGTACTCTAGAAGCTCCTATGATTGTTGTATCTATTTTAAACATCTCTCTCCTAGCATTTCCATATACTTGTTGCTCTATGTGGATGATATGCTTATAGCAAGTCAGTCCACACAAGAAATCCAGCTTCTCAAGAAAAGGCTGAGGGCTGAATTTGAAATGAAAAAGCTTGGGGAAGCTAGAAAAATTCTAGGGATGGAAATCACTAGAGATAAGCATCATAGGAAGATATATCTCTCATAAAAATCCTACTTAGCCAAGCTATTATCTAGATTTGGAATGTCTGATGCAAAGGCAGTTAGTTTGCCATTTGCTGCTCATTTTAAACTATCCTTTGATCAGTCCCCTAAAAATGAAGAAGAGAAGAAGGAGATGGAGCACATTCCTCATTCGAGTGCAGTAGGAAGCATCATGTATAGCATGGTGTGCACTCGCCAAACCTGCATTGCTCCTTCAATTCTCCGATCCACAAAATTCTTCAATGCCTCCATCTGATTCTGTATCTCCCCCATCGTTGTCGATACCTGATGGAGCCGTGATTCCATTTGCTTCATTCGAGTTCCGTTTGCCATCTCCGACTCCAATCACCCAAGATGATGCTCTGATACCAAATTGTCAGAATGCAATTCTGACAAGGGATAGTTTCCTCGCAATTCAATAAGGATTGTGCGGGAACTAGCGAATTAAGAAGGAAAGAAAAAGAATAGAGGAAGAGAATTAGAGAAGGGAGAGAGATCGAGAAGTTGAGAGAGAAATTGAATCAATTGTATTTCAAAAGTGCTTTTCTCTGGCCACGAAGGCGGGTTATATAAGACCCAGACCTTAGCGCCAATATTTGGATTACATTTGAATTAGGCCCATGTGCTGTAACTGCCAACCTAATTCATATTACTATAGTATCCTATATCCTCTCCTTATTTACATACTAGTCTCGTGACATTAGTCCACACAAGAAATCCAGCTTCTCAAGAAAAGGCTGAGGGCTGAATTTGAAATGAAGGAGCTTGGGGAAGCTATAAAAATTCTAGGGATGGAAATCACTAGAGATAAGCATCATAGGAAAATATCTCTCTCACAAAAATCCTACTTAGCCAAGCTATTATCTAGATTTGGAATGTCTGATGCAAAGGCAGTTAGTTTGCCATTTGTTGCTCATTTTAAATTATCCTTAGACCAGTCCCCTAAAAATGAAGAAGAGAAGAAGGAGATGGAGCACATTCCTCATTCGAGTGCAGTAGGAAGCATCATGTATAGCATGGTGTGCACTCGACCCAACTTGGCACATGGAATGAGTGTCATAAGTCGGTTTATGGCCAACCCAAGAAAGTCCCATTGGATGGCAGTCAAGTGGATGTTTAGATATATTAAAGGATCTATAAATAATGCATTGTCCTATGGTGGATCAAGAGTAGGAGAGCAAGCTAGTATCCTAGGTTTTTCGGATGCTGACTATGCTGCCAACATAGATAAAAGAAGATCTGCAACCAATTATGTCTTTAGGCCGTGGAACTCAACAATTAGTTGGAAGTCTAGTCTCCAACATGTGGTAGCACTATCAACCACCGAGGCTGAATACATAGCTGTTTCAGAGGTAATTAAGGAAGTTATGTGGCTTAAGAGTCTAGTGAGTGAGCTCCTAGGGGTAGATGTCAAGGCCACTTTGATGTGTGATAGTCACAAGCACACCATGAAAGGACTAAGCATATAGATGTAAGACACCACTTTATAAGACAAACTATTGAAGAGAAATCTGTAATTCTAACCAAGATTGCAGGGAAAGATAATGCAGCATACATGTTTACAAAACTTGTGCCTACAACAAAATTGAAACACTGCATGAAGATTCTACAGATTGATCTAGGAGGAATTTGAAGATGCAGAATAATGGATGATGGTGCAGGGCCAAGAAGAAGCCTAATCAAGTTCAAATGGGTGGAGGATTTCTTATGTCATTTGTACTAGATTAGGATTTTCTATTGGTGGATATATTTTGTATGCCTACATGTGTATGTTTCTTTATTGTTTTATGGTTAGAATGTGTATTCTTCTAGAAGGTATGTTTCTACAAGGGTGGATAACTGGATTAGTTATATGTTATTTCCAGTCAGTCAAGCAATCAGTTAGACTATTGTAACTCACATCCCTATGGCCTATAAATAGGGATCGTGAGGGTAGGCTAGGAGTGATTATTTCGAGAAGGTTTTCTGTTTCTATCTTATGGGTTGGGATCGATTCAGGCCTGGACCTATAGTGTAATTCAAGAGCCTATTATCTCAGGGTCCATAATTATGTTAATTTAGGGTGGCCCATAAATTTGAGAGGAAATTGACTATTTTTTCCCTGTGTCTAAATGACGATTTTGCCCCTATATAAATCTCTCCCCCCAACCCAAAATCTATAGAATGCACGTAGCTCCCTCTCTCTCCTTTTTGTACTCTCTCAAGAACAACTCTTTAAACATTGTTCTGGGATACTTTAAAATATTTGTTCTGGTGTACTTTAAAATGTTGCAATTCCAAACTCAATTGTTCTGGTGACTATACATATTTCAGTTGCATCTGCAGAAAGAAGTTTTTCAAAGTTAAAGTTGATTAGGACTTATCTCCGCTTAACTATGTTACAAGATAGATTGAATGGATTGACTATGTTGTCTATTAAGAAAAAAATGCTCAAATAACTTGATTATGTAAATTTGATTGATATTTTTGCCTCCAAAATTGCAAAGAGAGTAGTTTTTAATTGATTATTTAGAAAATTTTCGATTTTATTCTTTGATATGGTATGAATATTTGTTTATTTTTTTATATTTTATTATAAAAAATAAAATTTAAATGTACACTATGATTCAGGAGCCCATTTTTACATTTCGACTCAGGGCCCCAAAATGTTAGGTACGGCACTGGATTGATTGAGTGGTTGAAAGTAAGGCTAGAGAAAAGCTTTGTAATCTCGAGGAATCCAGATAGCTTTCATGGTATATGGGCTAGGTGTGGATTCGGGTATTCACGGTAATCATCCTAAAGTTTATATCAAGATAGTGGATTGCAAGGAGAAAGCATAAGTCTGGACGTAGGTCCCGTATTTTGGGACTGAATCAGGATAAATCTTATTGTTCTTATTGTTTTCTTTTATTCTTGTTTACTTCTTTTATCGCTTGTGTTCTCGGAGGTGGTGAGTGATTTCTGTGTGTCATTGGGCTGAGAAAAACTAGAGGGATTGTTGTGTTCTTACTCAAACAACCACAAAGCAATTTGGAATGGGGTGATTAGTTGTGAATTGAGCATAGCTTCTTGGAAGAGGCAATATATGTCTAAACAAGGATTACTCGTATCCATTAGGTGAGCTTGCAGGGTGTTATCATGTCTAGCAACAATGAAGGTACAACACTTATTAAAGTTTGTCTATTTTGAGATCAGGAGTGGGGTTAGAGATGCCTTTTGACCTCTACAGGTTGGCTAAAGATAGTAATATGGTTGAGTGAGTTTTCCTCTCCTTTTTGGTATCGTAGTATGTTCCCAGAATTCAAGCTTAATGTCTAAGGTTAGAGAATTGATTCCACCACTTTGTTTTGACCTAATGTTCACTCAAGGTCTCTATTGGGGCAAGATAAATGAGTCTGGCATTTCTCCTTCTCTCCTTTGTTCTATGATGATCTTTGTGGCATGGGTAAAGTGAATTTTCCTTGGAAATCATGTGGAGGTTGAGAAAACCTCCACTGGTGCCCTTTTGTTTGGCTAAGTTTTCTTAGTTCTTTTCTTATGAGAATCTGAGGAGCAAGTTTGGGTTGTGTAAGAGGGAGGGGAGTTGATAGAGCTGTTGCTTCTTCATTATTTAGTGGCTCACAATACCTAGAGCCTTTTTCTTTCCATTTTTGATGTATACTGAGTGCTGTCTCCTTGATTGATTTCTGTGCTACTGAAGCTAGCCATGCCTGAAAAGGGGGCAGAAACATGTTTGGAGGATCATTCCTTATTGTGTCATGTGGCATATTTGACAGGAGAGATAGAAATAGTGTAGCTTTTGAAAGTGTAGAGATTTTTTGTTGGGTTGATTGCTGGGGGTGGGGTTGATATCTTTCCGTGAAAGGAGGTTTATTGGGTCCTCTTTTACTGGGTTTGCCCCCTTCTGGAAATCTTCTCTTATATGTTTTGTTTAAGTAATTAAAAAGAAAATGAAAGGTTTTCTGACATTGTCATTTGTTTTATCAAATACTGACAAAGGCAACCTTGGAAGTTGCAAATAATTGCTGAAAATCTTCTTGCTAAGATTTTGTCCTCCCTTTCTCTTTCTAGAACTTATATGATTATGCAATTTGTTAAGCCTTTATGTTCATATTGTAAACGATGCATTGATACCTTTCCAGTTAATGGCTTTGTTGAAAATATTTGATTCACTTTCTAGAAGCTATCAGTTGTGAAATTCCTTTATCATGGTAATTATTGAAATTGCAGTTCATTAATGTATGTATGTCTGTCTGTCTTTCTGAACTATTACTTGCAGAGATCCCAGAAAATGAGTATATTAAATATTTTGGACCAGACTACTCATTGAAGATTCCAAACGGGCATATAGTATGTACTCTTTTTTTTTCTTCCTAATTTCATTCCACCGAAGCATCTGAATAGTTGATGTACTTCTCAAATAATAATAATATAGTTGATGTCGAGCAGTTTTTAAGTTTAAATGCTGACCTACATCCCAGGAGGGCGTAGTCTCAAATTCTTCAGTATGCTATCATGTGTCACCTTTTACATTATCATTTTTATGTTTTGTTGATTGTGCAGGAGAACTTAAATAGCAAGTCATATCTTAGCACTATCAAAATGCAGGTGTTGGAGAATCTTAGATCCATTCAACATGCTCCAGGTGTACAGATGCAAGAGGTAAATATAAACTATCAATCTTGTCACTCCCTATGACTTGAATTGATAAAATGCTTTATCAAGATAAGCACCCACCCTCCCCCTGTGCCATGCCCGCTTTCTCTTATTCTCTTCCTTTATGGATATGCTTTACTTCCCATGCACTTGCATCAGTCATAGTTGGTTTTCCAAAATATTTTGAAAATCGCTGTTTGTTTGCCAAATAGTAATAATATCATTTTGATGGTATTAGTGGAACTTCTTGGACCCAAGCAGTTGAGCTGTTGATGGTCAAGGCATCCACTAATTAAGGAGACTAACTAGGTCTTATTTGACTCAAAAAAGACCAAATAGAAGCTTTTCCTTAAAATTATTTGCCACTGTACATGAGGATCATTGTTCCCCCAGTGTCATGCAATTTCAGGGCTTCTATATTTCTTATGGATTCTTGGATGTGAAAAAATAGTCAGATTTTTTGGTTCTCACATTGGTCTCCCTGCTGTTATTCCAGTCTGTTGATGAATGTCTGTCATGTGGTTTGGGCATTTCACCAGAAATACTCTAATCAAAATGATTGATATATCAGTTTGCTTGGCCTTGGGAAAGGAGTTTTTTGCAGGATATTCAATTGAAAGTCAATGTTTCTAAATATCAATCATTTTAGTATTTGATTTAGTGATGGATCTGCATCTTTCTCAAACATAATATCCCCATCTCCCCATTGTTCTTCTAATATCTGTGATATTAAGCTCTTGCTTCACTGCATGATTCTTGCATTTGGTGATCCTTGTTGGGAAATCCATATATCTCTTCTGTTCAGATCCATATTCTAGATTCTTCTTGATTTTATCTTATGTACATCAATCATGGACATCAATGTTTAAGACAGAGAACCAGCACCGTGGGAGTGTTTCATCAACAGCTCTAGTTTTATTCTGTATGCCACAATTCTTCTTGCGACTCAGCCCTGTACTAGCAGCTTTTGGCACTTTTATATTGGTAATTGAACCATAAATTAGTGGGATAAAGGCTGGATATGGAAGTCTAGAATTCATATAGCTGACCCTACATGGTGGGATAAAGGCTGGATATGTTGTTTTTGTTGTTGTAAAGAACAGTTTTTTTTGAAATATACGGTCGTTTAAGAGTTTAGTAGGCAAGCATTTGGACATTGCATGTAAATGGAAAGTTGCATTGTTTTCTCTTAGTAATCAGTATCAAGAATGAGAATGAATGTGCATGGAATGAGGAATTACTGCAGAAAGTGCCTTGTTCCTGTAGGAAACCAATATCACCTCCTGGGTCCTAAAACGGTCAGGCGTGCCATATAGAATACAAAATTGAAAAGGTAGAGATATTCCCAGTTGCGAAGATATACAAACACACAATTAAGTAGTTACTTGTAAATAACAAGTCTGAGATTCCATTTCGTAGAGAGAAAATTCACAAGAGTGACTGCTTATACATGTAAAGTCCGTATGTAAACAAATTTGCTGCACAGTTTAAAGGCTGATCATGTGCTTGCTGTAGCTGACCTGGCTATAACTGAATTTATCTGATGTTTGCCGGATAAAATTTATAATAGCCATCAGCTGAAAACATATTCTATGTTGCAGGTTCCACCAGACTTTTATATTCCTGATTTTGACGAAGATGAGCTGAATCCAGATGAACGTGTAGATCGTAAGTACACAACCTTGCACTTTTACACCTCCAACTGCTCCAGTTTGTTCAATAGTCACTTCGGGTATATGATGCATAATCTCTTATGAACTGCTTTTTCCAGAACACACACAAGACAAGCAAATCCAGCGAGATGACGAATATTACGAAGGTGACAATGATAATGATCATAACATGGATGATGTATAAAGTCAGCCAGGGAGATACCACTTTTTAGCGGTCAGGAAAATTAGATTCTGTACTGTAGGGGGACCTTATATAATGTGGGTAAAGGTGTAGGTTACTAGTGATTTGAAATATATCCTTTCTTCATATTGATTGTAGTAGCCCTGTCTATGCTGAAAACTTGGTTGTAAAGAGATTATCGACATTTAGCCAAAGATTTGAGCGTTTACAATGAGTGAAGACAATCATGGTCATGTGCAATCAATGTTTCAACTTTTCTTGCTTGAAGCGTTAAAATTCAGGTTGTTGTCAAAGCAAATGTGATATCTGTCCCCATAACATGAAATTGAAGAAAATGCTATTAATACATCATAGTTTACATTTTAAATTACATAATTTAGTTAAAATGTCCAAAATATATCACCTAAGGCGGTGAGGTGAGGCAATAAGGTCGTGAAGCAGTGAGGTATATAATTAAAATATTTCTCACTAAAGACGGTGAGGTGACGCAAAACAATGAAGCATAAAAAGTATTTTTATTATTTATGATGTATTATATAATTTAAAATATAATTTAAAAAGTACTAATAAGACGATCCTTAAGTTAAGGGGCGCATGATCTTTTATATTAGAGAATAGCACAAAGTTGGAGTTAGATTACTTTAGATTCCCAAGTATAGAGGTAGTGCAGTTGGCAATCATTTTCATCTTCTTGTGTTTCATCTTCCAAAGCTTAGTAATGCTGTAATGTTTCTCCTGCGTCACTAAAAGATTACGATAGAAATCTCTTTGAAAAAATTAAAAATAAAAATAAAAAAAGGAGCAAAAGGAAGACTGCCTACAAAAATGACTATCTTGACCTTTACAAAGTGGAGAAGCCTGTGCATTGATAGCTCATTTTTGTGCGTTTACTTGATCGAGTTTACTCTATACTGAAAGCGCAGAGAACAAATTCATCTGATGACAATGGAAGGCTATTTACATATCTCCTTCCAAACTAACAACTAGAACCTTATGAAAAAGAAGCAGCAGATGGCACATTTCATCCAGTAGCAAATAGATATATGTGAATATTCATTCCATAAAGAAGGGGTCTCAAGTTGGAATAATCAGGTTCCACTTAGAAGCTAGGACTACAAAAGGTGATTGTTCTCTGCCACAATGCTGTCCAGCAGTGACCCACAGGCATCTTCGAGTATATCAAGAACCTGCCATGAGATTGCTCAGGATGATTATTATAGACAAATAGGGTTTTTCTTCTTTTTTTATTGGATGGATGAAAGGAAAAATTGATAAGCAAGAAGTCAAAGTCAATTGAGCCAGCTCCAGATTTTAGCATCGAGATCAAAAATTTCTGAGGATGCATACTAGATTATTTGTCATCTTGGCACAATAGCACTCTTAACATTCAATTGTTTAGCAAAAATATTGATTAAAGGGCATCCCGGTGCAAGAAACTCCTAACTTTGCAAGGGTTGAGGGGGAGTTATTTTTCCTTCACAACGTTACTTTTAACTTTTTTGTAAATAGACCGTTTCCACAACTTGATTAGTGACCTTTTAAGTCACAAAAGAAGCAGCATATCTTAAGCAAAAATGTCGCTATGTGGCTAAAATTTGACAAAGGATCAGTGGGTTTACCTGGTAGACATCCGAAGGATAGTGGCACAGATTATCATCAATAGCAAATAAATGTGTGTACACGGGCGAAGCCAGAAATTTTTATTTGGGTGGACAAAAATTAAATAGAAAATTTTTTTTTGAAATAATATTGTAAAATTCTTAAAGAAATATGCCTCTAAGAAATGAATAGGGAAGCCCGTATATTCCCACACTGAATAAATTATACAAGCCACTTCTTTAAATACACAAGCTACCTAAACACTAGGAATTTAAAATACAAAAACAACATTTAAAATACAATCAAACAACAATAGATTAAGGGGAGAAATCTTCTCCTAAATCTTAGGAATGGATGTAGATTTATCTCCTCAATAATCTGCTGCATATCTCCTTATCTCATACTCCAAAAAAATGACTATGCATGCACGCACACATGATCAATCCAATCTCACGACGCTCAACATGCCCCCTCAAGATGGGGAGTGGATGTCAATCATCCCTAGCTTGCTTACTAGAGTTTCAAACTGAGCACTAGGCAGCCCTTTGGTAAGTAAACCTGCTACTTGTTGAGTGGAGCGAATGTACGAGATTTGGAAAAGCCTAGAATCCAATTTTTCCTTAAGAAAATGTCGGTCAATTTCAATATGCTTAGTCATGTCATGTTGTACATGATTACGAACAATGCTAATGCCTGATTGATTGTCCCCGAAAAGTTCAATAAGTTTTTGCACTGGAACCTTTAGATCTTCTAGAATAATTTGTAACCATAATAGCTCACACACACTAAGGGTCATGGCTTGAAATTCAGCCTCAGCACTAGATTTAGCCACCACTCCTTACTTCTTGCTTCTCCAAGACACCAAATTCCCCCTTAGGAAGACACAATATCCAGTTGTAGATCTGCGGTCAACAAGAGATCCACCATAATCTGCATCTATGTACCCCTGAATTTTCAAACTTGCTCAGGTGTAGCTTTAAGATAACCTAGGATACTCCTCACAGCATTCATGTGATCTTCAGTAGAGTTATGCATAAATTGACTTACTAAGCTAAAAACAAAAGCTATGTCAGGCTTAGTATGGGAAAGGTAAATTCGCTTGCCTACCACACGCTGGAAGCTCCCTTTATCCATTGCTATCTCACTTTCATTTCCTTGCAATTTTAGGTTAGGATCAACTGGAATTTTAGCTCCTTCCCCCCCCCCCAACACACACACAAACCTGTTTTAGCAAGCAAGTCTAGCACATACTTTCTTTGGAACAAAAAAATACCTTCTTGTGAGTAAGCCGCCTCAATACCTAGGAAGTATTTTAGTGGACCAAGGTCCTTTATTTTAAATTCTTGAGCCAAATTCCTCTTTAGATGACCCTGTTCATTTAAATCATTCCTAGTCACTACAATATCATCTACATAAACAAGTAGGATAGTTACCTTCTCTCCGATGTGTTCGATGAAGAGAGTATGATCCCCTCTACTTGGGTGAGATCCCATAGATGTCATTGCCTTCAAGAATCTTCCAAACCAGCCCCGTGGGGATTGCTTAAGCCCATACAGGGCCTTCTTAAGTTTACACACTTGTCCATGTCCTGCTGCCACATGTTGTAAACCTGGTGGGACCTCCATGAGAACTTCTTTTTCTAGGTCCCCATACAAAAATGCATTTTTCACATCTAATTGTTGTAACTTCCACCCACAATTGGCTGCCAATGCTATGAGAACCCATACAATAGTCATTTTAGGTACATGAGCAAATGTTTCAAGGTAATCAATGCCATAGGACTGTGTACAGCCTTTGGCGACAAGCCATGCCTTATATCTATCAAGTGTACCATCCACTTTACATTTCACATTAAAAATCCATCTGCTGCCCACCGGTTTTACCCCCCTTGGGTTTAGGTACCAATTCCCAGGTATGATTCTTTTGAAGTGCCCTCATCTCTTCTAACATAGCCCTCCTTCCATTTGGGATCTTTTATAGCCTCTTCCACTGATTTAGGAATAACAATAGCATCCAATGAAGGAAGCCTCTATGTTTTTGGGATAGGCGATGATAGGACAAATAGTTGGCTATTGGGTGTTTTGTACAAGTTCTAACCCCTTTGCGGATAGCTATGGGTAGGTTTAAGTTTGTTGGGTCAAGCTGATGAGGTGAGGGGTTAGAGGTGCTGGTTGAGTCTTCCTCATGATGAGCAACTTCCAAGCTAGGATCAATGGTTGATGCTGGTGGTCGTTGTGGCTCATCCATGGACTCCTTTCTCTTGTACACAAATGGTGAACCCTTGAATCTAATAGGAGTTGACAGCTTAGGCATAGCTTGTTCATCAGAATGCAGTTGGGATATATGCATAGGGGCAGTAGACAAAATGGGATCATTAGGGGTTATATCAAGGGTAGGTAATAGGTTCTCGAGCTCTAGATCAGTAGGTCTAAGAGAATTTTCCTGCTCTCCAGATGAAGGAACTTCAAAGAAAGATTCATTTTCAAGGAAAGTCACATCTTTTGAGACAAAAAACTTTCGAGTGGTTGGATGGTAGCATTTATAACCCTCTTTAGTAGGAGAATACCCAAGAAAAACACACCTAAGAGCCCTAGGATCCAATTTGTCCCTATGGACTTTGGGTATGTGTACAAAACTAACACACCCAAATACTCTAAGAGGTAATGAAGAATGGAGAGTAAGGTCTGGAAAAAAAGTTGCTAACTGTTGGAATGGACTTCTATTTTCCAATACTTTAGAGGGAACCCTATTTATAACATAGGTGGCTGTTAACACAGCTTCTCCTCAAAAAAATCTTGGAACATAATGATGATGGAGGGCTTGGGTGACATTGAGAAGATGTCTTATTTTCCTTTCAGCTACTCCATTTTGTTGTGGAGTATCAATACAAGAGAATTCATGAATAATACCCTCTTGTTGGAAGTATTGATGCAAGTGATTATTAAAATAATCCCTTGCATTATCAGTCCTAAACTTCTTGATATGAGTGCCAAATTGGGTGTAAATTATTTTGCAAAAGGAAGGTAAAACAATCCCAATGGCAGCCTTATCTTTTAAAAGGAATACCCAACACATACGAGTACAATCATCAATAAAAGATTTAAACCATTTTTCCCCATAACAGTTTGCAATCTTAGATGGACCCCAAACATTTGAATGAATTAGATTAAATGGTTGAGAAGAAAATTTATTGCTGATTGAATAAGAAACCTTATGATTTTTGCCACAATACATTCATCACATTGAAAAATGCTTGGATCTAAAGAATTGAACAAAGTAGGGAACATTTGTTTTAACAAAGCAAATGGCGGATGACCTAACCTAAAATGATGCAACCAAATAGAAGAGATATTAGAAGCAGATTGAGATAGACAAGCCTTCCCATTCTATTTTCCTTCAGAATAAGTGTTCTGTCGTTCCAATATATAGAGTCCATTGTGCTCCTTAGCCACACACCAATATATAGAGTCCATTGTGTTCCAATATATAGAGTCCTTGACCTGAAACTTACACATGTGAGGAGAAAAAATAGCAAAACAGTTCAAGTCGTTAGTTAGTTTGTGAATAGAAATCAAACTTGTTGTCAATTTTGGAACATGAAGAACATTATCAAAGGGCAGCCAAGGGTTAAAAGAAACTGTGCCTTTTCTAGAAATAGGCACTGATGTTCCATTTGCAATGGTAATGTGTTTAGTGGTTTTAAAAGGTTCAAAGGTGTCAAAAACATGTAAACAAGGGGTCATATGGTTTGTGCCTCCTGAATCAAGGATCCACATGTTATTCCTATCAGATTTAGAGGCTGAAAAAATCCCTTGAGTTAGTGATTTACCTTGCTGCACCAGCGAGCAAGATGCTCCATCTTGGAACGTCTTGAGGAAGGCTTTTAGCTTGCTTAATTCTTCTGGGTTTAGCTGAGTAGAATCTGCCTCAGTTACGCCCCCTTTATCTGCAACCTCCTCAGTTTCTTCGTTGGATATATAACTCTGAGGTTTCATGTTCTTGAAGCCTCCAATTCAGCTCAAAACAGCTTATTTTCCATGCAACTTGAAGCATGTTTCCCTGGTATGCCATGGCTTCTTACAAAATGTACACCATTGCCCCTTGGTTATGAACAGCTGGTTTTCCAAATTTAGTTCTTCCTCCTTTGTTGCTGGTCACAAGAGCTGATCCTTCAATGACATGTTCTGTAAGCATAGCATATCTTCTATTCTCTTCACTCCTTATGATGGCAAAAACTTCATTTGGGCTAGGAAGTTTCTCCTTACCCAAAACTTGACCCCTAACCTGATCAAACTCAGGGTTTAGACCTGCCAAGAACTCAACAATTCAGTCCCTTTCAAGCATCTGATTTAGGGTGGCAGCATCCTCACTACAAACCATCTTTGTGTGTCATAGCCCAAGGGCAAGTCTGTAATTAGGGAAGGGATAACATGGTAATTGGGAGAGTGGTGTAACTATAATTAGTTTCCAGTCGGCACATGGCCACTTGGGAGCTCACGAGAAGTAGTTAGAGGAAGTCTCTCGTTTGTAACCACCCCCTATAAATAAGAAACTTCGAGTGAGGATGGGGATATGTGAAGATTATTCCATAAGTCCTTTTCCTCCAATTTTCAATCTCTGTTTTTTCTCTCTTTCTCTTTCTCTTTCTCTCCTTCTTCCCGCCAATTCCCTCTTCTTCCTCAATTCTGGAAGAAATTCCCTGTCAGATCCCCTGATCTGACATAGTGCTTGATATTGATCTAGTTCTAGCCATAACCCTTTCATCTTATTGAAATAATATGTAACTGATAACTAACCTTGTTTTGTGGCACTTATCTTAGTTTTTACCTCAAAAATCACCGATGCAGCCTTGAACTTAGAGTAAGTTTGCTGGACAGTTTCCCATATCTCCCTTGCCATGCTCAAGAACATGTAGTTCTTGCAGATTTCTGGTTGCATGGTTGTTGAAAATGCCTCAGCAACTGTTATGATGTTGGAGCAGAATTGAAGATAATCTGGAAATCTCTCCTACAGCTGGCTTTGGGAGAGGAAAAATAGGAGCAGAAGTAGCTAATTTAATTGATAAAATAGTTAGTTACAGTCCTAAGTTTAAGGCTACTGTTATGATTTATTTTCTGTTTATCTGTAGTTTGAATTCTTCAGTTGATTAGTTCCTATATTTTAGGAGATTATGGATGAATTATGTAGCAATTCAGTTAAGGTTTGATGTATTTAAACAATCCTAGAGACTCAATAAAACGTATCTGTGATTTGCCTCCATTTTGTGAATTCTCTCTACTGTGTTTTACTTCTATTTTCTTAGTTATCACCAACAAATTGGTATCAGAGCTATTTTTCTTGCGGGACCTGTGAGCTATTTTTTTAGAGAAACACCATGCAATCTGAAACTCCTTTTATTGCTATAGCTCCTCCAATGTTTGATGGCCTAAACTACCAAGTTTGGGCAGTAAGAATAGAAGCTTTTCTAGATGCCAATGACCTCTGGGAAGCTGTTGAGGAGGATTATGCTATCCCTCCTTTGCCGGAGAATCCAACTGTAGCTCAACTAAGGAATCACAAAGAAAAGAAGCAGAGAAAGTCAAAGGCCAAGTCTTATTTGTTCTCTGCAGTTTCTCCAGCAATATTCACCAGAATTATGACCCTGAAGACAGCTAAAGAGATCTGGGATTTTCTCAAGAAAGAGTATGAAGGAGATGAGAGGATCAAGGGGATGTAAAAGCTGAATCTAATAAGGGAATTTGAGTTGCAGAAGATGAAGGAATCTGAGACAGTTCAAGAATACTCAGATAAACTTCTGGGAATTGCAAACAAGGTGAGATTGCTGGGAGGTGAATTTGCTGATTCAAGGATAGTGCAGAAGCTGCTTGTGACAGTTCCTGAAAGGTTTGAGACAACAATCTCAGCCTTGGAGAATTCAAAAGACCTGTCAATCATCACTTTGGCAGAACTTTTGAATGCCTTGCAAGCACAGGAACAGAGAAGGTTTATAAGGCAGGAAGGGTCAATTGAGGGAGCATTGCAGGCTAAGTTGCAGGTTAGTCAAGGTGGTACCTGTCAATCATCACTTTGGCAGAACTTTTGAATGCCTTGCAAGCACAGGAACAGAGAAGGTTTATAAGGCAGGAAGGGTCAATTGAGGGAGCATTGCAGGCTAAGTTGCAGGTTAGTCAAGGTGGTAAAGAAAAAAAGAAATGGAAGAAGGAGGAAGTGGATCGTTCTGACAGCAAGACAGGAGGTAGTGGCAAGCCAAACTTTCCTCCTTGTGAACATTGCAAAAAGAAGGGCCATCCACCTTACAGATGTTGGAAGAGACCAGATGTTAGGTGCAACAAATGCAAGCAACTGGGACATATTGCTAAGATATGCAAAAGTAAATCTCATCAAGCTACAGAAGCTTAGGTTGCTGATCACCAGGAGGAGCAATTGTTTGCTGCAAATTGTCTTTTAGCCAATTGTTCAAAGGAAATGTGGCTGGTAGACAGTGCCTGCTCCAATCATATGACCAACAATCTAGAGTTATTTAAGGAGCTTGAAGACGTCGGGGGCATGAAGGTGAAGATAGGCAATGGAGATTACATGGAGGTCAAAGGCAAAGGAACCATTGCATTGGAAACCTCTTCAGGTACTAAAATGATTTCGAATGTTCTTTTTGTGCCTGAAGTTGATCAGAATTTGCTTAGTGTTGGCAAATTGCTTGAAAAAGGCTTTAAACTGTTGTTTGAGGATAGCATGTGCGTGATTAAGGATGCTAATGGTCAGCAGGTGTTTAGGGTTAGCATGAAAAGTAAATGCTTTCCTTTAGACCAGAAGAAAAATGAACAAACAGCTCATGTTGTAATTGATAATGCAACTAAACTATGGCATAAAAGATTAGGCCATTACAATCAGGTTGTTTTGCAGGATCTCAGGAAAAGGAATATGGTGCAAGGATTACCTCTATTGGAAGATCTTAAATTAGTTTGTAAAGCCTGCCAGTTTGGGAAGCAAACTAGGCTACCTTTTACTCAAACAATTTGGAGAGCGACTCAAAAGTTGCAGTTGGTTCATACTGACCTTAGTGGACCAAAGTCAGAGTCATCTTTGAAGGGAAGTCGCTATTATATTGCATTTATAGATGATCTAACTAGAATGTGTTGGATCTATTTCTTGAGATTCAAAACTAAAGTTGCAGGAGTATTTTGGAGATTCAAGGCATGGATTGAGAATCAAAGTGGCTGCAGGATTCAAGTTATTAGATCAGATAATGGGACGGAGTACACCTCGGAACAGTTTACCAAATTCTGTGAAGAGGCTGGAATTGAGCACCAATTTTCAACTCCCTACACTCCACAACAAAATGGAGTGAGTGAAAGGAAGAATAGGACTATTATGGAGATGTCTCGCTGCATGCTTCATGAGAAAGATCTTCCCAAGAAGTTTTGGGCTGAAGCAGCTAACACAGCTGTGTTTTTACAAAATAGATTGCCTACAAAATCAGTGCAAGGGAAAACACCTTTTGAAGCATGGTATGGTTACAAACCTCTTGTAAAGAACTTAAAGGTGTTTGGTTGTATTTGTTATACTCTTGTGCCACAGGTAAAAAGAGACAAGTTAGATAAGAGAGCTGATCCGGGCATCTTTATAGGCTATAGCAATTTCTCTAAAGCCTATAGAGTGTTTCAGCCAGAGTCTGGAAAAATTGTAATTAGCCGAGATGTCCATTTTGCAGAAGAGGAAAAGTGGCATTGGGATGATAAAAAAGGCACATCAGTAGCTGTCTCCCCATCATTTGCAACTCCACCATTAGTTGAGGATGAGACCGTTGATGATTTGCCAATCAGAGGTACAAGATTGTTATCTGATGTATATCAGAGATGCAATCTTTCTATAGTGGAACCTGGATATTACAATGAAGCAGCAACAAATCCCAATTGGATAGAAGCAATGCAAGAGGAGTTGAAGATGATTGAGAAGAATCAGACCTGGGACTTGGTTAACAGACCACAACACAAGAAAGTCATAGGAGTGAAGTGGGTGTTCAAAACAAAACTGAATGCTGATGGTTCTATCAACAAACACAAGGCAAGGTTAGTGGTTAAGGGCTATGCACAGGTGTATGGAGTAGATTTCTCAGACACTTTTGCACCTGTTGCACGCCTAGATACCATTAGATTAATTCTTGAAATAACAGCTCAGAAAGGGTGGACTGTATTTCAACTTGATGTCAAGTCAGCCTTTCTCAATGGCTATTTCAAGAATTAATCTAATGGTATCTAGGCGTGCAACAAGTGCAAAAGTGTCTGAGAAATCTACTCCATACACCTGTGCATAGCCCTTAACCACTAACCTTGCCTTGTGTTTGTTGATAGAACCATCAGCATTCAGTTTTGTTTTGAACACCCACTTCACTCCTATGACTTTCTTGTGCTGTGGTCTGTTAACCAAGTCCCAGGTCTGATTCTATTCTTGAAATAACAGCTCAGAAAGGGTGGACTATATTTCAACTTGATGTCAAGTCAGCCTTTCTCAATGGCTACTTGGAAGAGGAGATTTTTGTGGAACAACCAGAAGGGTTTGTTGTTCAAGGGCAAGAAGACAAGGTTTATTTGTTGAAAAAAGCTTTGTATGGGTTAAAACAGGCTCCTAGGGCCTGGTATAGCAGGATAGATGAGCATTTGCAGAATCTTGGCTTCATGAGGAGCTTAAGTGAATCAACCTTGTACATCAAGCACTCACATGTTGATATATTGATTGTGTCTTTGTATGTAGACGATCTCTTGGTGACAGGGAGTAATGTTAAGCAAGTTGATCAATTTAAGCAAGAAATGCTGAAAGTTTTTGAAATGACAGACCTTGGAGCTATGGCTTACTTTCTGGGAATGGAGATAAAGCAAGATCAACAAGGAATCTTCATATGTCAGAAGAGGTATGCAAAGGAAATACTAAGAAGGTTTTATATGGAAGAATGCAAAGCAATCGCCACTCCGATGAATCAAAAGGAAAAGCTAAGTAAGGATGATGGTGCTGAGAAGGCTGAAGAAGGAATCTACAGAAGTCTTATTGGTTGTCTCATGTATTTGACTGCAACAAGACCTGACATCCTTCATGCTGTAAGTGTTCTTTCAAGGTTCTTACATTGTGCTAGTGTAAAGCATTACAAGGTTGCAAAAAGAGTCCTCAGATACATTAAGGGAACAGTTGATTATGGTGTTCAGTTTAAACCTAATCAAGTGTTCAACTTGGAAGGTTATTCTGATTCAGATTGGGGAGGATCTTTAGATGATATGAAAAGCACCTCAGGGTACTGTTTTACTTTGGGATCTGGAGTGTTCTCTTGGAGTTCAAAAAAGCAAGAAGTTGTAGCCCAATCAACTGCAGAAGCAGAATTTATAGCAGCAACTGCAGCTGTGAATCAAGCTCTTTGGCTGAGGAAAATTCTATTTGATCTATGTTTGGTGCAACAAAAAAGTACACCAATTTATGTGGACAACCAAGCAGCTATAGCTATCTCCAACAATCCAGTTTTCCATGGCAAAACTAAGCATTTCAACATCAAATTGTACTTTCTCAGAGAAGTGCAACAGAATGGTGATGTTAAGCTTCTGTATTGCAAAACAGAAGACCAGTTGGCTGACATATTTACAAAGGCTTTACCTAAAACCAAGTTTAAACAACTGAGATTGAATTTAGGAATGTGTCCAACTGCTGATGCAAGGAGGAGTGTTGAAAATGCCTCAGCAACTGTTATGACGTTGGAGCAGAATTGAAGATAATCTGGAAATCTCTCCTACAGCTGGCTTTGGGAGAGGAAAAATAGGAGCAGAAGTAGCTAATTTAATTGATAAAATAGTTAGTTACAGTCCTAAGTTTAAGGCTACTGTTATGATTTATTTTCTGTTTATCTGTAGTTTGAATTCTTCAATTGATTAGTTCCTATATTTTAGGAGATTATGGATGAATTATATAGCAATTCAGTTAAGGTTTGATGTATTTAAACAATCCTAGAGACTCAATAAAACGTATCTGTGATTTGCCCCCATTTTGTGAATTCTCTCTGCTGTGTTTTACTTCTATTTTCTTAGTTATCACCAACAATGGTGCTCCAAATCCATGACATGATCCTGGAATCTTCCACATCCCATGCTGTGAAAGATAGATCCTCCTTCTTAGGGGGTAATCCGGTTAGGTGGCCACTTTTCCTACGACCCTTAAAAAAAGTTTTGATAAGCTGGGCCCATTGGAGATAATTTCTCCCATCTAGCCGATAGGATTGATGAACACTTGGTAGTTCTCCTCCTCCATTGGATACATCAACTGAACTGATGCCTCCAAAAGTCATGGTTTGGGTTGTTGTTTCTGAGATATCAGACATGGCTTCTGATTTGAGTAATAGGGTTTCAGCAGAGAATGGGTCTTAGAAGAAACAATGCAAGTTGTGAAAGATGAAGAAGAACCGATGAAGGAGCAATGGGTTATGCCATGAAGGCACTCGAATATGAAGAAACAAAACCGATGAAGGGATATGGTCTGTGCAATGAAGGCACTTGAAGAAAACTAAAATCGATGAAGGGGCTGCAGGCTGTATCAGGCTAAGATCAAGGCTCTGATACCATGTAGAATTCTTAGAGAAATATGCCTAAGGAATGAATAGGGAAGCCCATATATTCCCACACTGAATAAATGATACAAGCCACTTATTTAAATACACAAGCTACCAAAAAAATAGGAATTTAAAATACAAAAACAACATTTAAAATACAAACAAACAACAATAGATTAAAGAGAGAAATCTTCTCCTAAATCTTAGGAATAGATGTAGATTTATCTCCTCAATAATCTGCTGCATATCTCCTTATCTCATACTCCAAAAACATGACCATGCACGCACGCACACATGATCAATCCAATCTCACGATGCTCAACAAATATAATATTAAAAAAATATATCAATAAATCACTATAATTGTTCTTGATCCGTTTTCATATTTTGATAACGTTGTATAATGACATCATTATCAATTTCATTAAATATATCATTTTCAATATACACAACTAAACTGTCATTTAACCATTAATCTCTAATTCGAATGCGCAGCCAGATCTTGACAAGTTTCATGACAAAAAATGTTCTTTCTACTGTAGTAGTAGCAACAGGAAAAATTAATACTAGTGTCATAAGTCTGTAAACTAATGGATACACATCATTTTTCTTTGTCACTACCAACTTCTGTGCAAGATCACTAAGGCCCTGTAATCCTTCAAAAAAACTTTTGATTTAAATTTCGACTGCCCAAACATAGAGATTACAAAGACAAACTATGAGCAATGAGACCAAGAAAATTAGAAATCAAAAACACTTTTAATCCACTATCTGCATCATTTATTAACAAATCAAAATTAGAAAAATAAGCTAAATCACTTTTAATCTACTTTAGAGCCATCAAAATGTCAAAAAATAAATGAATTAAGAAGGGGATTTTATCTATAGTTAAGAAAAAATCTTCATTGAAACTAAGAAAATTGAAACCCATCTTCAATACTCCCTAACTTGTTAACAAAATTTGAGAGATAAAAAGAAAATGCCAAAGAAATTTGAGATATAAAGAGAAGGTAGAATGCAAATCGAAAAAAATAAAAATGGAGGAAGGGTTAGAGAATGTGAGAAAGGGGAGAGAGGATATTTAAGATGAATTACAATTATAAGTAAAATTACCATAATAACCTAAGCCTTCAAAAGTTTTTGAACCAAAAGATTGGGGGGGGGGGAATGTAAACTCAAAATAAATATAATAAATTTTCAAAAAACTTTGTCTGGGCAGGGGGCCAGCCACCCCCCGTGATGGATCTGCCACTTTGTGTGTGTGTGTGTGAAAGATCACCATAACCTACAGTTTAGACCATAAACAGAAGAGGGATCAAACTAGTATCCTCAAAAAGGTTTTTTTTTTTTTTTTCCATAATATGAGATATTCAGACCTTTGACCCAACAAATCCCCATGAACCCAAGTAAATCACCCCGTCCGCAAGAGTTAGACAAAACTCTAACATGTGGCAGGTAAAACCCTGCAGCAACCACAAAGGGCACATGGTGCCTACACAGATCCCATCACAAAGTGGCACATAGGGCCACACATTACCCCACCATGCATCGTGGCAAGAGTGGCCCCAATTGGAAAATGCCTTCCACTTGCAGTCAACAAGACTCGAGCTTGCACCAAACAACCCCAAAATTGCAACAAGGACCAACTAGAACAACCCTGAGAGATCTCAAACAAGTAATCATGCAGCAGAGGAAGGGGGTAAGATCGCTAACTCAAAACACATACGATTGCACCACTAAAGTGCCATAATGTGCATTACTAAAATTTCACATGACATGGAGGAGGATCAATCGGGACCAAGATAAGGAAACAAGAAAGGAAAAACGGAAAAAAATAATAATACTAAAAAAATAACGAAAAAAGTAATGTGGGTTCCTTGCTCAGTAGACTAACAAAAGTCTTGCCAGGATGTGGTAAGACTTGACCTACCATCATGCTTTACGAGTGCCACTTTCTCATCAGAAGGACCTACATATGGTGTTTATAGATCTAGAAAAGGCTTATGATAGAGTCCCTAGAGAAGTATTATGGAGGGTTTTAGAGAAGAAAGGAGTCCGAATAGCTTATATACAAGCCCTTAAGGACATGTATCATAGTGCAGAGACAAGGATCAGAACATGCGGAGGGGATACTGAACCGTTTAAAATTACAATAGGATTGTATCATGGTTCTGCACTAAGTCCATACTTATTTGCTTTAGTAATGGATGAACTCACTAAAGATATTCAGACAGAGGTGCCATGGTGTATGCTATTTGCAGACGACATAGTGTTGGTGGATGAAACAAAAGAAGGAGTGAACACTAAGCTTGAGTTATGGAGAAACAATTTAGAATCTAAGGGATTTAAATTAAGCAGAAAGAAAACAGAATATATGGAATGTAAATTTAGTAAGAATGCAAGAGTGGAGGATGTTATAATAAAATTGGAAGACCAAATCTTACAAAGAAAAGACAATTTTCGATATTTGGGATCAGTGATTCAAAAAGATGGAGAAATTCACCAGGATGTCACACATAGAATTAAGGCAGGTTGGCTAAAATGGAGAAATGCATCGGGGGTGTTATGTGATGGTAAAATCCCATTAAAATTGAAAGGAAAATTCTATAGGACAGCTATAAGACCAGTTTTATTGTACAGCTCAGAATGTTAGGCAGTCAAATACTAACATGAGCAAAAGACGAGCGTAGCGGAGATGAGGATGTTGAGATGGATGTGCGGCCATACAAAAAAAGATAAAATTAGAAATGAAGTTATTCGTAATAAGATAGGAGTAGTGCCAATAGAGGAGAATATGAGAGAGACTAGACTAAGATGGTTTGGTCATGTGAGAAGGAAACCAAGAGACACTCCTGTGAGAAGAGTTGATGAAATAGAACAATTAATCAAAAAAAAAGGTAGAGGCAAACCTAAGAAAACTTTGAGGGAGACATTAAAGTTTGATATGAAGTATATGGACCTCAATGAAGATATGACAAAAGACAGAAATACATGGAAGTCTAGAATTCATGTAACCGACCCCACATAGTGGGATAAAGGCTGGATATGTTGTTGTTGTTGTTGTTTAGGGAGCCAACAATAAGCTAGCAAAGAGAAGCTGACTAGGAACTATGGTAAGTTTTAAGCACACTAAGAATGCTACATAAATTCTAAACCACAGTCATCTCTGTCCATAGCCATATCTTATGTAAAACTATTACTTCTTATATCATGTTTAAGGGTTTCTTGACAAGTTTTCTTTGGTCTCCCTTCCTCCCTCTACAAACTTCATCCACTTCATCCTCTTGCCTCACCACACCAAGTGGGTCTATCAATCTTTTTCTCACACGGCCAAATGGTCTTAATCGTGATTCCGGCATCTTGTCTTCAAAAGGTGCCACTCCAACTTTTATTACATATGGGCAGAAACAGCTGGAAGGAAAAAGTACGCAAGTCAAATTCGAGAAGACTGCATTTATAGTCAACAAGCATTCAAGCAATCCTTTGCACATATCTTTCCCGCCTATGTCTAAGAGAGACTTTTCTGGTTGTGGATGTACTGAGGACTTACAGCAATCCAATTAAAGGTGCTTCACCATGTGCACGGTGTAAGGCAGCAGACAGCAGACACTATATGATGGAATTGTTCACAAACAAGTTCTATGGTGGAATAATTCCTATTTGCTTAGTATCAAACCAAGACTTGTGCTTCAAACAGTAAGAAGATACTTCTATTCGTATGTTCTCCATTTCTAGACTTAGATTTTGATGGAATGCAAGCTACAAAGGAAGAGAGAGTAAAAAGAATGAGGAAAAAAAGGGAGAAAACAAGAAAAACCGAAAAAGAATAATTTCTCTTCTCTTGTTTTAATTGACGAGTGTGGAAATAAAGGGAAGTGTAAGTATTTGTACCTTGAGGACGTACACCTTGATTTTCCTCCTAAACGTTCCCTCCAAAAAATGGAAAAGAACCTTTTGAAATATTTTATAAACCATGCCTTATCTCTTTTCTTTTCTCTCCTCACAAGCCACCCAAACAAGAAAAAAGGAAACTTTTCCTCCTATCCTTTTCTCTTCTATAACAATTGTAGCATAAGGGTTTTTGTTTAACTAGCTGAAGGGAGATAAGTGACATCATTGCTAGAATATTAATGCACAAAGAATTTCCCAGCCCTTTATGGGAGAAAAAATAGAAGAAGGAGGAGGATTAATCCTAGTAAATGGGGTCAGCTACATGGAGTCAGACTTTATAGGGAATGTGAAGTCACATAGGAGGATAAGAAAATAGAAAACCAGAACTATTTCTTAAAACTTGGACCTGCCTATGATCCTTGGTAGCTCAGAGTCTGTAAGGCTTTTGTCAGGAACCTCAGTTTTACTAAAAGATGCCTGTGTGTATTTGTTGGATGGAAAACGGATAAACAAGCTGCCTATTCTAGTGCTGGAATAATACTAATGAGTCTGATTCAAAATTTGCTCATATAGTTCAAATTCTAGACAACTGTTTATGGTTAATCATAAGAAAACATTTTCAACTCTGATAATTCTTCCAATCCTTGTGTCTCATGCATTGCTAGTATGTACCCTATTATTTCCACAATGACTCCATTTGCTCTTTGGCATCAACAGTTCTTCAGTTAATGATATTATCAAATCAGCCATACTAAGACAGTAATACACTTATCCATTGTTATACAGGCAGTAATCCAGGCTCCAATAAAATTGTGGAGCCATATCAGAGGCTTACTGTAGAAACAGTAATTATATAAGTTGAAGAGAGCCTCTGCCTGTCTCATTCCTGACTGTACCATCACCTTTTATACTTTCATACATGGAATCATGAAAGATAAAACTTATGATGACTTCTCATTGTCTTCTAATACAGATAACTCTTATAAAGCCTGCACATTTTTTTTAGAATGGTTGACGACAAGAGATGCACAAAGGTGACAAGGGTTTGTTTCCAGTTTCATGAAAGTAAATTATGTCAATAGACCAAAGCAATGTACCATTTATGTTATGCATTACCTTCTCAAAACCTTGGGACCCACCATAGTATGGATCAGGAACTTCACTTTCATCATGCTTCTTACAGAAGGAGCACATCAACCGAACCTGCAAGATCAACATATGTATAAAACAAACCATTAAAACTGTACTGCACCACCATAACATCATTGTACTAACCTTCTTATGTGCATCAGCAGGTAAATTCTCCCTTACATTCCACCTCTCCAGGGCTCTGAGTGTATCATCTGCATCCACCACCAACGTCCCAAACATTGTACAAATAACAAAAGTGATATTATATAGATAGCATAAACTAATGGCAGAGTGCGAAGGATTTCCAAAAATCTAAAGAGTAAATTACACTCTGCACCCTTGAGGTTTCATGAAATTACAATAGGTACCCCTACCCCCACATTCTGGACGTTACGCTGACCTCCCCTTGGTCAAAAAAAGGTAATACGTAGATTATCTGATATAACTTTTGAACAGAACAGTAACGGTACTTTATAAGTTTCGAAAAGTGAGGGGCACTCCCTTATTTACATAGAGCCTCAGGAGTGTCAGAGTGTAATTATCCAAAACCTAATACACCATCTTTATCTCAAGTCAACCCACCTCTGTTTTGCTTGTCCATAGCAAGAATAAGATCAAAATCTCTGAAATCAGAGGGTCGAATTGGCCTTGATATTGAAGTTATCTGGATTCCACGCTTCTTAGCAGCAGCCCTCATTCTTGGGTCTGCTTCATTACCCTTCCAAACAACAGGAAATTTGAAATAACCCAATATCAAATGACAAATAATAGAACACATGATTGATGAATCCTAGCAATAGTTAAATAGTAATGCGCATACATGTGTGTGTGTGTGTGTGTGTGTGTGTGTACCTCATGGTAATTGATGGTTCCTGCTGAATCAATCTTGAACTTGGAATCGAGCCTCTTTTATTGACCAAGTCAGTGAAGACGCCCTCAGCAGCTGGGCTTCTGCAGATGTTGCCAAGGCACACAAAGAGAACTGAGAAGGGTTTGGCTTCTGTGGTTGAAGCCATGGGAGATGTGATTGTGGGTCTTTTTCTTGGTCTTTGGGACTGAGGAGTATGTGATTTTTGCAGAGATGGGTGTTGTCTTCGAGGAGCAAAAATTGGTTATTGGGGTTTGGGAGAAGGAACTCTGACATAGTGAACACATGATCATTAATAAAAATAAATTTTAATTTCAATTTTTAAATTCAGATAATACCAAGTACCAACAATTCTATATATGGAATGGTGGCAGAAGGGTAAATATAGGACGATGGATGGCAATATCAATATGCTATAGTTAGTGTGCCCTCACCATGGTCCTTTGAAAATGGAATGATTGCATCAGTTTTTGGAATTCCAGGATCCAGCAGCACTGGATTGATTGAGTTGGTGAATTCTGATTGGTTTGCATTTTCTTATTTCTCAACATTCTCAAAATCTTAATATAGAATATACTTTGCTTCAAATAGCAGATTTACCCTGACGCTGTGATTTAAAGACTTGCATCAACCAGAAAAAATATTGGGACTCTTTTTACAGCCGTTAAATTCATAGAAATAACAATCATAAGTATTTATCTGCCTAGATTATTTATCCTTGCATTTGAATTTCTTCATGATGGATGTTAAATCCCAGTTCTAGAAGGGCAAAAGGTTTGGATTTCTTCATGATGGATGTAAAATCCCAGTCCTAGAAGGGCAAAAGGATTAGAGAATTCTTCAAGCAAATGACAACCAATTATTGCTTCTCAGCAATGTTTTTAAGTTCAAATCCTCAAGGAAATTGTTATGGTAAAACTCAAAAGCCTCCTCTTATAGGATTAATACCTCTCTGTACATTTCCTTGGTCTTCCAGGACAACAATTCAGTATTAATGTGTCATAATCTTTTACTTGCCAACACCAACTCTCCAAGTTACATGTATGCTACGATCGAGCTGCTATATATATATATATATGTATATATATATCAGATACAATAAGGATGAGAAATCTCATTACAAAAAAGAAGAAAGAAAAAACACCTTCCTCTCCAGCACCAACGTATTTCAAGCTAAAACATCTCAAACTCTTCTTGCTCACACTTGGAGCTCTCCTTGTTATGCAATGATATGTCGGCAGTGGCATTCCCAAAAGAACAGTTTGGCAGCTCTGGCGGCACAGCGCACCGTATCAGCGCCCAGTTCAGGCCCTCGAAAAACGAATGCTGCTTGATCTCGGCTGCTCCTTTCACAGAACCAAACCTGTTCTCGGGATCCTTTACCAACAGTCCACGGATCAAATCTCTAGCATGAGAGCTAACGATAGGGGTTGAAGGAAACTTGAGGCTGTGCGAAACAACATTTGACAATGTATCCTCATTTGCAGGACCCTTGAAGGGTGTCTTACCATAGACTAGCTCGTAGAGGAAGATCCCAAAAGTCCACCAATCAACAGCATTACCGTGGCCCTCACCTTTGATGATCTCGGGAGCCAAGTATTCATGGGTTCCTACAAAGGAGTTGGACCTGGCAGTGGTTGGCTCCACCACAAGCTGGGGCAGGGGGTTGACTTGGGCGGCAAGGTCAGCTTTAAGCTTTCGGGATTTTGATGCCGCGGATATGAGCCTAGGGGTGAAGCATGGGACTTGCCAAGATGGTTGGAGGCAGAAAGGGTGTATGCAGCTAGAATCAGTGCATGGACTCGATTCCCTTTTAGGGGACTCGGCAACTGGTGATGATTTGAGCAGTTTGGGATTAACAGCACATCTGAGTGACAAGTCAAAATCGGAAAGCATGATGTGGCCATCTTCTCGGACCAGAACATTTTCTGGTTTTAAATCTCTGTATACAACTCCAAGCATGTGTAGATATTCCAATGCCAGGAGCACTTCAGCAACATAAAACCTGCAAGAGATTGGACCAGGAAATATCATTCAGACGAGGGATCAAATAGATTGTGGATAAATTATGTCACATCTCCCCTTCAGAAAAACATTTAAGAAGCGTCTACAAAGAGCTGGACATTATACAGAAACACCCCGTTTCATCCAATGTCTGTCAACGAGGCAGACGAAAGAATTTCATGTCACAGCTTAAATTGATAGGAGAATCCTTTGCTTAATAACAAAAAATTGTAGTAAATTCATATAAATTGCAAGCACCAATACATTCAACAACAAAAGGCACAAGCCTTAATCCCACTAGCTCTAGTCAGCTTGAAAAATTCTAGACCTCCAACCATCTCTATCCATGACCATATCATATGTAAGGCCATTATACAGATTTTCTCCATTTCATCCACTCGCATCATGGGTGTATCTATCATTCTTTTTTTTCATATGTCCAACCATCTTAATCACATCTGGCATATCTTATCTTTAATGGCACCACTCTAACCTTATTATGTATAACCTTGTTTCTTATTTTGTCTTTTCTTGTATGGTCACATTATTGTAACATCTGCATCTTAATTAGGCTCATAATTTGGATGTGTTGGTACTTAACTACTCAACATTCTGACAATCTTATAGCTATCCAAATAAAAATTTTTTTGTAACTTTAAAGGGATTTTATAATCTCATAAAACACAAACACATTCTATTATAACATAACAGGTTTATACCATTTGAATAGCCTACGTAAGATTCACCTGAAACCGGAACATCTTCAACTTCCCATCATTCACTTTCTAGAGATATCACGCACTCCTAGTTGTACCAAATTCCACTCCATCAGTACCTGCTCCATCACCACTCTACTCCCAGACAGTGCCAATATACATCTTCCACACTATTTATAATATAAAAACACAGATTTTACTTGGTAAACAACTACTATTGGCAACACATACCACACTAACATTCACTAAATTGAAACATTGCCTCCCAGCACAATATTCACCACAGCCATTGCACTAGGAAACAAGGGTGGAAAGTATAATTCAAAAACCTAAGGGGTGTTCCCATAATCATGCAGATATAATCTCAACTAATTAAGGAGAGCAAAAGATAATATTGGTAAATGGTAATCCATCCATGACTAACATCAAGCTTTGAGGTTTAGATGAAGCACACAGATTCAGAATCAGGCATAAGTAATAGTCATTTCACATCACTCAAAGAGCATGAAACCGTTCCTGCACAACCCTAGTACTCATTCCATTGAATTTGAACTGATAAATGCTCTAGCAAGCTACAACCTGCTCATTATATCATGGTCCAATACACATGTAGAGAATTAATAAAACTACTGACACAAACAATGGGAAAAGAAAATAAAAAAGAAGACTCAAGAAAGGGGCAAGCAAACCAGAATGCCATTTTTGTTATGTGGGCAACCTAAACCATATAAGTTTTATGCTTTTCTTTGGGAAAATGTCAAATCAACTTAGATTTGCAAAGATAGCACATGAATCACATTTGAATGCTCACTTTATATCAGACTATCCTGGTTGGAATTGGTTCAGCAAGTGAGCCCAAAGTTTTCCAGATATCTCCCAACAAAAAAAAAAAAAAATGAAATTTGAGAAACAATGTTTTTTTTTCCCAAGACTTCTGTTTACACTTGTCTTATTTGCAGAAAAGGTGTAATTTCTCATTAAATTGGAGATGTTACATCCATGTGTTTAAGTATGCATCTTATCCATGCAAGATACTTCATTACAAACTGGGAAGAAAAGGAAAAAGTTATCAGTGATGAACCCCAACTTGAAATTACCTGGATGCTTGTTCAGAGAAACTCTTGTTAGGCTGCTTTTGCCGGAGAACATGCAGATCTCCACCTGGACAATATTCCATAACCAAGCACGAGAATTTATCTGTTACAAAATGAGCAAACAGTGTAGGGAGAAACGGATGATCCAGCATTTGCAATATCTCTCTTTCAGTTTGAGCCCTATGCATTTTCTTCCTGCTAGCCAAAAACTCATTGTCCATTATTTTCAAAGCAAATAGGCAGTTTGTGCCATTCAATTCAGCAAGGTAAACAGTTCCAATGTCCCCACTACCAAGTTTCTTGAGTAGCTTGAAGTGTCTCAACCCTATGCTCCCATGCTGCTTCTGAACATATCGAATTGCCTCCCACCTCAAGTCTTTTGACATGTGCGGTCGATAGCCACTGCGGCTATGCCCACTTAGAGTACTCTCTTCACTATTGCTTGTACCGCTACTGTACTCACCAATGCTACTCTTTGAGCTTTGAGAGAACTCCCCCTTTTCCCGTGATTTTGATCGTTCATCATATCTTGAAACTAAAGTTCTGGTTCTGGTGATACAATTTGAACTTGAAACTGGTTTACCAGGATTTGGACTGACTTCACCACCAACATTTGTAGTGCTCGATGCTATATTTGATTTCTCAATGTCCTTACTTCCATACTTTGTAGCACAATTGGTCCCCTGGCAAACCATTTTACTAGTGCTGGGACCAAAATCATTATCAACTTCGCCATCACATTGATTGGAGTTGCTTGGGATGGAAGTTGTGTCCTGATTTACTTTCTTTTTAACAGAGTTCTTTTTCCTGAAAACCGGTCTGATTATGTTTCGACTACTGCTTGCAGTTTTATGCAACTTGTCTTTTGCCTCCTTCTCTAGATCTGCCGTTTTAACTGGCACTTCAGCTGAGGTGACAACAGTCTCATCTAACACTGGCAGTTGTTCCCTAGGGTGAATGTCAGATGATGAATGTGCCAATATCGGCTTTCCATTTGACCCAAACTCTGCTGTTGAAGCATCATACCTACCATGAGAAGGCGAGGGAACAATCTCAACTTCTGGAGGCAATGAATTGGTCATTTTTTCCTTTGGTGTTGGTACATCCACCAAAAAAGTAGAAATGTGAGCATTTTGGTTTGGTTGTTCTGCCTCAGGTAATTTCCCAGATTCATTTGTCTTCTCAGAGAAATTTGATGAACTTTCTGGAACAAGGGAGATTTCCACAAAGTTACCTTTACTTTCATTAAGGGGGATACCAGATTCACTAGCTTCAACTTCCACTGCCCTATACAATCTCTTGATAGTTCCAGCTTCAGAGGCCCTTGACGAACCTGCTGTTTTTGATAACCGCTTCATAGCAGCCATCTCTGATGCTTGGGAGATGCATAAACCTCTCAATGCCTGCTTCAAACTCACAGACTCTGAAATTCCAATTGCAGAAGCTTGAGATGAACTGGGCCTCATTGGTCTTTTCATGGCACTCTTCAGCAGATTGTCTTTGTCTTTACCAACTTGTTGCAAGAGAGTCGATCTCCTACCAGAAGTTCTGACGTTTATTGCCTCAAAAAGTTGATTAATGTCATCCTCTATGGAACATATTTGTCCAGGCTTCAGCATAAGACGCTTTCTACTATGTTCATCCATTTTTGGTCTCGAGTCCAATTCTTCAATTGCTTCAACAATTTCAGAAGAACCCATATTTACTTGATGCATCTAGATGTTACAGATCATGGATTTAATGCTACTAACCCATTTGTTTACAAAAGCATTAAAGATAAACGAAACCCATAAACCAAAATCATGCCACGTATCATCCAATGTTGTCTGCAATCCGACCAAATCCCAAAATTGCAAGAGATACTGAGATCTCTAGTTTCCATCTAGCATTCACCATCCAGATGCTGCCAAAGCTGCAAAGTTTCAGACATTCTTAAGATCATTACAATTTAAAAAAAAAAAAAAATCATAGCTTAACATTTCCAAAATAAATAACTCATCCTATCTTCAAAAAATTTGGATAATCATAGAAAGCATTGGCACTCCCTGATCCATAAATCACCACAAACCAAATCAAAGCAAAAGAACAGAGGAAATTACCACAGCATAGAAATACTAGATATTTAAAAAAAAAAAAAAGAAGAAGGTAGTAAATAAGCAAGCTACTAACACAACAAAAGCCCCCACTTTATTGAATTAGTTAATCAAACTTCCAGTATATACTCAAAACTAAAGCCAGAAAATAGTACAAAGACTGAGAGGGGTAAAAAGAGAAGTTTCAAACAGTAGATAACAAATATCAATAGAAGTTCGATCAAATTAAATTCCTATACTTGGGAAGGGAGAAAAATAAAGATTCAAAATTAAACAGAAAAAAAAAAAGGCGAATAGAGGTTTGATCAAATCCAATTCCACAAAAAAAAATCATAAAATAGAATAAAACGGGTGGTTGGAAGAGGAGAGAATAAACAGAAATGAATCACTGACCTAAAACCAAGATCAGAACACCACCACCCAGAGAGCTGGGATTATGATCGTATGACAGTTCAACCAAGAGGTGCGTTTTCCTGGGGTGTTTGGGGAAAGGGAAATTACTGGGTAGGAGTGCGAGAAATTGAAAGAGGAAAGGTAAGACAGCACTGTTTAGGGCTCCAGAGAGAGAGAGAGAGAGAGGCGGTGATGTTTTTTGGGGGGTTGAATGAAGAAAGAGAGAAAGAAAAGAGAAGTTGAAAATGGGCAGCTGCAAATCACGAGAAATCCCACTGTTGCTTTGCTCCGCCTCTCTAAATTGGCGGAAAAAGAAAAGTTTTCTGAGAGAGAGAGAGAGAGTGAGAGGTTTAAGGGTGTAGCTTACTAGTAGTCTCGTAGGGGTTAAGGTGGGACAAATGCTACATAGTATTATTGGTTGTGGGTAGTCGTTGGGCTGTCCGTCTGGCGACTGGAGCTGACCTCGAATTGAAGCTAACATTCACTCATGGTCATTGGCCATGGTGTACTTCACCCTTCATTTTCCTTCCTTTCCATGTATACCATAGTTTCCAAGTTTGCTGGGTGATGGGAAACTGACCATCTTCCTTCCCTCTACCAACTTGTATTTTCCTGGTAACGTCTCGTCCTTGAATTGCTTTATAATCTTCAAATTTGACTAAATTATTATAGCATGTGTATGGGAGTCTTGTGTAATGTGAATTTAATGTGATGAGCTAATTTGATATATAATATAACTTTTGAAAATTTGATAAGAGGTAGGCAGCTGTTGAATGAGGAGGAGGGGTGGTGCTTTCTGTATTTATCTAATTTTTTACTAAATTTTAGAGGTATTGAGTGTAATTATAAACAATATCTGTTTTATTTAATTGATTTCTAATTTGAGAAGTTGTTTAAAAAAATAAAAAAAACACACGACAAAAGGCTTGATTTAGCCAATCTTGTTAAATCAGGCATGGGGTTGGTTTTATGATAAAGAAACTTTGGAAATAATAATATTTTATTTGGGTTGTAGTTTTTTGTTTAAACGTAACATTGCTTTATGCGGTAATTATGTGATTTGATTAGACGTTTAATTAAAGAAAGAGCAAAGAAAGAAAAGTGACGTCTCTGTGGTGGTGGTGGTGATAGTGGTGGTGGTAATTTTCCTAAGATTCAAAAACCTAAAACAAAGCAAACAAACATGAAAAGATTGACGCATCGGCAGCTCATGTAATTCCAGATTTCGTCACGGCAAAAGGTTAGTCTGAATTGTCGACTTCGTTCATGTAAATTAATTAATGGCTGCTTTACTCTGTTGGACAGCACCACCAGCCATGCATGTATACTTGTGCATGTAAAGCCGAGACGTCCATAATTTATAATAATGAAAGGCAACACCACATGATAGATTTCTCCAAGAAATTGATGTCCAAATTTTTAAAAAAATAATAAAAAAACAAGCATTTGCATTCGTAAAGTCAAAAGGGTTTCTAGCTGATAACTTCGAAATCTCAGAAGATGACAAGATTGATCATGTTTCCTATATTTGATAATCACCAATATATGAATTCTTACCTTATGTTAGGATAAGTTATTGATTATAGAGAATTATTTTATCTTTTTGAGATTATATTTGTGTATATAATTGAAATAAATACTACTTAGTATAAAACACAACCAACTTTTGACAATACTACGGTATTTGTGAAAAACTTATAAAGAATTTTTTTACGTAGTTAGCACAGTTTAGTCTTAAGTAAAAGACATGTTAATAAACAACAATCTCTTATTGGTATAAGTTAATGATTAATAAATTATGAGTTATAAATAAAAAAAATTACTCTCCTTCCAACGAAAGTCATTTATGTTCCATTGACTGAAATGAACAAGACTTAGTATAGAATATAATTAACTTTGACCTCATCGCTATTGATAGACAAAGAGTTTGTGATTAAGTTCGCTAACTTTTAAGAAGATACAAAGAATAAATTTTGAGTTTTTTTTTTTTTCTCCTCTTCAACCTAACAATATTAACCAATCACGTCATTCCACTTAAAAAATAAATGGGTCAAAATTCATTTATAAATCATTAGCTTATCAAGCAATTGTCTCAAGAGGACTTGTCATTGGAATAGGCATGTTGCAACATTTTAGTCATTTCTGATCCAGCACAAAGAGCTGTTGGGATGTGATTAAAAGCAGGAAGGTGGTTGGAAGGGGGCATGACAATTGACCAATTTCATATTTGGTTGGTATTGATGTTAAATCAGTAATTAAGTTTGCATAAGCTTCCTTTTTCAACTTTAATGGTTCCTTAAAGTTCAACCCACTGCCATATGTTTGTGGAAAATATTTGTCAACAAGACTTGATTAACGTGTTTTTATCGGTGGTGGCAGTATTTGGTGAAGCCATTGAATCACATTCACTATTTTGACTTATTGCCATCTTGTGAAGGCAATAAGTAACACATTTTGAACATCACATGGGCATTGGTTGAGCTCTAAATTGCCTATGATATATATGGTCTCATTTAATATGGTGGGTTACAATTGTTTAATTCACCTATTTTATGACTATTTCAACCAACATTTCTTGCTTTTATAATTTTTGTTTTATTTTTGCGTTTTGAGAGATTAAAAAATTGTTAAAGTTACTTCCAATGAAAATAACTTGGTGATATGTTACCAGAATTTAAGATTTTTTTTTTATTTTGAAAAGTTAATATGAGGTTATGCCTAATAAAAATTATTTGATACTTAAGGTATTCATGTAACTTTGAAATAGAACTTAAAAGAGAAAAACATAATGAATTATCGCTGCTGATATTGTTCATAAGTGAGCAATTAATTACCCAACTAAGTGAATAATTATTTTTTATTATAATCAATTATGACAACTCGAATACAATCGTATTATCTATCAATCATTGATTTTTGTAGGACATAGGTCAAGTGATTTGATCATAATAAATTGGAATCCGTACTAATAAGTCGTAAATTCGATTTATTCCTCTATGCAGTGAGATAAACTCTTCACTTACGATTTACGTCATCTATTGAAATTGATGGCACGAACGGTGAGAGAACACGTAAAAGTAGTAATCCCAAATCATTGAATAGGAATTCACATAAAATATTCTATTTATTCCTGAAACAACTTATTAATGTTTTATTTTCATCCAATCTATAAATCCCAAGTAATTTTTTTAGTAATGGAATTGAGCAAATGGTGAAAATATTTTATGGGGATAGCAAATTCTTAAGGTCAACTGCTCTAATTCTAAGGGCATTACTTTCATTATTTTTTGTGACTATGTGACGTTTTAATCATATAATTTACGAACTTAATAATTGGGCGAGAGTCCAATATACAGATATGGAGACACACCCTAACCAACATACTTACCTTATTGAATAACAATCAAAGAGACTCATGGAAAATTTTTCCCCATGAAAAAAGAAAAAATTTGCGAACCCATCGGCTGACTGCATTTCCCTGCGTATTCTTGATGAATTGGAGTACAACATCCAAGTGGTCCGTCATGGCCCAATTATTATTAACAGTCGTGGATAATTGGGCCCCCAACCGGCTGATTTGGCCCAGCCATCATGCTCGTATTTATTTTGAATTTATACACAGCTTGTTTCTTCTTCATCCCTACACCTGGGTGGTGTGAGTGAAAATTTTAGAATCTTTTATGGTTACGTTTTTTTTAAGTTATTTTTAATTTTTAATTTTTTATTTTTTAAAATAATAATAATGCATTCTCTTTAGTGTTTTTTAAAAATGAATTTTCGAAAACGAAATTAAAATAAACTCTAAACTCAAAACACATTTATTTATTTATTTATTTATTCATATTTTATTATTATAATAGAAAAAAATATTACAAAATTCATTAACTTTAAAATATATATATTTTTAATAATATATTAACATTAAATATTTCTAATTTACTAAATAATCAAATTTATTGAATAAAATATCATTAAAAAATTATTTTCAAAATTTCAAAGAAAATGTATTTTCTAATTTTTTATTTTGAGAAATAATTTTTCAAAATGATAAAAATAACACGTTTTCAATTTTTTAAAAATAGACAACCAAAATAGAAAATTAAAAATTAAAAAGTAAAAAGAATACAGCTTAAGATATTCTTAGCATTCTAATAGGAAATATTGAAGAAAAATTAAGGCAAACAACGTGTGATTTTTTGAATTATTCGTCTTCAGGTCTTGTTGTTTTTTTTTTTTTTGAAAGAAATGAAAACGAGAATAAGAATAAGAATAAAATATATATTTTTTGTTAAATTTATTTTGTTTAAAGTAGATACGACAATATTTTAATGTTATTTAATTTAAAATTTCAAACAATTTTTGTAATGTTAACTAATTCAAAATAATAATAAATTAAAGTAGATGGCTAGAGTTTTGATTTATGTTCGTAATTTCTAAATGAGAAATTTGTGATTATATTGTAAATTTCATAGAATGGCTCGTTATTTCATCCATTTTCAAAAAGAATTTTGTTAAAATAATTATTAACTTATAATTGTAAATTTTTAACGAGATTCAATAAAGTGTCAGATTTTAATATTATAAATTTCATTTACAAGATTGCTATTAAGTTTCTTATTTGATAATTAGTCAACTCTTTCTACAAAAATATCATTTTTCGTATGCTTTTAATCATTTGTATCACAAACAAGAGCAACAATAATATAATATATTAAACTTTAATAGTTGTTTTTATCTATAAAATTATATTCTATAAAGTCTTTTTAACTCATATCATGCTAAATTTTTGTCTTTTGCTACCTCACTTATTAAATACTTGTTCCTTCAATTTAAGACGAGTTTATCTTCGATGTATATGTTATTCTTAACTTTAATACAAATAATCTTAATTTTAAATTTATAATTTTGTTATGTAATTACAAATGTATGTTAATATTCTCACCTCCATCCCACTAAGTTAACCCCTCTTATCACAGCAGGGAAGAAACAAAGATGAATCCCAAAAAGGCAAGGCAAATGAGGGGGGGGGGGGGGGGAAATTAGCATCTTGTCTCTGCATTGGATCATGTTATATATGGTGCCAAAGATTTTTGGCAGCTCTTTTTAAAATGAAATTCAAAAGAATGATAAGATGCCACTCAAAACCCAGAGAAAGGATCAAAATTCACATAATGATTAGTCAAATGGAAATGGGAGACTTCCAGTTCCATCCACACAGCATCGCATTTGTGTAGTAGAATGAGACAATGATAAAAGCACTATAACAAATCATTGCAGCCAAGGAGACAGTAGCTTTTACAGCATCAAAGTAAGCCCAAAAGCAAACAGTTTTAACCTTTTACTTGATTGTTTGAGGAGTGCTCTGGAGCCTAATTGCTGCTGCTGCTGCCGCTGCCGCTGCTGCATCATTCATTTCATTTTCATTTATTCGCCCTTAAAAGGAAGGCATTTTTCGAAAGCTTCTTTCTTTTGCCACCATACCGTGCTTTCCTTACATTGCGCCCCCTTTTTTTTCCAGCTTTTCGACTTGCGCAGCTGGCCTTTCGCCTACCTCTGATGCTTACGCCTGCAGGACCACGGTGACCTCGTCCGCAGATGCTCCCAAGTTTGGCTCCATTCAAATTCGTTTGTTCTATATTTAGGACACGATAAGTTTATGTTTGATCCTTCATCGGGTGGGTGGCTCATATGCTTAACAAAGCTTTGCTTTCAACACTACTTATCCTTGTTCTTAAAATAAAAATTAACTTAGAAGGGAAACTTTGGCAAAAAGATATCAAAATAAAATTCCAATAAAATATATTATATCTATATTTGGATTTATATTTATTTTTAAATAAAAAGATTATCTTTACTTAAAAAATTCAAACAAAATTTCTAAACATAAAAACGCATACATTTAATATCTTTATCTAGTCTAGTAGGATCTATAATAACATTCTCTTACATTTAAAAAGTTTTGGCTAAATACATATTTTTATCCCTATATTTTCAAAAAATTTTCCCATGCCCACAAACTTTTGATTGTTTTCATTGCACCCCTATGAAGTATGCATTTTTAAGTTAATTGCATACTTCATTTAGATAATGCAAGACACACGAGCTAAAATACTTAAATTATCCATCGTGTGTGTTATCTTTGAGACAACTTCTTTCTTCAGTGATCGATGATGAGGTAAGAGAAAATGCAGAGACTATCATCAACAATGGTAAAAGGTGGAAGACGAAAACGTTAGTAGTAGTAAGTTGAGAAAAACGGAAGGCAAAGACATCAACAATGGCAAAAGGCGAAGGCATCAATAGTGGCAAAAAATTGTTTTTCAACTATCATCAATCGGAGAAGAGAAAAGATGAATAGGTGAAATTGATCGACTATCGTCTCTTCACCTTTTCATCTTCCATCTTCCTTGACCAACAATGATCCACAAATGACCTTGCCTATTTGTTTTTTTCCCTTTCTTGACCGATGATAGCCTACAAACAACTTTGCATTTTTACCTTCCATCTTCCTCAACCAACTATGCATTTTCCACCACCATTGACACTTTCACCTTTCATTTTTAGCCATCACCAACGATGGCCTCTACATCTTTTCTTGTCTCTTAGTCGGCTGCTAAAGAAAGTTTTAGCAAATATGGTGGTCAGTTTGCACGTGAATGAAAGGTAATTTGAATATTTTAGCATGCATGTGTTGTATTCTCTAATAAAGGTGTGCAATTAACTCGAACTATATATATAGTTTAAGGGTGTAATCAAAATAACTAAAAGTTTAATTGGGACACATGAAAAAAAAAAATGTGAAAGTATAAGAATAAAAATATATTTTTGGTCAAAAAATATTCCATAAGATTTATGTACACATACACATAAAAACACTCCAAGAATGGCTTGGCTTGGGTTCAGAAGTTGGGCCCAATGCCCTATCACCCGGGGTGGCCCAAATTGAAATTGCAATGCTTGCTTGGACCCTTTTAGTTCACTAAAGCCACAAGCCCCCCAAGCGAAATTGCACCAATTAGACTACGAGGTTGACATCCCGTCTCTCTGTCCAAACCTAAAAAAGTTAAATTTTATTTCTATCCTTAATTCAGCTATTAGCAGGCTATTATTGACCAAGTTTATTTTACTTTAAATTTGATCAGATATCCAGTGCTTTTGGTTCAATTGATCTGAAATAGATAGAGAATATTAAATAAAAAATTATATCTAAACATATTTAATATGTGAGGCCGTTTGTGAGAGATAACTTTATGTCTTAAGTTTTTATTGTGATTCAAATTAATTGATTTATAAAATAAAGGGTTATTATTTTCTTAGTTAAGATGGTTGACACATGGCACTTATATGATGATTAAAATGTTGATTCATTTTGATCATTGATCTTCTCTATTAAACCTTTGATCTAAACGGTTGTTATGATTTGCCCATTTCATCTTTCAATCGAGCAATAAGATTGAGATTAGTACACGAATGAAATCTTCAAGAACTAAATCCTAACTCTTTATCGTTTGTATCAATTATTCATTTGAAATGTACACTTGATTGTTAGAGTGAGAAGTTATGGAGATTGAAGGGTGAGTGCTGGGAATAATTCAGTTATTCGAGCTTTCTAGTCGGGTGTCTTCGTCAATTTTGATACTGTAAGTAGATTTTGATTTTTTGTTGATTTCTCCATAATCGTTGTTATAATTCAATTGTTCTATTTATTAGTAGATTGATTAGGGTGAAGTCCTATAGTGAGTATGATCATTTTGATCCAAATACATAAATTGGTATTGTTAACTTTTCTATTTTTTTTTATTTGTGTTCTATTGTTGGTGTGTTTTATTTCACACATATTACATTATGAATAAATGTCATTCATAGCGAAATAGCATATGCAATGCATGTGTAAATAAATAAAAAAAATCATTGTATGCTAATCAAGGGGCATAAAAATTGTTCACACCAAAAGATGTGAGAATATTCCAACTTATAATATCATGTTTGTCAAAAGATATAAGAAAGAAAAAGGGCCATTCCTCGATCCAAAATCCATAAGAACTGACTGCCGTCGGGCCCCTATATGGGCCGAGCCCAGCCCAATTTTGTAGTAATCTTTAACAATTTAAAGCACATAGCATGTGGAGTGGACTGGAAGTCGATGCCATTCAACATAAGCATTAAGATTAGAAATTTTATATGTAAGCTAAAAGGAAGACAATTTAGAATTGCCTCAGATTATATTAATTAATTGTGCACGCTTAACAAGTTTAGTTAATCTTCATTCAAAAGTTGACAATTACAAATTTTCATGGGTAATATAAATAAAATAAAGGCAAACTAAAAATGTCCCATAAAGTAGCAGCGCATACAATATACCCTATAACCAAAATTTGGCCTCAATTAGAGAATCAATGTTTGGTTGACCAAAAAAAATAGAGAAAAACCCAAGAAAGGGAAGAAAGTTGCCGTTTACTGGTCTCCATGTGTTGTCAAAAAAGTATAGAAAAAGAACGTTGCAAAGTTGATGGGTACCAACTTGTTGACTTTGAAACTAATTAAAAGGGTCTCAATAATTTTGGTAGGATGAAGGGCAAACTGCATTGTTTCTTCTGCTAATGATGACAATTATGAGGAGGCCATTACGCTTTCCATCCGCTAGCAATCATCCGCGGCTTTGTGGCACAAATTATGCATCCAACTTCTGACGCCATTTCGAAACTTGATGAGAGAGAGTAAATTAAGCAACCAATTAGGGGAATGGACAGTAAGAACCAATTAGCGCACACGTGATGCGTCCCATCCCATTGCATTATTGCATGGTAGCTTCCACTTCCAGCCTATCTATTTCCAATTGGATCTGTATCCATCCAATCCATACAGTAACATTAACAATTCAAGCAAGAAAGAAAATATATGGTGACAGAAGTCAATCCGGCCGGGTGGTAATTAATTTGCTGCTGTTAATTTGGTGATTTTTGTTATTATTAGCAACTATATATATCTTCTCAATTCCTTTTCTCTTGCCCCTAATTAGTACTTGTTAAATCTTGTGTTTCATTTTTTATTGATACTAATCTTATTCATATCTTATTCTTTAGAGAGAATTGCTAAAAATAACGATTCACTTTTTAGTCATGAGAATGACAACAACTAACAATGTATCCTAGTTAAAGGAAACTAATCTCGTACTAATACTAATTATATATATATAGGGGTGGCTACTAACTGTTTCGAAATTAATTAGTGGTTCTTGAAGAGACAGGAATATTGGGATGAGGCAATGGGTGGCCTGTCATCTTCATGTTAAGGAGCAATAGAGAAGACTTTTGTTGGACATTGTAATAAATAGACAAAGCAGTTCAATCCATGCAGAAAGAAAGAAAGAAAAAAAAGGTAACATTACATTAGGAGTGGGAGTCTGAGATAATTGAAGTCAAGAAAACACGATTTTGTTGTTTATTTGATGGGGACAGAGAGAGCCATTTGATCCACAAATCACAAACACGAGAGTCCAAATGTGTGCAGTTTTTGATATTTGAACCACAAAAATTGTCTTTAACAATGGCCAAACTCTTTGTAGTCAATTGGCTTGCTGTTAACATTTGTGACCACATGGGATTTTTTTTGACTTTTAGCACCAAATTTAACACATGCCTATTTATCCTATTCTTGGCCGTATTTGGGTTTTAGAATTATTTTTTATTTAAAAATTTGACTGGCCACTTATTAAAAAATTTGTTTTTTTAACTCATTAAATAGATGAGAAGAGATTCAAAAATGAGTTATACTCGTATATTTAACTTTAGTTAAGAATTATAAGCGGACTACTAAATAACTCTCACATAGCATTTAAATTTAAAAATCACCACACTACATAGATTTTTTGTGTATTGATTGAATCATTCATCTCATAAATAGTTATACTCGTTCTATTATACTATCATTCTTGATAATTTAAAAGAAATTATATAATTTATTTTTTTAAAATAAAATACAAAAATCTGACTTAATTATTCATACCCCTAATGCCACCTTAATTATTCATATAAACTAAAGAATGTGTGCTTTGTGCCTCGACACACTCCACTAATTTTATATCCTACTAAGACGTGATATGGAACCTAAAACGAAACAAAACATAACAAAGCGTGGAGTTGAACTTACACTGTTCGACTTACAAAAGAATATTTATGGCCCTCCTACCATGAAGTTAGCATCATCTCAGGTGGCATTTGACCCCATAAAGGGGGACTGTGTAGGCTTATCGAATTGGCCATTCCATTGCACTGCCACTGGATGTTCAATTAATTTACTTAAATGATGGATCATCTACCAACTACCAACTGCATGCCCAACGCAAGTTGTTGTATCTTTCACATGGGTGGTGTAGATTAATTAGGGCTAGTTGTTGTATCTTTCACATGGGTGGTGTAGATTAATTAGGGCTAGTTGTTGTATCTTTTACATGGGTGCTTGCAGTAAAGTCCTGCGACACTGTTCCTACTTTAATTCTTTATTGCCCTATTTTCACATACCACCCCCCCTTCATTTATGTCCTAAACGGGGATAACAAAGGTTTAATCAATAATATATGAACGATGATGCCTTCTTCGGTCCAATTTAGATACCCGAATTTATAGTTCCACTGAAAAAAAATATGTCGAAAATGCAATTGCTTTGGTTTAACAGTATAATTATTGTTACAAGTTAAAACCAAAATAGCAGTGTTTTGAGACATTTTATCTATCAAGTCGGATTATAAATTCGGCAGCCTAAATGGGACTAAATATAATTTATTCGATTGTATAATATATATGGTCTTCGCCGAATCCACCGTTTGCTCAGTTTGGGCCCCTCGACGGCCCAAATCTACCTTTCCGGCCCATCAGCCGATATCCTTCAAAACCACTATCTGTCTGTGTGTCCCCTTTCTCCATTCACTTTTTGCTCATCTCTCCCTCTCCCTCTCCCTCAAACACAATCGCATCAAAATATGGAGCCATGGTTGGACGACCTCACCGACGACTTACAGAGCATGAGCTTCAACTCCACCACTACGACCACCGCAACCGACATCCACCGCAGCACCAGCTCCGGTTCCGAGACCACCTGGACGGCAGCCTCCGCCGTCACCACCACTTCCAAGCCCCACGCTCCCTCCGGCGACCCCTGCTGGGACGCTATCCGGCGCGCAAGATTGGAATCCTCCTCAGGCCAACTCTCCCTCTCCGACGTACGATTCCTCCTCCGCCTCGGCTCCGGCGACATCGGCTCCGTCTACCTTGCCGAGCTCAAGTGCGCCGCCAACTCCGGCGCGCTCTTCGCCGCCAAGGTCATGGACAAGAAGGAGCTCGCGAGCCGTAACAAGGAAGGCCGCGCGAGGACAGAAAAGGAAATCCTCGAAATGCTGGATCACCCGTTCCTGCCCTCCCTCTACGCGTCGCTCGACTCCCCCAAGTGGTCGTGCCTCTTGACGGAGTTCTGCCCCGGCGGCGACCTCCACGTCCTCCGGCAACGCCAGCCCGGCAAACGCTTCCCCGATTCCGCCGTCAGGTGCGCACGTTATCCCAATCAAATCACAAAAACACCGCCATTTATGATTCGTATCATCGATTTTTCGTGTTTACATGGAATGAATGATTGGGTGTTTCGAGGCGTAGTTTCAACCTTCAATCACAGCTCAGATGGCGACGACAGTGATGAAGCATGATGGGGGGGCCACCACCTGGCGGAGATCAGTGGCTGTCAGCCGTGGGACCCACCGGCTCTCGCTGTCACTCGTTGCATCTGAAGTTTAAACTTCTACGGGATCCTCATTTTTACGGTGTGCCTTAGTCGCACCGGAACGCTTCCCTCTGCTTGGATCAGTGAAAAAGTGAAGAGTAAGATTTCGGGTCGCGATCGCACGTGCTCGGGTCCACGTAAGCTCGACGGATTCACTCCACAGTTCACAGTAGTCCAAAGTCAAACCACTTCGTTTTCGCTTCTCACCCAATAGAATTATGACTCGTCCTTTTAACTGAAGGCCATATTCTCCTCCGAATTACAATAATGCCACAAAGTCAACCATTTTTTGTGGCAAGTTACCACCGTTGGGTGAGCCATTGATTGGGTTTTGATGGCACAGTTGGGGTTGATTGGCCTTTGATGCGTTTGCTTGATTACCGATTCTTTCATTATTGTAATGAAATACGTCGTGGGTTGGCCCCCCTCTTGTTATGGTATGGAAACAGGGGAGGGTAGTTTGGGCTTTTCAGCGATGCCCGAAATCCAGTGCCCGTGGGGTTCCGTTAAGGGCCGTTAGCTACTTTGCGGGAATTCTGGGATCCTTTTCCAAACTTGAGAATAAGAATACTTTCCTTCGCAGCCCCTATATTTATCCTTGCATCCTTTAGATGGCATCCATTGAGTTGGGACATTAATTAAAGTGCAGGGCAAAAAGTAGAGATACGAGGAAAAAGCGAAAGATAAGAGGGAATATGCCAAAATATGGGGATAGAAGGGATAGAAGGCCGATTCTTTTCCACTCCCCCACTTTGCATTGGAAGTTGTTTCGGGGCTCTATGCGATTCCCATGGAATAAATAAAGCTCTATTTCCGGATTAATTAAATTAAAGTCTGCATATATATATATATAGACCTCTATTTCTATAATTTAGATATATCAAGCATGTGGCAATGAATTCATCGTAGCCATATATATGGTTAGTCTGGCAAAAGCCACCTTTAGAGGTAGTTGCTTCCACTAAATTAATTAATAATTTGGGGAAGAAAAGTTGGTATTTCCGCTCCATTACCCAACTCTCAGCTTTTGCTTGCAAGCAAATGATATGTCACCGATGAGGCAATGACCACCTCTAGCGTAGGCCCCCATGCCTCGTTATGTGAGCATTTCTCCCAATTATTTTATTGGGCTCGGGGCCATTTTACAATTGCATTATGTATTTTCAAAACAATTATTTATTTATAACCCTAATATATGATGAACTCGTATTGACTGATTCAAACTAGAAACAAAGTAAGACGAAATGTGATTTGTGATTTTTAATTTGTCGCATACTAAGTGCACGTTGCATGTCACAGTGTTGATTTGAGTTTTCAATTATCGTTTTGAATGAATGCAGGTTTTACGCATCGGAGGTGGTGGTGGCACTAGAATACGTACACATGATGGGAATAGTTTACCGCGATCTGAAGCCCGAAAACGTGTTAGTCCGATCGGACGGCCACATCATGCTCACTGACTTTGACCTTTCCTTGAAGTGTGATTCCTCCGCGTCAACGGCCCAGATAATCTCAGACCAGAATCCGCCTCCACCGCCGCCGCCGACCGAGTTCACGGCCGATCCGCCGCCTTTCACGTCCTCCTCATGCATTCTCCCCAACTGCATTGTCCCCGCCGTCTCATGCTTCCACCCCAAGCGCAAGCGCAAAAAGAAGCCCGGCCACCACGGCGGCCCCGAGTTCGTGGCGGAGCCGATCGACGTCCGCTCGATGTCGTTCGTCGGGACCCATGAATACCTGGCGCCGGAGATCGTATCCGGCGAGGGCCATGGCAGCGCCGTCGACTGGTGGACGCTGGGGATATTTATATTCGAGTTGCTGTACGGAGTCACGCCGTTTAAGGGGCTGGACAACGAGCTGACCCTGGCTAATATAGTGGCTCGAGCGCTCGAGTTTCCGAAAGAGCCGATGATCCCGGCCGCCGCCAAGGACCTGATATCGCAGCTTCTGGCGAAGGATCCGGCGAGGCGGATGGGATCCACCATGGGCGCGTCGGCGATCAAGCACCACCCCCTCTTCCATGGGGTGAATTGGGCTCTTCTCCGATGTACATCCCCGCCTTACGTTCCCCCGCCGTTTAGCCGGGACGTTGTCTCCGACGAGAGTTCCCCGGAAACTCCGGTGGAGTATTACTAATCAATGTGGATACTGAATTTTTGAATTTTCAAGTGACAGTCATACGATTTTTCTTTCTTCCTCCTCCTAGCAGAATACATTTTTGACCCGTGCGTGGACCACGTGGGCGTGTTCATGCGGGCTACTTGTTCGAGAAAATGCCCCATTGGCCATTGGTTGTTAGCTGCTACGAAAGAAATTCACTGATTATTTCTGTCTCTTTGTATCATTTTGCCATCGTTTGATTGCCTGCCATACGCGGCGTCTACTTCAGCGTTATTATTAGGTTTAACTAAAAGGGAAGTCCGAGAAAAAGTCTAGAATTGAAGATTGTTAGAAAATAGTATCAAGTAATAGCGGCCAAAGATCTGCTTAACAAACAAGTTTTATTAAAGATGGGCATTTCTCATGTAATTAAAGTTTAATTTTTTTAAGACCGATCGCTCATTTAGTTTTAAGACAAGACGAGATAAGTTTGATTATATATGTTAAAAAAAATAAAAAGAATCATAAAATTATCAAGTTAGGAACAAAAAAAAGAAAAACTTTTATATTTTAGTTTTCCATGTGTCTAATCCCTCCTGTTATCTTCTAAAAAAAGTTTTAACATAACCACGTGAAGTGTATCATAGGCATGTTAATGTGTTAGATTGTGCAACACTTTTGATGATTCCGATATAATAGTTCTTACAAGACGTCTTAACTTTATAATTGCCTATATACTTAATAAATTTATTAAACTCATATCCAAAGATTATGATTGTGAGTTCTGACAAGCGGATGTGAACGGACAACGGCATAATTGTTGGGAAAGATGAGGATAGGTGAAGATGGGATGGGGAAATGTTCGCTCTCTAGCAAGAAAGTCCAAAGGAGGTGGGTGTTCAATCCGCGTTGGTGCAATGGCAAATTCGCTGTCAGCTTCTTCGGTCCATTAAGGCAGGCCCCATATGTGTGTGTATACGTTAATAGAGAGACAGTCGATGCATGGCGGCGTCGGCATCATCGGATCCCGACAATGCGGATGTAAACAAATGATAGCAACCAATCAACAAGAGAGGAGAGGCCGCGAAGCCGCTGGCTGGCACGGCCATGGGGCTGGCTGTTGGCAAGAGGGTGCGGCCGGGGAGCGAGGCTGGAGCAACCCGACACTGACCACACCACCCCCGCGTCGTAAAGAAGCTATTTTGTGCGTTGAAAGTATTATATTAGTAAGAGTTTTTGTTTTTTTGTTTAATTAATAATTGATTATGTTATTTTTTTTTTATTAATGTGATGCCAAATAATTTTTAAATTCAATAGGGTGAGTGGTGGGGAGAAAGGGTTGTTTTTGTTTGTTGGGTGGATGGAGCCCGCCCATGTGAATTGTTTGCTTGATGGTGAGGAAAGTGGGGCTCTGTGGGACTAAGTGTTTATTGATATCTTATGATGCACCCTACTAACTTGTTTATTGTGTTGGACAATGGACAGTTTGATCTAAGGACGCATATTTGGTGTCCCCACCTATGAAATTATGCATTAATTATCTGGTAGGTGTACGAGAAAATTAAAATTTAAAACTATAAATATAATATTTATCAAAAAAGTGTTACTAAAAGTGATATTATCTTGCAATGGATGGTGCACAAAGATTACGTGTAATTAATGGAGAATGAATTGGACTAATCCTCAAGACAGTTACTGGTTGGAAATCGTTCGTTGTCTATTAGTTGGGAGTATGTCCGAAAGGGCTCTATCATATCTAAGATAGAAAAAATTTCAAATTAATTTTATGGAAGGGAATGAAGGCTTCAGTGCATTCTTTTTATCCTGATAGTTTAGTTTTATCGTTATGTAGTGCTTTTAAACATATAAAATTAGGATAATCAAGTCAAGATCTTAAGATTTTGAATGTCTTTAGTCTTATGGGGGCATAATTTAGACATCCCTTATTTGGCATCAGCATTATTAATATTTTATACCAATTATCATAATCTCAGACTATTAAGAGATTAATATACCTGGAAGTTGGTGGTTTGTGTATGTTGTGTGAGTTCGTTCTACGCCTTTGCGTGTCAGTGAGCCTATGAAAGTAACATTGCCAAGGTGTAATTTGTTGCCAAGGTGTTTTTTGTTCTTGTTAATGTTGTATACTGTAATCATAGATTTATATGATATTTAGCGAATTTATAATAAATACATTTATTATATCTTTATATATATTAATAAAATACAAGTTTATCTTCATTTATAAACTCTCTAATTTACTATATAAATGACTCATCAGCTCTCAGGTCTTATAAGTCTTAAGAATATCTAATGAGATTATCTGGTAATAATTTTTTTTAAATTATTTTGGTCTTTAGATTAATCGAATAGAGGTTTTAATTAGTTAAGTATGGACTAGTACAAAAATTACTACATTTATCAATATGAGTTACTGATGGTAAATGTGGTGAGTTGGATGCTATTTAACATAGAGATGTCTCTAGTAAACTCGTGAGTGGTTGTTAGAGAACAACGCACTGAATGTAATGTTGATGACTGACCACATGACATTGTGGATAATAGTCATGTTGTCTAATTGCGATAGTGTAACTAATCTTTAGACTTAAACTAACACGGTTGTCTTATGTATTAGTGTATAGAATTTGCTAATAGGCCGAACAATCCAATTGTGAGGTGGAGAGGTTCGTCTATGTGATTCCGTATTACTGATATATAGAGGCAAGTGTTCAGAGATAAGATCTATCACCCTTGTTGTTAAGATGAAGTGAACATCCTATGTGGTTTATTGTTAATGTGACAGAATAATTCCTGACCAAGGCAGATTGATTATTAGAAAAGATGTTTTCTGATGTGTTATTTAGTCATATTGTTATATCTGACACATAATTACTGAGTTTGTGAGATTATTATTTCATAACTCTTACTCAATCAGGACATTAGGTGATAGAAAGATTATAACACACAGTAATCATCAATTGTAATAGGTTCACTTAAAGTGAAACTCCACTGTCTTCTATATTGTCTTGAATCGCTGTTATACACTTTTTCAGGAACTCTCAGATCATCATTGAAATATGAAGAGATTCTTGTGATAGGTCAAAATATTGACCGATACCAAATATGTTTTGGTGTTATCTATTAGCGGACAATGAACCTAGAAAATCACACACCATATAATATTGCATTTGGTATCGACACTATACCCCCATTATGTCTCAAATATATCATTAAATGTTAATGACAAAAGTGCATTAATTGTTAATGTGCTGGCGTACTGAGAGTCAACAGCCTCATGTCTATGAGTTAACTGCTTGGCGAGCGAACAAAAGTCGACTCTTGGTGCCGCCTCAGCCTTCTTAGTGTTATCCAAGTGGCAGCAAATTGGGAAGGCAGGTGGTGAGGTTTAGCGGTTGATTTGGAGACGTGGAGGAGATAAATTGAATTGCAGAATTTCTACTTGGCTTAGCTTCAGCTTCTTTATTCTCTTATGTCTTTTTTTGCTCTATTTTTGTAAAATCAATTGGGCGTGAGAGTCATGCGTAAGAGACACACAGGTGCTGGTGATATGTAATCTTCAGACTAACACATGAAGATGTGCATGGAGAAATATTAGATAACACACTAAGTGTAGACAAACTATGATCACCATAAGTTGAGGTGGATTTGATTTTAATATAGAAATAATTTTTGTATCTAACCTGACATCAAATATTAAATATTTATTTAGTATATTTTATAAGATAAAATAACGTATTGCTTAAATATCTAATATATATATAAAATATGTATTTATAACTTTCACTATATATATTTAACGCACGTAAAATTTTTAATTTTACTTACATAGTACTTCAATTTTAGTGTCAATTTATTAATGTTACATAAAGTATGTCCATGTCATCACTGTTAAAGAGAATCAAACTAGATCAACCAAGACAATTGGGAATCTCCTCAATTAAAATTAAATAACTTACTAGTCAACTATTACATCACAGTCTTTCTTTTTTGTTCTTTTAATGTTGGAAAATAACAATAATGATATGGATGGAATTGACGCAAAATAAATTTGTATACCTGCACGTTGATGTGTTCGTTAACCAAGTTCTAAGTCGAACTTTTTTCGGTGAAGTCTTGCAAAATGGTTAGTTAGGACTGTCCGAGAATGTTTCTAGAAGGGGGCAAAAATCAAAACCACCCTGGAATTGTAAGAAACTGTAACGACACTCTTTCCGTATTGAAAATTTATATTTTTCATCTTATTGAAAGATTATTAACATTAAGTATAATGGCGTGATAACAAATTTTTTTTTTTTTTTGGAAGGAGGAGCAAATGGAGCAGAGTTTCTTGTGATTTTGGAGATTTTATTTATTTATTTTTTATTAAATAATTGATATTGTGTATTTGATTATTAATTTATATAATTATTAATTTTATACATATGTATATTTGATTATTTTGTATATTTAATTATTAATTTTATTTATGCGTGTATTTGATTATTTTGTGTATTTAGTTATTATTTTGTATATTTAATTATTGATTTTGTGTATTAGTGGTAAAAATTATAAATAAGATAAAATACATAGAATTGAAGTCTATTAATAAATAAATAAAATAAAAAAATAAAATAAAAAATAGAATAAAGAGTGTGGTTGAAATACATACAGTTGTTGAGATAAAATAAAAATAATAAGTGAATTATTTATAATATAATAAGAATTAAGATAGAAAAGTGAGTTGGAGATTAGCTAATCACATGTATGTATGTTGGTTTTAGTGTTGATATTTTTCAACTATGCCAAAATAGAGTTTTTATTTTAGATCCAAATACTTATATTTTCTTCATTAAATATTTGCTTTACTATATCTTTTATTAATACATGATTGAATATAATTCTATTTGTTCATTACTTAATTTTGTATGTATACTGAATGTAATTCTTTCTTGTCAAATTTTTTTTGTATAATTATAAAATTATTTTCTTGATTTTTTTTTTTTTCTCTTTTTTCACTCTGAAGTTACATGTGTACTAATATTTGGATGTTAAGTATATATTATTCTGAAAATTTATTAATTAATTTTTATTTATTTTTTTATTTCATTGATTTTGTTTGTTCTAATTACTTATTGTTTTAGTCATTCATGTGATCTCATAGAGTGCTTTGGTATATTTCATAGTCACTAAATTTCAAAACGAATATATGTTAATTTCGAATGTCTTCTGTACTATATATCGTTTAATTCATAGGAGAAAAAATATGAATTTTTAATAATGCAAGGGTATTCTTGCTATTTTTTAAAATCTCATGGGTGATTTTTTATTTTTGCCCTTCCAGCCCCTTCCATGAATAAGTCAAAACTTGAAGAAAATATATGCAAATTAGGAAACCAAATCATAGTTTTGTAAAGATGAATATATGATTTTTGGAATTATCGTTTTTGTGCAATCTCTCATCCCTCATACTATTGATTTCGATAGAGCAGATAATTAACAGATAGAAGTTTTATCTTATTGTATAGGATAAGGAATCGAATTCACGATCTACTGATGAGAATTCTAACTTATCATGATTCAACCACTTGACCTATACTTTGAGACTAATATATGATTCTTTTACCTTAATTGTTGGGACCTTTACAGTGGATTTGATTCTCAATTCATGTGAATCATGTATACAAAGAGATAGTCTTATGTGCCTAATTGCTTCAAATAGACATAGATTTCTTCGTATGAACTTGCGATAGAGTAAGTGAGATTTTGATCCTTTGTGATGGTTGAACTAGTGTTACTTGTTTGAATTATATCTCCACAAAGATGCTTTTGACAATCAATAAAGTTGATAATGAATGATTTATTGCATTTACATAAAATGAGTCATCTTTGAAGCTTAATGCGAGTGGTCTCCCTAACGAGAACGAGCCAAGTATGATGAAATACAAAGCGTGGAAAGCTCATTTACTTACGTTGACCATATTTTGGTTTGAAATACTCAGATTATTTTTTTAATGATATGGCAATCTAGGTTGAGATTGTTGGACATCTCTAAATCTCATTATGTCAACTAATTTGAAAAATAAAAATAAAAATTATAGTTGATGATTCGATATTAATTTTATTTAATTTTTATTATAACTTAGTCAAACTTGCATAAATACTATTGTAGGGACTTTTTTTTATAGCATTTGGACCGTATTGGCCCAATCTCGATTCAATCTTGACTCGATAGTGGCTTTGCGCTAGTCTGCAACAATATTATTACCGTCTCATATTAGATACTCCCGTACCCACTCTAAATATTGTCCTCATTAATGACAGATCTCATCCATATTTATTGAAGGTCCCGTGGTACCATGCCACCGTTAAGGAGTCCTGTCAATGTCGGATATCCAGTCCTATCACCATGCAATGCCCGATACAAACATGTATGCATGATGACTTCTTCTCCTTCTATATAAATCAACTCTATCAAGAGCAAATATATTCTTTTTAAACTTATTAATACTCTGTCACTTTCATCTCTTATTTATTTGAACATTTGAGTGCTTGTAGGTGTCAATCATCCCCCGGAATCCATTCCCTGCCATTGCAAGCTCGCGTCCAGCTACCTTTTTTTGGGGCCTGAAAAAATAATAATGCATGTTGAAATTTATTATTTATCATATCTATATTTTAATTATTATGTATTTATTTATTATTTTAGTAAAATAAATGTAATTTGATTGTTGTTGACCTATTCAACTGTCAATCGTCCACTCTTTTTATTTTTTTTCTCCTTTTCTTCTGTAATGATATTTTCAAGTTTTGGTTTTAAATTTGAAAAAAAAAAATTAATTCGTTTAGATAAGTGTGTAATTAGTTGTATTAACAATGATGTAGATGTATACGATTTTTTTTCTCTTTTTCCTCTGTAATGATATTTTCAAGTTTAGTTTTTAAATTTGAAAAAAAAAATTAATTCGTTTAGATAAGTGTGTAATTAGTTGTATTAACAATGATGTAGATGTATACGGTACACGTTAGGTTTTTGTTTTTGAAAATAAAATAGTAATACATGATTAATACGTGGGTATGTCATATGAGTTGACAATTCATTATTATAACAAGTTGGGCTTAGCTCAAATCACTTTTTTAGATAGAATTGGGCCCAGAAGAAGAAATTTGGCCGGCCGGCCTTTGAAAGCCCAACTTGTTGGACCAATCTAAATTCAATTTTTTAAATAAAAAGTTATAATTTATATTGTAATTTTGATTTTAACTTTTTGATATATGATTCAATAAATCTATTATTTTAAAAATTATAAAAAAAAATCGTCATAACGCAATGAAAATTGTTAAAAGTTATATGAATAGTTTTCAATAAAAGTTAATAAAGTTATTTTAAATTTAGCTCATCAATCAATGGTGATATCAAAGGCTAGAACCTTTCTTGCCCTAGGTCGATGGGCTCTAGATTTGGAACCTATTTGTTGTTGATGGAGAAGAGAGAAAAAAGACAAGGAGATGAATTATATAATCAATACCTAATAATTAGATTTGAATCTAGACATGATGAGAATCCAACGATGGTTGTTGACATGTGTTATGGACTTAGTAACATTGCATGAGGGAGCCTAGTGGGGAAATAGTGAGGTTGATGACAATAGTTGTCTTCTATGACAATCAATTTATTTGATGCGTTAATGGCTTTTCCTCTCTTTTTATGAAATTTATTGGTTGATGGTTCCTTCAGACACCCATACAAGTTTTTTTGTTTTTTTTATTTTATTATAAGTGACTTTTAGTTTAATTAGCTTAATTTATGTTAAGAATTAATTTAATATAACTTATTACGGAAAAGGGTGTTTACATAAAACAAAATTAAATCACAAGTACTTTCAAAATAAATTTTAAATTATAAAAGATGTCTGTCCAAATAACCTAACTTATAAAAGTTTTAATTGCAATTCATTTAAATAATATTTATTTTAATATTTTATATAAAATATATAAAAATAATTTTATGTTTATTGTCGCACAAGCAAAGGGTAGTGTTGAAGAATAAGAATTTTTAAGTCCATAAACTTTGTTGATTCTCTTAACTTAAAGAATCATCATCATTTAATAAGGTGTAATAATTTTTGCCCCTATGGGTATAAGTTAGTAGTTGAGATCGTACATATGTTAGTCTCAAGAACCCTGTATTCTAGTCGCTATATAGTCGGTCACAAATCCTGTGTTCGAATCTCATTGTTGGATTCTGTGATTTATTTCTTCTACAGAAATCATGAAATTGAGTTGAAAGAGCTCATAAGGTGAGAGATTTATCCTTTAGTTTCAAGGTGCATTGATTTTTAAGTTCATAAGATCTGTTGATTGTCTTAACCTAAATATCATTATTTGATATTAAATATAATTTTTATCACTTTTTTGTTATTGTCTAAAATTTATGAATAATATTATGAATTATGGCTAATAATGATATCATTAGTTATATAATAATTTTTTATTAGAAAAAATTAAAGAGATAATGTGTAATTATCTCATCTACTTAATATTTATTTCAGTAAAAATACAACACAAATTATGATTCATATCATTACTGAAAATTTATTAATACTATACAATTTCTTATTTAATTCCTTCTACCAAATAATAATAAGTACAGAGACTTTGAATCGTGGGAGAGGTCCAACTGTCCAACTTTGCATGAAAATCTGAGTGAATTTGTCACTCTTGTTTGGCACAAGTCTTGCACCAATTTCTTTTTTGTTTAAAAAAACAGTAGCAGCCAAGTCGGTAGCAGGTCTTTCAGAGGAGGTACATATCCAACGGATTGGCAGCGTTACTGTACTCGCTTTCATCATCCCGGCGGTGAGAAACCCTAGAGAGATAGAGAGAGGAAGAGAAGAGACGTACATGGCGGAGACGGAGGCGGCAGAGGAAGAGACGATGATTGGACCGGGTCCCGCCCAGCGGTCGCGGCCCAAGCGCCCTCTCCAATTCGAGCAGGCTTACCTTGATTCCCTTCCTTCCGTCAACATGTACGTATTTCCCCCTCCTCGTTCATACCACTTCAATTGAACATTCACTCGAAAAACTATTTTCAGGGTTTAGGGTTTTGGCTGATTTATATGAAATGTTGGATAAATTGCCTTTTTTGTCCCGCAGAGTAAGTTGAAGCTTTCACGCCTGTTTCTTTGTGTAAAATATAATCTCCGTGCTTCTATTAGTTCCCGGCGTTTGACCTGAATGTGCACTTCTTTTAAACATGACCCTGAATTTGCAATTTGTTATGTGGTTTTATCTCAATTTGAGTTGGGTGACTTCTGAACTTCCGTTTGAATTTTAACTATAGTACCGTCAAAGGAAAAAAGTTTACAATTTTGTGGTCTTCTCCTTACTTTATTTATTTATTATTATTATTATTTTTTCTTTTTTTTGGGGGGGGGGGGGTGGTCAGATTTTATGTTTCTATGTGCTTACTGGAATTTCCTTGCTGGAGCTCTTGCTTTTTAAGCATGTTTAGAGGTCTGTGGTAAGATGCATCTTTTTAACATTCCCCAATTATGTTTTGAACGGATGTGAGATTGTTGTTGTTAGAGTATCTCACAGCACACTACTCTATTCTCTCAACTCAGATAGCTTCCTATAACACTCAAGAGAACTGATATTCGAAAAACACAAAAGAAGACAACACAATCACAAAGGAAACAGCAAGATTTATCCTGGTTCGGTCTTGAAATCCAAGACCTACATCCAGACTGCTATGCACCACCGAAATCCACTATCTTGAAACCTTAAGGAATGATTACAACGAGAACCCAGCCCTAAGCCCATATACACTGGAAGCTAAAGGGTAAAACTTAGGGAATACAAGCTAAATTCCAGCCACTCCCAATCTCTCGCACTCAAACCCAACCAAGATAGAAAACAGAAGTTGAAAGACTCCTATAATTCTGGCGCACTGCTAAGACTACAAGCCACGACCCCTATTTATAGAATATAAGGGAAGCGGTCTGTACCACAGAAGAATAAAAAACTAACTAACAGCCGCCTAACAACTAACAAACTTTATAAATGACTGCCACCTTCTAGAAACAATCCTTCTAGAAGAGCAATTAAATCTAACACTACAACAGAAGATAAAATGTGCAGCAATACAAAATACATTTAATCTAATCTAATACAAATGTTACAACAAATTCTCCACCCATTTGCACTTTGATTAGACTTTATCTTCAGCCTTGAAATGGCCTTCACTTCTAGGATCAGAACTGCCCTCCTGGATCTATCTGAAGGATCTTCATGCAGTGTTTAAGTTTAGCTGAAGGGACTGGCTTTGTAAACATATCTGCTGCATTGTCTTCTCCTGCAATCTTGGTTAGAAAAACAGTTTTATCTTCAATAATTTGTCTTATGAAATGGTGCCTTATATCTATATGCTTAGTTCTTTCATGATGGGCTTGGTTTTTAGACAAATGTATTGCACTTTGACTGTCACACATCAAAGTTGCTTTGACATCTATACCTAGGAGCTCACTAACTAGACCCTTGAGCCATATAGCTTCTTTTAAGGCATCAGCTACAGCTATGTATTCAGCTTCTGTAGTGGACAGGGCTACTACATGCTGTAAACCTGATTTCCAGCTTATTGTTGAATTCCACAGTTGGAAAACATAGCCGGTTGTTGATCTCCTTTTGTCCAGGTCAGCTGCATAGTCAGCATCCGAGAATCCTAGGATGCTGGCTTGGTCTCCTAATTTAGCTCCACCATAGGTTAAAGCATTTCTTATAGACCCTTTAAGGTACCTAAACATCCATTTCACTGCCATCCAGTGGGTTTTCCCTGGATTTGCCATAAATCTGCTAATGACACTCATTCCGTGGGCTAGATCAGGGCGGGTGCACACCATGCTATACATAATACTGCCTACAGCACTAGCATATGGAACATGATCCATTTCCCTTCTCTCTTCCTCAAGATTAGGAGACTGATCTGAGGATAATTTGAAATGGGCTGCGAAAGGTAGGCTGACAGTCTTGACTTCAGCCATACCAAACCTTACTAAGAGTTTTTCTAAGTAGGATTTCTGGGAAAGATAGATCTTCCTATGAAGCTTATCTCTAGTGATTTCCATTCCTAGAATTTTTCTAGCCTCACCCAGCTCTTTCATTTCAAATTCAGCTCTTAATTTTCTTTTGAGGAGTTGGATTTCTTGAGAAGAATGACTTGCTATAAGCATGTCATCTACATAGAGCAGTAAATATATGGAAATACTAGCAGATATGTGTTTGAAGTAGATACAACAATCATAGGAACTCCTAAAATACCCTTGGCCAATCATAACCGAGTCAAACTTTCGGTACCATTGCCTTGGGGACTGCTTAAGTCCATATAAGGATTTTTTAAGTAAGCATACTTTCTCCACCTCTCCCTTTGCTTCAAAACCTTTTGGTTGGCTCATAAAAATCCTTTCTTCTAGGTCCCCATGGAGGAAGGCTGTGGTGACATCCATTTGCTCAAGATACAAATTCATTTGAGCAGTGATTGCAAGGAGTATTCTTATAGAAGTATGCCTCACGACTGGAGAGAATACTTCATTAAAATCCACTCCTTGAACTTGAGTGAACCCCCTAGCCACTAGCCTAGCTTTGAACCTAGGTTTTGATTGATCTCCTGATCCTTCTTTAATTTTATACAGCCATCTACAACCTACCACTCGCTGCCCTTTTGGTTTTTCTACCAGTTTCCAGGTGTTGTTCTTATTTAATGATGCAATTTCGGATCTCATGGCTTCCTGCCATTTTTCTGCATCTTTAGAAGCCATTGCTTCTTCATAGGTAAGGGGTTCTTCTCCTATGGTTTCAACTGAACTATTAAAAGCATAGGCTACCAAGTCTGAAAAACCATATCTCTGGGGTGGTCTACGGGATCTAGGTTGCCTATCTCGAGCCACATTATATCTTTCAGGGTTTGCAGTATCTCTAAGGCTTGAATCTGCTTCACTGTCACATTCTTCTTCTTCTATTTGAGGGGATCCTTGGTCTAGATCTTGGTTATCTAAAGGTTCATGATCAATCTGCTCATAATCTGAGTTTTCCTGAACCGGATTTGGGATTTCACTTGGGATCTCCACCTGAACTGTTCTGTCAGGTTCTATCTGATTTTGTTGAAATTCATTTCTTCCTATTTTTATGGTAGACTCTTCATCAAAGGTTACATCTCTTGTAATTATGGTTTTAGGGCCATCTAATTCTAGATTCCATAGTTTGTAGCCTTTGACACCTGATGGGTAACCAATAAAAATGCATTTCTTAGCCCTAGGTTCTAGCTTACCTTGCTTTACATGTGCATATGCTAGACACCCGAATACTCTAAGGTGGGTTAAGCTAGGTTTATGGCCAGTCCATTTTTCATAGGGAGTTTGAAGGCTGATTGCTTTTGAGGGTGTCCTATTAAGAACATGGGTAGCAGCAGCTACTGCTTCACCCCAAAAGGACTTGGGTAATTGGGCATGGAATAGCATACATCTTACCCTTTCTAAAAGGGTTCTATTCATTCTCTCGGCAACCCCATTTTGCTTGGGATTTCCGGGAGCTGTAAGATGCCTAATTATACCACCTTCCTTGCACATTTGATCAAACTCCTTATTGCAAAATTCCAATCCATTATCGGTTCTAATAACCTTAACTGATCTACCCTTCTGATTTTCTACCATATTTTTCCATGATTTAAAAGTTTCAAAAGTGTTATCTTTTGATTTTAGGATATACACCCACAACATTCTTGAAAAATCATCTATTATAGATAGGAAATATTTAGAACCTCCATTGGATTCGGTTTGGGCTGGACCCCATAAATCAGAATGTATGTAATCTAAGGGGGCTTTTGAAGAGTGGATTGCAGTTTTGTTGAATTTTACTTTTGCTGATTTACCTAGAATGCAGGATTCACATTTAGATAGTTCTAGAGACTGTCCAATGTCTAATATACCTTGGCTAGCAAGTTCCTTGAGCCCTTGCTCACTAATATGTGACATTCTTAAATGCCACAAACTTGCTTTGGATCTAGAGTTTTTGTTGGCTGCTGAAACTTCACCACATAAAGTGGTGGCCTGCAATAGATAAATCCCATTCTTTAAAACTGCCTTCATGCATATTAATGATCCCTTTGAAATCTGAAAAAATCCTCCATCTCCTTTAAACTTATAACCATTTCTATCTAGTTCTCCAAGAGAAACTAAGTTTCTCTTTAAATCTGGGACGTATCTTACTGAGGTGAGAGTTTTTGTGGAGCCATCATGAAGTTTTAATCTAATGTCTCCCACTCCTTGAACCTTACATTCATGGTCATTGCCGAGCAAGACCTTTCCACCATTAACTTCTCTAAAGTTTTGCAACCAAAGTTTTCTAGGAGTCATGTGGAAAGAACAGCCAGAATCTAACACCCATTCTTGGCTGTCTGCAAGCTCACTGACTATTAAAGCTTCGGAACTGTCATAACCTAAGTCACAACAGTTTGCTCCACCATCTCCTGATTTTCCCTTCTCAGCTAAGTCTTTCTTTCTCTTTGGGCATAGCCGTTTAATGTGTCCTTCTTCCTGACAGTAATAACACTTTATCGGGCCTTTCCCATTTCTAGACTTAGACCTAGATTTACCCCTCTTCTTGTTTTCCCTTTTAGAGCCTCTAGACCTTACTGATAATGCATCTCCTGAAGTGGTTTTCTCATTCATTTTAAACCTTAGTTCTTTTGAATTTAAGGCTCCTATAACATCTTCTAATGAAAGTTTATCTCTACCATGTTGAAGAATGTCTACAAAATTTTCGTAGGATTTTGGCAGGGAATATAGAAGAACTAGGGCCTTGTCTTCCTCTTCATACTTAACTCCTATATTTTCTAAGTCTAGGCACAGTTTGTTAAAGTCATCTATGTGGTCAAGCAATTTATTTGATTCTTGCATTTTGAAATTAAAAAACCTGGCCTTTAAGAAGAGGCGACTGGACAGCGATCTTTGGAGGTATAAGTCTTCAAGCTTCTTCCAAATTTCGGCGGCTGTCTTCCATTTCGAGACTTCCCTGAGGACTTTATCGCCTAGACTTAGGATCAGAACGCTGTAGGCCTTTTTGTTGATCTCTTTCTTGGCTGTTTCTTGTTCCTCCGTCAGCGCTGGAACTTCTTTTCCAGTGGATGTGTCTGTTGCTTTTACTTCTTGCTCCAGGGCTCCTTCGAGTCCTTGACTGCAGAGAAGTGCCTCCATCTTTATCCTCCATAGGCTGAAATCGTTTGATCCATCGAATTTTTCGATGTCAAATCTGGAGGTTGAGGGAGCCATATCAGATTCTTGAAAGAAGCGAAATTCCTTGAGTTTCTTGAGAATCTTGATTGCCGAAGAACACTTCTTGGCTCTGATACCAAGTTGTTAGAGTATCTCACAGCACACTACTCTATTCTCTCAACTCAGATAGCTTCCTATAACACTCAAGAGAACTGATATTCGAAAAACACAAAAGAAGACAACACAATCACAAAGGAAACAGCAAGATTTATCCTGGTTCGGTCTTGAAATCCAAGACCTACATCCAGACTGCTATGCACCACCGAAATCCACTATCTTGAAACCTTAAGGAATGATTACAACGAGAACCCAGCCCTAAGCCCATATACACTGGAAGCTAAAGGGTAAAACTTAGGGAATACAAGCTAAATTCCAGCCACTCCCAATCTCTCGCACTCAAACCCAACCAAGATAGAAAACAGAAGTTGAAAGACTCCTATAATTCTGGCGCACTGCTAAGACTACAAGCCACGACCCCTATTTATAGAATATAAGGGAAGCGGTCTGTACCACAGAAGAATAAAAAACTAACTAACAGCCGCCTAACAACTAACAAACTTTATAAATGACTGCCACCTTCTAGAAACAATCCTTCTAGAAGAGCAATTAAATCTAACACTACAACAGAAGATAAAATGTGCAGCAATACAAAATACATTTAATCTAATCTAATACAAATGTTACAACAGTTGTCAATTTTGCAAACTCATGTCTGTATCAGTTTCATCGGCCGGGAATTTCTGAGTTCACTGCTAGAGTTTTTCACATTTGTTCTTTCACCAGTTTCACATTTTTATCAGTTGGTTAACTTCTAAAGCCATTTTCTTTATTATACAGGTATGAAAAAAGTTATATGCATCGTGATGTGGTAACTCATGTTGCTGTCTCTGCAGCAGAGTTTTTCATAACTGGCAGTGCTGACGGTAAGACAAAATACGTTACATATACGGTCTATTACTTTTTGTTCTTATGCCTGTTGAGTCACTCACCTCTGTATTTTTACATTTTTATTTACTGCTTATCTCTCATGTAGATTATTCAATTGAGTATATTCAGATCACCCTTCAGCAACCTTTGGCCTCAAACTTGGTTGATTTCTATGTTAATTTTTGTGGAAAACTTTTTAGGAGTTCTTCCATGGTGGCCTGAAGCATAATTAGACCACATATGTAGGGTTGAGGTGGAAGGAATAATGCTTGGAGAAACGTAAGAAGAGGCAGCTATTATCAAGATGCCTCTGTCTTTGTGGCTGGATATTTGACAAATCTTCATGGTTGAGGCCAACACGTTGAAGGTTTGGACAAATCTCCCATCATGTATATTATTAGAAGGTTTACCGAGTTACTGTCCTTTAAAAGGAGTGGTCAAGGTGAATAAGGAAATGGTAGGAAAATGTTCAATGACTTCTTATTCAAGTTATTCATGGATAGCTTAATAGATATTTTTATTAGTGTTGGAAATAGTGCACAACAAGTATAGCTTGATATCAGGTTTTAAGATAATGATAAACCTTTAATCCAAAGAGGAGGCCCCATACAACTTGATGGTCTGACAGAGTGGATATAAACATGAGCATCCTCCTGAATAGATAGAGACAACAATGGTTGAAGGTGTGATGATTTAGCTCAAAAAGAGAACATCTGAAGCATAAGGGAAGCAGTGAAAAGATAGAAAAAAAACTACAGGTGAGGAAAATCTAGCAGGAGAAGAAAATATATAGTGAAGAAGAAGAGCATCAGAAAGTAGTAGGAACTAGGAAATCAATAGATGGAAAGATGAAAAAAGAAGACGAAACAGATTCCGGAAGATGGAAGCAGACAATATAGAGAAATAGAAGAAAATACAGGGGAAGCAGAAACAGTAGAAGGTCATGAGAGCGAGAGAGAGGGAACTAGATCAAAATAGGAGATAAGGAGATATGGAGGGAGGAAAACCTGATCAAAATAGGAGATAAGGAACGAGAACAAGAAGAGGAGGTAGAAAACCAGATCAAAATAGGAGATAAGGAGGGAGGAAAGGAAGAGGAGGGGGAGAAGAAAAGGAGGGAGGAAAACCATATCAAAATAGGAGGAGGAAAAGAAGAGGAGGGGGAGAAGAAAAGGAGTGGGGGAGAGAGAACTTAAAGATATTCCAAATAATCATTCTCAAAATCATAATTTCGGATTACATTAATAGGTCATATTTATAAGCTTGATAAAACTCCCAAAATACCTAAAATAGTGTCAGCTCTGATAGCTGACAAGGGGGATTCTTCTGGAAAGTGAAGAATTTTGGGAAGATAGGAAGAATGTTTGGGAGAGAGAGAGAGAGAAAAGAAGGGGGGGGGGGAGAGAGAGAGAGGAATCTGATTTTGTATATTCAATTGTGAGTCATCTGGTAATCTCCCACGAATTGTAAGATGACTCGATTCAATAGGGAAGATTTCCAATTCAATTACAGCTAAAAAGAATAGAAAACAAGGCAATTCGAGAGGCCCTTAATCTCTTATACTCTACTGGAAAATTCTTCACCCCCCTCACCTGCCATCACCTCTCTTTTGTTCCTCCTTCTCTAATGGAATTGGAATCCGCACATGCAGGTTGTTACACAACCTTGTAATTCCTATTTTGCCCCCTTCCACTTGGCTGGCTATTACAACCACCAGCCTAATTCCCAAACTATCCCCGATTCCTTGGACGCCTTTGGTATGTTCAGTAAATCAGGGGTCGATCATCACCATTCCCAACTGTGGCCACATATATAGCTAGCAATTGCCATAACTAACTAGTAATGTACACCTGGTACAGCAAGGCTGTAACGCACTAGGTACAATCAGCTTATATACTATAGCTATAATTACTATTCTGCCCTTAGGAATGTGACAAAATCCCCCCCCCCCTCTTTTAAAACTTTATTGTCCCCTAGAAATTACAAAAGCTGGGCAACCCTTGGAAATTGTTTGAGGAGGTCGGATAGGTACTCCCACGTGGTATGATCGGGGTGCAAGTGAGTCCACTGCACCAACACTTGTGTTAAGGGAATCAAATTCCTGTAGGTCACCTTCTTATCCAGCACTGCTAGAGGTTCGATTGCCTTAGTTGCGTCCTCTTCAGTAAGGGGAACCTCTAAGCTAACGGAATCTATAGGTCCAACTGACTTATTCAAGAGAGAGATGTGACCGGGTGAATCTTCACTCCTTCCAGAAGCTATAACCTATAAGCCCTCTCCCCTACTTTGGCCATCAGTGCGAATGGTTCATAGTACTTGGGGCTTAATTTAGAGGTGGCGGTAGTGAAGAACAATTGCTGCTGAAATCTTTTAACCTTTAGATATACTTGATCCCTTACTTCAAACGACCTTTCGCGCCTATTCTGATCAACCATTTGTTTCGTTCGGTTTTGCGCCAGGCTTAGTTCCCTTCTGATAATTTGCAGAGCTTCTTGTCTTTGTCTTGAGTATCGATCCACTGCCATTTCAGTGTTAGAATATTTCCATACAATAGGTATTAGGGGTGGCTTATGCCCAAATAGGGCTTCAAAAGGAGTTCTCTTCAGGGAGCTGTGGTAATTGGAGTTGTACCACCATTGAGCCAATGGTAGCCATTTGTTCCAACTCCTTGGCTTAGAGAAGCAAACACACCTTAGATAGGTTTCCAAACATTGGTTCTTTTGCTTTGTTTGTCCATTCATCTCGGGATGGTAGGCTGACATGTGCAATCCAATTTCTAAATGTTATGGTCCATTGTAAGGAATGAGATTTGTCCCACATCGGAAGTTTATGCTTTTGATGTGAGGTTTATAATCTCTTGGGCACCTTTCCTTTGATAGCTAGCTTTTGAGGGTGACTCCTACCCAAGGGGTGTAACAGTGGTATCAGAGTTGGCCCCATGTCTCCCAATTGCAATTGTGTGGTGACGAAGATGACGTTGACATTGCAATGTTCGTCTGGGACTAGCCGTGGTTAGTGCACTACTTGTTGTTGTGGGTGTCGGGACTGCGGAGCATGGTTGTATGTTATGGTCCACTGTAAGGTATGAGACTTATCCCACATTAGAAGTTTAGGCTCTTGGTGTGAGGTTTATAACCTCTTGGGCACCCTCTCCTTGACAACTAGCTTTTGAGGGTGAGTTCTACCCAAGAGGTGTAACATTAAACTCTTAAAAAATTCCTTCTAGAAAGTATTGGTGAATGCCTTTCTAGCTGTTAATAGTATATGTGGATGATATTGTGGTAACCGAAAATGATGAGGAAGGCAAGAATAAGCTCAGAGAATGTTTGATTAATGAGTTTGAAATAAAGGAATTGGGGAGATTGAAATACTTTTTGGGCATAGAAACAACACACTCAAAGGAAGGTATCTTTATTTCTCAGTAAAAATATATTGTGGACCTTCTAACCGAAACTAGATTGTTAGGTTGTAAGGCTACAGATACTCCAATTAAACCTAATCACAAATTGGGAGAGGTTCTTGAAGATAGTGTGGTTGATAAGGGGTTTTATCAGAGGCTAGTGGGGAGACTGATTTACCTAGCCCATACTCGGCCATATATTACATATGCAGTAGGATTGGTCAGCTAATTCATGCATAATCCTAAAGAAACTCACCTAAGGGCAGTGTATAGGATACTGCATTACTTAATAAGGACACTTGGGAAAGGAATCATGTTCAAGAAAGGAGAATACATGTCACTTAAGGCCTATACAGATGTAGATCATGCAAGGTCCATAGTGGACATGAGATCTGTTATTTTAAGGAGCACTCTTGACAACTCAACCAATGTTTCCCAATGCCAATTCTCTCAGCTCCTCATCCGAAATCAATCCAATCAACAGAAACACAAGACATAAAACAAGAACAGAATTTAAATGAAAGAAAAACCAGAAACAATCAAGACACAAACCAAACAATAGGTGCAAGATATATCCTGGTTCGGATTGCTTTAAAGCAACCCTACATCCAGCCTTCAAACACCCCAAGAGCAGTCTTCTTATTACCGAGGATGATTAGTACAATAGTTTGAGAAAACCTCCTATTCTCGAGTACAATCAACACTCACTCTCCAAAATTACAAGACAGTCTTGAACACCAGCCTTTCTCTCTAAATGAATGTTCACTCGGTACAATAGAATAGAATAGTAAAATCTATCCCCTTGCCCTCTATTTATAATCGGAGGCGGAACCCTAATGAAGACTTTCAAATATTTATAGTTTACACCCCCCAACTTATCACTAATTATAGTTTGGGTTACAACTTCTATTTAATATCTCATTGGCCCTCAAAAACACTGCTATAACTGATCCTAATTAACTTATACTCTAGACAACATTTTAACAAGATCCATATCAGGCTATTGCACTTTCCTAAGGGGTAACCTTGTGACACGGAAGAGCAAAAAACTAAGTGTAGTGGCTCGGTCAAATGCAAAAGCCAAATTTAGAGCTATGGCTCTAGGAGTATGTGAGTTGCTTTGGTTGAAAATATTGCTTGATGATCTGAAAATCAAGTGGACAACATCTATGAGACTCTATTGTGACAATAAATCAATAACAAATATTGCTCAAAATCCAGTCCAACACAACAGAACTAAACATGTTGAAGTGGATAGGCATTTTATCAAGGAAAAGTTGGAAAGTGGCCTAATTTGTACCCCTTACATCTCTTCTCACAATCATTTGGGTAGATATCTTAACCAAAGGGTTACCTACAGCCGTGTGTCAAAGAATGATCAACAAACTTGGTACTGATTATTTGTTTCCTAAAATAGAGGATGTATATTCTAGATTTAGATGGCTGTATCTTTCTATTCTAAATTGTACCTTTCCATTAGTTGTTGTATCCTAAAGTTGTATAAGTTTCCAAAGTTAGATTTGGAAATTCTCTTATTTAATTTCTTAGAAACTTCCTAAATTAGAGAGGAAGTTTTGTATATAATTGAACTTACTCGTCCAATGGGAATAAGATTGAACATTCTTTTCATGTCCTTTTGACAACTTAATCTGCTGATGAAGCTTAACACGAAATACTGCTCATCTAAGGTAGGTTGAGAAATCATGAGCAACGATTTTAGTTCCTCGAATCTGTTTTATAATTCCTCCACCGATCTAGTTTGCCTCAACTTGTGGAAGTCTTCCACTACGTCAACCATGGTTCTCTCCCCAAACTGGAGACACACTGAAAGCTGCTACAAACTCTTCCCAAACTAGAACAATCCTCCTACTACTCCAACCTTGGAACCATGATTCTGCTACGTTATTCAAGTAAGCGGCAACCAGATTCATTCTTTGGCCGTCTTCAACTCAGTAGTGATGGAAGAATCACTCACAACGTCGGACCCACCAATGTGGCTTGCTTCCTCAATTGCTGGAATGTCCAGCTTCAGCATCATCACATGGTTTAGGGTCGCGGGGGGTCCTCGCTGATAATTCTCCGACCATTCATCCATGCCCATCAGGTGGGTGACTTGGGGTTTGTCCTTGTCACGGATTGAGTCTTATTACAATGATTTTGTTTTCTCTTAGTGGCTGTGACTCCTTTATATTTCCTTTACTATTATGGTTTCTGTAATTTCTTTTCTTTTACTGTTGTATTTGGGAATCTTTCTGTTAGAGAATTAGAAAGAAAGAGAGAGAGAGAGAGCACATGCTGGGTTAGAATAGGACAAAAAGAGACGGTTGCAATCGTTTGGGAAGTGATCTGCTGTGGTAGCATCACCCTAAGACCCTGTAAATACTCTCCGAGGCCTTGGGAGATCATTATCGAATATCAAGAAGAATATCTATTTCTCTCTCCTCTTTTCCCTATGTTCTACTTCCTTCTCCCTATTCTTCTTCCTACTTTCCTACTGTGGACTACTGATTCACATCGAACCAGGAAGTTCGCCATTGTCTTTGCTTGCCAGTGACAATCTGGTATCAGAGCTCGAGTCTTGGCCAAAGTTATTAGAGGGTTCTTTGATGGCAGAAGGTACCTGCATGAATAACTATGAGTCGCAACAGCAACAATTCAGCTCGACCTTGTCTGAATTTCAGATTGTCTGAATTCCAGAGTCGGGTGGATTAGCTAGAGCGAGGTTCTTAGCGCAATCACGAAGCAATCCTAACTATGGATCGCAAGGTGGAAAGCTCAATTGGAGGACTAGAGAGGAGGCTCAATGGTGCTCTAATGCAAATGCGGGAGGATAACACACAAATGAGAGCAGAGTTGGGGGCCTAGCTACAATAGTTTATGGTCATGTTCACTTGCCAAAACACAGTAAGATTGGCTTCTGATTTTCCTCCCAGAGATAGCATAGAGCCCATATTGCCAGAAAATAGAAGAGACATAGTAGTTGGGGACAATGAGATTGGAATTGAACCAAAGGGAGATGTAGATAATATGATAGAAGGAGGTAGAGAAGGACGCTATCATCCCCAACAACCGGGAATTCCTATGCTCCGGTTGGAGATTCCGGTGTTTGACGGGAATAACCCCCGGTGTGGTGGATAAGGAAATGCGAGCGTATGTTTGATTGGTATAATGTGCCGAGGGGAAGAAAGGTAGCATTGGCCTCCGCCTACTTCGATGACCTGGTAGATGCTTGGTACTAGGGGTGGACTAGGGTCAGGGATAACCCTGCATGGGAAGAGTTTGCAAATAGACTGTGTGAGAGATTTGGTGAGAGGAGTATGTCGGACATTATTGAGGAATTCAACAAATTAAAACAGGTGGGGGAGGTGAATACCTACTTGAGCATATGCATATCATGTGCATATCATGTGTACGGGCTTGGTTGTTTGACAAGAATACAACTACATTGCTTGATTTTACCTCAATTTTGGCATTTATTCAAGAAACAAAAAGTGGCTGATTTTCTCTGGCATTCAAGAAACAAAAACTAGCTGATTTTCTCTGGCTAGAAAGAGTAATAGAAATTCTACTAATTGGCCAAAGAAGTTGTCACAAACATGTTTTTTTGGCTGCTTCCCTGAACTTTTCTTTTACGCACCTAACACCTGTGCTAATTGAGTTGCTATATTACTGGAGTGCTGATGCACCGTAACTATGTAATTGTATCATCTGATGTAATCATCTTGTGTGGTAATTGTTAAATCTTTATATTGTCTGTAATTTTGATTCTTCTCTTTTAGGGCACTTGAAGTTTTGGAAGAAAAAGGGACTTGGCATAGAGTTTGCCAAGCATTTCAGGTCTCATCTTGGACCCATTGAAGCGCTGGCTGTAAGTTGTTTTGGACTTCATTGTTTGCATTCATGTGCTTGCATCTGAGTTGCCTTGGTTGTATTCCTGCCTGGAGTGGACCATTGTATGAACATACATGAATCCCATTGTATTAATGGTCATTTGCTATGAGTTGCCCCTTTTTCCTGGAACAATTGGCTAGTTATTGCTTCTATCACATTCTCTATATTTGTAAGAATTTGGGCAGTTTTGAAGCCAGTTCAGGGTTTGATGGGAACATATATAAGATGTAATATGGGGATATGCAGCAATAAATAATTTGCTAATGTACAATTGGTGTATCCAATTACGTAATGCAACATGAACAAAAAGAGGTGACTAATTGCATCTGTATTGTTGAGTCTGGTGTGTGTTTTCTCCATGATGTTTCAGAATGGCTGCTTTCTGCTCATTTTTGTTTGCTTCTTGGAAATTATTCTTAAAGGTCCAATCATGCATACCCATTGTTATATCAAAGAACTGGAGTATGCCACGTGTGAGTTGGGAAACACTCTCTAATAAGTGAATGCCAACAGCAGGTATATGTTATTCCTGCCATAAATCAAGTGGAGATCATTCTTGCTTTATGCATGTGCCTTAATAGTGTTCACTAAGCTAGCATTTGTTAAAATGAGTAAGATAAGGTTGGAATGCTTTTCGAACTAAGATATGGAATGATTAAGATAAGACTGGGATGCATTTCAATATTTTTATCAAACTGTTTGTTAAATTTTTTGGAATGCTCTGGAGGACACATGCATTATTTTTTCTTATCTGTAAGGACTAAGATAAATTTATCTTAGGGGCAGGGGGAGAGATAAATTTATTTGAAAAAACACATATAAGAAGTCACGTGATTTCTTTTTCAAGGGTCGTCAGATAAATTTAACAAATACAATGGAAAACACTTTTGTTTGAAATGCTTTTCATATCCCACTTTTTTTGATCTATATTTTGGTTAACAAACTCTACCTAAGAGGACAACTTATATTACCTTCTTAAGAAAACTTTGCGGTGAATGTTACTTAAGAATTGTGATTGATTTTATGATGCTCAAAGACCGGGACCATAACATCATAATATTTGCAACCAAATAATGTTATTGTTCAATCATTTATGATTAACTAGACATATGGTATATGCTGATTTTCCTAATAGGGTCATATTTACAACCCCCCCCCCCCTCTTCCTTTCTGGGCATGGAATAAATCTACTTGTGAATTCAATAAGCCTTTTAACATTCATAGTGTTAAAGGTATTACTCATTATCACAATTGGTCCCAAGCCTAGATAAATGAGAAGGGTTTTTTTTAGGTGACCTGATAACTAGAAAATCATCAAATGCTTATGTCTTGAATTCAGGGCAAAATAAGATTGAATTGTGAACGACGAGACAAATTTAATGAAATGAAACGGTTGTTACAATTTGAAACACGGGAAAAATCGTTCTATGAGAGTGAAAATGGAAAGCTTCAAACCAAAAGGAATTATGGTGGTGTAATGAGGAGGTACAAGAAAAAAATCTGGGACCAAGAGTAGTTGATCAAGATTTTGCATGCATGCTTTGAGGAAGTGACTAAGGCTGATCAGTTGTAGCCTTTACTGTTTTGTAGTGTTTGTTATATTTGATGTATTTATTCGCTGTATTTTATGATTGGCTAGTTGTATTGTTAGTTTATGATTTCAGTTCTAGAGGATTGGGAGTTCATTTACGCTATGTAGAAGTTCATTTATGCTATGTAGAAGAGATGATCAAGGCTATATATAAGCTAGCCTTTCTATTGTATTTTATGAGATTGAGATTCATTCATTCATTTCAATTGATTTCGACAAGTTCTTCTCTTCTATTCTCTTTTCTTTCTTCTACAAAGTTTTTGTTTCATGGTATTAGAGCCATTGCGACTCACGTCCATGGCCTCGCATGATTCAAACTAGTCTTCTTCCTCCTTGTCCTCTGCCGCTTTGTCGGATTTTGCTTCCATTGCTAAAGCCTTCAGTTTCATCCCTACGAAACTCGATTCAAGCAATTACCTATATTGGAAGGCACAGGTCCTAGCCACAATTAGGGCTTTTGACCTGCTGCCGTTCATAAACAAAACAAATCTCCTGCCAAAATACAATCAATTGGAAGGTAGCGAGCCGATTGTCAGTCCTGATTTTCTAAATTGGATGCGGTTAGATTAGCTCTTGCTAGGGTGGCTATTTTCGACAATAGACAAGTAGGTAATTGGTCAAGTTATACAGTGTGAATCTATAGTAGAGGTATGGACCACTCTTGATAGTTTATTTTCTCGTCGAACAGTTGCTCGTTCTTGTCAGTTGAAACAACTACTTAGGTTCATTAAGAAAGGTGATATGACGACGATTGATTATGTTTTACAAATCAAAACTATTAATCATGTACTAGCAGTAATTGGAGAACCATTAAACGATCAGTATCTGTTGATGACTATTTTACATGGATTAGATGAGGACAATGACACTATTGCTGGTTTAATTACATATCAAATGGATGAAATTGATCCTGAAAAAGTTCAAGATCTTTTGATGATGCATGAACAGAGGTTGTCCCAAAAAAAATATGTCTAATATAGTGCATAATTTTGATTATGCTGTTGCTATGAATGTTAACTATGCTCCACATGTTAGTGTAGGTGCTCTAGACCCAATTAGATTGGGCATGTTGTACACTGACAATTGTAATCATATTTATTATTGAATAAGGAGTTATTCAATTTCACAAGAAGTCATTCTATTAGTTTCTTGTTATTATTGTAATGATCGGATAAAACTAGATAGAAGTCCATATGAGGTATACTGTGATTAATCTATAAAGATGTGAGATGATGCATCACAGCTTTTAGACATCATTAAATGTCCCAAGTCGTAGCAATGTCAAGAATGGATATTGACAATTGCAATAAGACTTGTATGTGCTATGTTTTTGCTATGTGATAGTAATGGGGGTCTCATGCCCATAGGTATGGAGATGCCTAGACAAATACATAGGTGACCAATGTTGGAAAACATGTCACTGGACATGATTTGCCATGAGAATATATTTTGATTATATGTTGATGGTATTCTCATACGAGATGGGTGTAACTAATCCTTGGACCTGAGATTGTCACGGTCATCTCATAAAAAGACCGGCATGCTTTGACATCGTTTCGATGGGCCTAGACAAAGGCTGTACGTGGGTGATCATTGGGTATATCGTGAGGTTTATGGAGATGGGTGTATAAACAAGATGAGACTCGTCTATCCCTTGATAGAGGATGATGTATCTAAGGCGCATTCGGTGGATATTCACTTTAAATCCATGGCAATGGTAAAAGAGATCAATAAGGAGTTATTGATTCACTTTATATTAAGTGAAGATATCCGGATGACTGAAGAAAACTCATGTGATCGTAATCAAGTAACACATAGCCATACTTGAGATCATATAAGATACATTGATGAGATGATCGAATTACATGGTAACCATGCTTGTGAAATGTTGTTTGTAGATTATGAATCCTTCTGAATAATTGAGTAGGCATGACGCCTTACTAGAGGCCATTCTTGTCTTATGTGTTCATATTGACATATTGCCAACATATTCGGAAACCTAATGAGTCATACGCAAAAAGTGCAGTCCCTGACTTAAACCAAGAGAGCGGACGTATGGTTAAGTGAGACACTTCGGTAAGAAGTTGTGCCATCGTAGGTTTGAGAATGGAAAAAGAACAAAGGGACGTAATGACGTCGATATAACGAGTGGTCGTCATAATGGAAAGAGTTTTCTAAAATGACAATTGATTAAATTAGGAAGGAGTTTCTAATTTAATAATTTTCTATTTGTTGTAGTGGCAAATTAGAAATAAAATATATTTGGACTTAAGTTAATATTTGGACTAAATTGGATTTGGGCCAAATATTAAATTGAATATTATATTTGGACTAAATTGGATTTGGCCCAAATATTAAATGTTATATTTGGACTAAATTAGATTTGAGCCAAATATTAAATTAAATATTATATTTGGACTTGAATTAGATTTGGGCCAAAATATTTTATTTAAACTTATAATTAGATTTGGGCCGCTTAATTAAGTTTCTAGTTGGACTAAAATAAACCCATTTAATTAAGTTCCTAATTGGATTAAATTAAATGGGCCGGCCCATATCAATTAAGATTTAAGAAACCCTAGAGCTCCTTATAAATATCCCTTTATGGGTTGCCCAAAATATATGAGAGATTTTATTTTGTGTGGTTTTTCAAGAGTTGAAAAATAGTTGCCGTTTACTCCTCTGTTTCTTTTTGTATCAATACGAAATGAGGGTGTTCTTTTCTGTCTGTACTCAAGCCGCGAAAAAGGAAAAGAAATTAGCATTCTTATTCCGCTCTCTTTGCCAACAGACGCGTGTCGCGTATCACGAGTTAGAAGCCGGACGCTTGGATGGCTCGAATCCGCAAACGACTCGAAAATTTAAAGGTTAGATTTGTTTTATTTGTATGTAAATGATTTAATTTCGACGTTGATCCAATCGTCGGGATCGGGGTAGGTTCAAAAATTTTTTGAACTACGCTGCTTGCCCCGTAGCGATCTTGCTTTACTTTCACCACAACTAGCTAGGAATAGCATTGTGAACATTGGTAGATGAGGTTTTCCTAGTAGAGGTGGCTTTAATGCTTGAGGAAATGATTATAGAGGAGGTAGAGGCAAAGGCCGATCTTATGTCAGAACTTATTGCCAACTGTGTAGAAGACCTAGATATTTAGTTGATAGATGTTTTCATAGATTTGACAGAAGCTTTCAGCGGTCTTCCTTTGGTAGAGGTGGCAGTGAGTCCAATTCTTAGGCTTTTATGGCTTCTCATGAGCCTAATGGAACTTTCTTAGCAGATTTAAGATTTGCACCTGGGACTCATCATGATCTATTCTCTCAGCCTTTGGACGAACAATCTCAACCTTCTTCATCATCATCCTATCAACTCGGTGATACCTCCTTGTGTGTAGATTCTGGTGTTACAAACCATATCACCTCTAGCCTTTACAACCTCTCTCTTCGTACTCCCTATGGTGGCAGTGACAAGGTGGCAATAGGAAATGGTAAGGCTCTTCCTATTGCTAACGTTGGACTCAGTAAAATCCTTACTGAAACTAAACCTCCCTCTATTCTTTCCTTACCTTAAGTTCTTCATGCTCCTTGCATGAAAATGAATTTAATGAGTGTTGCACAGCTTACCAATGATCATGATGTCATTGCTGAATTTCACTCTAATCTTTGCTTGATTAAAGACAAGGTCTTGGGCAAGGTGCTACTTCGAGGAACTCTTAAAAATGGCCTCTATCAGCTAGATCCAACATTCGTTCATGCTACCCCATCAGCTATTCCTAGTTCTTCTGTTGCTATCTCTTTATCAAAGCCTTCAAGGCCTCCTATGTCATCTGTATTTTGTTTAGAAAATTGTAATAATAATCAGGGAAGTTGTACTAAACCTAGCATGCGAATAGCTTGTACTGATAGGATTTGTCAATAGTGACATGCTAGGTTGGGGCACCTTTCTTTCTCTATATTGAAACAAGTTCTCAATAAAATCAACATTCTTTGTTCTCCTATTGATTTGTCATTTTGTGATTCACGCAAGTTGGGTAAATTGCATCAGTTATCTTTTTCACATTGTCCAATTATAGCAAAACAACCCTTGGAGCTAGTCTATTCAGATCTGTGGGGCCTTGCTCCAATATTTGGCTGTTGAGGGTTATAGGTACTATATCGTCTTTGTTGATGCCTATACTCGTTATACATGGTTGTAACCAATGAAACTCAAATCTGAAGCCTTATCCATTTTCAAAACCTTTCATAAGTTTGCTGAATTGCAATATCAGTTTAACCTCAAAGCTCTTCAAACTAATAACGACGGAGAGTTTAAGGCTTTTTTACCATAGTTACCTGGTTCGTTCTCCTCCCTTAAGAACCACGAACTGGTTCGTGCGTCCCAGTTTATTGTGCATTTTCGAATTGGTTTGTAGCGGTGTGTGCACTTGGACCCTACAATCAACGAATCGAAGCTAAAAATATACTAGCTGGCAAACATACTAGTGATCGCCACCAGAAGAGAAGAGAATCACAGAAGAGCTGCCAAATAAGTCAGTGACCGCCACCAGCAACCGATTCCTCGTCCGGTCAATCACAATGCCCAGCGACGTGTTTCCAGCCAAATCATCATTATAAAAAGGTGGACCAAAATGAATTATTCTATTCATTGTCTTGGTTTTGTGTTAACCCTTAGATTTTATGATCAACTTTACCTTGCAACACTAGCACCTGGTGGGATTGCTAGAAAATCCCCAAATTGTGACAAGGAAGTTCTTAAAGGGGTTATGGATGCTTTTGAAAGGATAGGTGAAGATGCAACAGAGCAAAGACTCTTACGTGATCAATTTGCCACTTTTCACATAAAAAAAGGCATTTATGCTATGCCACAAGCTCAAATGGATGCTATGACAATTGATGTTATTGATTGGTGGTCTACTTATGGGTCAGAAACTCCACAATTAGCAGAGGTGGCAAAAAATGTATTATCTCAATCTGTTAGTTGTTCTTTGACTGAAAGAAATTGGAGTACTTATTTTCATATTCACAATGTGAAGATGAATAGGCTGAATTGTTCAAGGGCTGATAAACTAGTATTTATTCATTCAAATATTCATCTTCTGTCACGATTTTTTGAGAGTTACATAAATGGTCCTTACAAGGAATGGGATATGGATCCTGATGACACCTGCTTGGAGGAATCCTCTATAAGGATAGCTGAGATGAGATGGAGTTCACTGGATACTGATATCCCAAATGCAAATGATAAACAACAACAAAAGACATTTACAAAGAGAACTAGCAAGAAAGGAAAATGAATTAAAATATGAGTTATGTTTTGCTTGACATTTGGTGAATCTTGTCTTCATAACATTTATTTTATGCAGAATTTTAATTTTTTATAGTGTGTGTATATATATATATAGTGTAAGTTTTCTTTCTAATTAACATTGTTTAGCTTTATATGACTTAAAAAGAAAAATTGTGAAATTATATTATACTTATTGAATATATGAATTTGATAATGTAAAGAATGAACCGAGTAAAATTTTCAAATGTACCATGTCCCAAAATAGCACACCAACTCAGCCTACCCCTTACGTATTACATATCTAGCTAGGTGACGTACCACGTACTCGAACCCGTACCACGAACTAAACCGTACCATGTTCGTGCAATTTTGAGACGTGGTACGTTTGAAAATTTTGCTCGGTCATTTTTTATATTATCAAATTTATATATTCAATAAGTTTAATATTGTCGACGTTCGAAATTTGTCGACCGTGATTCGTTGGCCCGCAGTGATGTCGTAGGTCCAAAAGGGTGAGGATGAGATATCTGGTTCGAATTTCTGAGCTGCCAGTCCGTCCCTGCAAGGTACTTCGAAGCTCAAGTCAATGAACGAGTAAGTAAGGGTGCCGGTAATTAGTAAGCTGGTTTAGTCCAAAAAAAAAAAAAAAGCATACCTCGCTCTCAAAAGAGTTGGTTGATATATAGGGAGAGGTGTCCCCCTGCATGTGCAGTACGTCTGTTGCAGGAGATGGGACAAAATATCTAGTGCCGACGAAGGATATCCATGTAGCAAAAAGGTGCCAATGGAACCTTCATTAATGTGGATGAGATCCGTTGTTAATGACGAGGGGACCTGTCATTAATGAGAATGAGATCTAAGGTGAACGCGCGGAAACTCAGGCGCGGCTAGAATGATGTTGTTATAAAGGGCCTGGATGGGACTGTCATGGGCCAGTTGGATGGGCCGAGAGATTGGGGTCAAGCAGGGCCTGAACAACCCAGCTCACTTATTTTCCCTGACATGTAACCTTCTCGTTGCACGGCCTGATAAGCTAAACCGACGAATCTGCAAGACTGACCGGGAGCTCGTTCGGAGTGAAGTTTGTAACTCGCTTGGATATACTGGTGCACTAAGGGACATTCTGGGAACTCGCTTCTTCCTGTGATTTGAGCTTGGGCTCTGGCTATGTATGAGCTCGCTTCAACGAGCTGAGTTCGGTGCCTGTTGGGCTTTACATAATAGGGTCGAACTGCTGGACTAGGCCCAGCCCCCAAGGAGTAGAGCGGGAAATACCCATAACATTAAGCCCCCCATCGGTGCCTGGTGTGGATGCACTGGGTATGTCCCACATCAGTTGCCCCGAGGGCAACCACTGAGGGGCTCGTAAATGCAGTGGGCCTCCTGGTTGTCAAAGGGTGATAGCTGAGAGCTGACCCGTAGCTATGGGGCCCATGATGATGACACAATGTGTGTAACACCCCAAGAGCCTAGAGAAGGGTAGTATATATTGAAGATAAGTAAGGAAGAAAACAATACCAGCTGGATACCTTTTGAGCTGAATGTAGGCAGAGAACTCCCAAGTTAAGCGTGCTTGATCTGGGGTAATCCAAGGATGGGTGACCCCCCTAGGGAGTTCGCGTAGGCCCATCAGGGTAAGTTGTCCTAGACCTTCCTATAGCTCGACGCGGGGTGTTACAAAAATGTGTGTCAACAAATATAATTTCATAATTTTTCTTTTTAAGTCATATAAAGCTTAAACAATGTTAATTAGAAAGAAAACTACACTATATATATATACACACATTGTAAAAAATTAAAATTCTGCATAAAATAAATGTTATGAAGACAAGATAAATGTCAAGATAAGATTCACCAAATCTATTTTATTGTTACATAACAAAATATATCAATACAAAAAGATAAAGCAAAACATAATTCATATTTTAATTTCTTTTCCTTTCTTGCTAGTTCTCTTTGTAAATGTCCTTTGCTGTTGTTCATCATTTACATTTAGGATATCAGTATCCTGTGAACTCCATCTCATCTCAGCTATCCTTGTAGAGGATTCCTCCAAGCAGGTGTCATTAGGATCCATATCCCATTCCTTGTAAGGACCATTTCTGTAACTCTTAGAAAATCGTGACAGAAGACGAATATTTGAATGAATAAATACTAGTTTATCAGCCCTTGAACAATTCAGCCTATTCCTCTTCACATTGTGAATATGAGAATAAGTACTCCAATTTCTTTCAGTCGAAGAACAACTAACAGGTTGAGATAATACATTTTTTGCCACATCTGCTAATTGTGGAGTTTCTGACCCATAAGTAGACCACCAATCAATAGCATCCATTGTCATAGCATCCATTTGAGCTTGTGGCATAGCATAAATGCCTTTTTTTATGTAAAAAGTGGCAAATTGATCACGTAAGAGTCTTTGCTCTGCTGCATCTTCACCTATCCTTTCAAAAGTATCCATAACCCCTTTAAGAACTTCCTTGTCACAATTTGGGGCTTTTCAATCCCACCACTTGTTGGTGTTGCAAGGTAAAGTTGATCATAAAATCTAAGGGTTAACGCAAAACCAAGACAATGAATAGAATAATTCATTTTGGGCCACCTTTTTATAATGATGATTTGGCTAGAAACGCGTCGCTGGGCATTGTAATTGACCGGACGAGGAATCGCTTGTTGGTGGCAGTAGCTGACTTATTTAGCAACTGGTATGTTTTCTCTTCTCTTTTGTGATTCTCTTCTCTTCTGGTAGCAATCGCTAGTATGTTTGGCAGCTGGTATATTTTCAGCGTAGATTCGTTGATTGTAGCGTCCAAGTGCGCGCACTGCTATGAACCAATTCGAAAATGCACCGCGAACTGGGACGCACGAACCAGTTCGTGGTTCTTAAGGGAGGAGAATGAACCAGGTAACAATGGTTATAACCTTTCGATTGTGCTTGTTTTCCTTGCCTTAGACCTTACAACAAGCATAAGTTTAACTTTCATTCCTCAAAGTGTGTGTTCCTTGGTTACAACCATGTTCAAGGTGGGTACAAATGCTTACATCATTCGGGTAGAGTCTATATTTCTAGGCATGTTCTCTTTAACCCTGAGGAGTTTCCATTTCCTCAATTATTTTCTTCATAGTCTCATGCTCCTTAGTCTGTGTCCAACATGGGCTTGCCCACTACTATTTTGCATTCCTGTCCTCATTTTTCTTCCGGTCATTCACCTTCAATAACACCTAACTCACCTGACTCCTGACAACTTGATTCACCTGACTCCCTAATTTCTAGTCTTGTCACCATCGCTAATCCTGCTATTCCTGAGCAGTTTTCCTCTTCTTCATCTCCTCCTGTTACACCTATTGCTCCTCAACCTAAAAAGGTTACAGAGACCCCAACACTTCCTACACATCCTATGCTTACTCGAGCTAAAGCCAAATACCTTTCCCTTACTTCACCTTATGCCTTGGTGAGCTCTCTAGAACCTGATTATGCTCAAGAAGCTGTCTTAAACCCCAATTGGACTAAAGACATGGAGGAGGAATGCTCAGCCTTACCACGGAATAAGACTTGGGAACTTGTTCCATTCTCCTCAGACATGAATGGGATAGGTTGCAAGTGGGTTTTTCGTGCAAAGTATAATTCTAATGGTTCTCTTCTAAAGCACAGGGCTCGCCTTATTGCTAAGGGATTTCTCTAAACACCTGGTATAGATTTTGCTAAAACTTTCAATCCAATTGTCAAGGCACCAACCATTAGAGTATTGTTTTCTTTGGCTGTGACATATGATTGGGATATTCAGCAAGTTGATGTGAATAACGCATATTTAAATGGGGATCTTATTAAGGCAGTGTTCATGTCGCAGCTAGAAGGGTTTCTTGATTAGTCACGTCCTTCATATGTTTGTCGGTTAAAGAAATCACTCTATGGCCTTAAATAGGCTCAGAGAGTATGGTATACTAAACTTAGAACAAACTTAGAACAACCCTACAGAATTGGGGATTTATAAGAGCAGTGTCAGATGCCTCTCTTTTCATTAAAAGAACCCCTAAGTTTGTCTTGTTTGTGCTTGTCTATATTGATGATATCTTGATAACTGGGTCAAACTCTGCTACTTTGCATGACTGTATTAGTGATCTGGATAAACACTTTGCCTTGAAGACACTTGGTTCTGTGAACTATTTTCTAGGATTTGAAGTTTATCGAGACTCTACAAGACTTTACCTAACACAGTCAAAATATATCCTAGATTTACTCAAAAAGGCTGTTATGTATGATTGTAAGCCTTGTGCTATTCCTCTAAGTTCTGCCACCTCATTAATTGATGAAGGAGATCTCTTTTCCAATCCCTCTCTCTATAGAACCATTGTTGGTTCTCTTCAATACCTCACGTATTCCAGACTGGATGTTGCGTTTGTGGTGATAAAGTTAAACCAATTTTTAAGCTATCCTAAGGATCAACATTGGCAGGCTTGTAAGAGGTTACTTCGCTATCTTAAAGGGACAGTTGGCTTAGGTCTGGTTTTTACTCCCTCATCTGCTGATCTACCTTTAAGTGTCTATACTGATGCTAACCATGCTGGTTGCAAGGTCACAAGAAGGTCTAGTAGTGGTTGGTGTGCTTTCCTTGGGAATAATCTTCTTGTTTGGGGCTCTAAGAAGCAAACTATTGTTGCAAGATTTGTTGGGGAGGCAGAGTATCTGGCTGTTGCACAAGGAGTGATAGAAATATTGTGGTTAGAATCTCTCTTTCATGAGCTTGGGTTTTCGTGTTCTAATAGTCCTATCCTTTAGTGTGATAATTTGGTAGCAAAATCTATAGCTGAAAAGCCAATCTTTCATTGAAGAACCAAGCACATAGAAATTGATGTGCATTTTGTTCGAGAAAAGGTTTGAGTGTGGTGTTGTGGAGATTCGTCATGTCCCTACATTGTATCAAGTTGCTGATATTTTTACTAAAAGCCTGCCTAAGGATAGATTTCTATTCTTGTGTGATAAACTTGGTCTTAAAGTAACTCTACGTATCAGCAGTTAACAGCTACAACAACCGAAGAATGCTTTACGGAGATCTAAATTGAAGGGGCATGTGGAAGAGACTGAGGCTGATCACTTGTAGCCTTTACTGTTCTGTAGTGTTTGTTATATCTGCTGTATTTTATGATTGGCTGGTTATATTGTTAGTCTATGATTTCAGTTGTAGAGGATTGGGAGTTCATTTATGCTATGTAGAAGTTCATTTACGCTGTGTAGAAGAGATGATCAATGTTATGTATAAGCTAGCCTTTCTATTGTATTTTCTAAGATTGAGATTCATTCATTCATCTCAACTGATTTCGACAAGTTCTTCTCTTCTGTTCTCTTTTCTTTCTTCTGCAAAGTTTCTGTTTCATGCTCTAATGAGGAGAATTTGAAGAGGCATATTTTAACTAAAAAGAAAGCAAAAAAAGTCATCAATAAAGCAAAGATCAGAAGCCTATAAAAAATTATATGATCTACTTTGACACAAAAATTGGAGATACAAACACACACGCATGTATAAGTTGGCTGAAGTAAGAAAAAATAATAAGGCACTTGAGTAAATTGAAGTGTATAAAAGACGAAGACCTAAAGATACTACTCAAGGAGAGGATGACCAAGGAGAGATGAAAAGAGTATTTCTTGTAACTATTCTATGAATATTGAGAAACAAATATTATGTTGGGACATTGTGGCAGTTCTTTAAAAAAATAGAAATGATAGATTTTATAAATGATTTAACCAAAAAAAGTGAAGCAATTCATGAAGAAATGAAGAGTGGTAAAGTGGCTGGACTAGATGATATTTTATCAAAGCTTGGAAAAGAAGGCATTTTATGGTTGACAAAACTATTCAATGTAATCCTTAAATCAAACAGAATGCTTGATAATAGCTATTTACAGGAACAAAGAGGATGTTCAAAGTCATGAAAATTAGAGACGAATAATGTTAATGCATGCAGTGAAACTTTGAGATGGGTTGATTCAACAAAAATTGAGTTGAAAAAATAAGGTGTCTAAAAATCAATTTGTTACATTGTTGTTAGGTCAATAATTAAAGCTATATACTTGTTGAGGTGCATGATGAAAAGACAGAGAAATAAGAAAATTCATAAATGGTGTTTATAGAATTAGAAAAAGCCTATGATGAAGTTCTTAGAAAAGTCTTGTTGAGCGTTTCAGATAAAAAGGGAGTCTTGAGTTACTTTTATATAGATTATTAAAGACGTGTATGATGTATCATGAAAGTTTAGACGTGTTAAGACTTCTGGAGGAGATATTGTGACCTTTTCGGTTAATATTGGATTTGCATCAGGGATCTGCATTAAAGCCCTAGCATCTTTACTATAATAATGAATGAACTCATTCAGCATATTTAAAAGAGTTGTGTTAGTGTAATCTGTAGATGACATTTTCTTGGTGGATGAGTTAAAAGGGTCAATACTAAGCTCAAGATATCAAAGAACACCTTAGAAAATAAAGGTTTCAAGTCAAATGTATTGAGAATTGAATGTATGTAGTGTACGTCTAGTAAAAATCAAAGAGTAGATGATTTTGTACTAACACTTGAAGATTAAGTCATTCCAAAAAACTATCAATTCAGATGTATTAGATTAATTAATCCAAAAAGATAGGAAAAATTATTGAAGATGCTATTCTCAAAATTAAGGTAGGAAGAAAAAAAACTTTTATCAGACAACTATAAGACAACTTTGTTACAAGGCATGGACTATTGGGTACGAGAACATTGACATGAGCAAAATATAAGTGTAACTGAAATAATGATTCCATCTGGGAGTGGAGTCCTAGGAGGGATGATTCTGCTCTTATTAAAAGGGTGGTGGCTATCAGAGAGCACATCTGCCAATCGGAGGGCTCCTTTCTAGGGGCTATCAGGCTGCTATCTAGTTGGGCCGTGCGGGATGAATCAAACTCTCCAAGGCCTATGATTATTTCCAGCCTGAGGCGTCTAAGGCAATCTGGGCTTCAGTTGTCTAGGCCCCCTACAACACACCGAAGCACTCCTTCATTCTTTGGCTTGGCATTAAAGGCAACCTTCACACAAAGGACAAGCTTCTCTTCCTAGAAATTGACAGATCGTGTAGCTTTTGAGAGGCAATAGTGGAGTTGACCCATCACCTATTTTTTCAGTTCCCAGTTAGTGTTGTTGTATGGTCCAATATTGCGATGTCCACTATCTCTAGTGCGCTAAAATGGATTAAAGAAGGAAGCTAGGGGATCCTCTTGGCTAAGTAAAGCTAAGAAGATTGCTTTGGCAGGTTCTATTTACCATTTTTGGACGGCTAGGAATCGCATAATTTTTGAAGGCCTAAGACCGTGTACTCCGAACATCATCTTCAAGATTAAAATTCATGTATACAGAGCTATTTACACTTTGTATCCTTAAGTTTTAGTCCATTGAGATTCTTTTGCCTTGGGCCATTAGTCTTGGCCCTCTTTGTACATTCTCTTTTGATCTATCTAATTTTTTATTGTTCGATAAAGAAAAAAAATGATGTTATTTTGGATATGTGGTCATACAAGATAAGATGGAATTGGAATGAGGTTTATCTGTAGTAAAGTCAGAGTGGCTCCTTTAGAGGATAACATGTGTAAGACGAGATTAAATTTGTTTCATTATGTCTGAAGAAGACCAATAGGTCCTATGAGGAGAGTTAATGGAGTGAAAGAAGTTTGTAGCGCAAGATGTGGAGAAAGTTGAAGAAAGATTTAATGAGAAACGCTTAAGCTTGACAAGGGCTATAATAGGTTTATAGGAGATATGATTATAGATACAAATGATTAGTGGGCGAGAATCCATGCAACCAACTTTGTCTACCCAACATGATGTTTCTTGTCTTGGAGTAGTTTTTAATCCACTTCTCAAGACTATTGTTATCATCATCATCATCATCAATTGCACCTTATCTTAACCAAGTTATGATATGATTGGTATGAGTTTAAACATTTGGTCTTAGCCTCTCAGAAGCTATTAATATGTTTGGGATCTGAGTGCTGGTGGGATAAACTAAGCCACAGCCACAGACAAAATAATACACTGAAGTGGGATTATTTTGTCCCAGCTCCCTCAGGTATAAATTTATCCCCCTTTGGTGAGATTAAATTTTGTTGAATTGATCATTTTGCCCCTCTACTTTAAACCCTCTGCATTTTCTCTCTCTTCATAAATGCATCTCTCTCTTCTTCTCTGCATATCACTCCACCACCACTGCCACCGTGACCCACTGCCATTATCTCACTCCTTCTCCTACTCTTCTTCTTCTTCCAATTTTTCTTCCCCTGATTTCCTGATCTGTCGGTCTTGGTTTCCTTCTTCTTCTTCCAATTTCCAGTTCCATTTTGCAGATTTTGATTTCCAGATCTGTCAATTTTCTTCTCCTCCTCTTTCTTCTTCCATTTCCAGTTCTGATTTCCAAATTTCAGTTTCCAGATCTGTGTATTTTTTATTGGGATTTTGGGGTCTTTGATCAACAGGTACCATGGTTCCATATACCACTGAACTTGATCTTGGTGCAGACTGTTAACCCTAAATTACTCTTAACTTTCGTTTATTTTAGTTCAGCAAAATCTACTGAAATTACTTGATCTTCCATTTCCGTTTAATTTTTTTGATGCAATTTGGTGTAACTGGTTGAAAAATGTTGTCCGTTTGTATTATTGGGCAAATGAGAAAATTGGTAATTTGGCAATTAATGACCAGCAAGACCTCATTCACAATTTGACATACCAAACATAGGATAGTTATAACTCCAAGTTATACCTCCTTTACCAAACATTATGCTGGAACCATTTTTAATTAAGTCATTGTCACATTCCTAGGGTTACCTAGGGTTGTGACTGGAATTAGGGAGAAATTAGAGTGATAGAATTGAAGGAGGGAGAAAAATTAGTAGAAAGGGAGGGAGAAATTAGAGAGAACGGAGAGAGGGATAGAGAGACTTAGAAAGGAAGGATTTCAATCTCATTTCACATGATATCCCATCATCTTACAAGTAGCCCTTTTATAGGTATAGGTGGCTGCTAACTGAATTCATAACAGCACCCATGTGCTCCTAACAAATTACAAAATATCTTCTAACAAACTATTATAACCCTATTACAATATTGCCCCTCTATTGTTCCTTGGGTCATGACAATTCTCCCCTCCTTGAGAGGTTTCTTATCCCCAAGAAACTTATTATGCTGAGCCGCTATTTCTTCATCCAATTCCCATTATCATTGTCTGTTTAATCTCTTTTTCTCTCTTTCTCCTTCTAGGCTCATTCCTCTTTGCTTTAATGTTCCTTCTCTTTTTCTTTTCCTCCACTTGTAAAATGTTTTCGCAGATCTCCATGCAATGGTTCTATTTTCCCACTGATCTATAAGTCCTAGCAATGTCTTGGGTCTTCATACATGAACTATGCCAATGCATGGTAGCAATTAGTAGTCTAACAACAACCTTTTCTTTCAACATCTTTAGTAGTCTAACAACAACCTTTTCTTTCAACATCTTTAGTAGTCTAACAACAACCTTTTCTTTCAACATCTTCCCAACTGCAACAACCCAATTCACAAAGGGTAATTGCAACTTGTGGCCAAGCTCCAATCTTGTCTCTCCCATGAATCTAAAGTTTGACAACACTCCTATTTAGCTGTGGAGAATCTCCCATCAACCTCTTAGGCATTATCTCCAAATGCTTTGTGCAATGCTATCTGATTACTTTCACTGTTGTTGCGACAACTTGGGCCTAGACTTCAATGTCAAAATCTGCATATTGGATAGGGAAAGTATCCTTTCTAGCTAAAACTAATCTTCTAACATTCTCATGGTGGTCTTTGGTGCTCAGATTCTCCTCATTCAATATAGCATTCACAACTTTATCATAATCATCGGGTTCTTTTGAATTATGCATTATTTGTAGCATATTGTCTAACAATTCACATTCCATTCGCGGAGACAAAGCATGTTGGAGTAGTTCAGTGACAGGTGGAAGATCTGTAGGACTTGGGGACATCAAGCGCTATAACAAGGATATTGGATTTGGAACCCATGTTGGAGGAAGTTCACCCATCTGATTACAACAACAACAACAACAACATATCCAGCCTTTATCCCACTATGTGGGGTCGGCTACATGATTTCTAAACTTCCGTGTATTCCTATCTTTTGTCATATCTTCATTTAGATCCATATACTTCATATCGAACTTTAATGTCTCTCCCAAAGTCTTCTTGGGTCTACCTCTACCTCTTTTTGTTACTAATTGTTCCATTTCATCAACTCTCCTCACAGGAGCGTCTCTTAGTCTCCTCACATGACCAAACCATCTTAGTCTAGTCTCTCTCATCTTCTCCTCGATTGGCACTACTCCTACCTTATTACGAATAAATTCATTTCTAATTTTATCCTTTCTTTTCACCCATCTGATTAAGATAAAATAAAACAATATGCCTCTCCATAATTGTTCCAAATGGTTGCCACAGCTCCAAGAAGACAACCCTTAAGTTGTGGATGTCAGCCTTTTCATCGATCTTTGGCCACTCCTCCTCAATTTCAGATGCAACGTAAAAATAGGTACCAACTTGGCTAGTACAATCCAAAGAAATTCCAACCATTTCGGTAGGGTCGGGATCCTAGTCCAACTCATCTTCAGCCGGATCTTTAGCTGGCATCACAAATGAATCAATGTTTTGTTCTCATGCTACTTCATCATGATTTATTAGTTGTCCTTTGGATTTCTTGGCAATTGTAACTGGATTCATTTCAATGTCTTTCTCCTCTGTTGGAGCCTCAACAATTCCTCCAGTAGTTGCCCTTCCTCCCTTGTCATCTTAAATGACCTGCTCCATTTCAGGTCTTTCCTCACTTTTTGCAATAACCAGTCCGAATCCTAGGGCCTCAATAGTCTTAGGAATACCTCCAATCTGCTGGCTGCTCTTAGTATAACTGTTAGACTGCTGTCTATGCTTTCTAGAAATGGCTTCCAATGTTGTTTCGTGAAGCCTCGCCCTCTCCGCCCCTTGTTCTACCGTGGCAGGACACATCATTCTCACAATAGGTCTTAGCACATCGTTAAGACTATTAATGAATTTCAACACAAAGTAAGATTCCTTCAAGGTTAGTGTCAAGTCTCTAAGATGAGACTTGAGAGAACAAATTTAGAAGGATCGAGAGGGAGAGATAGAGATATAATTGGGAGGGAAAATGAGAGAATTGAGAGGGAAGAAAGAGAGTTTTAAGAGGGAAAGATCTTCTCATTCAACATAGAAGTCTCATCCTCAAGTAATCAGCCTTATATAGGCCCTTCTGCGGTTCATAGTGTAACCGTGGGAATGTTCTAGTTATTGCTACAAGTGGCCCATGTGGTCTGCAGTTATTACAATAGAAAATTGCAAAAAATTTACAAAACTACCATTGGGACATAACATTCCCCTCCCCTAGAAAACATTCTTATCCTCAAGAATCTGTAGGAGTCTAGTAGCTCGCGGGAATTGGGTCAGCAATTCCTGTAAGTACTCCCAAGTGGTGTGATGAGGATCCATGTGAGACCATCTGACCAGCGCTTGAGTTAAGGGTAACGACCCCTAGTAGATGACCCTCTTGTCTAGAATAGCCTGTGGCTCCGCGAGCACTTCTTCTTCCTCATCCGTCGTAGGGAACTTTGACTAACTGCCGCCTAGGGACTTATGAACTTCTTAAGCAGAGACACATGAAATACAAGGTGCATGTGGACTTGTGGCAGTAGTTTGAGCTTGTAAGCAACCCGTCCTACTTTAGTCTCGACAATGTATGGCCCAAAGTACTTCGAACTTAGCTTGGATGCTGGGGTAGTTGTGAATGGTTGCTGCATAGATCTTTTCACTCTCAAATAGACCTAGTCCCTTACTTCAAAGGTTCTGTCACTCCTCTTCTTATCGGCATTTTGCTTCATTCTATTTTGGGTTATGGCCAATTCTCTCTTCAACTTCTTCAAAACTCCTTGTCGTTGTTGTAAGTACTGCTCCACCAAAACCAAGGTGGCTGTAGAACTCAATAAGGCGGTTAAAAGGGGTGGTTTGTAGCCAAATACTGCTTCAAAAGGACTCTTGTTGATGGCACTGTGGTGGCTGGAGTTGTACCACCACTGAGCTAATAACAGACATCTATTTCAACTCCTTGACCTGTTGAAACACATGCATCTCAGGTAAGCTTCCAAACATTGGTTTAACTCTCTCGGTTTGGCCATCCATTTGGGGGTGGTAGGCTGTGGACATGTGCAGCCCTACCCCCATACTTTTAAATAATTCTTGCCAAAACATGCTTGTGAAAATCTTGTTTCTATCCGAGACAATTGACTTCGGAACCCCGTGTAATTTAACTACTGAATCCATGAATTTTCTTGCTACTTCTTGTGCTAAGAAGGGGTGAGTTAAACTGATGAAATAGGAGAACTTAGTCAGCCTATCTACCACCACTAACACCACATCCTTGCCTTCTGATTTGGGTAGCCCTTCTATGAAGTCCATAGAGATCCCTTCCCATGCTTGATCGGGCACTGCCAAGGGTTGCAGCAAACCCGGGTAAGCCACATTCTCATGCTTGCGTTTTTGGCAAACTTCACATGACATCACAAAACTTACCACAACCTTCTTTTGCCCCGGCCTGTAGAACATTTATCTCACCTTCTGATAAGTGGCTTGTATTCTCGAGTGACCTCCTATGGCCGAAGCATGGAGGTTATGATCTGTCTCTTAAGTGATTCATCCTCACCCATTACTACCCTGCCATTGAACCTTAGCAGTCCATTGGAAAGAGTATACCTAGGTTTACTCGTCGGTTGTACTGCAAGCTGAGTTATTAGGTCTTGCACCCACGGTGTTTGGCCATAGCTTCCTATTACCTGCTTAATCCACTCGGGTACCACAACTGTTATCGATCTGCACTCTCCTTTTTCTTCCCTTCTTGAGAAGCCGTCGGCTGCCACGTTTTCCTTACCCTTGCAATACACAATAGTATAGTCCATCCCCATTAACTTGGACACTCCCTTCCTCTGTAACTGGGTGTGCAGCCTCTGTTGGTCCAAGAATTGCAAGCTTTTGTAGTCAGTTTTGATAAGGGTCCTGCTTCCAGGTAATGCCTCCATTTATCAATGGCTCCTAATACGACCAATAATTCCTTGTCATACACACTTAGGCCTAGGTGCCTAGGGGCCAAAACTTGATTGATGTAGGATAAAAGCCTTCCCTCTTGCATTAACACCGCACCTATCCCATTGTCACATGCATGTGTTTCGACCACAAATTTCTTAGAAAAGTCTAGAAGAGCTAGCACCGGTGCCTCTGTGATGGCCTTCTTGAGTGTTAAGAAGGTTGTCTCTGCTCTTGGATTCCATTGGAAACTGTCCTTCTTGAGGAGTTTAGTTAGGGGCTTGCTGATGGGGCCATAAATCTGTATGAATTTCCGATAGTAACTTGTTAGCCCTAAGAAACCCCTTAGTTCTTTTATTGTTTGTGGCCTAGGCCACTCAACCATGGCTGTGATCTTATTTGGATCAATCTTCACTCATTCTCCCGATATAAATGGCTTAGATATTTCATTTCCTTTTCAGCAAAAAGTACATTTTCATAGCTTAACATACAACTTGTTAGAAGTCAAGACCTCAAAGATGGTACGAAGGTGGTCTAGGTGTTGTTAATAGTTTGGGTTGTATATGAGGATGTTATCAAAGAAAATTAGGATGAATTTCCTCAAGTAAGGCTGAAAAACTTGGTTCATTAGGGTTTAGATAGTGGTTGGGGCATTGGTGAGCCCAAAGAGCATCGCCACAAATTCATACAGCCCTTGATAAGTAATAAATGCAGTTTTGGGTATGTCATTAGGGGTCATTCGGATTTGGTGGTAGCCGGATCTCAGGTCTAATTTAGAAAAAATTCGTGCCCCATTTAATTCATCTAAAAGGTCATTAATTAAGGGTATAGGGTACTTGTTTTCGATAGTGTTGGTATTGAGTTGGCGATAGTCAACACAGAACTTCCATGATCCATCTTTTTTTTTTAGTAAGTAACACAGGAGAGGCAAATGGGCTTTAAGAGGGTCTGATGATAGAGGTAGAGAGCATATTAGAGACTTGCTTCTCTATCTCAGCTTTTTGGATGGGTGAATATCTATAGGCACGTATGTTTAGGCATAGTGAGTTTGTTTAAGGTGTTTAGAGTGGACAAGGGCTCTTTTGGGTGGTAGTGAGAGGGGTTCAGAAAAAAGGTCTTGAAATTCTTGAAAGAGTAAGTTTAAGCTATCAAGAAGTAGTACCTTAGTAGGGGATTGTAGGGTGGCCTAGCTGCTTTCCCTCCTCTATTCATTCGCCTCTTTTCTTCCTTCTTGCTCATCCCATTCCCGCACATGAATAGAATATAATTCGATAATATGCCCTTTCTTCTTCTGCATCAGCCTCTGCAATTTGCCCCCCTCTATCATTTTACACTCTCCTTGTTCTGTGATGCCCCTCGGTGTTAATTTGGTACTCCCCATATCCACTGTGACTTCCAATTTGTTGAAGTCAAATGTGAGAGGGCTTATAGTTTGCATCAAATTAATGCTTGGCACTATGTCACACCCTCCCAGTTCTAGTATTCTTAGATCAATTTGGAACTGTTGTCCTTGTATAAACCCCTTGAACCCTTCACACTTGTTGTGGCTGTACATTTTGCTACCATTAGCCATTGTCACTGATAAGGGAGTGGTAGCCATCATCTTACATCCCAACTCTAAGGTAGTAGCTTCATTTAGGAAGCTATGCGTACTGCCACTATCAATTAATACTAACAGTTTCCTTTCTCCCCATCTTCCTGGCACCTTGATGATCTTTCCTATTCTGCCCCCTCTGAGAGCATGAAATGAGATTTCCACCCCTTCTTGCTCTGTTTTCTCATCGTTATAGGTTGTTGTTGCATCTTGGCTAGTCCCACCTTCTATTACCTCCTCCCCTTCTTCGCCTTCATCTTTTTCTTTCCCTTCCATATTCAGCAATTGTCTCTTATAGATATGTCCCGGTCCAAACTTTTCTCCACACTTGTAACATCGTCCCATGAGTCTCCTCTGCTCCATAGTAGTAGTAGATCGTAGAGGATTGGGGTTGGCCCTAGGCTGTCCTACTACCCCTCTAGTCACTAAGGCTCGGGAATTTCCTCCTGAGGTATGAATATTGGGTGGTAGGGGTCTAATCAGTGTCCTGTTCCTCTTGTAGATGGCCTCCACTGTTAATTCCTGAAGTCTCGCCTTCTCCGCAGCCTGTCTAATTGTGGTGGGCATCATCATTGATCTTAGTTCATCTCTGAGGCCGCTAATAAAGCTAGACACAAAGTACTGGTCCGTTAATGTAGGTTGTGCATTCCACATTAGTGTCCCCAATTCTTCAAACCTCTCTTGATACTCGGTCACTACTCCCTCCTATTTAAGCTTGTTGAACTCTTCTACTTTATCTACCATGTTTCTCTCACCAAATCTTGCGCATAATTCTTTAGCAAAATCTATCCACCTCACATTCATTCTCCTCGATCTAAACCAACCTTGAAACCAGGCATCAGCCGTATCATTTAGATAGGCAGTAGCTAGATTGATCCTCTAATTCTCCACTATCTCGTAAAACTCAAAGAACCTCTCACACATACATACAAATCCACCACCTTGGTTTGGATCCTTCAAAGAGAGGGATCTCCAATCTCGGCATTGGGCCTTGATTGGATCTAGGGGAATTAGCTTCTCTTACCTGATCTCTCGTCTCCTCGTAGGATGAGTTTCCCGCTTCAGTGACTCCTTGTGGCCTTGGGAAGATTCCTACTCCTGCTTTTCCTTGCTTGGAACCCATTTTGGGAGGGAATTCCGGTGGCAATCGGAATTGCGACAATGACAACAGCATGTTGAACATAATGTTGATTCTTTGTCCAAATTGCTCCATGTTCTCCCCGGTTCCTCGCTAATTCTCGTTGTACTCCTTCTCGAGAAGCTGCCATATCTTTGCGCAGCTCCTCTCAGATCGTCCTTGTCTCTTCTCTATTCTGGGCCAAGGCCCCTTGCATCTGATTCATTCTGAATTCCATCGCTTCCATTCTATTCTCCAGTTGCTTCATTCTAGTGCCTTCTGCCATTTGGAATTCCTTCTGGTCCACTACAATTCACCAATCACACACCTCTTGATACCGGAATCTCGACCAAGGATGACCGACTCTGATACCAAAATGTCAAGTCTCTAAGATGAGACTTGAGAGAACAAATTTAGAAGGATCGAGAGGGAGAGATAGAGATAGAATTGGGGGGGGGGGGAATGAGAGAATTGAGAGGGAAGAAAGAGAGTTTTAAGAGGGAAAAATTTTCTCATTCAACATAGAAGTCCCATCCTCAAGTTATCGGCCTTGTATGGGCCCTTCTGCGGTTCATAGCGTAATTGTGGGAATGTTCTAGTTATCACTACAAATGGCCCATGTGGGTTGCGGTTATTACAACAGAAAATTGCAAAAAAATTACAAAACTACCACTGGGACATAATAGTCAATTGAGAATTAAGCATCAACGCTTTCAATTCCTCAAATTTGACCTTATAGTTTGTTACTGACCCTTCTTGCGTTAGGTTATTGAATTCCTCTCTAAGTTGTTTTAAGGAAGCAGAGTACTTCTTAGAAAAGCATTCAATGGGAACACTAACCTGAAATTTCTATGAGAATAGAATTGTGAGATTTATATTTATGTCATGGCTTATGTCATGACCTATTTAGTATTAATATAAGTAGGTGTATAATTTATATGTTTGATGAGGTATTTATTTCCTCCAACTAGGGTTTCTCTCTCTCAAGTTCAATATGGTAACAAAGCCACCATTCAAACCCTAGTTGTAGTTGTGGCCTCCTTGCTGCCTCAACGCCGCTTCCGCCACGCCGCTGCTAGTCTCCTCCACCAGCTCTGGCGTGTGTTCATTGCACCTCTAGCCTCCTCTCTAGCAGGGGCTGCTTCTAAACTCTTCTCCGATCACCATCGCCATCGTCGATCAGTAGATCTCAGCCTCCGGTGTCTCAGATCTCGTGGTCGCTTCTCAAATTTGGGAGAGATCTGGCCTTTATAGCCACCGTGAACATCTTCAACCATCTTCTTCCTCAGTCACCAGCTATAACCACAGTTGCTACTGTTGTCGCCATCAGTCGCGGCCAGATCTATCCAGATCTATTGTTGCTGCCATTTCCCGCCAGCCACCAACGTTCGAATCCATTGTTGCAGTCGTCTGTCGTTGCTGCCTTCTACAGCCGCCAAGTGCCGTTACCCTTTGTCGTCGTCCGCAGAAGCCTTACGCCGCTGCCTTCAGTCCCATGGCCTTTGGATCTGCAACCTGTAGCCTCCAAATCTGCTGTTGTTGCCATCTCTTGTCGGTCGCTGACCTTTAGATCTACCTGCGGCGTTCAAATATATATTTTCCCAAATCCGATCGTTAATCCTTCAAATTTGGCCATTAGACCTTAGATCTGACCATCATTTGTCAGATCCGAGCGTCATTCCATCAGATCCGTCCATCAATCCCTCAAATCTGGTCAGATCTGACTATCGGACCTCAGATCCGGCTATCAGTCTTCAAATCTGTCTATTAATCCTTTTGAACCGACCGTCAATCCCTCAGATCCGACTATCGTTCTTTAGATTTGGCCACCACCGTTTAGATCCGGTCACCTTTCACCTAGATTCGACCATCGCTCTTCAGATCCGACAGCTCCCGTTTAGATTCGCGTTGTTCTTGTCCAGATCTCATTGTTGCTTATTATATCTCGTGGCTAGTTTCTTAGATCTCGTCTCCTTCCAGTGTGGCTCTCAGATCTCGCAGCCTCTTCTCCAGATCTTATGCATCGCATAGATCTTGTGTCGCCGCTGCAACGCCGATCTACCATCATTGTTGCTGTTGCTAAGATCTGCCCCCAGTCATCGCCTCCAATCATCGACCGCCTCTGGTACTCGTTTGCAGCTGACCCAAATCAATCGTCGTCTACAACAATATCTCCACGCACCCTCGAATAAATTACATTTATAACAAATTTGAAACATATAATATATATATTCTAGCTTGAGGGGGAATGCGAGATTTATATTTATGTCATGCTGATGTCATGACCTATTTAGTATTAGTATAAATAGATGCATAATCTATATGTTTGATAAGGAATTTATTTCCTCCAACTAGGGTTTCTCTCTCTGAAGTTCAACTAGAATCATCAAGTCATCCAACTTTCGTTTGAGGTTATTGAATTCATTTCTTGTTGCAACCCATTCCTCCTTGAGTGTTTTCCCAACCAGTTGTGCACCTTCAAGAAGTCTTTCATCCATCTCGACAGATTCAAACCTTGAAAATTCACTTCCATAAATCATCCTGTTCCACTGCAATTTTTCTAAGAGTTCAATTGGTTTTTGTTGCCACCAGGAATCGATCAGAAATCACCTAGGTCTATACTCGATCAGCTTTGCGGTGGCCTCTTGAAGGTTGCCTACTCTCAGCATCCAAAGTCACCAGAATTCCGTTCAAAATCGCCTCACATGCAGTCGCCTAGGAGAATCGATCGCCTCACAGTAGTCGCCTAGGTCAAATAGCCAAGAATTCTTCCTGCTTCGCCTTCAATCCTTGGCCTCGATTAACTAGAGCAGAAGGAGTCAGTGGGCAGGGAACTACTTTGTTGCAGTCTTTCGAGGAATCGAGAAGGTCGATTCTAATCCCACTTCTTGCAAAGGCAATTTTCAGCGATATCTTGGCTTTACTTTAACTCACTGGAGATCGCCCAATGCCGTTTCAACTAACAACCTAGTTGCTTCCAATACTCGCCTACCCTCAGTTTAGCAAACGCACTTGGATCCACCTCAACCACTGCTTCAGGAAGTCACTCAGACTTAATCCGCCTCACAATTCTCCAAGATCTGGATCTGCTTCGCTTCTCAATTTCGAACCCAGATCAGCTATGAATTTGCTTTTGAAGCCGCTTCTTGATAATTGCCTAGATGTTGTGTTGTGGCCTGGATCTGAAGTCAGCAATCCTAATCGCATTTCAATCGCAGTCAAGACCTCCTTAATGAATCACACTCACTGGTGTTTGCTGATGTTCCAGTCGAGCCTAGATTTGCTTCTGACCTCGCCTTCCTCCTTGCCCCGACCTCAATTCCGCAAGGACCGTCGTCGGTCTTGATCACAGTTGGAATTCTTCTTCAAAATCTGAACCCAACTGCTTAGGACTTTGCTTGAATCACAACCAGTTATTGAATTGGCTTGTTCATGGATCTGCTACAATCTCGAAGATCACTTATCTACAATCAGCTTCCAGAAATCAGCAGGTGAAGATTTTTTGATAATTGGTGGCTCTATTGCAGTTAGCAGATGTTGTCGAACTTTGCCATGCTGTATCAGCAACACAAATTAATTAGCTGAAAAATCAACCAGCTCAATTGCAACTTCCAGAGAACGATCGAATTTACAGTCGAGGGACGATCGGCTCTGATACCATTTGTCACATTCCTTGGGTTACCTAGGGTTGTGACTGGAATTAAGGGAGAAATTAGAATGATAGAATTGAAGGAGGGAGAGAAATTAGCAAAAAAGGTGGGAGAAATTAGAGAGAACTGAGGGAGGGATAGAATTAGAAAGGAAGATTTCAATCTCATTTTACATGATATCCCATCCTCTTACAAGTAGCCCTTTTATAGGCATAGCTGGCTGCTAACTGAATTCATAACAGCACCCATGTGCTCCTAACAAATTGCAAAATATCTCCCAACAAACTATTATAACCCTATTATAATATTGCTCTTAGGGTCATGACAGTCACGAAGCTGTATTACTCCTGATGCCGTTTTTCATTAGCCTGGTGGAACCAAATTATTTGCCTGTGTCAAACATTATGCATTATTTTTCATATTGGATCCTCTGTATGTATGTCAGGCTTTGGGTTTGTGGTTATCATTCTGTCACAAGTTTACATTCCCTAATGAGGCAGCATTTATTGTGCCTTCCTTTCTTTGTTGGCCTCAGATTTGTTTAATCCTCCCGTTCATTGATCATAACCTGGTTTAGGTATGCAGGTCAGTGTTGATGGATTGCTATGCTGCACCATATCAAGTGATCGTTCTGTGAAAATATATGATGTGGTCAACTATGATATGATGGTCATGATACGTATTCCATATATAGCTGGTTCTGTTGAGTGGGTTTACAAACAAGGGGATGTCAAAGCCAAGCTTGCTATTAGTGATCGAAACTCTTCATTTGTACACATCTATGATGCAAGAAGTGGTTCAAATGAACCCATCATCTCTAGAGAGGTAGGGTTATTAGAAAGTTACTTTGGGCATTCTATACTATGCTGCACCTCTCCCTGGTTCTCCTGAGGGATCATCTTTTAAATTTTTTATTCTAATTTGTCTCCCTTCAGATACACTTGGGTCCTGTAAAAGTTATGAAATTCAACCATATTTTCGATACTGTTATATCTGCTGATGACAAGGGAATCATTGAGTACTGGAACCCTGCTACACTCAAGTTTCCAGAGGACGGGTGCGTTTCTACATATTTTATGTGTGCATGCGCATGCTTTTATATCTCGGTAGACTATGGTTGGCTTTTAGAAATTTTGATTTACCATTTATGGTGGAACTCATTATAAAATTATTTTATGTTTGATCCATGAAATAGGCCTATGGAACTCAAGTATCATTTTTAGGAGAACTAATTGAATTGTTTAATAATTGGATGAATGTGGTAGTTCTTTGTACTTAATTATGTTATTTTGTTTTGATGTATGGAATGTACTCAGTTTTAAGTGGGTCTGTGGCTGCACCATTATTTACTGCCTGACTCCACTGTCACAGCAAAGTTATCCTGTATTTCATTTACTCACTGGATTACAAAGAGAAACGAAAAAGTTACCTGCTTGTATCTCCTTTTCTAAGAGTGCTTGTTTTGAACTTTTTTATCTTTTTTTTCAAGTTCCACTATATTTGTTAGTGCTTATATTTTTGTATTTATCCTATAAATTGCAGAATATTAGTCAAGGAGATGGGAATATATGACAGAACCTTAAACAAATAGATAAGATGATTTGCTATTTTGTTTATAATAATTCATGATAAAAGATTTAACAATTTTACATAGGCTATGCTACCTAATGCAAACATACCCCTTTATCTAGACTTTGGATCCGCTAGGAATAGGATGAATATCTTCAACACTAGAAGTGTCAAGAGAATTATTTAATGCACAGATGCAATTAAACAATTAGATTGGGTATGTTAATATACTTAATGTACTATGCTATATACAATAGTCAAGATTTTTTAGATAAGTTTTAGATGCCCAAGTGTTCTACTTAAAATAAGTATTCATTTAGCAAGCAAATAACAATGACGCAAGCAAAAGATTATTGAGCCACATAATGCAACTTAAAAATTTTCAATACCAACTATAGTACTTGCAATTCCACTTGGAGATTGAGTAATCCCTCCACTATTGCTGGTGTTGAAAGTATTTGTGGCGTGCCGTCTACATCACAGTATATGTCTTTCTGTTGTCATTACCTTGGCATAGGTTAGCATTGTCGTGACCTGCCATGTCCCATTGACTAACCTGACTCACAAGTCCTGAAACTTGTGGCAGGTGTGAAGAGTCCTTACTCAATAAATAGGACTTACCCTGTATTTTATTTATGCAAAATCTGCCTTGGAAATGTATTTCTTCTGATTTTTAGTTCCTTAGGGTTAATAGTCGATGTAACCAGTTGACTCTCCTTGGCCACACAACCTTCCTCACAAGTGATCCTTTAGGTGACAGTCTAGCACAACTGATTGTCCCAGCTAACATTCAAACTTTCCTAGGTTCCTTTTTAGCAGTTGAATATCATGCTCATAGTCACAATTGACCTCTAATTGACTGTTCCCTTTCTGTCTGCCTTGCGTGCATACATTTTATTTCATTCTCTATCTGAGCTTAATGATACGAAATACCATAAAGCAACTCCACATCTGATCAAAAAGTAACTTCACCATTGCCCTCAGGGCATAGGTTGAGCGATCGGATGAACAATATGTTGGTGTCAATTTAGTGGATTGCGAGTTCGATCCTCGCCCTGCATAAGGGCCAAAGGCCTAACCTGTGATTTACCTCTCTTGGCGTAATCGAGAGCACGAGCACTGAGGGCCACGCAAGGGCGGTCATTCCAAAAAGTAACTTCACCATTGATTTATATCCTCAATTCCTCATGGTTCTGCCTTTGACTATAATACTCTTCCCTTGAGAGCCTCTGACTAAAAACTTTCCGGGAATGGAAGAGAGTTGGGCTGGCCAATGGAAGTTTCTGGACACCTAGTCACACTCCAATCTTGTCACTTAGCCCTAAAAATCCATCCCCTACTTGCCTTCAACACCTCAAGCTGCTTGCTTTGCCTTGAGGAGGTGTCTCACTATCTGTTGTGTCTCCATATGGGCAACCTTGACAAATATCGATGTTCTAAATTTTGTTTGACATGTGCGCTATCTAGCATTTTTGCAAGCACATGAAACTGTTGCTTGTTTGATTTTCTAATTTTAATTGGTATCTGTTTTAGGTTTTAAGTATACTTACTTAATATGATGCATCCAGGGTGAATTTCAGACTGAAAAGTGATACCAATCTCTTTGAAATTGTGAAATGCAAAACAACTGTTTCTACCATTGAGGTAATGTGTATCTCATCAACTTTCTGTTTTCACTCTCAGATACAAGGGTTTGAGCATGAACTTGCTAAACAAGTTGAATGGCTATTGCATGATTGATCTTTGAGGGAAACTGGGATTAATGTCAACTAAAATTTATAAATGATTCTGTATATGAATATGCAGTTTTCTGATTCTTTAAGTAATTGTGTTCACTGGAAATTGCTTATGATTTGTCTATCTTTTTACGAATGACTACAGTATCCTGGTACTTTTCCTCAGGTGAGCCCAGATGGTAAGCAATTTTCCATCACTTCTCCTGATCGTAAGATTCGTGTTTTTTGGTTTAGAACAGGTAAACTAAGAAGAGTCTATGATGAATCTCTGGAGGTAATTGCAGCTTCTTCAAGGCACTTGGTCATATGTTTGGCTTCAGATATCCTTCTAATAGCTTAATCTTTTTTTGTTGTGTAGGTGGCACAAGATCTCCAGAGAAGTGATGTTCCCATGTACCGGCTGGAAGCTATTGATTTTGGACGAAGAATGGCTATAGAGAAGGAAATTGAAAAAACAGAAAATGCACTGCAACCAAATGCAATTTTTGATGAAAGCTCTAACTTCCTCATATATGCAACCCTCCTTGGGATTAAAGTAAGGAAACAATGCCCTTTACTTTGGATAGGAATTGACTTTGTATGAGGCAAAAACATATAGAAATTTAGCACAAAACAGGGTATCACAAATTTATGAAAGATGGGTATTCAAATCTGAAGAGGCATCTATTCAAGGGCCTGAAAAATCCAGAACATTGAGACAGATAGATCTATAATATTCTTGAAATCCTATTATACAAAGCAGACAATAAACCTTCCTTGAGCTTAACTATTCAATTATTTGTCCAAAATTTTGTTGTGTTTTGAGAGGAAGGAATATATGTAATAGATACCACATCAAAACTAAAGGAGCCAAATCTCCCTTTTTCTACTAGAGCCACCTTCCAAAAATGCATTAACACTGCCACTGTGCTTGGGAAAGCACAATCCTTGCTAGAACTTGTTGGGTTGGCACAATGAATGGCATCACACACCCAAAGAGGGGGGTGAATTGAGTGATTAATAATTTAAAAATTTTGAAGAGATTTTGAAAGAGAAATCACAAAAAGTGAAATGAAAATAAAATCACAATCAAAATAATGCTAGACACACAAGAATTTCATAGTGGTTCGGCTAAACTCAGTCTAATCTACTACCTTAGCTCCCCACTAAGGATTTCAAACAATCCATTAAACCTCCTACTTAACCAAGTAGGCCATTTGGCATAAACCGCTAGGAAATACAAACTTCATACCAAAACCTGATAGGCCCTCTAGCTCACAAGTTAGGCAATGCAATAGAAACTTACAATGAATCTAAGAGATTGCTCTCTTAGTTATAATAATCTCTCAAACGAAAATACAAAGGCTAAAGCAAATATTACAAATAATATCTATAGCTTTTTTGAGAGAAAATATGAAAGCACATGCACTTGAGAGAAGATGAATAACTCTTGTATACTCAAGTCAATTCATTCCCATCCATTAACCTTCTCTAGTGCATCCATGGGTTGTATTTATAGCCTCCTCTTTAATGCTTTGAATAAAACTATCTATTTGTGACTGTTGGAGCCTGCAAAACTAGCCGTTAAAGTGAAAAACAATCAATGTGCTCAAAGAAACGGTTGACCGGAAGGAGAAAAACAGTCGACATGGACAAAAACGGTCAACTGGAAATGATGCAGTAGCTATCAACCGCACTTGGCCTAGACCTTGCATAAAAATGGTAAAAAAAAATGATCGACACTTTAAGAGAAAATGGTCGACCATTTTTAATAAATGGTCGATTGTTCTTAAAAAATGGTTGACATGCTGATCTTCAAAATTAAAACATGGATTTGAGATTTAAATGCTATATGACCAATTTTGATAAATAAAAGATTCTTTTGACGATAAAAATTTATTTTTCCAAATCAAATGCCATCAAGAGATTAGAGAATGAAATTTTTGGCATAAGTTGAAATTGATTTTCATGATGAATTGATTTTCATTTTGGTGCTTGAAAAGAAAGATAGATGCACCAAACAAATTTTTTAACATAGATTCAATATTGTTTTTCATCATCAAAACCACAACAAAGGCAAAACAACGAACTCAGATAACACATTAACACTATTGTCCAAATATCCTTAGCCCTGTTTGCATGCATAAACCAGTTAACTGCAATATGACTCCCTCTTAGTTAAATTGCCAATGGTCGATATTTTCCATGAATCTAACATTGCTATCTAAAAAGAGGCCTTAGACATCCAATCCCCCCAGGAAAATAAATTTCTTGAGAGCCATTAAAACACTTAAGAAAAAGTCACTTTAAATCTCCAGATCTCAGATGCACCCACTTCAATGAATCCTCACCAGCTCCACGCATGCAGTTAAGTGTGTTTTACAAAGTTGAAATTTACTCAATCTCCCTATCTTTAAGATTATTCTGTAGATCATCAGTGTCCTAGAAAACTGGATCATCATCTCTTTTGAAATAGTATTTCATGAATTTCTACAATTGTGGCACCTTAAGATTAGTGAAAGTTGTTTATAATGTATCCTCTATGGTGAATATGTCTCTAGAAATGAACCTTGTTAATTACTAAGAGCTGAATATGGCCCCGATAATCCCACAAGCTCGTATATCCCATTCCAAAACCCAATATGGGATATATCATGCAACACACAGAAACCTCCATTGAAACCCAGTCTTTGCTCATACTGCCTAGCTTACCCACCATGTTCTCCAAGTCCTAGACCCTATCCTTTCCACAGGCTTATGCCCGCAACCATTTATGCTATTAAGAATCTCTGTATTCAGGCTTCTACTCTAATAGGTCTGCTACTATTTCCCCAATCCATCGAATGATATTTGAATATATTTCTACGCCTTCCCATATAAAATCTCACTGTTGCTTCTCAAGTACTCCAGCGATAGTAGATGCAATAATAAATTTAGATGTTAAACAGTAGGCAAGCTCAAGAAATACTCTTGAACAGGGTAAACCAACCTTCATTTGACAATAATGTCTTCTACCCTGTCTATGTCCTCTAGGATCTTCTAGTATTTGAATTCTAAACATGCTGCTTTCAAAGAAAAGCTTAAAAAGCTTCAAATAAAGGACGTTTTATCTTATGGCCCAAAATGGAAGCAACTGCATTGAACATTAGCAAACTCACTAAGCATGCACCCTTTGTCCCCATCTACAAGCACTGAAACTTCTGCACTACCCCAAAATGCTGAAACCTCCTCTTAGCTGTCTTTGGTGACTTATAATTGCTTGCCACCTCCTCCAATTCCAAATTTTGTAACCTAGGCAATAGTATCTGAATCAAATGGCTGATGAAGGAACAAGCTGTGTTGCACCTCAATTCTGACGCTGCCTCTTGAAGCACAAAATTGCCATCTAAGATAGTGAACTGTTGTGTGCTTGCATTTTGAAATCTACATGTGACTTGGATGCTTCATTCTTCAGCTGAAGAAGAATTGTTCATGTTTTGATTGAATATTTCAATATAAAAAAGCTTGTTATCTCTTTAGATATTTTGCTTTCCTTCCTTTTTTTCCCCACTTCTTATTTTGAACTAATGGGATATCTAAGTTCTGTATTTTCTTTTGTAATTTGTGTTGCCAGATTGTAAATTTACATATGAATAAAGTTGCCCGAATTCTAGGAAAGGTGGAGAACAATGATAGATTCTTAAAAATTGCCTTGTATCAAGGTGACCGGAGCAGTAAAAAAGTAAGGAAAATCCCTGCCACAGCAGCAAATGTTAATGAGGCCAAAGAACCTTTGACAGATCCCACTCTCTTATGCTGTGCTTTCAAAAAGCACAGAATCTATTTGTTCAGGTACCACAAATTTCAGATGTTTTTGTGATAGTGTGATGCCTGTCTAAATTTAAGATTTTCTCTGAAAAGCATAGATAATTCTAGTAGCGGTGATAATTTACGATATTTTATGCCACATTTTTACTTTAATTTTTCAAATGTATTTCAGCCAATATATCATTTGTGGCACTAATAAGCAAACAAGTGAAGACTCTTTTTAATTGCTCTGGCTCCTGAACTGTGGGTTATTTGATATCCCACCTCTTGTTTATTTGTGGAATTAAGGCTTGTGATGATAATGAAGAGGTTCTTACTTTTGTCTTTATTATGGTCTTGATAGTCGGAGAGAACCAGAGGAACCTGAAGATGCAACTAAAGGAAGAGATGTGTTCAATGAGAAGCCTCCTCCTGATGAACTTTTGGCTGTATCAGACATAGGAAAAGCTGTCACAACATCTCTTCCAGATAATGTGGTGAGGTTTCTTTTTCCTTAATTGTTTTTGTACTTCTGCCAGGAATACTTAGACTCGGTCTACTGTGTAGAAAAATTGAAGGAAAATGAAGGGTTGTTTGTAGAAGGAATGTGAAAGGTCTCTCAGTGTAATAGGAGTAAAATGAAGGGGAAAATGAAAAAACAGAGAAGAAAATTAGACGCACCTGGCTCCTCCTCATGTTGTATGCTGTTGATGTTGCCTTTTAGTCACCGTTGCATTGTTTTTCAGTTATTGTTTTAACTTTTCCAAGTCTGTTAATTGTTCCTCGATAGTCACTGTTTTGTTCTATGATATCTATATTTTGTTCTAGACTTTTAGTCAATACTCAGTTAATATTTGCAACAAAAGAGTTATGTATGTTTGCTACAACTGTAAGCCTGTAACAGTGTAACTTATAACTTCATATATAATATTGTTTTTATGTTAATATTATATAGTATATGACTTTATATAAATTGTTTAACTTATATTTTTTGTGTGAATATTTATATTATATTGTATGTTTGTTTGCTTTCCTATAAGTATTTAACATTGTTTATTTTTTTATATAAATGTTGAACACGTGTTATATAACTTATATTTATATTTTGTGTGTTAATGTTATATATTACATTGTCTGATTATCTTTTTCATATTAAATATATTTTTTATAATTTTTTTTTTTTAAATTTAGCACCTTGCTTCAGTCAAGTGAGCATTTTTTTGGTGCCTAGTGCCTCAGCTGACATAAGGTTCACAGTGCCTTATGGGTGCCTTTTGCCCTTGACTACCTTGGGTGCTAGCTTTTTACGTGTTTTACTTGCATTAGCACTTGACTTGTGCATTTGACCTTTATTTGGTAAAATGTTTCTTGGTTGGCAATTTTCTTTATGTAATTTCTCTACCAACTTGTTCTGTTTGTGTCAAATCAATTATTTTCTGATGGTGCTGTTCTTTACCTGTGTCTTACTCTATTTTTGTCTCTGCTCAGCTACCTTTTTCAGAAGTCATTAAAGTACTTGCTAGAATCTGCCTTGTCGAACATAATTACTTCAGCATTTCAAAGAAATGTTCTATTCTTACACAATGCAGTTTTATTTATTCATACTTATTTCTAGTTTAAACTGTGGTTCATTAACCATGTGCTTGTTTAGTTTGTTTTATTCTAGTGCTGTCTTTAGGTTTTATTTTAAATATTTCCATTTTCTTTTTCTGTGTCTCAATTTGATCAGATCTTGCACACCTCATTGGGTGACATTCATATGAGGCTTTACCCTGAAGAATGTCCAAAAACTGTGGAGAACTTTACTACTCACTGCAGAAATGGCTACTATGATAATCTGATTTTTCACCGGGTCATCAAAGGCTTTATGATACAGACAGGAGATCCTTTGGGAGATGGTACTGGTGGGCAATCTATTTGGGGAAGGGAATTTGAAGATGAGTTTCACAAAAGGTGAATACTTTCTTTTTACTTAGAGCAATTATGCCGCGACATTTGTGCTCCATATGAATTTTTTTGCCTTCCATTAGAGGTTATTAGCATAATCTGCTATTTTGAACCTTTTATTTTCAGTATATGAAAGTTAGGCCATTGTTTATTTAGTTACTGTTTTCATGAATGGTGATATTGAAATGTTGTCATAATGTGTCACGATGGCTTTACTCATCAAGAAAAAAAAAAGGGAAGCTAGCTTGTGTGACAGTAAGTATTCAATCCCTGTTTTGTCTGTACATCCTAGAGCATTCAAGTTTATTTGAGGCCAAATATATGATTCTGCATTTCTTGGATGTCCATAGTCATGACTACCAAATGCACTTCTGTCTCTTGTTGCTATAATAAAACATGCTAGTCGACTGGAACAAGATGCTGGGCGATGTGTTCTTCCCTATTATCTACAGTATCTTTCTAGAAGGAACCTAATGCAATATTAGGTAACAATGGGCAAACTGGGAATTCTGAACCACTGTTTTTACCTTGCAAATTCAGTTTTTGTTTGGGTTTACCTTTCAAATTAAGGTTTAGTTTGGATTCTTGTTCTGGGTTGTAGGCCCCACAATAGAAAGTTTAGCTTAGTTGCCTAAAATTATTCATTTAACATAATGATCAGCTGATGATATGGAGATATAGGAAATTAAAAGAATTGCTTCATAGATGATGCCTGGATATTTTGGAGCTGTTTGTGGAAAACAACTCTAATTGTCCGGAAAAGTACACAGAAAATGGAAGATTAGATAAATTTTTGAAATACAAAAATTTTTCTAACCAAAAATTGGTGATTTGGAAAATGCAGTTTTCCTCAAAATTTTTCCCAAGTTGTCTCTACCTCCTTTTTTAACACAAAATACAATTTCACAAAAGAAAAACCTCTCTGTTTCTGTCTTTTTGGAACATGTGTTCTAATTTTCTAGATTGGAAATTGGTTTCCTGCCCTTCTAACATTTTGAACGCCTTTTTCAAATTTTCTGTGGAAAATGAAAATTAGAGATTTTTTGAAGAATTGGAGAGGGAGAACTGGAAAATATTTTCCACAACTAAACTGCCCCCTAGGATCATTAATGGCATCAAAAGCAAAAGTTGAGGTTGGTGTGCACCTTATATATTGTGGGCTTGGCTGAGAATGACCTAGATTGGCTTTTCTGGAGCTCGACAAGTTTATTGGAGCTGCAAATGCGTCCACATACACTGCCAAATTGTATTGAAGCTCAACTATACTTTTCTTCTCCAGAGGGTAGGCTTCATCTAGATTCTTCCAATTGAAAGGTTTAATATCAATTTAGAATTAGAGATAACACTAGTTTATGCATTCACATTATCTTTGTACTTATTTGCAACGAAGGAGTTCATCAAAAGCTCAATAGTTGCATTTGAAACAGGAATTGTGGGTGCAGTTGCAGAGAAGTTGAGTTTTTATTCCCAGTGTGTGTATCTGTGTCAGCATGTACCATTTAAGTATTTTCCCTGTTAAAGGCTTTGTAGGTGTAAATTGAACTTGCTTTACTTGTGCTGAATTTTACTGCTGCCTGCAGTTTACGGCATGACCGGCCTTTCACTATTTCAATGGCAAATGCGGGGCCCAACACCAATGGTTCTCAATTTTTTATCACTACAGTGGCTACTCCATGGCTGGACAATAAGCACACTGTTTTTGGTAGAGTTGCGAAGGGTATGGATGTTGTACAGGTATGGACCTGCGCATCTAGTAACTTTGTGCCCTTGTGTATAAATGCTTGCACTTGTCCTTGTCCTTTTATCCATTTCTAGTTTGGGAAAAATACACTTACTGCCCCTCAGGTAAGGCCGAATTCAAGGGACTGCACCTTGGCTTTCAGAAATTGCACTTGTTACCTCTGAGGTATAAAAAGTTGTAACCCTCAGCCCCCTGAGAGTTACTAGTACTTGCAACAAAACAGCCTTGAAGATGCAAAACTCACAAGATTGCAGGCAATAAATTAATTCCCGGTAGCACCTCAGGTTTAAGAAGTTGTAACACTTGGCCCCCTGAGAGGTACTATTACATGCAACAAAACAGCTTTAGAGATGCAAAACTCACAAGATTGCAAGCAGTGAATCCATTCCTAATATAGCACCTCTAATCGAACTGACTTCAAATAAAAGGGCAGTTGCTGAGTCCAAATTGAGTAGTCTCCATGTCTTATGCAAGTCACAACAAGCTTCTGAAGAGAGAAATGAAGATCAAAATCTACCTCAATTTGCTGGGTTCCTTTCATGATGGAAGGGAACCCAAGGATCTGGGTTCTCCCATGGACGGAACCCAGATCATTGCGATCTGCTGGTGGCCGACCACTCATGGTTGCTGACCATCACTGGTAGTTTTTTTCTTTTCTTTTTTTAAATTTTTCTGTTATTAGGGGGAGAGAGAGAGAGAGTGGGGGTAAAATGATCATTTTACTCAGTTTTTAGTTGCAGCAGAAGTCTTTGTAATTTCTCAAAATGGAGGGGTAGTCCCTGTAATTAGTCCTACTTCATGGATAATTGGTGTAATTTACTCCTTTCTTTTTTTCTTTTCCCTTTTGTTTTCATTATTTTGTTTTCACACGTTTTTTCTTTTCTTTGTGTGGATGTGGGTTGGGGTCGGAGGGAGTTGGAGGTTGGGAGGGATGTTCAAATTACGTACAGGATAAACTGGAAATTGTTGTTTTATATGGCACAGTAAACCAGCGGGCCCTTTGTTTCAGCACCCTCTATGAAGTGTTAAATATATTAAACCAAATTTCAATTGACGGGGGTTTTTTGATAGTGGATATATGAGGCTATTTTTTGAATACTGTTTTCAAAGCAATGACCTGTTTACATTTCGTCAATTTATTTTTCCTTAAAGACTGGTCACTGAGGATTCAATCATGGATGACAGGGTATAGAAAAAGTAAAGACAGACAAGAATGACAAGCCATACCAAGATGTAAAGATCCTAAATGTGACTGTTCCCAAGTCATGAAGGATTCACTTGTTCAAACTACTGTGATTGTCCTCCCTAACAATCACTGGCTGAAATAATGTTCAACACTGGTAAATGCACGTTATGTTTCTTTGCTTTCTATTATGTACTCTTATTCATACTGCCATTCATCTCGTATTGCTCTCTCTCTCTCTCAATATTAATGCCATCTGCTGGTTAGGGTTATAGTGTTTGGGTGGGGGGTTGTCACTTGAACTGTTTTGTTCACCCTTGCACACACTGGAATTGACTGTGTTAAGGGTATGAGATGTGTGTACTCTAATTTTTAGTGATATTTGAACAATTGTTGCTCGAATTAACATCAAAGCAAATTTAGATACTCCATTATGTATATGAATTAGAAATTAGATCATTTTTTATTTATTTTGAATTTCATTTCTTGTATAGAATATAGTTTATTTTGGAATATTATGCAATGCACATGACACTTCCTGGTATATTTCCCATTATCCAAAGATCCATGGGTTTAAGAAAGTCTCGTTAGATAAATTTTCCATTAAATCCACAAAAATCCTTAATCTTTAAGATGATATGTGGATTAAAGTCATGAAAGTCATGTTCACAAAAATCCTTAATCTTTTTGTGTTATATATGATATGTGGATTTCATGGAAAATTTATCTAACATTATTCTAATATGTGAACATACACACACATCCGAGAGCGCCTTACTGCTGAGCATGTAACTTGTGGGACCAAAAACATGTAGGGAAATTGGTGAAGTGACTTTATAAGAAAAGTTGAGAGAGAGTGATGAAACAAACTACTTCTGGAAACGTATGGTATTGTGAATCAATAATTCTATTGATTTCATTACATTTCAGCCATTAACTCTGTAACAATTAGAATAGCTCGCTCTTCGTTTTTTCACTGTGTATTGAGATATTGGATGTATCACCAAACAAACACCCACACACAAAATCCATATAGGAATTGGGAAGTACCAGATTGTGGATGCCTGGGAACAAACTCTTATAATCAGTGATGGTTAGATTTTTGAAGGTATAAACACTTTATCAAAGTACAAGCGTTAGTTGGAGTAGTGTCATCACTTCTATTGCCTTCCTATTACAATAATAATGTTTCTCTATTATCGTCTTTGACTTTCTGACAACATGCTCATATTCGCAAGTCTGAATGTCCAAGTTATGCAGTTTGCCATTTGCTAATCAGATTTTGGTACGTCGTGTTTCAACTGGTTATGGTTCCTATGTATTTCTTATTCTGTCTCCAGTGTTCTTGAAGACATCTGCTTGGCTGGCTGGCTCTGTCATTTGCACCTGGGTTCGAGATTAATTAAGAGAGATTTTCTCCCAAAATGTAATTGAGATTCAACATCTCTAGAGGGCCTTGAGGGTCTCACCTTGCTGAGGTTTGAATTATGCGTCGTTGTTGATAAAATGTTGTGTCAGCACGTAATTTGATATTCATTTTGGGCATGGATATTGTAAACAAATAGATTAAGATGTTGTGACAGTGCGCAGGGCATGGATCAGCACCGTGCCAACTCAGATACTAAAATGAGTTCTTAAATTTTGGGCTTTTTTGTTTTGCTTCGTAGAGGCTTCTGTATTTAGCATTCAGGCTTTGAGCGTGTTGGTTATCGTTTTGAAGTTATAGCTCGTCCATTTCACCCCCAATGATTTTCTAGTTCGTGTTGGGAGACGGTGCTGCTGAATGGCACAAACAAACCTAACCAGTGAAGATTCCCATTATGTGTACTACTTCCAATGACTGGAACATATGTCACTGGTTAGGTTGATTTATTATATGTTAAATTGGTCAGGCTTAGTCCTAGTCACGTTTTACTTTTGATCACTTCATTGAATTAGCAGCATTTTTATTTTTATTTTTATTTTATGTACATCTAGAGTCAATTTTGTCATTTTCACTAAAGTAGCATTAAATGGGTTTTGAGTTAGAGTTGGGAGAGATTCGTTAGTTTGATTGGCGAGTTTAAAAAACATTAAGTCTTATTTTTTTTACTGTTTTCAATATTCAATTTTTTAACACTCTTAAAAATGTGTTTATTTTATCTATTTTTAAAAACGTATTTTTTAAAACACAAAAAAATTTGTACACAAAATTTAAAATGTTGAAATGTTGTTTTGGTCATTTTCAGTCAAGGTAAACTCTTTAAATTCAAAACGCAAAAAACACTCTCTACCTTCACATCCAGGTTTAACCATTCTTTCTCTTCTCTCTTATTTCTTCTCTTCTTGAAGGCTCGATCGTCAACCTGACCTTGCTCGCCATCGCCATCATAGCCATTGTCGATTGTTATTTTTTTTTCTTGATGTGGCTGGCAGCAAGAAGCGAGGCGGTGAGAGACAAGGTAGCAACAAGAGGTGAGGTTGTGGTGAGAGGTGAGGCAGCGACGACGGTGGGAGAAAGGCGGTGAAGGGAATAGGGTTGGAGAAGAAGAGCCGGTAGCGAAAGGCAAGGCAATGACGATGAGAGGAAGGCAGTGAAGGGAAAAAGATTGGAGAAGGAGAGCAATGGATGGCCAAGGAAGGAAAGAAGAGAGGAAGAGAATAAGGTGGTGTTCTCTTTGTGTTTTAGTTTTGTGTTTTGAGTTTTGAGTTTTGTATTTTGGGTGTCTGTTTTGAAATTTTTGAAAATGCGTTCTTTTTGTCATTCTAAAAAATTATTTCTCAAAACAGAAAATTAGAAAACGCGTTTATTTTGAAATTTTAAAAACAGTTTTTTGTTATTATGATATTTTATTTAATAAATTTAATTTAAAATAAATAGTAAATATTTATTAATAAATTATAAATTTGATTCAAATACTTTAAACTATAAAATAAAATTCAAATAAAATAAAATAAAAAAATCAACAACCTTAGAAATACATTTAAAAAAATTAATACAAACAAAATATATCACATATTCAGTTTAATAATAAATAAAATCAAAAAATTAAATAACACAAAAAAAAAATCAAATCAGTCGCAGCCCATCTTCTTCGTCTAGGGTTTTTTTTTTTTGATGGGGGGAGGGGAGGGCGCTGGTTGCGGTGGCGATGGCAATGGGGGGCGTTGGTTGTGGTACTGGTCGCGGTCGTGGTGGGGGCACTGGTCGCGATGGTAGTGGGGGGCGCTGGTCGCGATAGCGATGGCGATGGCTGTGGGGTTGAAGGTCGATGATAATGGTTGCAATACTGGTCGCGATGGCGCTGAGGGACACTGGTCGCAGTGGCGTTGAGGGACACTAGTCATAGTGGCGTTAAGGAGCGCTAGTCGTAGTGGCGGTGGAGTTTAAGGTCAACAGCTGTGGCGGTGGCGATGGCCAGAAGAGGAAAGGAGAATAGAGAGAGAGAGAGAGAGAGAGAGAAAAAGAGAAAGGGGGAGTGGGTCTGTGCGTGTGCCCAAAGGGGTGGGAGGCCTGTTTTCCTCGTTTTGCATTTTGATTGTGTTTTTAGTGTATTTTCACTGAAAACACCCAAAACAACATTTTGTTATTTTTGAAAAGGCGTTTTGAAAAATAACAAAGATAACGCGTTTTTAATGTTTTCAAAAATTGAAAACAGAAAATGGTCTGAAAACAGGAAAGAGAACAAGCCCTAAAGTTGGTGGGTTTTTTGTGGAGAGGGAGTGAGTTTCTTTGAGTAGAGAGATGATCAATTAGGGAGAGAAAAGTGAGGAAAAAATTATTAATAATAGGTGTGTATACGTATATATGTTAAATAATATATTTATAAAATATATATCTAATATATTATACATATATATTATTGTATCTAATTGCAAAATTTTTATTAGATCTGTTCACAAGTTTCTAATTGAACCAGCTTCTGAACTAATGAGCCGAGCTTGAGCTCAACTTGGCTCGTTTACAAATCGAATTTTAAAATTTGGTTATTTTTTTATCAAATTAATTAATTTATTTGTTCATATTTTATTCTTGTAACGGAAAAAAATGTTACAAGATTCATCAACTTTAAAATATATTTATATTTTAATAATATATTAATATTAAATAGTTCTAATTTATTAAATAATCAAATTTATTAAATAAAATGTCATTAAAAATTTATTCTAAATGTATTAAATAGAACCCATTTTTTAATTTTTTTATTTTAAAAAATAGTTTTTTCATAATGACAAACAAAACATATTTTTAGTTTTTTAAAAATAGACTATTAAAATAAAAAATTATAAATAAATTTAAAATTAAAAATTGAAACGTAAAGATAATGAATCCTTAAGTTTCATTAATTTTTGAACAAATATTTTTTTTTAATTTTTAATAATGTATCTTAAAATATGTCTTAACATTTTATATTTTAATAAGTTATATAGTTCATTTTTAAAAGTTTAAAAAACATAAAAAGCAGTTTCTTAATTCATAACATAAAGTTGAAAAACTAAAAAAATTTAGTTTTTGTATTTTTTAATAGGGTATTTAATTATTTAATATAGAATTAAAGTGGAGAGTTATTTTTTTTTTTGTTTTGAAGATTTAATAAAAAAGATAATTATATTTATTTCGTTTTGAGTGTAAAGTAGAAGAAATTAAAAAATAAATACAAGCATTTCTTTGCTTACTCTGATATTAGAGATAAAAGAGATTTTGAAAGAAATGGGGCGATTAGGTCCTCTCCCGTTCCATTTCTTGTTACATGTGTTCTAATTAAGTGGATTGTTCTTCCCCCTCTTATTTTCTTCTTTTCCTGGATTCGGGGGTAATTCTGTAAATCTGCGTTCGGCAAGCGAGCAAAAGCGCGGGAAATCCTTCAGGGTTATATTCTTCTTCTTCTTCTTCTTCTTCTTCTTGTTGGCTGCGATCCTCTTTCGTTTCTGATTAGTTTCCCCCGTCCGCTCCACGCACCTTCGCCTGTCTCTCTATTCTTCTCTTCAGTGACGAGCCCCCGGCGATACTGTCGGAGATTGCAACGATGAGCGGCGATGTCCGAAGGCGCGGAGGAGATCGGTATCGCCGAGACGCGTCCACAAGAATCTCCAAGAAGCAGAAGCTCATTCTCACCTCCGAAGAGCAACTCGAGTCCAAGCTCGGCTTCACTATTTTCACCGAAGGCGGCGACAAGCGTCTCGGCTGGCTGCTCACCCTCGCCTCTGTCAGTCCCCTCCTCATCGCCTCTCTTCTATCTCAACTCCGAACCCCTCATTTCTGCGTAATTACAGAAAGTCCTAAAATTTCTGAATTCTTTTTGCTCCATTTTGCAGTCGTCTTGGGAAGATCAGGATACTCATAAGGTCTATAGTTGCGTTGATCTTTATTTTGTTTGTCAGGTAAGTGGAACAGCCTTTCTTTTTCTGAATATTGATTTAGGTCCTTTTTAGCTGCATAAATGTAAGTACAATTCAAGAACTAACCAATTGAAACCTAGTCAATTTATTAATTTTTTTTGGTTAAAAAAACTAACAAATTATACTTCATCGGTTGTGAACAATTAAAAGTTCCCGTTAACAAATCCTACTTTATTTTCCTGAACATCTTTATCCAATTTTAATTCAGGATGGTTCTACCTTTAAGACTAAGTACAAGTTCCGGCCATATTTTTATGCGGCCACGAAGGTATCTACATCTTTGCCTTTATTTGTCATAGTTTCAGTGTTTCTGGACTTCATTTTTCTTCACTGCAACTTCTGATATGTTGTTGCTTTTTTAGGTTAAAATGGAAATGGATGTAGAGGCATATTTGAGAAGGCGTTATGAAAGTCAGATTGCAGATATTCAAATCGTAGATAAAGAGGACCTTGATCTTGTAAGCTGAGCTAGACTTTAATACCCCGCATTTTTTCTTGGGATATCTGTTCTGTTTTTCCTTTTTCGATGATACCATGACCTATAGTTTCCACGTGCATGTAGTCTGATGGCATGTACAAGGAATCAACTAGATAAAAAAAGTGATTGAAGAAATTAGATGACCTTAAACATGTTAGCTTAGTAGAGGTTATGATTAAATCTGCAAGTTATCACAACCATTTTACTTAAAGGATGGTATGGAGGCATCTTGAAATGTTTCTTTGGTGGGAGAGGCTGAATCAAGAGAAAGCCTTTGAATTCTGTTGTCGTCAAAATACTGACCAGGGACTGGGTGAAATTGTTTGTTTACAACTACAGTTGTGGACCAAGCTGTGGAGTTCTACATGCAAAAAGGCTAAAATGCATTTGCTAATAATTGAAACTGATTCATTTGTCTATCTTTGTTGTTGACTTTATAGGAGAAGGGGACCTTTGATGTGAGAGCTGTATAGGCTTTCAACCCCGATTGGCTTTTTTTGGTACTTACCTGTAACAGAACTAAAAGAAAGTTGGAATTTGAAATTTGGATTATGAATAATATTGTTATCATTTCCTTCTTTAACTGAAAATGATTCCATGAACATTCATGTACTTGGAGAACAAATTGTTACTATTAAGAAGGATTTGAATGTAAATAATGCAGATGATAAATGCAGGAATTCTTTGTTCACTGCCAGCACTGAAAGTACATGATTGAGCCCTCTTAGTAGGTTTGTTGTCATGCTATGCCTACTTTATCATCATAAACTGCACCTTATCCTAACCAATGATGAGATAAAGTTCCAACACAATCTTCATATGGAAAAGTTTCATGAGATGGCTACTTCATTGATTTATATGGTTGTGGAACCAACCTATACAACATGGAAACTCAACTTCATACTATGCCTATTTCATTTATTTATTTGAACAAAACTAGGCTTTTGGATGAAGTTGGCATGTGTGGCATTGACTGGTGTTAGTGCTGCCTGATGCTAGCTCAGCTTTGTTCATCCTTCGGATGTTAGTGCTCAGGCCAGGATCTGGACTATTCTTTTACTAGCAGAACTTTGAAAAATGTAAGCTTGACTTTTCAAGGTTCATAAATAGAAGGGGTGTCCAATGGGCAGTGCCCATACACATATAATTAGGCCATTAAGTGACTTTCCTATTTCTTCATTTTCTTCTTGTAGGGATGGTAAAGGAACAATCAATTCATGAAACTCGTCTTCATCTCATCTTATTTCTTTGCTTTTCACTGGCTTAGAAGCTCAATCTCAAACATTGAATTGATGTTGCTGTCCGGACCAGGGCTGTGCAACCCCAGGCTTTGCTGACTGTAGTTTGAGATAGTTTTTGAGTTGTTCTAGGCATGTTAGTTCAACCAGCAGCATTGGGATGAAGGAAAAGGGCAGTATTTCATAGTACTAGTAGATGGATATAGGAATGAAGTGAAAGTCAGTGGACTGGTTGACTCATTGAGGGCACAGATATTGGCCTATTTGTTTGGTCAATCACCAAATGGGGGAATGGGTTACCATTGTGGACCAGACCTCCTTGGCATTAATTCTTTTTCGTAGTTGGGACTTTGGGGCTGGCTGGAGCAGAGAATCGGGGCATGGTGGTGGCAGCTTCACAAAGGACTGCCTGCCTACTTCTCTACTCACTTCATATACCTAATTCAGGAGGAATACATGCATAGTGTCTCTAAACTGTTATTGTGAAATGAGCTTAAGTGTGCACACGTATTAATTTCACACAAAATTAATGAGAATTTAGTGTATGCTCATTTCCTGCTGTACTTTTGCTCCTTTTGTAATCCACACTGCACCAATGTGGTGGACAAATGAGTATGAGGACCGAACTTGTGGTCATCTGGCTTTAGTGCTTTGCACTAAATGTCACTTTAGGTTGAAAAAGAAATATTCGTCATGTAAAGAAATAATTGTCTTGGCAAGCAAATAGTTTATAAATCCTTGATGAATTCCTCTTTATCATTTTTCTGGAAAATTCTTCTCATGTATTCCTCGAGTGGTTGGAATTTCTGTCTTTGATTTTCTAAGAAATTGCATTCTCATTACTTTATGTTCTGGTGACAGAAAAACCATCTATCTGGTTTACACAAAGCTTACTTAAAGATATCATTTGATACTGTTCAACAACTGATGCAAGTAAAGAGTGACCTCATGCATGTTGTTGAAAGAAACCAAGCGAAGTTTGATGCTGCTGAAGCCTATCAATCCATATTAACAGGGAAAAGGTAATGGTTTATGTTTAATATTATTGGGGATGCAAAATCTTGCATCAAATAGACATACGGACACACATAAAGGCACATGTTTTCTTAATCTGTGTTACACTTCTATTCCCCCTAACGTGTCTACCAGATATAACATGGATTACATTGACGCATAACCAAACATGAAACTTAAACCCTCCAATTTTGAATAAGTTCTATAAAAAAAAAAGAAATTTTTATGTCTAAGGAATAATTTTAAGATTTTAACATGGATATGATACATAAATCTCATTTCCTTCTAAATACTAATAATAAAAACCAAACAGTAGTCCCTCCTGAGTTGGGTCCAAATATTGTAGAAATTGTATACTTTATTTAGAATATTATATGATATACATATTTTTTAACTGTTTACAGTCCGTCCACATAACATTTGGATATATGTGTAATTTATTTAGAATATTTTATGATATACATAATTTTTAACCGTTTACACTCTATCCACGTACAAGTACACAATCATTGGATACGAATCTGAGTATACCGACATTAAAGATTTATGACGGTTAGATACTTGGGCACACCTTCACCCAATACTCATAATTGGATCCCCATGACAGAGGCCCTAACCCCTATTTTATTGGATATTACTTATTTTTAGTTTTTAAATTCTTAATTTGGCATGGTGGTATATTTTTCATTTTATTGCAAGTGCCAAAATGTTATTTCCATGTATTGAGATGTATTTGCTTGATCAGCAGCAAGCAGCAGCAGCCTCAAGATTTCATTGATTGTGTTGTTGATCTTCGTGAGTATGATGTTCCTTACCACATTCGTTTTGCAATTGATAATGGTGAGTTCTTTTTCTGTAGATATTTTGGAATTTTAATACTTTCTACAGATGTAGTTAAAATGGCTCTGGCATGGTCTTACTCACATTTCCATTCAATCAGATGTAAGATGTGGACAATGGTATGATGTTAGTGTATCTAGTGCTGGAGTTATGCTGGAAAGAAGAACTGATCTCCTGCAACGTGCTGAAGTGCATGTCTGCGCATTTGATATTGAGACCACAAAGCTCCCTTTAAAATTTCCAGATGCCGAATATGATTTGATAATGATGATCTCCTACATGGTTGATGGGCAAGGATATCTGATCATTAACAGAGAGGTCCAAACAAACAACTAAGCTTTCGTCTTTCTTAATTATTAACTTCATAGCACATACTTCCTCTAGCTGTGCCTATTCCATTATTTGCTTTTGACTCAATGCTGATAAAAAATGTTGGTTTCACAGTGATATTGTATGTATACACTAGAAACTACACAATATAATAGATCGTTATACTTGCAACTACAACTGAGTCTTATCCCGCTAAATAGATAGTTGCTACTTGTCAGGAAAAAAAAAAGAAAGATAATAGATGGGTGTTATGTCAAAAAGTTTGTAATTTGGGTATAGATTGTTGTTTCCTTTGCTCGCTTTTGTATAGCGGAACAAGAATGTTGTGGCTTCAAGAGTCCCATACTGTGCAGATTCTTCATGTAACTATTCTTGAATCAGCAGTCATAGTTGTGAGAATCTGTAAGAGCTAGAGAGAAAATGAAAATTGAAAGGAAAAGAAGGGAGAGAATCAAAACTATAGAGACTGAATTGAATGAATATTACAGCAAGATCAGTGAGTTTATATACTGCTCTCTGTTATTCAATAACCTAACAGACATGCCAGCTGTCAGTAACTAACAGAACACTGGCTGTGTTTTCTGTTTGTAACAAACTAACTGACTGCCATATAAGCTAAGTAAGAAACTGAAAATAAACTGTCTACAAAACAAGAAATTCAACTCTCCTTCTATTCTCTACTTCCTCTATCCTTCGTAATTAGAAGTAATATTCTCCTTAACACAACCAAATATGATTAGATTCCAGTCCTTACAGTGACTTGCAGGACCTATAGTCATAGCATTTACAATTCTTTTTGTTTACTGGACGCTATGGTGGTTAACAGTAGCCTTACCACAGTAGCAAAAAGGGGGTTTTGGAAGGATGCCCAGGGACATAAAATGATTTTGGGGGTGCCTGGCTGGATACATGTACATAATGTGGAGAGGAACCTTTCCAACGAAAAGTTGATAGGTATTGAAATAACTTTAGAGGCAAGCATTTTGATGAATTCCTCCATTTGGAATGGTTCTTTTGGATATGTGGTTGTAAAGGATTTTTTTGTGAGTTTGTGGCAGCATGAGTGTATCATATAATATTAAAAATTTAGATACTATTGTTTTAGCAATAACTAATAAGCATGATGATATCAGCTATCAAGAATTAAACATGTAATACTTACCAAAAGAAGAGTAACTTCTGGGTGCTAACTAGGATTTCAAGGAAAAAAAAGAATTAAACTTTATTTTCAAATGACCCTCTCATTTAGGCCAGTTGACTAGAGTGAAAAAAACTAGCGTATATTGCTTAAAGAGGTGGGCACCCTGCTTTTGGTCTTTCACATTTATTTATTTTTTTAAGCTTAATGGTATGGTGTTGTAGTGGCCTGGGAGTTGACTGCTGAAGAAAGAATTGTATATGGCTGTAAAAACTTCTAGAAAAAATTGAGCTACTATTTTGTATATAGGTGTTAGTCATCATGCCCATTCTGGTTGGCCTGCTACAGGAATTGTGAGAATGATCTCAACTAAATGTTGCCTTTTTTAATCTTTTGCACAACTGTGAGAAGGCAATGGTGGTTTTGGATATCAGTGAAATATATGTTTTCCAAGTAGTTATTCTTGGATATTTTTCTATCTTTAGGGGTTGTAACACCCCGTACTTCAATTGAGGTTATGTATGAAAAAAGGTAGGAAAAAGCAGTAAGAACCTGCCTAAAGTTGACTTTGGCATCAACTATCTGCGCGCAGGAATGACAGTTGACCATTGTTTGACTGCTTGAAGAATTAGTGGACAGAAGCCAACAGTCATAGTGACAGTTGACTGTTAAATCTGGTGAATTAGTCCAGGGAAATGGTTGACTTTAAGACTAATTTTGGGGTTTAATTTAAAAGGAAAATTAAGGCATTTTGGATATATTGTTAGGTATAATGAGAAGATTTTGTTGGTATAAAAATTACTAATTTTGTTTAGGAACGATGGACATTGGATTAAGGGATGAATGAAGATGAAAGGTGATTAACCTAGATTAATGCAACTCTTAGCCATATAGAGAATCGGAGAATGTGGAAAAATGTGCAGGAGCTTCTAAAAGAGGCTTGATCTGGCCATGCAGGGTTGAAGCAGGTGGTAAGGTGTTGGGATGCAAGGGTATGATCATTTAGGCTAAAGTGGTAAGCGATGTTGGAGGCACTTTTCCAATTGCTTGCATTTTCCTATAAATAGGCCCCAACTCTTCACTTTAGCATAAAAAAAAAAAACCCTTCACTTCTTTAGCACTAGAAAGTGAGGAGTGAGAATTCTCAAGGGAGAAGATAGTGGGGGAGAGAGTGATCCAGAGAAAGAGGGAGGGGAAGCTGAAGAGATAGGAAACTGCTGCTGAAAGGCTGAGAAAGGACTTGCAGAACCAAGGTTTTAAGTAAGTGCATTGTTATGTTGTCTATATGTTTGCATTGTGCATGAACTTTTATGAGAGATTGTTATGTATTTCACCATGTTTATATGTGTTGTGTGCATGGACATTGTGAGCATGCTGCATGGTACCGTTGAGCCAATTATTCTTTGTTGAATGCGGGTTCAATGACACGTGTATGGGACTCTTCTTGGGTCATGTGACTGTGCTATGTGTGGATGATGATGCCAAGGGTTGAGTATGGGCATGCACCTAGGGGTGGAAAGTGGCCTTGAGAACCTAGAGGCTGCCGGAGATGTATGTGATGAACAGTATGTAAATGCATTGCCAGGCCATGACTTTATGAGATTATGTCCAATGCACTGTGCTCTATCTATCATGCCAGGGAAAGGAATGATGATGACCATGCCAGGGCTGAGGAGATAGGGAAGGAAGCTGCATGATGCTTAATATGTTATTTTAAAGTATAATGTTGTATCATGCACATGTTATTGTTGATGTATCTAAACCAAGCATGAGCAATGTATGTGATACTATGCTGTCTTTGTATCGAGGACCTTTTTTGGTATAATACTAAAGAGCATGCATTGTTGTAACCTTATGTACATGGATTGGTGTACAATGAGAAATATAGTCTTGATGTAGGCAGACAGGGGAAGAACAGTTGACTGAGGCTGGGAAGAGTCAACTGTATGCCCAGCAGAGGCCTTCACCAAGCTAGACAACCCCTTTTGAACATTAACTAAGGTGATGAACAATCGTATGTCACTTGGAAGATTGATCGGTAAGATGGACAGTCTTGTGGGATCAGCTGTTGCCCACAGAATGGTTGAGAGTTTGTGAAGAGAATGCAAACAACATCAACTGGGGCTCCATGGAGCTGATACGAGAGGAGTCACTCACTTTGATGAAGGTTCTGCACACATGAGGTATGGGGTATGCCGTACTTCCAAGAAAGTGACACAAACACATTGACACAAGTAGTGCCTTGGGTCTTGTGTCTCAGGACTATCTGAGGGCCATGGTATGTCACCAACACTATAACACATGCCAAGGTAAGGCATTGGGATGGCGTGTTCCAAGATGGCAATGGGAGCTGCCGGTCTGGTAGTTCAAAAGGTGCTCTGCGAGCAAATGTTACTTCCACATTTTCATTTTTTTGATTAAGATGCCAATAAGAAAAAAAATCATGGAAGTGCAAGGGTTTAATACCTTTAGAGTTGGGAAGTTGGAGCTTGAAAATACATCCACATAATTTAGAAAGGATTGTGTTTCATAGAAGGCATGCTAGATATTTGTGTTCATCTACACATTATAAATGCTTTAGTGAGTTAGGGAGACTTTTGTTCTATCGAGCATAGGGGTTTGCTGAGGCTTTGAGGTGCAAAGGCTTGGTATACTTGTGTGTTAGCAGTCTTTCAAGTGAGAAAAGATCTCTTGGACGGCATGGATGCTTTTATCTGGAGTATGAAAAGCAATGATGCTTGTCTCCTTGTATTTTTGGATTGGGGGATTTTTTGGGTCTGTTCTGTTACAGCTTTGAAACCTGTTTTTTTGGTTGCAAAGTTATCTCAGGGAGAACACATGAAGTAAATTTATTTTGAAAACTGTCTCAAAACAGCATTTTGTGACACGACAAAAAAGAAGTATTTTTCATTAGTTCAAAAAATTGTTCTCGTCTGGGAATGAGAACTAGATGAAATCGATCGTTTTCATGAAGCTATCATAATTAAATGAAATCAATCGTTTTTATGAAGGTATCATAACTAAAAGGGATTTACGAATTGGTACAATGTAAAAATAAACTTGTAAATTTGGTGCCTCCACTGTTATAACTGTTTAATTTGCTTTTGGACATTATAGTATCTTTGTTGTGGTTCAAGCAATCCCTTTGACATCCTATGCTACTCTCATCATCTGCAGCTGTCTTGGACACAGTTTTCTTTACAAGCTAGCTTGATACCATGTTATTCTTAGTTCTGTCATAATTGTAATTACCGTTGTTAGTCTCCTGCTTTTGCAGGATTACAGTATGTTTCAAAGGTAAGATTTTGCATTGACAAATGTCAATTACAATTGAAATCTTTTCTTTCTCCAGTGTGTTGGGGAAGATATAGAGGATTTGGAATACACTCCAAAACCAGAATTTGAAGGCAGCTTCAAAGTTACAAATGTGAGAAATGAGGTAATGCTTCTTCTTTCGTCATGGTATTTTCATAGACTTTGAAGAGTGCTTATGCCTATTTTACTGTTGCTATATGATTTGGTTCTTGCAGGAAGAGCTTCTTAGATTGTGGTTTGCCCATATGCAAGAGGTGAAGCCTGGAATTTATGTTACATACAATGGTGACTTTTTTGATTGGCCATTTGTGGAAAGAAGAGCGTCCCATCATGGACTTAAAATGAGCGATGTAGGTAGCTCCTGTTAGTTGCAATTAGTGGTACCTTGCCATAATGTCTCTTTGAGCATATTTATGTTGTTTGCATTGATAAATAAGCTTACCAGGGCTGCATGATCCATTTTGTTTTCCTTTTCGTCTAGTTCAATTTTTATACTTTTTTATTGGGGATTTAGAAGATCCATAGTGCTTCTTGTTACTATGTCTAGTTTGCTTGAGGCATAGCTATCAAGGAGAATTAAGTTTCAATCCTGGAAATAATCTTACTTTTAAAGTATTACTGTCTTTGATGCTATAATGTAATCCTGCATTATATTTTAATCACTAGCAGATTCCTTATTTCTGCATTCACTTGGACTGATGTTTCAAAACCATTTTGAATATTATTTCATCCATCAGCTCTTGTTCAAGACTGGTTATATGTTGGATTATTTCAAAGAGACTAAGAAAACTCTATTTTAATTTCTTCATCTTGAGGGATGTGTAATGATGACTCCTTTTCTTATTCCTTTTTCTTTCTGAGTTTTTAGGAGCTGGGATTTCAATGTGACCAGAATCAGGGGGAATGCCGTGCTAAATTTGCTTGCCATCTGGATTGCTTTGCATGGGTTAAACGTGATAGTTATCTCCCCCAGGGAAGCCAGGGTCTAAAGGTGAAATTTCCAAATGGAATACCTGCTCCTATTTTTCAGATTATTTCCTATATATTTTTTGTTTCTTGTTCTTATGAATATTATCATTCCCATTCCTTGTTTACTGCCTCTGCATTAGCGTACTTATTTCCTTTTTCTTTCATTTTCTTTTTTTGGCAGCTTGCTTAATCATTTTGTCCTTGTTTAGTCTTGTTGGTGTTTCCTTTCTGCGCAATTTTGTAGTAACCTTCCTTGTTTCTGTTTATATCTCTTTGCATGCCTTTGTTCTTCTTCAAGTTGACACTGCAGGCCCATTTGGTGGCTATTAGAGAACTTTGTTTACTGAATGAGCTTCTGCGAAGCAGCTTTGTGAAGAAGTGATTTTATCCCTAGTTCCTTCACAGATAGGGTTGCTCACATAATTCCTCCTGCCAATCAAATTTGCTCTCCTAATAACAACATATTTAATGGTTTAGGTTGATGAGAAAACACCTCCACCTCCACCTCCACAAAGTCTTCTTTTCTAGAACAAAGATATGGCCACTGGAGAAGTTTGTGGCATTGGCTTCAGTTATTCTACTGAATAGAGTTCTCCAAAGAATCTGATGGGCCGTGCCACAAGGAGTCTATACTTCCAGCAACACCAAAGCTGCCAGTATGACTTACTTGACTCCCAATAATTTGATTAGGATCGTCATAGGGAGAAAACAAGGGAGCATAAGTTATTAGCCATCTGACTTGCACGACATGTATTTATCAGATTTCTGCAAGCTGCTTAGGTCCTCATCGCAATCAGAGATAAAACAGCAAAATTTTATTCTTCCAAACTATCTTGTTATCCAGGATCGTCAAGGTTGACTGGCCAGTTTATCTAACTGGAGATTTACTGTGAGTAAATCCAGATGGTGCATGGTAGAGGAGAATTTAATTCCTGGGGGTTGAGAGAAGGATGGGGTTGGAGGAAGTGGAAGGACAATCTATCTTATATCTGAGGGTTCAGATTAGAGGATTAGGCTTCCCTAAGAGTGACCTCAACAAGAGAATCCATGCTGTAGACTGAATATGTCTTAGTCTTGTAGGATTAACTCTATTGAGGAGGACAGACCTCCCGTATCACGTAACAAGTGTAGGTCAATGCATGTATGGGGGTCTACAACTTTGTCAGCTATGGTTGCATCTCCTGTCTCTTACTCTTCCTGGTCTGACCTGGTATACGCTGAAGGAGTGTGACAAACCAGCATAATCTACAAAGATGGCTGAAGATTCACTCTAGATCCACCGTGTCATATATGCTCTCCTCCAGAAGTCCATCCTCATGTCTCTTGCCTTTCTTCTTCCTCCAGGATAGATGATCAGCCTCTTTTACAGATGCCTTACAATTCTTGCCTCCTATGACAGGGAACATTTTAACTGATTGTTTGAGGTCATTGGGAATTTTTTCCTACATCGGTCGCTTTTATCTTTATCACAAGATAGTGTGCTTATCAGTTGCATCAATTCATCTTGACTTTTGTTGTAAACTTGTGCATTATTATTCTGTAGGAAAATAAACATATTCTATCATTTGCTTATGTTCAGGCTGTTACCAAGGCAAAATTGGGTTTTGATCCGCTGGAGGTGAATCCTGAGGATATGGTTCTGTTTGCAAAGGATAGGCCCCAGGTAATATTGCTTTAAAATTTTGGTTTGTACTTGTGTGAGAGGATGCTGTAGAATGCAAGAGCATCTTGATTTATGATGTTTAATAAAATTTAACCCTGACGAATTGAATACTGCACTGCTTTCTGCACCATATAATAAGAAGTGAGAATGTGGTGTAATAATGTAGCAAACCAGGAGGAACTCCAGCTTCCTGAGTTTAACTGCTTTGGTTGCAACTTTCATAGGAACTGTTCAACTGGTCTTAAGCCCTATTAAGTCTCACATAAGTCAGACAATAAGGGGTCTGCTGATATTATTGTTTGCTTATTGATCCCTTTTTCACTTACTGTTGTTTATACTGGTCTATTTTCACAGATTTTTTTTTTTTTTCTAATTGGCAATTATAGGGAACCTACCGAATCTTTCACCTTTTTTCTCTTCTGCTGGTTGAAAAATTGATTGTGTGCTTTTTGTTGAACGTTTTGGCTTGGCTTGGGTTGCTCTGTAACATCCCGTGTTTCAGTATCAACTTCACATTTTTATAATTATTTATGAATTTTGATACATTAATTTAATTAATTGACTTGATTAGAAATAATCAAGTGTTTGAGATGAAACGATTTAAAGGAATGACGGCTAAACTAGTTGACACTTGGGATATGTAAGTTTTTATAACAAGTTTGGGGGCGTGTTCAAGTTGGAGAATGATTGAAGTTAATGACTCACTATAGATTTTGATGTAGCATTGAAATACAAAAAATTTATGAGGTAAACTTACAGTTTATCAAGGGTTAAGCAAGATATAAGGTTCAATTACTTGATGATCCTAAAGTACCTTGTGATACTAGGAGGATTAAGAATAAAAAAATACATAAAAGTAAAAGAAATTATTAAAATAATATAAGAAAGTTGCAAGTGCAGTGAACTCTCAAATTATTTAAGAATGCAATGGTGACCATGTGTTGGTCTCTAAGGAGGATTAAAGAATTAATAAGCAAAATATTAAATTAATCCAAAAACAATGCAACACGGTGGCTGATTTCTTCAAATGGGCGGCCAATTTGCATGGAAATTTAAGTTGATGTTATGCCAAGTGGTTTTATTCTCATTGAATGGAGAGGAAATATGTAACATCCCGATCGAGTGATAGGAAGGACCGGAACAACTTACCTTGATGGTCCTACACGAACTTCTCAGGGGGGTCACCCATCCCTGGATTACCCCAGGTCAAGCACGCTTAACTTGGGAGTTCTTTGCCAACATTCAGCCCAAAAGGTATCCAGCTGGTGTTGTTTCCTTTCTTGCACTATTCTCGATATATTCTAACTTCTTTGGGCTCTCGGGGTATTACATTCTCCCCCCCTTAAGCACATGACGTCCTCGTCATGCGACCTTACAACCGGTCCCAGATCTCCCCCCGTGCATGGTCGATGTGGGATTCGTCTAAGGTGCCTACACGCACCCCCCATAGGGGCCTCACACCCCCTCGGGACTCAGCCTCCTCGCTGAGGTTTGCCCCACCACCGCGCTCAGAGGCTCGGGGGTCGGCTCTGATACCATCTGTAACATCCCGATCGAGTGATAGGAAGGACCAGAACAACTTACCCTGATGGGCCTACACGAACTTCCCAGGGGGGTCACCCATCCCTGGATTATCCCAGGTCAAGCACGTTTAACTTGGGAGTTCTTTGCCAACATTCAGCCCAAAAGGTATCCAGCTGGTGTTGTTTCCTTTCTTGCACTATTCTCGATATATTCTAACTTCTCTGGGCTCTCGGGGCATTACAAAATATGCTTGAGATGTCAAATAGTCCATTAAACTCTCAATTTAAGGCATAAAACTCTCAATTTAAGGTGTCGATTTCTGGAGGATTTTTGATAATGATTTATCTAGAATCTCATTAGATGACCGACTTCATTAGTATAAAAGAAGGGTTCTCTCTTGCCTATGGAACTCTTGTTCGGTGAAGTGAAGAGAAAATGGAGGGAGAGAGAGTAAAACTAAGAATTGAAGAAGAAAATAGGTAGTAACTAAGGAAAAAGAAGGTAGAAGAGAAAGAAAAGAAATAAAAGGGCTTAAGTTTAACCAAGTAAAAAGAGTGAGAGAACTATAAGAGGAGGAAGGACGAGGGTTATTGGTTAGTGTAGAAATGGGGACAATGAATCCATTGTTTATGGGATCCCACAAATTGAGGAAACATGTATCCATGTTTCATGGGTTACATGTTTCCATGTTTTATGAGTTTTACTTTTCTATCTTTTTGTGTATATATATGATGTTGTATGTAGATTAGATGGAGTGTGGAGAAATCATTGTATTCCATATAGTTTTGGTTTGTTATATGGTATTAGAGCAGGAATTAGGAATTAAATCATAGCTGTTGACTGTGAAACCTTAGTAGCCCATCAATCACAGCCGTTGTCTGTGAAATCCGACTGCCCTTAATCCCTCTGCCATATCCCAAGCATCGGTCTCCACTGTCCAGAAGTTAGAAGTTAAGAAGCAGCTAGAGATCACTGTAGAAGTTGGAAGACGAACAGCCATCGGAGACAGCTGCTAGAATGACTGCCATTGTCGATGAAGACGACCATGCTTGCTGCTGCATCGGACTGTATTGTCGTCACCATATCCATCTCCTTTCTTTGGCCACGACACTGTCGCTACCATCGCCGACCGGATTTGCTCCTTGCCCACGTAGATCCCAACGCCGCCGCCACGATTTGCGCTATTGCTAGCTACCATTGCCACCGTCGTTGTTGTCTCCTAGATCTAGCCACTGAACCGTTTCATCCTTGACTTCGTTGGGGGCATGAGGGAAGGGGGAGTTGTATCTGGCCATCCTAAGGCCGCCGTCGCCGACCAGATCTATCTTCGACCGCTGTCATCAGATCCGACCGGCTTGAGTCAAGATCCAACCACCGTCGACCGCATTTTCTCCAGATCCGTCAGCCACCACAACTGCCGTTTATCATCAGCTGCACGGCCTGCCTGTTGGCTATTGATGTCCAGATCTAGCCCAGATCTTAAGTCTACCATTGTTAGCTGACCAGCCAACTTAGATTTGATCCAGATTTTGTTTAACCCGTTGGGCTACTCCAGACCCTTTACAAACTGCCAGCCCATTTCAGATTTATTTGTTGTCTAGATTTGACCTAGATTTGGTACTTCTGGGTTAGATCTGACCCACCCAGTTACGACCCACTTCAAATTTAGAGGTTAGATCCAACTACCAGATCTGTCAGACAGATCTAGCAAGCCGAGCCAACTCAGATTAAAAGGCGAATGATTACTGGATCTGCAATGTGCAGTCACTTACTAGTCAACAGATCATCGGTCCCTACCACCACCATGTCAGACGTTCCCTCCACATCTGGTTCCTTCAACAAAGAGTAGTTCAATGAATTCTTGACATTGTTACTATCCAATTCGTTACTTGGTACACCTAATAGTTCTTTGGTACATTCAGGTAGAACTACTTTAGCCCTATCAAGTTCCTTTAAATCTGCTCCATGGATCATTGATTCAGGGGCATCTGATCACATGACCAACTTGCCCAATCTTTTCGATTCATATGCTCCTTGTTTAGGTAGTGAGAAAGTAAGGATAGCAGATGACAATTTTTCTTCTATTGTTGGCGAAGGCCTCATTAAAATCTCTGAAAGTATTGATCTTCAATCAGTACTTCATGTTCTTAAACTTACTTGTAATCTTTTGTCTGTTAGTAAACTCTCAAAAGATTCCAACAACTGCATTACCTTCTTTGATTCTTATTGCTTATTTCATGACTAGAACTCGGGGAAGACAATTGGCAGTGCTAGAGAGATAAACGGACTTTAGTACTTCAATGAGGATTTCTTCGGTAATAGAAAAGCTTACGGATTAAGTGGTAATAGTTCAATCTCTATTTCTGATCCAATAATGCAATGGCATCTCAGGCTAGGCCATCTTAGTTTTCCTTATTTAAAACACTTATTTCCTAAATTGTTTAAAGGAGTGGATTGTTCTAAATTTCAATGTGAAAATTGTCATTTGTCTAAAGATCATCGTGTTAATTTTGTTCCCAAACGTTATCGTCCTTTAAAACCATTTTATTTGATTCACAGTGATGTTTGGGGACCCTCAAAAGTTATCACTTTATCTGGTAAAAGATGGTTTATAATTTTTATCGATGATCATACTAGACTATGTTGGGTTTACTTGCTTAATAAGAAATCCGACATAACAAGTGTTTTTAAAGATTTTTTTTACATGATCAAAGCCTAATTTCAAACAAAAATTTGTATTCTTCGGTCTGATAATGGAACAGAATACTTCAATGAATGTTTAGGGGGTTTTTTGAAAGAAAACAATATTTTACATCAATCAAGATGTCATGAAACTCCTTAGCAGAATGGCATAGATGAACGAAAAAATAGACATTTGCTTGAGCTAACTAGGGCTATTATGTTTTCTATGAATGTCTCAAAATACCTGTGGGGAGATGCTGTTTTAACTGCTTGCTATCTAATCAATAGGATGCCCACTCGAGTCTTAAACTTTGAGACATCTTTAAATTCCTTAAAAAAGACTTTTCCCATGTGTCGGTTGTCCTCTGAGCTACCTTTAAAAATTTTTGGATGCACTTGCTTTGTTTACATTCCACAAATTTTTCGATCCAAATTAGATCCAACAGCTGAAAAATGTGTTTTTGTTGGTTATGCTCCCAGAAAAAAAGGGTACAAGTGCTTTAATCCTTTGACAAAAAAAACTTACATAAGCATGGATGTGTCTTTCATATAGAATCAACCTTATTTTATCAAAAATCATCTTCAGGGGGAGAATGTTGTAGAGGAAGATAATTTTTCTAAACTTGTAGAAGAAGATAATTTTTTTAAAATTTTTGAATCCTTTCCAAATATGTTTGATATGATTGACACTCCACTCCACTCTGATAAACGATCCGAGGAAATTGGTGCTCAAAACAATAAAGAACAGGATGTGTCTAGTTCATAGGTGCCAAGCATAATGGAATTGCAACCAGGGGAGAATTACTAGAAATGGATCAAAGTAATCCGAAACCTGAGCTTCAGTTTTATATCAGAAGAAAATCTCAGAGAAATGCTATTGATCCGAATATCCTTCCAGTAACTGAGCAGTTGGCATCTTTGGATGATGGTCCTTCTTCCACTTAGGGTAATTCTAAACTAACTTCTTTAGATTTTTCCTCAGTTGATTTGTCTGATCTTGATGTCCCCATTGCCACTAGAAAAGGAGTAAGATCTTGTACTAAACATCCTATTGCCAAATATTTATCCTAAAAACTATCCAATAGCCACAAGGCATTTCTTTCAAATATTTTTAACTTGCATGTACCAAGAACAATTCAGGATGCTCTAGGTGATCTGAATTGGATGCTAGCCATAAAAGAGGAGATGAATGCTCTTAAAAAGAACGAGACTTGGGAGATTGTGGAGTTACCAAGAGGCAAGACAACTGTAGGCTGTAAATGGGTCTTCATTGTAAAATGTGAGGCAGATGGAAGCGTAGAGAGTTATAAGGCAAGACTTGTTGCCAAGGGGTTCACCCAAACATATGGCATTGACTATCAAGAGACCTTTGCTCTAGTGACGAAGATAAATTCTATTCGAGTCCTCCTCTCTCTCGCGGTGGCCCAAGATTGGCCTCTACACCAACTCGATCTAAAGAATGCCTTCCTAAATGGCGATTTGGAGGAAGAAGTGTATATGGACCTCCCATCTGGATTTGAGAAGAGCCTTGATACCAACATGGTTCGCAGTTTAAAAAATCCTTGTATGGTTTGAAACAATCTCTAAGAGCATGGTTTGAAAGGCGGTAAAAAGCTATGGTTATACTCAAGAGCCAAGCAGACCACACAATGTTCTTCAAGCACTTTGGTGACGGTAAGAAAGCTTATCTTAATTGTCTATGTGGATGATATAATAATGATCGGTGATGACAGGGGAGAGATTGATGAACTTAAAAGGAAATTAGCATATGAGTTTGAGACCAAGGACTTGGGACCCCTAAAGTACTTCCTTGGGATAGAGTTTGCAAGATCTAAGGAGGGAATCTTTGTCAACCAACGTAAGTATGTCTTGGATTTACTCACTGAAACAGGAATACTCGGGTGTAAGATAGCTGAAACTCCTATCAAACCTAATTTGAAACTTCAACCTGTCGAAGACAAAGATGTCATAGAAAAGGAGAAATATCAAAGGCTTGTGGGCATACTCATCTATCCTATCCCACACTCGACCCGATATATCATTTGCAGTAAGTGTAGTAAGTCAATTTATCCACTCACCAGATTCACAACATTTTGAAGCTGTCTTCAGAATTCTAAGGTACCTAAAGAGAACTCCTGGAAAAGGTTTGCTCTTCAGAAAACATGGACATCTTCACATAGAGATTTATACAGATGCAGGCTGGGCAGGTCATTATTGATAAAAGATTTACATCGGGATACTGCACATTTATGGGAGGTAATCTCGTCACTTGGAGGAGCATGAAACAAAACGTGGTGGCTAGAAGTAGTGCTGAAGCAGAATTTCGTTCAGTTGTCCATGGGATTTGTGAGGTCAAGTGGATAAAGAGACTTCTAGAGGATTTAATGGTCTCCACTCCCTTACCAGCTAAGGTTTACTGTGATAATAAAGCTGCGATTTCCATTGCTCATAATCCAGTACTCCATGACAAGACAAAACATGTAGAGGTGGATAAACACTTTATTAAAGAGAAAATTAATAATGGGGTAATTTGTATACCCTACATTCCAACAGTTGATCAAGTCACATATGTTCTTACGAAGAGGTTACACAAAAATCAATTTGAAAGATTAGTGAGCAAGCTTGCTATGGAAGATATCTTCAAGCCAGCATGAGGGGGAGTATAGAAATGGGGACAATGAATCCATTGTTTATGGGATCCCACAAATTGAGAAAACATGTATCCATGTTTCATGGGGTACATGTTTCCATATTTTATGAGTTTTACTTTTCTATCTTTTTGTGTATATATATGATGTTGTATGTAGATTAGATGGAGTGTGGAGAAATCATTGTATTCCATATAGTTTTGGTTTGTTATAGTTAGGTTCCATTGTAGTGTCTTCTTCAAAATTATCTTTAGGTAGGGGATATGAGTACTATTTTTTGTATGGAAATGCACATAGTACCCTTGAGGTTTAGGGTAATTGCAACAAGTACCCTTGACATTTGAAAAACTACGAAGACTACCCTTGACTTTTAATACTATGTTGCAATTCCCTCCTGCTTAACTTACCACTGTCATATTTTTCTAGATACCAAAAATACACTCGTTTCTCTCTCTAGTGACTCTTTCAATTCTCTTATCTCTTACCTCTATGATTAGTCAGTAGGCCAAACTGATCTCTCTCTCTCTCTCTCGTGAAACTATTGATTGCCAACCACTTTTGTCACAGTCGGCCAATGTTGTAGAGGAGATGATGCAGGGACAAAGGATGATGTTGATCTCTGTACAAATAGGTCATAAGGATTGAGGTTGACAATGATGTTACCCCATTCCTAACACATTGCAATGGGGAAGCCCCTTTGTTGATGACCCTATTGGCTGTGGGGTTTCCCCATCAATGACTAATTTTCATCTCACACTATCCCATGGTTTGATGTGGGATGAGATGTAGTTGACAATGGCGATGCATCTTTAAATACAAGTAATTCTCTCTGTTTGTGTGTCGAAAACCCCATATGGGGAAGCTCCATCTCTTTCGATTACGTTTCTTGAGAAATCCTTTTGCCTTTCTCTCTCTCTGCCAAAAATAGATGTTAATTTTCGGTTGTTGAAATCCTGTTGCATCTATCTTTTTCTCTTTAAACCACTAGGTTCCATTCTAAGTTTGGAGGGAAGATCAATTCTTCGACTCAAAACCAAAAACCCATTATGGGTTTTGGGTTTGGGTTTGCAAGTTCAAACCCAAAAAATTTAGCTTTGAATTAATTCTTCGATCTTTGATTCGAACCTAGAAACTTGTTATGAATTTTGGGTTCGAGCTTTCAGCTTGATTGTGGTGGTAGTGTCGGCCATCTTCTTTGGCAACAATGATATTGGTGGTGGCAACAATGATTTGGGTTCCATCTCTTGAACGTAGGAAGTTGGGTAGTCAGCTCTCAGACATTATTGCCAACTGCCATTAGTTTTTCTTTTCTTTTTTTTTTTTGATTGAATCTGGGACATATGAGGGAGAAAGTGACGAGAAAGAAGATAGGGGTATTTTGGTCATATTATGTTATTTTTAAATTGTAGGGGAGGCCATTGCTATTTTCAGACCGTGGGGTAGTTTTTGCAATTAAAGCAAAGAGCAGGGGTAGTTATTGCAATTTACCGTTTCTTGCATTGTTTGTGACATGAATTGGATGATTGCATGTACTTTGTATGTGAAAATATGGCCATGCATCTGCTAGATGGAATTTCTTTGAAAAGCATGTTAGTTTGCAATCTAAAGTGGTTGGTTGCATTGCATGTTTAAATGCTATTCATGTCATTCTCAAGCATGCAAGATGTTTTTAGAACTGTCTAGCTTACCCTGAAATTGTTAATTTATTGTACAAAACTATATATATATATATATATATATGCATGTAGATGTAGCAGGTTCAAGGAAAATGCAAGGAAAGCTCGAGAAGCGAGAGGATCCAGCTACGACCACGTAGAACAATTTTGCTTTTGGTTGTATTTTTCGTTATGTAATATTTATATATCATTTTGTATCATGTTTATGGTTTGTAATGTAATTAGGTTCAATCTTGCTGAAAAATTTCACCCTTGATAGTCATTAAAATTGAATTTGACCAAGTAGGAATGGTGAAATCTTCTAGAGGTTTATTGGCGTTTGGTTAAGGAATGTGTTGCCAAGTGACCCCTAGCAGTATGGGAAAATTAAAAATTATTACTGAGCATTTGAGATTTTGTGAATTAATTTTCCTGAGTTTCGGTTATTTTATTCTAATGCCCCTGGGGTTGTAGCTTAGGGCTGGCTTGGCTTAGTGTAATAGTGTCTAAATCATGTAGGAGTTAAGAGGTGTATTCAACATGTGTCCAACGTGGGCAGCACCAGGCAGGCTGCAGCTGCTTCCTAGGGATGCATTGATAAGATAGACAAGTCTTTTCTAGGATTTCAAGTGGGCGTACTGAGAAATATAAAAGCACTATTAGGCATGCCAAGTTTGATAAAAAACGCACTAGCAGATTGTAGGGATGATTGAGAGTTGAGTTATAGCATACCATCATGTGTGAGCAGACTGGAGGGAGGCAACACATGATCAGGCATTTTGCCCTATTTCTGGAAAGTGACTTGGGTGAAAAAAGTGCATGTGAAATAAGGAAGTGTGCAAATATTTGAGGAGAAACACACTAGTAAATGTGCAGATCATGTACTTTGAATATTGATGTAGCCTGCTGCGCACTTAGGTTGAATGCCGGCCAAGCAGCCTTGTGTGATGGCATGCACATGCACAGTATGTGGCAGCTTTTGTGCACATGCTTGCCCTATTGGCAGGGGCAGCTGGTTAAACTCACTGCTTGGATGACATGGGCTTCCCAGAGATGGAGAGAGAAGATTTCAGAAAAGAAATTAAATCAATAAAACATTTGGTTAAATTTTTGGAATAATTTGGATTTCTAGGATCTCAGAATATCAAAAGCCAGTTTGGGTATTTTGGTAAATTTATGCATGTTGGTCTCAACACTCTAGATCATTATGCTAAGGTTTCAGACCTATTATAGAAGGATTGATCCCATCACAACTCCTATGGAAAGGGTCAGGACAGCCAAGCTCTATACGTGGAGTATGGGAGTGGTACTGTAATTCCTAACGTTTGGCCTTCAGTAAATCCTCAATGGTGCTGGTATGTCTAGAATTACATACCCTTACATTACCATTCTGGCTGCTAACTTGTGTCAAGTTAATGGCCTCGGGAAGGCAGTTCTGTATCCACATAGTTTATTGTTTTTTGGATGATAATGAGCCTTGTTATTCTTTCCATATGAAATAAGCGAGTGCAAATTTTTTATAACCTTTTCTATATAACCTTGGTGTGAATGTTTCTAACACCGTATTCTCTTTGTTTACTTGTTGCTTCAGATGATGGCCTCCTACTCCGTTTCTGATGCTGTCTCAACTTATTACTTGTATATGACCTATGTCCATCCCTTTATTTTCTCGCTTGCAACTATTATACCCATGCCCCCAGATGAGGTTTTGCGAAAAGGAAGTGGAACCCTTTGTGAGATGCTTCTTATGGTCCAGGTGGGCTCTTGGCAACGTGGATACAACATTTTGAAACTGTCCACTTTCTTTTCCTATGTATTCTAATGAAATTTCTGCTTTTGAGTTTCTATTTTTTTGCCTCTGAATTTTTGATGGTTTGAATTCCATTACACCCTTAGATTCTTTTCAATATATTTCTGCCAATTATAGCCTTGTTTATGTATTATTTGCAGGCCTTTAAAGCAAATGTTGTTTGTCCGAATAAACACCAATCTGATCCAGAGAAGTTCTATAATAATCGCCTTTTGGAGAGTGAAACATATATAGGTGGTCATGTGGAATGCCTAGAAAGTGGTGTTTTCAGATCTGATCTTCCAACTAGTTTTAAGCTTGACCCGTCTGCTTATGAGGTATGCTGCTCTCTTCTTTCATGCATTCAGTACTATCTGAGCAAAGTTCCTTTGGTTCTTTCAAACCGTTTAGTTTTATGATATTAGACCTTAAAATACATTCTCCTTCATCCTAGTTCTTTCATGTACCCAGTTTTTGGATAAGATGTTAGAACAGAAAGGTATTGTATTCAAAACCTGACTTGACTGGTGCCTATTGTACTTGCTATACATTCTGTGAGATAATTTATGATTTTCAGCATATCAAGGAGCATCTAAAGTGGTTTCTAGAAGCATTTAAATGCATAGCATTTAAAGTATTATGAAAGGCTTTATAGTAGAGTCATTTTATTTTCCAATATAGCATTTATAGCATTAATTCTCTAGGAGTCTTTTTGTATTCCAAAGATGCTGCAAATGCCTTGATTAGCCTTTGTGGTTGTTTGGCTCTATATAAAGAGAAAGGAAATGAGAAGCTATATCAGATTTAGTTTAAAAAAAAAAAAAAAAGGCTGCATTTCTGCAATATTATCCAGCATTTGTGGTTCTCTCAAAATTTTTATTTTTAAAAACCACTATACTTCTGCATGCACCAACAAATTTTGGTATTAGAACCAACATCCCAATTCTAGTTTCAAAATGGCCTCAAATCCTCCATCTACATCAAGCACTATATTCTCCTACTCTCAAAGCCAAGTTCCCATCTTTGAGGGTGAAAACTATAGATATTGGAGTGATCAAATAATGTTCTTCATCTCTCAAGATTTGTGGGAATTGATTGAAGAGGATTATGAAGAACCACCAGCTGTAGTATTGAATACAGCTTGGATGCAAAGAATCAAACTCAATACAAGAAGAATACAAAGAAGAGCGCCCTAAAGCCCTGAGATATCTACATCAAGGCGTAAGCAAGTCCATCTACCCTCGCATCTACGGTATCACAAAGGCCAAAGTTGCTTGGGAAACATTGAAGAAGGAGTTCCAAGGTAACGACAAGGTTGTTTCCATAAGGCTGCAGTCACTTTGGAAAAGTTTTGACACCTTATCCATGAAGGATTCCGAATCAATAAAGAGTTCTTTTCAAGGGTTTCTGAGATTGTGAATCCAATCAGAGGTTATGGAGATCAGATAGATGAAAAGAAGGTTGTGGAGAAGATTCTTAGGAGTTTACCTCCTAAATTTGATCGTGCAGTAGTTGTCATCGAAGAATCCAAAGACTTATCAAAGATCACTATGTTTGATCTCAGCAGTTCTTTGGAAGCACGTGAAGAAAGGATCAAGAAGTCTTCAAGTCAGTCCTTGGAGCAGGCTTTTCAATCCAAGGTGAATCTAAAATGGAAGGATCAAGAGAAGAAGGGAGGCCAATTCTAGAAGGGAAGAGTCCCAGAAAGTCAAGGTAGAGGCTGTGGAAAAGGCCATGGACGTGGAAGAGGCTTTCAGCCTAAAAAATAGAACAACCAAGGCCCTTATTGCATCATTTGCAAGTAGACGAATCATGTAACTGCTATTGTTACCACAAATGCGAAAAGTGCCGAATCCTTATCCACTCTCAAAGGGATTGCTGGCATCAAAACGCTGAGAAATCTGAGGCCAATTTCTCTAAGGAATATAATGAAGAACAGGTTTTTTACACTTGTTTAAGTACAAAAAGCAAGGAAGACAAAGTATGGTTCCTAGATAGCAGGTGCAGTAATCACATGATAGGGAACAAGGAACTCTTTGTGGAGATTGATGAAGGCGTCTTAAATTCTGTCATTCTTGGAGATGGCAAGGCAGAAAGAATTAAGGGGAAAGGAGTCATTGCTGTCCATACTAAATCGGGAGAGAAAAGGTATATTCATGATGTACTTTACGTTCCAAATTTGGCTCACAATCTCTTAAGTGTTGGACAACTTGTTCAAAAGGGTTATCAAATTCATTTTGATAACAATGAGTGCAAGGTTATTGACAAGAAGAAGAATGTGGTCATGGCAAAAATTGAAATGACCAAAAACAAGGTGTTTCCACTTGCAATGTCATATTCTAATAACATGGCTGTCAAGGGAGAAAGCATTGAGGAATCCCTACTTTGGCATTTGCGGTATGGACACCTACATTAGAGGGGACTTTAGCTTTTGCAGCAAAAGGAGATGGTGAAGGGACTTCCCCGAATTGAGCAGAAAGATCATGTATGTGAAGGCTGTATTTTTGGGAAAATGCATCATCTTCCATTTTCAAAAACAGCATGGAGAGCCAAAGCACTGTTGGAGTTAGTACATGCTGATATATTCGGCCCAACAAGAACCCCCTCTCTTGGTAATAAAAGATATTTCATGTTGTTTGTTGATGATTATACTTGGATGATTTGGCTTTAATTTATCCATGCAAAATCAGATGCGGTTCTTGTAGAAAGGCAAAATGTATATAAAATACAGACCTTGAGGACTGATCAGGGGGGTTCATATACCACCCATTCATGGAGTATTGCAAGAAAGAGGGGATACAAAGGCAGCTTACAGTAAGCCGCAACCCACAGCAGAATGGAGTGGCTGAAAGAAGGAATAGAACGATCATGGAGATGGCTAGAAGCATGCTAAAAGGAAAAGGACTGCCTAACAGCTTATATCTTGAATCGTTCCCCTACAAAAGAAGTCCAGAATAAAACTCCCTATGAAACATGGAGTGGGAGAAAACCAAATGTAAGTAATTTGAAAGCATTTGGCTACCCTGCTTATTCTTTTGAATAAATCTCCTAACAAGGGTAAGTTTGATGAAAAAGGAGAAAAGTTGTTATTTGTTGGATATAGTGATGAGTCCAAGGGATATAGATTGTTAAATCCCCAAACTAACAAGTTGATTGTTGCAAGAGAAGTTATATTTGATGAAATGGCAGTTTGGCAATGGAGTTCTAGCTCTCAAAACTCAATTAAAGTGACTGACTCTGGTTTTGCAGAAGGTACAGAGACTGAAGAGGCAGATCAGACACAAAATCCAGCAAATACAGAAGCTGGAAGTACTTCTAGAAGACAGGTTTCAGGTTCTGGAGCCACAAGTTCAGTAGAATCTTCATCTCTAGTCCCTAATTTAAGAAGATCAGGTAAAATTAGAAGGCCTCCTGAAAGGTATGGTGATTTTAGGAGTTATTCAAACAATGAAAATGCAGAATTTGCTCTTTTTTCTTGTGAGCCATAGAAATTCAAAGCAGTAAAAGAAGACAAGTGGCTGAAGGCAATGGATGAAGAGATTGTAATAATAGAAAAGAATAAAGCGAGACTTGTTGCAAAAGGGTATGTCCAGCAACCCAGTGTGGATTTTAATGAAACTTTTGCACTAGTGGCACACATTAAAACTATTAGAATGGTGCTGGCCATAGCAGCCCAATTAGAGTCGTAGGTTTATCAGTTGGATGTGAAATCAGCTTTCCTTAATAGAGAGCTTGAAGAGGAAGTCTATGTGGAGCAGCCTCCAGGCTATGAGCTGAAGGGTAAAGAAGAAAAAGTTTACAGGCTGAGGAAGGCTTTATATGGCCTTGAACAAGCTCCTAGAGCTTGGAACAGCAAGATAGATTCCTATTTTCAGCAAAGTGGTTTCCATAGAAGTCCGAATGAGCCATCACTTTATGTGAAATGGAGTGGACATAATTTTATGATGATATGTTTATATGTAGATGATCTGATCTACATGGGAAATAACCTGAAGTCACTTGCTGATTTTAAGAAATCAATGATGCATGAATTTGAAATGATTGACTTGGGTGATATGAATTTGAAATGATTGACTTGGGTGATATGAAGTATTTTATTGGCATACAGGAAAAGGGGAAATTTTCATTTCCCAAGAAAAATACACCCTTGATATTCTGAGAAAGTTTCAGATGCTGAATTCGAAATCTGTATCCACTCCTATGGCATTGAATGAGAAGCTGAAGGTTGATGATGGGTCCAAGAAGGTAGATGAAGGGTTGTATAGAAGTCTGATTGGTTCCTTGTTATATTTGACCCACACTAGGCCAGATATTATGCTGGCCGTAAGTGCTATCCAGATTCATGAGTAGCCCAAGCACATTGCATTATTCTGCAGCGAAAGGGATGCTGAGATATCTTAATGGAACCAAGAAACTTGGACTCAGGTATAATAAAGAATCAGAGTATTTTTTAAATGGGTTCACTGACAGTGACTGGGCAGGATCCTTGGAAGATAGAAAGAGCACTTCAGCTTTTTTGTTTCTCTTGGGGAGTAACATTATTTCGTGGAGTTCAAGGAAGCAATAAACTGTTGCATTATCATCAGCAGAGGCCGAGTATATTACAGCTACAGAAGCAGCTTGTGAAGTTGTTTGGTTGAGGAAATGATGCAGGCCAGAACCTGCAAGGTTAGGATAGTTCCGGGAATCACTCGACTGGAGGCAACGGACTTCACTCGACGTTGCTAATCGCGGAAGACACTCACACGACCAAGCCACACGCTTGATATTTAGAAGGACTCACTCACTTCAAGCAAGGAGAGGACTTGCAATATATTAAAATGTATTCTCCAAAAACTGCCCAGATTTCCATTCACAAAGAAATATATATATATATATATATAGAGAATACAAAAGATACCTTGAGTTATTTTCCCCAGACACTTATTGCTTTAGGACTTTCCAAAGAAAGCCATATTTCCGAGACAAACAACACACATTCACAAGACATAGAAGTCAAAAGGTTTAAGGTTTTCAAAGACTAACACCAGAAAACAAAATGAAAATTAAATAGACTTCTCATCTCCCAAGTATGCTCCTGCATCAGGAAATTGCTTGCTGACCTAGGCTAGAAGCAAGAGGTGCGTACGGTAATTTGTTGCGATAATATGTTTGCTATTGCTATGACAAAAAATCCTGTTTTTCACGCCAGGACTAAGCATATTGAACTTAGACATCACTACATTCGAGATTTAGTACAAAAGGGTGAAATTCAATTGAAGTTTGTGAGTACAAATGAGCAGCCAGCAGACATGCTCACCAAGGCAATCAATTTAGAAAAGTTCAAAGCTCAATTGAAAATAAAAAATTCAGAGGGGAATTTGTGAGATAATTTATGATTTTCAGCATATCAAGGAGCATCTAAGGTGGTTTCTAGAAGCATTTAAATACATAGCATTTAAAGTATTATGAATGGCTTTATAATAAGTCTTTTTGTTTTCCAATATAGCATTTATAACATTAATTCTCTAGGAGTCTTTTTTGTATTCCAAAGCTGCTGTAAATGCCTTGATTAGCCTTTATGGTTGTTTGGCTCTATATAAAGAGAAAAGAAATGAGAAGCCATACCAAATTTAGTTAAAAAAAAAAAAAAAAAAGATTGCAGCTCTACAATATTATCCAGCATTTGTAGTTCTTTCAAAAGTTTTATTTTTAAAAACCACTATACTTCCGCATGCACCAACACATACGTGTGCTTGGTTTACTCATGGAGGGGAGTTGCCTATGCATCTGTGAATGGGGAATGTTTTTGAAAATATAAAAAAATAACTCATGCTGTTTCTTCAAGCTCATGCTTTTAGAGCCAATGGCATGTTTGCACATTTATCTTGATGAAAAGCTCATTCTTGGTTAGTAATGGTGGGTCTTCTTTTGTCATAGATGGAATGGAGTCAATCTACCACAAAGAGTAATTGAAGGAAAATATAGGACTGAGAATAAGGAGCAATATAGATTGGGGCTTGCAAAGGCATTCATTATGAGGGTATGGGAGGACTTCCTGCAAGCTCATTTCCTTCATGGTTGGTGATGGTAGCAAAGTAAGATTTTGTATGGATGTTGGTAATGGTATAGGCATAAACTTTGATGGAATTTTTTCTAGATCATTTTGGATAGTCATGGATGAAGATGTTTTGGCAAGAGTTGAAGTAAGAGCTTCAAGGTGCAAGAAAGAAAATATGAGAAAGAAGAAAGAAGATCTCGTTGAAGGACTTTACTGAATAAAATTAAATTCAATGTAGAGATGAAGGTATAGCTAAGTATGTATACTCAGCTATCCTTAATAACAAATAGTTGTTGCAAGTTGCAACAACCAACTAACCGCCTAACTAATCCAGTCCTCGCTTATAACAACACAGCAAAAAACATAACAATTACAGTTTAAATAATCCAATACTATTGTAACACAACATAAGGAAATAGACGACAACTAATCAACATTATTTCCTTCTACATTCCCCCTCAAATCAGACTCCATGGTAGAGGAAGAAGACTTGAGCTTTAGGTTGTTTGTAGTGACAACAGGATTATGATGCATAGGTGATAGCTTGAGACCAAGCTTGTCACATAAGAATAAAACTTGTCCCTTGGTAATCCTTTAGTGAAAATATCGACCCCCTGATGAAGAGTAGGGACATATCTGATTTCGATCTCACCATTCTCTACCTTCTCCCGAACAAAATGCACATCAATCTCAATGTCTTAGTGCGAGAATGAAAGACTGGATTTTCAGCTATGCTTTTGGCTGCTAGATTATCACACCATATAATTGGAGTATGAGCACATGGATAACCTAACTCGGAAAACAGAGACTTGAGCCACAAAACCTCAGTCACACTCTATGCTATAGCTCTATATTTGGCTTTTCCAATAGATCTGGCCACCACATACTATTTCCTGGAGCCCCAAACCAATAAATTATTACTAAGAAAGACACACAACTCATTGGTAGACCTCCTAGTGACCTTACAACTAGCATCTGTGTAAATGGTTACGGGCAAATCACTAGGAGAAGGAGCAAATAACAAACCTAGACCAATAGTTCCCTTAACATACCTAAGCAACTGTTTACAAGCTAACCAATGCTGCAGTTTTGGAGAGGACAAAAACTGACTCAACTTATTTACCACAAAGGCTATATCTGGCTGAGTATATGTTAGATATTGGAGAGAATCAATGATGGTTCTATAGAGGGATGGATTAGAAAAGAGATCACCCTCATCAGTTAAAGAAGTTCCTATATTTATAGGTTTAGCACAGGGCTTGCAGTCTTGCATTGCCGCCTTTTTCTATAGATCTAAGGTATATTTGGATTGTGTGAGATATATGCCATTGGGATCTCTATAAGCTTTAAACCCTAGGAAGTAATTATTGATCCTAGTGTTTTGAGAGCAAAATGAGTATCCAAATCACAAATGCAAGCTTGAAGAGCTGTAGAATTGAGAGCAAAATGAGTATCCAAATCACAAATGCAAGCTTGAAGAGCTGTAGAATCTGAGCCCGTAACAAGAATATCATCAACATACACCAAAATGAACAACACATACTGAGATGTCTTTTTAATAAAAAAAGAAGCATCATAAACAACCCTTGTAAAACCCCAATCCTACAAGGCAGTTAGTTTTGTGTACCAAGCTCGAGGAGCTTGTTTATAATCATAGAGAGACTTTTTCAGTCTACAAACATAAGAAAACTGAGAATTCACAAAGCTTTCAGGATGAGACATAAAAACCTCTTTAGTTAGGTCACCATTAAGGAAGGCATTATTGACATCACCAAAAGTAATAGCCAAGGAGAACAAAACCCAAATATTGGGTGCCTTAATGACAGGGCTAAAAGTTTCAGCATAATCAATCCCAGGAGTTTGAAGAAAACCTTTAGCCACTAATTGGTTTTTATGCTTGAGAACCGACCCAGAGTTATATTTGACTCTAAACGCCCACTTGCAGCCAATAAGATTCATATAAGGAGAAATGGGAACAAGTTCCCATGTATGATTATGCTGGAATGCAGAAAACTCCTCCTCCGTAGCTTTAACGCAATGAGAATCTAAGAGAGCCTCATGAATTGAATTAAGTTCTAGGGTACTCACTAAAGCATAAGGATAGGTGACAATAAGTTGCTTAAACTTAGACCGTATGATCATAAGATGAATAAAGGGAGCTGGAGTAGCTTTATGTTTGGGTAAAATGGGTTGAAATGATTGTTGAGCAGTAGCAGCAACCAAATGAGAAGTAGAAGAAGAAGGGCCAGCAGAAACAGGAGATAAGGTAGGAATAGAGGGTTGTGCTACTTGAGGAGAAGAAGAACTAGAGGAGGATGAAGAAATGTGGTGGAAGGACTATTGGAAATTGACTTGAGATGAGAAGAAGAGCAAGAAGGAGTTGAAAACAGAACATGAAAGGGGTACTCATCCAGGTTAAGCTGCACATGTCTAGAAACATAGACTCTACCCGATGGATGTAAACACTTATATCGAGCTTGAACATGGCTATAACCAAGAAACACACTTGGTGGAATGAAAATCAAACTTGTGCTTGTTATAGGGTCAAAGATAAGGAAAACAAGCACATCCAAAGGGTTGAAGTTGCAGATAGTTAGGTTGATTGTTATAAAGTAATTCAAAGGGAGGGTGAAACTTGAGAAGTAAGGCTGGTAACTAATTTATGATGTAAACAACAGTTTGAAATGCTTCTACCCAAAACTTAAAGGCCATATGAACATGGGCTAATAATGTAAGACCCATCTCAGCTCTATGTCGATGTTTCCTTTCAGCTACACCATTTTGTTCGTGTGTATGAGGACAGGTAAATTGAGGCTGAATGCCATGGTTATGAAGTAAGGCAAAAATGCTTTAAACCCTCCACCATTATCAGTTTGGAGAGCCTTAAGTTTGGACTGATATTGTAATTCAACAAATTTATGAAAGGTTATGAAAGTGGTCAATGCATCAGATTTGAGTTTCAATGGATATAGCCATGTATACCTAGTATAGGTATCAAGAAAAATGATGTAATACCTATATCCTTAAGTGGAGACAATAGGAGAAGGACCCCACAAATCAGAATAAACCAATTCTAAAGGTTTCGTTGCTATAATTTGACAATTAGCTAAAGGAAGTTGATGTAACTTCCCAATTTTACAAGAGTTGCAAAAAGAAAGAGCAGAATTTGAACAAGGAATATGAATTTTATTCAAAATGAATTGCAGAACATGGAATGAAGGATGCCCCAATTTGGCATGCCATTGCTGAGACACATTGCTAGTTTGGGCTACATTTACACTAGAAGATAGGTCATGAGAAAATGAATCTTGTCGTTTACATTTGTGAGAAAACAATTATGAGAGAAAAACTTGAGAGAATAGTCTTTTAGTGTGTTATTTATAATAGGCACAACAACCCTAATAACCTACGGGCTTAGCCTAATTACACATAGTTATAACAAATAAATAAATAAAAACACATACAACAATATGCAATATATCTAATTATACTAATAATTCTAATAACATTTATTCAAAGAAGCAAAAATGTTGGTGGCAAAAGCTTTGGGCTTGACAGATGGAATAGCCTTGGACACAACATGATCAAATGCTGGAGCCAACTGATAAAGTCCATCTTTAAGGATTCCTTGAAGTAGCACCAGCCTTGAATCCTTGTCCTTAACCAAACAAGAATCAGAATGAAACTCAGCAACAACATTACAATCTCTAGTAAGCTAAGAAACTTTAATAAGTTTCTTGTTCATATGAGGAACATAAAGAACATTAGACAAAGAAATGATAGAATTAGGATTTGTTTGAGTATATAATTGACTAAGACCAACATTGGAAATAAGAAATCTCCTACCATTACTAATGACAACTTTATCAACACCAAGAAGGTTCTCCATGATAGGAAGACAAGGAAGATTGAGATTGTGTTTCGGAAGGCTGAGGCAAACTGCTATAGTGAGCCCCTGCATTAACCCTACCTCAGTCAAAAAGACTTCATTAGATTCATTAGGAACAACTACATAAGCCCTCGGATCTGACTGTATCATATTACCACCTCGTCCAAAATTTTGACTAGAAGTTCTTTGAAAGTTCGTATCAAACCTATGATAGCACTTATCCACAAAGTGACCAGGTTTTCCACAAAGTTGACAATATATCCTCTGTGAGAGATAATAGGCTTCTTATTGTATCGTTATGTTGCTGTTCATGTTGTTGCTTCTGTTTTATTTATTATTGTTAGGCGGTTATAAAGTGTCTCGGTGTGAGGGCTTGTTATCAAGGCAGCTGTTATAAATAGCAGTGTCTTCTCTTTGTTATATTGTATTCATTTTTGATTTCACTGGTGAATATTGAGAGTTTCCTTTCCTCTCTTTGTTTTCAGTTCTAAATTCTTTTCAAGCTCTTGCATACTATTTCATGGTATCAGAGCTTCTGACGTAAGTCATGAATTCTTCGCCTGTTCAAGCTGCTTCCTCCTCTTCACCACCTCGCTCGTCATCTACCTTTTCTCTTTCTTCGCAATCTGATTTTGGTGCAATTGCAAAGGCCTTCCAATTCATTCCTATCAAATTGGATTTTGGAAACTATATTTTCTGGAAGGGGCAAGTTCTAACTACAATACGCGCCTTCGATCTGTTTCCATTCTTGAATAAGGTTTCACCACCGCCTAAGTATGTTGTTGAGCTTGGTGATAAGGAAGTTGTAGAACCGATGTTGAATCCAAAGTATATGGTGTGGTTGCGATTGGATCAGCTCTTTCTTGGCTTGTTGTTCTCCACAATTGAAAAGGATGTACTGGCGTAGGTAATACATTGCGAGTCATCTTCTGAGGTATGGTCTACACTTGAGAATTTGTATTTGAGGCAAACAATTGCTAGATTGTTTCAGCTTAAGCAGTAGCTACGTCTAGTTAAGAAAGATGATATGTCGATTAACGACTATATTCTCAAGTTTAAGACAATTGGACATTCATTGGCTGCTATAGGTGAACCTTTGGATGATAAAGAATTGCTTCTTGCAATTCTTAATGGTTTAGACCGTGACTACGAAATTGTAGTCAACCTGGTGACGTACCAGATGAATGATGTAGATCTGGACAAGATCCAGTACTTGCTAGTAATGCATGAACAAAGATTAATTTCTAAGAATTTACCACAGTCGACGGTCAGTTTTGATTCGGTCACACCTTCAATGCAAGTCAATTTGATTGATTATAATTAGAGAGGAGGAGCTAATAATTTTCAAAGTATGAGAGGAGGTCAAAATCAGAGAGGAGGTGGTTTTGGTACACGAGGAGGACGTGTGGTAGAGGTCATCAGTCTGGTAGACGTTTTTTACTGCCAATTGTGTGGCAAACTAGGATATCTGGTTGATTAATGCTATCATCGCTTTGATACAAATTTCCAAAGATCCTTTGGATCTGTTCCAAACCAAAACAAGTTTGGTAATTCACCAGTAAATCCACAGTCAGATTCTAGAGCTTATATAGCCTCCCTAAATGACTCTAATGAGGTCTACATGAGTGATGTTGGTTCGGTCCAGAGTGCTCACTATAATCAATTTTCTCAACAGCCTTTAGATCGTCAGTCTTTTGACCGACAACCATCTTTTTTTGATCAGCCGTGGTTTGTTGATTCTGGAGCAACAAATCACATCACCGCCAATCTTCAAAATCTCTCATTGCATACTCCTTATAATGGTGGAGATAAAGTATCCGTTGGTAATGGTAAAAAACTCTCAATCTCAAATGTTGGCCTCGGACAATTGTATTCTCATTCTCAGCCTATGTCTTGTATTACCTTACCTAATGTTTTACATGTTCCTAACATGCGAAAAAATTTAGTTAGTGTCTCTCTGTTAACTAAGGATCATGACTTTGTTGTTGAATTTGATTCTCATACTTGTGTGATGAAGGACAAGAATACTGGATAAGTGCTACTCAGAGGGCAACTTAAGGATGGGCTATATCAACTGAATTCAGCTATTGCTTCTGCTGATTTCAGACTTCTAGCTCATTCATTTAGTCCTAGGTCTCTTGTGCGCAGTACATCTCTTTCTACATGTAATCGGTTTTCTTTTTCAAACTGTAAACAATCCGCTTCTTCTAATTCAGGACTGTCATCTACTGTAAATGTAAATGTTGCCCAACCTAATCATGCTTAGAAGCAGTGGCATGCAAAATTGGGGCATCCTTCACTCAATGTACTGCGATTGGTGTTGAATAAAATTCAAGTTCCATTTTCTTTGTCATCTCTTTCTTTTTGTGATTCTTGCAAAATTGGTAAACTTCATCAACATCCCTTTTCTAATTGTGAAATCACAGCAGTTAGACCACTTAAACTGGTCTATTCTGATCTATGAGGGCCTTCTCCCACTTTATCAATAGAAGGATATCGTTACTATATTGTTTTTGTTGATGCCTACACCTGCTATACCTGTCTATACCCTCTAAAGTTAAAATCTGATGCTTTGTTAGTTTTCATTATCTTTCACAAACTAGATGAACTTCAGTATAATGCTAAGATTAAAGCTCTACAAACAGATAATGGGGGAGAGTTTAGAGCTTTTCTACCTTATTTACATTCGCATGGAATTCAACCACGTTTTACCTGTCCTTATACTTCTTAGCAGAAGGGTGTTGCTGAAAGAAAACACCGTCACATAGCTGAAATGGGACTCACTCTGTTAAGTCATGCTTCCATGCCTCTTAAGTTTTGGGTCTGCTTCCCTTAGCTCCTCTCAAGTTTCGAAAACCCTTTGAGATGTTATCTCTTAAATCACCCGATTATCTCTTCCTTCAGCCTTTTGGCTGTGCATGTTTTCCCTATCTTTGTCCCTATGCCAAGCATAAGTTCAGCTTTCATTTCACTAAATGTATCTTTATTGGGTATAGTCATGGTCATACAGGCTATAAATGTTTGCATCCTTCTGGTTGTGTCTATGTTTCTAGACATGTTCTCTTTAATCCAGATGATTTTCCTTATCCTAGTTTGTTTCAGTCTGTTTCTTCTTCATCTAGTGTTCTTTCTACTATTCCTAGCTGTCTATCTACTTCGGTATTTCAGTCTTTCCCTTCTTTTTCTTTCTTGTCATTTCCTTCGTCTGTAGTAGCACAACCTTCGGGTTCTTCCTCCTTATCATCTCCTCCACCTTTTGCAGCTTCATCTCCTACTGCTTCTGCTTCTCAGCCTTTACCTGCTGTTCCTCAACCTCACTCTCTTGTGTCCTCTTCATCCTTGTCCTCTCCATTGTTGGAGCCTTCTTTGGTGTTGCCAGCAGCCTCTTGTGTTCCTAAACCTTTTGTTCATCCTATGGTCACTCAATCCAAGGCTAAACTTTTTACCACCACATCCCCTCATGCCTTAGTGAGCTCTTTGGAACCTATTACCGTTCGCGAGGCCTTCTTAGATTCATAATGGGTGAAGGCTATGGAAGACAAATATACTGCCTTACAACGTAATCACACTTGGGATTTAGTTCCTTTCTCTAAAGACATGAATGTTATTGGTTGCAAGTGGGTTTTTTGGATTAAATATAAAGTAGATGGAACAATTCTTCGTTACAAAGCACGTTTGGTGGCCAAGGAATTTCATCAAAATCCCGGCATTGATTATGCCGAGACTTTCAGTCCTGTTGTTAAAGCCCCAACAATTCGAGTATTGTTTTCTTTGGCTGTTACTTTTAGCTGGGACATCCAACAAGTGGATGTTAACCATGCTTTTTTGAATGGTGATTTGAGTGAGGATGTTTTTATGTCTCAACTAGAAGGGTTTGTTGATTCTCAGTTTCCTACTCATGTTTGCGAGCTGAAAAAATCTCTTTATGGGTTAAAATAGGCACCAAGGGCCTGGTATACCAAGCTGAGAGTTGCCCTGCAGTCTTGGGGTTTCGTTAGAGTTGTTTTAGATGCTTCCTTGTTTGTTAAGAGAATTGCTAAGTTTGTTCTATTTGTCTTAGTCTATGTTGATGACATACTGATTACAGGTTCAGATTCTTTAGCCTTTAGAGCTTGTATTTAGGATTTGAATACACATTTTGCTCTCAAAATGTTGGGTTCTGTCAATTATTTTTTTGGTTTTGAGGCTCACCATAACACTGATGGCCTTTACCTCACTCAAACTAAGTATACAATTGATTTGTTAAAGAAAACCGCCATGTTAGATTGTAAGCCTTCTGAGAATCCAGTTAGCACAACAGACTCTTTAACTGATGAGGGTGAGTCTTTCTCAAATCCTTCTCTCTATCGCACTGTGATTGGCTCCTTGCAATATCTCACGTATACTAGACCGAATATTGCTTTCATTGTTAATCGGCTCAATCAGTTTCTTTCAGCCCCTAAGCAGCAACATTGGGTTGCTTCCAAGCGTTTGCTTCGGTATCTTAAAGGTTCTCTCGGTTTGGGGTTGTTCTTTTCTCCCTCCTTAGTTGATCTTTCTCTCACAGTGTATACAGATGCTGATCATGTGGGTAGTTGGGTCACTCGTCGATCTACTAGTGGGCTGTGTGTGTTTCTTGGAAGTAATTTGATTATATGGAGTTCTCGTAAGCAGTCGGTTGTGGCTAGGTCAGTAGGAGAAGCTGAATACAGAGCAATTGCTCACGGTGTGACTGAAATTATGTGGTTAAAATCCTTGTTTTCAGAGCTTGGCTATTCGTGTGCTCATATTCCTGTTCTCTGGAGTGATAATCTAGCTGCTAAAAGCATTGCTGAAAACTCTGTTTTTCATGCTCGCACTAAGCATTTGGAAATTGATATTCACTTTGTGTGGAGAGAGTTGAGAATGGGGAGGTTGAAATTCGCTATGTTCCTACTAACTATCAGATTGCTGATGTTTTTACTAAAGGCCTAGCTGGAAGTCGTTTTTAGCTTTTATGTGATAAGCTTCGTCTAAGGATATCTCCTGTTCAGAAGCTTGATCTTCCAAGAATCCCTCTCAAGTCAACAGTCAAAGAGTAGCTTGTTTGTTGTTTGCTTATTGTCTGTTGATTCTCCAAGCTGCTCAAGAATCTAAAGTTCTTTCTCTATGTGGTCTGATTTGAGGGGGAATGTGAGAGTATAATAGGCTTCTTATTGTATAGTCTAAACAAAGCTGAGAAATAATATATTTCTCTATTTCTTGTAATTATACTCTAATTCCCCTTTTCTCTTTATAGAGGAAGAGAATAATACAAAAGAAAAATAACAAAAAAGGAAAGAATAATATACACAAAATATACATAGCTCCTAACATGTATAAATAATATTCTATATTCAAAAATACTTCTATTTCTACACTTCCCCTCAAGCTGGCTTGAAGATATCTTCCATGGCAAGCTTGCTCACAAGTCTCTCAAACTGAGTTTTGTGTAATCTTTTTGTAAGAATATCAGTCACTTGGTCAACTGTTGGAATGTAGGGCATACAAATTACTCCATTATCAATTTTTTCCTTAATAAAGTGTTTATCCACCTCAACATGCTTTGTCCTGTCATGGAGAATAGGATTATGAGCAATAGAGATTGCAGCTTTATTATCACAATAAACTTTTGCTGGTAGTGAAGTGGAGACCTTCAAGTCTGATAGAAGCCTCTTTATCCACATGACCTCACAAATGCCATGGGCAACTGCACGAAATTTGGCTTCAGCACTGTTTCTGGCCACCACATTTTGTTTCTTACTCCTCCAAGTAATAAGATTACCCCCCACAAAGGTGCAGTACCCTGATGTAGATCTTCTGTCAGTTATATTGCCTGCCCAGTCTGCATCTGTATAAGCCTCTATATGAAGATGTCCACATTTTCTAAAAATTAGACCTTTTCCAGGGGGTTCCCTTTAGGTATCGTAGAATTCTGTAGGTAGCTTCAAAATGTTGTGAACCAGGTGAGTGCATAAATTGACTTACAACACTTACAGTAAAGGTTATATCTGGTCGAGTATGGGATAGATAGATAAGTCTACCCACAAGTCTTTGATATTTCTCCCTTTCTACCACGTTCTTTGTAACATCCCGCTCGAGCGATAGGAAGGACCGGAACAACTTACCTTGATGGGCCTACACGAACTTCCCAGGGGGGTCACCCATCCCTAGATTACCCCAAGTTAAGCACGCTTAACTTGGGAGTTCTTTGCCAACATTCAATCCAAAAGGTATCCAGCTGGTGTTGTTTCCTTTCTTACACTATCCTCGATATATACTAATCTCTCTAGGCTCTTGGGGTATTACATTCTCCCCCCCTTAAGCACATGACGTCCTCGTCATGCGACCTTACAACTAGTCCCAGATCTCCCCCCATGCATGGCCGATGTGGGATTCGCCTAAGGTGCCTACACGCACCCCCCATAGGGGCCTCACACCCCCCTCGGGACTCAGCCTCCTGGCTGAGGTTTGCCCCACCACCGCGCTCAGAGGCTTGGGGGTCGGCTCTGATACCACTTGTAACATCCCGCTCGAGCGATAGGAAGGACCGGAACAACTTAGCTTGATGGGCCTACACGAACTTCCCAGGGGGGTCACCCATCCCTGGATTACCCCAGGTTAAGCACGCTTAACTTGGGAGTTCTTTGCCAACATTCAGCCCAAAAGGTATCCAGCTGGTATTGTTTCCTTTCTTACACTATCCTCGATATATACTAATCTCTCTGGGCTCTTGGGGTATTACATTCTTGGCCTCGATAGGTTGAAGTTTTAAGTCGGGTTCAATGGGAGTTTCAGCAACCTTACACCCAAGCATCCCTGTTTCATTGAGTAAATCCAGAATATACTTACGTTGGTTGACAAAGATCCCCTATTTAGATCTTGCAAATTCCATCCCAAGAAAGTACTTTAGAGGACCCAAGTCCTTGATCTTGAACTCATGAGCTAATCTCCTCTTAAGCTCTTCAATCTCTCCCTTGTCATCGCCAGTCATTATTATATCATCCACATACACAATTAAGATTGCTTTCTTACCGTCACTAGCATGCTTGAAGAACAGTGTGTGATCTGCTTGGCTCTAAATGTAACCATAACTTTTCACTGCCTTTCCAAATCTTTCAAACCATGCTCTCAGAGACTGTTTTAGACCATATAAGGATTTTTTTAAACGACATACCTTGTTTGTATTGAGGCTCTTCTCAAATCCTAGTGGAAGATCCATAAACACTTATTCTTCTAAATCACCATTTAGGAAGGCATTCTTTACATCAAATTGGTGGAGTGGCCAATCAAAATTCACTGCAAGGGGGAGAAGAACTCGAATGGAGTTTATTTTAGCTACTGGAGCAAATGTTTCTTGATAGTCGATGCCGTATGTTTAGATGAATCCCTTAGCAACCAGTCTTGCTTTGTATCTTTCTATGCTCCCATCTGCCTTACATTTTATAGTAAATACCCACTTACAACCTACTGTTGTTTTGCCTTTTGGTTTGTTCACAATCTCCCAAGTTCCATTCTTTCTAAGAGCACTCATTTCCTCTTGGACTGCTAACTTCCAATCTAGGTCACCAAGGGTATCCTGAATTGTTCTTGGGACATGTAGGTTAGAAATATTTGAAAGGAAGGCCTTATGATAATTAGACAATTTTTGGTATGACAGATACTTAGCAATTGGGTGTTTGGTACAAGATCTCACTCCTTTCCTAATAGCAATAGGAACATCAAGATCGGACAAGTCAAATGAAGAATAATCTGAAGGAGTGAGTTTAGAATTACCATGAGAAGAAAAAGTACTATCGGAAGGCCCATCATTCGAAGACGTCGATTGTTCAGTAGTTAGAGGAATATTTGGATTGATAGTATTCTTCAGGGTTTGCCTTCTCGTATAAAACTGAAGATCCGATTTTAGAATATTCTGATCCGTTTGTGGTAATTCTCCCCCTGGTTCCAATCCCATCACGCTAGGCACCTGTGAATTAGACACACCTTGTTCCACAATGTTTGGGACATTTATATCCTTGAGTTGTTTATTAAAGTGGAGAGGAGTACCAATCATGGTAGGACGAGGATCATAGAGTTTTAAGGAATTATCCTCCTCAACACTAGAATGCAAAAAATTATCTTTTTTGTCAATACGCTCCCCCTGAAGATGATTTTTGGAAAAGTAAGGTTGAGTTTCAAGGAAAGACACATCCATACTAATATAAGTTTTTTTGGTGACAGGATTAAAACATTTGTACCCTTTTTTATTTGGTGCATAACCCAGAAAGACACATTTTTCTGCTGTGGGATCCAATTTGGAACAAAATATTTGAGGAATATAAACAAAGCAAGTGCATCCAAAAAATTTTAAGGGTAACTTAGAATATATACGACATAGAGGGAAGAGTTGTTTTAAAGAGTGTAAGGGAGTTTGAAACTGTAGAACACGAGTGGGCATACAATTGATGAGATAAGAAACAGTTAAAATTGCATCACCCCAGAGGTATTTAGGGACATTCATAGAAAACATGATGGCCCTGACAACCTCTAGTAGGTGTCGATTTTTCCGTTTAGCAATACCATTTTGTTGGGGAGTTTCACGGCAAGTGGATTGATGTAAAATTCCTTTTTCCTTTAAAAAACCTCCCAAAGATTCATTAAAATATTCAGTGCCATTATTAGATCGAAGAATACAGATTTTTGTGTTAAATTGAGCTTCAATCAGATGGAAAAAATCTTTGAAAGTTTTAGGCACATCTGATTTCTTTGCAAGTAAGTAAACCCAACAAACTCGAGTATGATCATCAATAAAAGTAACAAACCACTTTTTGCCAGACAAAGTGGAGACCTTAGGAGGCCCTCAAACATCACTATGTATCAAATAGAATGGTTTTGAAGGACAATAGGGTTTTGGAAGAAATTTAACATAATGATCTTTGGATAAATGACAACTCTCGCATTGAAACATAGAAGGATCCACTCTTTTAAACAACATAGGAAATAAATATTTCAAGTAAGAAAAACTAGGGTGGCCTAACCTAAGATGCCATTGCATTATTTGATTAGAAACAGAAGTAGAACTAATACCACTCAACCCGTGAGTTTTTTATTACGCAAGACATCTCCATCCAAATAGTAGAGCCCGTTTATTTCTCTAGCACTGCCAATCGTCTCCCCCGAGTTTTGGGCCTGAAAAATGCAATATGAATCAAAGAAGATAACACGACAGTTAGAGTCTTTGAAGAGTTTACTAACAGATAGAAGATTGCAGGTAAGTTTAGGAACATGGAGTACTGATTGAAGATCAATATTGTCGGAGAGTTTAATAAGACCTTTACCTGCAATAGGTGAAAGACTACCATCGGCTATTCTTATTTTTTCACTACCAGAACAAGGAATATACGAGTTGAATAGATGCGATAAACCAGTCATATGATCAAATGCTACTGAATCAATGATCCATGGAACAAATTGAAAAGAGCTAGAGAGGGCAAATGAATTTCTACCTGAATAGGCCATTGAAAAATTGGATGTTCCAGGGGACAGATTAGGCTTTAGTAGTCGCAGAAGATGATTAAGTTGCTCTTTGGTGAATGGTCTTACATCAGCTTCATGGGCATCAGCTTCATGGGAGTTTCGGGAAACTCGAAACTGATCTTGAGAAGGCTGGGATTACTAGGTCGGAGTGACCGAAGATGCAGATTCAGTTATGGTGGCTGAAAAAAATTCAGGGCAGCAGAAGCAAGGTAGAGCAGTAGCTGGATTTGCACACAGTGACCGGATCTGGACCACTGTCGGTCCCAAGCCCGGATAAAGGAGGAGGGTTGCGTTAGGTAGCCGACAGCCAGCGTAAAACCTAGTCGGATCCAAATATGAATTCTAGACAAACTATCTGTTGGGATGTAAGCCACATAGAAGTCTAGAATTCATGTAGCCAACCCCACATAGTGGGATAACGGCTGGTTATCTTGTTGTTGTTGACCGGATCTGGACTCATTAGCAGTGACCCACGGATCTAGGTGCCTGGATTTAGGTGCCTAGATCTGGGTACCCAAGTGCCCAATCTCAACTATAGAAACCAGATCGAACAACACACACGGACAGCAATAGAGGGCCAACACAAACAACAGAGGGCTAGCACGAACAACACAAACGAAGCAGCACAATCAGATCAAGGACGTTTGATTGTGCGAAGCAGTACGAATGAAGTAGCACGAAGGATAGGGGCGGCTCTGGTGTGTAATGCAGAGCCGACCTTCGCGGCAGCAACAAGTGTGAACGTCCGATGCGTGATGTAGAAGCAACACGAACGACGGAGAGGGGCGGCTCTGGTGTGCGATGCAACGCTGACCTTCGCAACCAAGGACAGTGACAGGTGCGACCGATGGAAGCCAACCTTCGCGAGGGGCGAGGAGGGCGCGACTGGTCCAGAGGTGGGAACCCACTGGAGGACAACAATGACTATAGATGCGACAACAGTCGAGCTGGCCAGATCTCAGAGGCGGTGGCCAATGTAAAGGCGGCGACAGCAGCTGGGAGATGCAGTAGTGACAAGCGGCTAGTGAAGGATGGTGACACTTCTTGGGTATAGCAGAGGAATAGAAGAAATTAGGGTTTTACTGTTGAACGACTGTGATTTAATCCTAATTCCTGCTCTGATACCATCTAAACAAAGCTGAGAAATAATATATTTCTCTATTTCTTGTAATTACACTCTAATTCCCCTTTTCTCTTTATAGAGGAAGAGAATAATACAAAAGGAAAATAATAAAAAAGGAAAGAAGAATATACACAAAATATACATAGCTGCTAACATGTATAAAGAATATTCTATATTCAAAAATACTTCTATTTCTACATATAGTTATGTTGCTGTTTATGTTGTTGCTTTTGTTTTATTTATTGTTGTTAGGCGGTTATAAAGTGTCTCGGTGTAAGGGCTTGTTATCAAGGCAGCTGCTATAAATAGTTGTGTCTTCTCTTTGTTATATTGTATTCATTTTTGATTTCACTGGTGAATATTGAGAGTTTCCTTTCCTCTCTTTGTTTTCGGTTCTAAATTCTTTTCAAGCTCTTGCATACTGTTTTATCCTCCTACCAATAGACTGCCACGACATCTTCCCCCTCTATTCATGTAATCGCCTTCTCATGGAACAAAACCTCCTCTATTATATATAGATCCATTGCCATTTCTAGGCCAATAAGAAGCAACATTAACATGCATGGACGATAATGTAGTAGTATCAAAATTAAGAGAAGAGGAAATTGACATGTTCTTCGCAACGAGCCTTTTCTCATGCATCAACAAAAGATATTGAACCTTCTCTAGCTTTATGTCGTCCATTTGATAGGTAATAAGACTAACCACAGTCTTATGATCATTGTCTAATCCATTAAGAATGACCAGTAACAATTCCTTATCATTTAAAGGTTCACTAATGGCCGTAAGAGCATGCGTTATGGTCTTAATTTCCAAGATATAAACATTGACATAAAGAGAGTCCTTCTTTATGGATCTCAATTGTTGCTTTAATTGAAATGACTAAGCTGGTGTTTGTTGAGAATAGAGATTTTCAAGAACAGTTCATACCTCTGCAGATGATCACAGTGAATCACCTGTGTAAGAACTTCTTTATCTATTGTAGAAAACAGCCAACCAAGTAATAATTGATTTGACTTGATCTAATTGAGATATTGACTACCTAAGATTCAGAATCGGAGGAGGCTGGTTTAGATACGTACTTCAGAGGTGGAGGAGACTTGTTGATGAATGGAAGGAGATCAAAAGCCTTAATTGTCGCCAAGATTTGAGCCTTCCAAAAGAGGTAGTTGCTTGTATCCAGCTAGAACCTGATGATACCCACTACACAAGTTTATCTTGGAAAACAAGCTAGAACTAGCCAACATGTCCAACATATCTTCCAATCTTAAATTGGGAAACTTTACTGATGTTGATTTTATTAATGGTTCTACTATCCACACACATTCTCTAAGATCTATTTTTCTTTGGGGTTAAAAGGCTAGGTACGGCACAAGGGCTAAGGCCATGTCGAACAAATCCTTTAGTCAAAAGGTCTTTCACTTGCTTATTCAATTCAGCTTGCCCTTTTGGGTTCTTCCTATAATAGGGAAAATTAGGTCATTGAGACCCAAGAACAAGATCAATGGCATGCTGGATATACCTCATATGTGGTAGGTCACTAGAGAGCTCAGTGGGCATGATATTAAGAAATTCTTCTAACAATGGCTTCTGCCTAGATGGAAACTCCAAACTATAAGAGGAACTCAAAATGGACTCCTTAGTTATGATGGCTAACTCATATCCACTTTCTTAACAGTCTTTTTCAAATGCCTTAGGAGCTATCAAATGAATGTGCTTTTTACTAGGGATTGGTGGTGTTTGCTTGGGCTTGGTCCTAGTTCCTCTTCTAAAAGGTTTAACAAGGATCAATGTGAGTTTCTTACCCCTACAGGTAAAGGCATAGGTATTTTTTCGTCTATAATGAACTGCACTTGTGTCATAAAGCGAAGGGCAACCTAAAAGGATATGGGTCTTAAAGGCAATTTTCTATAGGGACTACCTTACTAACATTAGTATCTCTAGGGGAAGGTGGGGGAAAGGTCCTTAATGGATTAGAGTTAGATAATTGTGTGGACACTCGATGAAGAAGAGGGACTTTAAGGTATTTTTCTATCGCCAAGGCTTTATGATTAGCTTCCTCTAGAATCTCAAGGGAGTACAACATAATCTCTTTTTGGATGTCCATCCTCAATCCATTTATAAACACTTGCAATGTAAGGAAAGAATCCTCATTTAAATCACATCAAATGAGAAGATTTTCAAATTGGGTCAACTATTTAGTTACACTCTACAAAATCATCTCCTAGCTTTTGCTTACCTAGTATTTTGAGGGCTTGTGCTAACTACTCAGTAAGTGTTCCCACGTATTTGAAAGACTCGAGAGATTTTTCATTCTGATTTCAATGGATTTTATGGAATTGTGTAATGATTGAAGGTTAGTTGGTGTAGTGGAAGAAGGTTGTTCAAGTTTGTTGGGGCCATGGGCAAGTAAACAAATAGTAGCGGGAGAAGGTCAAGGAGTGATGCAATAGGTTAAGTGGATGTTGAGAAGACTTTAATTGCAACTTAAATGCAGATAAGAAATCTACTAGGATGCACAAATAGGACTAAGAAATTTGAATTAAATGACAATATCAATAACCAAAAATAATACTTGAGATGCAACAAATAGGGTAAGGATTTTTTTTTTTTTTTTTGGTTTCTCTCTCTCTCTCTCTCTCCCACGGTTTTTTTTGGTTGGTTGTGAAAGAATGTTAAATGGATCTAAAACAATTTACTGATGATACCTAATAAATAAATATTATTCAAATTTTCAAAGTAAAGAGTATACCTTACCAAAGCAAAGTGGAAGTTGGGTTGATGGTGTAAAGGGGAATGAAGCTTGCAGGTATTTGAATTGGGTTGGATAAATGTTTGTGGGTTGCCGGGTTTGGGAATAGTAGGGTCCAAGTTAGGACTCAGGTCAATGAGTAATTTGGGTTGTGGTTTTGGATTTTTTTTTTTTTTTAATGGCTTGGGTCAATAGGTAATGGATCCTCAAATCAAGTTAGGGTTAGGCTTATAGTGTAGCAGCAAGAAGGAGCAATGAAGGTGTGGTAGTTTAAATCCTACTGGGGTGATGCTTTCGATGATTGGAAGTTCTGACCATAGTTATTAAAGGCGCAAGGCGCAAAGGGGTCTTAGAGCCCGAGGTGCGAGGGGCACTGAGAAAAAAATATTGTTGTTGCTTAACTTGATTAGTGATGCACTACGCTGAGTCTAGATGGGGCTCTTGCTGCCTCAACAGGCGGGGGCCAAGGGGGTAGTGTCCCCTGCGAGGGCTTAGGGCGAAGCCCCTGAAACCTAAACAGAAGTTCAAGAGAGTATCTAGACTCTTAAATCAAACATAAAAAAATAAACACAACATTTAGGGCTTTGGCCGGCCAATCTTGTTGGAAGAAGAAGTGTAAACTACTCTCTAGTGTTGGTCCCTTAAGGTATGGCCAATCAAGAGGGGGGGTGAATTGAGTGTTTACAATTTTTCTCCCTTTTAATAAATATTATTGATTAATTATTTTCTTTAAGAATATATAAATTATTTTCTTTTAATTAAATTCTTGTTATTTAATTTTAAACAAATTAAGATTTTATAACTATGTATATGTGAGTTTGAGATTAATAAATTGCAAGCCACAAGATATAGTAAAAATAAATAAATGAGACACAAGGCAATTTATAGTGGTTCGGTGTCTCCACACACACCTACTCCACTTTCCCATAGTCTCAACCACCTTTGGGGTTCCATTGATCTCACCAAAGTTTCCACACTAGCTCACCTTGAAAACTAGATACATTCTTAGATTATAATGGGTTCTAGGAAAACCACCAACACCAAGGTTTTTTTTCTAGCTTATCTTGGAAACTAAATTTACCTAGATTTTAACGGTTCTAGAAAACTTATACAATTCACGATGATAATTTAATTTTTCACAAATAATTGTCCACACTTGGACACAAATAAGCAATTAAGCATAAAATATACAAGGCAATAATATTTAAATAAATAAATAAACGGTTATCTCAGTTTGAATGGAGAAGATTGGATTCGGTTTTGCGATCTCTTTTTCTCCTCTTGTCTTGTGGCTCTTTGATGGATGTGCAACAATCTTTAAGAGCTTTGGAATGCTTGAAAATTAGTTTGAGAGCTTTTGGGAGCTTTTGAGTGCTTTCGATAGGCAATATAAGCAATGGATGCTCTCCAAAATGAATTTTGAGCTATTTATAAGCATTATGAAAATTACTATAACAGTACTGTAACATCGGTCAAATTCACTGTAGCAATGGTCAAAATTTCGATCGTTGGGGACACTGTAGCAGTACTGTAGCAATAGTGAAAAAACGATTTTTTTAATCCAAATTTCGCAAAATTGTTTTTATACATTTTAAAAATACTTTGAAAAATAATTTTAATGGAAAATAACATTTTTAAAAATAAATACACTATATAAAAAAATGTTTAATAAATTAATTTAAAATATATTTTTTAATAGAAAATAATATTTTTGGTAATACATATACTATGAAAAATATTTTATAAATTAATCTAAAAATTATATAAAAAATATTTTAATAGAAAATAATATTTTTGGTAATACATATGCTATGAAAAATATTTTACAAATTAATTAAACATAATTCAATACTATAATTAATATATTTAATAAAAATACTCTTTTTGTTAATCACTAAAAATACTATATTTTGTATATTGAAAATTCTCTTTTTGTTAATCATCAAAACTTAATTAATATGAGCAAGTTGGCTCAACATCTAGTGTTGTAAGAAGGAAGAGAGGCTTTTAGGGCTTTGGGTCTGCCTCCATCGGGTATTTAGGGTTGGGTTTTTTCACGTTTTTTACTTTTTATTTTCTTAAAATATATTAAAGATATGGAGGTGTGCCTCTTGCCTTTTCTGAGGTTCATGCCTATTTGTAAGGCCATCTCGCCTTGGGGGGTCTAAGGCGTAGGGGTTGGCGCCCCTTGCACCTTGTGCTTGAGGCTCGCCTGATGGATTCTTAAAGGATCTACCTTCTACTGAACAATATCCAAGTAGAGTTTTTATGCATTCCTTCAATAATCATAAAGCATTTGTTGTATCTATGCACTCCATCTATTAGTGTAAATATTTCTATTAAATGCGACATTCATGAAGTTCTAGTCAAATAAAATAATTCATTTATTTTCTAGCAATGCACATGCCTGTTGATGTTTTAGGCCAGGTTTCTGTTGGTTTCCTAAATGTGTTCTGCATGCAATGTCTATTAAATGCCACTGCTACACTTTCATTATTTGCTTTGCTCTTTTTTTTTTTATTTCAATTTTTCATGCCATAAAATAATGGATAATAGTTTCCCCTTGATAAAGGCATACGCTGTATATGCCTTTACTTCTTCCAGTAGTGTATATTTTTAGATTCACTTAATCATGTATACAATCTTTTGACCTTTACATGTTATATAGATAATGAAAAGGAGAAGACCAGAAACATGCAAGCAGATTTGAAAGCAAATTTGATTATAGTGTTAGTCAATTGATGATGATGATGGTTAACAGTTAATGCTACATGTGGATTGTTATTTTGTTTGCATCGAATATGCCCAAAAGAAACAGTCAAAAGTCGGTTAGTTGTTAGTTAGGTTAATCACATTTCTGCAGATAACTAACTATCCTAACCGTAACTACAGCTGTAACTACTGTTTTTTACATTGTAAAATCTGCCTCTATAGTCTATAAATAGAGGGCTGAATCATGTGTTTCATTCATTCAGAAAATATGAGCACTCATGAGAAAGAAAGAAAGAGAGGAAAGCCTAGTTCTGATAGTCTTTGTAATCTCTATGTATTGAGTGCGCTCGTGTGTAATCTGTGTACTGTTCTTTCAAGATTAGTGAAGTCATTGCTCTCTGTTTAAGGTAGGACGTAGGGTCATTACCTTTGTAATTATCTGAACCAGGATAAACTTCAGTGTATTGTGAGTGGTTGCTTGTTTGTTTTCATTTCTATTATTCTGTTTCTTGTTTCTATAACATCTGTGCAGTGTAAAATTGCATCTGTGAGTCCTATCCGAGAGTGTTTCAGAGTGCAAGATTTAACATGGATGAATTTGTTTATAGTCTGAAAGCAAATTTGATTATAGTGTTAGCCAATTGATTACGGAATGTTCTATTGCCTGTCTGACTCTGTCGTATATGAACTAAAAATTGAATTCTTTTAACACTATTAATATTATATATAATGCCATTAAGAAACTTCTTCTAGTTTGGACCTCTTCCTTTGTGTATGCTTTTAGGTTGCTTTCTTAATCATTTGCTGCTTTACTATAGATTGCTGTTTAAACTTTTTCTTGATAGTTTATATTATTCTACAGTTTCTAGTTATGGTTGACACTCTTTTTCTTCAGTAACTTTTCTCCTATATATTTCTGCTAAATTTCTTCTAGAAAGCTTAACTTCACAAACAGTTCCTAGTGAAAGTGAGAAACAACACATTTTGTTTCAGCAACTGATCAACAACCTTGATCGTGATCTACAATATGCTATTAGAGTAGAGGGTAAGGTGGAGTTGGAGTCAGTGTCAAATTATGATGAAGTGAAGAATGCCATCATGGAAAAGGTGCATGTCTCTTTCTATTCTAAAACCAAACTAATCTTTTTATGCCAATGAATTTCTTTCTCTTTATGTCTTCTGGTCATTCTCTATCAGTAATAAATTGATGTTGTAGAGAACTTTAATAACCATATTGTTCTTATTTTTAGATATGTAATAATTAAAGCTATTTGCCAAACAATCTTTTGAAGTTTATCCCTGCCCTTTCTATGCTATACTGTTCATATAATCACATACTGTTGTCCTCTCCATAGCTTCTTGTGCTTGCTTAATGGTTACTTCTTGCCGACAATGTCCCATCTAAGATTGCAAACCAGTGGTTGGAACATTTTAGCACACCTTGTAACTTTATAAATAAATTCATGCTTTTGTCTTGGGTTGATCTTTCGTTTCCACCTTGCAGCTTTTACACTTACAAGATGAGCCTATACGTGAAGAGTGCCCCTTAATTTATCATCTAGATGTGGCGGCAATGTATCCAAACATTATTTTGACAAATAGGCTTCAGGTATGTATATCTATTTTTTTGTTTTTCTACATTGTGGATGGTTGCATTATGCTGACCTGTTTTGGGGTACAGAGTTGCATGCTTTTTGTTGTTAAACTAGCCAAGATTTTAAAGAAGGTATTTTATTTGAAACTGTTTTTCCACTATGTTTAAGTACTTAATGGGTGCAATTGGAATATATTGTCCCAGGCCACCACACTTGTACATTTTAGAATCATGAATATTTCTTGAAGAATTTAAGGGAAAGAGAGAAAAATACAGAAAGAAGAGAGAGAGAATAGTGTGTCTGTATTATTAGTTAGTTATGAAAGAGACAGAACACTATTTATGCACGCTTTGCACACTACAGCTACTGTATATATGTACTCTTCAACATTTATAATACTGGCATTTAATTTTTTGTTCAGACATTATAAGCAGTAAAAAGAAGTAACCCTAAATATGTAGTGGAATCGACCTTTGCGACCCCGTCCCTTTTTCTTAAATTTCATTTTCAGTATTCAGTTGAATGAAAATGTGGCTGCCCACCACTTTGAGGCATAGCATTAGCAGTTGAGCAGCACATCTCGGTCAATCAGTTTCAAGCTTGAAGGCAAGGTTGGACTATTCGTATATGTGGGGAAGAGAAGAGGGTAAGGTGACCCATAGGATGTGTAGAGAGGTTTGCCTTGCACCGGTATAAATGATTATTGAAAGAAAGTGGAAGGAGAAGTGAGCAAGTATGCAAGAGAACAAAAGTCAACTGAGTCAATGGCACCAACTGATGAAATTGCTTCGCTTATGCCTTTTCTAGAATTACATCCAGCCTGATGCTATTATAGTGAAGCCACGAAGGGGAAACAGTATAACACCTCAAGAGAGTAGCAGAAGTTTAGATATTCTGTTGTAGCTTTCCTTTGGCTGTTCATGTTACACTAGATGACCGAAATTTTTTTGACACTTGTAATGGAATCTTCAAAATGTCATCTTTTTAGAGAAAAGAAACTGGTTGAACGAACAGTATCTCCCTCTCTTGCAAACCTGCATTTCACTTGGCTTAAATCTCTTGTTTTTCTTTCTCTTGCTTTAGCTAGTAGTTGTGTGTGTGTGTATATATATATATTTTCTTTTTTTTTTCTTCACTCTTTGTATCAAGTCATTGGAATAAATTCTAAAAAAAACAAAAGCCCACGGGCAGCTGACAGCCAACCAAGAGTTGATTACATGGTCAACTGTGGAAGCATATTGTTCTCATATTTGTATCCATGCTTTGTATCAAGTTTAAGAGCAGGGACTATCTTTCTTTAAGACTTAGAATATGAGAAAAACTTCATTGAGACTCATACATGTCATGTTGCAAGTTGCAAACATCATGAGCAGGGACCATCTTTCTTTGAACAATCCCATCTGACCCTAGATAAGACCAACCCTCCGAGAAAACTGATCTGCCCAAGCCACAAATGAGTGGAATTCAACTTTTCCAAGATTTTGGCTTCCATAATAATAAAAGGCCTCCAATCCCATCAAGAAGAAAAACTTACAAAATGGCCAGGCACCACCCATAGAGCCAAAGACCCAAACCATGAGGCTACATGATCCTACAACAGTAAGACAACTCAGTAGCTAGCACGAACCCCACTCAATTCATTGCAGTCCACTCCTCTTGAGCCACCCGCTCATGATCCATAATAGCCTTTAAAACACCGGCCTCATCCTTAGCTGACAGACACAAGGCTCTCCCAATGAACCAAGTTGCCCTGGCCTCAGCATCAATCTCTGAAGAACTGTCCCATAACCCCTCAGAGCTGCCATTTTCCAAGTAGCAGTCAACAACTACCTGATGCTGATTTTTGAGATACAAATTGATTGAATTCTGAAAACCCCCCTCTGGTGTAGAAATAACCAGACCTTTTGAGGACTGCATTTTCCACCTCTTCCTTTTCCGTCTAGTTCTCTGATAGCTTTCTTCTCTTGGACTTCAAAAGAGACGCTCTTCCCTGCCCCATCCTTCTACTAATGGTAGTCAGACAACAGGAACCCCCTCATTTTGAAGAAACCGGCTTTTGGCGGGCCCGGAGAATTCAGTAAAATGAAGCTTTGGACCCCCAAATGCTGCAAGAAATTGCAAACTGGAATGCCTAAAGCTTGGAGTGAGAAAACAAGCCTATCATTTAAAGAGAGGGGCATAGAAAGAATTGAAACGCCCTCATATGCCCCCATCTCAGAGCCAGAAAGACGAAGCACAAATTTATTTGCTGCTGGAATCACTAGAACCTCCCAATTATTAGGTCTCAAAGAAACAACAGATTCAGCATTTCCCCACAAAAGCAACTATCATTTTCCTATAGCTGACCCTGCACAGCGGAATTGGAAATGATGTGTGCATTAACATTGGCTCCAATTATCAAAGAGTCATTAAACATTAAACCCTCATCAGATGACCATGCAAACTCTAGAGACCGCAAATAATTCGAATTTGAGTTATCAGAACCTGAGGGAGATGAGGAGTCAGAAACATGTTGAGTTGAAACTTTGTTGCATCCAAAAGATTGAAAGCAAGGCAACTGATGAGAAGGCAGCACTGGTTCTTCCAAAACATTAATCTGAATAAACACAACCATGAATCTTAAAGTGCAGAACTTTCTTGATATTGTTCCAGTAAGACCTAAAAATCAAAAGCATTGCCACATCAAGCCTCATTCTTACCTGTGTATCTGGATCTGCAAAGATGAAATCACTGCAGTGCTGGGCAATTAAACTGAAGAAATTGGAATTCCAGGAGATCAACAAAATCCCTTCACACATCAACCAAACAAACCATTCAAAACTCATATATTCAGGAAAGCACTCTCTTACAAACTCAAACCATTGAGATAAACGAAGGGCACCCCCTCCATCATGCTTCTTTTGATATTTTCATCATTAAAAAGCAACATCATCTTACTCCCCATGGATTTTGCTTGACATGAGAGAACACCTTGAATGAAAATTGATTTAATCAGGAATCACCTCCAAATCTTTCACATACCCAATTGTGCAATAATTCAACCAAGCCCTGTCTTCCTCTGCCAGTTGGTACACAATCTCAGAATTCTGAGATTTAACAACCTCCGCATATGATTTTAGCATCGCAGGCCTTCCACCTACATACTGAACATCTGCGACTGCTTGCAGCATGAGGTCGTGGTTTTTTCCTTACCCAATTATCTGCCCATACAACTTCTTCCTGAAGGCCAATATCTCTTTTGAGAGTGAGTAACTCCAAGATCTCCTATGAAATGCAGTAGACTTAGCCCAATCATCAAAGATTCTCCTATCCTGCCATTAAGCCTGGTAATTGCGGCTCCAACCTCTTCCACAAAACTAAAACGAACAGCAGCATACTTAAGCTTACACCTAGTTCTGAAGTTTTGTAGTGTCAATATTGAGAATTCTTCCTCACTTAATAGAAGTACTGAAAAATGCCTGTCAACCAACAATAGAATGAAGTCAGTCAACAAAGATCAAATCTGAGATTCCCCAGTCTCTCTCACCCAGAAATCTGCTCCTTCTCTGAATTGTCTTGCCCCTTGAAAAATCTCAAAGCTGCCTCTTCCACCCCGGTGGATCCCATTCCTCATCAAACTCATGACACCACCCACCAGACTTGAACACCCACAGCATCTCAACTCTTTCTTGTTCTTCCCCTTATAGGATGTTACTTGTTCTAGTTGTCCCTGGGCCTAGTTGGCTCCATAATCAATTTTAAGTCCAGCTGTTCATTCCTAACCTTATTTTTATCCAATTTCATCATTCCATGCATAATCATACCATACCAATCCAATCATGCATAATAATTCACAAATTATGGCATCCATAATTTAGGGAAAACAGTATGGGTTGTTACATGTTGTCTTTGGTACTCTTCAAAATTTTAATTTGCCAATTTCAGTTGTATCTGAAGCTGGTTTTCTTATCTACATTTTAATTTTTTTAATTGTTCACATTTTATTTTTGTTTTATGACACTAACATTCTCAATTTCTATCACTTCTTGATTTAGACTTATTAAATCTATTTCATTTCATGTCAGAGTTATGCCACTAGGAGCAATTAATAATTTTATGGGATTATCAAAAATAACAACAATTTTTTTTTTTTCATGTTAGTTCATCATCATTCAAGAAGTACCTTTTTGGTATATATTGCTTCTTCTTGGTCCCTTTAGCATGTTTTCTCTTCTGTAATAGATATTATATTTTCTCATTTGTAGCATGGAGGGAGTTCATCTTATATGAGAAGTATAAATGCAACTAATGTTTTTTCATGTTTCTTGTTTCCAATTTTAGCCACCATCAATAGTTTCAGATGAGATTTGTACTGCATGTGATTTCAACCGGCCAGGCAGAACTTGTCTTCGGAAGCTTGAATGGGTATGGCGTGGAGAGACATACATGGCAAAGAGGAGGTCAATATCTATTCTTTTGTTGTTCTTAGGAGAACTTCATGAATGATTGTAGCTGATTATTAATTATGGACATGGATTTGAAACTTCCAGTGATTACTATCATTTGAAGAGGCAGATTGAATCTGAGCTCATTTATAGTGGAGACAGTCAGCTATCAAAGTCTTTTCTTGACCTGCCTAAAGTGGAGCAGCTATCAAAACTGAAAGAGCGTCTGAGGAAGTACTGCCAGAAGGTATATTGATCACCATGTAGCATAGTCACAGATATATTCAGGTAGAAATGGCAATGGAAAACCATCGGCAATATTTTAATTTACTTATTATATATCCTTTTTGCACATTATCTGACAGAAACATGCAATTTGATCTATTATATAGTTCTTTCTACACAATTTCAGAATGAAAAAGATCAAGTTTCAGAAATATTTAATGCATACTCCTATTTGTTATCTATATATATGGATATTTTGACATATATTTCTGAATTCAATTATAATATTTTTCCTATGTTAGAAGTTGTCAATTTATACTTTGTATTGGCTATGCAGTATATTATTCATCTTTAGAAATATTTCAAATCACTTATAGGAGTTAAAAGTGTTGAACGGTTCCTATTTACAGGTGGTTCCAAACCTAAATAAAGGAGGGTTGTGCTAGGTAGCTGAAATTAGCATAACAAAACTCAATGTGTCAAATATCATGAATTCTAGACAAATGAGCATGTAGGAGTCAAAGTCGTACAAGTAGCTAAACTTATAGAATATCGTCCTCAAATATAATAAATACAAAATATATAGGACTCGGTTCTACAAGTTTGTGCTAAAATCTCACACATTCCAACATGGATTAGGTCCTCAGAAGTTTGCATGCTCCCAAATTCATCTAATCTAAGGCAAATGTTTATTTATATAAATTCTTACAAGCTATGTTGGATTGCCTCAATTAGGCATATAAGCGAGTCCTTGACAAGCCAGTCACTGAGCTTAGAGAAGCTGGGATCTGCATGAGGGAAAACCCTTTCTATGTTGACACTGTCAGAAGGTAAGAAGCATTCATTTTATCTAATTTTTTGTCCTCACCTTACAATTGTGAACTTACTGTCCTGTGCAATATTACAAAAAATTTAGATAGGTGCAATGTCAACCTGGCTAGGAATTTTTATGTCAAGTTGGACAAATAATTATTCTTCTTTCTTGTTTAAGCTTTCGAGATAGAAGGTATGAGTACAAAGGACTCAATAAGATTTGGAAGGGAAAGTTATCAGAAGCAAAAGCTAGTGGAAATCCTATAAAGATACAAGAGGCACAAGTATGATTGCTAGTTTTTTTTTTTTTTTTTCTGGTTTCTTTTCTGTTCCTCCTTTTTGGGCATTCTGAGTTCAGTAAAAATGTGATTGTTTCTGTACCCTCCTTTAGTCAGTAATCACTGTCCTTGGATCAATGTTTGCAGGATATGGTAGTCCTCTATGATTCATTACAACTGGCTCATAAGTGTATCCTGAATTCCTTCTACGGATATGTAATGCGGAAGTGAGTGTTTCTAATTAGTTCTATAATTCTGCTCATGATTTTGGTTCAGTATAGCTTTTTTATGCTTTGTTATCATCTGTTAATTATGCTACATGGTTCTGTTCCAGGGGTGCAAGATGGTACTCTATGGAAATGGCTGGAGTTGTTACATATACTGGGGCAAAGATCATCCAAAATGCTCGTTTGCTTGTTGAGAAAATTGGACGACCACTTGAATTAGACACAGATGGTATCTGGTGTGCTTTACCTGGATCGTTCCCAGAGAACTTCACCTTTAAAATGAAGTATGTCTTTTCATTTCCCAAATCACTTTACATTTGTTTCCTCGTTATCTGAAAATTTCTTGTTCTTTAAAGAGAGTGTTATGGTGTTACTGATGCACAATTGCAAATGTCACTTTGATATGAAAGAATTTAACCGTATGCCCACTTTGCATGATATTGGTGAAGATAATGACTATATTTGTGTAATTACATTTCAGAGACTCACAGAAGAAGCTTACAATTTCATATCCTTGCGTTATGCTTAATGTGGATGTTGCAAGGAACAACACAAATGATCAGTACCAGGTTATATGAATTTGAAGTTTCTTTTTTGTGGATTTCTGATTCTCCTACCTTCATACTGCATTAAGGACTGTTCTGCTGTGCTTGAGCTGTACCTTTTCACAGTTAATCACTTTCAGAAACATTCTGCATATATGTGTATGCATCAACTGATTAACTACAATCTCTTGCAGACACTCAAAGATCCTATTAATAAAATATATACAACTCATAGTGAATGCTCAATTGAATTTGAAGTGGATGGCCCTTATAAGGTAAATGAAGTGGCCTTAAACTTACTTTGAAAAGTGACTTATTGGATTTTAGCTTTCATCTATTTATGTATATTTTTTTCTTGCCTTTAAATTGCTTATTTGGATCCATTCTGGCTTGTAGGCAATGATTCTTCCAGCTTCTAAGGAAGAAGGAATTTTAATCAAGAAGCGGTATGCCGTTTTTAATGATGATGGAACCCTTGCAGAGCTTAAAGGTTTTGAGATCAAGCGCAGAGGTGAACTGAAGCTTATCAAAGTTTTCCAGGTATTCCCATTTCTTATAAAATTACCCGATTTAACACTTACACTATGACATGCATTTGAGGAATTCTTTAATAATGGTACATGTCCATCGATTTTGTTCATTCAGTTTGATTAAACATTGATCAAACTGGTAAACTAAGCTGCTTGATATAAAAATTCTTTTCATGGATACTTGACCTGATGTAACACTACACAAATTATACCAAGGAAGGCTTGGAATTCTGAAGCATAACCTAACAGTGCTTCTCCTTTTCTTATTTCTTTAAAGATATGAGTTGTCAACTTTGCAGGGTAGCAATGAAGTTATAAGCTGTTTATACAATCAACAATCAACAATCAGACACCTTAATCCCACTAGGTGGGGTTGGCTACATGAATCTAGACTTCTGACCATCTCTATTCATGGTTGTATCTTCTATAAAACCATTATATCATGTCATGTCTAAGGGTTTCTCACCAAGTTTTCATTGGTCTTCATCTCCCCCTTTTATTACAAATTTCTCCATTATATCCACTCCCCTGACAAATGATTCTATCAGTCTTCTTCTTACAGTCCTTATATCATCTAGATACAGAAGTGTGGCAATTTCCCTTTCACTTCAATGCCGTACAAGGTTGAATTAGTTTTAATTAAAATCGGTGGATGTAGTGATGGAGATTAAAAAGAAAAAAAGTTTACTTAAAGATCTAGGAAATGTATTTGTCAAGTAATTATGTTTGAACTTTTACTTTGTTTTCTAATTTGATATTTTACTCATTTCTTATTTTTGTAATTAGTTTATGCTTATTCATGTACACATATGTAGAGTGAGGGGACCAGATTTTGACCTTGATTGAAAAAGACTGCATATTTTTTTATTCTTCTCTGTCTCCTACTGCCAACTCTTTCTTGCATGCGTTTATCTGCTTTCTTCTTTTTATTCTTATTCTCTCTCATTTTTCTTGTTTTTCATCAGGTAGTCTGCCAATATTTATCCTATGAATGTGCTGATGTTAAATGTCAGCTTAATTCTCTTTTAGACTGTTGAAAAAGTAAAATACAGAATGGATTTAAAAGGGACATGCTAACAAAAAGGTTTTTCAAAATTACCATAGGTCCACTTGAATGATAGGTGCTGAAACTATCATTTTAATGGTTCTTACTATCTAAGCACCATGTGTAATGGAATGTTTTAATTAAGTAGTCGGCCATTCAGTAAAACCTGGATGATCTTCACTTCAGTGTGCATTCATCAGTCTTCTTTAATAGACTTTATTTGATTCTCAAGCCAAATAAATAAAAAAAAAGGAGGTTTGGTACTTATGAGGAGGAAATTCAGAAGATTTGTCTCCCCAAAAGTTTGTTGAACGAAATTGTTTGCTATAGTGTGGAAAATGTACATAACTGGAATATATTGCTATCTTATGGTTAATGCCTGCCCTACAGTGTTTTCAGATATTTTCTGTTCTGACATTGTCATGATCCAATCTGTGGTGTCCTCGACTAACATTGTACACAATGTTCAAGATTCTTACCATCAAGTTTGAAATACTTATTTATCTCAGGCTGAGCTTTTTGACAAATTCCTTCATGGGTCAACTTTAGAGGAATGCTACTCTGCTGTTGCTTCTGTTGCAGACCGTTGGCTCGATCTTCTTGATGTATGTAAAACAAACTTGTTTATACAGCTAAAACTTTTGATAAATCTGCCTAACTATTTATATACTTGGTTTTGGAAAACGTTAGTGATTGCATTTTAATCTATCAGAATCAAGGAAAAGATGTTGCAGACAGTGAGTTGCTTGATTATATATCAGAATCAAGTACAATGAGCAAGTCCTTAGCAGAATATGGTGAGCAAAAGTCATGTGCGGTAACCACTGCCAGGCGTCTTGCTGATTTTCTAGGTGATACAATGGTTAAAGATAAAGGACTGCGTTGCCAATATATAGTTGCTTGTGAACCAAAGGTAACTTTTTCTCACCAACTTAAGTGATACAGGAAATTGTGGTTTTTTTAGGATGTCTACTTTCTCTCATTCCTTTGTTCACTTTTCTTTGGTGAAATTTCTTTGCTGCTATCATTCTGAATTCAAGTGAGCCTCATATATGATTAAAACAACACAAGAAAGAAACAACTTTGTCTAAAAGTTTTAAACTGGGTGGGTTTTGCTCATCTTTAAGTTACTTTGACATAGTGATGAGCATAGTTTTGAAAGGCGCGAGGCGCAGCAAGGTGCAAAGGGTCCTGGAGCCTGAGGCGCAAGGCGAACGAGGCGAGGCGCGCCTTTGTGAAGCGAGGCGCACCTGAAAAAAAAACTCAAAATCTTGTAAAATCATAAAAAAATTGAGTTCCATTATAGCTGTATGCTGATGTTGGTTTGGTTTGTATACTCTCTGCATCTTTGTCCTTGCCCACAGCAACATAACCTAGCCTTGTTTACTACTACTGATTTGCCCGTAGGCTATGTCAATCTACATAGCTTTTGTTATATGGCCTGGAGAGTAAATTGGTTTTAACTTGGCATTAGGATGATTATTGCTGTACCTACTGGTGTCCATGTTTCTGAAACAAATAGTTCCTTTTTTGATGGGTACAAGTAGAAGTACATTCTAAATATCAATCAATTACACAACAATCTAACCGTGGAATTATCGAAGTACAAATTATCAAATCAAATTACAACAAATATAAATCAATTCAAATAAAAGGAAACCAACAATAACTTTGAATTTTCTTGATTCCCATCCAGATAAGAAGCTTCATAAATTGGGCTATTTTATAGCATGTCTCTTTAAAGTGAAAGTTTTTTCCTTTCCATTCACTAGGATCTCTTCCCTTTCATTGATTTTGTATCATTAATGATGAAATCATTACACATAGTATGCCTGGCCCATCAGTGTATCCTTCTGTTTTGCACCCCGTAACTCTTCCTTAGCCAGACTTGGCAAAATTAAACTCAAGAAAGTCTCTAATGAATATAAATAAAATAGAGCGTATATTAAAAAAATTCGTGTAAGTTGGCGAGAACCATGCGAATCAAGTAGTGTAGTGATTCCAATGGTTCTCACAAAGACCAAACATATATGGTTAAAATTGAAAGTTTTTTACCTTTAACTTAACAGAAGAAAAAAAACTTCTTTTTTTCATTGTACAATGGACTATTTTAAAAATCATAGGATTCTTTTTTTTATTCATGAAAACTATTTATAAAAAAATTAGGTAAAATAACTTCGACCTTATTGTCACGACACTAAGTGTACTATTGTAATTAGACTAAGTATGAATAAGCCTATTGTACCAAAGCAGTTACAGCTTAAGTAGTTTGTACCTATTTGGTTATGTCATAACAACCGAGGGAAGAAGCCTATAAAAGGCCATGTGCATGAGGATGGGAATCATGAATGAGAATACTGATTCTTTCCCTCTTAACTTCTTTTCCCTCCCTTTCTCTCTCTCTTGAATTCTCCCTCCTTTCAAATTCTGCCCCCAAACTCTCTATCTGTTCTATAATTCCAGAATTGGCCTAGCCTCAGATCCGAGGCTTGACACTTATCAACTAATTTGGTCCCTGACATTTCCTTTATTTATATTCAGATCAGCAAAATAGTCAACATCTAATCACGTACTCCAAATGTCAATACTCTTAAGGTTTTTAAGTCCTAATTAAATTAAGTTGACAGGGTCCTTCCTATAAATCAGTTTATGTAAAATGTGGTCATCCAACCATATCTTTTGTCCACCTCCTAACTCTTTATGAATAATAGTTCCCCTTGCAAATACAACAATTGCAAGTCTTAATCCTAGTCGGTAGAGCTAGTTGCATAAATTCTAGATCTCTAGTCATAAATATCCATAACCATATCTTTTGTTCTGTAAGGCCATTATATCTTATTTCGTGTTTTAAGGGTTCCTCACCAAGTTTTCTTTGGTCTTCCTCTCTCCTTTGCTACATATTTTATCAATTTCATTCACTTGTCTTTCAAGTGCATCTATTGGTCTTCGTCTCTGTAGATTATGAGGAAGAATAGAATAGAATTGTATTCTATTAGTCTTACTTTACATTTACATACTTGGTTCCTATTTATCATGTACATAGAGAGTAAAAAAGGAAACATAAGATTTAACCCAATAAATTAGCCCCAAAGAATCAGCCTAAACCTTCTAAATTAGAGATATCAATCTGAACCATAATCTCCTCCAAATCTCCTTCAAATCATTATGGATTTCAACACTCCCCCTCAAGTTGGATCATAGATGTTGATCATGTCCAACTTGCAAATAAACTCTTCAAAGCTTGATCTCTGTAACCCCTTAGTGAATATATCTGCCAATTGTTCTCTAGTAGGAATATAGGTCATGCAGATTATGCCTTTCTCAATTTTCTCCTTTATGAAATGTCTGTCAACTTCTATATGTTTAGTCCTGTCGTGCTGGACTGGATTATGGGAAATACTGATAGCAGCTTTGTTATTGCAGTAGAGCTTGATGGGAACCTCTACTGTGATATGTAGTTCCTCCAAGAGCTTTTGTAACCATAGCCCTTCACACATCCCTTGAGCAACAGCTCTGAATTCAGCTTCAGCACTACTTCTGGCTACCACATTCTGCTTCTTACTTCTCCATGTTACTAGATTTCCCCAAACATAAGTACAATAGCCGGTAGTAGATCTTCTGTCTTCTGCTGAGCCCGCCCAATCCGCATCTGTATAGATCTCTATCTTTTTACTGTCTCCTTTCTTAAAGAATAGACCCCGCCCTGGTGAGCCCTTCAGATATCTGAGAATCTTATACACAGCTTCCAGGTGACTATCCTTTGGTGAATGCATATGCTGACTGACAACACTTACGGCGAAAGCGATGTCAGGTCTAGTGTGAGACAAGTAGATCAATCTACCCACAAGTCTCTGATATCTTTCTCTATCCACAGGTTTTCCACCATCTTCCATTCTTTTTCCTACCTCAATCGGGGTATTGCTTGGCTTGCAACCAAGCATACCAGACTCAGTCAAAAGGTCAAGAATGTACTTTCTCTGAGAAACACTAATTCCCTTCTTTGATCTGGCGACTTCCATTCCCAGAAAATATCGCATTTGACCTAGGTCTTTTACTTCAAACTCTGTGGCTAAGACCTTCTTCAACCTCTCCACCTCTTCTATGTTATTTCCAGTGAGAATGATGTCATCCACATACACAATCAGAATGGTCCTCCTACCATCATTGGATAATTTAAAGAACATAGTATGATCTGACTGCCCCTGTTGATATCCTTGATTCTTGATTACCTTCGCAAATCTATCAAACCACGCTCTTGGTGATTGCTTGAGCCCATATAGAGATTTCTTCAATCTACATACTCTGGTTTCTTTTCCCTCCTTGTAAAATCCCGGAGGTAATGTCATGAACACTTCTTCCTCGAGCTCACCATTCAGAAAGGCATTCTTGATGTCAAACTGATGCAGTGGCCAATCTAGGTTTGCTGCCAAGGACAAGAGAACTCGTATAGTGTTCAACTTGGCTACTGGTGCAAATGTCTCGGTGTAGTCAATACCATATGTTTGGGTGAACCCCTTTGCAACTAGGCGGGCTTTGTACCGCTCTACTGTGCCATCAGCCTTGTACTTCACTGTGAACACCCACTTGCAGCCCACTGGTTTCTTCCCCCTTGGCAACGTCATCACCTCCCACGTTTCATTTTTTTCTAATGCCCTTATTTCTTCCATTACTGCTTCTCTCCATTTTGGAATCTCCAAAGCTTCTTGAATATTCTTAGGAATCTGGGTTCTGTCAAGGTTAGACGTAAAAGTACGACACTTGGCAGAAAGGGCATTGTAAGATACAAATTTGGAGATAGGATGGAGAGTACATGAACGAGTTTGTTTTCTGAGAGCAATGGGTAAGTCGTCAAGATTGTTTACCTGGTCAGGATTGGATTGTGGTTCATGAGTATTTGGAGCTATCACTGGTTCAAACTCTTTTGATGCTTCGGATGCGAGAGTCTCACCGGGCTTTGATTTAGGTCTCCTTGAGTAGACAAGTGGCTCCTTGTCTTTTTGTTCTTCCACATCTCCCCCTGAGTGCAAGATTTCGTCTGTGTTGGACAAAGAAGGAGATGGAGATGGTTCATAGGGAGCAGACTCAAAGATTGCAACATCAAAGTCGGTGTCTGTGTCTGAGGAACGAGCTTCACTCAAGGACTCCCCCTGAAGTGAGTAGTAGGGAGTATCCTCAAAAAACGTGACATCCATACTAACATATAATTTATGTGAAAGAGGATCGTAACACTTGTAACCCTTCTGAGTAGGAGAGTAACCAAGGAAAACACATTTGCGGGCTCTGGGGTCCAACTTGGGACGTTGGGAGGCATGAATGTGGACAAACACGGTGGACCCAAAAACACGGAGTGGGAGAGATGAATAGAGCCGAGAATGAGGGAAGATCTCCTGAAATTTTTGGAGAGGGGTTGCAAATGAGAGAATTCGACTAGGCATTCGGTTGATGAGGAATGCAGCAGTAAGAATGGCATCACCCCAAAAATAATGTTTCATGTGAGAAGTAAATAAGAGGGCACGAGTGACCTCAAGAATATGCCGATTCTTCCGTTCAGCAACCTCATTTTGTTGAGGGGTGTGAACACAAGAACTCTGGTGAACAATACCGTTGGCTTGAAGATAGGGGCCCAAAAACTGATTGAAGTACTCAGTGCCATTGTCAGTACGAAGAATTTGAATTTTTGTGTGAAATTGGGTGTAAATCATAGTGTAGAAGTTCATGAAGACAGAACTAACCTCAGATTTATCATGTAGTAAATACACCCAACAAAGACGAGAATGATCATCAATAAAGGTAATAAACCATTTTGTGTGAGTCCTATTGGGGATACGTGAAGGCCCCCAAAGGTCACTATGAATCAAAGTAAAAGGCAGAGATGGTGTATAAGGACTGGAGGGGAAGGTAGTGCGATGATGTTTTGCAAGTTCACAGACTTCACATTGTAAATCCAAAAGATTTTTATTCGAACAAAGTGAAGGAAACAAACGTTTTAGATATTGAAAATTTGGATGACCCATTCGTTTATGCCATAACAATAGGTCATTATCCCTAGGACTAAATGCAGAATTACAAAAAGAAGAATGACACTGTTTACTCATGTGACCGTCATCAAAGTAGTAGAGTCCCTCGCATTCCTTAGCACTGCCAATCGTCTTCCCCGAGGATAGCTCCTGAAAGACACAATGGGAAGACAAAAAGGTAACTGAGCAATGAGATTGGTTGGTTAACTGACTAACCAATAACAGATTGCAAGACAAATTAGGAACATGGAGGACAGATTCCAAAGTAATAAATTCAGAGATACGGATACTCCCTTTGCCAGCCACCGGGGATAAAGTACCATCTGCAATTTTTACTTTCAAGTTGCCGGCACAAGGTGAGTATGTAGAAAATAAATGATGGGAATCAGTCATATGATCGGATGCGCCAGAATCAATAATCCAGGGAGTACAGCGCGAAGTAGTGCTAAGAGCAGTCAAAAAAGTACCTTTGTGGGCTAAGGAACTTGATGAAGGAGGCGTAGGAGACTGACCCGAGGCTTGAAAGGTCGAAAAAAGAGCATATAACTTCTCCAATTGCTCGGGGTTAAAACCTCCGGTTGGGGCTAACTGAGTATGATGAGCCGATTCAGTCAAGACTTGGTACCCATGAGATTTATTGGGCTGCCTGGGCTTCCAATCAGCAGGCTTGCCATGTAAAACCCAGCAAGTATCTTTGGAATGGCCTGATTTTTTACAATGGTCACAAAAAGGTCTTTTTCTCAGCCCAGATGAAGACCCATGAGATGGAGGCCCACGCGACACTAGGCCTGATGCTTCAGGCCCAGCCACACTCGGCCCACGCGAGACAGCCACACTCGGCCCACGCGAGACAAGGGCTGAAGCTTCAGGCCCAACCGCACCCTTCTCCCTCAGCATAACCTTCCGCCTACTCTCTTCTCGCCGAATTTCAGCGAAAACCTCCCGAATGGAGGGTAATGGCCGACGACCCAAGATTCGGCTTCTCACATCGTCGAGCTCTCTGTTAAGCCCAGCCAAGAACTCGTACACCCGCTCGTTCTCCATCCTCTTCTTGAATCGCACACTGTCACTCGTGCACTCCCAAGATTCTTCACAGCTAAGGTCCAGCTCTTGCCATAAGTTTAGCATCTCCGTGTAATATTCTGTCACTTCTCTTTCTCCTTGCTTCATCTGCCATAACCGAGTCTTTATCTCGAAGATTTGAGAGGCATTCTCGGCGTCGGAGTAGGTCTCGCGAACTGCTTCCCACACATCCTTCGCTGTTGGCAAGAACATGTAAGTCTTCCCGATTGCTGGTCGCATGGAGTTGATCAGGTAAGAGGTAATAAGGGAATTCTCAGACCGCCATTTCTGGAAAGCCGCTACCTCCTTGGTAGATGGTTGTTTGATTTCGCCGGTAAGGAAGCCCATTTTTCCTTTGCCGTCGATGACTAATTTGATGGATTGGGCCCATTCTCGGTAATTCTTCCCATTCAGCTTCTCTACAGTAAGATAAATCGAGGAATTTTCAAATCCACCGGTTGAACCCATGGAAGGAATTATTTCTGATTCTTCCTCCTGGGTGACCGATTGGAGAGATTCATGGCTGGCGGCCATGGCTGCTAGGGTGTTAGGAGCGATCTGGGCTCTGATACCATGTAGATTATGAGGAAGAATAGAATAGAATTGTATTCTATTAGTCTTACTTTACATTTACATACTTGGTTCCTATTTATCATGTACATAGAGAGTAAAAAAGGAAACATAAGATTTAACCCAATAAATTAGCCCCAAAGAATCAGCCTAAACCTTCTAAATTAGAGATATCAATCTGAACCATAATCTCCTCCAAATCTCCTTCAAATCATTATGGATTTCAACAGTCTCACATAACCAAGTCATCTTAATCATGACTACCTGAAAAATATGTGCCACTTCAATCATATTACTCATTATTTCATTTCATATTTTTGTCTCTTATTGTATGGATGCACATCCACCGTACCATTCTCATTGTGGCTACCCTCATATTTTTCACTTCTATGTTTAACTACCACATGTGATCTTGAGGTTCCTAGTTCCACCTTTCCAAGTCCACGCTCCATCTTCCATGTTTCCAAAATCTTTTTATTTTGTTGTGTGGCCAAAGAACACTTTATTGGATTTTGGAGAGATTTTTTTTTCTTTTTTTTTTTTTTGGGGGGGGGGGGGGGTGACAGGTGCCCATATGTAGTTTCTTATAAAATGCTCAAAGTTCCATGGCTAAAAGGCAAGCTTTGGGAAACTTTTTTCCTTGAGGGGTGTGGGTGTGTGTGGATTTTTTCTTTTTCTTTTCTTTTTTTTTTTTTGGGGGGGGGGGGGGGGAGATGTCCCCTACATGGGCCCCTAGTTCTGCCTGTGCTTGGTACTTCCATCAGTTATTCCATGGCAAGATATTTTCAAAACCAAATATGAGCCTGCCTAATGTTTATGTCCTGCCTCCTAGTTCTTCATCTTCTTCTAGACAAATATGATTAACCTATAAATTAAAGCCATGTAAAAGTGGTTGATTTTTCATTCTTACCCTCTGAATTTGTTTCCTTGGGAGCTCTGTTTGCTTGATAAGTTCTTATGTTTTATTCTATTTTTGCTTCATATTCTTTTCTGTTTAGGTGCAATGGATCAGTCCTGGAAGTAGACTAAGCATAAAATTTATGACTTTTGAAGAGAGAAGCTTGTGCTAGCCTTGAAGATATTCTTATGATGCACTTATGAATATCGCCAAGAGACTAATAGAACCAGAATCTTAGTATGCTTTTGCTTGATCTTTTAGGTTGTCTTTTTTCAGTAATGCCCTTATGTTTATCAATTATGTTATCACACATTTTCATTGTGCATCACCAGTTGGCATTCCTTGTTTTGTTTTTAAGTTCTTTTGACAATCAAGTTGGTTGAATCTCAATGTAATCAGGGAACACCAGTAAGCGAGCGTGCTGTTCCCGTTGCAATATTTGAAACTGATTCTGGTAAAGTTTTTGATTGAGTTCCTTGAACAACACTCTTGGTTTGTATATTCAAAGTAGAACAAGTAGCTATACATATTTGTGTCTATAATATGCTCTTTGCAGAAATTATGAAATTCTATATACGGAAGTGGTGCAAGATTTCATCAGATGTTGGTATCCGTTCTATAATTGATTGGTCCTACTACAGGCAACGACTTAGTTCAGCAATTCAAAAAATTATTACAATCCCTGCTGCAATGCAGAAGGTGCTGATACTTTTGCTTTATTTCAAGTTATCTATATGTTTTCATGTCTAAAAATTGGGCTCCTTTAGGTTGCAAATCCTGTACCTAGGGTAGTCCATCCTGATTGGTTGCATAAGAAGGTTCGTGAGAAGGAGGACAAGTTTCGCCAACGAAAACTGGTTGATGTCTTCAGCTCATTGAAGAGCAATGGTTCTGTTAAAATGAATGGTGATGCTGTCACCACCAATCTCATAACAGATGAAATTGTTGAGGATTTGGAAGACCTTGCAAACAGAGGCAGAACTTCTGCTGTAGGACATAGGCATGTTGTCCGTTCTTTTGAAGTCAACAGTGAACAGTGTGTGGTTAAGAGGAACGGCAAAGTGTATCCTCCAGAGAAACAAAATGATGATGCTGGAAGTATGTGTCAAGCGCTGTCACCACTACAACAGAAAACCACGAATGTAGAAGATATTGACATAAATGTGGATTACCAAGGATGGCTTGAAATAAGGAAGAGAAAGTGGAGAGATACCCGAGAAAAAAGGAAGAGGCAAAGGTATTGTATCCGCTAGACCTATATAAAAATGCATTATTTGGTGCTCTTGATTCTTTTCTTTGAAGAAATTGTTGAAATCATGGCTAAGAATGCTTGGGGCCTATTCAGTTGTAGAAAGCATTTTTTAATTTTTCAACTCCGATTTTACAATTAAACATGCCCTAACATTTTGTGATGTCTTTGATTAAATCCTCTCTATGTATATACGTATGTATATATGCATATATGTGCATGTATCTAAGAGAAGAATAAGAGCATGAGAGATTTGCGTGGTTCAACGTAAGCCAACATCCACGAGATGGAGGGTGTCAAATCCACTAAGATGGAATGGTTTCTTTAAAATGAGTAGCCATTAATCTCCCTTTTTAACTCTCTCTCTCTCTCAATACTTCATACATACAGAAGTAATCTATATATATATACATATATATATATATATATAAGAGAAAGACAAAACCCTAATCTCACTAAGAGATAACGGTCCCAAATAGCAATATGGGCTTGGGCTATGGAATTAGAGGCATAACCCAACACATTTTATGTTTCAAAAACAACTTGCATTCATTCCCAGAAAATTTAGAAAACATCTTTTTGATGTTTTCCAATTCATAGTATAAAGTTGAAATTAGAAAATTGAGTTTTTTGGTTTTTTTATTGGAGATTCGATCATTCAATAAAAAAATGGAGTTAAAAATTAGAAAATAGTTTCTACAATTGAACAGGCCCTTACATATTTCCTGTTTTTCTTGCTTTGTTATGTCTTCATGAGTTTTATGCTCTTGTTAGCTGCTTTGGAGCAGAAAAGAGTATACTCCTCAGACCGTCAAGGGTTAACAATAGATATTACTACTGTTACAGGAATAGGGACTATGATGCCATTGTATTTGATTCAATTAAACATACTGCACAAGCAAAAAACTGGTCTGTTTGTTATTGTGTTTTCAGAAAATCTTGACACTTCAAATGGTGTGGAGCTAGAGGGGTAATAGATTCCAGACCTCTGGAGATTTAGATACACCTTTTGACGACTGCACTATTAGTTGCCTTTGTCTCTTTCTGTTGCTGTTCTAATGCATGGCTGTTACTGATAAAGTGTATTTAGTATTTACATTACCAGAAGATACTGCTGAATCATTGAACTGCAAATTGATATCTTTACATATTCCACATCTTGTTCGCTTCTGATAAGTGTGGCTATTGTATGCTTCTCATGAAGTGATACTTTGCTTGGGTATCAACCTCCTGGCATCGGAAGGCTGTTCATGTTTATAAAAGTATTTACAGACAGCCTAAGAAGAATTTTTCAAGTGCCAAATATAAAATTTCTGTTTCTAATTTTTTTTTTTTTTCAAATGGAAGCAAGTCCCTTTGTGGTGTTTCAAGGTCTTTGAAAATTGGAACTTGCATGTGAGTGACACCAAATGCATCTGATAATACAGAATCATGTTCCTTGTACTCTTGTTCTACAATTATTTCTGTGCTTGTGCGGGTAAAAAATTGGACATTAGCCTCATTTACAGATAGATTGATGTCTTAATTTCTGGCTGTAATTAATTGGCAGGTTGGACAATCTGAAGACATTAAAACAAAGTCATGGTGTTTTTGAGATGCCGGAAGGTATGATAAATCAAAAGAAAACTAAGGGAAAGACTGGGGTCAATTCATATTTTGAGAGGCATGAATTAGCTCTTACGCGCTGTCCCTGGCAGGTGATACAGTTTCTATGAATTAATGAGAATATACATGGAGTTGATGCTATTATGTGTTCTAAATTCAAAATTTTCTAATTCAGATAATTCAACTTGTACCGAGTTCACAACATGGCCGATTTTTTGCCTGGGTTGTTGTAGAAGGAGTAATGAGTAAAGTCACTGTAAACATTCCTAGGGTTTTCTACCTCAACTCCAAAGCTCCTATAACAGAAGAATTTCCTGGAAGGTGCGTCAACAAGATTCTCCCTCATGGAGGCCATAGCTATAACCTAATTGAGGTACATGTATTATTCTCATACTTGTACTGGGTTCTGCTAGTTGCTCAAATGAAAGACTTCTGAGGTCTTAACTGCACTTATTGTGTTCATTTAAACAGGTCATAATTGATGAAGATCAATTTAAGGCAGAAAGCAAGAAACTTGCAGCTCATCTTGCAGATCCAGAAGTTGAGGTCAGCATACTCAACCTGGGGTGTCAGCACACCCGTGTAAAACACGTAATTACTAGGAAAAAAAATACTATATACACATTAATGAGTATAATATTTCTCTTACTCTCAGAGTTTGGGTGTTATGGATCCATTTTTTTCCTGTTGTGAAAGATAAGTCTTAATCTGGACATCCTTCTTCTTGGGTTTTTTTGTTTTGGTTCCTGAGACTTGGTTTTGGCAATGTGGTATGTGGACAAGAGCCTGCAATAGGCACTAGCCTAACACACCTACAAACCTATATTTATCATATCAGTGGTTTTATATAATATTTTGGGTAAATACACTTGGCACCCTTGAGGTTTGCTATAAAAATAGGGACCACTAGTACAAATGATTTCCCTTCCATTTGACAACTGCCATTGCATTTTTACTAAGTACCCAAAATGCCTCCTTCCCCTTCTTTCTCTTTCTCATCTCTTCTCTGGAAACGTCAGTGGCGATGGCAGCAGCAGCACCCCCCCCCCCCCCCCAGGTTCATTGAACTCAGTGATGCTTGGTTCTCTCTCTCTCAAAAAGTAAGGGTAGAAAAATGTCAATTTGCCTATTTTCAAAGATAGGGGTGCTCCCTGTAATTTAGGTAAACCTCAGGGGTCCGAAGTATAATTTGCAACCTTTTTCAAAACATTGCTTTCTTTATAAAAATTATTAAAGAAAGAAATGAAAAATATTGCTTTTCCAAACTGATTTAGAACCCATCACTGCAGTTTTTGTTCTCAAAGTTGGTTGACAAGAGCATTCATCATTGCTTCATTCCTTTTTCATTAGAGTGCTAATTGATAATAGTGAAGACCACACATATGTGACTAGGTTCTCATTCTTAGGGTTGACAAAATAGTCTCAAATTCTGTTTTCAGGTGACAATCAATTTATTTACCCTTAAAAATCCTAATTTCCAATCGAGATTCATAACTTTATTGACATTTGGGCATCTATTTTAGCTTCATTGGTCCTCTTTGTAAGAATACTAGCTAATGCTTAATGAAGAACACACATATATGACCACTGAGGATGCTAGCTTGGTAAAACTGGTGTAATTGGTGAAAACACCAATTCTAGGAGGTTGTGGGTTTTTCACCCTTCCCCTCATATGTGGTCAAGGAGGCTAATCTGCTTATTATAATACTAATTCCATGCCATGACACTCTGTGAGGGCCACTGTCTACTTGTATCCTCCATTCGGGATCAATTGTACAGTTATGGCTCCTTCAGTTCTCATGCTTGTTAGGATAAAGAGGTGTTCAGGTGATATCATGGCGGAGAGCTACTCTGGTCTCCCTCTCCTTACCACTTTTTGAGCAACTACCAATAACATGTCAAGCCTTTATCCCTCTATGTAGGTTCGGCTAATCCTTTTGAACAACCAAAAGAAAAGGACAGATATATGCAATGGAGTTCACATTCTTAGGGTCAAAATATTGTAGTCTGAAATTATGTTTCAGCTGACAATAATTCATTTGCTGCTTTACAGTTCCGAGTTTCCTTGTGAATCTTGGTTGTTTGATTTTACTAATTTCAGTTGACTTGAATGGGGGAATTTGACCAGGGAATATATGAGACAAACATTCCACCGGAATTCAATGCTATCCTACAGATTGGTTGTGTTTGTAAAGTGGATAGAGCAGCTAAGAAACGAAATCCTCAAGACAGTTGGAGCCTGGATGAATTGCACATGAAGACCACAGCAGAATGCTCTTATCTGGAGCAGTCGATCTCTTTTTTCTACCTGTATCATAGGTAAATTATTGTTTTTTTTTTACTGAAATACAACTGCAGGTCTTTTAGAGTTAGAACTCCAACCAATAGTTATTAACAAAAATGACATGTATTCATGTGTGCTTGTTAACTTGGAAACTACCCTTTCCAAGAGTTTATGTATTTATTTAGTTCAAAATTTTTTTCTTTTTTATTCAGTTTGATTAAACTATTGATGTGTGTATCTGGGAAAAAAATGCTAGGTGGAAGACGTCTAAAAAATTGCATTCCCTCATTCCTATTTCTATATCAAACTGGCAGGGCAACTTGCTTTATTTTTCAATATCATTCACATATATTGCAATAGGTTTCCCTTTTTAACCTTCTATTACTGACATGAATGAAACTTGTTAAAAGAATTATTACTGTCTTGCCTAGAAGTATTTTTTCTCTCCTCCTGAACCAAGCAATTTTTCTTTTGTATTTTATGAAAGAAACAAAAACCTGTAAGGGAAAAAGAAATTTTCAACCAATCTGATAACTCTAGTATTTTCTTTTCCAGCATATCTGAGGGGCGAGCTATTTATGTTGGATATTTTCCAGCATCTAAATCCATATCAGTCGTGGTGGTTAATCCTTTCCAGAATAAGGAATTATTAGCCCATATTCTTGAAAAACAATTTCGAGAAGCTTGCCAAGCATTGTCAATTGAACCTCCAATGTCTAGAGATAGCATCAGTTTTAAGGTGTGCTAATCTTGTTGACATGTTACTTTCTTTGCTTAATGCCTACTGCCCAGTAGCTCTCATGTCTATTACCTTCTCGTGGATGGTTTTATTCAGGTGGACTATGTTGGATATGTCAAGGATGCTGAGAAGATTTTACAAAGAGCAATAAATGAATACAGGTATTTCTCATTCTTCATTTCTCTTGAAAAATCTTGCCAATATTACTAGTGACATCTGATCTGCTTTTTACTGTTCTGGGCATAGTGGTATAGTTCTCAACATGTTAACTATTACAGAACATATATAGAGTAGTTATTTGAGAAGTAACTAGGCTTTCGAAAGCAGTCAGTTGTAGCAAGGTTTGTTGGAGAAGCTGAATACAGGGCTATTGCCCAAGGTGTAACTGAAATTATGTGGCTTAAATCGTTGTTTTCAGAGCTATCCATGTGTTCACACACCTATTGTATGGAGTGACAATCTAGCTGCTAAGAGCATTGCTAAAAATCCAGTGTTTCATTCCTACACTAAACACATTGAGATTGATGTTCATTTTGTGCGAGAAAAGGTGGAGAATGGTGAACTTGAAATACGCTATGTTCCTACCTTCTATCAAATAGCTGATGTTTTCACTAAAGGATTGTCAAGGAGTAGATTTCAGCTTCTGTGTGACAAACTAAGTCTTAAGTTGTCACCTGTTCAAAAGGCTGCTTTTCAAAGAGTTTCAGATAAGCAAGCATCCAAGAGGAAGTCTGATTTGAGGGGGAATGTAGAAGGAAGTATTTTCTGATTTGCTTATATTCAAGTTACTTTGTTAATTTAGTTGATAGATGATGTCTCTGTAATACTGTTTGTATTTTACTCTATGTATTGGTGTTGTATCAGTTAGGCGGTTATGTTGTATCGGTTGGTTAGCTTGTTGTCTTGCTGAGTATAAATATAAACTGAGCAGAGTTCTTGTAGTTCTTTTCATTAATTCATTTCATCTGAGTTTAATTAAGAGAGTTACGAGAGCTTTCTTCTCTCTCAATTGTGCCCTAGCCTGCTAATTTGTTTGCCCTAGTATACTGTTTTCAAGTAGGTATTTAGTTTATGTTTTTAAGTGCTGAATTTGATTACATTACAGACAAAGCCATCATGGACCTGCAATTGCTGTCATTGAGTGCCCAAACATTCATCTAATGAAGTTGGGTATACGAGTTCTTGATGATTTCCCATGTGTGAACATCCCTTGTAATGCTCGTGACAGTAACTATCAGGTTGTAAAATTCTGAACAGGCAGCTGCTTGCCTGCTTCCACTCTGATTTTCTTTTCTAATTGTGCATCTGAACGAACATATCATATTTATGTCATATTTAGGCCCTCGGGTGGCAAATTACAGCAGCAAAAATTGGAATGCAACGGTGTGCAGCCTCTTCGCAGTGGTTGAATGAGAGAATTTTGCTTTCACGATATGCCCATGTAAAATTTCTTCTGATGGCTATAGTTACAGTACATGATGCATGCCCAAGTATGACCATCAATAATTATCAATCTTATTGGTGCAGGTACCATTGGGGAATTTTGAAGTTGACTGGCTTATATATACAGCAGATATCTTTTTTTCAAGAGCATTACGTGATCAGCAACAGGTTGAACCTTGATCTCTATCCTATGATTTTACGTCTAAATTGTTGGAACCATTTTGAAGAAATTTAGCAGAGCAAGCTCCACTTCAGGTTTCCTAAACCATTCTTTTTTATAAATGGAACTAAATTCTCGTATGTTCCTTGCTTGAAATCCTAAGGGCCTGTTTGATAACTTTTTGTTTTCTATTTTCTATTTTAGTTTTCATTTTTTTGAAACCACAAATAGAAAAACATTGGTTAATAAGTATTTATGTTTTCAAAAAAGGGAAAAGAGAAAAAAAAAACTGCACAAAAGGTGAACATAAGAAAAAGGTTATTTTACTTGTTCTCAAAGCAATGTCGCCATTTTAAAAAATTTCTACCCATGCTTTCATTGTTATCAATATCATAGCACTTGTGTCGTAGTAGTGTTATGGCAATATTGTCATAATATTGTTAAATAGTTAAAATCTTGTGATTAATAATATTATTATGATATTAAAAATTGGAAAAAATATTAATACTTATATTGTTAATATTACGATAAGTGCAATTAAAGCTTGTAATTGTTGTTGTACAATATTAATGTGACCAATACAATATTTATGATATTGCTAATTGATTAGTGTTAGTATTTATCATCATCATCCATATCAATGTCACCTTATACTAACCAAGTTACGGTTGGTGGCATGACATTCATAATGTCAATTGACTTGTAAATAAAAATTAAAACTAATTATACTAACAAAAATTGATAAGTTTGCTAACTACACTTATTAATAATATTTATATACTTCTGTAATCATATTAAAGCATATTCATTGCAACTGAAATATTTGTTCATCATTAGCAAAACAAAAAAAGAAATTATTTGTTCATAAATAACACTAAATGAGTTGTTGCATATGTTTATTTACAATATACAATATGTTTTTGTTTTTATTTTTCGCACAACAGAATTGTTGTCAAACACCATGTTCAATTTTCATTCTGTTGATAGAAAATGGAAACTGAACTTGAACATAGAAAACAAAAGCATAATAACAGATGGTGTTGTTAAACTGCCCGGAGTTATGCAAACCTGACAAAAGATTATGTTATGTTATTATCTGTTTTTCTTTTTTCTTTTTTCTTTTTGCTCAGCTTCTATCTGTCTTTTATGTTTATGCATTCAGAATCATTGTTTCAGAAAAAATAAAAGTTTGTTCTTGCAGGTACTTTGGATATCTGATAATGGCATCCCAGACCTAGGAGGCACTAATGAAGAAGAATCATGTTTTACTGATGAGGTTAGTCTCAGGAATAGGTTGATTTGTTAGATTTCTTCAACACTGCCGTCCTGATCCATTTGAAACTCTTTGTCCTGGCCCTGTGACAATTTGATTTATTGGACTAATCTAGTGGTTTTTGCAAATTAGGTGAACCAACCTGTTCTTACATATCCTGGAGCATACAGGAAAGTTGCTTTGGAGCTCAAGGTGCAAGAATTTTTTTTTCTTTTCCTCTCCTTGTTTCTTCTCCTTTTCTTATTTCTTTTTTTATCTTTTTTTTTTTTTTTGGGGGGGGGGGGGGGGAGCTGGTTCCACTCAGGAACTATATATGGGTGCATGATTAATTTATTTAATTGGTCATTTGCTTTGATGCAGATTCATCACCTGGCTGTTAACGCTCTTCTGAAAAGCAACCAGGTGAATGAAATGGAAGGAGGCGCCTTTTTTGGATTAGAACAGGATATGAATCCTGCATCACATACCTTGAGTGACATGAGTTTCTTTGATGAGGGCACCTCATGTGCACCTGCGTTCCGTGTTCTCAAACAATTGATTCAGAGATGTCTAGTTGATGCAGTTACATCTGGAAATGTGTTTGCTGATGCCGTACTGCAACATTTATATCGATGGCTTTGCAGGTAGTCTCATTTAATTTACCCTTTCTTCTTACTTATCCCAAAAAGAAAAAAGATAAAAATCCTTTCTTCATATTGCAGTCCACAGTCAAAACTTCATGATCCATCCCTTCACCGCATGCTTCACAAGGTAAAAGCTTCAGATGCAAATTCTCAAGGATACCATGAGAAAATAGTTGTCCAAATACAAACTGCTGTAAAATATTTCTTTAGTCAATCACCAAAGCACATTTTCATTTGTCTCTGTATTTTCTTTCAAGGGTGTTATATTTTGTGTGTATGTGTGGTTAAATTCATGCTTCTTGTCATTGTTATTGTTTTAACAGTTCAATAATTTATAATGTGCAATTCTTAGAACAGATAGAACAATATGACGACAATAGTTAGATGGTCTTCCAATAATTAGTAATTGGATTGTGATGTGAAAGTCTTCTACTTTTTCAATAGTCATGTTATTTTCTATTTCTTTTGATTGTTACTATTTTGACAGGTCATGCAAAAAGTGTTTGCTCTATTGTTGGCAGAGTTTCGTAAGTTGGGTGCCACAATCATATTTGCCAATTTTTCAAAAATTATTATAGATACAGGAAAGTCAGATTTATTTGCAGCAAAAGCATACTGTGATAGTTTACTCAAAACACTACAAGCTAGGTTGGTATCTATCTCCAGATTTCACTGAGTTATCAATACAAGTATTTTGTTTTTGTCCTCTCTAATCATTTTTTTTGTACAGAGACCTGTTTGAATGGATTGAACTTGAACCACTGCAGTTCTGGCACTCCTTGCTTTTTATGGATCAGGTTAGCACATTGCTTTTTCTCTTCTGGTATTGATATTTGCTGTTGTTTTGTTTTATTTATACTTCCTCCATTTATTATACATTCCTGTTAGTCAAATTTTCTTTCCTTATTTCGGGCTTACCCTGTCGGGAGGTTGTAAGGCATGTGCAACATTACACAAGGACAACGTTGTTCTGGTTCTCCTCATAGACCACCGTTAAGATATCTCTTAAGAGAAATTCAGAAATCCCTTTATTGAATCAAAATGTGGCAAATCAGGGCAAAAGCAATTTGAACTCTAATTCAAGCCATGGAGGAACTGATAATACCAACAACGATTTCAATGTTCCCTTTCCCCCACAATCTTGGGGTTTTAGATTGGTTTCTCAAACTGTCGTTCACCATAATCCTGAAGCTATTCATACACTTAAGGTGTTCTAGTAAAAAGGTCCTATTTTTGTTCTGTTTCCTGCTAAATTTTTGTTCTTTTGCTTTTTTTGATGGTAGTACAACTTCGGTGGAATCCAGGCTAGAACCAATTCTGAACTAGAAAAAGGAAGCACACATGATGAATCCCAAGTGGATATAGTTTCAAGCTGGAATATTGCTGAAAACTTACCAAAAGCAACTCAGGTAGTCACTCAACTGTGGTATCTCTAATTTACAAATGTATTAGGAGATGATCTTAGTAACAGACAGTTAATTCAAATAATTTGAACATAAGTTTCATGATCTCTACTATGTATTTATTAAATGCATGATCTTCTTTCTTCCATATTCCAACTAATTTTATCTTTTGAGGTGCTACACAGGATCACTTCATTTTGATTGTCTCTGAATTTATTTATATTCCTTGGAAATATGCACGAGATCAATCTGCAATTAGAGCATCTCTAATGGATGGCAACTTGTGCACTCCATCGATAACTGCTGCTGCTGCTGAGACTTTTGAGTTGCAAGTGACAGAGTATCTCAGGGAGCAGGTATGAGAGGAGATTTGAGTTGCCAAAGTGTGTACAATTTCTTTATTCTTTATTTTGCTCAGTTCCAATAATTGTATTATTTATGTGATGCAGATCAGTTCTTATTTTGCCGATAAACTTCTAAGAATTGTTCGTGATACTGCTCTTCATATGAAGGGAACAAGCAAGTCTAGTTCTGACCAACAGATGAATCCACTTGGCAAGGATGTCCATATGGGGGATCCTCCACTCGAGTTCATTAAGCATGTCTGCGCTGTTCTGGCTCTTGACCAAAATGTCCAGCATGATATTCTGGTAAGTCATGTTTCATATTAGCATCATTTATGCAATGAGTAATTGCAAATATATATCACGTTCTTACAACAATAATGCGATATTCTCTCTTATTCTTTGTGGGAAGAGCCTTAAATATTGCAGCATGATTCTTTTATTTTGCTTTATTTTATTTTATTCCCATCCCCCAGCCCATGTTCTCATTCCCCTACCCTTCTTAAAGGAAGAAAAAAAAAATTAAATTACCCTTTCTTGACAAGTAAATTGTGCAGAAAATCCTTGCAACTTACAAGCCAATAGATTAGAACCATACATTTAAAACTGGGGACTTATCACTCCTAAGGTTAGGCTAAATTACACATTTTCCCTGAAATCAAAGTTTTTGAGTGGCCCCTCCCTTAAAGCACCATTGGTGTCAATCGAGTTAATTTCTCAACCTCTTAACAAACGTTTATCTCCTATCAATGTCCATTGTTTGGGTTCTCTCCCAGATTACAATCTGCAGAATCTGATTATTTACTGGTTGCTTAATGCACATTCTATACTCATCCCAGGTTCCTGATTTTAACATCCTTGGCATGCTTTAGTTTCTTGAGAATCATGGATTGTTGAGCCATATTATGTTTAATTTGATTGTCTAAATAGGGGCATGCGCACACATCACCGAAATTTGAAGGAGTTAGTCTTCTAAAGCAACTGCAGATTGCAGCGAATGTTTCTGTCCTTGTTTTTTGGCCTAGAGAAGCTACACCTAAATTGACGACTGAATCTGGGCCATGGAAGTTCCATTAGATTTGCTTTTTCTCTGATATTCTTGTGCCTTCATGCAGATCATGAGGAAGAATCTTTTAAAATATGTGCGTGTGAGGGAATTTGCACCAGAAGCAGAGTTTCTTGATCAGTGTCTGTCGTTCACTTTGCCAAATGTGATTTGCAGGTATGTAGGCAACAATATTATTTTTGAATTTGTGAACATATCTAGTATTTACAATAACACAAATATGACCCAAAAAACTAACTGATAGGAACTATCATGTGCATTTTGAGGATCTACTCCAATGGTATCCTCCTTGCCATAAAATTGTCATTGAATCTGTTGTGAAATCAGTTGCATTGCAGCTAGAATATTGGGAAACTGGTTTTTGTGGGCTATAAATACTTTCCTTCACTGGCTTTAGCTAGTAATGCAAAGGGAATGGAGCAAAAGGGCAAAATCTCTCCAGAGTAAGTGCTAATTTTAGTTTGTTTTTGTGTGTTATACAGCTACTGTAATGACTGCAGAGACCTGGACTTGAGCCGTGACAGAGCTTTATTGGCTCAAGAGTGGCGCTGTGGTGTGCCACAATGCGGACAGCCCTACGACCGCGAAGTAATGGAGAATTCTCTTCTTCAGATTGTACGGCAAAGAGAACGGCTCTACCATCTGCAAGACCTGGTGTGCCTCAAGTGCAACCAGGTTAAAGCAGCGCACTTGGCCGAGCATTGCGCTTGTGCTGGCTCTTTTAGGTGCAAGGAAGACGTTTCTGAATTCCGCAACAAGATGCAGGTTTTCTTTAACATAGCTGTGCATCAGAAATTTCGACTACTCCAAGAATGTACTGCCTGGATTCTAGAAATCAAATAAATTGCAGATCACGTATTGGCCGTGTTTATCTCAGACCTCGCAGGGATGACACGTATGCGACTGGATTGACTGCATGACAGGCCATATGGCATGATCAATCGGTTCCAGGACGTTCCACAACATTCTAGTCCTTCCTAACCTTCTTTAGCGGATATTCTACGGTACATACGGGGTCAGCCTTCTCTAGTGGATATTTTGATGATATCCAGTACGTTCTAGAATTATCAATCTAGGTGTCGTAATAGTGCTGACCGAAGTAGTGCTGACCGTATGTACCGTAGCAGTGTCACCAAACTGCAAATGATAGCTAATCCTGAAGGACGCTGGAGAATGGCGATCCTCTTAGTTGTGCAAAAGCCAGCCTTATACGTGATACTGGCAACTTAAACTAAAGCAGTCATTAGAAAATAGAAAACAGCCCCCGTAGTCTCCCAAACCTCTCTTCCCTTAGTGAAAAGTTTATATATTGTTTTTACCATTTCGTTTTTTGTAATAAAAAAATTGGGGATGTACGCAGTGACTCAACGGTCTGTGTATTTTGTTGTGTATATACTGAATGCATAATGATAATGGATTCGTGGCTTCGTTTTTCATGATATTTAACATCAAGTGTTCGCTCTTAAACTATTTTATAATATAAGACTACATAAGGTACTTAAATGAACATCTACGGTTGTCCTTCGAAAGAAACAGCTTGAGCAAATTGTACTGGGATGTGGTGAGTTCATGGGCTAGCAAAATAAAACAGTTGGTACAGTATTACTTTACTACATCCAAACTAACTATTCCACGGGCAAGAGTTTGCTTCCAGTTCCAAGCCACAGCATCCGCCTAAAAAGGATGCAATTCAACGCAGAAGTGAAACAAGAGGGATAAAATAAAACTGAGCTCAAATCAAAATTTTTATACTTAAAACGACATTTGGACAACTTATAAGAATGTAACATGGGATTTAACTTGTACCTATATTTGCCGCTATAGAAAGAATGCAGCAAAACTATTACAATATTTATGCATCCCGTTGAGTTCAATATGCTGCACCAGATTATTAGTGCAACCCAGCTCTTTAACATTCACTGTCACCAAGTAGCAGCTGTCCCACTAAGCATGGCGTTTCACCAAAAAGACCATCTTTTTTTGGTTGAATCTCCTGCTGGTTCATCTTTTTTTCTATTATCGATTCCATCCTTCAAAGCCTCCAACCTTCTCCTGCACACAGCTCAACATAAAGGTGGTAGACAATAATCAGAGGCCATAAAAAGCACAAATCATTTGTATCTAAGATTTTCTCATCTTTCAAAAAAAAAAAAAAGAAGCTTCAAGCATAATTGCCCCCACATTTTCTCCTCTTCCTCTCCTTTCCCTCCAACTATTACCCATTGCTAGGGGTTGGGAGGGCTTTTGGGGGGGGCCAACCCTCCCACCCCACTTCTCCCCTTCTCAATTTGGCTAAAAGGAAAAAAATCATATTTGAGTAATAACGATCTGTTGCCAAAAATGGAAAGGAATTACATAATTCCAACAGCAATTTCAAGACAAATTAACTCCTTATCTTATCCTTTATTTATTTCCTTTTAATTGTCCAATTTTTTCTGAATAGTAGCCTAGGTTGCTGGATACCTTTCCTTGAATGCAGTACTAATTTCCAGCAGGTATTGAACAAGATACGTGCGTGCTAGACACACCAAATCTTGAATATGAAACAAAAAATTAAAGAAAATGCCATCAACTCAATGTGAAGATTTCATTTAATCTGTAATAATAGTAATATAAATATCATTAGAATGCCATCTGACATGAAAATAACATTAAATATAATTTCTTACAAGTATAGATACAATTAAGCACGTAACAATGATAATTTTTAACCTCAAAAAAGTAACAGTTTTTGCCAAAGTTGTTATTGTTTTATGCTAGGATGAGGGAACATCAGAGTTGTGGCATCTGTTGGAGATGGGGAAGAGGAATAATTTTCTTGGAAAAGGAAAAGAATAGGAAAGGGAGTTTGATAGAGCACGAGAAAAAAGAATGAACTTATTGGATATTGTTTGAATTAGATTAGGCCTCAATTTTGTTTAGTCATTCACTAAAAACTTATTCTACTTGCATACTTTATCTTGAACTAAAGTTATAAAAATTTATGTTCATAAATCTTGTTGTGCTCACCCATAAACAGGAAATTTATATTCGTGTACAAGATGTATCCAGAAACGGAAATAATAAAAATTGATCGATTAACTGATCTCTATGTTGGATTCATGGTCTTTTTCCCAATTCTTTTAGTTTTTTTAATTATATTTGTATGCATTGCTAAAAAGCGCAGAAAATTTTACTTTTTTTGCCTATGCCCTTGTGCCATTCTTTTAATTTTCCTTTCTTTATCACCAAGTAAACTGATTGATTTGATCAATAGAAAACATCAGCAAAAGGCATATAACATTATGCAAATAAAACTTAGGGGCAGAAGGATGTTGAGTTAGATGCATCTATCAAATATTTTTAGATCTTCTCTTTTCTTTCCTTGCTTCTGGTTCTTTCCACGATCCTGACACTGCCAATAAGATATCAAATTCAAATATTTCTTAATTGAACCAGCAGCTTCTGAAATAATGGTCAATATGAATATAGCTCGGTAGCAAGGGTAAGGTTACTCCTTTGTAACTAGAAGCTCATAGGTTTGAATTGTAAATATAGCCTCTTTGCAAAGCAAGAGTAAGGCAGTGTAAGAAGACAAACCTCCCCACCCCTCACAAAACAGAAAGTCTCATGCACTGCAGTTATTCTTTTTATCTAGAATACAGAAAAGTTATAGAAATTACTTGGTGTCTGTGAAGCGACCATGTAAACTCCATCTTTGACGAAATCCTTCCATGCCTTCAATTCCACTGGCAAGAATTAAGCGCCTACAACATCATCAGAGTAATCACTGACGCCAGATCCAATCTCAAGTGGTACCGCAGTTAAAAAGAAAAGCAATAAGACAAAACAGAAAAGGCTTCTAAAATTTATTGGTTCTAGAGCCTAATATTTTTAAAATCCTCGTCCATCACCTCACACCTGATATGATTGCTTTTCTTTTTGGGGTTTTTTTTATTTGGGGGGGGGGGGGGTGTTGTTTGTATTTGAGACAATAGCCAAAAATGAGTTTGACTTACCATTTCCATTCTGGATATAACTTCATCCAAGTAACATTAGTTTGATTTGCAAGCAATTTATTATGTCATAAAAGATAGTATATCCTTCATATCCTATTAGAGGTACCCAGAAGCATATGGAACATGGACTTTTTAGTTTATACATCTAGCAATACTAATTCTATTTGGCAATAGCTGGGACATTTCTGTATCCTTAAGATGTCTTTCATTTGCATAACCAGGGAACATAAGATTGTGTTAGGCATCCAACACCATGGAACCTCTTGTAACCAACTTCAACATGAACATGAACTGTTGTATTCTTGATCAATAAAGGCCTTTTTTTTTTCTTGGGGGGGGTCAGGCAAGCCTGATATTATACCACAACTAAACAGCCTTCACAAGTCATCTACACTTCAAACGAGAAGAGCCCATTATTTTTTGCTTGCTTGAGAATACTAAATACCTCTCCAACGTTGATGCTTCTGATTCTAGCTGAGCAGCTCTTTCTTTTGCTTCATCTAAAGGCATGGATAACCCCAATTTGCGCTCACTATCTTGAAGCCGTTGCCTTAGTTGTTTATCCTAGAGTAAGTTGAACAATATCAAATAGGAAGATGATAAAAATGCAATGGGATAGAGGATCTCCATTTATAATATATTGAATTGTGACTAAAAAGATAAATCACTTACTATCTTACCCTTTTCTCTGCACACTGCCGGTATAGAGCAATCTCATCCTGACAAAATGGTTCAATATCATTGATCTGCAAGCCTATAACATAAAGAGAAAAAGAGGCAAGTACTGTTATTATCATTACCCCTGAATGCAAAAACTTTGATGAAGAAAACCAAGAATAATAAGTAAAGTGAGAAAGGAAGGACTTACACAAAAATAAGTTTCTCAATAATCCATCACATAAATCAACGCCTTCCAATACATGAGAAGCAATTTCTGGAGGAATGACAGGTGATGGTGGTCCCATCATAAGATCATCACCAACCAAAATAGTTTCCTCCATAGTTGGCTGTGAATCAACTAATGCCCATGAAAGGGAAAAAAATAAATATGGTTGGGAAAAAATAAAGAAGTATGGTTCTTCCTAGTTCTATTAGTTCAAAGATCCTACAATGTACTTGTCAGAATTTCAATATGCATTGAATGATCAGAAGCCTAGGATATATTAGGAATAAGCTTGTAGGCACAGGTTAAGCTAGATAGATATTAGCCAAAAAAAATGTTGTCTTAAAAACTGCAAAGAAAGTAAATCAGACTTTTTGACACCAAATCCTCCCAACCTAATAATTAGTGAAGGGAGACAATGGCACTAGAGGTCTTAAAATATCAAATCATCACATAGCATGTTTTAAACCCACCTTTATTGTTATTAAGGAACCATAAATCAGTAAACATGTGATTTTACACACCCTTAGGTCCATCAAGAGGGCTACCAATTTTCTTTCTGTCATACAATACACAGAGGCCAGAGCACTTGAACACTAACATATAAAGCCTTAATACCACAAAATGAGGTCAGCTATATGAATTCTAGTTCGCTAATCATTTCTATGTAAAAACTTATCTTCTGTAAGGTCCTTATAAGTCTTATCATACCTAAGACTCTAAAGAGTCTCTCACCAATTTTTTTTTAATCTTCCTTTGCCTCTTTTACCTAAGACTTGTTTCATTCCATCCAACACAAAACGCATGCCAAAAGTAAAACAATATTACTTAAAATCTTGAACTTCAATGAACCACGACCCTTCTATTCTTTGACAGGTGACATTGCAAGAATCCAGTGCAATGGTTTTCTCTTCAAGCCACTCTACCACAAGTTTCTGATTCTACATTCCTCTTGTGGTCCATGGCATTGCTTGGAGCAAGTCTTACTCAGAAAGGATGAGAAGCTTCTATATATTGAGAAATCCATCCAAATTTCTAATTAGTTCAACTATAATTAATCCCTTGTGGTTTTAACCAGTAAAAGAATAAAAACAATTGTTGGCTTTGGGACAGCAACTCTTTGTTACCATCAACTACCAAACTAACCCATGCAAAATAGAAAGCATTCACCCATAAATGTTATCCACTACTTCAACTTTGTGAATAGGGCTTTCAGAGAACGATTTTTGGTTAGCATTTGTGAATTCCTCCCTCCAGAATTGTGACAACTGAACATCAAATACCATTGAAGCTTTCTTTGTTTCCATTAAAGAGGAAGCAAGTAATTGAATGTTTATAGTCAATGAAAATGTGCTGGGCATATAAACATGTAAACACATTATACATAAGCATTTGTCTAATAGGCGATGAATTTAAGTAGGTTTCGCATACCATCCATGATTGCTGTCTGTTTATCTGACTGATTGTCCCAATATGTAATCCAGTTATTGATTGAGGGTTAAACCTGAAATGTGAAAACCAGGAACCTCTATTAAATAGTAGAATTCTAATAAGTAATCAACGAATCATAGAAATGCATATACATATAAATAAATGGATTAAGTACAAATCAAAAATCCAGGAACAAAAATGAGCTTAGCGAACAGGAAATCAGAAACCATTAACCCTCAGGACTTTAATCAACAAGAAATCAACGCTGTTCAGCGTTGATTGAACGGACCTGATAGCCCGCCTGGTTACAAGAACCCAATCATAAATAGGAATGCCCTAGCCAGAACGGCGGCGGCCGGAAGGAGGGTGTTAAACCGAGTGCTTAAATCATTCAAGAATCACTCAATAACCTCACCGCAAACAATCACCAATTCAAACAGAAAGTAAACAATTTAAACAGAATTGAAATAGAATAGAAAAGCAAACCAGATTGCAGAACACACAATATACCCTGGTTCATGCCATTTACATGGCACTACATCCAGCAATCCAAGAAGAGACCAATCCACTAAGAATGTATGAAATCAGTACAAGAATAACCCTCTCTCTCGCCTCCACTTGCCTCTCGAATACAATCCTATAACCGAAGACAACAAGAACTATATTCTCACAGCTCTCTTTCTCGCTTCTCACTGCACTCGATCACAAGGGAATGAGATGAATGACTGATTGATGATCTACCCAACATCTGCACCCTTCTATTTATAAACTAGGAGGGCGGAACTTCCAAAGGGAAGATAACTAACTCATAAAGTCTAAACTACCCTTACTAATAACAATTAGTTACATTTAAACCCTGTAAACTAACTGCCACCGATCATCTTCAATTTCTCTCTGATTTCTTCTAGACTACCAGTCCAACAACTCGGGCAAAACATCACAGAGGGTCTGCTACCACGGGCGACAACCAGAGGAGAGAGAGAGAGAGAGAGAGGGTTTTATGGGGATTGGGGTGACACGTGTCAGCTTTGATTGACAGTTAATGCACAGCCCATATCAGCATCACATATATTTTCCATTTGAGACATGTACATAATTGTTAATCCCAACTAACGGTGAGCTAACGAATAAGGGATGATAAATAATTTAAAAAAAATAAATAATTAACGAATAATATTTTAAAATTTAAATAGTAATAGAATGAAAGTTCATTTAATATTGGTGAAATTGAGTTGAAATAGAATTTGACTTCTGGTAGCAAGGGCGAGAAATGACCCTTTTTTTTGTGAATAAATAAGAACCCAATTGCATAAAATGGCTCAACTCGATTGAACCTAATCAATTGTTAAAGCCCCAAGTAAAGTTAACCCAGCTGATCTTTAAATGACAACAGCAGCATCTTGGGCTCCGATTGAAGCCCAACCCGAACCAAATCAAACGATACCAAGCCTTCCGATACAAAATTGGAAATTTTTTTAAAAATCATATATATTGTAAATATAATTAAAAAATACTATACAGCTTTCAAACTAATTAACAAACCATTTTAGAGGTACAATTACTTTGCTATCATTGTTACTGAAAATACAATGATTTTAAAAAACTTGTTAAATTTAGAAATCAGTAACATTAAGTTTTCAATAGACATCATTTGAGTCTAAAATTTAATTCATTCTTGAATTGAAATCTAATTTAGCATAATTTTTGTATTAAAATTAACCCAAACCTTATCTTCTAAAAGCAAAAAATTACACCAACTATAAAGCAGGCCAATTACTAAGTTAACATGAATAGTTGTATAATTTTAATTAGAGTTAGGAATGTAGGATTCAATGCATTCGGTTTAATTTGACTGATTAATTTTGTATTGCTTAGATTTTTTTTATGGTAGCTCATTCCTGATTTAGTAAATTTTTAAATTAATTTTATAGTTATAGCCTTTCTAAGTACTTGTTTTAATTAGAGGGATTTTAAATACAGTTAATTAAGAACGCATTTTATATGCACTTGATCTTGATTTTTACTTTTGTCTTTTTATGAAACCTATTCAATGCATACAATTTAATAGTCACTTCATTTATATGTAGATAATTTATAGGATAAAGTTACTCTTAGCATCCTAATAATTTAACAAAAAAATAATTTTTAAAATCTGTTGACTTATCAAAAATGACGAAGACAATTTTTAATTTAGTAGATTCATTTCACTTTCCTCTTACCTATCAAATAAAGACGATCAAATTTTTTAGGATATCCAAAATACCTTCACAACCTTCTATGTCTCTTCCTTCCATGTTGGAACCCAACCAATGCTTGGTTGGCTTCCCTTTTTCTGAGAAGGAGAAAAAACAATGGGGAAAGGTGGATGGGAGCAAGAGAAGAAGAAGACATGGGTTCAAAAGAAGAAATAAGGAAGCAAAAGATGACGATGCAATGGCTATAACTTCATCAATTTGAGATGGTTGTAGAATTGCATTACCCATGAGGTCAAACTCCATTGGAGATGGTATTGTTGGGGGAGGGGGATAAAATAGTACTTTTATTCACTCTTTCTAATAGTAAAAGTTGTTGGGAAATTCTATTTGCAACCACTTTTCAATATACCTAAAATAGCCTTAAGAAAAAATTCAATTTTACCCTTCATCTTCAATACTCAACCACCCACATGAAGCAACCACCTGACATCGTACTTTCTTCCACCGACAAACTCTATAATTTCCTCTCACCCGTCGTGTGTAATAATTACTTATTATTTCATACCCACCATTGAAAATAGAAAATCTATTTTCTCTTCAAGATCACTCATTCAGAATGTGTAATGTATCATATTATATAATATATAAAACGAAAATTAAAATATATAATATATTATATTGTATAATATATAAAACAGAAATTAAAATATATAATATATCATATTGTATAATATATAAAACAGAAATTAAAATATATAATATATCATATTGTATAATATATAAAACATAAATTAAAATATATAAGAGAGCCTCTGAACTCTAGAGTTCGGAGGCTCCTCGCGCCTCCGAACTCCAAAGTTCGGAGGTAGCAATTTTAATAATAATAATAATATTATTATTATTATCATAATATATATATTATATACATATTACAACATTATATTAACTTAACTACAAATTAAAATAGTGGAGGGTTCATGCAAATTGAAATGTATAATATATTATATTATATTATATAATATATAAAATAGAGTCTCTGAACTCCAGATTTTGGAGATTCCCAGTACCTCCGAACTCCAGAGTTCGGAGGAAGCCAACGCCTTCGAACTCCAGGGTTCGGAGGCATGGGCTGCCTCCAAACTCTAGAGTTCGGAGGTAGCAATCTTAATAATAATAATATTATTATTATTATCATAATATATATTATATACTTATAACATTATATTAACTTAACTGCAAATTAAAATAGTGGAGAGTTCATGTAAATTGAAATGTGTAATATATTACATCATATAATATATAAAATAGAAATTGAGAGCCTCCGAACTCCAGATTTCGGAGGCTCCCAGCACCTCCAAACTCCAGAGTTCGGAGGTAGCCAACGCCTCCGAACTCTAGAGTTCGGAGGCAGCTCAGAGGCGCTGGCCACTTCCAAAACCTAGAGTTCGGAGGTAGCTCGGAGGCGCTGGCCGCTTCCGAAACCTTCCGAAACCTAGGTTTTGGAAGCGGCCCAAGCCTTCGAACCCAATTCGGAGGCGATGCTGCCTCCGGTTCGATGGCGATGACTAATCCAAACCCAGGGTTCGGAGGCTGCCGCCACGGCCACCCCCTCCGAACCCAGGCAGCCACCACCTTCGCCCATCGAACCTCTCCTTTTCTAGCCTCCAAGTTCAAACATGTAAAAATTACCTGTGTTATCACCAAGTGCAGAGCAGAGAGATGCGGCTATAGGGAAGGCGACAGCATCAAGTGCGACTGTAAGGAAGGCAACAAGTGAGGGTTGCAAAGAAGCAACAAATGTTGTCGAGAAGGGGACAGCGGTGAGTGGCTATAGAGAAGGGGACAGCGTGATCATGTATGGGATATATGAGGGTGATTTTGGAATATAGGTGGCTGCAACAAATAATAATAGTGGGTGTGAAGAGTAATTGTTAAATTTATTTTAATTATGGCAGCGAAGAGTAAAAATTTAGCTGCGAATAGAATTTCCCAAAGTTGTTTCTCTCTCTCTCTCTCTCTTCCCCCCCCCCCCCAAGTTCAAGGGAGGGATGATTTGTAGCCCGACATGGGCTAGGAGGGTTGGGTCCAGGGCCGTACCTGAGATTTTGGGGACCTGGGTTGAAATGTAAAATAAATAAATATTCATATCATATCAAAAAATAAAATAAAAAATTTAACAATTTTAGCATGGACAATTCAAATATTCAATCACAATTAACACATCTCAGCCACAGCAATTCCTAACTAAATGAAGTAGTCAAATAACAATTAGCAAAAAACCTTAAGTCATATTCCTAAACTCATTATAGGTGTTAAATTAGCCAAAGTAAAATAGAAATACACATTAAATAGAACATAATCAAATAAATTAACTTACCTCTAGTCTCTTGGTCTCTAGAGTATGAACGGATGCCCACTGGCCAGTGGCCACTGCCTGCCTGCCAAGAACAAGAACACAACACCAAAGATTGAACCAAAAGATTTTTTTTGTCACTGGTGTTGAATTTGAACCCGAACATAACACAACACCAAAGATTGAACCAAACGGCAAAAGATTGAACCAAAGTGTCCCAATGGCAATGCAGAGAGGCGAGCGACCCAGTCACCCAGCGAGAGCAAGAGTTAGAGAGCCAGATCCAGTAGCCACAGATGCGACCTCCCCAGCTACCGACCGAGAGGCGAGGGAGAGGGCGAGCCGCGAGCTAGCAAGCCAGAGGCGAGGGCGAGGGCGAGCAGCGAGCGAGAAAGAGAGAGCGAGAGGCTAGAGCGAGGGTGAGGGTGAGAGAACCAGGGAGGAGCCAGAGAGGGAGAAGGGTTTGCAGAAGGCGTTGATTGGGGGTGGGGTTGGAAAAAATTTATGGGCCCCCAAAAATGACAAAATTTATGGGCCAGAGACAACCGGCTCTTGGGCCTCACTATAGGTCCGGCCCTGGTTGGGTCCCACCCTCCTGGGGGCCTACGTCAGGCAATACGCGAGCAAGATAAAGAGTTTTGAGTTTTAAGGGTATCACGAGCAATTTATAAATGAGAAATGAAATATGTTGTAAAATTTTATACATTCGGCCGAACACATATCTTCCACGTAAAGCATCCATAGATGGCATCACAGCCAGCAATAAATTGAATCAAGACTTGTATTTCTTGTTTACACAATGGCAAGACTCACCATGCTAAACTAGAGATTGCGAGCATCCTACCTAGGACAATGGAAAATCTACTCAGAATGGAAGCGCAAAACCCTGTCTAACTTGAAGGAATTACGAAGTTTGCAAACTAAGATACAAAATTTCGTGTACATGTAGTTGGAGATGAATCTACATTCCGCGCATAAGATCACAGTTTATTAATTGAACAGCCCATCATTCCTTATAGAGTGTGATCTGATTGACTACAAAATTTAGTTTACTTGTATACACATGCTTTACATACAATTTTCTTTTACAGAGACGACAAATGTGTCCAAAAATATAACTGACAAAGGTGCAGTGATGCTGAACAGCCATGCAAGTACCGGCCTCAGAATCTCAGATCCTTCTATACTCGTCTCCACAGTCCCCGATTACTCCCATTAGATCTTTCCCCTTCTTCTGTACTTCTTGGATGCTGCTTGCATCCTCTTCATCAAGGACAAGTGAAAACACAGCATTAGCGTCATTGATATGTTCTGATAGGCCAAGCCGAACGCCTATCATTGATCCTGCCACCGCTTGCTGCAATGCCCACAAATCATCAATTAAAAAATTAGAGAAAATAACAGAGTACAAAGCCTTAATTTCACTATGTGGCTTGGCTACATGAATCTAGCTCACCAATCATTTCTAGGTTCTAGCTATGAAACCAAAGATTATTTCTTCCTCTTTTTTTTTTTTTTGAATAACTGGCCGTTAAATTAAGTAACACGAGTTTACCTGATCAAGAATGTACTTCACAGCAACTGTTGGGATAGAAACCCCGTGTTTGGAAGCTACCTTTTTTAGGACTTGCAGCAAATTCTGGAAGAGACTCCATCCTCCCCAAGCATCAACCATCTACCATACATAGAGTCCATTTCCGATATATATCAAAAGATCAAAAATTCACATTTCTATCTCTCTACAATAGGCTGCCAATTGTTAAGATGTATTCTGATTCACTAATACAATAAATGTATTTCAGTTAATTATCTTAAAGGAGTAAACCATGACTTGGGCTTCTCTTTTATTTCTCGAAAATAATTGCTTTAAGCATTTAACCTTACAATGCCATTTTGTTTTCAAGTTTGAACACAGAATAGAGCCTTGCATAAGTATATACTCAAAGTTGACATCGTGATTTCTTTTCGATGTGTGTATATCACATATAATTCCTCATTTACAAAATAAAACAATCTCGTGCCCATGAATCAGAGGTCACAATAGTGTTTAGGATTACATACCCTTTTGTATTTCTGGAGGGATGGAGTATTTAGAGGAGGACCAGCAAAAGGAATGGCTAAGTTGGTGTCAAGGAACTTCTCTGATAACAATCCACCCATCACTGTCCCATACCTGTGCATATTAGATCAGAAATAATATATTTGTCTTGAGATCCATTCAAGTCAACTTTGATTAAGCAAAAATGTAAAGCCTGCCAGAGAATGTAAAATGAACCCCTGATTTGGCCACAAAATGCAGGCATCTTTGAGGATTCATACTATATTGTTTACTTTCAAAGGGCGGATTAGTCCAGGGTACATAAATGTACAGAATATCTTGAAAATCAAACAGCAAACATTAAGTTGTCTAAAATGAGACAGAAATTGCAGCTTAGACGAACTTTAGGTTGAGAGAGAGAGAGAGACGGACGTTATAAGTTTTACTCCTGTAAACTTACACAGCTCTGCCATCTTTTGTTGAGGGCGCATGTCAACAATGGAATGTTGCACCTATAGAAACCGAATGTAACTAATGACTCAGTAACTCAAAGCTTTATATGCAGAAGTAAGAAAAATTATTATGATGAATAAATGTTGTTCCTACCTGATTACTAACGACTGGAATACCATTTTCCAGAATTATTTGCAACCTTTCTGTATCAAAGTTAGTCAAAGCAACAGTCTTGATCTTACCTGCATGTCCACAATGAAATAATCGAGTCTAGTGAAGAATATTGGGTTTGCATGCATTGATTGAAATGCAAATTATAAAACTGACCTTCTTCTTTCAGATCTGTAAGGTGCTTGAGTGCATCAAGATAGCCAGGATTAGAGTAATCCCACCTGTTTCAAGTACAAATCATGAAAGAGCAAGGACAACAAACTACAAATAATGGGATATTTAATGGTGAATATCATCAATCCTAGTTAAGGACTCAGTTGACAAAGCACTTCTCACAGCAAGTAAAGCATTGGCTCAAGGTTTTTTGCCTAAGCTGGATTAGTTATTTGTCATTTTAAGTTCAATTTGTGAAATCATCAGGTTTTATGATGAGGAAAGCAAGAAAAGGCCACTTTCTCTCTAGAATACCCTTAGGGTTTCTAGGGATGTGGAGCCTTCTTTTTAGTGCCACCAGCAGTCCATCGGGGATGCAACCGGTGAACAGTGTTTCAGTGTCTTTCCTCTCCCTCCTCCCCATCTCGATTACCTGGCCTGAGGCTACATCAGCCTCCTCTCCTTGCTCCAGCCTTCCCTGTTTCTTCTGACTTTTGTGGCCATTTTTTATGTGCAAAAAGGATGCCCAAGGCTACTTGAGGTCATTTAATGCTCAGTTGGCAGCGATTCAGGGACCAATAGAATGCCAAGGCTACATGCTTTGGGCCATTGACCTTGGGATCTAGCAGGGTATGGGGATTTCTTGAAGGTGTCATAATGGCTGGCGTTGTCGGTGGTCAGGTTGTATGAGGTGACCCCTGTTTCTCTTTTGGTTGGTTTTTGGTGCTTCGGCACCATCTATGAAGGCATTTTTGATGGCTACCTTGGTTTGCTAAGGGTCCCTGGCTCTGGCAACCTTGGTTTGTGACGGCATCTTCGATGACTACCTTGGTTTGCTAAGGGTCCCTGGCTCGGGTGGAGGTGTAGCTTCAGCGAGATGTCTTGCAAAACTGGGATTATGCTGTGAGGGGTCTGCCATGTTATTGCTTGGAGTTGTGTTTTGTTCTTATGTAGTGTTGGTGTTCATTGATATGTGGTTGTGTGTGTGTGTTTGTTTCTCACTTTGGTTTTGTTTTCAGGTTGTTTGTAGTGGCTAGGCGTGGTTTGTTTCCTGTTCCTGGAGTTCAGTTTGAACCTGGTTGATCCAGTGCATGACCCCTTGTTTGGGGATTGTATCTGTTTCTGCCGTTGTCGCAGTTTGAGCTCTTTCAATAGCCAAAAATCAAAAAATATGTGGAAAGCAAAAGGGCTATTAGTTGTGGAAAACAACCCCAGTTTTACAGAAAATGGAAAATTAGAAAACTGTTTCAAATACAAAAAATTCTAAATAGAAAATTGAGTTTTGAAAAACGAGGTTGTCCAAAATTGTATTGAACTTGGAAAACTCCTAAAATGAGTTCCAAATTTTCCTTACTAATTTAGAGATTTAGAAAATGCATTCTCCATGAAATTTTTGCCAAATCATCTCCATCTTCTCTAACACAAGTTCTACAAGTTTCCCAAAATCTCTCTATTTTTTTGAACATATGTTCCAATCTTTTAAATTGGAATTTGGTTCTCTATTCCAGCATTTGAACATGTTTTTCAAATTTTCTACAGAAAATGAAAATTAGAGATTTTATAGAAAATTGGATATAGAAAACTGAAAATCATCATCCACAACTAAACAACCCCAAAGAGGCTCATTCTTGATTAGGTTGACATGGTGACCCATCTCATTATATAAAAATCCTCAGAAAACAAGAGAACTGGTTGAATTCCTTGAATAAAGTAAACCTAATCAAAATTTGGAATGAACTACAAGGTAAAACTTACTCTTACCTGGTATTAACTACCAAGGCCAAACTTAATGAAAAGCCAATTATATTGACTAATGTTGAGAGAGTGATGGAACAAGAAACTTAAATTTTGTGGAAACAATATTCATAACTAGTCACTTATATTTAACAAATTCATTATAAAAATAAAGAACAACTTACTTCTACGGTTTATTTATTAAGCAGACAACTGACACCAAAGTACATGATTATTACATCAATATAACATTAATATGCTCAAACATTTTTTTTTTCTTCTCTTTCCCTCTTGCATTTGTCTTTCATGGCAAATGTACACACTTTCAATCAGTTTATGAACACAATCAGTTCCTAAACCAGGAACTTCGGATTTGGATCGAATAATGAGATGGAAATACTCGATACCTTCATTCAATGATAGGAACTCCACTTATACATGTTTCTATGCTATCTAGTCCTACTATTTAGGAGATAATATACAAGAGATTTAATCAAGATAATTGCGATTTTAACTTCTATCTTCTCCTATTATTTATCCTGATTTTTAGGAGTTTATCTTTACTGCGCTTGGTCTTTATCTTCACTGGATTGTTATCTTCTTGCTGCATATCAGCTACGGTTTCTTTCTTTTAATAACTTCCTTAGCAGCTAGGACTCTCCAACACCCCCCCTCAAGCCTAGGAATATATATCTCTCATTCCTAGCTTGTGAATGAGAGTCTCGAAACCTAGTCTTGCCATGGATTTGGTGAGAACATCTGCCACTTGATCTGCTGTGGGAATATATATCAGCTTTATATCTCGTTCTTCAATCTCTCGTTGGATGAAACTTTGATCAATCCGAACATGCTTCATTCTATCATGTTGCACCGGGTTGTTAACAATGCTTATGGCTGACTTGCTATCACAATATAGCTTTGTTGGTTTGGTTAGAGGCATTTGTAAATCCTCCATTAGTCTCACTACCCAAATTAGTTCACAAATCCCTTGGACAACTGCCCTAAATTCTGCTTCCATACTACTTCTTGCCACGACTGTTTGCTTCTTACTTCTCCATGTGACTAAGTTTCCTCATAACTTTGTACAAAAGCCTGATGTAGATCGATTGCCAACAATTGAGCCTGCCCAATTTGCATCGGAAAAACCTTCAGCTCCTCTTTCATTTGTCTTTTGGAACATCAATCCCTTACCCAATGTGCCTTTTAGGTATCTCAGAATGTGATAAACTGTTGTCAAATGTTGTTGAGTTGGAGCATGCATAAATTGACTTATGATACTCACTGAATAAGCTAGATCTGGTCGTGTCAATGAAAGATAAATTAATCTTCCAACTCGCCATTGATACTTTACCTTGTCAACCAGTGGATCATCATCCCTTCTTTCATACTTCCAATTTCTTTCTAGTGGAGTATTTCTTGGTTTGCACCCAAGCATTCCTATCTCTTTTAGAAGATCAAGTGTATACTTTCTTTGGGATATTATCATACCTTCTTTGCTCCTTGCTATTTTCATCCCTAGAAAGTATTTCATTTGTCCCAAGTCCTTCACCTCAAACTCTTCTTTCAGTTTCTGTTTTAGGGCTGCCATTTCATCGATATCATCCCCTGTGATGATAATGTCATCCACATATACTAATAAGATACATCTCTTTCCATTTCCTTGTTTAATGAATAGAGTATGGTCGGCTTCACCTTGCTTGTAGCCAAATTGTTTCAAGGTTGAGCTAAACTTCTTAAACCATGCTCTAGGGGATTGTTTTAAATTATAAAGAGATTTATGTAACTTGCATACCTTGCCATTTTCTCCTTGATCCTCAAAACCAGGTGGAACTTTCATATATACTTCCTCTTCCAACTCACCATCTAGGAATGCATTCTTGATGTCGAATTGGAACAGCTCCCAGTCTAAGTTTATAGCAATAAATAGAAGCACTCTAATTGAATTTAGTTTTGCCACCGGAACAAATGTCTCCTCATAATCTATCCCATGGGTTTGAGAGTACCCTTGGGCAACTAACCTTGCTTTATAGCGGTTTATACTTCCATCTGATTTGTATTTGATGGTAAAAACCCATTTGCAGCCTATGATCTTCTTAGCTCTTGGTATATCAACCAGTTCCCATGTTTGATTGCTCTCCAAAGCCTTCATCTCTTCCATCACAGCCTTTTTCCAGTTTGGATCTCTCAAAGCTTCTTGTATATTGCCTGGGATTGATACTCCATCCATGGTTGTAGTAAATGCTTTGAACTGAGGAGATAACTTGGAATAGGTTAGGTAATTTGATATTGGATGTTTGACACAAGACCTTACCCCTTTCCTGATGGCAATTGGCAGATTCAAGTCACTGTTCATTGTGTTGTCTTCTTCACTTGGTGGACCTGTCCTTGGTTCTAATGATTGGCTAATTTGAGGATCTGGTTGTTTTTGTCTTCTTGAATATACCTTAATAGGTTTTTCAGAACTCAAGTCTCCCTTTATACCAGTTTCCAATAGTTCTGCTGATGGGTGAATAGATTTAGGACTTGAGGTAGGCAACAATTCAAGGGTATTTCGGTTATAGGTGGCTGGATGAGAGCAATCAGCAGCATCTGTTTGAACCGGATCTTCACTTGGAATAGAGGAGGAAATAGGTAGGATGACAAGTATCAAAACAGTAGGATCCTAATGGTTTTCCCTGATTTGTGATTGATTACTTTAGTGGTAGAATTTAGTTTCATCAAATCTTACATCACAAGAGACAAAGAACTTTTGTGATGTAAGACAATAACACTTGTACCCCTTTTGTGTGGGTGAATACCCAATGAATATGCACTTGAATGCTTTGGGTTATAGTTTATGTCGATTAGGGTTTGTTTGGTAGACATACACCACACATCCGAAGACTTTTGGAGGAAGAGTGTTGAGTATCCTAACATGAGGAAAGATGGACATGAGGTTTTGCAATGGAGTTTGATATTTTAGAACTTTGGTTGGCAGCCTATTGATCAAATAAGAGGCTGTTAGGACAGCTTCACCCCAATATTTGTTTGGAGTATAACTAGTAAACATTAGGGCTCTAGCTACTTCAAGCAAGTGACGATTCTTTCTTTCAGTCACTCCGTTTTGTTGGAGTGTATAGGGGCATGTGTTTTGATGTAAGATTCCATTTGTAGTGAGGTATTGAGTGAAAGGGTATGAAAAATATTCCCGGCCATTATCAGTTCTAAGAATACAAATGGAGGATTGAAATATGTTTAGAATCAACTTGTGGAAGTTCTGAAAAATTGCACAAACCTCAGATTTTTCCTTCATTAGGTATACCCAACATACTCTTGTGTGATCATCTATGAAGGTCACAAACCACCTAGCACCACTCAAGTTTGGAACTCTAGCCAGTCCCTAAATATCACCATGGATCAAGTGAAACGGTTTGGAAGGAGTATATGGTTTTGGTTGATGAGAACTATGAGTTTGTTTGGCAAGAATACAATGATCACAATTGAGTACCAAATTGTTTTTATTGATGAATAAATCAAGATATAAGTGTTTCAAATATTGAAAACTAGGGTGACCAAGTCGTCTATGCCATAACAAAATTTCTGAATTTAAGCTAACTGAAAGAGAAAAACTAGGAGCTAACTGATTAGGAAGAGCCTTGTTGTCCAATATCCAATAAAGACAATCCTTTTCCCCAGCACTGCCAATCATCTTCCCCGTGGACCGGTCCTGAAAAATGCAATAGGAAGGAAAGAAAGTTACAATGCAATCCAAATCCTTAGTGAGTTTACTCACTGATAGTAGGCTACATTTTAAATTTGGCACATACAAAACAGAATCAAGAGTTAAACCAGCCACACACACTTCCTCTTCCCTTAACTGAGGATACGGTTCCATCTGCCATTAAAACCGTTAGTTCCTTCTCTTTCACCTGAAAATTTTCAAGTATGCTGGTAGAACTGGTCATATGATCGGATGCTCTAGTATCTACAATCCAATAACACTCATTCATCCTTCTAGTAGTTAAGGAGAACACTGAATTACCTCGTTGTGCTATAGGCATTGAAGTGTTGGCTGTAAATCCATCTGATTCCTTTGACATATGGGTGCCGTTTAACAATTTTTGTAAGAACTCCACCTGATCAGCTGTAAGATTCAACCCCATACCTTTTTCTGTTGTCTGAGCACTTGCTGTTGCTGTATTCTGAATACTTGCAGCTGCATATGCTGGTCTTTCCTTCTCCTTTTTTCCCTTTGGTTGCCAGTTTGGTGGCTTTCCATGAAGCTTCCAGCATGTTTGCTTTGTATGGTATGGTTTGTTACAGTGTTCACACCACTGTTTGGCCTTAGAAACTTCTTCCCTCTTAGATGCAGCAAGTGCAGAATCAGCATTTGGTTCTGGTTGAGTCAACATAACCCGTCTCCTGCTTTCCTCTCTTCTGACTTCTGCAAACACTTCTCTGAGAGTTGGCAATGGCTTGATGCCTAGAAGCCGACCTCTTACTTCATCCAAGTTCAAATTTAAGCCTTGGAGGAAGTCAAACACCCTCTCTTTTTCCAACATTCTATTGTACTTCTGACTATCACCCGAACACTCCCATTTTGGATCATAAAACAGATCCATCTCTTGACAAAGCTCTACTAGGCTGTTGTAGTATTCGGTGACCCCAAGACCACCTTGTTTTGTAGTCCTAATAGCTGCTCTGATCTCAAAACACTGAGCTGTGTTTTCAAGATCAGAGTATAATTCTTGGACTGCATCCCACACCTCTTTTGCAGTCTTGTAAAACAGATAGGTTCGGCCTATCTTTGGTTCCATCGAGTTGATTAGCCACGCCATGAGAATAGAGTTTTCTACTTCCCATCACTGGTACTCTGTTGACTCTTTTGGAGGAGTTTGGATAGCACCGGTGAGGTAACCAAACTTCCCTTTGCCTTTGATCACCAGGGTCACGGATTGAAACCATTCCCTAAAGCTTCTTCCGTTTAATTTGTGCTATGTAATCTGCAACGTCTAGTTATCCATGGTGAGAATGTTGGCAGGAGATATGGTTGCCTGTGTGACTGGTGGTTGCGGAACGGAGCTACAAGAAGATTCTTCTACCATAGGAGTTGGGGTTGTTGGATTGGAACCAGCCATATTGATTGAGAGTCTTGGTTATGATAACCGAGCTCTGATACCATGAACACAATCAGTTCCTAAACCAGGAACTTCGGATTTGGATCGAATAATGAGATGGAAATACTCGATACCTTCATTCAATGATAGGAACTCTACTTATACATGTTTCTATGTTATCTAGTCCTACTATTTAGGAGATAATATACAACAGATTTAATCAAGATAATTGCGATTTTAACTCCTATCTTCTCCTATTATTTATCCTGATTTTTAGGAGTTTATCTTCACTGCACTTGGTCTTTATCTTCGCTGGATTGTTATCTTCTTGCTGCATATCAGCTACGGTTTCTTCCTTTTAATAACTTCCTTAGCAGCTAGGACTCTCCAACAGTTTACACCTTGAACCTTATCCAAACTGGGCTTTGAGATTACATGCATTTTATTATTGTTGCCGAACAATTATGGTACCTAGCAGCTATAAGCATTAAATTTAGCAGACACCAAGAGCAAGAAGAAAGTGAGTACCAGTGGAACTGAAGCATGTCCAAGGATGCTACGTCCATTCTCTTTAGTGACACATTGATGTTCTCACGGACATAGCTACCTGTCATCTTAACTGGTGGTGGTACCCATTTAGTAAGACTGCAGCACAAAATATGATGGGTAAGACTAACAGAATAAAGAATTCAACAGATACAGTGACCATTACAATGTCTTTATTCTCTACCCTAATAATGGTGTTAGAATAGAGAAGAGGTTTCCACTAAGCACGTGAAACAAGAATATGAGTAAGCCAATAAATAGCCTCTTCAGCATCAAAATAAGCACAGCTCTAACTCACCCTTTAACAGTCTCCAGGAACTCTGGTGGACGCTCTCGACGGACACGATTAATGAAGATGCCATAAAGATCTTCTGCAGGTCCATCTGCGAAATCAACATATTTACATGATCCACCATATAATAGCCAAACCAAGACTCTTTACTTTCTGAGTAGCCAAAGACTCTTATGTACAACATCATTCAGTAAAGTACCATTTTGCATCCAAATGGATTACACAACTATCTAGTGGTAAAGGTCTAAAAGTAGCTTGGGGAAAAATGAGAAGACAAAACTTAGATTTATGATTTTAGATGGGGAGGGTAAAATCTTTCATCCCAAGACAAGCTAATGCAACTAAGGTTTTAAAAAAAAAAAAAATCAGAGGTAAAAAATAGTGGCATCAAGATGGTGGGAAAAAAAGGGCAAAAAATCAACAGTGTTAAAAAAATAAAATGAAATAACGAAAACTTCACATATATACAAGAATAACATATTTATTGTGGCAAGAAAATAAGAAAACAATAATTTTCCAGGATATAACATGTTGGCTATCACAGTCACAATGAAGAACAAACACACACACTCCAAAATTGTAGGCATCGCAGGCACCTAGTCCTTCAGTCTCTTTTACATCAACTACTCCTCTGATTAAATAAGGGATGAAGGAGTCTAAGGACCACTTGGAAAACCTCGTAGCATATCCTACATTCAGGTCAAAATCAACAACTTCAGATATTGTTAGAAAGTTGGAGATGCAACTTAGTGATCCAGTTTGGAGCATTTTGGATACAAATTTTACAACTGTACTCTTCAAAAGCACTTCAAAAAATTCTAATAGAAATATGCTATGCAATGCTCAGGATATAAAAATGTTTTGGTTTTTGAGATATTGGCTAGAAAAAGGGCACTGGAAGAGGGATCCCATTCAAATTTAGTAGAATTATGAAGCAATAATCAGTTTATATTTTCTCATACAGATCAAGTCATGAACTGCAAAGAGACAATAACGTGGATTTCCAAATGAGAAGCCATATCATAGTCGTACTAATCCCCCCTGAAGATATTGAAGGTTCTGGAGTGGCTAGTGGCCGCTCATAGTGAATTGATGCATTCAGAATAGTGGAACTGAATTCCTAATGAGACCATGAAGTGCAGTCCTTTACATTTAACTCTACCAATACAAAATACAATCACCTAAAACTTTATCCTTTCTGTTATTACATTTAACTCTACCAATACAAAATACAATCACCTAAAACTTTATCCTTTCTGTTAAAACCCATTGGGCATGTTCCATATATAGCTTTATCCAGTGAATACTAAGTCTCTCCACCCCTTTCAACATTCCACTTTCGGTCTGGCAAAATTGTAAGCGGGAAGAACCTGAGCTGGGCAGCATTCAAAGCCTAATGCAAGGTGGCTTTCCATCTTCTTTTGACAAACTGTACAACTCCACTGATAACAATTATTCTCTCACTCAATCAGCAACTGCTGCTTGTAGTGTAATGCCGTAATGGAATGATCACCACACTTAACAACGGGCTCTGCTGTACAATCACAACATCCTATGCCATATATTTTAATGAAACAAAGCTCCACGTAATCAGCCCAACTCAGAAAGGCTCTCCTCAAATATTAGACTAGAAGTTGCCTCCATATCCTAAATTATATTTCAGCTAAAATATATTCTCAGATACTTGTAAATGCACCTTTCTCGTTTGAGTACCACTCTTCAGTTGAAGGTTAATCCTAAAAAGCTGGTTAAAGAACTCAGCCATTACTAGATTATGTAGCGAGAGAGGGAATAGGATGAAGTTAATTAGTTGTGTTATCAAGCAAACAGGAAAAGATGAATCACATAGATGTCCATTGATTAGCAGAATTTTATCCTATCCGCTACTATGCCCCTGGTCTCTGTCCCGCACCTTCATTGCAATTCAGGATATTAAGCAGAAGGTCCTATTATTCTCTAGGGTTGGCACTTTCTACATTTTCCTGCCAATCTCAGTTGCCTTTTCTACTCACTATTCCCAGCATTATTTGGATTCCAGTAATCAATTACAGAGAGAGAGAGAGAGAGAGAGAGAGAGAGGTGTTAGGTCGGTTTACAGTGGTCGGCCATGTCGAAGGTGGAGAGGCCGGCGTCGGCGTACCGGAGCATGGCCTCGACGGCGTCGTCTCGATCAATTCTGCCCCATCCGCCACTAGTCTGCCACATGCCGTTCAAAACTCGGCAGATCTCCAACGAATCGTCGCCGTTCCTAACCGTGACTTGCCGGCTATCGCCGACCGCCACCTTGCAGCGAATCTGTCCGGCCGCTAGTCTCCGGCTCTGGGGACCGGTCCAAGGTTTGGTTTTGGCGTGGTTGAGAATGGAGAAGCCATGGTTTACAGTGGCTGCCATAGTCGACGCAGGCTCATGAACAGCGCGAGTAGATAAGGCAATCACGCTTCTTAACCAATATTTTCAGCTAGCGGGTTTGGACCCGATTCCCATTTGATTTTCCATTTAATGGGTCTTTTTCTAATTACGCTAATTACATCGAATATATTCCTTCATATTTTGTAAAAAATATAAAAATATCTTTGATATATTAAAAATAATATTTTTTTGTTCTTAATATTATAAATTTTCTGTCATTTTCTAGTTTACAGTTAAAAAATAATCTTAACTTTTTAAAAATTTTCAAAATATTCTTTACCGTTCTTTTTTCTCAATATTATAGACAATTGAAAAAAAAAATATATATATATATATATACCTACTAACCAACTAACCCATAAATTATCGAACATGGTTGACAATAATGTTTTATCCTTCTTCGTCATATCTTTTTTTATTTTGAATGTTTTGAAGGGATTTAAAATTAAATTTTAAGATTTTTTTTAAAAGATTTAGAGACTTAATTGAATTTTTTTTAAAGAATTTAGAGACTTTTTTTTTAAAAGATTTAAGAACTGAATTTTGAGACTATTTTGAAGGATTTATGCACTGATTTTTTAGAATTTTTTAAAATATTTATGGATTAATTTTTAAATATTTTTTATTCTAAAATATGTTAAGACTCATGTGAGTAATTAAATTAAAAATTAATAGTTGAATGACAGTTTAATTGTATATATTAAAAAATATATATTAAATAAAATTAATAATGATGTCGTAATATTATCAAAATATAAAAATATGTCATGTAGTAATTTATTAATATATTTTTTTAATATTATATTATTTTATATTTTATATTATTATTTAATTTTTGTCCAGCGAGTTAAAAACTTCTACCTCCGTCACTGTACATACCCTTTCACCCTTAATCCATTAATCATTTACAAATATAAATATATGGAGAGAGAGAGGGGTTAGGTCGGTTTACAGATGTCAGCCATGTCGAAAGTGGAGAGGCCGGCGTCGGCGTAGCGGAGCATGGCCTCGACCGCGGTCGATTCTGCCCCAGCCTCCACTCGCCTGCCACGTCCCGTTCAAAACTCGGCATATTTCGAGTGAATCATCGCCGTATCACACCGTAATCCGCCGGTTCTCCTCGGACGACACCTTGCAGCGAATAGGTCCCGCCGTTAGTCTGCTTCTCCGGGGACCGGTCCATGGCTTGGTTTTGGCGTGTTTGAGTCTGATGGAGCTGAGATTGGAGAAACCGTGGTTTACAGTGGCTGCCATAGGCGACAGATGGCTGATAAGCAAAGCAAGAAGATAAGGCTGTATCCCGTTATGTCATGTACTGAATTTTCAAATTTCCTTCTTTTTCTTTAACAAATATTTTCCGTATTATTATTATTATTATTATTATTATTATTATTATTATTATTACTACTACTACTACCACTATTATCAGTTTTTCTTCCGTTAAATTTACCACAAATGCTTTCTAATATATTGGAATAAATTAGGAAAATACTATAAAACATAATATACATATATAATTACATTTTCAATTTTATATACAATTATAATAATACATAACATATATAACTGTAATTATTGTCAGATAACAAATAATTAACCTAATAATATAATAACATAAATAAATTAATATCTATATTATTATACAAGTAAACATTATATTTTAATATTATAACTAATTAATAAAGTGTTTTTTAAATGTCATTTTATTGGAAATTTGTCTAAAAAATTTTAAAATAAATTATAACGGTCAAATGTTATATAGTGAATGGACTTTTATTTAATTTTTTTTATTTTTTACACATACAATACAAATCAAACAATTAATTGTATAAAATATTGATTAATTGATATAATACTCAAGAAATATTTGATATAATGAATGAATAAATGATTTTTTAATTTAAATTAAATAAATATGAATATTCAATAAATATTTGTTATATTCAATAGAAATGAATGCTACTTAAGAAGTAATAAAGATACGGATAACAAAGAAAAGTGCACCTAAAATCTTTGGATTCAGCCACACAGAGAAGAAGAGAAAGAGGCAAATCTCATGTGTTTTTTAAAAATATTATGATTTAATGACATCCTTTTGAGGTAAATTCCTTGTTACCTAAGAACTATCATTCTGGTTGCTTGCTTTTTGAATCTTTTAGATTACGTTCTCTTTGTTGTTTTCAAATCATTTTTAGTTTTTAATTTTCTAAAATAATGAAAACGCGTTATCTTTGCTATTTTTAAAAATATATTTTTAAAAATAAAAAAAATATTAAGAAAACTCAAAATAACAAAAAGTTATTTTGAGTGTTTTCATCTAAAACAAACTCTAAACTCAAAACATATTTATTTATGTATTTATTCATATTTTACTATTGTAATAGAAAAAAATATTACAAAATTCATTAACTTTAAAATGTATATATTTTTTTAATAATATATTAATATTAAATATTTCTAATTTACTAAATAATCACATTTTTTTTGTATAAAATATTATTAAAAATTTATTTTCAAAATTTCAAAGATAACGCATTTTCTAATTTTCTGTTTTCAGAAATAGCTTTTCAAAATGACAAAGAGAACATGTTTTCAATTTTCTAAAAACAACAATCAAAACAGAAAACTGAAAATGAATTCAAAATTCAAAACTGAAAATTGAAAATCAAAGAGAACGTAGGCTTATATTTTGATTAAACAATTTACCTAAATTATTGGAAAAAAAGTTCAATTTTTGGTTCTGTCTTAATTTTATAACATAATTTTAATTTTTTCAATAATATAATGAATGAATATCGTGTTTAGTTTCAATTTTATAATAAGATAAATTACTTTTAAACTTTTTGTGGCTTAGGATTCTTATAAGGACACTTGTTATGATTTTACAACCAAAAAAATAATAATAATAAAGAAAAATAAAAATAACAAAATAAATCTAGGATTTAGGGTCTTAACAAGAACATATATATATAGGCCTATTGTGACAATGAATTTCCAATTGAAACTTGTGGGCGATGGGTTCGCGAGAGATCCGATACCCATGGAGGTTGGTTGATTAATTCTTACACATTGGGCATGCTCCTAGCTCATGCCTGGGATTGGGAATTTATTGGCTGCCTCACGTCCTGTGGGTATCAGGTTTGTGACAGCCCTCCACATCATTAATGTTCTTAATATGCTATGATTTTTCTTTATTTTGGTAAATCTGTTATGAATTTTGACTCCCCCAGCTGGATTAAGCTACATTTAGCAATGGATAGGATAGAATGTCTAGATAAGGATTAAATCTGCATGGAGTAAGCAAATCAATCTAGCTACTTGGCAACTGTGCCCCTTTGGCATTAGTTAGGTAGCACGGAAACGCGTTTGGAATGCCGTTTCGACGTTTTCGAACCGTTTCTCGTTTCGGAGATAGCCAAAACGCCTAGAAATGGATTTTGGGCATTTCTGTAAATTGCGAAACGTATGGGGGCCGTTTCGCAATTTATTTAAACATATTGGAAACGCGTTTCAGACAGAAACGCGTTTCCATTTCCAGCGACCAGCAACCTTGCATTCTGGAGGCAAAAAATCAGTTGTTCGGCGCTCGCCCACGTTGCACACATCTCCAAAGGAACACTGCCCAATGCCCATTTAATGCTTATTTTCCTTCTTTTCTCTTCTTCTTCTTCTTCTTCTTCTTCTTCTTCATTCTTCTGGTTTTCTTCTTCTGGTTTTCTGGTTAAGTTGTTGCTCCTAGTGTTAGCTTTGTCGCCGTCCGCCGTTCCTTTAGTTGCCATCGCTCCTTCTTTCGGTGTCGACCCCGAAGTCTCGCCATCGCTCGCTCTTTCTCGGGTTACTGCTAGTCTCTCTCTCTCTCTCTCTATATATATATATTCATTTCTGTTTGTGTTTGGATTTATATTTGTATGTATTCTATCTGTGTTCATTATTATTTGAATTTGTATGTGTTCTGTGTGTGTTTGGATTTTGATTTTGATGGCTGAATTATGTTATGGAATTAAGAACTTGGACGGATGTATCTATGTTTTGGTGTTTATATGTATTACAGTATTAGAGGATTGGCTTTTGTTATTATATAAACTAATGGGAAACAGAATTTAGAAACTAGTATTGAATTCTTTTTACAGTTTTGCTATTTGTTTTTAATTTACTATATATGTTGATCTTGGCCTCATGAATAGTAAAGCTCAAACGGGAGCTTTTCTGGAGGCTTGAATTCAATGCATTTCAAGTGGCAATGAAAATAAAAATTCTGTTTTGTTAGAAGGAAAAAGGTTTGTAATGACATAAATGATATTTGGTGGAGGCTTTAAATAATCTTTAAAATTTAAGTATTATTAACTAAATCCTCATTTAATCCTTTTTAAGTCTTATTAACTTCATTTCTCGTTCAATCCTCTTTTAGTATTTTAGTCAACTGTTTTCAAAAATTTTAAATAATCTTTAAAAATTTCTTTTATTTAGTCTACCAATATCAAAACTAGTGCTTGAAAATGATAAATTATGAACACTCGTTATTGACAATTCACTATTCTTTCATTTACTTACAGATTTATTAATTTAATTCATAGGTTTGTTCTTTCATTTATTTATTGATTTATTAATTTAATTTCTAGGTCATATGGCGCAAGCTCATTCAACTTCAAATTCAGGATCTAATAGTTGTGTTGCATCAAAAAATAAGGATGAGGAAAATAGTCCATTATGAAAATATGTGACTAGAATTGAGAAAATAGGAGAAGGAGGGGGTAGTTGGAAATGGATTTGTAACTTTTGCAGTTTGCAAAAATTTGGGACATACACAAGAGTTAGGGCTCATCTATTAAATATCAGTGGGAAATGGATTACTTGTTGTAAAAAGGCTGGTCTTGAAAATATAGCTGAGATGAAAAAAATTGAAGGAGAAAGTGCAGAAAGATTGTCAAATTTACAACCTAAGCAAGTGCCATTACCGACAAGTAGTGTTTCTTTGGGATCTTCTTTGTCTTTACACGAACCAATAGTTTCAGAACTATTAAAGAAGAGAAAAGCTATTAATTCACCTATTGATAGAGCTTTTGACATGCAAGTTAGAGCACAATTAAATGCTGAGATTGCTAGAATGTTCTATACTGGGGATTTGCCTTTTAATCTCGCTAGAAACCTATATTATTTGAGTTCTTATTCATTTGCTGCTAATCATCAATTGGGTAGTTATGTACCTCCTGCTTATAATAAGTTGAGAACCACATTACTTGTAACAGCCCACCTTCTTGGGCATGTTATGCCTTAGAAAATTTGGTCTATTTTTTTTTTTTTTGAACATTATTTTCAAAATTCCCTAAGACCATATCTAGTGCTAGAAAATAAATACAAAGCGAAAGCTGAATCGAACCTGCTCGTAGTAATGCATAATTTCATAACTGTACATGGCATTAAATACAAGTTAATACATAAGCGTTTGATTACAAAACAGTGTACACAAATCTTAAACTATTCATATTATAACATGGTACATCTTGATGTCTCGTATCCCTACACAACACCAACCTTTAAATCATCTCTGCAAGACCCGGCTGGAACGTTGAATGTTCCAGGGGCGAACCCATGTTAGATAATGAATCATCTAAGTAAGACTATCAAATGCAATGTCATGAGTGTATGCAATGTCTTTCATCGTAGGTGTCAACTGCACCCCTCATGCTGCCTATCATTTTAGCGGCCACCTCTTTCGAAGCCGGGGTGTATGGGTGCACCCTTGATAGGCCAGCGGTGCCAGTTCGTACTCCCTACGGCCTCATATGCGTGTGATCAACAGTATCATTGTGCATGTATGCATTTCATAGTCATGTCATTGATGCAATCTACGTGATGATTCATATCATAGCATGTCAATATGATAAAAACATTTACATTTACAACTGTATTAAATTCAGACAGCATACTTACAACTAATTTGTCTCGAACTACGTGCCAAGCAGCTATCCCTTAATTTCCTTGCTCACAAGGACCCCTACAACATAGATTTAATTTTAGAATACCATTTGCTAGTTTTTCATAATTTCTTCCATTTTTCTTTTATTCCTAAGCTTTATTTCTTCCAAAATTACATAATAATTATCTAGGCTTCATAAAAATTTACTTTCTTTTTACCAATATTCCTTAAATAATATTCTTAGTATTCTGGAATTTTTCTTGTAATTTTCTAACTTTAATTCCTAGTTTCCCTTATTTCATAATAGCTAAATATGTAATTATTACATAATAATTACCTAATCTTTCAATTTATTAAATTTCTCTTCACTAATATTTCTTAATTAACACTTATAACATTCTGAAATTTTTCTTGGAATTTTCAGAATTAAGATCCTATTTTTCTTTATTTCTACAATAGGAAATTCTACTTAAATTACATAATAATTACCTAATATTTCATTTTATTCAATTTCTTTTCACTAATATTTCTTAAATAAACATTCTGAAATTTTTCTTGGAATTTTCAGAATTAAAATCCTATTTTTTCTTTATTTCTATAATAGAAAAATCTACTTAAATTACATAATAATTACCTAACATTTCATTTTATTCCATTTCTTTTCACTGATATTTCTTAAATATCACTTATAACATTCTGAAATTTTCATGAAATTTTCAGAATTAAAATCCTATTTTTTCTTTATTTCCATAATAGAAAAATCTACTTAAATATTTAAAAATTTTGGCATTTTCAGAAAATTGCTTTACCAATATACCATAAACAACATTTCAAATTTAATAAAAAAATTTCAAAATTTTACTCTTTTTTTTTTTTCTCTGGCGGGCGCGTGGCAGCCACGCGCCTTCTTCCTACTCGCGGGCGCGTGGCTGCACGCGCCCATCTGCTTCTTCTTCTCCGGCAGCTGGACACGCCGCGGGCGATGCCTCCGCCTCTAAAAGCTTCGAATGAAGCTTTTACTCCCTATTTTCGACCCCCCCGAACACGATAAAAGCATCAAATTTGAGAAAAAACATAAGAGAATACCTCGTTTTGGCGATTAAACTCTCGGCTCCGGCGAGGCGGATTTTCCGGCGAGTGCTTGGGTCTTCTTCTCCACTGCTCCGTTGGCCTCCAAACTCTCCAGAAACGAAGCCCACGACTTGAAGACCAGAACCCTACTCTCCAATCTCACAAAATCACTCCCAATCGACTGCTCTAAGCTTCGAAATTTTCAGATGGTTTGGGCAGCACGAACTCGGCTATTTATAGCCCATTTTCGACGTGCTTTGCTTCCCCACTGACGGCCACGCGTCCCAGAGGCCATGCTCCGATCATTTCAGCATTTAAAACCCTAACTTTGCCCATAAGGAAGGATTTGCAGGTGCGGCCATGCTCTGGCCGCGCACTGCTCTGCAAAATCCGATTTTTGGATTTTTTTTTTTTACAGATATATATATACACAATATACATATTTACATAAAATGATTTCTTTTAATCTTAAATCATATTATAATTTAATCACATTAATCTTACTATTTTTATTTACATATTTATACACATACATACTTAAACTAATCACATAATTAATTTAAACCAAATAAACTTAATACCATATAGACTAAATTAATTTAATTTATTTAACGTGACTTAGGGTATTACCCCTCCTTACGAAAATTTCGTCCTCGAAATTTGACCATTCCTCACTCATACTAACTATAAGGTCTTCAAACAGGTACGGAAAGTTGAGTTTCATGTCTTCTTCTCGTTCCCAAGTTATTTCTTCGCTTACGGGGTTTCTCCACAAAACTTGCACAAGGGGAATTGATTTGTTCCTTAGGACTTGATCCCTGCGATCCAAAATACTGACCGATTTTTCTACATATGAGAGATTTTCTTGAATCTCGATAGCTTCAGCTGGCATTATCTGGGAAGAATCGGGCTCATGCTTTCGTAGTTGCGATACGTGAAACACGTCATGGATGTTTGATAGAGTCAAGGGTAGAGCGAGTCGATAAGCGACTGGTCCAATTCTTTCCACTATATCGTATGACCCTATATATCGAGGGCTTAACTTGCCCTTTTTCTTGTTGCTTCTAGTTACCATTCTTAGTGGAGATATCTTCAGGTACACTTTGTCGCCTACTTGAAACTCCAATTTCCTTCTTCTTGTATCTGCGTATGACTTCTGGCGATTCTGAGCTTCCTTAATTCTTTCTTGAATGATTTTTATCTTTTCTGTCATTTTCTGAAATATCTCGGGTCCCAAGATTTGTCGTTCGCCTACTTCAGTCCAGCATATTGGGGATCTACATTTCCGTCCATACAAGGCTTCATAGGGAGCCATTCCAATGCTGCTGTGGTAGCTGTTATTGTAAGCGAATTCTACTAATGGTAAATGCTCTTCCCAGCTACCTGGAAAATCCATTGCACAAGCTCGCAGCATATCTTCTAAGGTTTGAATGGTCCTTTCTGATTGACCATCTGTCTGGGGATGATAAGCTGTACTTAGTCTAAGCTGAGTACCCAAACTCTCTTGCAGACTTCCCCAAAACCTAGAAGTGAATCTTGAGTCACGGTCTGATACAATGCTTACTGGCACTTCGTGTAATCTGACAATCTCATTCACATACTGTTGAGCTAATTTGCTGATTGGCTGGCTTACCCTTATGGCCAAGAAATGAGCAGACTTAGATAGTCTGTCAACTATCACCCAAATAGTATCGTTTCCCTTAGGACTCTTTGGCAGTCCAGTCACGAAATCCATCGTGATGTGCTCCCATTTCCATTCTGGAACTTCCAATGGTTGCAAGCTCCTACCAGGCTTTTGGTGCTCAATCTTAATTCTTTGGCAGGTGTCACATTGACTAACGTACCTTGCCACGCTTTTCTTCATTCCTGGCCACCAATACACAGCCTTCAAGTCTTGGTACATCTTGGTGGCTCCAGGGTGGATCGAGTATCTGGATCGATGGGCTTCTCCCAAAATTGTCTGTCGCAATTCCCTTACACGAGGTACATATATCCGTCCTTGAAACCGAATGATGTTTTCTCTTACCTCAAATTTTGGTTTCTTTGCTTGCCCATACTCGTCAACCCACATTTTGATTCGGGAGTCTTCGGGGTAGGCTTGCCGTATCTGTTCCATTAACTCTGGCTGTACTGTAAGACTAGCTACGTAGGCTGAGTTTCCTCGGGAAACTACTCCTACTGTCATCAGGCTAAATGCTTCAACTAACTTCCATTCTTCCACCATCATTTCAGCCACACAAGCAGTTTCTTTCCTGCTTAGGGTATCTGCCACAATGTTAGCTTTACCGGGATGGTATTGAATAGTACAGTCGTAATCTTTTAACAGCTCCATCTATCTCCGTTGCCTCATGTTCAACTCTTTCTGTGAAAAGACGTATTGTAGGCTCTTATGATCGGTAAAAATTTCAAACTTTTCACCATACAAATAATGTCTCCAAATCTTTAGAGCAAATATTATTGCAGCCAATTCCAAATCATGAGTTGGGTAGTTTCTTTCATGGTTCTTTAGCTGTCGAGACCCATAAGCAATGACTCTCTCGTGCTGCATCAGCACACACCTTAAACCGTTTCTCGAGGCGTCAGTGTAGACCATAAAACCTCCTGATCCATTTGGCATAAGCCAGGACGGGAGCAGTTGTTAGCTTAGCCTTAAGTGTCTGAAAACTTTCCTCGCACCGTTCATTCCAGTCGAACTTTACCCCCTTCTGAGTTAACTTGGTGAGGGGTGTCGCAATTTTTGAAAACCCTTTTACAAACTTTCTATAGTACCCTGCCAGTCCCAAAAAACTTTTAACCTCAGTAACTGATTGGGGTTGCTTCCAATTCGTCACAGCTGCGATCTTGACTGGGTCGACCGATATTCCTTCGGCCGATATCACATGTCCCAAAAATGCCACCTGGTATAACCAAAATTCACATTTTGAGAATTTGGCATACAACTTATGCTCTCGCAATATTCGCAATATTCGCAATATTATCCTTAAATGTGATTCATGCTCTTCTTCCGAGGGAGAGTAGATCAATATGTCGTCTATAAACACGATCACGAGCTTGTCTAGAAATGGCCTGAAGACTCGATTCATGGTGTCCATAAAAGCTGCTGGGGCGTTGGTTAGTCCGAATGGCATTACCAAAAATTCATAGTGCCCATATCGAGAACGAAACGCTATCTTAGGCACGTCTTCGGCCTTGATCCTTAATTGATAATATCCTGATCTTAGGTCAATCTTCGAGAAGACCTTGGCCCCTTGTAATTGATCGAACAACTCCTCGATTCTGGGAAGTGGGTACTTATTCTTGACCGTTATCTTGTTGAGCTGCCGGTAGTCGATACACATTCTTAGACTCCCGTCCTTTTTCTTGACGAAAAGTACTGGTGCTCCCCATGGTGACATACTTGGTCTGATGAACCCCTTATCTAATAGCTCTTGAAGTTGGGCTTTTAATTCTCTCAATTCTGCAGGAGCCATTTTATACGGGGGTATCGAAATCGGACCTGCTCCTGGCACGATCTCTATTGAAAACTCGATTTCCCGCTGGGGCGGCAATCCAGGCAATTCTTCGGGAAACACATCCCCGAATTCTTTAACTAGTTGCACTTCCTCGATTTTTAAGGGCTCCTTGCTTTTCTCTTGTACACAAGCCAAGTATCCTTGTGCCCCTTGACGCAACAGTCTCTCAGCCTTCAGACCCGAGATCTACTTTTGTTCACTTACCCTTCTTTGCCCTCAAAACTTGACGTTCAAGTTGCCGCTCTTGAGGCAGACTGTCTTAGCTTTACAGTCCAAGGTGGCGTTGTACTTAGTTAGGAAGTCCATTCCTAGAATCACATCAAAATCTTGAAATTCCAGAAGAATCAGATCCACTGGGAACTCAACCTCTCCTACTTGAATCTTCCTATCTTTGTACCCTGATGAAGTTTCTAGAGACTTCCCCATTGGGGTTGCGACAATCATTCGACAATTCAAATTTTTTGATTTGTCTCCTACTACTTTAGCAAATGCATGCGAAATGAATGAGTGACTTGCACCTGAATCTATTAATGCATGCATGGGGATTCCAGATAGAAACATAGTACCTTCAATTACCGCTGGATCTTCTGCCGCATCCTGCCGTGTTAGATGAAATACTCTTCCTTGATGTGCTCTGGCATTCCCGGATGTCCCCTGGGGTTGACTTATCAGTCGCGGCTTGGGACAGTCCTTTGCGAAATGGCCCGTCTGCTGGCAGTTAAAACAAGTAATTCCTTTCTTTGGGCAGTTCTAGTTGAGATGCCTTATCTCTCCACAATTGTAACACCCCTTTGTCCCGAGCCGGCACGGCCTCCCTGGGTGCTGCTTCTGGCATTTCGCGCATGGGATACCAGGCTTGAACTTCGACTTCTGGGGTTCCAGCTTCTTGCCGGTTCTATGACTGCTCTCCTGCTGACTCTCTCCTTGGATAGCGTCAATCCGGCTCAGGTTAGCCTCGGTGGTATAGGCTTACAGTACCGCTTCTGCATAGGTCTGGGTGCTTGCACTACTCAACGCCCTCTGAAGCTTCAGATTTAACCCTCCCAAAAACTTCTGAGCCTTGATCCTTTCGTCTCCTTCGTAGATAGGCATGTATCGGATCAATCGACTGAAAGCGTCCTCGTACTGGGCGACAGACATGTCCCCAGTTTGTCTCAGATCCATGAACTCTCTTTCTTTCTTCATCCTTAAATTCAGAGGGAAGTACTTCTCGATGAAGAGTTCCTTGAATCTTTCCCAAGTGATGTAAGGTGCCCTGGCTCGAGAGGTCATTGTTCTCTTGACTCCTCTCCACCATCTGTCTGCCTCTCCTTACAACATGAAGGTGGCACAATTAACTTTCTCTTCTTCGCTGCAGTGAAGGTGGTCCAGCAGCTTCTCTGTTTGCTCGATCCAAAATTCCTCTTCACTGGGGTCGGCACCAATTTTTCTTTGAAAGACAGGAGGGTTTTGCCGTCGGTATAAGTCGAGCATGTTGGCCACCTGACCATCCCTGGAGTGAGTCTCATGTATGAAACCCACCACACTTCCCAGAATTCGCTCCATCTAATCCAGTCTGCTACTCCCGATCTCTTGGCTGGAGTCGCCTTCCGGGTGCCTACTGGTGTTTCCTTCAGTGTTGCCAACTTGTGGGTTGGGCGTCCTAGGCCCAACTGCTAATCTTCTTTGAGTGTTCACCATCTGAAAGGAAAATAGCATTCGAGATTAGACAACAGGATCTTGCCATCCGATTAGTTCTATATTATACATTCGATTGCAAAACGTTATATGTACATGCTACATATCTATATAGATTACACATAGCACTATACAGGTCATGTAAGTAGTTAGAGTGTTTCTGAGATGGATCTATTTTGGTCCTGACGACCTCCAGATCCAAACATTCTCTTCATCTTCGGAGTCGTATGGGGGTGCCTCAGGGTCGTCCACTATCTCCACAACCTCTTCCTCATCCTCCGAGTCTGAGAGCTCAAAGTCATCTTCGGCCCAGAACACGGGTATGTCATCCTCTTCCTCTTCTTCTTCTTCCACATTAGCTGGATTTCCCATTTCTTCTGGCTCGGTCGGGCCCCCAATTTCTTCTTCCTCTCCCTCTTCGAGTGGCTCCTCCATGTCTTCGTCAAGTTCCTCTCCTGGTACTGGCTCGTATATTTCTACAAGTAGTTCGCGAACCCGTGCACAGTAGAGACGAAATTCGGGGAACTGCTTGTCTTGATGCCGAACCCAATCTGCGAATTCCTGCAGCTCATTTTCCAATACACCGACCATCATATTTATCTGAAACTGAGCGAGATCAGGCTAGAGTCGGTAGCTTGGAGGCACGTCGTCAATAATCTCTTCCATCTGGATAAGGTGTTCCATGATTCCCTCGTTTGGCTCTGGGATCCGGTGCGCTATACGATGAGCCCAGTGATCAACCAAGACCTGCTCTGAGAAATTGCCAGCCATCTGCCATCACAACTTCCGTTAGTACCCCTAACTGTCTTCGAGTTGGTACTTCCACCTACTAGGCCTAGTTTAAATTTTCTTCCTAGGTATTCTCCTGAGTTGAGATCTGATACCAACTGTAACAGCCCGCCTTCTCGGGCATGTCATGCCTTAGGAAATTTGGTCTATTTTTTTTTTTTGAACATTATTTTCAAAATTCCCTAAGACCATATCTAGTGCTAGAAAATAAATACAAAGCGGAAGCTGAATCGAACCTGCTCGTAGTAATGCATAATTTCATAACTGTACATGGCATTAAATACAAGTTAATACATAAGCGTTTGATTACAAAACAGTGTACACAAATCTTAAACTAGTCATATTATAACATGGTACATCTTGATGTCTCGTATCCCTATACAACACCAACCTCTGAATCATCTCTGCAAGGCCCGGCTAGAACGTTGAATGTTCCAGGGCAAACCCATGTTAGATGATGAATCATCTAAGTAAGACTATCAAATGCAATGTCATGAGTGTATGCAATGTCTTTTATCGTAGGTGTCAACTGCACCCCTCATGCTGCCTATCATTTTAGCGACCACCTCTTTCGAAGTCGGGGTGTATGGGTGCACCCTTGATAGGCCAGCGGTGCCAGTTCGTACTCCATACGGCCTCATATGCGTGTGATCAACAGTATCATTGTGCATGTATGCATTTCATAGTCATGTCATTGATGCAATCTACGTGATGATTCATATCATAGCATGTCAATATGATAAAAATATTTACATTTACAACTATATTAAATTCAGACAGCATACTCACAACTAATTTGTCTCGAACTACGTGCCAAGCGGCTATCCCTTAATTTCCTTGCTCACAAGGACCCCTACAACATAGATTTAATTTTAGAATACCATTTGCTAGTTTTTCATAATTTCTTCTATTTTTCTTTTATTCCTAAGCTTTATTTCTTCCAAAATTACATAATAATTATCTAGGCTTCATAAAAATTTACTTTCTTTTTACCAATATTCCTTAAATAATATTCTTAGTATTCTGGAATTTTCCTTGTAATTTTCTAACTTTAATTCCTAGTTTCCCTTATTTCATAATAGCTAAATATGTAATTATTACATAATAATTACCTAATCTTTCAATTTATTAAATTTCTCTTCACTAATATTTCTTAATTAACACTTATAACATTCTGAAATTTTTCTTGGAATTTTCAGAATTAAGATCCTATTTTTCTTTATTTCTACAATAGGAAATTCTACTTAAATTACATAATAATTACCTAATATTTCATTTTATTCAATTTCTTTTCACTAATATTTCTTAAATAAACATTCTGAAATTTTTCTTGAAATTTTCAGAATTAAAATCCTATTTTTTCTTTATTTCTATAATAGAAAAATCTACTTAAATTACATAATAATTACCTAACATTTCATTTTATTCCATTTCTTTTCACTGATATTTCTTAAATATCACTTATAACATTCTGAAATTTTCTTGAAATTTTCAGAATTAAAATCCTATTTTTTCTTTATTTCCATAATAGAAAAATCTACTTAGATATTTAAAAATTTTGGCATTTTCAGAAAATTGCTTTACCAATATACCATAAACAACATTTCAAATTTAATAAAAAAATTTCAAAATTTTACTCTTTTTTTTTTTCTCTGGCGGGCGCGTGGTAGCCACGCGCCTTCTTCCTACTCGCGGGCGCGTGGCTGCACGCGCCCGTCTGCTTCTTCTTCTCCGGCGGCTGGACACGCCGCCGGCGATGCCTCGGCCTCTAAAAGCTTCGAACGAAACTTCTACTCCCTATTTCTGACCCCCCCGAACACGATAAAAGCATCAAATTTGAGAAAAAATATAAGAAAATACCTCGTTTTGGCGATTAAACTCTCGGCTCCGGCGAGGCGCGATTTTTCGGCGAGTGCTTGGGTCTTCTTCTCCACTGCTCCGTTGGCCTCCAAACTCTCCAGAAACGAAGCCCACGACTTGAAGACCAGAACCCTACTCTCCAATCTCACAAAATCACTCCCAATCGACTACTCTAAGCTTCGAAATTTTTGGATGGTTTGAGCAGCATGAACTCGGCTATTTATAGCCCATTTTCGACGTGCTTTGCTTCCCCACTGACGGCCACGCGTCCCAAAGGCCATGCTCCGGTCATTTCAGCATTTAAAACCCTAACTTTGCCCTTAAGGAAGGATTTACAGGCGCGGCCATGCTCTGGCCGCGCACTTCTCAGCAAAATCCGATTTTCGAATTTTTTTTTTACGGATATATATATACATACACAATATACATATTTACATATTTACATAAAATGATTTCTTTTAATCTTAAATCATATTATAATTTAATCACATTAATCTTACTATTTTTATTTACATATTCATACACATACATACTTAAACTAATCACATAATTAATTTAAACCAAATAAACTTAATACCATATAGACTAAATTAATTTAATTTATTTAACGTGACTTAGGGTATTACATTACTTCAGCAAGAAAAGGCAAATGTTGAAAAATTGTTGGAACCTATTAAAAGCAGTTGGTTGGGAAAAGGTGTTAGCATTGTTACTGATGGTTGGAGTGACCCACAAAGAAGGCCCTTGATTAATTTTATGGTTGTTTCTAAAAGTGGTCTAGTGTTTATCAAATCTGTGAATTGTTCAGGTGAAGTAAAGGATAAACAATTCATTGCTAATTTGATGAAAGAGGTAATAGATGAAGTTGGTGATCGAAAAATTGTACAAATTATTACTGATAATGCTGCTAACTGTAAGGGAGCTGGAGAAATAATTGAATGTATGTTTCCGCATATTTATTGGACTCCTTGTGTTGTCCATACACTTAATCTTGCTTTGAAGAACATATGTGCAGCTACGAATTTACAAAGTAATCAAGAGACATATGATGAGTGTCATTGGATCACTGAAGTTCATGGAGATGTTTTGGTCATCAAAAATTTTATAATGAATCACTCAATGAGATTGGCCATGTTCAATCAATTTAGTTCTTTGAAGTTACTTGCAGTTGCTGACACTCAATTTGCTTCAATTGTTATTATGCTTAAAAGATTTAAACTACTTAGACGTGCACTTGAAGCAATGGTTATGAGTGATGAATGGGCACATTATCGGGATGATGACCAAGGAAAAGCTCAATTTGTTCGTGAATTGGTTGTGAATGAGAATTGGTGGGAAAAAATTAATTACATTCTCGCTTTCACAGCACCTATTTATGACATGATTAGAGTTTGTGATACAAACCAACCATGTCTTCATTTGGTTTATGAGATGTGGGATTCTATGATTTTCAATATAAAGAAGGTTATTTATGATCATGAAGGAAAGCTACGAAGTGAATTTTCATCATTTTATCATGTCATTCATTGTATTCTTCTTGCTCGTTGGACAAAACATAGCACTTCATTACATTGCCTAGCTCATTCATTGAACCCGAGGTAATTTTCAAATATAATCTCCGTTTCTTAGTAATTCAATACTTTATGTATTACTTATTTTTTTAATTTATTTTTGTTGATTTTGTCTTTTGAAGGTATTATAGTTATAAATGGCTTGAAGAAAAAGAAGGTAGAATGGCTCCACATATGAATGCTGAAGTCTCCACACAAAGAATGAAGTGTTTTAAGAGACTTTTTCCTAATCCAGATAAGCGTGCTATTATTGATTATGAGTTTGTTAATTTTTCTCTTGAAAGTGGGCCATTTGGAGATCTAGATTCTATCCCGAACAAGTATGACAAGGAACCTAGAAAATGGTGGGCATGTTATGGTTCACATGCTCCTTTGCTTCAAAAGTTAGCTTTTAAAGTGCTTGGCCAACCTACTTCTTCCTCTTGTTGTGAAAGGAATTGGAGTACTTATTCATTTCTTCATTCATTTAGAAGGAATAAACTTTCTCCAAAACGTGCAGATGATTTAGTCTTTATTCATAACAATCTTCGTCTTTTATCAAGGAACACCTCCCAATATTACGACGAAAAGACAAAGATGTGGGATGTCGGTGGAGATGAATTTGGGAGTATGGAAGATGTGGGTGTTCTCGAGTTTGCTAATCTCTCCTTAGATGAACCAGAGTTGGAGTCTATATTTTTTTATGAAGATCTTAATAGAGACAAGGAATGATGAACTGAATGAACTTTTATAAATTGTATTAGATTTGATTTTGTTATTTAAATTTACTATTTGTTTTTAATTACTAAGTTGTGTAAGGATTATAGAACTTTAAAAATATTGTTGATGAATGTTTGAAGGTATTGTGAAATTTATGTTTATATTTGTTTGAATGTATTATTGAACTTATGTTTATTGTTTATGTTTATTTGTATTATATTATAATTATTTTGTATAATTTTTATATTAAAAATTATATTTACAAAAAATCCCCTATATTTTTTAAATTTACAGTTTACCCCGCGTTTCTGTTTCCTACCTTTTTTAAAAAATACCGTTTCAGCGTTTCCGTTTGTTTCGACAACGTATCATTTTCTGTTTCCGTGCTACTTAGGGCATTAGTACTTGTGCACGAGACCGAGACTAAGTAGCCTACTAATTAAGCCCAGACTTGTTAGTTGTTAGCTAGAGCTACACTTACTCTTTGTTGGGGCAGCTAGAAACCTCCACTGTACCAATATTGAAATAGCATCGTTTTAATATTTTTAAAACATTTCTTATTTTGAAATATATTAAAAAATAAAAAAAAGGAGTTTCCAAGCTATTTTCCTAATTTTAAAAATATCTTGAAATTATTTCAAAATATTAAAAAAATATTGAGAACATGTTTATGTTCCGCAACTATGTTAGAGACGAAAGCAATTTCATCTCTGCTATCTCGATGACTACACTAAATACTGGAATAACTTATGTTTATATTTACAAAAAGTCTAATATTTTTTTTATTTACACGTTTTCTTGTATTTTTATTTTTTACATTTTAAAAAAAATATTATTTCTCTATTTTCGTTTCCATCAAATTTAGCTAGAAATCACAGTTGTAAATTTTGAATCAAACAAGGTATTACATTCTTTTTTATATATATATATATATATACAATAAGATGTTAGATAATATCATGTATTATTACAAATTTATTGGCATATATAAATTAATAATATGTATTATAAAAATATGCTTGAATATTATAATTTTTTTCATACCAAAATGATATCATATATAGAAACATAAAATTTGTTAGTTTCAAAAATATTGGGAAAAAACAAAGTGGAATTGTATTGACTAATATGATCAGCATTGGAGGACATTGGCTTGATCGTACCGATTTAAATGTAATATATACTACAAGAAATTTCATAAATTATGATGCAACGAAACATATTGGTGACAAAAAATATGTTACAAATTTTATGTATCACTAACAATGTTATTTCTAATGACAAATTTTATGTGTCACTAGTTCTCAATACTTCTCAACTAAATCCTATATGTTCCGTAATGTTAATTAATGTTAATGGTTAGGAATTTGATTTTGTTGTTATTAAGGGCCCTTTTCTTGCAATTACTCATTAAGAGGTTAGGGTAATGGATTTAAGAAAATAAACCATTCTCAAGTTAGTGAAAGTGGTAAGACTTCTTTTTTTATGTCCAAAAGCTTAAACTTCTCTGTGTTTGAGGTTGGAAAAGGAGATGAGTGTTGTGTGTGAGTGTATCTGTGCTAAGTGTGTGGGAATGTTTATTGTCCCACATTGCTTAGTGAGGAGGGAATATGTGTGTATATTGGGTTTGGGCCCTAAGGAGCACTCAAATTTTATGAGAGGGCAAACCCATACACGTGTGCCCCGCTGCCATTGCCATCGCTTGTCCGATCGGTCGGTCAGTTCAGATCGGATCGGATCAATATGAATCAAGCCTCTAGATTTCCAGCGCGGGCGTTCTAGGCAGTGCTGTCACGGTCCCACCTAGCAACTTTTTGGATTATTTGGCTCCATTTTTCCTACTCCAGCTGTCACGAATTCTGCGGGTCCCTTGCTCTTTTGTCGGGCTCGGATGTGTATAAATCCGAGCCTCCAAGTCTAGTTCGTGGGCTACACAATCAGAGAACCCATTCCTTTCTCTCTATCCTTAACATTCCACACTGTTCACCAGAGAGTTCCGCTTCATTTTTCCTATCTTTCTTCTATCCAAAATAGAGAGCAAATACTACTTCGAGTTTTGTCAGCTCCGATAGTTCTTGGTTGTTGTTCTGCCAGTAAGATCGTTTCATCCTGCTAAGACTATCGTTGTACTCTGCTACCTGCCGGTGCAGGGCAATTCTGTCTTCAGGACAGTGCGTTTGCACGACTCGATCTGTAAAATTTTCCTGTCCATTGTGATCGTGTTGTCTTTATAGGCCATTAATTACAACTTTCTTATATCGATTTTAATATATAATTATTGTTGTTTCCCCAATAATCTGAAGACAGAATCTTTATAAGTTGTCATGGCCAGCAACACTAATGTTCCCGATGCTGCTCCCTCAGCCTTCTTTATTGCCCCGGTTGCTGCTCCAAACATAACCTCGACCATCGTGCCTGGTGCCGCCTTTGCCAATGTTGTTGGGCTTAATGTCACCAAGGCGACTCCTCATGTTGAAAAGTCACAACAATTTAATGGTGAAAATTTTAAAAGATGGCAACAGAAAATGGTGTTTTACCTCACCACGTTGAATTTGGCTCATATCCTTAAGGAGGACTGTCTGGTTACTACCGAAGAAAACAAGACTCCCGAAACTAAAGCTGCCAAAGAAGCCTGACTGTATTCTGACTTCTTGTGTCGGAATTATATTTTGAGTGGATTGACAAATTCACTATACAATGTCTATTGCAATGCCTATCAGACGTCTAGGCAACTGTGGGAAGCTTTAGACAAGAAATATAAGATGGAAGATGTTGGTATCAAGAAATTTCTTGTGGGAAAATTTTTAGACTTCAAAATAGTTGATACTAAATTGTTAGTCAACCAGATAGAAGAATTGCAAATCATTATTAGTGATTTGCACAATAAGGAATAATCATTAATGAATCATTCCAAGTCGTTGCTGTGATTGAGAAATTGCCACATTTGTGAAAAGACATTACAAGAATTTCGGATTTTAGCGACGGAATATTGCCGTCGCTAAATCAAAAAATTCGTCGCTAAATTAATTTAGCGACAGACTTTTTCTGTTCTTGAAACAATCGTCGCTATATTTTTTTGTGATGAATTCGTCCCCAATTTGGCGACAGATCAGGACGAAAAATTTTTCGCCGCTAAATGTATTTTTTTTTAAATTTAGTGACTGAAATTTCCGTCGCTATTTTTTTAAAAAAATTATAAAAAAATTAAAATTTATTTTAGCAACGGAATATTTTGTCGCTATTTTTCAATTTTTTTATAAAATATATTTTTTATTTTTAAAATATAAAATTAAAAATTAAAAAAATGTGAGTGACGGAATATATTCTGTCGCTACAGCATATTTATAAATAAAAAAATTTAAAAATTAAAAAAAAAATAATAATTAAAAAATAAAAAAATATTTACGCTACAATCAAACTAACATAAAATTATTAAAAAAGAAGATAATTAATTAATACTTAAATATTTAAACTTTAAATATAATAAAAAACAAAATAAAATAAGAATCTTAAGGCCAACTCTAACCACACTCTCTATTCTACTCCTTATTATATTATAAATAATTTGCTCCCTATTCTGATTTTACTTGAAAAACTGTACGTACTCAAACCACACTCCCTATTCTCCTTCCTATCACACTTCTTATCCCACTTGTTTATTAATAAATTTCAATTCTATTTATTTTACCTCATTTATAATTTTTATTATTATAAGATTTTATTATTTATTTGATAATTTAATAATAAATATGACAGCATTAGATTTTTATAATATTTAATATATTTATAAATAAATTTTCTAATATTTTTAAAAATGATTATTTAACAAAATTATTTTAAATATTTCCATAATTCAAAATTTAATTGTCAAACTGTGTAAAAAATCACAAAAATAAATACTATTCTTGTGATATAATAATTATTATTTTAAATACAACATTAAATAATCTAATTAAGTAATTTTGACATTCATTTTTAGGATCAATTTCAAAACATTACATTAAAACATATAAAAAAATTATGTAATACACAAAATGAATTAAATACACATAATCAATAATCAAATACACACGTACACATATAAACAGATACACATATACACATTATATTAAAATAATGAGATACACATATACATAATCAATAATTAAATACACAAAATAATCAAATACACACAAAATAAATAATCAAGTACACGAAATAATTAAATACATGCATACACAAAATATATAATCAAATACACAAAATAATTAAATACATGCATATAAAAAAATAATAATCAAATACATAAAATATAATTCACTCAATACTTTAATACATATGAAATATATATAAAATGGAATAGGGAGCAAATTTCAACTCCTCATCTATAGGGAGTCATTTTAACCAAAGTCAAATTTTGAGGAGTGACAAGAAATATAGGAAGCTGCCTTGGAGATGAATTCAAGCACTTCCCTCCTCATTTTTTGACTTAGGAAGTTGCCTTGGAGATGGTCTAACAAACATTTCTAATAATTTATTGAAAACAAATAAAATATATAAATACATAAAATAACATAAAAAAAAAAGAATCATAAAAAATATATGAACAACAAATAACATAATAAATATTTTTTTAATGAAATAACATAAACAAAAACATATAAAAGAAATAAAAAAACATTTCTTTCACTGAAAAAACATATAAAAGAAATAAATAATTTCTTTCTTTTTTTGCTTAGAAAGAAAGAAAAATAAAAAAAAAATTAAACAAAAAAAAAAAAAACTAATACTGAAAACACTTCAAATTTAATTAAATTTAACATGAGCTGCAAATAAATTTTAAAAATAAAAAGTAAAATAAATATCCAAAAAATAAAAAAAAATAATTTAACCTTGGCGAGGGCGAGGGCGAGGCCAAGTGGCTGCAAGCGATAGACGCGGGCTAGGGCGAGAGGCAGCGAGCGAAGGAGACAAAGCGAGCAAGCGAGAGACGAAAGCGAGCCGCGAGAGGCTAGGCTAAGCAGCGAAAGGCAAGGGCGATACAGTAACCGAGAGCGAGAGAGCGATGGCGAGACAACGAAGGTGAGGGCGAGGCAGCGAGCGAGGGCGAAGCAGCAAGCAAGAGCTGGGGAAGGGCGAGGTAGTGAGTGAAAGTAGGGGGAGGGCGAGGCAATGAGCGAAAGCGGGGGTGAGGGCGAGAGGTGAGGGCGAGAAGTGACTGCACTCTCATCCTGCAATTAAAACACAAAAAAAACACAATAAAAATTTTATATATATATATATATTTTATTTAGGTGAGAGGTTTATACTCGTCAGTGTACGAGTGCAGTTGTAGTCCAAATTTAAATTTATATTTTCTGGATGAGTCTAGGTCGTCCACTGAGAGATTTATTTTATGGCAAAAGCAAAAGAATGTCACACACACGCACACGCATTTAGATGGATTGGTAATAAGATTTTTTTTATGATTTTCTTTTTAGATAACAAATACTAGAAAATAAAGTAAGGTAGAAGTTGAAATAAATGCTTAATGTGAGGATTGGATAGCACTTGAGTTAAGACAATTTCAGCACCAACCCATTGATTCCCAAATTTTAGCAAACAAGGTTTAGTAACATTAATTTAATTTCAGATATGAGGGTTTGTTACTAAATGCAATTAAAGATGATGATAGTTCTAGTTTAAGCAATCCCCATACATGATATGCGGGATTCTAATTTAAGCAACTACCATAAATCCAATTACAATTAATATACAAAACAACTAAATTAATCATCCGGGTTTGGGTATGATAACATTTCCAGTTCTAGTAACTCTCATGCGTGACATGAAAGCTCTAAGTTAGGCTTATACTCCAATCCAAACCTAGTGATTTTTCAATAATTAAAACTCACTCATATTGAAATTTAAATTAATGTTACTCATTTAAAGCACAATTTTCTTTGGGAATCATTGGCGTTGGACACTGTCCTTGCCTTAACCCAAGATTAGGTTTAGCTACTCATTTCCATTTAAAAGTTAATTAACAAGAATTTAAATGGCGTAATTTAAATAAAAGAATTTAAATGACAAAAATTAAAGGCATAAACTAACCGGCCATTTAGGCGGTAGATAATTAAAAGACAAGAATTTAAATGACAAAAATTAAAGGCATAAACTAACCGGCCATTTAGGCGATGGATAATTAAAAGACAAGAATTAAAATTGCAAAAACTAAAGGCATAAACTAACCGACCATTTAGGCGGTGGATAATAAAGTAATAATAAATGATATAAGAATTTAAAAAAAGAAAGAAAGGAAGTAGGATTACAAGAGAAAACAAGAGAGAGATTAAGAGCAATTCTCTAAGAGAAACTTTAAGAACAAAACCAAACTTTGATTCAAGTAATAACCACCTCCTACAAATGCACCAAAGTGAACTATTTATAGCTCACAAGATGCAATACAAGCCACACAATTATTCAACAAAACATCCACCTAACTAATGGAAGAAAATTAGATAAAAGACAAAAAATACAAAAGACTTTAGGTGGTAGACTTCTCATAAGAATACCAAAGACTTTAGGTGATAAAACACTTATAAAAATTTAAAACAAAGAAAAGTCTTCTACAAATTGGGCTTTGTTGGGCTTTTGATTGGTCTTGGGCCTTTGATTGGTCTTGGGTCTTTGATTGGTCTTGGGCCTTTCTTATATTGGATTCTATTTGATAGTTGGGCCAAGTGCACTTGAAACATCCTCTAGACTCTATAGTTGGCCCATGATTTTGAATAACAATAATGGATAATCCAACGTCTTCGATTTATGCCCCTAATTAATTGTAGAAGACTGCTTCCTTGCTTCATCCTGTAATAATACGTAATGCAAATAATTATTTATTTTAAGTATAATTATAAAGTCAAAATGGGGATATAATTTATTAAGATTTAGGAAATATTAACCCCTCATCACACCCCCCAACTTGAATATTGCTAGTCCCTTAGCAATCGGATTATACACAAGCCATGATCTAATCGCAATACTTGCATGAATATAAAAATTTCAAATTCGAAACCAAAATGCGTAGAATAGAACTTTCAAAATAAGTCGAACATTCAAAATTAGATTTATGGTTAAAGGTCATACAATCTTAGGAATGGCAATCAGGATGATCAATACACAGATTTACTCCCTCGAAGTTTTGACTTAAAACCTTACCGTAGATTTTTCCTCCAATAAAAACGATTCCTTAGGTGTACACACAAGGGAGGTGCACCGTTATAAGAGTAAATGCAAAACAAGTTCAAACTCGGTGTCATCTCAAATACAAAGAACGTATTTTCATGAAAGAACTGGGAGATTAACATAGCTTCATGACTGGAATAATGCCTTAGATAAATAACTTCTGAATTTAAACATAATTTCCTACTCCGAACTCGAATTCTGAGATCACATGATTTATAGCATCGAGAAGGATCAGATCGGGTTGCAATGGGGCTATGAGGTTAATACTGGTTGTCAAATAAAAGGGTAAAGTGTGCAAATGGTGTGTTGGAATTTTTTTTTTTTTGAAACACTTATACTGAATAACTAAGAGAATTTTTTTTTTCACTTTTTTTTTCTCTCTCTTTTTTTTCCTTTTTTTTTTAAATATGAAAATAGCTAGACAGACTAATTCCCCAAAACACACCAAGTTGGACAAAATTGTTATAGGTTAAACGAGGGTAATGAAAGAAGTTGTACTATAATTGGCTCAATGGGCTAGCAAGGGAGGTTAATGTAAAGAAAGAAAAGGTTAATAGGCCCAAAATGAAAAAAAGTTGATCCCTCTATCATGCTTCTACAAACGATGTTACTCAGTCATCTAATTCGAAATTTGAAACCAGCTAAATTCATTCGCTATTATACTAGGCATTCAAAGCAAATTGATGTTTTGAAACTATTGAAAAGATGAAATAAGCAATAAAGCGCATTTAGAGTAAGTGTTATTTCACTCAGAATTAACGATTATTAGGCTCAAACACTCACTCGGGTACTAGTCTCTACTTCTTTTGAGGGATCATGCAGTGTGCTAATCAGCTAATTACCATTGCCTTTGATTTTATGACCGATAAACCAATTTCTAATTATTGAACACTCGATGCATGCAAATCATCTGTTCTAATTCCATACATATACGTTTTTAAATAAGAAATTAATGCATTCATGATTCATATTACAAATTCACTGGCTATCAGTGTAAAATTCCAAAGCTTTTAGGGATAGCGTTATTTAAAGTACACACATTTTTTTTTTAATTCACCCAAAACTACAAGCATGCAATTGCAAATTCACAGTTAAACATAGACCAGATAATTCATAAATATACCTTACTCCCCCCAACTTGAATTGTAGTAATAAAATAGGGTTGTTAGGCATACCTGTAACTTCATAAGTCCATAGATTTACTGTGAACTGCTAAAACTCAAACAAACAAATGAGCATACCATATATATATTTTTATATTTTCACATCAAAATAAAAATTTCATGCAAGTCATAAGATAAACAAAATGTGTCTCAAGAGTACAAAAAGTACTCCTTACTCAGCCATCTTATCATAGACTCGCCTAACAACATTCCATAGTTTTTTTTTTTTTTTTTGAACACAAGAAAAGAAATTTTGTACAAGTCATAGGAGATGCGTCTCAAGAGTACACAAAGTACTCCTTACTCAGCCATCATATCATAGACTTGCCTTATAGGGATAAATCTAAATTAATCGAACCTTTTTGTCGCTTGTTTCTGATTGCCTTAGACCAATCTATCTGAGGCTCATAAGGATTGTGCTGTGGAACATAAGCATGTAATTTCTCTAGCAGCTCCTCAATGGTAGATGCAGAAATGAGAATCTTTCTTGCTGAAAGAGAAATGAACTTTTGTTCCACAGCCTGATCAATAAAAGAGAGCAACCCATCGAAAAAATGGTTAACATTTAAAAGTCCAATGGGTTTGGTATGGAGATTACTCTTGGCCCAGGAGATTATACAAAAGATTTCTTCAAGTGTTCCAAAACCTCCTGGTAAATCAATGAAAGCGTCTGACTGATAAATCTTGCAAGCCATGTGCTCAGACATAGAAGTCGTTTCTATAAGTTGACCGCGTGTAATCCCAGAAATACGTAGTTCAGCAAAAGAGATTGGCATTACACCTACCACATATGATTTTCTAAGATGTGCAGCTTGTGAAACACAACCATTCAATCCACGACTTCCCCCTCCATATATCAAATTAATTTTTCTTTCTCCCAATTTTAGGCCTAGTTCTCCCAATTTTTATATTCATCTCATGTTTAAATGTATATTTAATTTTTTATAAAATTTAAATATTGATATATTTAAATATTCATCCCAAATTTAAATATTTATAAATTAATTGAATAAAAAATTAAAAATTAAAGCAGATTTGGATGATCCGTCGCTAACTTTAACTTTTTTATTTTTTTGTTATTTAAATTAATTTTAATTTTAAATTTTTTATTATAAAATTTAGCGACGAAAATCTATTTACGTAGCTAAATTTTAATAATAAAAAATTTAAAATTAAAATGTTATTTTAATTATTTAAATTAATATTAAAATTAATTTTTTATTTTTAAATTTTGTGATGGAATTTATTTTCCATCGCTAAAATTAGTGACAGAAATAAATTTCGTCCCTATATAATTTTTTTGTTTGTTTTTTTATTATTATTAAAATTTAGCGACGAAAAATTATTTCCATGGCTAAAATTCGCGACGGATTATTTTTCCTATCGCTAAAAAAATATATTTTTTATTTTTTTAGCGACGAAATTTTTTTCCATCACTAAAATCCGTTGCTAATTCTCTAAAAAAATTTTTTTTGTAATCTATCGCAATTCCATTGCTATTCCGTCGCTAAATCCCGTTTTTCTTGTAGTGAGATTTCATTAATTATCTCAAGCACAAACAAAAGAAGTTGTCTATGAAAGATCTAGCCCTTAGACTCTGTATTGAAGAGGACAATATAAAGAGAGATAAAATATCTCACAAGTTTGAAGTAAGGGCCAATATTCCTGAGGTTCCGGCTCTAAGGTCCCAACCCAAAAAGCAATAATTTAAGAAGAAGAGTGGGCACATGGGTCCTAAAAATAATGCTGCTAACAAACGCATCCAAGGCAGTTGTTAGGTGTGTGGCAAGACGGGTTATAAAGCTATTGACTGTCGTTATAAGAAGGGACAAAACTCTGGCAACAACCAGCGCAAAATCAAGCCTAGTCAGCCCAATATGATGGAAGATGACAATCTTGTTGCAGTCGCTTCTGATGTTTGCATGGTTACTGATAACAAGGGCTGGTGGATTGACACTGGGGCCACGGGACACATTTGTGGGGACAAGTCTCTGTTCACCACTTATGAAAAATTAGATTGCACCGAGAAGCTATATATAGGAAATGCTTCAGCTTCTACTGTGGAGGAAAAGGCAAGATCATGCTGAAATGGACCTCTGGCAAAATACTTACCCTCTCTAATGTCTAGTATGTGCCTAAAATTTGAAAGAATTTAGTTTCTGGAACTATGTTGAACAAATATGGGTTTAGGCTTGTATTTGAGTCAGAAAAATTTACTCTGATTAAGGGGGGTTTGTATGTGGGAAAGGGCTATCTGCATGATGGCATATTTAAACTCAATGATTTAGCTCAAGTTCTTAAGAATAAAAATAAGAATAACTCTTCTGTTTATATTGTTGAGTTGTGTCATGTTTGACATTCAAGGTTAAGGCATGTCAATTATCGTTCTCTACAAAGAATGATAACTTTAGAACTATTGCCTAACTTTAACATTGATAAAAGACATAAATGTAAAGTTTGTGTTGAATCAAAGTTTGCAAGAAAGTCATTTCTGTAATACCTCATGTGTAGAGAAGGTTGACACGTAATTTCAATGAGTTTAGAACACTGAAAAGTTGGTTTTATAGCAATTTCAAGTATCAAATCAACTGTAGGGAATGCCTCGGAGTGAAATTATCTAAAGAAAATTATATTGTCTCGATGAGCATATTGAAATAGGATTTATGGTATAGAAAGAAATTAAACCGGGAATGGTTTTCGGTACAATAAAAGTACAGCTACCATTTAGGCTGTAAAACCGAATCGTCGTAGAAAACTCCCGAAAAATTAACGGAACCCTAAGGGGGCTCCGGTTTTGCGTAATGAGCAACCCTTCAGTAGTTTTGGGATGAAACGACAGCCCGGTAAGGACACTGGGGCAAAATCGTCATTTTTAACTAAGAATTGGATAATTAATTTTACGTTTAGAGTATTGTAATGCAAATAAATTCGATATTTAAGGGCTTAGTTGCAATTAGATAATTATTTAAGTGAAATGAAAATGAATTTTTAGAATTTAAATATATAATTTTACAATATAATATAGAATTATATATATATAAACGTGCTGTGCGTGCTGTGAAATGTAATGGCTTTGCGAAGCTTCTGTGAAGCTTTAAATGGCCGAAATTTGGGCTGCAAAATGAAAGATTGTGGCAGCGTGAAGTGAGGAAAGAATTTGTCAGAGGTATGGAGTGAGTAATGAAGCAATTAATGTGGAGTAGCGGCCAAGGCAGAGTGTTATATAAATTGGGATACGTTGGCCGTGCGAGAAGCATTAAGGGAGAAAGAGATCAGATGGAAGAAAGTGAGAGGCAGCCGCGGCAACGAGCATTTGGCCGAGAGTTTGTGAGAGAGAAAGAGAGAGCCCGAAAGAGAGAGATCGCGAGAGGGAGAGAGACTGGTCGGAAAGCAGCAGGCGGCTGCCATAGCCGCATCCAAGCTTTCAGCAAGCTCGGCCATGGCAGCCGAGCGAAGGAGCACCCGCAAGCTGGAGAAGCAACAGCGCGCGGGCTGCTCAAGGGAGTTGCAGGCTGTGGCACAATGGTGTTTGGAGGCGACGTGGGTGGCTGAAGACCTTGGCAACAGTTGGTTCAGTCGGCCATGACAGCCATGGCCGACGCGCAGCAAGTAGCAGCAGCGATGGAGGGCGGCGAGGCGTGGTGCAGCAGCTAGGGGAGGCGGTCGGAGGCAGCTGGTGCGGCGATGGCCGCGACCAACTGCAACGAGCTGCAACCCACAGCAGCTCGTGGTGGCTGCGGGCAGCGGCTCACGGTGTTTCGTGCGCTGCGCCGGGGTCTGGCGAGGCTGAGGCAGCCGATGGTGGGCAGCGACAGCGGTGGGAGGTGCGGCTGGTGCGCGGGCGGCGACGACAGAGGCTGGTTCGTGAGCGGGAATGAGGAAGAAGAAGAAGAAGAAGGAGAAGAAGAGGAGGAGGAGGAGGAGGAAAAGAAAAAGAAGAAAGAAAAAGAAAAGAAGGAAAAAATAGGAAAATAATGGAAAAAATCCCAAAAAAATAGGAAATTATGTTTCGGTGATATCCTAGAGATTTTGGTGAGAAAAACGACCCGGGCATGCGTTTCGGGAATATGGCACGCAAATTGAGGAAATCGGAGATGCTAAGTCAAGGTGAGTAAAATTCTCTAGAAAATTTCAGAAATTCTAAAATATTATTTTATGAATTTTTGTAGTGAAATATTTGAGAAAATATTTCTAAAAATATTTAATTTGGAATTATTGAGGAAAAATAGGAAGAAATAGAGAGAAATTAAAGAAAATGCCAAAAATTATAGAAAAAATAGGATTTAATATTTATTTAAATACCTATGGTGATTAGGATGCTTTGAGGTCAAAGTTGAGGTGTCTGGTGTGAATTTTGAGGTTGGCACGCAAATCGAGGCAAGACACGAATTTTGAGGTAGCCCGATAAGATTGAGAAGGTAAGTGGTACTCCTCAATTAAAGTTAGTTTTATGAAAAATGCATGGTTTACAAGTGGTTTATGTTTTTGAAAAATATTTCATTATATTGACATGTCTTGATATGTATCTATCACGTAGATTGCATACATGATTATGAAATGCATAAATACACGATGATATTGTTGATCACACGCATATGAGGCCGTAGGGAGTACGAATTGGCACCGCTACCAAGGGTTCCCCCAGATACCCTGGCTCCAAAAGAGGGGCCGTAAGAATGGTAGATAGTTTAAGGAGTGCAGTTGACACCTACGATGAAAGACATTGCATACACTCATGTCATAGTATTATGTACCCTTACTTAGATGGTTCATCGTCTAACTTGGGTTTGCCTCTAGAACATTCAACGTTCCAGTCGGGCCTTGTAGCGATGATACCGAGATTGGAGATGTATAGTGACGCAAGACGTCAGGAAACGAGGAAATGTGCCAGACTATGTTGTAATATGAATAGTTTAAGAATTATGTACATGCATTTATTTTCAAAAGCTTATGTAATAACTTTGTAATAAACACTATGTTCGGTTATTTATGTAATGCCATGAGTAGGTTCGGTTCAGCTTCCGCTTTGTATTTATTTTCTAGTGTAGATATCTCGTACTAGATAAGGTCTTAGGGAATTTTGGGATAATGTAATGATAAAAAAAAAAAAACAGACCAAATTTCCTAAGGCATAACACGCCCTGAAGAAGTGGGCTGTTACAATTTCCATTAGTGGAAAGAAATAGTAAATTACTTGATTTAATTCACAGTGATGTTTGTTACATGAAAAGAACTCTTACAAGAGGTGGTCAAAAATTTTTTTCACATTTATTGATGACTGTAGTAAATATTGCTATGTTTATTTACTGCATAGTAAGGATGAGACTTTAGATGTTTTTATAACATATAAGGTAAAAGTGGAAAGTCAACTTGGAAAGAAATTAAAGGTGCTAAGATTAGATAGAGGTGATAAGTATAAATCATCGTCTCTTTTTGAGTTCTGTGAAGTTCATAATATAATCCATCAAACCACAAGACCTTATACATCAAAACAAAATGGTGTAGCTAAAAGGAAAAATCAAATATTAAAAGACATGGTTAATTGCATGTTAAATAGTTCGGGATTACCCCATAAGTTGTGGGGAGAAGTTTTGCTTACTGCAAATTTAATATTGAATAGAATCCCACATAAGAAAATTGATAAGTCTCCTTATGAAGTGTGGAATGAGAAGCAATCCTCCTACAAAATCCTGAAAGTGTGAGGGTATTTAACAATGTACAAGTGTCTTTACTGAAAAGGACTAGACTTGGACCTAAAACTATTGATTAATTGTGTTTTTATAGGTTATGCTTTGCATTGTGTAGCCTATAGATTCCTAGTTATAAAATCAGAAATTCTTGATATTAATAACAATACAATTATGAAATCTATTAAAGTTGAATTATTTGAGAATATATTTCCTTTTAAGAAAGAAATACACAATGATAGTGGTACCAAAAGGTATTATGAGGCAAGTTCTTCGAAAGGTCAAGATGATCAGGAAACTAAATTTGAACCTAGAAGAAGTAAAAAAGTCAAGAAAACTAGCTCTTTTGGACCATATTTTGTAACTTATATGTTGAAAAATGAGTCTCAAACCTTTGATGAAGCTATGTCTTCATTTGACGCTCCATATTGGAAAGAAGCTATCAATAGTGAAATAGAATTCATTATGCAAAATAACACGTGTATTGGTGAACTTACCTATTGGAAGTAAACCAATTGGATGCAAATGAATCTTCAAAAAAAAAAATTGAAAGTTGATGGCACTATTGATAAATATAAGGCTCGCTTAGTAGTCAAAGGATATCGTCAAAAAGAGGGGCTAAATTTCTTTGATACCTATATTCCCCAGTGACGAGAATCACGTCTATAAGGAAGTTGATTGCTGTTGTAGTTTTACATAATTTAGAAATTCACCAAATGGATGTAAAGACTGCATTCTTAAATGGAGACTTAGAAGAATAAGTCTATCTAGAATAACCTTAAGGGTTTGTTGTAAAGGGATATAAAAAAGAAAGTTTGTAAACTACTAAAGTCTCTTTATGGGTTGAAACAAGCACCCAAACAATGACATAAGAAATTTGATCACATTATGTTATCAAATGGGTTTAAGATAAATGAGTGTGATAAATGTGTTTATGTTAAAAACATAAATCACGAATGTGTCATTGTGTGTTTGTATGTAGATGATATCTTGATAGTGGGTACTAATGGAAATATCATAGAATCTACAAAAAAAGATGCTAAATTCTAATTTTGACATGAAAGACCTTAGTTTTGCCGATGTCATTCTTGGAATTTGAATAATCAGAAATTCTAAAGGATATGTGCTTTCTCAATCACACTATATAGAAAAAGTATTAAGAAAATATGGTCATTATGAAAGTAAGCCAGCAGTTACTCCATTTGATCCAAATTCTAAGTTGAAACAAAATAATGATGAAGGTATATCTCCTCTAGAATACTCAAAGGTCATTGGAAGTTTGATGTACATAATGAATTGTACAAGACCTAATATTGCCCACTCAGTAGGTAGATTGACAAGATACTCGAGCAATCCTAGACATGATCATTGGGTTTCATTAGTCAGGGTACTCAGATATTTAAAGTACACACTTGACTATGGATTATTCTATATAAGGTACCCACCTATACTAGAAGGATTAAGTGATGCTAATTAGATATCTGATAGCTCAGAGACTAAATCAACCAGTGGGTATGTCTTTACCTTAGGTGGTGCTGCTATGTCATGGAAGTCTTCAAAACAGACGTGTATAGCACAATCTACAATGGAATCAGAGTTTATAGCTCTAGATAAAGCAGGTGAAGAAGCAGAATCGTTTCGATATTTCCTTAAAGACATTCCATTGTGACCAAAGCCTGTAAATGTTATATGTATATATTGTGACAACTTAGCTGCTTTGATGAGAGTTAAAAATAGTGTCTACAATGGAAAGTCAAGGCATATAAAGCGAAGGCATAATACAATAAGACAACTGCTCACCAATGAAATAATTTCCATTGATCATGTGAAATCGAAAGAAAATATAGCAGATCCTTTGACAAAAGGAGTGATTAGAGAGAAGGTCACATATACAACCAAGGAATGGGGCTAAAGCCTATGAAATGAATTATTCAGTGGTAACCTAATCTAGTTGACTGGAGATCCTAAGATCTAGGTTAAATAGGCAAACTGGCTAAAATAATTCATAGTTAACATACTGAGAAACTTATAGTTTCTTCCTATTTCTGAGGTATAATTAGAGTGTGTGTTCTGTCGGTGTTTAAGGTAATATTGATATCTTGCTTAAGAGGAGTAGTGATAGAGTACTCTTAATCAATATTTACCTATATGAGAGTAGAAGTGGGTCATTTCTATGAGAACTATTCAAATTGCTTGAATTCTCTAGAGCTCTCATGAATTCAGGATGTTGTCCATGACTAAAATGGACACAATTGTATAGAACTCAATGGTATAAGATGAGTTGTGTGTGATATCTCTTATCTCGATTTACCACGAGAAGGATAGTTCAAGAGCTAGTCTCATTATTTCTTCGGTAAGTTCGATAGATACTCACTAAGGAAGGTTCAAATCCAAAGACACCTTACCTAATGCATAATTTATTTGTTTGTTCTTTGTGGTTTCATGTCGATCTGTCGTTTTGTTTTGTCTCAGTACACTTACACTCATGTGGGGGATTGTTGTGTGTGAGTATGTGTGCTAAGTGTGTGAGAATATTTATTGTCTCATATTGCTTGGTAAAGAGAGAATATGTGTACGTGCATATATAGCCCAAATCATGATACTGGGTTTGGGCCCTAAGAGATATCCAAATTTTGTGAGAGGGTGAACCCATACACGTGCGTGCCGCCGCCGTTCATCTGTCCGGTCGGTCAAATTGGATCAATATGAATAAAATAATATATTTTTAGTAAAAACTTATTTAATATATATTAATATTATTTTTTCTTTTATCCAAACAAGTCTCCAGATTTCCCGCGCGCGCGTTCCAAGCAGTGCTGTCGCCAGCAGCTTTCCGGATTCTCTGGCTCCGATTTTCCTGCTCCAGCTATCGCGGATTTTGTAGGTCCTTTGCTCCTTTGTCGGGCTCGGATGTGTATAAATCCGAGCCTCCAAGTCCAGTTCGTGGGTTACACAATCAGAGAACCCATTCCTTTCTCTCTGTCCTTGATGGAGTGACCAACAAAAGATTGGTTAACGAGTGGGCTTGGAAGAAAAGCTAGCCATATAAGCATGCGGTCTCTGGCTCCGACCACGTTTGCCAGAACTTGGCTATTTTAGCCGAGGTTATGGTTACTTGGGAGTTCAAGGTAGAGGAAGTTAGGAAGAGTTGATTCAAATATTAGTCGATCAAGACACTGCTAATGTAAAAGGCATATGGGATGAGGAGAAAAGGGCTGATGCCAGCGGTAGTAAGGTGATCCAATGAAGATCCTCTCGTGGAATATATGGGGGGCTTGCACTTGAGGTTAAAGATGTAGCTGGGCAATCCAAAGATGGGTAAAGAAGAAGGGTGAAGATTTTATTGCGATCCAAGAATGTGAGCTTGATTTAGTTGACGAGGGGAGGGTTCGAAAAAAGGATTTGCATGCAGCTTTTGATAAATTTTTATAATTGGATCTTAGATTGAAGTATTAAATTCTACATGCCGTATTCTTGTAATTTGGAACCCCAAGGCATTCGAGACCACTAAACTGGTAAAATTAATCACACACTTTTGGATGGATCTAGGCGGAGGGCACTTGGAAGGAAGTCAGATTCTGTTGTATAATGGTAGTCATCCATATATGCTCCATCAGTGGAGGTGAACAGAACTGAAGTCTGGTAGTCAGGGGCGGATGTAGAGGGACGACTCAGGCTGGGCTATATTAATATTTAATTGGGACTATAGGCTTTTACATATATACATATATCTATATATAATAAATATATATACTGTTTACCTAAGGCTGGCACGAGCTGAAACCCGTGCCAGGCCCCCCTACATCCGCCCCTGCTGGTAGTAGATTTTGGAATTCAAATTGACTCCTTTATATAGCCTTGGTGCTTGTTACTTGGAGACTCAAATTGAAAACCAAAAACAAAATGAAAAGAAGATAGAATTCTTTTTTTTCTTTTTTGGGTACAATATATAAATTTATTTTTCAGTTTCTTTTTAATACATATATATATATATATAATTGGCACACATTTTGAATAATTTGTACTTATGTCTAATACACATTAATTTAACCTCACGCTTACTTCAACTATCTTATGTACATTAATTATGGAATGTAACGTTGAAAAAACTCACAGATTCTTCACCGACAGATGGACAATTACCCATTTGATAGCCATCAGATCCTAAAGGGCGTTCATATTCACTATCTTTAGATGCAGATGGATAATTGCCCATTTGAGAGCCACCAAATCCCAAATGGCGTTCATGTTCTGTTTTTTTCTTTTGTTTTTTGTTTGCCCTCTAAGTAATTAAAAGCATAGCGTTCATATTTACCATTAGCTAGGCTCTCCGTTCTTGGATTAGCACCGGAAGGCCGCCGCTTATGGTGGCGGTCAGGCCGGGCATGAATCGTGGTCGATGTGTTGGTATCACTGCCCGAAAATCAAACTGCCGGATCAGCGAAATGGCGACGCTTTTCATCAGCTCTAGCACCAATTCCTTGCCCAGACAAACCCTAATCCTGGCTTGAAAGACTGAGTACTTGAAAGGACTGACCGGCCGAAAAACTCCGTCTTGCAACCACCTCTGTGGCTTGAAATCCAGACTGCCCTCGCCCCAAACCCGCTCCATCCGACCCATTGCATAGGGATGGTACGTAACCCTAGTCCCTTTCGCGACAAAAGTACCATCCGGAAGAGTATCATCTGCTTGACAGAATTTGGAATCAAATTGGACTGGTGGGTAGAGTCGCAGACTCTCGTAGATTGTAGCTTTTAAGTAGTTCATGTCCTTCATTTGCTCAAAGTTCGCTAGTTTTCGAGTTGATCCCATGATTCGATCAGATTCGTCACGAATGGCTTGCACAACCTTTGGATGATGAGCCAATAACCAGAAGAGGCCGGTCAGAGATGAAGCCACAGTGTCATGGCCGGCCAAGAGGAAGCTAATGACAATGTCTCTAAGGTACCCATCATCATTCGTGGTCGCCATGAATCTAGAAAGAAGGTCTTTCCGTGTGAAAAACCCTAATTTTCTCCTCTGCTTGATCACCTCATCAACCAGGACCTTTACCATTTTAATGGCTTCCTTGAGTTTCTTCTCGGAACCCAGGTTTAGTAGCCTCTTGACCTTCCAAATTGCCGGCGAGGCAACCATGGCTCTGTGAGCAGATAATTTTGAAGCAAGATCAAAGGCCACAGAAAAATCTGAGATCGGTAGGGATAATTGGAGGCAACCGGGGTCTAACCCAAACGAGAATCGACAAAAGTTATCCAATGAGAATCGTCAAAAAACGTCTTGTAAATCCAAAACATAGTTTTCTTTGGACGACAAGAGGGGAATCAGCCTCGACTGGATCTCGGAGCTGACGACCTCAAAAGCAGACGACTTTATTGAGACACTGCTTAGCTCAAGGCTCGCCATCTTCCTCTGAAACTTCCATAATTCGCCGTCGACGTTGAAGATTCCCCGGCTGAGAAAATCGCCTAAGATTTCAGAGAAGGGCTTTCCTTTTGGGTAATTGTCGAACCTTGTTTGGAGTATATGCTCGACATTTTTTGGGTTCTCGGTGATGATATTGTTGAGTGCATGAACGTGAACTGTGCCCGTCGACGAGTTACGGAGAAGATGAGTGTACCAATCGCATAGATTATCGAAATCCGATGTCCAGCTCTTCGTGATATAACTCTGGCAGATTTCACAGTTACAGCTGGGATTGATCAGCCAGCTCAGTGTGACGATCAAGAGAGTTCTGACTACGAGAGAGATCGGTGCATAAAAGAACGAGGAACAAAAAGTTGCATAGAAAGATTCCATACTCAAACTTAGAAACACTAAATCAAGGAGAGAGAGAGAGAGAGAGAGAGAGAGAGAGAGAGAGAGAGATTGGGCAGACAATGGGAAGCTAATCATTTTATAACGGCGCTTCATCAGTTTGGTATATATCGCTCTTTCACGATTTAATTGATTCATAACAACGATGTTATAAAATATAAGAATTGATGAATTAGTCCAATTTATTCCTTGTGCAATTGTGATCTGAGTCAAATTTATTTTTTTTTATCGAAATCGTGGGACCGAACGACAGGACCCACAAAGAAGAGTATCGCAAGAATTGAAAAATTAATTAATTGTATGTAATTTTTTGTAATAATAAAATAACCAAAGAAATTAATTTTAAATTTCAGAATCAGAGAGTCTATGACTTAGATTAAGTGCTCATATGGAGGAGACATCTTAATTAGAAGTAAATTAAGAAGTTTAATTACTTTTACAAGTATAGTTTGGAAAAAATGTTACCTAAAAAGACTATTAAATTAATTAGTTGATAAGATTGAGAAAAATAGGCTGCGTTCACTTTACTTTTCAATTTTTTATTTTGAGTTTTGAATTCATTTTCAGTTTTCTATTTTGATAGTCTATTTTTAGAAAATTAAAAATGCGTTCTCTTTGTTATTTTAAAAAATTATTTCTCAAAATAGAAAATTAGAAAACATGTTCTCTTTGAAATTTTAAAAATAATTTTTTAATGATATTTTATTCAATAAATTAGAAATATTTAATGTTAATATATTATTAAAAAATATATACATTTTAAAGTTAATGAATTTTGTAATATTTTTTCTCATTATAATAATAAAATATGAATAAATAAATAAATAAATAAATATATTTTGAGTTTTGAATTTATTTTGGGTGAAAACATTCAAAACAACTTTTTATTGTTTTGAGTTTTCTTTATATTTTTTTTTATTTTCAAAAATATATTTTCAAAAACAACAAAGAGAACGCGTTTTCATTATTTTAGAAAATCGAAAACTAAAAATGACTTAAAAACCGTAAAGAGAACGCAGCCGTAGATTTTTATTTTTCACTATTTTTTATAATGAATTATTTGAGTTTATAAGGGAATAATTTAAAAAAGGACCCTTAAGATAGAAAGCTAAAAAATATCCTTAAATACAACAACTACGTACAGTTCCCTTTGCCAGCCACAGACTTCCAACAAATAAAAAACTACAATAAATGATAATAATAATAATAATAGGAAACAACCCCATTGTTAATCTTCGAAACTTATGGTATTCTATATATATATTTTTTATTTTTATGTATTTTAGAAAAGAGTAGAGAAAGGGAACATTATTTTGGAGATTTTTACAAAATTAACTATTGTTAATTAACAATAAAAGAGTATGGGGTTTGTGCTATAATTCACCTCCGAGATTTGGTTAAATTGCACTGATTATTTTTATGTTTTTAAAAATAACACTACCAAAATCTAATTACCGACTGTCTCATTAACAATTCTTTATCATATATTAATTAAACAAACAATAGTAATTAGTTGTTTACTTTTGTTGTCACTTGGATAATTAACAGGCTGTAGGAATGGGCTCCATGGCTTATATATACTGGAACCCCTTAATGTTGGCATGCAAATTAAACATATGAAGTGAGGAGTTCAAATCCTGATCCCTAAATGTGTAGACATGCATGCTAGTAGTCCCACATGTACGCATATTCAACTTAGTGTTAAATTTAGATTCATCTAATATAAAAGAAAAAAATTTGATATAATTTTGATATCGTGCTAATTACTGTCTTTTTCTAGGCTTTGCGTCCAGATTCTCTGTAATGAATTATGTTAAACAAAATAAAAAAAAAGAAGAAAAGGAACAGGGATAGTGAACCGCAAGCAATAATTGAATTATGATAAAGGCTTCAACAAGGAATCAGAATAAATAACAAGATATATATGGATTGCATGGGGACAACCTTCTCCAATATTTTAGGCCTGCCATCACATGCAAGACAACAAATTGAACAAATACTCTCTATCTCTCTATACACATATATATATTTTTATAGTCCCACAAACAATAATTGACTTAGCGATATATGCAGCGCCAATGAAGAACCCACAATAATGTTGTGCAGAAAGTTGGGTTTAGTATTGTATATATGTACAACGTTTTAAATTAGCTAAAGTTGGGATTAATTAACCCAAAATGTCAATGTTTCTGTGCATTTCCTATAACAGTTTAACGAAGAAAATAGAATAAATCAATTATGAATATTAAAGTTTACATTAATTATAAAAATGATATTATTTATAATTAAAAAAAACTTACAGCGACACTCGAAGAATGTCTATCGACATACACCATCTGTCCTTCCTTAGTTTTTTTAGAATGAGTTCGTTCAAATAGTTCAATCAGTGTAGGCTCTCTCCTAAACTCACGTGTCTAAAAAAAATGATATAAAATTAGTCATTTTAATAATAAAAAATTTTAAATATTAACAAATTAAATAAATTAAATTTCTCACCATTCGTCTTTTATGCTCCGCTGAAGATATAGAACCCTTAGTATGGCGGGAAGGATCAGCCCCAAGGCCACTTGTCTCACTCAAACGGTTCAGCGATGCTTGTGCAAACTGTTTCTTGAAAGCTTCATCTTGTTTCCATTTCTGCATCTAACTATCTCAAACATCATCTGGCACAAAGATCGATTTTCCATTGGCATGCCACTTACAAATGTTGTCGATATATCGCTTAGTTGCTTTTTGTGCCCATTTTCTTCTCACTAATACATCAATTGCAGGATCCCACTGAAAAATTTTCTGTAAAAAAAAAAAGATTAAATAATTTAAACATTTCTACATTAATAGTTAAAAAATATATATATTATTAATTTAAATTTAATACCACAAATTCATCCCAATACAAGCCCTTTGTCTCCGAAGGCACTTCTTTCCAAACATGATATTCCTTATGAAGACGTTTCTTGAAGATCGTCGATATAATATGGGAGATATTCATTGTACGACAAAAGATGCTCCTGTATACAAATAATAATAATTAGTATAAAAACTAACACATGTCATAATGTAAAAAAAAAAAATAAAAAAAATTAAAGTTACCCATCGCCATCTTGCTTTATAACATGCAGTGATTCGGATGTAAAATGACTGGCAATTGAGTGAGATGATGGATGTACTAGTAACTCTGCAGGAAGGGTCGGTGTAGAAGCAATTGCAGGGGCAGCAACAAGAGATGCTGATGGGAGGGAGGCCGGTGAAATATCCCCCGAAATATGCAGTGTTGTAGTAGATGAGGTGAAAGCAGTAGTAGACTCAAAATAGTTAGGTATAGAACCATTGCATCTTACACTATATCGTCCTCTAACACTTGTCATACCTATAATGAAATAAATCAATTAATAAAATCAATATCATTAATAGTTAAACATAAGTATTTAAATCATAAAATTCACCTCTAATCACTATCATATAAGTCTACATCTGTGTCATTAGATTCTACGTCGTCATCAGAATCTAATTGAAGAACTTGTTCATCCTTTGATTCAGAGTCATATTCAGAGTCTGATAGTAAGACTTGCTCATCATACGATTCATACTTATCTTCAGAATCAGATCTCAAAACTTGCTCATCATTCAACTCTGGGGCTTCATCAAATTCTGATTCCATAACTGGCTTATCATTTAAATCAGCATAGTCACCATCATTCACTGTCTCAGGGATTTGGGCTTCATCAACTGCGATATCGTGTAGTTCCACGTCATCATCTTGGTAAGGTAGTGCTTCATGTGGAAGGGTCGCTTCTTGATTATTAAAAGATTGTGGAACCTCTACTATAAACCTTGGTTTGACTTTTGTTACAACCAACCAATCGCTTTTGTTACGCCTCAAGCTTGGATATTCGCAAAAATATACTTGAATCGCTTGAGAAGCTAATACAAATTGCTCATTAGTATTCCATTTCTTCTTTTCATTAACCTCGACAATCTTGTATGGATGATGAATCTTCATCCATCGTTCAAAGTTGGAATAAACCAATCATCCTTGAACAATACAACTTTCTTGAATGACGATATTGAAGGATACTCGAGCTCGACAATCTTTGTTATCTGACCATAATAGTCATTCTCGGGATCATCGTATTGGATCCTTTAACGCACATGCCATTATTCATAGTGCCTTTATTTGAACCATCATTAATCGTGTGAAATTTAAATCCATTAAGAAAGCAGCCAGGGTACGTTGTAACAGTGTTAAAAGGTCCTTTTGCGAGATCCCTTATGTATGAATTGGTCATATTGTTTGCAGGATCGTGAGCCTATTAAATAAGACAGATATATAAGAAATAATTATATAAGAAATTAAGTGGAATTAATATTTTAATTAATCAACTCACATAGCTATTGAACCAGGAAGGGAATTCCTTATTTGTTAATTATTCAATGATATGGTTGTCAATGCCGGGATTACGTTGCCTTAGCTCAACATCGTAAATTCTTGAAAAATTAATAAGAAAAATGAAAATAACTACATTAGACTATTCAATTTAAAGATAATTCAGAAATTAAATATAATTAATTAGAAAAATCTTACTGCAGATACAGTTCGACTTCTGGACAATTCATCAAAATATATCTGTGTGCAACATCATATTCTTCACCGAACAACATTCGTGACTTTCTACATCCAAATGGTCGACAAGGATGCTTGAAAATTGATAACTTCCCCTCCTGATCATCCCTTTCATTTACAACACCATCATCGTTGCGTGGCACTTGTGTATGCCTTGTAACAACATGGTCCTTAAAGTAATGAGAACACAACAATGACGCTTCTTCCACAACGTATGAGTTAGAAATAGAGCATTTCACTCGAGCTTTATTTTTAACTGTTTTCTTCAACTTTCCAAGGTATCTATATAAAATGTGCATAATAATTAGATAAGTGAACTACAAAATGAATATGTTTCTTATAAAATAGAACAAAAAAATTATCAATCAATAAATAGTACCTTTCAAATGGATACATCCATCGATATTGAACTAGACCTTCTATCCTTACTTCATAAGCCAAATGGAGTAGAAGATGCTCCATAGAGTCAAAGAAGCTTGGAGGGAATATGAGCTCCAACTTACATAAACTAATGGGGATGTCGTTATCTGATTTCATCATATGCTCACTTTTAATAGCGATCGATGTCAAATCTTTGAAGAAAAGACTCAACTCAGTCAGTGCCTCCCATACTTTTTGTGGTAGTAATTCTCGAAATGCAACGAGCACCAACCTTTGTATGAACACATGACAGTCGTGGCTTTTCATCCCAAACAACTTAAGTTTCTTTGTGTCAAGACATCTAGCCATGTTCGACACATACCCATAAGAAAATTTCAAATTTTTTACCCACACACACAAGACGACATTTTCTTTCTTATTCAGAGTAAAAGTTGGTTGAGTAATGCGACGACAATATTGATTCAACTCTTCTCTCGACTTCATCGTGTCCTTAGTTTTGCCCAGTACATTCATCACTGTATTGAACACATTTTCGAACACGTTTTTCTTTATATGCATAACATCCAAGTTGTGTCGAATGAGTTGAGTTTTCCAATAAGGCAAATCTTAAAAATGCTCTTACTCTTCCAACCACTACCATGACTGTTATTCGCATTAGTCTGTGCAGCATTGGGTTCTGTCAACTTTAGTAAACCTAACTCGTCCAAGGAAACAAGTATCTTAGGTCCAGACAGTACAGGAGGTGCTGTTTTTTTTACCAAAGTATTCTTGCGGAATCCATATCTATTCCATCGATACTGATGATCTCGACGCAAGAATTTTCGATGGTTATTAAACCATGAAATCTTTCGACTCTTTGACAGGTAAAATGTGTAATACCCGAAAATTTGGGTTAATTAAAAATAAGTAATTTATTAGAGAAATGGGGTTTCAGAGAAAATTGGTATCTGAATAGTCCGAAAAATTGACTAAATGGACTGTCGGGAGTACCCTGGAGTCGAAATGACAAAGGAAAATGATGTAGCATTAACGAGCACCCCAAGATATGATTTATAGCATCGAAATAAATTGGATCGGGAACAGTTTTCGGTACAGCTAAAATACAGCTACTAATTAGGCTGCAATACCGAATCGTCATAGATGACTTCCGAGAAATCAACAGAAACTTGAGGGGGCTTTAATTTTTCATAAGGAACAACCCTTCAGTGGTTTCAGGAAGAAACGAAGAGGTTTAGGGCCAAAACGGAGATTCGGGCCTAAATGCAGTTTTTTGAAAATACTCAAGAGAGGCCGAAACGATATTTTTTCAGAATCCTCAGGGGTCAAATTGATGTTTTAGGACTTTAGGGTCTTGAAAGAAATTATCAAAAGTCAAGGAGCTTGGTGAAATGGGCCAAAGTGAGAAAACCAAAGTTTGAGGGGCTAAAGTGTAATTTTAAGAAAATCTCCAAGCAACCATGGCCGACCAACCCATCAAATCACCAAAATTGGCCACAGGGATGGCACGAGGGTTGCTCAAGGAGCATCTTTTGTAAAGGGCTTGACCGACAACAAGCAATGGAATGGCCGGAAATTGAAGAAAAAGTGGCCGAAAGTTGTTAAACTTAGATCACGAAAATGGAGCTCTTTTGGTGGATTTTAGACTTGTTAAGGGCAATAGGGGACATCAGAGGCCTTGATTGAAGCAAGATCCGTCATTTATGGGGTCGAAATCGCCTATAAATAGAGGATATGGTGGCTTAGAGTTTTGCAAGATTTGAGCTTCAAATCGACCTCACTTTTGAATAAATTGAGGCACCAAACCATAGGGCTTTTGTTGCCCATGAGCTGAGGATCATTTCTGGAAAGTTTGAGGAATTTTGGAGTTCATTTGAGGGGTGATCGGAGCTTCGTCGGAAAAATCGGATCTCGTCGGAACCGAACTGAATTTTGCTCGGAGGGAGGTCTTCCAAGTGTTCTTTCAAGCTCAAATTTAGACAGAATGATCAACTCAAGGTAAGCTATCTTTTGGTATAGTCAGTTTAATTTTCCGGTGTGCCGGCGCCGGAGAAGATGACCGGAGATAATTTTTAATATTATTTAAATGCTGAAATAAAGAAAAATAGAGTAAAAATAGAAATAAAAGAGATAAAATTATGAAAAAATATCCAGAAATACAAGAAAAAGGAATGGTTCAGTTTTATAAAATTTTATTTGAGAAATTTTATGATGAAATAATTATTTTGAATTTTCGAAAGGAAACTTAATTAGAGAAAAATAGGAAGAGATTTTGGAAAATTCTCAGAAAATTCATAGAGATTAGAAATGTTATTTTAGGAATTTTTATGAATAAAAATTAAATAAATTACCTGATTAGGTATTTATTTTGAATTTTGGAAGAAATTATGACTATGAAAAATAGAGAAAAAAATAGAGAAAATAAGGAAAAAGTATGAAAAAATTAGATTATTGATTTTACTTGGAAATGATTGGCCAGGAAGTGATTTTTCCATCGATCTTGATGATTTATGTTATTTTCAAGGTTGGCACGCAAAACGAGGTTATACGCGTTTTTCGAGAAAATTTGAGTTTACGTCTAAAGGTAAGTGGTTTTATCCCGAGAACCTATATATGAAACGTTTGCTTCATTATGCATGATATTTATTGAAGTTATGATTATTTCATATTGCATGGAAAGACGTTATTCTTGCATAGCACGATATTATTGGCATATTGATACTCATGCATGGGATGGGGATGTTGCCCTAATAGTGTAGTCGTAATTCCCAAGGGCAATGATGGAACAACGTTAGGATTATCCTGCAGAGGTTCGGGATTTTGCCTAGGGTTCCGTGCTTATGCCAGGGAAGTTACACTAGGGCACATGATTGTTTATGTTATTGCATCATGTATTCATGTATCATGTTTTTAAACCCTTACTAGAAGATTCATCTTCTAATGGGTTATGCCCCTGGAACATTCAACGTTCCAGTTTAGACTTGCAGCTTAGGCAAGGATCAGGTTGAGATGAGACGGCACGTGATGGCGTAGCTGATGGATTCAGTAAGCTGACTCGGATATGTTTTGACTGATGCTTTATTGATGATTAGTCTTGTTAGAACATTATGGAATCTCCATGTATTTATGTATTTCAATATTGAGGATATGATGTTAATGTATGGTACGAATTCTTATACGGTTATAAAGTGAAATTGATTATGTACCATATCAGGTTTCGATTTTAAGCTTCCGCATTTATGATGATTACCTGTCTTAGCTTATTGATTCTTATTTAGTGAGTTGAGAAGGTAAAACGGGATTGTCGGGAGATGGTTTATAAAAAAAAAAAAATATTCCCGAAATTCCTAAGTTATTTAACGCTCAGAAAAGCGGGGTGTTACAGTTGGTATCAGAGCATAATTGCTAAAGACATAGGAAATGTCTGAGCCTTGAGTGACTCTAGTATGAGCGAATATAAGAAAAAGGTCGCATGTGGCTAGATAAGCAAAGCCACCGTAGGATTTGGGTGTTGACGGTTACTGGATAAGTGTGTTGCAGTGGAAGTACATGTCTAGGCAAGTTCTGGCTAAGGAAAGATTTGGTACTTAAGTGTGTCCATTGTGACCCACCTCTCTTTCCTGGGAACTTACCTGGTGTACTCTCCACGACAGACACTATTTCAGTAGACGACTACTATTCCCGGTGAATAGTAGAATGCCTAATAAAAGCTAGTATTGGAAAAATGATCTAGTTATTGGAATAAGGATTCGATGAAATGATTCGAGTGTAAGGTTGACTCAATAATCGTGATTATGGATCTGAGAGATTTAGGGACTGATGATTTGAGGTCAATTGTCGAAATCCTTACAATGAAAGATAGGATAACTACGGTTATTGAAGGATGATCGGATTAGTGATGATTAGTTCAATGTGTCATGGCTTAGCTGTCGAGTTAAGGATCAAAGGATAAGGATTTTCGAGGGTCATTTAGTATCTCGAAAATAAGATAATGGGATCCAACGGATTGGATCAAACAAGAGGCTGAAGATGGCCAAGTAATGGCGTGAGAGTTGCGTCCATTGATGAGGAGACAGTGGTGCAACCGATGAGACTTGGAGAGACGAGGTAAAGAAACCCTAACAGCGTAACGACACTACTGGTTCGGTGTTCGCAGTGACAGATCTGGATCTAGGGACCCGCGAGCAGAGGGCTGATAGATGGCTTATGGTAAGGTACGGGAGACCCGTCGACCAAAGCATTATAACAGACTGTCTGGGTGACGATCAGATGCTGAAGATCTGGGACAAACCAGTAGGGTCTGTACCTTGTGTGGAGCTCAAATTCCAATGAATTAGGATACAAGGTGTACCACTAGTTTGTCGATCAAGGCTGGGAGTTTAAGGAATCGACCTAAGGTAAGATGGATCGTACGAAAGAGACACAATCTAAGGAATAAAAAGCATGTAATGTCTTGAATGCGGACTATGTGTCCTATTTAAATTGTATCTAGGTTATGATTATTTCTTGAATTGGTAATGAGACGAGGATAATGAGGCTCGAGGGGAAATTTAACCTCAGTGTCTAGTTCGGCAAATGCCAAGTGAGATCTTGAGATGGTTGTCTTGTAATTGCCTCAAAGAAAGAATTAGGTTGCAAGGAAAATATACTCGACATATGGATATGAATGCTCGTGAGCTGTTTAAGTGTTACTTATGAGGTGAGGAAATCATCGACTGTGATGAGGGTCTAGAATGAATGTTTTTACAAAAGAAGTTAGACTCGTGGCAGCGACAACGAATGATAGTTCTTGAAGGACTACGATAAGACCGTGCGATTTTCACCCAGGGTGTACCCATTTGAGGGTTGACGTATGATGTAGGAGTAAGCCTACTATATGATAGGGGTGATGATGACAGCTTGTATGCTGGCTGACAGTAAGTGTAGTACCTAGGAAGAACTAATTTAATAGTCGTGTGCCGATAGTCAGCTGGATATGAAGAACGAAATGTTAGAATCGGTGGATTCTTGATAAATAAGATTTTAGGTAGTGGAGCATGGATAGTCCAAAAACCATAATGGTGAGTTGTGAGAAGACAATCTCAGTTTAAAGTAAAGTTTGAGTATCGAAAAGGAAATAGTTGATTGATAGGTCGTATCGACCCTAAAAGAATGATGAAAAGACCTAGTCAACAGAGGTTATAACTAGGATTCAGTGTGCTAAATGGATCTGTGAAATCAGGTAAAAATTGTCGGTGGTCAACCCGACAAGATGAACTTGAAAGCACCATGATGAATAGTGGATTGGGAGCCATGATTGCAAGGAAATTGAATCCATGAGAGATAACTAGAACCGGATATTGCGATATGATTCAGGATTTTCGAGGATAAATCAGTTTGAGATTCTTAAGGAATTTCTTGAAAGAACTGATTGAGGATTTAGGGATTCGTGATGGAACTTTAGAGCTTCAGAAAGAAATCCAACAAGGATGGGAGTACCATGAGTAATGCAAGTACCTACCTGCTCTAGCTGGTAGCATGGCTATGGATTGTCGTCTTGAAGATTGTGTAAATCTTAGACGTGATTAAGAGAATCAAGATGATGACAGATGTGCCAGGATGATAGGTTGCAGTAGGAGAAGCTGCAGACCCAAATTGATTGAGGATCCGAGAATTTTCAATTTTTGAGATTGGAACTCTCGTATGGCTAGATAGTTAGTCTAGATAGCCTTGATGGGCAAATCAGAAGATGTATTGCTGAGTGATATCAGCAGGTTATGGAAATAAAGAGCCTGTCAAGATATGGTACGGGCACTTGCAGTTAATAAAAAGATGTAAGAAGAATTGAAAAATAGTAAGATATATTCTCGGAAGATTTAATTGAATTATTTCTTAATGATGAAATTGCCAATGATAGCTTGAGGTTATTGGATGCTTGATTAAGTGTGACTTGATTAAGGACGTAAATTATCAGGTGATAATTAAGAGTTGATATTTTATCTCAAATTGATGAATTATTAAATAGCTGCAAGAGCCTGAGGTATTTTATGATCAAAATGCAATCGAGGCTAAGATAAGAGAATGAAACGTTAAAGTACCAAAGCATAATATTCATTCCATAGTTCAAACGATTACAGGAAATCAAGCCGTACAATTACTTAAAGGAAAAAGAAACCATGAAACTGATGATGATGCTAATGCTCAGTAACGACGAAGGTTGCCAAACACGACAGGTCCCAGCTCATCAATGTCATCTGGGGGTGGCATCTGGCTACTGCTGGCTTCACCAGGGTAAGGTGGAAGAATAGCCTCTGAGAAACTGGGAGAAGGGACGTCCTCAGGGATAATAGGAAGATCGGAATTCCAACTTGGGTATTGATCAGGTTGAGAAGCAGGTTGGGGATGTGAGGCATAATATGCGAACAGTGAATCTTGTAAATAAGCTCGATAAGCTTGTAAATCACTAACCTGCTGCTGAAGTGTAAGAATCTGAGATACACATCCATAGACAGGATCCTGAAGTCGAGCCTGAGCTTCAATAAAGAATGTATCGGCAGCCCAAACTCGGTCGTTTACCGGAAGCAGAACTAGGAAGTTGATGAAATTTCTGACGCCAAAAACATCATGGATGGCGGCAAAACGAGTAGTACCATCCTCACGACGGAAGTAAGGGGCAAAGATGCATTCTGGACTGCATCCTCTACGTAAGACTAGGCAGGCCCCACATCGAGACTGGGCTCGCATGATAGATCTGGATCTGGCTAAATCTAAATAAATCAAATATGGGTTGGAACATATATGGGTCAGATCTAATGGGTTGAAACAGGGATGGGTCAAACTTGAAGTGGATTAAGATGGGTCGGGTCGGGCCGGGCCGGATCGAGACGGGTCGGGTCGGGTCAGATTGACCCGGATCTGGCAGCAACGACAGCAGTAAGGACGGCGATGGCGCCGAGGCAGCCGAGAAAGGCCGGGCGATGGCTGGTGGTTGCACGAGAGGGCTGGCAGCGGCGGTGGCGTACCGGATCTGGCCGATGCGAGGGTCGATTGGGCCGGCGATGATGGCGAGGAGGAGCTGCAATCTAGGGATGCTGTGCACCGGAGATCGAGGCTGACGGGGTGTCGGCCGGTGGTGCGAGCGCAGGGCCAATTAAATCGGCTAGAGGCAGACGCGACGGAGGCCGAGGGCGGCTGGGCTGTGCGCGGCTGGTGGCTGTTCGCGTGCAGAGTCGGTGAGTTGCAGAGGAAAAAGAATAAGAAGAAGAAATGAAGAAATGAAGAAAAAAAATGAAAAAAGGGAAAGAAAAGAAATGAAATGAAAATGAATTGAAAAAAAAAAGAGAAGAAAAATAATTTTTCTTTATGGGAAAAAAACGTGTTTTGTTATTCCGGAGATTTTGGTAAAAAAAAAAAAATAATTTATCCGGACATGCGAAAGTTGAGTTTGGGGCTTTTCAGGTAATTGTAGTCCCGACCCTATGTTCCGAAACATGAAGCAATGTAGGGTTCAAAATGAAATTTTGGGAATCATGTTTCGAAATAGAATGCTAAGATGTTTTGAAATAAGAAATTTCGGCAAGCTGTTGTCAAAAAGACAGTGATGGAACACTCTGGAATAATTATGTCCACAATAGGACTCATGAGAAGAGTTTAATAAGAATAACCTGCCGGGGGCAGTAAGGGTTTATGATAGCTCAAATGATCGAATTGCAAGTGCAATATGATCGAATGATGGCATGTGGATCACGCCAAGGCACCAAGAGAACTACCCGATGTATGACTTAGAGCTGACAGCTAGGACATGTACTCTTAAGGTTATGGAAACACTACCAAAATGATGGGACAATTGATGTGCTCACAAACCACGAGGGGCCTGAGGTACGAGTTCTCACAAAAAGAGCTAAATGAAAGGTAGCGACAGTGGATGGAGTTCCTTAAGGACTACGACTGCACTACTTCGTATCACCCAGGGCGTGGCCGTCAGGTGTCGACGCAGGACCGGGTGGATAGTCGTGAGTGGCAGGTGAAGTTGGAGGCTTGTTGGCCTGCCAACTATGATGGTGTGCCGAAAGGATCGTCTATCTTTATGGCTAGCCTGGTTGTTTAGCTGGATTTAGTGAACGAGATACGAAAAGCATATGTAATTAATAAGTGTTATTGTCTATAATTAATGATTGTGGTTAGCCCAAGGTTTATGATTTTTGAAATACGAGAATGCAATCTCAAAAGTTTCGGGATAAAATGTGCGTGCCTAAAATGATTGAAAAATGTGTGGTCATTTGAAAGGAGCCACAACAGGAAATTATGTGAATGACATGGTATGCTTATAAGCATTAGACGTGTAAGGAACGCAAATCGAGGTGTCTTATCAAGGATTAAATAGATGTTTGATTTGAGATATTTAGGTAATGAGCTATGTGATGTCTCAGTTACCTTAACGGTCTGATGAAAATTTCGAGGCCGAAATTTCTTTTAAGGAGGGGTGAATGTAATACCCGAAAATTTGGGTTAATTAAAAATAAATAATTTATTAGAGAAATGGGGTTTCAGAGAAAATTGGTATCTGAATAGTCCGAAAAATTGACTAAATGGACTGTCGGGAGTACCCTGGAGTCGAAATGACAAAGGAAAATGATGTAGCATTAACGAGCACCCTAAGATATGATTTATAGCATTGAAATAAATTGGATCGGGAACAGTTTTCGGTACAGCTAAAATACAGCTACTAATTAGGCTGCAATACCGAATCGTCATAGATGACTTCCGAGAAGTCAACAGAAACTTGAGGGGGCTTTAATTTTTCATAAGGAACAACCCTTCAGTGGTTTCAGGAAGAAACGAAGAGGTTTAGGGCCAAAACGGAGATTCGGGCCTAAATGCAGTTTTTTGAAAATACTCAAGAGAGGCCGAAACGATATTTTTTCAGAATCCTCAGGGGTCAAATTGATGTTTTAGGACTTTAGGGTCTTGAAAGAAATTATCAAAAGTCAAGGAGCTTGGTGAAATGGGCCAAAGTGAGAAAACCAAAGTTTGAGGGGGCTAAAGTGCAATTTTAAGAAAATCTCCAAGCAACCATGGCCGACCAACCCATCAAATCACCGAAATTGGCCACAGGGATGGCACGAGGGTTGCTCAAGGAGCATCTTTTGTAAAGGGCTTGACCGACAACAAGCAATGGAATGGCCGAAAATTGAAGAAAAAGTGGCTGAAAGTTGTTAAACTTAGATCACGAAAATGGAGCTCTTTCGGTGGATTTTGGACTTGTTAAGGGCAATAGGGGACATCAGAGGCCTTGATTGAAGCAAGATCCGTCATTTATGGGGTTGAAATCGCCTATAAATAGAGGATATGGTGGCTTAGAGTTTTGCAAGATTTGAGCTTCAAATCGACCTCACTTTTGAATAAATTGAGGCACCAAACCATAGGGCTTTTGTTGCCCATGAGCTGAGGATCATTTCTGGAAAGTTTGAGGAATTTTGGAGTTCATTTGAGGGGTGATCGGAGCTTCGCCGGAAAAATCGGATCTCGCCGGAATCGAACTGAATTTTGCTCGGAGGGAGGTCTTCCAAGTGTTCTTTCAACCTCAAATTTAGACAGAATGATCAACTCAAGGTAAGCTATCTTTTGGTATAGTCATTTTAATTTTCTGGTGTGCCGGCGCCGGAGAAGATGACCGGAGATAATTTTTAATATTATTTAAATGCTGAAATAAAGAAAAATAGAGTAAAAATAGAAATAAAAGAGATAAAATTATGAAAAAATATCCAGAAATACAATAAAAAGGAATGGTTCAGTTTTATAAAATTTTATTTTAGAAATGTTATGATGAAATAATTATTTTGAATTTTTGAAAGGAAACTTAATTAGAGAAAAATAGGAAGAGATTTTGGAAAATTCTCAGAAAATTCATAGAGATTAGAAATGTTATTTTAGGAATTTTTATGAATAAAAATTAAATAAATTACCTGATTAGGTATTTATTTTGAATTTGGAAGAAATTATGACTATGAAAAATAGAGAAAAAAATAGAGAAAATAAGGAAAAAGTATGAAAAAATTAGATTATTGATTTTACTTGGAAATGATTGGCCAGGAAGTGATTTTTCCATGGATCTTGATGATTTATGTTATTTTCAAGGTTGGCACGCAAAACGAGGTTATACGCGTTTTTCGAGAAAATTTGAGTTTACGTCTAAAGGTAAGTGGTTTTATCCCGAGAACCTATATATGAAACGTTTGCTTCATTATGCATGATATTTATTGAAGTTATGATTATTTCATATTGCATGGAAAGACGTTATTCTTGCATAGCACGATATTATTGGCATATTGATACTCATGCATGGGATGGGGATGTTGCCCTAATAGTGTAGCCGTAATTCCCAAGGGCAATGATGGAACAACGTTAGGATTATCCTGCAGAGGTTCGGGATTTTGCCTAGGGTTCCGTGCTTATGCCAGAGAAGTTACACTAGGGCACATGATTGTTTATGTTATTGTATCATGTATTCATGTATCATGTTTTTAAACCCTTACTAGAAGATTCATCTTCTAATGGGTTATGCCCCTGGAACATTCAACGTTCCAGTTTAGACTTGCAGCTTAGGCAAGGATCAAGTTGAGATGAGACGGCACGTGATGGCGTAGCTGATGGATTCAGTAAGCTGTCTCGAATATGTTTTGACTGATGCTTTATTGATGATTAGTCTTGTTAGAACATTATGGAATCTCCATGTATTTATGTATTTCAATATTGAGGATATGATGTTAATGTATGGTACGAATTCTTATACGATTATAAAGTGAAATTGATTATGTACCATATCAGGTTTCGATTTTAAGCTTCCGCATTTATGATGATTACCTGTCTTAGCTTATTGATTCTTATTTAGTAAGTTGAGAAGGTAAAACGGGATTGTCGGGAGATGGTTTATAAAAAAAAAAAAAATATTCCCGAAATTCCTAAGTTATTTAACGCTCAGAAAAGAGGGGTGTTACAAAATGTGTCCGAGTGAATCGTGCAATAAGGACATGCCATTTTTCCTGCCGTGCTATACCCCGAGACCATTGAATATGCAGGAAAATCACTAATGGTCCACATCAAAGCTGCTCTCAGTTGGAAATTTTGTTTTAATGAGATATCATATGCATGCACACCAACATCCCACAAATGTTTCAACTCTGCAATAAAGGGTTGTAAGAAAACATCAAGTTTTTTCTTAGAATTCTTTGGTCCTGGCACTAGCATCGTTAAGATCTTTGTTGTATCCTTCATACACATCCAGGGTGGTAAATTATACACCGTGACAATGACAGGCCAACAAGAATATTGCTTCCCAGATTGACCAAATGGCTAAAACCCATCAGTACAAAGACCAAGTCTGACATTCCTTTTCTCGGCAACAAATTCCCTATGAGTCTCGTTAAAATGAATCCACGCAGGAGAATCCGACAGATGACGCATGATGCCATCTTTAACCACATGATTTGTGTGCCACCTCATTTCTGCTGCTATTGAATTGGATGCATACAATCTCAGAAGCCAAGGAGTTAAAGGAAAATAATATATCTTCTTATGAGGAACACAAGTTTTTTGTCATTTGCAACTGTCAGCTCGATCAACTTACTTGTACCGATTCTCATGACAAAACTTGCAGACGGTTAAATCACTGTCATCACCTCAAAAAATCATACAGTTGTTTCTACAACAATTAATTTTCTCAACAAGAAGGCCCAACCTTCGAACCAATTTTTTAGTGCTGTAAAAATTATCAATCACTATATTAGGTTCAGGAAGAACCTCCTTAAGTAATTCACAAAGTTGATTAAATCCCCTCTCAAATAGATGGTGCTCTACCTTAAAGCTAAACAATCTAGCAACAAGTGACAACTGCGTATACTTTCGACAACCAAGATATAACTCTTTTTTTACAGCACTAAGCATGTCCTAGAATGCTTGAGCTTCTGGATTCGGATGTTCCTCCTCCGTATTTGGATTAAAATCAGGCTCGGCAACATCCATTACCATAGTCTCAAATAAGTTGCTCGGCTCTGCTTCAAGCGTTGATGCTGAGTATGTTATATCGACTGAATCTACCGTAGCGATAACTTCCCCATGAAGTGTCCACTCGTAATACCTCGGTAAGAAAGCTTTGGTGAGCAAATGACTTATCATGATTTCCTGGTCACGAAAAGCAGTGTTCCTACACTTTCGTTGATTACAGGGACATTTAATCTTATTCCCATCCATCCACTCTGGTTGACTCTTAGCAAAATTAACAAACTTCTCAACACCCTTGATAAATTCCATAGAAACATAACCATCCTCCTTACGCCTGATATATATCCACTGACGATTTGATCTCATTTTTTTCCTATGGTAATTAAATAACAAAAAATTACTAAATTATAATTACAATATTTTTTTTATTTGAATTGTTTTAATATTGTTCCACTGAACCACTCCTTATAACTCCTTAAAATTTGAAGGTTAGGACCTATCCCATCCGGAAATGAGTCGTGATATGACCACTAGCGGACGCATTTACTCATGGTACGAAATTTCAACAGCATCTCAGCACAGTTCTCCAGATGCACGATAAGGATTATGTACTGATTCATACAAGTTAAACTCAATTTGAGTCAATTGCATGAATCAAAATATATTCCTATATGGAATTGGAGAACAATGTGAAATGCTACTGAATTTTCGTACCATGCATGAGTAAATTAATGCGTATTCGCTGAGCACACAACACGACAACAAATTTCAAGACTGTCCAACTGGACAATTCAGTGATCTCCTCGCTCCATCGAGGAAGTCACCGAACGAGAATCTAAGGCTAAGTTTCAACAAATTTAATTAAATAGCTAAAAAATATTTAATTAATTATATTTTTTATTTAATAAAATTTTTGGAAAAAATTCGACAAAGTCACCTCTATAAATGGACTACACCCCATGTAAGAAAAAAAAATACAAAAATATAACACTTCAATATATGCAACATCATCAATTCTCAACGCGTCATACATTTCATAATCATCCTATAAAATAAATAAATTCGATATACGAGAACCAAACAAGCTCTAACTAAGTTCTGTGTCGAGTTACTCAACTCTTTTACAACCCTATATGCATGCTCCTAACTTGATCAAGTAGGCGAATCCAGGATGGTAAACAAAATTTTATATGCTTTCATGGAATATGTAACTTTTTAACTTTGGTTATCACAATATTTAAGTATATATTGCTAGTATCCATAGAAATGATATAAAATGTTGGGAATTAATTTTGAAAGTATACCCTATGTTATTCCATACTCAAATTTCACATAACATGAGCTATATTCTGTTTCCCTTCATTTTTTCGTTTTAGTACTATTCATTTGGATTGGTTGAGTGATGATGGTTGTGCATGGGCAACCTTGTACTTAGTGTCTTATAATAAGTTAAGTTTTCAGTTTTTTAACAAAAACAAAAAATTGAAAATAAAAGCAAAAAATAGAGAAGTCTGGCAAACTGCTCACTGCTTATAAGCAATTGAAGAAGGATTAATCATATTACCCATTCTATTTCACTCAATTTCGATGAGAATTTGCAAGCACAAATACTCCAATCAATTGAAAATACCAAGTATTTCCTGAAAATACCAAGTATTTCCTTTGTGGATGTACAACTTCAGGATCTAAAATCCACATTTACATGAGTAGGTGTGCACATGCTTTTCCATTCCATTATAATAATAAAGACTTCAATATCAGTAAAAGGTGGATATTTCAGATATCCTTTGATCCATTTTAACTAAAAGGAAATGGATCACAGTGCTAATACCATTGGAGGAAAAGATCAACTTCTGCCTGTTCACTAAAAAGGGAAGACTCCAACTTAATACTAGTTTATTTTTATTTTAATATTATTGAATTTGAGCATGGATAATATTGAGCAAGATGACTCCAACTTATGCTTTTCAAAAGCTGAGAATGAATCCCAGACATTTAGACGTGAAGTTTAAATGTCAACAATATAAATTCCAACAATATAAAGATGACTCCAATTTATGCTTTTCAAAAGAAATGAGCAACTTAGAATTGATTGATCAAAACAAGCGTGAAGCTCTTGAAATTGGCTAGCTATCTATAATAACATAACACAATTCAACTTGATAATGATGCAAAATTGTATTATTGAACATACAATTTTAAATTATGTTTCTTGTTTTATAAAAATAAAAATCATTCATATCCATAAAACTTTTAAATAGTAACTAAATAAATTTATCAACTTCTATGTATTTATAATTTGATTTTATTACACAGTAAAATATATATAGAGAAGTAATCTGTGTTATGCATGTAAAAATAAAAATAAAAATATTAATTATAGGTTTATTGAGAGTGATCGTTAACAATTATAGTTTAATGGATAGATAAGTAGGAGACTACCAAAAACGTAGATCATTGCAAGGTGATATATATATATATATATTAGGTAAACAGATTGTTATTATTATGCTTATTATTAAATTGTAGAATTAATGTGGATTTTCATTCAATTAATTTATATCAACCATAAGACATACAAAATGGAAACAACTTTCATGTTGATGTTGTAATTTAAGATTGAGACATCACGAGAGGAAGAAATTAAAGTTTTGGATTTGTGTTTGAATCCTTTCCTTGCACTCAAAATAAATACAACTTCCTTCCTCAATTGGACTACTTTTTCTTGTTTGGTTTCTCGGAAACTTTGAACACCACAGTAGCAGAAAAGAAAACTATTCAAAATAGTGGAATATATATCGGTTAAATTGCTTGTGTGCATGTGCATATTTTGTCTTGTCCTTTTTCCATGTATATATATATATATATCACTTCTGGAATAATATATGATTGCTGGAATAATATATAAATTCAATAATATAGAAAATAAAATCATATATAAATTCTAGCAATCAAGAATTCAATAATATAAATTCCAGCAATCATATATTAATGAATTTATAAATTCCAGTAAGAACCACATTCCGTCCAGTTTAGATTTCACCATTTCAAAATGCTCATTCGCCATCTTAAAATCACACTACCATTTCTATAGTAAAAATATAGAAAATAAAATAACTATAAGTTGGAAGCGAAACAACAAACCAACCTCTCCAGCTACGAACCAAGTGCGAGTGATCAAGCGAGAGAGCAAGCAAGCCAGAGGAGGCAGCGAGCGAGGGGCTATATCGACAGCAAGGGGCGAGGCAGCGAGTGAGAATGAGAGGCGAGGGCCAGGGACGAGGTAATGAGCGAGAGTGAGGGCGAGCTAGTGAGCAAGGGCGAGAGAGAGGCGAGAGTGAGGGCGAGGCAGCGGGTGAGGGCGAGGCAGTGAGCGAGGACGAGAGAGAGGGTGAGCCGCGAGAGGCGAGAGTGAGGGCAAGGCAGCGGGTGAGGGCAAGGGCGAGGGCCAACCGCGAGAGGTGAGAGCGAGGGCGAGGGCGAGTGCAAGAAATCGAACCACAGAGAGGAAGAAGGGGTACACAAAAAGGGCGACGCAGAGACGGGAGAAGGGAGAAGAAGGAAAGAGGAAAAGAGATGGGGGGAGCAGGGTTTTACGGGGGGGAAGGAGAGAGACGGGGAGGGTTTTACGGGGGGGAGGGAAAGAGGCGGGGAGTTCCCCGCCTCTTTAATTGATAAATTTTATTTATTAATAATTTTTATATAAATTTATGTAATATTAAAAATATTAAAATAATAATAATAATAATAATAATAATTTAATTAATAAAATTGATATTAATGTAAAATGTAAAATTATAATAATGAATAAAATTATGATCATTATTAAATAATTTTATTAATAATTTATTATAATCATTTAACATATTATAATAAAATAATTTAAATCATTGCATTTTAAATTATTATTAATTTAGAAATATACTTATATTATAAATTTAATAATTATAATAAATTAATTTGATATGTTTTAAATATTACTTTAATAAAAAAAATTTGAAAGATAAAAAAAATTCAAAAATATTGTAACAGTAATCTTTATATATTTTGAATGTTGAGTAATTTTTAATTTTTAAGGAAGAAAATTTTGATTATTTTCTCTTTCATATATAAAGAGTTTCTCTTGTTGTTAAGAATACGTAAACGATCGTTTCAATTATTGAAGTAATCAAAAATCAACAAATTGAACTAAGAAATTAAACTAAATTGAACTAACCGATTAAACCCAAACTAAATTAACCGACAATAAAAAAAACTAAATATAGACTACATAAACTGAACCGATTAAATAAACCGAACAAACACATAAAGAAATTAATTAAAACTGAATTAACCGATAAACCAAATAAGCTAAAAAATCGAATAAGCTGAAAATTTGTGTGATAGGCCAAAAACGACGTCATTTTTTTACCATAAAAACATCACTGCCTTAAAATCCAATTGATTTGATTATTTTTAACTAAAAAATATAATCGAAAACAAAAAACTAATTTTTCTTAAAAACATTAATTGAATAGAAGTGAATTTAAAAAAAATGATAATTTTATTAATTTTATTCAATTAATCCGATTATACCAAATTTTAATTAAATTGATTCAATAAAGTAGTAAAAACCAAAAATAAAATTAGAAATTAAAAACTAATAAATTTTAAAAACTAACGATATACTGTCATACAAACAAAGAGGTTATATCGAATTTTAATTAATTTGATTCAATAAAGTAGTAAACAACAAAAATAAAATTAAAAATTAAAAAAATAATAAAATTTTAAAACTAACGATATACTATCATACAAACAAAGAGATCAAATAATGATCAACAAAACAACGAAGAAAAAATATTTAATGACATGAGGTAATTTGTTACGACACCAACTAATGGTGCGAGGAAAAAGATAATGGTGATGACGACAAGTGATCGATAGTTGATTGTTGACAAATAATAGTTAGTGATTAACAAATACTGCCAAAGAAGAGAGAAAGATCTGAATTAGAATTTTTAAATTTATATAAAAATATATTTATTTTTTTCTTATTCAACATTAATGTTTTATACATAACACTTAAACTTCAAAAATAAAAATTAACCCCCTATAGTTTATTTATAGTATAACTGTTAAGGGTGAAAACCATTCCATATCTTAGTCCGAAAACTATTTCGGACTTATCTTCATATTCACTTATCCTCCTCATTTTAACAAGCGTTACATAAATATATTAAATAAATATTTTATTTTTTATTTATTTATTGTAAATGACTTAATTATATATTTAATTTGTAATACCCCATGTTTAGATAAGGTTGCCACGTAATTTCAATGAGTTTAGAACACCGAAAAGTTGGTTTTATAGCAATTTCAAGTACCGAATCAACTGCAGGGAGTGCCTCAGAGTGAAATTGTTTAAGGAAAATTATATGATCTCGACAAGCATATCGAGATAGGATTTATGGTATCGAAAGAAATCAAATTCGGAACATTTTTCGGTACAGCTAAAATACAGCTACTAATTAGGCTGTAAAACCGAATCATTGAAGGAGGCTCCCGAAAAATCAACGGAACCCTAAGGGGGCTCCGGTTTTGCGTACCGAACAATCCTTCAGTGGTTTTAGGATGAAACGACAGCTCGGTGAGAACACTGGAGCGAAATCGTGCTTTTCAACTAAGACTTGGATTATTAATTTTGCGTTTCCAATATTGTAATGAAAAATTAGATATTTAAGGGCATAGTTGTAATTAGCGAATTGTTCTAATAAATTTATGATATAATTTGAGATTTAAATGTATAAAATTTATTGTTAATATAGTGTAATATATAACATTATATATATATGTATAAAATGTGTTGTGCGTGGTGTGAGCGCGTGAGTAACTATGGCCATGTGAAGCTTTAATGTTGAGATTTCTGTCTGCAAATTGGAAGATTATGGCCACGTGAATCCTGTAAAATATATGGATAGGTGGCGTATGAAATTTGGAGCAATTAATGTGCAATTAATGTGGAGTAGCGGCCAAGGCAGGGCATGGGCTATAAATATAGATTAATTGAAGCAAATGGAGGAAGCAATGAGAGATTTGCAGAGCAGTGGCCGAGCAATGCGAGAGAGAGGAAGAGCTCGGGCTGGGCGATCCAAAAGTGAGAGAGAGAGAGGAGGGCGATCCGAAAGTGAGAGAGAGAGAGATCAGATTAAGAGAGAGAGAGATGGCCGAAAACGGCCATGGCTGCATGAGTAGCAACCAGCCGAGGGCCGAGGGCGGCCGCGATCAGCTACTGGCGGAGCTATGTGAGCAGAGATGGAGGCCGGCGAGGCTGGGGTGGCTGGATGCGGCTGGAGGCACAAGCAAGCAGCGGCCAAGCAGCTGTGTGTGCAGCAGTGGCTGCAACCAGTGGCCGCGCACAGTGAGGCCGACAGCGGTGGCTGCGGCCGTGCACGATGGAGCAAGGGCCGGCCGTTGCAGCGGCGGCGCGAGTTGAAGCGGCCGATGAAGGAGGCAGCAGCGCACGGGCAACGGTCATTGCGGAAGTTGCGGGCAGCCGCAAGGAAGAAGGAGCAGGGGCGCAGGCCGTGGAGAAGAAGAAGAAGAAGAAGAAGAAGAAGAAGAAGAAGAAGGAAGGAAGGAAGGAAGGAAGAAAGAAAGAAGGGAAAGATAATAAGAAGAAGAATGAAGAAAAAAAAAAAGGCTGGTTTGCGCGCAACAGAGGAAGGAGATGATGAACAGTAGAAGAGGAGAAAAGAAAAAAAGAAAAAGAAAAAGAAAAGGAAAAGAAAAGAAAAGAAAGAAAAGAAAGAAAAAAAGAAGAAAAAAATAGAGAAAATGTTAGAAAAATCCCAGAAAAATTCTAGAAAATAGGGAATTATGTTTCGGTGATATTCTGGAGATTTTGGTGAGAAAAACAGTCCGGACACGCTTTTTGGGAATATCGCACTCAAATCGAGAAAATCGGAGATGCTAAGCCAAGGTGAGTAAAAATTCTCTAGAAAATTTTAAAAATTCCAAAATATTATTTTATGAATTGTCGTAGTGAAATATTTGAGAAAATATTTCTAGAAATATTTAATTTGAAATTATTGAGGAAAAATAGGAAGAAATAGAGGAAAAATTAAAGAAAATGCCAGAAATTATGAAAAAATAGGATTTAATATTTATTAAAATTCATATGGTGATTAGGATGCTTTGAGGTCAAATTTGAGGTGTCTGGTGCGAATTTTGAGGTTAGCACGCAAATCGAGGTAAGGCACGAATTTCGAGATAGCCTGATAAGCTCTAAAATGTAAGTGGTACTTCCTTGAAAATGTTTTCATCATATTGACATGCCCTAATATGTATCTATCACGTAGAATGCATACATGATTATGAAATGCATGATTACACGTTGATATCATTGATCACACGCATATGAGGCCGTAGGGAGTACGAACTGGCACCGCTGCCTTACCAAGGGTGCACCCATACACCCCGGCTTCGAAAGAGATGGCCGCTAAAATGGTAGGTAGCATGAGGGGTGCAGTTGACACCTACGAGGAAAGACATTGCATACACTCATAACATAGCATTACGTTCCCTTATTTAGATGGTTCATCATCTAACTTAGGTTTGCCCCTGGAACATTCAACGTTCCAGTCGGGACTTGCAGAGATGATTTCGAGATTGATGATGTGTGGTGATGCGAGACGTCAGGAAACGAGAAAATGTGACATGTTATGTTGTGATATGAATAGTTAAGGATTATGTACATTTGTTTTACTGTTCGAAGGTTATGTAACAACGTTTGTAATAAGTACTTGTCTAGTTTTCCATGAGCAGGTTCGATTCAGCTTCCGCTTTGTAAATTGTATTTGTCTCTAGTGTGTAAATTAAACACTAGATAGGCCTTAGGGAATTTCGGGATAATGTAATGATTAAAAAAAAAAAAATTATAAGACCCAATTTTCCTAAGGCATAACACGCCCGAGAAAGCGGGCTGTTACAGTTGGTATCAGAGCTTAAGATTATTGGAAGCCCTAAGTGACTTTGATGTAGTTGATATCAGAGTTAAATCTTTTTGGAGATTAGGGAATAAGAATTTTGGAGAGTTAAGAGGATCTGATATTGATAGACCCAGTTAGTATGACCCCCAAGTAGAGGTTTAAGGGAAAGAAATTAATGGTTCGTAAAACGAAATCCCTATTTAGAGATGTGGGAATGGTCGATTAAAGTTTTAGAGGTTATTGATTTGAGAATCTAATCTTGCTAAGTAATAGAACGCCCGTTCGAGATAATCTAGCTATTAATGTTAGGATCAGATGATAGGATTCAGGTGTAAGATTGACTCGGTAACCATGATTAGAGATCCGAGAGATGTAGAGATTGTTGATTTGAGGACATTAGTCGAAATCATTACGATGAATGATAGGATAGCTGGTAGTTATCAAAACTGATTAGGTCAGTCTGATATGACATAGCGTAGTTGTTAAGTTAGGATCGAATGATAAGTATTTTGAGGATTATTTAATATCTCGGAAATAGGATATGTAGATCAGAGATCCAGTTGATTAAGTCAAGTGAGAGGCCGAAGATGGTCAAATGATGGCGTGTCAATTGATGAGCTGGTAGTGGTGTAACCAATGTGACAAGTAGAGACGGGATAAGGAACTTTAGCAGTGTGATGGCACTACTGGTTCAGTGTTCGCAGTGACAGATCTGGATCTAGGGACCCACGTGCAAATGGCTGATGAATGGCTTGCGATAAGATACAGGAAGCCCGTCGATCAAAGCATCATAGTAAACTGCCTGGGAGACAATCAAATGTTAAAGATCTAGGGCAACCTAGTAGGGTCTATACCTTGTATGGATCTAAGTCCCAATGGTCTAAGAGCGAAGTGTACCACTAGCTATGATTGATTAAGGCCATAGAATCAACCCGAATGAAATGGATTGAATATGAATCGAGTGTCGTCTTTAAAGAATTGTATCGGGGTTCGCAGTCATCTTGGGAGTGGGTGACATGACGAACAGTGCAAAGCTCGAGGAATAGAATACCTCAGTATCTAGTAGAACAATAGAGTCATGAATGGTCGTGTGCCGATAGTCAGTTGGATCTAAAGATCGACATGTGGGAGTCAATGAAATTCTCGATAAATGAGACTATGACCAGTTCAAGGCCTTGGCAATAAATAGTGAGATAGAAACATCGGTTCAAGTAGAGTTTGGGTATCAAAAAAAAAAAAAAAGAAAGAGCTTCTTAATAGGTTGTATCGACCCTAAAGGAATGATAAGGAGACCTAGCCAATAAAGGTTGTGACTACAGTTCGGTGTGCCAAGTAGGCTTGAGGATTCGAAAGTTTGTGAGAAGAGACATGTGAATGGGTTGTGTGGACCTGAATCATTATTTGAGAGTCCAGGGAAGTTTTTGAGGCTCGGTTATTTATAAGAAATGATTGGAGCCAATTAACACGATCTGATTCGGGATCTTCAAAGATGAATCAATTTGGAATTTTCGAGGAACTTCACCTAAGAAATGAAAATCTAGGGATTTGTGATGAGACTTTAGAGTTTTCCAAAAAGGATTTGGAAGGTTCTTAGGTAATCTCGTTAAGGAAATAGAGATTGATTTTATTAAAGCTGTAAAAGTCATGAACCAGTAAAAAATCGGGAGATGTGTAGCTAGACAATCATTAAAGTGATGTAAGCAAGTTATGAAAATAAGGAGCCTATCAATATGTGGTACGGCCACTTGTGGTCAATGAAAAGCTGTGAGAAGATTAAGGAAGTGAGAGAAATATCAGAATGTACTCTCGGAAGATTTATTGGAATTATTTCTTAGTGATGAAATTGCCAGTAAATAGCCTGAGGTTATTAGACGCTTAGTTATAAGTAGCTTAATTGAGGACGTAAATTATTGAGCTGTGAAAGAGGTGATAATTAAGAGTCGATATCTTTACCTCAAATTTGATGAACAGTTACAAGAGGCTGGGGTAATTGTGATTGATGAACGATCGAGGGAATGTGGCGTTCCGGAGATCGGCAATAGAGTCATGATTTAATGATTTGACCAAAATACCATCTACATTAAAGTCACGTGATAATTGCGTCTATTGAGGATGTAATACCCTAAGTGTTAGAAATAAAATTAATTTAGTTATGTTAAATGATTTATTAGATATGTAGTTAATTTAATTAATTAAAAGTGTACTTATAAAAATATAATTAAATATATAAATTTGATTTAAGATTAAAAGAATTAAATGAAATTATAATGTGTAAATACTAAATGTTAAACGTAGGTGTGTATATATATGTTAAATGTAGGTATATATATATAAAATACTAAATGTGTTATATATTAAAAAAAAAAAAATCTGGAAAATCAGATTTTTGCAGAAGCAGCGCGCGGCCAGAGTATGGCCGCGCCTGCAAATCCATGCTTAGGGGTTAAGGAAGGGTTTTAATGGTTGAAACGACCGGAGTGCGGCCCCCAGGACGCGTGGCCGACGGTGGTGAGGCCAGGCACGTCGAAAATGGGCTATAAATAGCCGAGTTTGCGTTGCCCATTTCATCCGAAAGTTGTGAAGCTTAGATCGGTCATTTGAGAGTGATTTTGTGAGATTAGAGAGTGGGGTTCTGGTCTTCGAGTCTTGGGCTTCGTTTCTGGAGAGTTTGGAGGCCAACGGAGCAAAGGAGAAGGCGAATCGAAGCTTCGCCGGAAAGTCGCGCCTCGCCGGAGCCGAGAGTTCAAGCGCCAAAATCGAGGTAAGTTTGATCCTATTTTGTTGAAATTTTTATACCAATGTGTTCGTATTATCTAGATCTAGAGTTTAGGGTAAAAAAAAATAAGTTTGGAGGTCGAATGGCCGGCCGGCGGCGAACTTCTCGTCGGGGAAGACGAGCCAGTCGGGCGCGTGAGCTGCACGCGCCCGCGAGTGGGAAGACGGCGCGTGCAGCTCATGCGCCCGTTAGAAAAGAAAAAAAAAAGAAAAGAAAATAAAATAAAATAAAAAAAATAAAAAAAAATTTTGAAAATTTTATTTTAAAGTTGAAATAATGTTTATGATTTATTTAATGTGTAATTTTTCTGGAAATGGTAAATTAATTAATTATTTAAGTAGGTTTTCTATTATGGAAAAATAATGAAAAATAGGAATTAAATTCTGAAAATTTCAAGAAAATTTCAGAATGCTGTAATTGTCATTTAAGAAATATGAGTGGAAATAAATGGAATAAAATGAAATTTTAGGTAATTATTATGTAATTTAAGTAGATATTTTCATTAAAGAAATAAATAAAAAATAGGAATTTAATTCTAAAAATTCCAAAGAAAATTTTAGAATGTTAAAGGTAGTATCTAAGAAATGTCAGTAAAAAGAAATGGAATAAAATGAAATTTTAGGTAATTATTATGTAATTTAAGTAAATTTTTTTATTAGAGAAATAAAGAAAAATAGTTTTTTTTATTCTGAAAATTTCAAAAATATTTCAGAATGTCATAATTGTTATTTAAGAAATATTAGTAAAGATAAATTTAATAAATTGAAAGATTAAGTAATTATTATGTAATAATTACATATTTAGCTATTATGAAATAAGGGAAATTAGGAATTTAAGGTTATAAAATTACAGGAAAATTCCAGAATATTGAGAATATAATTTAAGGAGTATTGGTAAAAAAGAAAGTAAAATTTTATGAAGTCTAGATAATTATTAGAAATATAGCTTAGGAATAAAAGAGAAGTGAGAGAAATTATGAAAAATTAGCAAATGGTATTCTAAAAAATAAATCTATGTTGTAGGGGCCCTAGCAAGCACAGAGATTAAGGATAGCAGCTTAGCACGTAGTTCAAGATAAAGTAACTGTAAGTATGCCGCCTAAATTCAATACAATTGTAAATGCAAATGCTTTTATCATATTGACATGCTATGATATGAATCATCACATAGGTTACATCAATTGCATGACTATGAAATGCATACATGCACGATAATACTATTGATCACACGCATATGAGGCCGTAGGGAGTACGAACTGACACCGCTGGCCTTACCAAGGGTGCACCCATAAACCCCAGCTTCGAAAGAGGTGGCCTCTAAAATGGTAGGCAGCATGAGGGGTGCAGTTGACACCTACGAGGAAAGACATTGCATACACTCATGACATTGCATTGGTGTTCTTACTTAGATGATTCATCATCTAACATGGGTTCGCCCCTGGAACATTCAACGTTCCAGCCGGGGCTTGCAGAGATGGTTTAGAGATGGGCGATGTATAGTGACACAGACATCGAGATGCAAGAAAACGCACCATGTTGTAATATGATCAGTTTAAGATTTGTGAATTTTGTTTTGTAATCAAACACTTTATGTATTTGTATTTAATGTCATGTACAGTTATTAAATTATGTATTTACATGAGCAGGTTCGATTCAGCTTCCGCTTACATTTATTTCTAGTCTAGATAATTTATCTGGCACTAGACACAGTCTTAGGGAATTTTAAGATAATGTTTAAAAAAAAAAATGTTCAAATTTCCTAAGGCATAACACGCCCTGATTAAGTATGGGCTGTTACAGTTGGTATCAAAGCTCAACCTAGGATAATACCTAAGAAGGAAAATTTAGAATAGGCCGGTGAAAGTACCAACTCAAGGACAGTTAGGGGTACTAACAAAAGTTGTGATGGCAGATGGCTGGCAATTTCTCAGAACAGGTATTGGTTGATCACTAGGCTCATCGTCTAGCGCACCGGGTCCCAGAGCCAAACGAAGGAATCCTGGAACACCATGTTCGGATGGAGGAGATTATTGACGATGTGCCCCCGAGCTATCGACTTTGGCCCAATCTCACTCAATTTCAGATAGATATGATGATCGGGATTTTAGAAGGTGGGCTGTAGGAATTCGCAGAATGGGTCTGGCATCAAGACGAGCAGTTCTCGGATTTCCATCATTACTGTATTCGGACTCGTGAGTTATTGGTAGAAATGTACGATCCAGTGCCAGCAGACGAGTTCGATGAAGACATGGAGGAGCCACTCGAAGAGGAAGAAGAAGTGGAAGACCCAGCCGAGCCAGAAGAAGTAATAAATCCAGCTAATGTGGAAGAAGAAGAAGACGAAGAAGACGAAGAAGATGACATACCTGTGTTTTGGGCTGAAGACGACTTTGAGGTCTCAGACTCTGATGATGAGGAGGAGGTTGTGGAAATAGTGGGCGACCCTGAGGCACCCCCATATGACTCCGAAGATGAAGAGAATGTGTGGATCTGGAGGTCGTCGGGACCGAAATAGATCCATCTCGGAAACACTTTAACTACTTACATGACTCGTGTAGTGCTATGTGTAATCTATGTAAATATGTAATATGTACATATAACGTTTTGTGGCCGAATGTATAATATAAAACTAACCAGATGGTAAGATCCTGTTGTCTAATCTCGAATGTTGTTTTCCTTTCAGATGGTAAACACTCAAAGAAGGTTAGCAGTTGGGCCTGGGACGCCCAACTCCCAAGCTGGTAACACCGAGGGAAATACTAGCAGACACCCAGAAGGCGACTCCAGCCAAGATACTGGGAGTAGCAGACTGGACCAGATGGAGCGAATTCTGGGAAATGTAGTGGGTTTCATACACGAGACTCACTCCAGGGATAGTCACATGGCCAACATGCTTGACTTGTATCGACGGCAGAACCCTCCCGTCTTTCAAGGGAAGATTGGTGCCGACCCCAGCGAAGTAGAATATTGGATCGAACAAACTGAAAAGCTTCTGGACCACCTTCACTGCAGCGAAGAAGAAAAAGTTAACTGTGCCACCTTTATGTTGCAAGGAGAGGCAGACAAATGGTGGAGAGGAGTCAGAAGAACAATGACCCCTCGAGCCAGGGCACCTTACGTCACTTGGGAAAGATTTAAGGAACTTTTTAACGAGAAATACTTCCATCTGAACTTAAGAATGAAGAAAGAAAGAGAATTCATGGAGTTGAGACAAACTGGGGACATGTCTGTTGCCCAGTACGAGGACGCTTTCAGTCGATTGATCCGATACATGCCGATTTATGAGGGAGACGAAAGGATCAAGGCTCAGAAATTTTTGGGAGGGCTAAATTTGAAGCTTCAGAGAGCGATGAGTAGTGCAAGTACCCAGACCTATGCAGAAGCGGTACTACAAGCCTATAACACTGAAGCTAATCTGAGCCGAATCGACGCCATCCAGGGAGAAATTCAGCAGGGAAGCAGCCACAGGGCAGGCAAGAAGCTAGAACCCCAGAAGCCGAAGTTCAAACCCAGTACCCCATGTGCAAAATGTCAGAAGCAGCACCCTGGAAAGCCATGCTGATTTGGGACAAAGGGTTGTTACAACTGTGGGGAAATTGGGCATCTCAACTAAAACTGCCCAAAGAAAGGAATTACTTGCTTCAACTGCCAGCAGACGGGCCACTTCGCGAAGGACTGTCCTAAGCCGCGACTGATAAATCAACCCCAGGGGACGTCCGGGAATGCCAGAGCACATCAAGGGAGAGTGTTTCATCTGACGCGGCAGGAGGTGGCCGAGGATCCAACAGTAATTGAAAGTACTATGTTCCTATCTGGTATCTCTATGCATGCATTAATAGATTCAGGTGCCAGTCACTCATTTATTTCGCATGCATTTGCTAAAGTAGTAAGAGACAAACCAGAAAATTTGAATTGTCGAGTGATTGTCGCAACCCCAATGGGGAAGTCTCAAGAAACTTCATCAGGGTACAGAGATAGAAAGATTCAAATAGGAGAGGTTGAGTTTTCAGTGGATCTAATTCTTCTGGAATTTCAGGATTTTGATGTAATTCTAGGAATGGACTTCCTAGCTAGTACAACGCCACATTAGACTGTAAGGCTAAGACAGTCTACCTCAAGAATGGCGCCTTGAACGTCAAGTTTCAAGGACAAAGAAGGGTAGGTGAACAGAAATTGATCTCGACTCTGAAGGCTGAGAGACTATTACGTCAAGGGGCACAAGGATATTTGACCTGTGTTCAAGAGAAAAGCAAGGAGCCCTTAAAAATCGAAGAAGTGCGGCTCGTTAAAGAATTCGAAGACGTGTTTCCCTAAGAATTGCCCGGATTACCGCCCCAGCGAGAGATTGAGTTCTCAATAAAGATCGTACCAGGAGCAGGTCCGGTATCGATACCCCCGTATAAAATGGCTCCTGCAGAATTGAGAGAATTAAAGGCCCAACTTCAAGAACTGTTAGACAAAGGATTCATCAGACCAAGCATGTCGCCATGGGGAGCACCAGTACTTTTTGTCAAGAAAAAGGATGGGAGCCTGAGGATGTGTATCGATTATCGACAGCTCAACAAGATAACGGTCAAGAATAAGTACCCACTCCCCAGAATCGAGGAGCTGTTCGATCAACTGCAAGGGGCCAAAGTATTCTCAAAAATTGACCTAAGATCAGGATACTATCAATTAAGGATCAAGGCCGAAGACGTGCCGAAAACAGCGTTTCGTTCACGATATGGGTACTATGAATTTTTGGTGATGCCGTTCGGACTAACTAATGCCCCAGCAGCTTTTATGGCCACCATGAATCGAGTCTTTCGGCCATTCCTGGACAAGTTCGTGATCGTGTTTATAGACGACGTACTGATATACTCTCCCTCGGAAGAAGAACACGAATCACATTTAAGGATAATATTGCAGACATTGCGAGAACATAAGTTGTATGCCAAGTTCTCAAAATGTGAATTTTGGTTGTACCAGGTGGCATTTTTGGGTCATGTGATATCGGCCGAAGGACTATCAGTTGACCCAGTCAAGATTGCAGCTGTGACAAATTGGAAGCAACCCCAATCAGTTACTGAGGTTAAGAGTTTCTTGGGACTAGCAGGGTACTATAGAAAATTTGTGGAAGGATTTTCAAGGATTGCGACACCCCTTACCAAGTTAACTCAGAAGGGGGTAAAGTTCGACTGGAACGAGCGATGTGAAGAAAGTTTTCAGAAACTTAAGGCTAAGCTGACAACCGCTCCAGTCTTGGCTATGCCAAACGGATCGGGAGGCTTCATGGTTTACACCGACGCCTCAAGAAACGGTTTAGGGTGTGTGCTGATGCAGCACGGAAGAGTCATTGCCTATGGATCTCGTCAGCTAAAGAACCATGAAAGAAATTACCCGACTCATGATTTGGAATTGGCTGCAGTGGTATTTGCTCTAAAGATTTGGAGACATTATTTGTATGGTGAGAAGTTCGAGATTTTTACTGATCATAAGAGCCTACAATACGTCTTCTCACAGAAAGAGTTAAACATGAGGCAACGGAGATGGATGGAGCTGTTAAAAGATTATGACTGTACTATTCAGTATCATCCCGGTAAAGCTAACGTTGTGGCAGATGCCTTAAGCAGAAAAGAAACCACCTATGTAGCTGAAATGATGGTTGCAGAATGGAAGCTAGTCGAAGCATTTAGCTTGATAACGGTAGGAGTAACTTCTCAAGGAAACTCAGCCTATACAGCTAGTCTCACGATCCAACCAGAATTGATGAATCAGATACGACAAGCCTACCCCGAAGACTCCCGAATCAAAATGTGGGTTGACGAGTACGGGCAAGCAAAGAAACCAGGATTCGAGGTAAGAGAAAACATCCTTTGGTTTCAAGGAAGAATTTATGTGCCTCGTGTGAGGGAGTTGCGACAAACAATTTTGGAAGAAGCTCATCGATCCAAATACTCGATCCACCCCGGAGCCACCAAGATGTACCAAGACTTAAAGGCTGTGTATTGGTGGCCAGGAATGAAGAAAAGTGTGGCAAGGTACGTCAGTCGATGTGACACCTGCCAGAGAATTAAGATCGAGCACCAAAAGCCTGGTGGAAGCTTGCAACCATTGGAAGTTCCAGAGTGGAAATGGGAGCACATCACGATGGATTTCGTGACTGGACTGCCAAGGAGTCCTAAGGGAAACAATGCTATTTGGGTAATAGTTGACAGGCTATCTAAGTCTGCTCATTTCTTGGCCATAAGGGTAAGTCAACCAATCAGTAAATTAGCTCAACTGTATGTGAATGAAATTGTCAGATTACACGAAGTGCCAGTAAGCATTGTATCAGACCGTGACCCAAGATTCACTTCTAGGTTTTGGGGAAGTTTGCAAGAGAGTTTGGGTACTCAGCTTAGGCTAAGAACAGCCTATCATCCCCAGACAAATGGTCAATCAGAGAGGACCATCCAGACCCTGGAAGATATGCTGCGAGCTTGCGCGATTGATTTTTCAGGTAGCTGGGAAGAGCATCTACCATTAGTAGAATTCGCTTATAATAACAGCTACCACAGCAGCATTGGAATGGCTCCCTATGAAGTCTTATATGGCTGAAAATGTAGATCCCCAGTATGCTGGACTGAAGTAGGCGAACGGCAAATTTTGGGCCCCGAGATAGTTCAGAAAACGACAGAAAAGATAAAAATCATTCAAGAAAGAATTAAGGAAGCTCAGAGTCGCCAGAAGTCATACGCAGATACAAGGAGAAGGAAATTGGAGTTTCAAGTGGGCGACAAAGTATACATGAAGATATCTCCACTAAGAATGGTGACTAGAAGCAACAAGAAAAAAGGCAAGTTAAGCCCTCGATATATGGGGCCATACGATATAGTGGAAAGAATTGGGCCCGTCGCTTACCAACTCGCTCTACCCTTGGCTCTATCAAACCTCCACGACGTATTTCACGTATCGCAACTGCGATAGCACGAGCCAGATTCTTCTCAGATAATGCCAGCTGAAGCTATCGAGATTCAAGAAAATCTTTCGTATGTAGAAAAACCAGTTAGTATTTTGGATCGCAGGGATCAAGTCCTAAGGAACAAGTCAATACCCCTGGTGCAAGTTCTGTGGAGAAACCCCGTAAGCGAAGAAATAACTTGGGAACGAGAAGAAGACATGAAACTCAATTTTCCCTACCTGTTTAAAGACCCTATAGTTGGTATGAGTGAGGAATAATCAAATTTCGAGGACGAAATTTTTGAAAGAAGGGGAGAATGTAATACCCTAAGTGTTAGAAATAAAATTAATTTAGTTATGTTAAATGATTTATTAGATATGTAGTTAATTTAATTAATTAAAAGTGTACTTATAAAAATATAATTAAATATATAAATTTGATTTAAGATTAAAAGAATTAAATGAAATTATAATGTGTAAATACTAAATGTTAAACGTAGGTGTATATATATATATGTTAAACGTAGGTATATATATATAAAATACTAAATGTGTTATATATTAAAAAAAAAAAATCTGGAAAATCAGATTTTTGCAGAAGCAGCGCGCGGCCAGAGTATGGTCGCGCCTGCAAATCCATGCTTAGGGGTTAAGGAAGGGTTTTAATGGTTGAAACGACCGGAGTACGGCCCCCAGGACGCGTGGCCGACGGTGGTGAGGCTAGGCACGTCGAAAATGGGCTATAAATAGCCGAGTTTGCGTTGCCCATTTCATCCGAAAGTTGTGAAGCTTAGATCGGTCATTTGAGAGTGATTTTGTGAGATTAGAGAGTGGGGTTCTGGTCTTCGAGTCTTGGGCTTCGTTTCTGGAGAGTTTGGAGGCCAACGGAGCAAAGGAGAAGGCGAATCGAAGCTTCGCCGGAAAGTCACGCCTCGCCGGAGCCGAGAGTTCAAGCGCCAAAATCGAGGTAAGTTTGATCCTATTTTGTTGAAATTTTTATACCAATGTGTTCGTATTATCTAGATCTAGAGTTTAGGGTAAAAAAAATTAAGTTTGGAGGTCGAATGGCCGGCCGGCGGCGAACTTCTCGTCGGGGAAGACGAGCCAGTCGGGCGCGTGAGCTGCACGCGCCCGCGAGTGGGAAGACGGCGCGTGCAGCTCATGCGCCCGTTAGAAAAGAAAAAAAAAGAAAAGAAAAGAAAATAAAATAAAAGAAATAAAAGAAAATTTTGAAAATTTTATTTTAAAGTTGAAATAATGTTTATGATTTATTTAATGTGTAATTTTTCTGGAAATGGTAAATTAATTAATTATTTAAGTAGGTTTTCTATTATGGAAAAATAATGAAAAATAGGAATTAAATTCTGAAAATTTCAAGAAAATTCCAGAACGCTGTAATTGTCATTTAAGAAATATGAGTGGAAATAAATGGAATAAAATGAAATTTTAGGTAATTATTATGTAATTTAAGTAGATATTTTCATTAAAGAAATAAATAAAAAATAGGAATTTAATTCTAAAAATTCCAAAGAAAATTTTAGAATGTTAAAGGTAGTATCTAAGAAATGTCAGTAAAAAGAAATGGAATAAAATGAAATTTTAGGTAATTATTATGTAATTTAAGTAAATGTTTTTATTAGAGAAATAAAGAAAAATAGTTTTTTTTATTCTGAAAATTTCAAAAATATTTCAGAATGTCATAATTGTTATTTAAGAAATATTAGTAAAGCGAAATTTAATAAATTGAAAGATTAAGTAATTATTATGTAATAATTACATATTTAGCTATTATGAAATAAGGGAAATTAGGAATTTAAGGTTATAAAATTACAGGAAAATTCCAGAATATTGAGAATATAATTTAAGGAGTATTGGTAAAAAAGAAAGTAAAATTTTATGAAGTCTAGATAATTATTAGAAATATAGCTTAGGAATAAAAGAGAAGTGAGAGAAATTATGAAAAATTAGCAAATGGTATTCTAAAAAATAAATCTATGTTGTAGGGGCCCTAGCAAGCACAGAGATTAAGGATAGCAGCTTAGCACGTAGTTCAAGATAAAGTAACTGTAAGTATGCCGCCTAAATTCAATACAATTGTAAATGCAAATGCTTTTATCATATTGACATGCTATGATATGAATCATCACATAGGTTACATCAATTACATGACTATGAAATGCATACATGCACGATAATACTATTGATCACACGCATATGAGGCCGTAGGGAGTACGAACTGGCACCGCTGGCCTTACCAAGGGTGCACCCATACACCCCGACTTCGAAAGAGGTGGCCGCTAAAATGGTAGGCAGCATGAGGGGTGCAGTTGACACCTATGAGGAAAGACATTGCATACACTCATGACATTGCATTGGTGTTCTTACTTAGATGATTCATCATCTAACATGGGTTCGCCCCTGGAACATTCAACGTTCCAGCCGGGGCTTGCAGAGATGGTTTAGAGATGGGCGATGTGTAGTGACACAGACATCGAGATGCAAGAAAATGCACCATGTTGTAATATGATCAGTTTAAGATTTGTGAATTTTGTTTTGTAATCAAACACTTTATGTATTTGTATTTAATGTCATGTACAGTTATTAAATTATGTATTTACATGAGCAGGTTTGATTCAGCTTCCGCTTACATTTATTTCTAGTCTAGATAATTTATTTGGCACTAGACACGGTCTTAGGGAATTTTAAGATAATGTTTAAAAAAAAAAAAATGTTCAAATTTCCTAAGGCATAACACGCCTTGATTAAGTATGGGCTGTTACAGAGGATATTAGTGTACTCCTCAGATAAGGAGACACATGAGAAATATTGAGGATAAAGTTAGGGAACATCACGATAGATGTTGAGACTGAAACTCGCTAGGTCGTGAGCCAATCGAGAAAGAAATGATGAGAGCATGAGGCTTTGTGTCGGGAACGTGAAGTCAAGGTCGAGGATTGGAAGTCTCGAAAGTCAGATATCCCAGTAGGTTTCGAGAGACGAACCAAATGTTTTGAGTAGAGGTTGGTACAAGCAAAAGTTGGTAACTGGAGTAAGTAGCTCCAGAAAGGATCGAGCATGATTAAAATGAGTTGACATAAAACGTTATTACTAGAAGAGTAATTTGAGGATTAAATGATTAATTTGATGATATAAAATGTTACTTGAGGATCACTTCGAAAAGTTCAAGGAGTTATTTAAGTTATGAGTATATGGATAAATAGGTATTAGTTTGGTAGCCAAGTAACGAAGGAACAAACGATGCAAGGATATTAGTGTTGCTAGACTTGGAAGACAACGTTAAATTTCGATCAAAGTTTTGGAGACAGATAGAATCTATTAATAAAGATTTCTTGAGAAAATAGTACATGATTAGAAGATGATTGTGGTCAGTTGGCAGAAACTTGAGATTATATTGGGTAATGAATACCAACAAGAATGAGAAAACAACATAAATCTCGAATAGATTAGCACAAGTAAAGATTTAGCAAATGACGAAGTTTGAGATAACCTAAAATGAGGCATAACTAATTTCGATGATATGTGATGACGTATATTTGAGGACCCAATGATACTGAAATAGCTTGATGATTCATTTAATAAAAGTTAACTATATTAAGATCAAGAACTTCTGTGATAAGGTAGGTAACCTAAGTTAGTATCAAGGATTCGTGAGATTGGGAGATTCAGGCTAGTATTGAGGTATGTTCTTCCCCAGTTAATTGATTAGTTCAAGATAAAGGACGTCGTAGAATGTCGTGATTAAGGAGATCGATTAGGGAACTTAAAAAATTGGAAATGTGGATATGAGAGCCATGGGCTTATTATGATGATGTGAGTACCGACTTAGACAGGAGCTCGAGCGAAGATTCGTGGCCCAAGGACCGAGTTATGCGATTATGATTTGAAACGTATGCATAGTTGACAAATGATTGATAAGTGTGATCAGTTCAAGAGTTCAAATTTTGAGATTTAGGACATGTGGCAAATTTCGAGGACGAAATTTTTGTAAAGAGGGGAGAATATAATACCCCATGTTTAGATAAGGTTGTCACGTAATTTCAATGAGTTTAGAACACCGAAAAGTTGGTTTTATAGCAATTTCAAGTACCGAATCAACTGCAGGGAGTGCCTCAGAGTGAAATTGTTTAAGGAAAATTATATGAAAAATTCGAGATAGGATTTATGGTATCGAAAGAAATCAAATTCGGAACATTTTTCGGTACAGCTAAAATACAGCTACTAATTAGGCTGTAAAATCGAATCATTGAAGGAGGCTCCCGAAAAATCAACGGAACCCTAAGGGGGCTCCGGTTTTGCGTAACGAACAATCCTTCAGTGGTTTTAGGATGAAACGACAGCTCGGTGAGAACACTGGAGCGAAATCGTGCTTTTCAACTAAGACTTGGATTATTAATTTTGCGTTTCCAATATTGTAATGAAAAATTTGATATTTAAGGGCATAGTTGTAATTAGCGAATTGTTCTAATAAATTTATGATATAATTTGAGGTTTAAATGTATAAAATTTATTGTTAATATAGTGTAATATATAACATTATATATATATATGTATAAAATGTGCTGTGCGTGGTGTGAGCGCGTGAGTAACTATGGCCATGTGAAGCTTTAATGTTGAGATTTCTGTCCGCAAATTGGAAGATTATGGCCACGTGAATCCTGTAAAATATATGGATAGGTGGCGTATGAAATTTGGAGCAATTAATGTGCAATTAATGTGGAGTAGCGGCCAAGGCAGGGCATGGGCTATAAATACAGATTAATGGAAGCAAATGGAGGAAGTAGGGAGAGATTTGCAGAGCAGTGGCCGAGCAATGCGAGAGAGAGGAAGAGCTCGGGCTGGGCGATCCGAAAGTGAGAGAGAGAGAGATCAGATTAAGAGAGAGAGAGATGGCCGAAAACGGCTATGGCTGCATGAGCAGCAACCAGCCGAGGGCCGAGGGTGGCCGCGATCAGCTACTGGCGGAGCTATGCGAGCAGAGATGGAGGCTGGCGAGGCTGGGGTGGCTGGACGCGGCTAGAGGCACAAGCAAGCAGCGGCCAAGCCGCTGTGTGTGCAGCAATGGCTGCAACCAATGGCCGCGCACAGTGAGGCCGACAGCGGTGGCTACGGCCGTGCACGATGGAGCAAGGGCTGGCCGTTGCAGCGGCGGCGCGAGCTGAAGCGACCGATGAAGGAGGCAACAGCGCACGGGCAGCGGTCATTGCGGAAGTTGCAGGCAGCCGCAAGGAAGAAGGAGCAGGGGCACAGGCCGTGGAGAAGAAGAAGAAGAAGAAGAAGAAGAAGAAGAAGGAAGGAAGGAAGGAAGGAAGGAAGAAAGAAAGAAGGGAAAGAGAAGAAGAAGAAGAAGAAGAATGAAGAAGAAAAAAAAAAGGCTGGTTTGCGCGCGACAGAGGAAGGAGATGATGAACAGTAGAAGAGGAGAAAAGAAAAAAAGAAAAAGAAAAAGAAAAGGAAAAGAAAAGAAAAGAAAGAAAAAAAGAAGAAAAAAATAGAGAAAATGTTAGAAAAATCCCAGAAAAATTCTAGAAAATAGGGAATTATGTTTTGGTGATATCCTGGAGATTTTGGTGAGAAAAACAGTCCTGACACGCTTTTTGGGAATATCGAACGCAAATCGAGGAAATCGAAGATGCTAAGCCAAGGTGAGTAAAAATTCTCTAGAAAATTTCAGAAATTCCAAAATATTATTTTATGAATTGTCGTAGTGAAATATTTGAGAAAATATTTCTAGAAATATTTAATTTGAAATTATTGAGGAAAAATAGGAAGAAATAGAGGAAAAATTAAAGAAAATGCCAGAAATTATGAAAAAATAGGATTTAATATTTATTAAAATGCCTATGGTGATTAGGATGCTTTGAGGTCAAAGTTGAGGTGTCTGGTGCGAATTTTGAGATTGGCACGCAAATCGAGGCAAGGCACGAATTTCGAGATAGCCTGATAAGCTCTAAAAGGTAAGTGGTACTTCCTCGAAAATGTTTTCATCATATTGACATGCCCTGATATGTATCTATCACGTAGAATGCATACATGATTATGAAATGCATGATTGCACGTTGATATCATTGATCACACGCATATGAGGCCGTAGGGAGTACGAACTGGCACCATTGCCTTACCAATGGTGCACCCATACACCCCGGCTTCGAAAGAGGTGGCCGCTAAAATGGTAGGTAGCATGAGGGGTGCAGTTGACACCTGCGAGGAAAGACATTGCATACACTCATGACATAGCATTACGTACCCTTATTTAGATGGTTCATCATCTAACCTGGGTTCGCCCCTAGAACATTCAACGTTCCAGTCGGGACTTGCAGAGATGATTTCGAGATTGATGATGTGTGGTGATGCGAGACGTCAGGAAACGAGAAAATGTGCCATGTTATGTTGTGATATGAATAGTTAAGGATTATGTACATTTGTTTTACTGTTTGAAGGTTATGTAACAACGTTTGTAATAAGTACTTGTCTAGTTTTCCATGAGCAGGTTTGATTCAGCTTCCGCTTTGTAAATTGTATTTGTCTCTAGTGTGTAAATTAAACACTAGATAGGCCTTAGGGAATTTCGGGATAATGTAATGATTAAAAAAAAAAAATTATAAGACCCAATTTTCCTAAGGCATAACACGCCCGAGAAAGCGGGCTGTTACATAATTGTTTCATTTTTATATAATTCTCCTAATTATAGAGAATAAAATATTGACAAGATAGCTCATAAACTCTTTTATATATAATGTAATCCCTCGATATTGTTTTATTTTTATTTTTATGCACATGAAATAAATTAATTGATGTATTTAGAATTTAGTAATATTATGATTTTTAAATTTAATATATTTATTTAAATTTTATAAATTAATTTTTTTATATTCATCTCATGTTTAAATGCATATTTAATTTTTTAAATATACATTAATATATTTAATTTCTTATAGAATTTAATATTTATATATTTAAATATTTATAAATTAATTAAATAAAAAATAAAAAATTAAATTTAGCGACGGATTGAAAGTTCCGTCACTATATCAACGACGGATTGGGACAATCTATCACTAAATTTATTTATTTATTTTTTGTTATTTAAACTAATATTAATTTTTTATTTTTAAAATTGTGACGAAATTTTTTTTTTGTCTCTATATTTGAATAAAAAAAAATTAAAATTAAAATTTAATTTCTTAGCAACAGAAATAGTTTTGCGTTGCTAAAAATAGTGACCGAATATTAAATCCGTCGCAAAAGTTAATTTATTATTTTTATTTAAACTAATATTAAAATTATTTTTTTTAATTTTAAACTTTAGCGACAGAATTTATTTTCTTTTTCTAATATTGCGACGAAAAATAAATTATGTAGTTAAAATTAACGACGGAAACAATTTTTTGTCGCTAAAAAAATATTTTTTATTTTTTTTTTTTTAGCGATGACTAAATTCTGTTGTTAATCCCAAAAAAAAAAAATTTTTACAATCCGTCGCAATTCCGTCGCTGAATATAGACGGAAAGTTCTGTCGCTAAAGGCTGAATTTCTTGTAGTACCAATGTAATACAATAACAATACAACTAATTAACACAGTAACCATGGCACAAGAATAGCAAACAGGGTCTATTTCAACTTGCCTAAGCAGCCATATCATGGGCCGCACGATTTCAAATTGCATGGGAATCCATAAGCATTCAATCCTCCATGATTTAACACTAGGTGTCCTGTATCGTTATATTATAAACCCTCCCAATGCACACAATTTTATTTTTACTTTTTATAGACAATTTGAAAACATTCATCTAGAGACTCTTTTTATATGATTTTGACACTCTCTTGGGACACTTTATTGTTGGAATAACTCTTTAAATTTTATTTTATTTTTAGAATTGTTTTCTATTTGATAAGATTAATCTTATAGAGGAACGATGATCTTAAATAATTAATCCTTATTAGATGATGATTTCAATTAATTAGGAGAATAAGATAGGTTTGGCAAACTTAATCCTATTATGATTGTAAGTTGTTATGTGCTTGGCGGGCTGAACAAATAACAGGAACTATATATAGATCTTGAATTAATGATTTTCTGTTTATAAAAAGCTCTCAACCCTTCCCTTTGGTCTTGTTCTTCTTACTTATTCTGTCAAGAGGTAAATAGAAAGAGAAAAGACAAGTGCTTATTACTTGGAAAGTAAACAATTAATCCTCCAAAGCCCACGCTTAATTAAAAAACTAATGATGTAGTCACATACATGAGCACAGTACATATAATACGAATCTCAAAAACTTCACCGTATTCTATTAGTTCTAACGCAGAATGTGAATAACTTATGGTATTATATATAAAAAACACCCGCCATATATATATGTACGTTCTTATGTTTTGGTAAGTCTATACATTATGGAAAAAGCCAAGCGAGAAACATACAAGGCAACATGCATGTTGAAACGAACAAGAGCCCAAAAACAATCCAACAACCAACAATATATATATATATATATATGTATAACAAGCAGGTTCAATCATTAACAATTTATCTTCTTCTTAGCCAATTAAACCAGTAGTTATCCAAAAGGAAATTAAACACGATATTGAATATATATGTACTGTGAGGGAATTTACAAATCTGACTAGTGGACACGTGAGGAGTTATCTTTAAGTTGGTACATCTTTTGTCAAAGTTGAGAACGTGCATGGCTCCCATAGCATTGATGTCCATTAAATATATATTAATTGTGAGCACCTATCATAAAATTCTGTGGTTGCAGCAGAGCTTACGATAACATCAACGAGCCTCCGCATAAAATTCTGTGGTTGCTAGGGATGGCAATTACAGGCAAAATTGTGGGAATCGAACCGAAATTAAATCGGTCAATATGGTTAAAAATTGTTTCACGGAATAATAGTTTAGTTAGGAAAAAAATTGAACACTGTTTCAATGGGTATAGTTTAGTTATGATTTTCACTAAATCCAAATCAAAACTCAAATCGAAATCTAACCGAATGTGTGGATAACCGAACTAAACCGAACTGAATATATATTGACTAATGCATTTTTTTATAAATATTTTAACTAATGCATTATAAATATATAAAATATTTAACATTTATAAAGTAATTAACAAATAAAAATAAAACTTAATATTAAATTATTTTATTTTTATCAATCAAATAATTATATCTAAGAAGTTTGAAATTAATGTGTAACTTTATGCAAGAAGAAACTAACTCTATTAGAGTTTATTGTGGAGTTTTCAAAAAATTTTATGAATGCTATTTGCAAGAGTTTGTCTTTATTTGTTGATATAGATTAAATTAAAAAAAATCATGATTAAAACCGAAACTGAATAGTTTGGTTATGATTTTTAATTTTTAAAATTAATGGGTATTGGTTTGGTTTTGATTTTAGTAGTTTAAGTTTGATTTGATTATGATTTTGACAAAAATCAAAATCAAATCAAACCATTGTCAACCTTAGTAATTGCAGCCTAAGTCGTCAAAACCAATGTTCCCATCAACCAGAATCACCTTTTTTTTTTTCCTTCTGAAATTAGGAAATTAAATTTGGTGCCCCACTTCTCTCTTGAAACTTTGGACTAGACTATCCTATTAGTACTTTTTGAGGTACACCTTAAATTATACAATACATGTAAAATGATAAAAATATCCCTTGCATCTCACTATCTCATTAGACAAAAATAGCATAAAAAATCTAAATTATAAAAATAAATTAATTATTAGGAGTAGAGGATCAATTTAATGGTTTATTGGGACATAAAACTCAAAATAAATCTCATTAGACAGTTTTAAATTGTTAAATTATAATTGATATAACTAATTTTATAAATAAAGTTATAACTTAAAAATCTGTGACAATTTATAATTTGATGAATTTAAACGTTAGATGTTTTGTTTCACACCAGCAGATGCATTCCATTCCATCTACCGGTGGCCAATCCTTTCAACGAATATTTAAAGCTGCTGGTTGTGGCGATGAACTGTATATCTCTTTAATGACTACTGAAAACAGTTGAGGGTATCAACAGAAGCTGAAAGGATAGCGAAGTGACTCTTTACATTTTTGTTAATTAAAATCCTAATTAAACATGAAGCTAAACATGAGTAATTAATGATTACAACCACTCCATGTGTATTCAATCTCATTAAGAATTATCACTACTTATAAATGATCATAATAATCATATAATAACATTTTTATAAAACTTAAAAATAGTTAAATATAACAAATTAACTTATATTGTTATAAAAATTACATTGTTGTAATTTAAAAAGTTATAAATTTTATAATAATATAATGTATATTGTTATAAAAATTATTTTTTGTCGTTTTAACATTTAATTGAAACTTGACACATTAAAACCGTTTAAATGATTATATGAATACTGTTTATGTTCTCTTATTTCTTGTCACTGTGTTATGGCATATTTTTTATTAATTTATAATTTTTAAAGCAGTACACTTATTAAATTAGATATCAAAAATTTAAAATCAAAATTATAATACAACAAATTATATATATTTTTTATTTTAAAAATACTTTTAGATCGTGCCCAATAAGCTAGGTTGCTGGGTAGTGGGCCATCAAGTACGAGGTGAGCCAAGCCAACCCTAGTTAATCACGAGCTAAGTCAGGCAAAATCGTTGAAAATATGATTGGCCCTCTTTGAGATAAATCTAGGCTGATACATAAGTGATAATAAGTACAAAGGGGGAAAGTGATATATATTTTGTTAAGTTAAGAGAAGTGAAAATGATTTATTGATGAAGGGAATTAATAGTCTCTAAATTATGCTAAATCTCAATGATGCAGAAAAAACTCTCTCTTAAATTTATAATATTAATTCACGAAAAAATAAGTTTTGGTGGAAACCCTCCTTAATTTTATACCTAGAAAAAATATGAAAGGAATTCGCCTTTTCCCTTGTTTGGTTTGTCAAGTTATCAATGATAATCACCATCCATCACTTGTATTCAATCTCGGCTCAAGGCATGGGCCATTAAGGCCTATGTCTAGGAATCCAAAAAGAGGGGTTTTAAAATCATTTATTAATTAAAAAATATATATATTTTTTAAAATTTTGAGATACAAAATTATTAATTCTATTTTATGTTAATTTTTATTTGAATTCATACTATGTTTATTTTGTTATTCTATTTGGATAAGGAGGCTCCCCACTCCCTAAGTCTATAGATCATTTTTCAATATTAAGTAGTGAATAATAAGATGTTATTTAGATGAGAAAACTCTCTAACTTCTTAAGTTCATGGATCATTTTTTAATATTAAGTAATGAATAGTGAAGTGTAAACCAGTAACGTAACAAAAAAAATACAAGAAGTAACGTTATTTTAGGAGGATAATTTAATAAAATAATTTTTTGGATGGCGAAAACTTCGTCTGAGGAATCTCCATTGATCTGGGCATTAAAGAAATAAAAAAAAAGTGAATCGGTGACTTTTTAAGTTGCAAGACTTAACTGTAGACTCTTCATCTTTTTTACTTATTCAACTCTTACTTTTTAAATTTTTTTTTCTTATCTATATTATCAATTAAAAAAGATTTACTTTTTGAACTTGAATATAAAAATTTAATTAGTGATTTCGCCTTTCAAAAAGTAAATAAAGTAAAAATTAAATAATTTTTAATATTTATTTATATTATTAAATAAATTTAATATTTATTTATATTATTAAATAAATTTAATATTTATTTATATCATTGAATTTAATATTGAAAAGAAAAAAAAATGGTATAAGAATTTTACAGCTGCTTGTAGTATGTATAGTGGACGCAACCCATAAATCATCTTCATAAATATTTTTCAGTCCCAGAAGTCATCAATAGACAGTAATTATGTACCCAACGCCCACCCAAGTACTGTCCTTGAGGTTAGGGCAACATAAATACACACAAATTGGAGGTCACAGAAATGGCCAGAGGTGTTGAGAAGGCATCCAAATTAACATCAAAATATATATTAAACGAATCTGTACGGAGTTTAATGAAGAATGTTGCTTCTGTCGGTGACAAAAAATGTATTAATTTATTTTAGCTCATATTTCAGAAAATGCAATTATTATTAATTACATTATTTTTAACTTTTTTTGTATTTTTAATCGACTTAAATATTTAATATTTATTTAAATTAATTATAAATTACTATTTAACTTTCTCACCTCACTAAGTTGGTAAATTCGATAAATTTCTCAAACCATGATATACATCAGATTAATTAATCAAAAATATTAAAAATAATTTTGCCTAAAATTCTATATCAAGACAAAAAATTTGAATTTTCAAACAAATGTTATTATTATTTTTTGGAGTCGTATTCTAAAAATTAATTAGGAAGAAGTACTTTTAGGCCAGCTGTTCACCACATTAATATCCAATAAAAGAAGAAAAAAGGCACTATTTCACAATTGTGGTTGAAATATGTGTGTGTGAATGAGCCCATCAGTAAATGTTGGAATTGTGAAGTCAATTTGGGCCATTAACTCCATGGTTTTTTAATGTAAAAACCCATTTAATTGATTTTTCTTAGGCTATAGTTTTTGTTTGAAGTTTTAGAGTCAAATAATTAGAGGTAAATACGGATTAAAATAAATAAATCTCTAAATATTTTATAATACATCCCTTAATAATACAATATATGTAATTTGATAATTATAATTATTATTAAAGATATAAGTAGAGACAGGAGCCAATAGAATACATATATTGCAAAGAGGACATATATATCTATCACGTTCGCGTGTGTTCATAATTATATCTTTAGTAACAATTAATCATTATTAAAAACACAAATTAAATGATTTAGAGACACATACATTACACTTAAAACACATTTATCAATTTTTATCTTTAATAATTGTATTAATTTGAGTCTAATTATTTGGGTTTACAGGATACATTTGTTGAGACAAAATGTCTATTACCATTTGTGAAAGCAATCCATATATTAATTAAATTAGTATTTCTTAGACCTAAAATCTAAGGAATTGCGTGCACTCCATCCCGTGTACCATTTTGAGCATCATCAGCTATATATATGAACTGTTATCGGGCTTTCTTCACTTGAGCTCTCTCGTCGTCTTTCCTGTTTCTTGGGCTCTCTCTCTCTCTCTCTCTCTTCCTGCTTATCATTTTTTTCTTCAATGGAGTTGCCTAGTATTCTCCAGTTTCTAGAGAGCAGGACCATTTTAGTCACTGGTGCCACTGGCTTTCTAGCAAAGAGTACCCTCTCTCTCTCTCTCTCTCTCTCTCTCTCTCTACATGTACATATATATATATATAATATTTTTTATAAATAAGATTACACCGCTAGGAACTTAATTAGTGTTTGAACTTAGAATTCAGACTCACCACATTATGATTAGATTACAACTCGCGTGATTAGACATGCATATATTTATATATATGTATATGTATATATACCTGTGAATATGGTGACACCATGCTTGAATGGATGTAGTTTTTGTGGAGAAGATACTTCGAGCTCAACCAAATGTGAAGAAGCTCTACCTTCTTCTAAGAGCTGCAGATGCCAAATCGGCCTCGCAGAGGTTACACAATGAGGTCAGAGCCAACATTTCTCTCTCTCTCTCTCTCTCTCTGACTGTATCTCTGAGTCATGCTTTGTGTAAACTTTTCCCAGTAAACAAACAAGAAATATATATCTTGACTCATGAATCAGATGTCACCTTTTAATATACGAGCAGTCTTTTTATATAAAATAATATACAAATAATTTAGAAAACGTATATCACCATCATGCATTATTTTTGACGAGTGGTATCTTCTTCTGTGCAATGAACCAAACTCCATCCAAATCAAAATTGCATGATTTAATTTTTCAGCCGTTTTGAATGGGTGATTGCTGCTATATATTCAAACATACATAATTACATATACAGTAACATAGATGCATGTGTGTGTATATATATATATATATTATAGGTCATAGCAAAGGACTTGTTTAGGGTTCTAAGGGAGAAAATGGGGGCAAATTTTAGCTCCCTTCTAGCCGAAAAGGTGACGCCGGTGGGCGGAGACATTAGCACCGACGAGAACTTGGGCGTGAAAGACTTGAACTTGGTGGAAGAGATGTGGAGAGAAGTGGATATAGTGGTTAACATGGCCGCAACAACCAACTTTGATGAAAGGTATGGCCATACTGACTTTCAGTTGATCTTATCATCATCATCATATATATATATATATATATTCATTACAACGACAATAAATACTAGATTCAAATATTTATTGTGCGTTTTGTGTTTGATTAATATTTTTGTATGCAGATATGATGTGGCATTGCATCTAAACACATTGGGAGCTAAGCATGTTCTCAACTTTTCAAAGAAGTGTGCCAAGACAAAGATGCTTCTCCATGTGTCCACTGGTTAGAAGATTCATTGGTCAATCAAGCACTGATGAATTAATTGCTTAATTTGATTTATGTTATATTTATTATTATTAGTATTTCAGCACACAAGTTATTGCTCTTTTCATAGAGGTTTGAATGTGTTTGATTAATTATGATTTAATAATAATTTAATTTCTTAATTATCACCACACACACAGAGATAAGAGTTATTTAGGTTAGTCGACAATCAATTAATATATAATTGAAATAAGAACCATTTTTAATTAAAATGGTGTAATTTTGCAGCTTATGTATCTGGTGAGAGGGGTGGGCTCATATTGGAGAAGCCCTATCGAATGGGTGAGGCTCTGAATGGAGCCCCAGGGCTGGACATCGACATGGAGAAGAAAGTCGTGGAGGCCAGATTGAGCGAGCTCCGACAAGTAGGAGCCACAGAGGGAGAAATTACAATGGCAATGAAAGATTTGGGCATTCAAAGGTTAGTTGCCACAACTCATCAACAATTAATTAACATTATATCTTATTAACTAATTAATTGAAGCATTTGTAATTTACTTAATTAATTCCTAATCTTAAGACCCAAGTAGGGGATGATATACGCATGGTCTCTTTAGGTTTTGTCATCAACTAACTAATTTTTTTTTTTATATATTTTTAGATACATATAAAAACTTAAAACAACTGTGGCTTGCTTAGTCTCCGACATTATAGATTAAAGATGGAGGCCCTCCAATTAATGCAAAACAAGATGCAAACGAATTATAAATAAACCCTAAATCCTAAACTCTAAACACAATATAATTTATACACTTCAACAAAATTTCAAATAGTCAAGAACTAGAGATGATGGTAAAAAGAATCTACAAAAAGAGAAATTTATATCCGAACCATAAACCCATTTAATTTTGGGGGGCTAGCTTGAGGACTCCAAAAAAGGGATAAAATCGTTGCAGATGAATGTACACTCATTAAGAGGTCATGGCTACAAAATAACCTCGTACATAGATTGAAATGGAGAAGAGAGGTTGCCCCTAGGGTATAAGTTAAGTGATAGGCAAGTGAAACGCTAGAGTTAGTATCAATAGGTTACAACTTCGATACTTGATTTAGATAACGATCAAAGATCCACTCACAATTTATCTTTTTTATTAAAAATGGTTCAAATGATGAAAAACTATACAAGGACGGTAATCACAATGGAGGAGAGGTTTATGACTGATGGGTTCATTCATGCACCCATTTGAGTGAGGAAAAAAAGGGGCCGACCTTGCAACAAATTCATCCTTTCACAAAAACAAGGTCGCCAGGGGACAGTGCGTGGGGGTGTGGTGTAGACATTAATGCATACACAGAGAGGAATAACAAGATAAGATTTATTTAATTTGGTGCATCAAATGCTAACTACCTCTTCTCATACTTGTCCCCCAAATGGACACTTAAGTTGGCACATCGGATTTTTATTTAAAAAAAATAAAGGTAGGCTGCCTTAAATGAATGAATGTTAACTTAGGTATATTTATAAATAAGCAATTAAAACATTTAATACAAAAAAAACTTAACATTATAACAAATTTTATTTTTAAAGCAATTTTATTATAAATTGTCCCTATCTATTTTTTTATGTTACATATATATAGGACTCCAAATGTCTTATGTTAGAGGCACATTTAATGGTTGTCTCTAATACTTTGTAGCAATATATGTTATGAGGGGCGTTTACATTTTTTTTTGAAAAGACATCTAGGGACAAAATTAAAATGTCTCAAAAAAAAATCAAATATGTCGCGCAGTACTGCAATTAAAACATGCATCACATCTCATATTGATTTAAAATTTGTGTAGAAGATATAAAAATTAATTTACAATCTTCAAACATCATTCATTTAAAAATTACTTTTTACTTCTATCCGCCAATACATTAATTATTTAATTATTGGTCTAAAAAATTGTACAAGAAAATAAATCTCCTAAACTTAGGGTAATTATGTCTATCAATTAAGCCAAAGCGGCCATAAGCAGAAGTCCTTTTCTACACTTAAATTTAGGATTATTTTCAACACACAAACTCTAACATCCGAACTAATTAACTTCCCAGATAGATGATTGAAAAACACAATAAAGGAATTCTATAATTAAGGTGAAACATAACTTTTGCTTTGATGGCGATGAGAATATATATCTGAATATATAGTCCTTGACACATCAACATATATAAATCCCGATCATAAATATTCTAAGGTATATATATATATGTATATGTGTGTGTGTGTGTGAGAGAGAGAGAGAGAGAAGAAAAGGAATTAAGTCAATTTATCAGGTTTAGCTTGTTCTGGGATATCATAAATTTTACCCAAATTGGATATCATAAATCAATCTATATATGTAAATTTTTCCCAATTTACATAATTCTAGTTCTAATTAATGGCTACAAAATTTGAATATAAAAAGACAGAATTTAATAGCTTTTGTAATAATTAAAGAAATTTGACATAATTCTAGTTCTATTTCATACTCTTGAGACAACCAAAGAATAAGAAATATAACGTTTTGAAAAAAAAAAAAAAGAAATTTGACATTTTGATAAAAAAAAAAAGAAACATGACATTTTGATCTCACACACACACACACACACACACACACATATATATATATATATATAGAGAGAGAGAGAGAGAGAGAGAGAGAGAGAGAGAGAGAGAGAGAGAGAACAGCCTTTGTCTGAACGATTTGGATATGTTCTTGTTTGGTAGGGCAAGGAAGTATGGGTGGCCAAACACCTATGTGTTTACAAAGGCAATGGGAGAGATGCTTTTGGGAGACTTGAAAGGAAATCTACCCTTAGTTATCATTCGTCCCACCATCATAACTAGTACTTTCAAGGAACCTTTCCCAGGTTGGATTGAAGGTGTCAGGTACATACAATACAAACTCTTGTTTTTTATTTTTTATTTTTTCTTAGTTGGTAATTAAATATACAAAGTTAATTATAACCAGCCAAGGGTTTGGTAGTTTTTTGGTTGGACACTCGATCGGGGGTGTTTATTTTTGAGCTGGTGTTTAGTTTTTATTGGATGTTTTACAAGTTAATTAATTTATTTTTGTCTACTCTACTATAAAAAAAAATTAGACTCTGTATATATTAATGTGGGATACCCTAGAAAAATGAAATCAAAATCCAAGTATCCAAGAAAGTTGAAGACCCCGAAGAGTATTTCGAGCAGAAGTCTCTTGATGACTCCGAAGTATCTTCGGGGTAGCCATGTCCTTAAGCCCCAAAGTCCAAGACTCATCCCAAAGAGGCTTTCAGGCATAAGTCACCCAATGACTCTAAAGAGTATTCAAAGAAAGGGCCTTTGAATGCCTTTAAACTTTTCAATCCCAAAGACTCACCCTGAAAAGTCTTCCAGGACAACCCCTTTAATTATCCCAAAGACTCAAAAAGTCTTTGGGGACTTCGGAGAAGTCTCGTTTGAAGGATTCTCTTTGGGGCATCTCTTCCCCGAAGATACCTTCAGGTCATCCTGCTTTGTTCGTTGCCTTTTCACCCAAAGAGTCGGGCCACCTCAGCTTACCATAGTCCTGCCTTACCACGTGGCCCAGCAATCGAAGAGTATAAATACCCCCAGGTTCGTACCCTTGATATCCAGATTTAGCACCCGAAGACCCAAACCTAACACTTCAGATCCAAACTCACCCGAAGACACCCATTCGGAGACTCTCATCCAAAGCCCCATACAGCATAAACTCATACTTCATTCTACAGCATGACATAATCTAACTTTGGCATCAGAGGGTCCGCGCGGGGGAGTTCCACGCGTATCTTCTAATTAACTATGATTGCGCCAAAAACTCATTCGAAGATATCGGAGCATTGCACCTCCTAAAGACTCTCTAAACTCTCCTGAAGTTGAGTCATCTTAAGACTAGCCAACCAAATACCCAAGTTTTTGAGGGAGAAGCCTCCTAAAGACCCATTAGGCATTTAAAGACTCAAGGCATCCTATTAGCTGTCCTAAACAACGAATCGAGCTTGGCCTTAATAATTCTGCTCTCCCATATAACAAATCGAACCATACTCCTGCCAAGCGCCTGCTAACATTCCATGCTAGAACATACCTTACCCTTGACTTCCTTATTGGGCTCTGCCAAGATGTTTGCTAGGACATAAATTTAATTATTGTATTACAACAATAATTTGGCATCGTTTGTGGGAAACAAGTAAAAAGTCAAACTCTATGGCAAGCAGAAAAATGTCTACTCATGCAAGGGCATCTCAACCTGAGGCCACACATTCCATTCTCCCTGGATAACGAGAGGCTACTACTAGAAAATGTCCTTCAGCTATTTGACTAGCTTCATGGGGCACGAGCCCTACAACATCATAAAGAAGACAAAGGAGTCGAGTGGCTAGCAAACAGTATTGCTAGAACAAGGTTGGTTTATCGAGAAATCATCACCCGTGCATGCCTCCCTTGCACCCTTAACCTTTACACGCCCCAGACGATCCTTCGAACAACGAGGATGTCCTATTCGACAGGTTCTTGAGCTCGACCAACCCAATGACGCAGAAGGTGGTTCGGGCCAAGGAACCGAGAACCTCTAGAGCTAGGAGGTCATCCATTGTATCTCTTGAAAATTTTCAAAAGTTAGAACAAAGATACGATGACTTGAGGAGAAGCAATGAAGAAAAGTCCAAGGTCTTAAAGCATTTATCTAAATTGCTACATGCACTTTTGCTAACTCCTAGGAAGGCATACACCCCTAAGCCTCTTACCTCAGAGGGAATTTAAATCGATGCCTCCCCTAGGAAGACTCTAATACCTCCATGGCGGCATCCATCGCAGCCACTAGTGGCCCTGCTAAGATCACAATTGCGCTTTCCTATGTAAAAGGAGTTGTATATAGAAAGACACAGGAACACAAGCAAAATGATTATGCAGGAAGAGACGATGGAGAGCACCACCTCTGCCAAGGATGTGTGGAGGACAACATGGGACTCTAATCCTAGAGCCCTTCTAGCTTCTTAGAGCTCAAAAAATGGCAGGGGCAGTGCCCAATGATAAACAGACGCGGAGAATCCCATTTTTTGAGGACATATTGAGCTGTTCCCATCCTCCTAAATTCAAACTTCCAATGTTACGCAAGTTTGATGGAAAGGGAGACTCTATATATTCTCCAGGCACAATGGTTCGAATCCTTGGCATATTTACATAAGTGGGGTGATGCCACCATGTGCTTGGTCTTTCCTCAGTCTTTGGTTGAGTACCCTCATGCTTGGTTCGATGAGCTTTCATCCGTCTATATCACCTTCTATGAGCAGTTGTGCTCAAAGTTCATTGCAACCTTCGCAGCTAAGGAAGAAGGATCCCACTTTCCTTCTTAGCATTCAAGAAGTGCCCAAGGAAACATTGAGATAATACATCGATCATTTCTGGAATGCCATCTTAGAGGTCCAAGATTTGTCAGTTGGTGTGGCAGTATTGACTTTTCTATAGGGAACTACTCTTTTGCCGCTAAGGAAGTCCCTAGCTCTTAACTAACTGACAACACTAGTTGATTTATTTGCCCATAAAATTAGATATGTGGTGCAGCTAGATATTCTATGCACTTCTGAATTCCTACTGAAGCAGCTTGACGAGGGGACAAAGAAAATAGGGCGACCAGCTGGTGAAGGGTCTAGCCAACGTGATGTAAAAGCCCCTAGGTCTGATGACTATAGTCAACCTAGGCTTCATACATATGCACCACCCCCAACCAAGTTCTAGGCATACATTCCTCTATCTAACTTTCGCATAACCATTCTTTCATCTGTGGCACATACTAATCTCATCAATTTCCCTTCACCATTCTACAGACCAATGGCAGGGACTTACAATCTTTCTGTCAATTCCATCAATGTTTGGGTCAAGCAACAAAGGAGTGTCGCCATATTCGTGATTATATTGAGTTGTTGGCCAGAGAGGGTAAACAGGATCAGTTCCTCCTAAATCAGCCTAGGTTGGCCCAAGAACAGCAAAGGGCTGCACTTTGGCTATTTGCGAAAATTTGATAGATCTCCAAGAATGGACTGCAGCCCATGGAAAGGAGAACCCCGAGATAGTGGTAATCAGCAGCAAATGGCTTAGCAGTAGCAACAGAGGATGCCCTAAGAGGGAGAAACTTCTACAGCCCTTACAAACAATAAGCCAAACGTGGGAGCACATCCACATTATTTTTGGTGGAGAAACTTTGGCTGGCGACTCTTCATCAACAAGGAAATCATATGCGCGTCAGGCTTTTCATGTGGATTTAGTGGCTCAAGTGAAGTTTGATGAGAAGCCTATAACTTTCACTCCCGCAGACTAAGGGAATGTGCTTATGCCCTCCGATGATCCTCTGGTTATCTCTGTTGTGATTCCGAAGCACCCGATTGATTGAATTCTTGTTTACAGTGGCAGTTCTATTAATTTGATTTATTGAAATTGTTTCAAGCAAATGCATATTACTCATGATTGCCTCAAGCATGTTTCATCACCTCTGTACAACTTTACTAATAAGGTGGCTTTCGTGGCGGGTTTTGTACAGCTACCAGTAACATTGGAAACGCATCCCTAGAATGACACCGATCAGGTGAGTTTCATTGTAATAAAGACACTGTCTACAGTATATAATGTTATTCTGGGGAGATCACTTATCAATAACATGAGGGCAGCCATCCATCTTGGCTATCTTTTGATGAAGTTCCTGACTCCTAATGGTGTGGGATAGGTTTGAGGTGATCAGAAGAAGGCTTAGATCTGTTATCTCTCGTCCATAAAGAGTGTAAACAGTAAGAAAGTTTTCGATGCTCCAGTTGAGACCGTGTATATTTCTAAGAAGCCATCGCTGAAGCCACAGTTGGTGGAGGCCTCAGAGCCTGTCAGACTATTTGCATATAATAAGGGGAAATTGGTCTATGTCAGGAGCCAACTACCACCGTAAGAGAAATAAGAAATTATACAGTGCCTATAGAATAATGCGAATATTTTTGCATGGACACCTACAAACATGCTAGGAAATTATCCTCAAGTGATCTCCTATCAATTGAATATATGACCAGGAACTAGACCTATCAAACAGAAAAGGCGAAATATTGCACCTAACAGATTGTCAGCCCTCAAAGAGGAAGTTGACAGGCTCTTGAAGGCCAAATTTATTCGTGAAGTCTACTACCCCAACTGGCTTACTAATGTTGTACGTAATGCTAATGAGGTCCAGTAAACCCAAAGTGAGTGAATTTCAAAACCAAAACTCAATTTCACAATTTTGGTGATGTCCAGTTTAAGAGAAATAATATATTTTAATTTTGTATATTTTATTTTATCCTTCTATAATAACTGAAATAGATTTTAATTTTTCATATGTCCCAATAAAAGTCCATATATACTATTCCTTACTTTATATTTATACATATAGAAAATATATTTTAATAAATATATTTATTTTCATACTACTTTTAAATATTTTAATAAAATAGATTTATAAACTATATATTCTTTAATCACAAATATTGAGTTATGTACAGTCGATTGACGAAAATAAAAAACATAATTTTAATTGAATTTTTGTTTTATATTTAAATATATAAATTATTATAACTTATATATATAATACTTACAATTAACTTGCCTCAATAAACTCAACTTATATATAAATTTTATTTGACTTGTTTTGCCTGATTACATGCAGAACGATTGATAGTTTGTACATCGGATACGGCAAAGGAAAGTTGACATGCTTCCTTGGTGATCCAGGATCTATAATCGATGTGGTGGGCTAATTAATTAATTAATTAAAGGCATCATTTTCTAATTTAGTGAGCAGTAATTAATTAATTCTGATCATGATTAAACCATATATACTTTGCCCAAGTAATTAAGAAAATCAATTAATGTTCATGTAGAGGTTAATTAATTATTATTGAATGAACGCAGATCCCGGCAGACCTCGTGGTTAATGTGATGATGGTGGCCATGGCAGCTGATTATGCAATTAATCAAGCACCTGCAGGGGATGAAGAGACCATAATATATCATGTGGGTTCATCGGTAGCTAATCCCATAAGATTCACCAAACTCCAAGATTATGCCTTCCATTACTTTACTAAGCATCCTTGGATTGGAAAAGATGGAAAACCCGTCAAAGTTGGCAAGGGCACCGTGTTCAGCTCCATGGATAGCTTCCGCAGATACATGGCATTTCGTTACGTCCTTCCACTCAAGGTTTGTTAGTTGATTAATTTTTCTAGTTATTGTCAACTTTAGTATTTCTTTAACTAAATTAATTAATGTCAAATATGTCTTCTAATTAATCATTAATGTTACTAGGATGTTCTTTTTTAAAAAAAAAAAAATTACTAAACCCCCTTAATTAATTTATATTTTGGGACACTTTAATTCCCACTTATAGTTTTGTTTTGATAGATAACCTCTTGACCTAAAATTAACTGTCAAAAAAAAAAAAAAACCTAAATTCACATGCTGAAAAAAAATTTAAGTGACTATAGAATGATTTCTAAGGGGTTCTCTGGCAAAAATAAAATTTTAAGATGGTAAAACTGTCCCTAATTGTAAACTTAATGTAAACGGATTTAATGGATTTTATTTTTTTATCTTTATGGAATCTAATGGTGTCAATTCCTATCCTTTCTACAGGGATTACAATTAGTAAACACAACATTTTGTCAATATTTTCAAAAAATATACATGGATTTACGTCGAAAGATCAACTTTGTGATACGGATGGCTGAGATTTACCAACCTTACTTGTTCTTTAAGGGCATGTAAGTACTCATTACATATATTTACTTAGGTGTTAATCTAATAATTCATTAATTAATTATTAATATTCATATCCATATGGCTAATTAGCCTAAAAGTGAAGGTGTTTTTGCATTCAGCTATGATGATATAAACAGGGAAAAGTTGCAGATTCTAGCACGAAGTGGCGACAGTGTTGAGATAGATGTGTTTTACTTTGATCCCAAGATCATTAACTGGGATGACTACTTTCTGAACACTCACATTCCTGGCATGGTAAAGTACGTGTTTAAGTGATAATTGTATTAATAATTAATAAACATATATTTCTCAATCTGAGAAAATTATAGAATAATACATTAAGTCTTCATATATATATATATATACATATATGTATGTCACAAGAAGTTTACTATCAACAAGTATAGTTGTAAGGAGTTTCGATGGAAATAAGAAGACTGTGAAAGGAAGTGCATGGCAAGTGTTGCATTGGAACCAATGGAACCTACATCCTCTTGAAGAACTTGTATGGTAAGTACAGTTCTGCCAGTCGAATCCCAATTTTTATCTTTCTATATATTGAGGTCATGATGATAAGGAAAACATTCTGATAAGGAAAGAATACATGTGGAATCATCTAAACTTATTCAGCAAACTATTCCTTAGCAAGAAAAATACTGTTTGAAAAAGGTAAATGAATGTTTTCCCGGTCTTGGCAGCATCCTTCTCTGCTCGCTTCTTGTATCTGGGCATTTTGGGCCTTAGGCAAGTCATCCCTCCCGCCATTCCTGGATCAGGCCTATCTCTGCCGCTGTCCAATCCAATGTACTGAAAAGGGCTTACATATCCACAGGGATCTGGAGCATCATTTATTTTCCTCCAATCCAGAGGCATGTGTCCTGGAGATACCGGCCAAGTGCTTCATTCAACCATTTCAATAGCTAACGCAAGTAACATGAAAATCTGTATCTGTATGGTTCTAAGTAGTATCTGTATCTGTATGGTTCTAATATAATTATGAGAGGCAAAAATTCATAAATGTCTTTAAATATAATATTATGTGCCTCTAAATTATTTAATATGTGTCTTTAATTAATGATGTCAAATTGTCAAGAGGCCTGTAAACTTGCCCGGCTTAGCTCGTGATTAACTAAGCTCAGCTTGGCTCGCCTCGTGCTTGTTGGCCCACTAGCCCAGCAGCCTAGCTTATTGGGCACCATCTAAATGTATTTTTAAAATAAAAAGTTATAATTTGTTGTATTGTAAGTTTGATTTAAAATTTTTGATGTCTAAATTAATAAGTTTACTGCTTTAAAAAGTATAAATTAATAAAAAATATGTCGAAACACAGTGACAACAAATAAGAGTACACAAATAGTATTCATTTGATCATTTAGACAATTTTAATGTGTCAAGTTTCAATTAAATGTTAAAATAACAAAAAATAATTTTTATAACAATATACATTATATTGTTATAAAAGTTATAAAATTTTAAATTATAACAGTGTAATTTTTATAACAATATAAGTTAATTTGATATATTTAACTATTTTTAAGTTTTATAAAATGTTATTATATGATTATTATGATCATGTATAAGTAGTGATAATTCTTAAGGAAATTGAATACACATGAGGTGGTTCTAATCCTTAATTACTCATGCTTAGCTTCACGTTTAATTAGAATTTTAATTAACAAAAATGTAAAGAGTCACTTCACTATATATCTTTTCAGCTTTTGTCGATAAACCCAATTGCTTCCAGTAGTCATTAAAGAGATATACAGTTAATTCGCTGAAAGGACTAGCCGTCAGTAGATGGAATAGAATATATTTGCTGGTGGGAAACAAAACATCAAACGTTGAAATTCTTCAAATTATAAATTGTCACAAATTTTTAAATTATAACTTTAAAAAATGAGTGATATCAGTTATAGTTTAACAGTTTAAAACTGTCTAATGAGATTTATTTTGATTTTTATGACTCAACAAACCACTAAATTGATCCTCTACTCCTAATAATTAAAATTTTTTATAATTTAGATTTTTTATGCTATTCTCAAGAACAGGTAGATAATCGATGTCTTTTCGCAAGGAGAATTACATCAGACACAAATTAGCTATGTGACATTTTATAAAGTCAAATATTTCTTTTTCAAGCAATTAAATTAAGTAGGTGCACTGAAAATTGATAGGGTTTAATTTTATATATATTTTTATTCAATTATGAGCTTAACTCTATGTTATTTGTCCAACTTAAAGTGTGAGTTTATATGGACGTTGCATAATTTGAATCTTTTTATAGGAATCAAACAAAGGAGATAAAGTCAAGAAATTAGGCTCTTAAGAATATATTTTAATTAATTTATAATATTAATTTTTATATTTTAAATTAATTAAAAAATTAATAAATAGAAGGTAGCCGTGCAATTCAAATGGCAATTGGAGAAGAGATCGGAATTGAAGTTGGAGATTAATTTGAATTATTAAATTGAGGGACATGACAAAAGTCCAATTGGAGGAGGAGTTCAAATGGTTAAGGTTGTGTTCTCTTTTCATTTTAATTTTTAGTTTTAACTTTTGAATTTATTTTTAGTTTTCTATTTTGAAAGTTTATTTTTAAAAAACTGAAAACGCGTTCTATTTGTCATTCTGAAAAATTATTTCTCAAAACAAAAATTTAGAAAATACGTTCTTTTTGAAATTTTGAGAATAATTTTTTAATGAAATTTTATTTAATAAATTTGATTATTCAATAAATTAAAAATATTTAATGTTAATATATTATTAAAAAAATATATACATTTTAAAGTTAATGAATTTTGTAATATTTTTTCCCATTATAATAATAAAATACAAACAAATAAATAAATATGTTGAGTTTAGAGTTTGTTTTGAATGAAAACACTCAAAAGAATTTTTTGTTGTTTTAAGTTTTCCTTACAATTTCTTTTCTTTTTTTTTTCAAAAATGCGTTTTTTAAAAAAGTAAAAATAACGCGTTTTCATTATTTTAGAAAATCGAAAACTAAAAATGACTTGAAAACAACAAAGAGAACGCAGTCTAAAGAATTGCAATTATGGGAAGAATTGCTGGGGGCATATATATATATATATAATATTATAATGAAAACATAAGACAACCGATTAAAGAAATTGAAAAAGCAGATCCATTGCAAACAGAGGGAAGCGACAGAAGGAATTGGACAAAGTAAAGGAGGATGCTTGGAATTGGAAGTAGCCAAGAAAGCACGTGCAAGATAGCGGATGCGGACGACAAATTTGTTCTAGATTTGTTTTATCTAGATCTATTCCAGATCTAGGCAAAGAGCTTCTTTTGTTTCTTCTTTTGAGTTTTTGTTGTTCTTTAATTGTTTAAGATTTCAATTATACAACATCTTTCAACTGTGGGTTGATTTTGAGAATATACTATTTATTATGAGAGGTTAATTAGTTGTCTAGGGTTTCTAAAGGATCCTATGCATTGAATCTTTATTGGTTATTCAATTTTTGGTTGTAATTGTTGCTTCAACTATATTTATTTTGTTCTAACCTTAATACTTGTAATTACTTGATCACTAATTACATGATTTGAGATTTCTTATTATGCTAGATATAGATAAGTAAAGAATAAACTCGTAGACAAAATAACATATGTTAATTGGGGAAGATATTCACTTGATTGCATGTGCAATCTTTGATTATATTTGTGATGAATATTTTCATGTTATGAGTAGCTATGCTTGATGTGTTCTCTAATTCTAATTCACATAGATATATAGTGAGTTAGGTTAGTTGGATAAACTTGTTAGATCTAGACATAGGCTAATAAATAAATTAGAGTGTTTGATTGACATAGCTTGTAACTTAATCAACTAAAGATTGAAGTAACTTGATAAAGTAGATTTGCTAGGTGAATTTAGAAAACCCTACGTCTTAATCAATTAAATTTTGATTTATAAGTGATTGTTAGTTGTTTATTTTTTTAGAGCACAATTTAAGGATTAATTTCTTTGAGTAATCAATTATCCAAATATAGTTAGCTGTGACTAATTTTAGTAGTTAAGAGGTTTACTTACCAATCTCCATGAGAACGATCTTTACTCATCACTTTAATTACTTGTCTTGATCACATATATTTGCATGTTATTCATGGATTACATAAAATCACGAACAAGTTTTCGACACCATTACCAGGGATTGTGTTTACTATTCTTTTTAATATTAATACCAATTGAAATTAATTATAATTTGGACCTTATTTTTATTTATTTTCTTATTTTTTTATTTTGTTTAACTTGTGTAAGGAAGTAGGTTAGTGCATGAATACAAGATCAAAGGGCATTGATCCTATTCCACTTGACTTGGAAATTGAGTGAACTATTTCTTGTTTGAGAAATGTATGGCAAGGTGAGTCTAGCAACTCAGATAAAGCTGAATTATCAAGTGAAGACAAAAAGGAACCAATAGATTAGCAAGAAGGACAAAGAAAATTGAAAGAATATGCTATGCCTAAGGTGGATGGGATTAGTTCGAGCATTCAAAGGCCAATAGTGCAAGCAAATAATTTTGAGATAAAACCATCCATAATTCAAATGATTCAGACATCCATTCAATTTAGAGGTTTTTCGAATGATGATCCTAACTGACATCTTATAAATTTTCTAGAGATATGCAACACTTTCAAGTTTAATGAAGTGTCTGATGATGCAGTGAGATTGAAGCTCTTTCCATTTTCTCTTTGGAGATAAGGCTAAAAATTGGTTGAGTTCATTACCGCATGGATCCCTTACTACTTGGATTGATTTGGCACATAAATTTTTGGCAAAATTTTTTCCATTTGCAAAGACTACAAAGATGAGGAAAGACATTACCTCGTTCATGCAACAAGATTCAGAGACTTTGTATGAGGCTTGAGAGAGGTACAAGGAGCTACTACGAAGATGTCCACATCATGGTATTCCCAGGTCGCTACAGGTACAAACTTTTTATAATGGGTTAATAAGACACACGAGAACAATAATAGACGCAGCTATAGGTGGAGCACTTACGGATAAGTCATTTGATGATGCCTACACCTTACTTGAAGACATGGCTACAAATAAATATCAATGGAATCCTGATAAGACTCCTCAAAGAAGGATTGCAGGTGTCTATGAAATTGATGCAATATTTCCCTTTATCGCTCAGGTGCATGCTTTGACTAAGCAGTTAACTCAAAGTGGAATTTAGACATCTCAAGAAATTGTGGCATCATGTGATTTATGTGGAGAAAATCATCTTAGGGAGAGGTGTAGATTGAACACAAAGTTTACACAATATGTTGGCAATTATAATAGGCAACAAAATAATCCCAACTCGAATTTCTATAATCTGGGTTGGAGAAATCATCCAAATTTCTCATGGAGTAACAATCAGAATGTTCAATAGCCTATTCATAGGTCAAATAATGGTCTTTCAAGATTCCATAACAATCTAGTGCAAGACAAAGTTAAATCAGTTGAGGAGTCTTTGAATAAGTTCATAGGGCAGACTACAAATCTTTTTCAGAATCAATCTACACAAATTCAGAGTCAATGAATTGCAATAAAGAATATTGAGAACCAATTGGGGAAATTGGAAAATTGTATGAATGTTTGACCGCAAGGTGCCTTACTGAGCAACACTGAACAAAACTCAAAGCGAGAGGATAAAAAGCAGTGCAAAGGAATTTCAAGCCACTAAGCTCATGAACTGACTAGGTTATATGCTCAATAGTCAGATCCCAAGGAAACAAGTCAGTAGCTCGTGCAACGCCAATTAGATTTTAAGCAATTTGTGGATATGGATGATGAGTTAAATGAGGAATGAGTGACTTTAGTTGATCAAAATAAGGCCAAATTCGATGCATATGGAGAAAATTCTGGACACCCACGTCCTCATTTTCCTCAGTGCTTACAAAAACAAAAACAATAGCAAAATTTTTCTAAATTTCTTGAGGTTTTTGAAAAACTGAACATTAATATTCCTTTTGAAGATACATTGGAGCAGATGTCAAGTTATGCTAAGTTTATGAAGGACATACTCTCAAGGAAGATGCGGCTTGAAGACTACAAGATGGTTGCTTTGACTGAGGAATGCAATGCTATTCTTCAAAACAAACTTCCCCCAAAGCTCAAGGACCCAAAGAGTTTTACTATCAATTGTATTATTGGTAATCAATATTTAGGTCGAGATTTGTGTGACTTAGGAGCTAGTATCAATTTGATGCATTTCTCTATTTTTAAGAGATTAGGATTAGGAGAAGCCAAACCTACAATAGTATCCTTACAACTAGCAGATAGGTCAATTAAGTATTCGTACAAAGTCATTGAGGATGTTTTGGTTAAAGTTGAAAACTAATTTTGCCTGCTGATTTTCTTATTCTAGATATGAAAGAAAACAAGAATATTCCAATTATCCTTGAAAGACCCTTCTTAGTTACAAGAAGAACTTTGATTAATGTTAAAAAAGGATAACTTAACATCAGAGTTCAAGACCAAGAAGTCATATTTAATGTCTTTAAAGCTATGAAATTTCCTAATGATGCTGACAATTGTTTGAGGTTGGATGCTTTAGACAGATTGATGTTTGCCTTTCCTATTCTTGAAGAAGATGATCCGCTCCAAGTTGCCTTGACAAATTTTGAGGCTTTTGATGATGAAATCAGGGAGTGCTGTAGGTTTCTTGATGCTACACCAAAAATCCCGATCAAGAAGACAAAAATTGATCCTTTGCCATGTAAAAATTCAGATTTTTCTACTTCCTCCCACGAGCAATGTATGAATGTAAGTGAAGTTATTCTTACATTAGAATTGAAACCTTTGGTTTCTCATCTCAAGTATGTCCTTTTAGGTGAATCTTCTACATTTCCTGTGATTATATCTACTGATTTGAATGAGGAACAAGTAGAGAAATTGCTTAGGATCTTCGGAGAGTATAGAAAGGCTATAGGTTGGACATTATCTGATATTAACGGAATTAGGCGTTCAATTTGTATGCATGAGATTAATTTGGAGGAAAATAGTAAACCAATTATTGATGCTTAAAGATGACTAAACCCTATCATGAAAGAAGTGGTAAAGAAAGAGATAATTAAATGGTTAGACAATGACATAATTTACCTTATTTCTGATAGTTCATAGGTTAGTCATGTTCAATGTGTTCCTAAGAAAAGTGGGATGATTGTAGTGAAAAATGAGAAAATTGAATTAATTCCCACTAGGACCGTAATCGATTGGAGGATTTGTATGGATTATAGGAAACTTAATAAGGCCACAAGGAAATATCACTTTCCTCTACCTTTAATCGATCAAATGTTGGATAGATTTGCTGGTAATGAGTTTTACTGTTTTCTAGATGGTTATTCTGGTTATAATCAGATTGTTATTTCCCCTGAGGACTAAGAAAATACCACTTTTACTTGCCTTTATGAACTTTTGCCTTTAAACAAATGCCATTTGGTTTATGTAATGCACCTGCTACTTTCCAATGATGCATAATGGCCATATTTTCTGACATGATTAAAAGTTCATTGAGGTATTTATGGATGATTTTTTAGTATTTGGTGACTCATTTGATTTATATATACTTGGCTAACTTAAAACTTGTTTTGTAGATATGTGAAGACACTAACCATGTGTTAAATTGGGAAAAAAAATCACTTTATGGTTAGAGAGGGTGTCGTACATGGTCATAAAATTTATGCGAGAGGCATTGAAGATGATCGTGCTAAAATTGACACAATTGCCAAGTTACCACCACCTATATCTGTTAAAGAAGTAAGGAGTTTTCTAGGCCACTCAAGTTTCTACAGGAGATTCATCAAAGATTTTTCTAAGATCTCTAAGCTCTTGTGCAACTTGCTTGAAAAAGATGTGCCATTTGTTTTTTATGCTGCACGCATGAATGTCTTTCTAGTTCTTAAAGAAAAATTAACTTCTGCACTTATTATTGCTACTTCTAATTGAAACTTACCCTTTGAATTGTTGTATGACGCTAGTGATTATGCCATAGGTGCAGTGTTAGGTCAATGAAAAGTAAATTGTTTCATACCATCTATTATGCTAGTAAAATTCTTAATGATGCGCAATTAAATTATGCTATTACTGAGAAAGAATTACTAGCCATTGTGTTTGCCTTTGACAAATTTAGATCATACTTAATTGGTTCTAAAGTTGTTATTTTTATTGATCATTCTGCAATCAAGTATCTTCTTTCTAAACAAGATGCCAAGCCAAGACTTATTAGGTGGGTGTTGTTAAAGGAATTCGACTTGGAAATCAAAGATTAAAAGGGTGCTAAGAATCTTGTAACTGACCACCTAAGTAGATTGAAGAAGCATGCAAGCAAAGTATAAGCACATGACATGATTAGAGAGGAGTTTCCCAATGAAAAATTACTTGCTATTCAAACTTCTTCAATTGCTTGGTACACTAAGTTTGTCACCTTTATTATAAGTAAAGTCCTTCCCCCTTATTTGAATGTTTATCAAAAGAAGAAATTCTTACACGATGTTAAGTATTATATTTGGGATCAACCTTACTTGTTAATAATTTGTAATGATTAAATGCTTAGGAGATGTGTGCCTAGTGAAGAATATAATGATATTTTGATGCATCGTCATGCCTCTGATTATGGTGGTCACTTTTGATGCATCGTCATGCCTCTGATTATGCATCGTCATGCCTCCTGCAAAAGTCTTGCAATCAGGATTTTATTGGCTTACTCTTTTTAAGGATGCCTTCAACTTTGTTAAAAATTGTGATAAATGTCAGAGAGTAGGTAACATATCTAGTAGACATGAGATGCCACTGAACATAATGCTTGAAACTAAACCTTTTTATGTTTGGGGTATATATTTCATGGGACAATTTATTTCTTCATTTGGTAATAAATACATCTTGGTTGTTGTGGACTATGTTTCCAAATGGGTAGAAGTCGTGGCATTGCCTGAGAATGATGCTAGAGTGGTGACTAGATTTCTAAAAAAGAATAGGTTTGGCACTCCTAGAGCAATTATCAGTGATAGAGGTTCACACTTTTGATGCTTTGCTTCCCAAATATGGGGTTACAAATAAAGTTGCCACTGCTTATCATCCCCAAACTAGTGGACATGTAGAAATTTCTAATAGGGAGATTAAAAGCCTCTTCTCACTTGGTCTCAAAAACTTGATGATGCATTGTGGGCCTATAGAATTGCGTTTAGAGCTCCCATTGGAATGTCTCCTTATAAACCAGTATTTGGTAAAGCATGTCATTTTCCTACTGAACTTGAACATCATGCATATTGGGCTATCAAGCACTTAAATTTTGGCATGCAAGCTGCAAGTTAGAAGAGGCTTTTGCAATTAAATGAGATGGATGAATTCAAGTTAGATGCATATGAGAATGCCAAATTATACAAAGAGAAAAAAAAAGATGTGGCATCACAAAAAGATTTTGAATAGGAAATTTGAACCTAGCCAATTGGTTTTATTGTACAATTATAGGTTAAAGTTTTTTCCTAGTAAATTGAAGTCTAGATGGTCAGGTCCATTTGAGATTATTAATGTTTCTCCTTATGAAGTAGTGGAACTTTGAGATTTGGGTGTTAATATGACTTTCAAGATTAATGAACAGTGGTTGAAACATTATTTTGGTGGACTTATTAATCTTCAAGTGCCCACATTAAAACTTTCCACTCCCCAATGAAGGTGGTCAAGTGAAGCTAAGGACTTAAAATTAGAACTACCACTTCCCTTTTCCTCAATTTTTTAGTTTCATGATTTCCTTCTTTCTTAGCTTAATAAGTGGCTCAATTGGCCATATTAGTACTAGTTATTTCTTTATTTTTCAAGTGCTACTTTGTTTCTTGTATTCTCTAGGGTCAGCAGGTTTCATAGCTGGTGGTTGTGGTCTCCTTTTTTTTTCTCAATCACAATTATCTTTCAACTTTAGCTCATGAGTTGCATGTTTCGAATTCACAATCAAGGGAGCATTGTTTTTCTGTTCATCTTTTCTTATTTTTAAACATTGAGGATAATGTTTAATTTAAGTGTGGGGGTGGAAAATTCAATAATTCTCATATTTTTCTTGATTGCTAAAAAAAATAATATATAATATTCATGAATAATTATTTTTTTTAGAAAAATGTTTTATTTTTATGTCTAGGCTAACTTCATGTTGCCTATATTAACTTTGGTTCAATGCATAGTTAATTCACTACAAAAAAAAACTAGCATTTAGCGGCGCTAAGTGATTTAGCGGTGGTTTTGAAAACCGCCGCTAAATCAGCAGTCGCGGAGCATTTAGCGGCGGTTTTGACCAACCGTTAGAATAACCGCAGCAAATCATATTTTTTGTGGTGGTTTTAAAACCATCACAAAATTAGTGATTTAGCGACGGTTTATAAAATATATAGTGACAGTTTTTCAACAGCCATGAAAATTATAAAAAAAATTAAAATTTTTAATTTTAGCGGCGATTTTTCAAACGTCGTAAAAATTAAAACAAAATTAAAAATTTTAATCTCTCCCACCCACCCGCGCCCCTACCCGCGCAGCCATGTGGCCGCCCCTTCCCCAGTTTCGAACCTGCGACCTCCACTGTGCACGTGCATGCGCGTGACCGTCTGATTTGCCAAGCCCCCTTGTTATATAACTGCATATATAAATTATATACCAAAACAACTACTACTTTCCAGAATTATATTTTATATTTTTTAATATAAATTAAAAAATATTAATTAATTTATTATTTTTTAAAAGAGTAAAGGAATAAATTAATTGAATTAAATTAACTAAATTAATTGATTAAAAATAAAAAAAAATTATATATTTTTGAAAATTATTAAAATTTTGTTAAATTTATTTTTATTTTAATTTTTTAAATTAAATTTTTAATTAACTAGTGGTGAACCCGTGTGATATATGAGAGAGTTAATTTAAAAATAAAAAAATAAATTTATTATTTAAATAATTTTAACAAAATTGATAATTATCATTTTTTTAAATCTTTAATCATGTTGAAAAAATTTAAGTTTACTTAATTATTCACTATTCAATATGCTAACGGAGAACACTTTTAATTCAATATACTGTCATTCAATGTATTAAAGAATAATTAACATATTAAATAGGTCACTTGAGAAAATACTTATAATTTTTTTTATTATATTATATTTATTTATAAATAAATATTATAAAATCTATAATATTTCCATTTAAAAACGTTCGTTATTTCTCATAAATGGATAATTTTCTATGACTTAATTAATAGTTTAAGTTGTCTATTAATATTTCTCATAAAACTCATGCAAATTTAATACAAAACAATTAGCATTGAAAAACTCGTATATTTAAAATTTATTATTAAATTTTACAATAATTAGTACATATTATTTCAAAAAAATTGAAAGATTTAAATTATTAATTCAAATTACAAAATGTAAATTATTAATGCAATAAGTATTAAACACAAATCATTAATGCAAGTTTTGGGGGAAAAATTTATTACTACTTATTATTTCAAAGCAATTGAAAGATTTAAATTATTAATGCAAATTACAAAATGTAAATTATTAATGCAATAAGTATTAATTGTAAATCATTAATGCAAGTTTTAGAGGAAAATTTCTTTTTTCAAGACTATCCTACTTTTATATATATAAAGATGCAAATTACAAAATATAAATTATTAATGCAATAACTACTAAATGCAAATCATTATTTCAAAGTAATTGAAAATTTTAAATTATTAATACAATAAGTATTAATTGCAAATCATTAATTAATGCAAGTTTTGGGAGGAAATTTCTTTTTTCAAGACTATCCTACTTATATATATATATATATATAAAGTTTTTACAATTAATTTAAATTAAATTTTAATTTCCTTTTAAGATTTTATATTTCCTTTTATTAATTTAATTCAATTTAATTTTAATTTTGAATTATTTAATTATTTTTAAATTTAGCGGCGGTTAAAAACCGCCGCTAAATTAAAATTTTTAATGAATTTTGCAGTGGTTTTTAAAAACTCCCGCAAATGTTAATTTAATTTTAATTATAAATTATTTAATTATTTTTTAATTTAGTCGCGATTTTGAAAAACCACTGCTAAATTAAATTTTTTAATGAATTTTGCGGCAGTTTTCAAAAACTGCCGCAAATGTTAATTTAATTTTAATTATAAATTATTTATTTTTTTTAATTTAGCGGCGGTTTTGAAAAACTACTGCTAAATTAAATTTTTCATGAATTTTGCGGTGATTTTTCAAAACCGTCGTAAATGCATTTTAATTTTAATTTTTATTTATTTAATTATTTTTTAATTTAGCGGCGATTTCTCAAAAATTGTTGCTAAATTTAATTTAATTTTTTAATTATTTAATTATTTTCTAAAGTTAGCGACGATTTTTTGAAAACCATCGTAAAATTGAATGTTTTAATGAATTTTGCGACGATTTTTCAAAACCGTCGCAAAAATAGTATTTTACGACGATTTTAAAAATCAATTTTTTTGTAGTGATTCAAGATTGGAAATTGTTCTATTTGATTATTGATTCTAGGTTTAGCATTATTAATGAAAAAGAATTGATTATGTCGGATTATCATGATTGTTGAAATATGAACTTCTTGACAAAACTCATGGGATTTTGTGATTATGCATAATTGATTATATGAGAATAATATTGAGATTATTTCTCAAAATTAGGCCTAAATAGAGTTAAAGTAAAAAGGGATGATGAGAAAAAAAAATAAATGAAAAAAAAGAAAAAAAATGTTATTACTATTTATCTACTCCTATATTTTAAGCTACTTAGTAGTAACTGGGGGTTCACGTCAATAGTGGTTCAAAATATGAGTATGCATACGCATCCTAAATAATTATTTAGGGGAGTAATCGGGTGTCTTCATCACAAAATGTCAACATTCGCGTCAAAAGCCAAGTAATGCTTAAGAAAGAAGGGAAAAAAATAAAAAAGACTCATCCCCGTTACTCCTTATGTTTGTAGTAGTAGAGAGAAGTGATTACAAGAAAACTATTACTGATTTAATTGTGTTAATTGCAAGGTTTAATGAATCAATTTTGAAGCACACACGAAAGCAAAAGTAATGATTAAGGCTTTCATTTAACATTGTTGGATTTAGAATTGATATGATAATATGGATGGTAACTAATTTTGTGATTAATAATATGTCTTGGATTTCTTGATTCTGGCCTAGCGTGAAAATAAAATGTTTTCCTTTTAATTTTTTTTCTCTACATTATATGAGGACAAGCAAAAAGTTAAGTTTGGAGAGTATTTGAAAAGGCTTAATTTTATATATATTTTTATTGAATTCCAAACTTAACTCTATGTTATTTGTCGTACTTAAAGTGTGAGTTTATATGGATTTTACATAATTTGAATCTTTTTGTAGGAATCAAGTAAAGTAGATAAAGTCCACAAATTAGGCTCTTAAGAATATATTTTTAATTAATTTATAATATTAATTTTAATATTATAAATTAATTTTAAACAATAAATAAATTGGAGGCAATGGTGCAATTCAAATGGAAATTGGAGAGAAGATTTGAATTGAAGTTGGAGATTAATTTGGATTATTAAATTGAGGGATGCGACAAAAGTCCAATTGGAGGAGGAGTTCAAGTCATTAAAGAATTGCAATTGAGAATTGCAATTGAGGGAGGAAATTGAGGAAGGAAAATGGGAGCGTGCGCGCACACGAACACATATATATAATATTATAATGGAAATACAATCGATTGAAGAAATTGAAGAACCATATCCATTGCGAATAAAGGGAAGCGGCGGATGAAGGAATTGGACGAAGCAAGGGAGGACACTTGGAATTGGAAGCAACCAAGGAAGCATGAGTAAGACAGCAGACGTGCACAGCAAATCTGTTCCAGATTTGGGCAAGGAGCTTATTTCTTTCTTCTTTTGAGTTTTTGTTATTCTTTAATTGTTTCAAAATTTTAATTATGCAACAACTCTGGGTTGATTTTGATAATATACTATTTATTATAAGGGGTTAATTAATTATCTAGGGTTTCTAAAGGATCCTATGCATTGAAGCTTTATTGGTTATTCAATTTTTTGTTGTGATTGTTACTTCAACTATGTTTATTTTGTTCTAAACTTAATGCTTGCAATTGTTTGATCACTAATTACATTATTTTAAGATTTCTTATTATGCTAGACATAGATAGGGGTGCAAATGAGTTGAGCTTCGTTGAGCTTGGCTCAGGTCGACAAATTTTATCACAGGCTCAAGCTTGAGCTCGACATGTAACGACTCGTTAGTGGGTTTAGGTGTTATTGGTAATTTATTTCGAGCATTTGAGTTTTTGCCTTAATTAATTAATTGTTGGAAAAAAAATTTATGAGTTGATAAGAGGCAAATTAATGAAAATAATAATTTTTTGGGAAGATAAATGCAAGTGAAATTAAAACTGATAAGCCCATATAAATGGAAATTAAATGTGTGGAAGAGCCCAAAGTTATGGGCTAAATGGGTTGTGCCTAATATGAGTGGACACTTGATTTGGGCTTAGCCGATGTGTATTATAAAGTGGGTAGATTAAAGAAAAGGGAAGAAGGAAATGAAATGGTAAATGACTAAAATGGGTTTGGGTTTATATGTGTGTGTGTGTGTAATTGAGGGGAAAATGTGGAATGGGAAAAAGGGGTGATAGGAGTAGTTGGGGGCAAACGTGAATGCCATGCCTCCTCCCTCTTCTTGTCTTGTTTTCTTCTTCTTCTTCACTTCACCTCTATCCTTCTCTCGACATCTTCTTCTTCTCCTCCTTTCTCCTCTATTTTCTTCTTCTTCCATTGTTCTTGTATTGGAGCTTCAAAAGGGTGGATTTCCAGCTCTAACAGGTTGCTTCTCCTTCTTCGGTTTAAGCTTCAAAGGCAAGTTCCTATTCCTTTTTATTTCTAGATGCAAGCTCCATTCTCCTATTCTTGTTAATGCAAGTTCCTACCCTTATTCTTCTTGCAAGCAAACCTCCAATATTTATCTTGTAACACCCCGCCTTGCACGGGCACATCACCATAAGGCAATTCCTAGGATTTCTTTTTTTTTTTTCCAAAGTTCACATGCAGATACATCACCCGTCACATACAATGGCCGACGCCCATAGGGATTTCAAGAACAATCTTCACATGCAAATACAAATCCCGAGAATTCCAGTCTTGTCCATTTAGCTAACAAGATCAATAATCTTAAGCTAAACGAGATATAAACAGCACAGCGAAATAGTTAATATCAAATATCGTGGCCCACCACGAGTTTCATACATAGTGTTCCCACACCGAAATACGTATTACAACATTACAAAATGATTATAACACTTATCATGCGATTGTTCATACACATATCAAAATAAGTACTAATACTTTCAAAATGATACAATGCCTATCAAACTAAACACCATTGGCCCTCAACTGGCCACGTCCTTGCCCTCGCAGTAGTCCCTGGCTGGAACGTTGAATGTTCTAGGGGTATAACTCAGGTTAGATGATAAAACATCTAAGGGATGGCATGAAACAGTTTACTGAATGCATGAAAGACACACGAGCATAGCATATACAAACAACAACGACATGCAACACGTCTAACTTGAGCAATTTTCCTGACATACTCAACCTCCCATGGAAAATTCATTCCACACACCGTTAGGGTTGACCATGTCGCGACATACTTAATCCTCGAGTGCCCTACCGTGTCACTCGTTCACCTGGATTAACCTTGTCCCATTCTTAAGAAGACCCCATCCCGTCCCATACGGACCCAACAATGACACGAAAATCGACACCTCGATGATATAAAAATCACATGCCATGCACCAACTCTTTTATAAGTTAAAAACAGTTAATGCAACATACCACATGTTCAATATGCATGTAATGCCCTGCTTTCCCGGACGCGTTATATAACTTGGAACAATTCCGAGACAGTAATTTTTTTTTTTCAAACATTAAAGCTAAACCACATCATTCCTTGAGTCCGTCCCAGAATTCCCATACATTAATCTCAAAAAAGAATCATTATACATATCAAATGCAGAGGCAATGATCGAAACCTGATGTCTTAATATTAATTATAAATAAATTCTTATATCTTCAACATTCCTCAGAACGTTCGAAATCTATAGTAGCAGAACTTAAATACAGGGGCTACGTTACATACATTTCATTTCTCATGCACTCTGTTAAGTGCCATTTCATTCCTCATTTATCCTCGTATCTGCTACAATCTCCACCTAGAACATTTGAATATTCTAGGGGCAAAGCCCAAGTTAGATGATGAATCATCTAAGTAAGGGTACAGAAAACACATTTCGTGTATGAATGCAATGTCTTTCATCGTAGGTGTCAACTACACCCCTCATGCTACCTACCATTTTTGCGGCCCTCTCTTTCGAAGCCGAGGTGTATGGGTGCACTCTTGGTAAAGCAACGGTGCCAGTTCGTACTCCCTACGGCCTCAAATCTGAGTGATCAATGATATCAACGTGTATTTATGCATTTCATAGTCATGTCATGTATGCAGTCTACGTGATCGATTCATATCAGAGCATGTCAATATGATGGAAACATTTTCGAGGAACATAAACCATTTACTAACCAAGCATTTTTCATAAAACTAACTTTAATTGGGGAGTATCACTTACCTTCTCAAGCTTATCGGGCTACCTCGATATTTGCATGTCTCAAAATTCGTGCATCGCCTCGATTTGCATGCCAACCTCAATATTTCCACAAGGCACTTCAATTCAAGCCTCAAAGCATCCTAATCACCATATTTATTTAAATAAGCATTAAAACCTATTTTTCCATAATTTCTGACATTTTCTATAAATTTCTCTCTATTTCTTTCTATTTTTCCTCAATAAATCCAGATTAAATATTTCTAAAATATTTTCTCAAATATTTCGCTATTGAAATTCATAAAATAATATTCTTGAATTTTTAGAATTTTCTAGGAGATTTTACTTACCTTAACTCAGCATCTCTTACTTCATCAGCTTTCTCGATATGCGTGCCACATTCTCGAAACGCGTGCCTAGATAATTTCCCGCGCTTGCAACTTCTTCTTTTATTCTTCATTCTTTTCTTTCTTTCTTCTTCTTCTTCCTTCTTCTTCTTCTTCTTCTTCTTCTTCTTCTTCTTCTTCTTCTTCTTCTTCTTCCTTTCTTTTCCTTCTCTTTCTTGAGCGCGACCCACAATTTCCCGCACCCAGCACCTGCGGCCGCCGCTGCTGCCCGCGCCTCTGCCGCTAGCCTCCCTCAGCCTCCCAGACCGCCGCACCACACACCGCCGCGAGCTGCTGCTCGCAGCTGCCATTGGTTCACTGCCCAGCTACTGCGAGCTCGCGGCCATGGCTGTTGCCGCATTCGGCCTCACCGGTTGGCCTCCACGAGCTCCCTTGCGCCTCCCCGAACCCTCTTCCATCTCTCTCATCTCTCTCGATGTAATACCCAGGAATGATTTGAGGATATAAACGGTATTTAATGAAGGGCATAAATGGAATTTACGAAAAAATGAGGCTATAGGGTACACTAACATAGCTTTAGACGATCGAATTAGTCGGAGGGAGTACCCCGAACCCTAGAAGATTAAGGAAAATTGTATAGTATCGACGAGTGATTTAAATTATGATTTTTAGTGGTGAAAGAAATTGGATTGGAAATAGTTTTCGGTACAACTGTCGACCAGGTTGAGAAAACCGAATGATCGTAAGGGATGTAATACTCGAGATTTTTAGATTTAAATACTTGAGGAAATAGGATATTTTAAAGGGTTGTGGATGTTTGGAGATAAAAGTTTAATTTCTGAACCAGGGGCAAAATCGTAATTTTTGAGATTCGGGTAAAAGTGTAATTTACCTACAAATCAGGGGTATTAGCATAATTAACCCATTCTTCAGGGACTAAAATGCAATTTAAAAATTTAGCCCGGGGACCATGTTGAGAAGGGTCTAAGTGCAATTATCCAAAAGTTCGGGCCAAAGTGTAATTCTTGAAATCTTTTTACTAGGGGCATTTGGGAGATTCATGAAAAAGTCTCATAAATGACTGTAAAGATAAGGATGAAGTCACATGATGACGTTAGAGATAAGATGAAGGCTCTTGATGACTTTAAGGATAAGATTTGCATAAGATTTGATTGGATAAGAAAAGATTTGATTTGGATAACAATGATTGCAAAAGATCTTAGAAGATTTTGGAATGATTATATAAAATCTTAGAAGATTTTGGAATGATTGCAAAAGATATTAGAAGATTTTGGAATGATTGCAAAAGATATTAAAAGATTTGGAATGATTGGAAAAGATTTGAAATAATTGCAGAATATATATTTCTTGGTGGCTAAGTTTCCTAAACATATAAATAGGGGCTCATGGCTAAGGATTCTCTCATTCGAAATTGTGATACATTTGTGCAAGACGAGAGTGCTTCGGGTTTAGTGGATAGAGGGTTTTTAAAGCATACACAAAACATCACACGCGTAAAGCACTTGAGCAGCACTTGAGGACGTGTAAGGAGGTGGTTTGGTCAAAAGACTTGAGGAGTTGCACAAAAGTCGAGGTTCGATACGAGATTAGAGGTGTTCTAAGTTTTGTTTAAGGTGAGTGTTCTGACTAGAAAACTACTTGATTTAAGTTGTGAGTTGTTCGCTACCAAAACTTGATTTATTGTGCTTGTTCTATTTGAACATGTGGTGATTTCACGAAAAATGGTTTTGTGCATTGAAATGATAATCGGTGACAATTGGTTCTTGATGAGGGAGGTTTGTCCCTAAACGTTTTGAACTTGTGCATTACATTTTATAAATTGTGTTTATACGATACATTGAATTGTGAAATGTGGCATTGTCTTGCGTTTTATGTGTACGTATGGAATGTCAGCCTCGGATGTTGTCTGGATAGTGTAGCCATAATTCTCTAAGGGTGTGACAGAATAATAGGGATATCTGATGCTGGTGTGTATGTCAGGATAGCCGCCTTGGTTTCCATGCTAGGTCATTTGACCTGGGAAGTTGCACTAGGATGACTAGGTGGTCTATACTGTGTTGTTCATGTGGGATGTCAGCCTAGGATGTTGTTTGGATAGTGTAGCCGTAATTCTCCAAGGGCATGACGGAATAATAGGGGTATCTGGTGCTGGTGGGCATGTCAAGATAGTCGCCTTGATTTTCGTGCCAGGCCGTTTGGCCAGGGAAGTTGCACTAGGATGATTAGGTGGTCCATGTGAAATTTTGGAGTTGGGATTATATGGTGGTTCCTGGATGCTTAAGGTGGGTACGTATTCTGGTGAGATGCGTTGGCAGCCCCATTTAAGCTAGAATCGCGTTGTGTCGTCGTGTCGTTAAGTCGGTAGGGTAGCATAGTTTTTAGAGATTGTTCTTTTCCCGTGGTAGGGTTAAGCGTTGGGGATTCTCTTGGGCTAGGGCTTACCGGGTGTATTGGTTTATTTCATGTCTTGCATTATTCATGAAAAATATATTCTAAACTCTCACTTAGATGATTCATCATCTAATTTGGACTATGTCCCTGGAATATTCAAACGTTCTAGGTGAAGGCAGCAGTACAAAAGGAAAGGGGATTGCCGAGGAGTGACGGCGATTAGTTGATAGCTTGTAATATATCGCTTTCAATAACGTTGTTTATTTTGAGGACGTCTTGTAAATGTTGGGTTGACTTTATAAATAAATAAAGTAATTTCGGTTATGACCTGTTAAGGTTTCGATCTAGCTTCTGCATTTGTGTTGGTGAACCTGTCTTGGTTTATTAATGGTTCATAGTTTATATACTGAGAAGGTGTAACGGGATCTCCGGAGAACGGTTTCTGTGATGGGTTTTTATTTGGAAAAAAAATTTATATCCCCGAAATCTTACGTTATGTTAACGCTCCTAAGAAGTGAGGTCTTACACTCGAGCTCGAGCTCGAGCTTCCTCTGCCTTTCTGTCGGCTGAATGCGTCCCATTTATACACCCCCTGCCTTGGCCACCACTCCACCTGTATACATATATATATATATTACTGTTATAAGCTTGCCCCCCACGCACTTCATTTAATCACAAATCATGCTCTAATCCCTCAAATCTCGCTGACATTTTCTTCTAGATTGTAGCAAAAATCTCGGCCAAGAGATGGCCTCACACGCACACGCGCACAATTATTTATATCTATATATAATATATCTATTATATATTACATCTAATATATAAAAATTATGCATTAACCCCAAATTTTATCTTAAATTCATTAGAATAATTATCTAATTACAATAATATCCTCAAATATTGAATTAATTGACATTACGATATCGAAAACACAAAATTAATAACTTGAAACCTAGTTAAAAAGGACGATTTTACCCCCAGTGTCTTTACCGAGTTGATGTTTCATCCCGAAACCACTAAAGGGTTGCTCATTATGCAAAACCGAAGCCCCCCTAGGATTCCGTTGATTTTTTGGGAGCCGCCTACAACGATTTAGTTTTATAGTCTAAATAGCAGCTGTATTTTAGCTGTACCAAAAACTGTTGTTGATCCGATTTCTTTCGATATCATAAATCCTATCTCGACACGCTCGTCGAGACTATATAATTTTTCTTAGACAATTTCACTCCGAGGTAAATATATCATAACCTTTTGCAGCTGTTTTATAATTCATCAAATTCGAGGTAAATATATCAACTCTTAATTATCACTTCTTTTAAAGCCCGACAATTTACATCCCCAATCAAACCACTTATAGCTAAGCATCTAATAACCTCAATCTATTATGGGCAATTTCATCATAAAAAAATAAATCCAAAAAACCTTCTGAGAGTATCTCCTAGCATTTTCTATTTTTTCTTACGGCTTTTCACTGACCGCAAATGTTGGTACCACAAATCAACAGACTCCTTATAACCATAACTTGCTGACATCACTTAGCTATATATCTCACAATTTTCCTACCAGGGCTACCTAGACTAATCGTTTAGTCATACGAGGGTTTCATTCTCCAAAATCGAAATCTTGGATTTCAAATCGATCTAGGTCTGCAGCTTTTCCTATCGCGACCCGTTATCCTGGCACATCTGTCATCACTTGATTCTATCTAAGATTAGCACAATCTTCTAGATAACAATCAATAATTATACTGTCAGCTAGGCAGGTACCTTCGTCACTTACGACACTCCAATCCTTGCAGGATTTTTTTTTTTTTTTTGGAAAACTTTATAGTTTCCTCATGAATCCTCAGATCCTCAATCAATTCTTCCAAGGAATTCTCAAGAATCCCAAACCTATTTATCTCCAAAAATCTCGAATCAAATCACGATATCTAGTTCCAATCATCTTCCGAGAATTCTATTTCCTTGCAACGATTGCTCTAAATCCTCCATCCATCATGGTGCTTCCGAGTTCTTCTTGTCAGGTTGACCACTGACAATTTTACCTAGTTCCACAGGTTTATATGACACACCGAACTGAAGTCACGACCTTTGTCGACTAGGTCGCCTCATCATTCCTTTTACGGTTGATACGACCTATCAAGCAATTCTTTCCTTTTAGGTACTTGATCTCTTCCTCGAACTAAGATTGCCATCTCACAACTCATCATCAAGGCCTTGAACTTGCCATGCTCTATTACCCAAAATCTCGTTTATCGAGAATCCACCGATTCTCGCATTTCGCTCTTTAGATACAGCTGATTATCAGCATACGACCATTCATGATCCCATTGCCATACTAGATACCGAGGTATTCTACGCCTTGAGCCTCGCATTGTTCATCGTGTCACCTTCTCCTAAGATAACTGCGAACTCCGATGCAATTCTTTAAATAAGACACTCAGTCCATATTTAATTCATTTCATTTGGGGTTAATTCCCTAGGCTTCCGACCTCGATCAATCGCAACCAGTGGCACACCTTGCATCCTAAACCATTGGGACTTAGACCCCACACACTATTAGGATTTCTTGTCCCATTTCTGTGAGTCGCATTGGTTGCACTGTCGTCACCTTATCAATTGGCGCTACTCATACGCTATCATTTAGCCATCTTCGGCCTCTTGCTTGACCCAATCTGTTAGATCCCTGATCTTTACATCTCATTTTCGAGACTCTAAATTGTAACACCCGAGAAAAATTTTTGAGGATAAAATGATATTTGGTAAGGGGCAAAATTGGAATTTTGAGAAAAATAAGACTTTAGGGCACACTAACACAGTTTTGGACGACCGAATTAGTCAGATGGAGTACCTTGGACCCTAGATTGCCCGAGGAAATGGTATAGTATCGACAAGCAATTAAAATTATGATTTTTAGTGATGAAAGAAAGAAGATCGGGAACAGCTTTCGGTACAGCAAAAAAAAAATACAGCTGCCAATTAGGCTGTGTCACCGAATTGCTATAAACGACGTCCAAAAAGTCAATGGAGGGTGTCGAGGAATAGTATTCGATGTGTAGAACAACCCTTAAGTGGTTTCGGGTTGAATCGAGTGGATTTGAGGTCAAATAAATCAGTCGGGCCAAAGTGTAATTTTCTAAAAATGCCCGAGGGAGGTCTAAACGGCAATTTTTCGAAAGTTTCAAGGGTGGAATGAGAAATACTAATCTTAAGGGTCTTAGTGATAGTATTAGAAAGATCAGGGGCTTGAGAAAAGGGGCCAAAATGCAAAAAGAGAAATATCAGGGGCCTAACTGCAATTTTCAGAAAGTTGGATCGCGCATGGCAGTCTGGCCGCACGATTTGGCCAGAAAATCCGGCCATTTGGCCATCAAGTCTTGTCAAGGGAGTGGCCTAGGGTGTCTTGGTGGCGTGAGGGGAAAGAAATGGCCGAAAAATCGGCCACGTGGTGAGTTTTTGGGCTATAAATAGGCGAGGGTTTCAGCCGAGAAGAAGGCACCAAATCAAGCTCGTTTTCGAACGATTCTTGGAGAGCTAATAGAGGGCTTTTGATCTCTTGGAGCCAAGGATCATTTTGGCACCGGTTTGAAGCATTTTGGTGAGGTTTTGAGGGGGTTTCGAGTTCGGCCGAGGGGTGGGAGGCGGACCGTCGCCGCCGACCTGTAAGTCAACTTTTAATCAACTTTCCGGTGGCCTTTCGGCCTGATTTTGGTGGCATCGGGATCGACTTCGAGTGGGCTTTCGAACGGCACCCGAATCGAGGTCATCGGAGCACCGGCCGGCGGCCGGCTAGAGGTTGAAGACGACTGGTGCGTGACCGGCACGCGCCAGTTCAAACCATGCTATCCACGCGCCGCGCGTGAGGGCGCGTGGCAAGTCAGGTATTTTTGAAATTTTTTTATTAATTTTGAAAAATTATTTTATGAATTATGGTGCAAGAAAATTTGGAAAAATTGTTGGAGAAAATGGTGATTTTGTAATTTTTAAGGTGAAAAAGGGCTTAGGAAAAATAGGAAAAGAAATTAGAAAATCCTTAGAAATTTTTGGGAGATAGGAATTAATTATTTATGAATTATTGTGAAGAGAAATCAAGGAAAAATCTTGAGTAGGTATTTATTAGAATTTTTGAAGAGAAATATAAAGAAAATAGGAAGAAATTATGAAAAATAGGAATTGATATAATTTTGAACAACGTGATGACTAAGGTATCGTAGAAGCTCGAGGTTGAGGTATAAGAGCATCGGGCGCGAGAATCAAGGCCAGGCACGCAAATCGAGGCTAGTCACGCGGATCGAGACAGACGCGCAATCAAGGCTGACCGCGCTTGACAGTTGGAAATCCGTCTAAAGGTGAGTAGTTCCCTCTAAAACTTGATTTACTGCTCTCCCCAAACTTGGTTTAGAATTGTGAATGGTTCCATCGAAAAGATTTCAAGTAACATATAAAGGGTTTTCACACTCATGGCTTGGTTTTGTGATGAATTGTCCAAATGATTGTTTAAACGTGCATTAAATGTTGATTTTAAGTATCGATTTAAATGACGCATGTTATGAGTTTAAGTGATGCATGTTATGATTTTTCGACCATTGGCTTGTTTGTGTCGTTCATGTGGTATGTGGGTTGTTAACCTGTGACGAAGCCCAGAGTAACAGCACTCGGGATGCGTACCTGGATTAATGCTTGGTGACCACTTGGGACGGGGCTGAGACGGACTTCACCCTACGGGACTCAAGTGGCGGGGCTGCGAGTGGACACCACCCCGGTTGTTGGCTCAAGTGGCGGGGCTGCGAGTGGACACCACCCCAGGATCCTTTGAGCAGTAGCATTAATGCCGAGGTGACGTCGATTCCGGGGATAGTGCTGACGTGATACTCTTGGGGCTAGGGTTGTGTTTCGGAATGCTTGAGTGGGAGCGTAAAGCCTGACAATGACTGTAGGGTGATTCCTGGGTTCATGTGTCGAGGTTGTCCCTCTTAAGCAGGATCGGTTTGCCAATGGGTCGATTTGGTCGTGTCGTCTATAGAGAAATTGCATTTTCCCCGGTTAGGGTTAAATGCGTTGGGATTCTCTTAGGCTGGTGCATGTTGAGATTTATCGATTTTGTGTATATGATTCTGCATACATTCATGAAAACGTTTTGAACTCTCACTTAGATGATTCAGCATCTAATTTGGACTATGTCCCTGGAATATTCAAACGTTCCAGGTGAAAGCAGTGGCGTCAAGAGAAAGAATGTCGTCAGGATGTAGTAGTTGGTTTAGTATATATTGTTCAGGGATTATGTAATGTATTTTCATGTGAAACATCGATTCAGACATTGTAAAGAAATTGTCAGTTAAATGTATATATTTGAGGTTACGATCTTGCTTCCGCTGATATGATTGATGATGCCTGTCTTAGTTTATTTATTAAATGTTGTGATACTAAGAAGGCACGATCGAGAATGTCGGGAAAACGGTTTTGATGGCTATCGAGGGATTTATGTGGTATTTGATTTAAATTTTCTCGAAATCTCGAATTAACGCCCGCTTGGGGAAAAGTGGGGCGTTACCTAAATGATCCTCGAAAAATATTTACCATTTGATCCTAAGTCTTTAGCTAAGCTATGTCACATCAAACTAATCAATTTTGATTCGATCATCCTTAGTTATCTCATCTTTCATTGTAGGGATTTCAACTAATAACCTCAAATCAATAGTCTCTGAATCTCTCATATCCATAATCACGGTTACCGAGTCAACCTTACACCCAAATCATATCATCAAATCTTAACTTCAATAGCTAGATCATTGTACTAGCTTCCATTAGACTTTTACTATTCATCAAGAATAGTAATCGTATACTGGAATAGTGTCTATATATGAATAGTATACCAGGTAAGTTCCCAGGAAAGAAAGGTGGATCACAAATGAACACACTTAAATACTAAGTCTTTCCTTAGCCAGAACTTGCCTAGACATGCACCTCCACTACACAACACTTAATCCAATAACCTTTAAGCCTTCAATCGACAATCTCCGAATCTCCAAATAGGGATTTCGTCTTACGAACCATCAGTCTCTTTCCCTAAAGCCTCCATTTCGATGGGGGGTTCCTACCAACTGGTTCCATCAATACCGGATCCTTTTAAGTCTCCAAATTGCTATTCTTTACTCTCCAAATAGGGTTTAACTCTGATATCAACTACATCAGAGTCACTTAGGGCTTCTAATAATCTTAAACTTTGATACCAACTGTAACGCCCCGCTTTCCCGGACGCGTTATATAACTTGGAACAATTCCGGGACAGTAATTTTTTTTCTCAAACATTAAAGCTAAACCACATCATTCCTTGAGTCCGTCCCAGAATTCCCATACATTAATCTCGAAAAAGAATCATTATACATATCAAATGCGGAGGCAATGATCGAAACCTGATGTCTTAATATTAATCATAAATAAATTCTTATATCTTTAACATTCCTCAAAATGTTCGAAATCTAAAGTAGCAGAACTTAAATACAGGGGCTACGTTACATACATTTCATTTCTCATGCACTCTACTAAGTGTCATTTCATGCCTCATTTATCCTCGTATCTGTTACAATCTCCACCTGGAACGTTTGAATATTCCAGAAGCTAAGCCCAAGTTAGATGATAAATCATCTAAGTAGGGGTACAGAAAACATATTTCGTGTATGAATGCAATGTCTTTCATCCTAGGTGTCAACTGCACCCCTCATGCTACCTACCATTTTTACGGACCCTTCTTTCGAAGCCAAGGTGTATGGGTGCACCATCGGTAAAGCAGCGGTGCCAGTTCGTACTCCCTACGGCCTCAAATGCGAGTGATCAATAATATCAACGTGTATTTATGCATTTCATAGTCATGTCATGTATGCAGTCTACGTGATCGATTCATATCAGAGCATGTCAATATGATGGAAACATTTTCGAGAAACATAAACCACTTACTAACCAAGTATTTTTCATAAAACTAACTTTAATTAGGGAGTATCACTTACCTTCTCAAGCTTATCGGGCTACCTCTATATTTGCGTCTGTCTCAAAATTCGTGCATCGCCTCGATTTGCGTGTTAAACTCAAAATTTCCACAAGCCACTTCAATTCAAGCCTCAAAGTATCCTAATCACCATATTTATTTAAATAAGAATTAAAACCTATTTTTCCATAATTTTTGACATTTTCTATAATTTTCTCTCTATTTCTTTCTATTTTTCCTCAATAAATCCAGATTAAATATTTCTAAAATATTTTCTCCAATATTTCACTACTGAAATTCATAAAATAATATTCTTGAATTTTTAGAATTTTCTAGGAGATTTTTCTTACCATAACTCAGTATCTCTAACTTCCTCAACTTTCTCGATATGCGTGCCACATTCTTGAAACGCGTGCCAGGACAATTTTTCTTGCTAAAATCTCCGGGATATTACCAAAATATAGTTTCCTATCTTTTGGGATTTTCTAGGATTTTTTCCCCTCATTTTCCTATTTTTTCTTCTTTTTCTTTCTTTTCTTTTCTTTTCTTTTTCTTTTTCTTTTCTTTTTTTTTTTCACTCCATCTTCAACCTCTAACTTCTCTCTGTCGCGCTTGCAACTTCTTCTTTTATTCTTCCTTCTTTTCTTTCTTTCTTCTTCTCTTTTTCTTCTTCTTCTTCTTCTTCTTCTTCTTCTTCTTCTTCTTCTTCTTCTTCTTCTTCCCTTCTTCTCCTTTTTCCTAAGCGAGGCCTACAATTTCCCGCGCCCAGCGCCTGCGGCTGCTGCTGCTGCCCGCCCCTCCGTCTCCAGCCCCCTTGGCCTCCCGGACCGCCGCACCACACACCGCCGCGAGCTGCTGCGAGCTCGCGGCCATGGCTGCTGCCGCGAGCTTGCGACCATTCTGGCCGCCTTTGGCCTCACCGGCTAGCCTCCACGAGCTCCCTTGCGCCTCCCCGAACCCTCTTCCATCTTTTTCATCTCTCTCGAGCTCGAGCTCGAGCTTCCTCTGCCTTTTTGTCGGCCGAATGCGTCCCATTTATACACCCCCTGCCTTGGCCACCACTCCACCTTTATACATATATATATATATAACTGTTATAAGCTTGCCACCCACGCACTTCATTTAATCACAAATCATGCTCTAATCCCTTAAATCTCGCTGACATTTTCTTCCAGATTGTAGCAAAAATCTCGGCCAAGAGATAGCCTCACACGCACACGCGCACAATTATTTATATCTATATATACTATATCTATTATATATTACATCTAATATATAAAAATTATGCATTAACCCCAAATTTTATCTTAAATTCATTAGAATAATTATCTAATTACAATAATATCCTCAAACACTGAATTAACTACAAGAAAAATCAGTTTTAGTGACGGGTTTTGTGACGGGGATGCTCCCGTCACTAATTTGTGATGGGTTTAGTGATGGAAAGCCGTCACTAAAGTGGTTTAGTGACGGTTTGAAATTACCGTCACAAAATTGCGATGGGATAGCTATTTTCGTCTCAAATCAGTGACGGGATGGTGTATCTCGTCGCAAAATAGTGATGAAAATAATCTCCCATCGCAAATTAGTGACGAGACATGTCAGTCCTATCGTAGTTCTGTGACGGGACTGACACCCAGTCGCAATCTGCGACAGGACTGACATGTCTTACAACAGGGCTGACATTTCCCGTCGCAAAACTGTTACGGGAAATGTCAACCCCGTCATAGATGTTCCTTTAAAATGCGCCCAGCCCTTCCCTCTTCCCCACTCTTCGTCCACACCATTTCAACCCCCTCTCTCTCTCTCTCACTGTCTCACGGTCCTTGGTTCTTCTTCTTCAGTTATCTTAGGTAAGTATTTTATGTTTTTTAGTTTGTTTTAGTTTTAATTGTATTTTGTTAGTTTAATTATAATTTATTTGTGTTAGTTTAGTTATAGTTATTTTATTTTTGTGTTAGTTTAGTTGTAGTTATTTTATTTTTGTGTTAGTTTAGTAGTTTATTTTTATATTAATTAGTTTAGTTTTAGTTTAATTGTTTATATTATTTGTATTGCTTAAAAATTAAAATGTAAATAACTATAACTAAATAATTGGACTACAACTAATTAATTCTTTAGTTATTTTGATATGTAATAATTGGACTAGGGAACCCGTGAATACACGTAAATAATGTTTATTTTTTTATTTTTAATTTTAGATATATTTTTAATGAAAAATATTGTAATTTTAAATAAAATACGTAAAAAATTATATACTAAAAATAAACTTACTATTTAGGAAAGCATATATTTTATTGTCATAAGAAAATATTTAAGTGTATACATTAAAAAATTAAAAAAATTCTATTAAAAATATAAAAGAATTCTATTTAAAATATAAAAAATAATAAATAATAAATAAAATTTTAATTAAAAATTTTAAAACTAACATATGAAATAAATTAGATAATTATTTTTAAAATTAAAAAGGTATAGATTAAGATTATTATTTAAAATAAAACACTAAAAATGAAAAATAATATGAGAAATTAATTAGATAAATATTTAAATTAAAATATATAAGAAATGCAATTTTAAAATAAAATACAATGAAAAAGTGAACACTAAAAATACACTACCGAATTTTAATATTTTTTTAAAAATTAAGCACTAAAAATACAAAATAAAATTTTACCGTGAAAAATGTATTAGTTTTTATAACAATAAATTTAACTATAATATTTTTAATAACTCAATGAAAATAAAATAAAAATTGTAACAAATCAAAATTTGAATAATTGTTTAAGTAGTAAAGGAAATAAAAGTTTAAATAGCGTTAGTTTAGTTTAATAGTTAATTTATTTTTGTGTTTAGTATGTATGTTGAGTTTAATGATTATTTTATTTAAATTAGTTTAGGTTTTATTTTAATTGTTTATATTATTTGTAATGTTTAGAAATTAAAATGTAAACTTTATTAATTGTTTATAAATTATTTCTTTAGTTATTTTGTTATGTAATTGTATTAATAACATTTATTTTTTTGTTTTTAATTTAAAACAGATTTTTAATTTAAAATATTTTAATTTTAAATAAAATACGTAAAAAATAAAATACTAAAAGTAAATACAATATTTATGAAAACATATATTTTGTTGCCATAAGATTAAATATAGACATTAAAAATAATAAATAAAAGTAAAATTAGAATATTTAAAATAATGTACAAAATAAATTAGATAATTATTTTAAAAATTAAAATAGAATTTAAAAAGTATAAATTTTAATTTTTTATTTAAAATAAAACACTAAAAATTAAAAATTACATGAGAAATAAATTAGATAAATATTTAATTGAAATATATATTTATTACAATATTAAAAATAAAATACTATTAATGAGTAATATAATTTATTTTTATAAAATAAAATAAGTACACTAATGGATTTTAAAATTTCAAGGTGAGACATTTATAACTAACTTAGAAAATATATTAGATACATTATTTTAACCATATTGTTCTTAATTACTCAAATCAAAATAAAATAAAAAATGTAACAATTAAAAATTTTAATAATTGTTTAAGTATTAAAGGAAATACAAATTTAAATAAGTATTTAAGAAAAATTCAATTCAAACATGTAGAGTTAAGTAAAAATATTAAAATTTATCTTAATTATTTATTATCTCAATTTATAAAAAAGATACAAAATTTATCTCAATAAATTATTTATTATTATATTTATTTTTTGTTCATATTTATCAATTACTTATGACAGTCTGGAATGATGAAATATAATTTGGTTAGTTTTCAGGATAAAATATTTATTAGGAATCGTGTTGTTATATAATTTTGAATTAAAAATAGAAGCTCCGTTGCATCGTCGATGGATTGATAATCGGTGTATGCCAAGAAGGGGTGGGATCACTCCTGAATTTTATGCTGGTGTTGATGAGTTTATTCAACTTGCATCTTCTCAAGAAAGGGATCTTTGAAATATCCTTGTATAAAATGTGAGTATTTGAAGTTTAAACCAGTTAATGAGGTGAAAAGGGATCTTTGTAAGCATGGGTTTATGAAAGGGTATTATTATTGGACGAACCATGGGGAAGAAATGCCAATAATAACTCCAAATGTTATTGTAAATGAATATTATAGAGAAGATAGTTTTAGAGATCAGTTTAATTCATATGAGCAAATGGTAATGGATGCGACAGGATCGTCACATGGACCTGCTATAATGCAAGGAGCGTTTAGTGAAAGTAGTCATCAGTCGTACAATATTGAGGAACCACCTAATGAAAATGCAAAAACATTTTATGAGATGTTATCTGCTGCACAATCCCCATTATACTCGGGTTGTGATGCAGAGAGTGAACTTTCTGCTGTAGTTAGGATGTTGATCATTAAATCTGATTACAACATGCTTGAAGGTTGTTATAATGAAATCATGCAGTTTATGCAACATACAATGCCAACTGGTAATCGTGTGCTCGATGACTTTTATCATACTAAAAAGTTGGTTTCTAAGCATGGATTTGGTTGTCAGAAGATCGATTGTTGTCCAAATAGTTGTATGTTATATTATAAGGATGATCAATTTGAGACAAGTTGTAAGTTTTGTAGTCATCCTCGTTTTAAGTCTGCAAGAAGTGGCACAGGAAAATTTAAAAAAATTCCTTTTAAGAGAATGTGGTATTTGCCCCTCATACCAAGATTGCAAAGAATCTATGCTTCAACCGTTACTGCTTCGAACATGAGATGGCACTATGAAAATCGAAGAGAGTTTAGGGTATTGTCTCACCCATCTGACGGTGAAGCATGGAAATATTTTGATCGGACACATCCTGACTTCTTTGCTGATCCTAGAAATGTAAGGCTTGGTTTGTGTGTAGATGGGTTCACTCCATATGGTCAATCGGGTCGCCCGTACTCTTGTTGGCCAGTAATTATGACTCCATATAATTTGTCTCCTAGATTATGTTTGAAAAGAGAGTTTATGTTTTTAACGGTTATTATTCCGGGTCCTTCAAATCCCAAAAGTAAGATAAACGTATTTTTACAGCCTTTAATTGATGAATTGAAATTGTTTTGGCACGAAGGAGTGTTGACCTATGTAATACCTGAGAAATTTTAAAGGACTCAAGGGTAATTTATCTTGGGGCAAAAATAAAATTTAAGGATAATTGAGGGTATAACGATAATTTATTACCGTATAGATGATCGAATCGACTGTCGGGAGTGCCCTAGAGCTGAGATGCCAAAAGAAAATAATGTGGCATTAACGAGCACCCCGAGATAGGATTTATGGTGGCAAAAGAAATCAGATCGGGAATAATTTTTGGTACAGCAAAATAGCAGCTACCAATTAGGCTGCAATACCGAATTGTTATAGACGACTTTTGAGAAGTCAACAAAATCTTGAGAGGGTTCATATTTAGTATGTAAAACAACCCTTTAGTAGTTTCAGGAAGAAACGAAAAGGTTTAAGGCCAAAACGAAAATTCGGGCCTAAGTGCAGTTTTTCAAAATTACTAGAGAGAGGCCGAAATGATATTTTTTCATAATCCTCAGGGGTCAAATTGATGTTTTAGGACTTGAGGGTCTTGAAAGAAATTATCAAAAGTTGAGGGGCTTGGTGAAATGGGCCAAAGTGAGAAAGATAAAGCTTGAGGGGCCAAAGTGCAATTTTAAGAAAACCTCCATACAACCATGGCCGACCAACCCATCAAATCACCGAAATTGGCCACATGCATGGCACGAGGGTTGCTCAGGAAGCATCTTTTGTAAAGAGTTTGACCGACAACAAGCAATAGAATGGCCAAAAATTGAAGAAAAAGTGGCCGAAAGTATGGCCACTTAGATCACGAAAATCTTTCGGTGGATTTTGGACTTGTTAAGGGCAAGAGGGGACATTAGAGGCCTTGATTGAAGTGAGATTCGTCATTTAAGGGCCTGAAATCGCCTATAAATAGAGGATATGGTGGCTTAGAGTTTTGCAAGATTTGAGCTTCAAATCGACCTCATTTTGGAACAAATTGAGGCACCAAACTATAGGGCTTTTGTTGCCCATGAGGTGAGGATCATTTTTGGAAAGTTTGAGGAATTTTGGAGTTCATTTGAAGGGTGATCGGAGTTTCGCCGGAAAAATCGAATCTCACCGGAGCCAGACTGATTTTTGCTCGGAGGGAGGTTTTCCAAGTGTTATTTCAACCTCAAATTTGGTCAGAGTGATAAATAAGCTATCTTTTGGTATAGTCAATTTAATTTTCCGGTGTGCCGGCGCTGGAGAAGATGACCGGAGATAATTTTTATTATTTTTAAATACTGAAAATAAAGAAAAATAGAGTAAAAATAGAAATAAGATGGATAAAATTCTAAAAAAATATCCAGAAATACAGGAAAAATGAATAGTTTACCTTTATGAATTTTTATTTTAGAAATTTGATGAGAAAGTAATTATGTTGAATTTTTTATAGGAAAATTAATTATAAAAAAAAGGAATAAGTTTTAAAAAATTTCCAAAAAATGTATGAAGATTAGAAATGTTGTTTTAGGGATTTTCATGAAGAAAAATTAAATAAATTACCTAATTAGGTATTTATTTTGAATTTTGGAAGAAATTATGACTATGAAAAATAGAGAAAAAGTATGAAAAAATTAGATTATTGATTTTACTTGGAAATGATTGGTCAGGAAGTGATTTGGCCATGGATCTTGATAATTTACGTTATTTTTTATGTTAGCACGCAAATTGAGGTAATGCGCATTTTTCGAGAAAATTCGAGTTTACGTCTAAAGGTGAGTGGTTTTATCCCGAGAACCTATATATGACACGTCTACTTCATTATACATGATATTTATTGAAGTTATGATCATTTCATATTGCATGGAAAGACGTTATTCTTGCATAGCACGATATTATTTACATATTGATACTCATGCATGGAATGGGGATGTCGCCCTATGAGTGTAGCCGTAATTCCCAAGGGCAATGATGGAACAACGTTAAGATTATCCTATAGAGGTTCGGGATTCTGCCTAGGGTTCTGTGCCAGGCTGGTAGGCCAGGGAAGTTACACTAGGGCATATGATTGTTTATGTTATTGCATCATGTATTCATGTATCATGTTTTTAAACCCTCACTAGAAGATTCATCTTCTAATGGGTTATGACCCTTGAACATTCTACGTTCCAGTTTAGACTTGCAGCTTAGGCAAGGAGTAGGTTGAGATGAGACGGCACGTGGTGGCGTGATCGATGGATTCAGTGAGCTGACTCAGGTATGTTTTTGCTGATGCTTTATTGAGGATTAGCCTTGTTAGAATATTTTGGAATCTTCATGTATTTATGTATTTCAATATTGAGGATATGATGTGAATGTATGGTATGGATTCTTATACTGTTATAAAAGTGAAATTGATTATGTACCATATTAGGTTTCGATTTTAAGCTTCCACATTTATGATGATTACCTATCTTAGCTTATTGATTCTTATTTAGTGAGTTGAGAAGGTAAAACGGGATTGTCGGGAGATGGTTTAAAAAAAAATTATTCCTAAAATTCCAAGTTATTAACGCTCAGAAAAGAGGGGCGTTACACCCACCACCACTCTCACAACCTTTTGCTCCCATGCCTCATCAATTTCCATATCCTGGAACCACGATGCCGCCATGGGGTTATTATGGTGTTCCACCTACTTTTACCCACCAAATGTTGTACCACCGAGTGGCCAATATGTTGGGGAACTTCTCATATGCCAGACAGACATTCCCCATACACATTCATGCCGACACCGCAAGGACTCAATTCATCATCTACTTTTGTACAACACTCTGAGCCCATTCCAACTGACCCGGTTGGCATCAGCCAAGGAGATGGTCGAAAACACTTATCTTGCGATGAACAGTGTAATCAGTGAGTATCGTATTTATTATTTTAAATTTATTACTTGCAATTATATTATACATTCAAATGAATATATATATATATATCTTTTGTGTTTGACAGTTTTATCCCTAAGAGTGGCCTACCAAGCAAATTGGGAAAGATTTGGAGGGCACGATACAATGAACCGTGGATTCATTGGGATGAAGAGCCAGAAATAATACGAATGATGTGGCTTGAAGAATTTAACGTAAGTTAATTTATAATTCTTTATTAATATAAGTTTGTATTTAAATTCTTATATATATATATATATATGTTTCTTAACTTAATGTAGAAGACGTATTTCTGGCAACCCGAGGAGAATGATCGCATATGGCTCACATGGAATAAGTCTGGTAGGTGAAGTTTTAAGAGCCATTTGTATCGAATTAGAAACGGGGAAGACGAAGCAATGTGGATGGATCCCGACGTGCGTAAGACACTTGATGCAAAGTGGGCAGAAGAAAGCAACAAAACAATTGCCACACAAAATAAAAAAAAAATCGTGCTTCCGAGACCGGTGGGTCGCTCCACATTGGCGAGTCCATTCCATTCTCCTTGACTCGAAGAAGGCTAGTAATTACTTATGCTAACTTATATATTTTTTTTAATTTATTTAAATTATAAGTTTACTATATTATTTACTATATTATTTATTAATTTCTTATACAGGCAACTGAATTGAATCGTGAGCCCAATGAGTTTGAATTCTTCAGGAGAACCCACACCAAGAAAGATAATCAAGGAGAAGAAGTGTGGGTCGATGACAGATCTAGGGCCGTTACTGTAAGTGTGTTTTATAAATTAAATTAAAATTTTTATTTTAAAATAAATTTTTAATTCATTTACATGAATGTTTTAATTTTATAGGAAAAATATGAAAGATTGAGTGCGGAGGCATCTTCATCATCCGCAAGTACCGGAGAGTCCTCATCGCCGACAGTTAATGAACACGACATCTTCTATCAAGCTGTTAGTGGTCAGAATAGAAAGGGTCGAATATACGGGCTGGGCTCCCAAGCTAATTTGTTATATCCATCTACCACCAATCGTTCTAGCTAATCATCTTCAAATTTGTCACCAGAGTTTGAACAAATGAGACTTAAAGTCACCCAATTAAATGATGAGTTGCTTGAATCCCGGACTGAGAATCGACAATTACGACAGTGGCAAGAACAAGTGACAGCGTGGCAGTCAGAAATGAATATAGTAATAAGTAGATTGACAAAACAATCTACTGTAGATGCTGGACCGTCGACTGTTCCAGGTGGATCTGACCCGGTAGCTGATCAAGACGAGAGTGACAATGATGAAGATGAAAATGCTAATAATAATGACGATTGATTGTAATGGAATGTTGTAAACATTGAAGTAAACGTGGGTAATCTTAATATTAATATTAAATTTTAATTTTCTTTTTAATGTTAAATTTGTTTTATTTGTAATGTGAATGTGGGTAATATTAATTTTTTTAATGTTATTTTTAATATTTTATTTAAATTTTAAAAAAAATTCTTGTTATTTTAAATTTTTTTATTCTTATAAAAGAAAATATTAATTTTAATTTTAATTTTATAAATTTAAAAATTAAAAATATATTTTTTGAAATTAAAAATATATTAATTTCATAAAAATATATTATTGATTTAAAATATTAATATTAATTTAATATTTTTTTTCAAAATTATATTTTTTATTTAAAAAATATCTGCGATGGGCAGTCCCGTCGCATATTGATCATATTAATTTTATTATTTTTAAATAAAATTATTTATTTAATATTATTTTTTTTATATTTAAGAATATTTGTGACGGGGTACTGCCTGTCACAGATTGTTCATATTAATTATTTTTTTATTTTAAGAATATTTGTGACGGGGTAGTGCCCATCACAGATCTGTGATGGGTTATTTTTTTTTTTACCGAGCTGATGTTTCATCCCGAAACCACTGAAGAGTTGCTCATTACGCAAAACCAGAGCCCTCTTAGGGTTCCGTTGATTTTTTGGGAGCCTCTTACAACGATTCGGTTTTACAGTCTAAACAGTAGTTGTATTTTAGCTGTACTAAAAACTGTTCCTGATCCAATTTCTTTCGATACCATAAATCCTATCTTGATACGCTCGTCAAGACTATATAATTTTCCTTAGATAATTTCACTCCGAGGCATTCCCTGTAGTTGATTCGGTACTTGAAATTGCTATAAAATTAATTTTTCGGTATCCTAACTTATTAAAATTACTTGGCAACCTTATCTAAACATGGGGTATTACAATGCATATGATGTCACAAATACATAAGTAAAACACCTACACGATATAACCCAAATTCTAGAGGGTATAATCGCTCGTTGGAACTGCTTCAAACACATGCAATATAAGCTCGGGAGGGTAGAACCGCTCGCCTAAACCCATTACACACACACCAAATCATTTTCAAGACAGTGGATAAAACTGGAATCGAACCACTCACCTTATTTGAAAAGTTAATTTGTGCCTCGTAATGCATGCTAAGCCTCGAAATGCGTGTCTAAATAATTTCCTAACTTTGGCATGCTCATTTAGCCTCAAATTAATCCTCAGAATTTTCTAAGATTTTTCCAAAATTTTTTCCCATTTTTTCCTTTTTTTCTTCTGTTTATTTCTTTTTCGTCTGTTTTCATTTTTCTTTTCGTTTCTTTTCTTTTCTTTTTTCTTGTTTCTTCTTTCTTTCTTCTTCCTTCTCTGTTCTTCTTCTTCCCTGCGTCCAACCTGTGCACAGCCATGCGCAGCCGCCACATCCGGCCAGCCAGCCATCTCCGCCTACGTCGGTAGCTTCCTCGTCCTCCATCGAGCTCGCCGGTCACCGCCCACCTTATTGAGCCTTCGCTGAGGGCCATTGCTGGCTACCCTATTCGCTGCCGAGCCACAACAGCTCGCGGCCATGGCTACCGCTTGCTGTTGCGGTCCATCCCAGCTGCCTCCGATCATCCTCGCAGCTACCTCTGACTACCTAGCATTGCTCCCAGCTCTTTCTTGATCCCTCGAGCTCTCGGCCACTCACTATTTCGCTACAAACTCTCAGCCACTTCTTTGTTTCATTTTCCATTTTGCTCTTAATTTGCTTCCTATTTATAGGTTCTCCAACGACTTAAGCTGCCATGGACACCACTCTTGCATCCAAACTTGGCCACCACTCTTTAGCCATGAAGCTTCCCAAAAGCTGCCACTACCAGCACACACACACGCACGTATACACTTATATATATATATATCTATATATTATACAATTAATATAAAGAAATTACATAATTAAACCCCAATTCCCTCTTAAATTCACTTGCGCAATTCTCCAATTACAATTATGCTCTCCAACTACAAATTAATTTATATTACAATACTGAAAATACAAAATTAATAAATTCAAGTTTACTTAATAACAACAATTTCGCCCCAGGGTCTTCATCGGGCTGTTGTTTCATCCCAAAATCACCTCAGGGTTGATCCTTATGAAAAATTAGAGCCCTCTCAAGCTTCCATCAATTTCTCAAAGGTTTCCTACAACAATTCGGTTCATGAGCTTGATTCACAATTGTATTTTAGCTGTACCAGAAACTATTCCCGACCTCATTTCTTTTGATGCCTAAAATCATATCTCATATCACTCGTCAATATCATTGCATTTTCCTTAATTATTTAGGATCCGAGGTACTCCATTCGGCTGATTCAGTTACTTAAGACTACGATAGTGATCCCTAAATCTTTATTCTTTCGATAATTCCATTTATACCCTTCATAAAATGCCATTTATACCCTCAAGGATTTTCCTGGGTATCACATATCTCTTCTAAATGATGGCTAAAATGTCTCCTTAGTATTAATGATCAAGGGTTTGTTCTTGTTGTAACCTTGAAAACCATATTTGTAGTTAATGGATTTTTCTTTCAACTTCTTGAATTTTTATGGATTTTTCTTAAGATGTAATTGAGTCTCATTAAAAGTCTCCATGGGGTTTATTTCATCCCATTTTCATTCAAGGAATGGAAAATTGGGGGTTAGAAATCCTTAGGAAAACTATCTGGGGAGTTTGGGTGTGTTTGTTATTTTTATGCTTCGTTGTAACTTCGATTGACTGAAGTTGTTGCTTCAGTCAACCTAAGTCGTTCAGCAGCTTGTGGGTACCTTTGGTCAAGGGTTCGATTGACCTAAGATCGTAGGTCAAATTTCTACCCATCTTCAGTTGACCTAAGTTTAATTTCGATCGATCGAACTCAAGAGTCAGCTTTCTGCCTAATTTTGATGGACCTAAGTTAGATTTCGGTTGATTGAAGCTCAAAATTTCACATTCTGTCCAACTTCGGTCAACCTAAGTCACTTAGTCGTATCAGGCTTCGGTTAGATTGCGCACCTTGTACTCTTTCAGGCATAACTTTTTGTGTAGATGTTCGATTCATGAATCGTTTGGTGCGTTGTAAACTAGAATCGATAGGCTTCGATTTGGTGCATAATTTGGGTTATTTGGAGAGGAATTGATCCTAATAAAGGGTCATGAAGTACCAACTTGAATCTAAATTTTCTATTTGTAGTCCAAAAATACTCCAGTAATTGGGGCGAAACTCCCTATGATGTTATCCAAATTGAAACTCAATTTTTGTGCCATAATCTAGAATTCATAAGATTTGTCTTGGCATATTTCTTGAATCATGTTAGGAAATTTTCATAACACATACATGGATGGCATGAGCATGGGGTTTCATGTGTAATGCATAACATGATTACTATTATTTGCGCACCTATTATTTTGTGTAGTTGCTATGTATTGCAGGGTGAGAAAAGTATATCCTAAAGAAGTGCCTGACACAGGTTAAGGTGGCCATAAGCCCGATAGGTAATGCTCAAGCCAAATGAATAATGGCTAAATGATTATATATATGTATATGTATACATACATGTGAATGGAAGGCCTTGTGGGTCGATGTGATGCATGAGAATCTATGTATTCATGAGAAATGAAATATTGCATGAGATGCATAATGATGATGGCATGGGGATGATCATACTAATGGGGATTTAATAAGTGAATCTTATTTGTATTCAAGAAGTCGAGTGTACTCTATTTTGGTCTATCCATGCCTTAATTCTATTGCCACATTTGTTGTAATTTATGTTTGTTGAGCCTTGTGGCTCACCTTGCTTATTCTTGTCATTCCAGGTAAGGGAAAGACAATTGCTGAGGGAGAGTCCAGTGGGGCTAGAGCCCAGAATTAGATTATGTATAGAAATGTCACAACCTCAAGATCTAGGGGTGTTGTTTTGAGGGCGATGTAGAAGATTTATTTTGTAGTTAGTATATTGCTCTTTTATTTTGAAATTGTGTGGGCAGCAGGCCCAATGTATGTAGAGAATGATGTAGCCCTTTATTTTGGTGTGTGGTTAATGAGAAATGATGAATGGATTATTTTGGAAATCTTTTTGCATCTGTGCCCATTTTGAATGGATATTTTCTTAAACTTTCTATGCTAGCAGGTAAATCTGGGAGTGGGCCCTGATAGCCCGAGCTCAGGCTCGAGCGATCCCCAACCCAAGCTTGGGCTCGGGCTGGAATTTATCAAAGTTTTATTTAAAAAAAAAAAAAACTAAACAATTGACGTACAATAAAAATAAATATCAATCTGATAATCAACAAATACACCTAAATATACCCAAACTGATAATAAACAAATATAACATCGACATGATAATTAAGTAACAATAATTTCATAAATTACAATAAGCATAATATCATTTATCATATAAAAAGATAATCAAATTACTTGTCTAGCTATTTCCAAAATACAAAATCAAAATTATAGCATAACACCAATATTTTGAATTCAACTTCAAATTAGTTATTGCAAATATCAATCTGCAATTTGAAATTATAATATTAATCAATAATCAATAATCATAATTATATATCAAATCACATATATCAACCTACAAAATATCAACACATCAAAAGCTGCTAAGAATCACATACCTTGTTTTCTTTCATGTGGAAGAAGAATCTCAGTGATGTTATCCTATATATAAAAACATAAAAATTAATAATTTTTAACAATATCAACTAATAAGTAACAAAAAGAATAAAAATAAAAATAAAAATAAATTATACTTACTTTGTTTTTCCTTTTGATGCCATAAAAAGCTCTATACCAGTCCTCATTGCATAGCAACATTTAAACTGTGTCTGTTCCCAAAGTCGAGCAATTTTAATCTATAACTCGACCACCAACACTAAAAGTCGCTTATGAAGCGATTGTGGTAATAGGAACTGACAAAACATCACAAGCCATCTTAGACAAAATACGAAACTTCAAATTATTCGCTCTCCACCAATCCAAGACATCAAAGGCATTGCCAACTCCATTACAAATGTAAACATCATCCTCTAAATAAACATCTAACTCTGATTTTACCAATTGAGTGGTGTCAACATTTCTTATAAAACTATCAAATTTTGCCCTTCCACTTACGTTAAAACCACTCGAATTGCTGCCTGAATCAACCATATGACTTTTAATTTCAACTTGTTGTCCAATGTTGTTTAATCTACGAAATTCAATATATTCATCATATAACTTGTATAAAGTATCTCGAACTTCTTTCAAGTGACTAGCAACAATATCACTGGGGTAAATTTGAGGAAAACACTAATCAATCAACTTCATCTTATTTCTAGGATCTAAAATAGCTGCAATTGATATAAGTACGCTGCAATCCCCCCAATACTTCTCTAACATTTTTTTCATTTTCATAGCCATGGCACTCATAAAGACATCACCATTAACACTTGTTGCATCCAATGTTGTTTTTGTATTCCACAATTCAGGAAGGAATAAATTTGATGTTGGGTATTCACTCCCAGAAATGATGTTAGTGATCTCACTAAATAACCCAAGTAATGAACAAACAACTTTAACCTTTCTCCAATCTTCCTCACAAGGTAAATAACTATAATGTGGATCCCTTTATTGATACCTCGGAAACACATCTTTAAACTCCAAAGCAGTCACTGACATAACATATGTTGAATTCCATCTTATGTCACAATCAAGAATGAGTTTTTTATTAGGATATTTCAACTATTTGGAAATATCACCAAATATTTGAAGACGAGGTATAGAAATTTTAATATACTTCACACTTTCATGAATAGCATAATTCATGTCTTGAATTTCAAACAAACCATTTTGTACCATCAAATTTAAGATGTGTGCACAACATCTAACATGAAAAAATTTTCCACCTCCAGAAAGATTATTTTGGTAAGCTAAGTTGTCTCTCAAAAGACTAACAACACAATCATTATAACTTGCATTATCCATTGTAACAGTCTATAGAGATTATCCCTCGCAAAACAACCACAAGATCTGATCGTTAGGGCAAAGAAATAGCAAAATAGTAAGTAAAACTTAAAGAACACAGGCTGAAAATTTAAAACAAAAAACTCCCTTTCAATGCTCGGCAATGGAGAATAAGAAGGTGGATTTGCAAGGCTCGGCTTTGATCGGTTCGTCACCCACAAACGGTAACCAAGAATCGGTTCCAAGCACAGCCCAAGAACCGCATTCAATTGACACCCAAAACAGCCTCAATCACAAAACCCACAACCGAGAATAGCACACCCACACAAGGACGAAGAAACCCCACCAAGGAGAATACTCTTCTCACTCTCGGCTCTCTCTCTCTCTTCTAGCATTTTTTGTTGTCTTCGGCGCCCTCTATTTCCCCAATATATGGATCACTTCCTAAGAACTAGGTAGATCTTTCCAAGGATGAGGATAACCATCGGGTTGTCTGATAAGTTAAGATAGGATAAGGGAAGGGAACCATACTTGAGTTGGAATCAGCCAAAGAACAGAAATGGAGAAACTAGGTCAAACTAAGGATATATATATATATGTGGGCTTTGAGATAAGGTATTGTGGGCTTTGGACAAATAGGCTTGGTCCTTGGTTTGAGCAGCTAGGCCAAGCCTAGCTTTCCTCAACCACAAAGTAAATGTGCTTGAACCATCTTCTTGCTGGGCCACCTATTTGTGGGATTGGACCTCTCAACAAAACTATCAATCCTGGGCCGATGCCTATGATAGATAACTTACCTGACCAAACACATCATCGCCTTGGACTTGTTGGGTATCACACCTTAACAAATCTCCACCTTGATACCTAACAAGGCCTGCACACAAGCAAATAAGTTTATTAGTTGACACAAGTACCAAACAAATTGAAAGTTCACTTACCTTTACTGACTTGTAGAAGTGCAAGACAGCTTCTAAACTTGGCTAACGTGAGAACCTTAGTTCCCATATTTGAAGGATTATACTCGGACAATATTTTCTCAAGTTTAACAATATCTTAAGACACAATGTCACGTATAAAATGAAGTCTGACATCTATGTGCTTAGTGCATTCGTCAAACACAGGATTTTTGCACAAATGAATAGCAGATTGACTATTTGAATATACAATCATGTCATCACTCAAAACACTTAGTTCTTTAAGTAAACCCTTAAACCACAATGCTTCTTTAATTGCTTCAATGGCGGCTATATATTCAGATTCGATGGTAGAAAGTGCAACTATGTGTTGAAGTTGTGACTTCTAATTAATGTAAGCATCACATATAGTAAACACATAAGACAACATGGAATTTCTATTATCCCTATCACCAACATAGTCAGAATCTGTAAATCATTTTAGTTTCACTCCTTTAGTTTTATGTTTATACACTAAGCCAATGTCACAGGAACCTTTCAGATATCTTAACAACCATTTCAGAGCTTCCCAGTGTTTAAGACCAGGATTAGACATAAACCTGCTAAGTATACTAATTGTGTGAGCTAAGTCAGGTCTAGTACACACCATTAGATACATTATAGATCCAATGACATTAGAGTACGATATTTTACTCATGAATTCTTTTTCTTCTTCATTAGCAGGTGACTGTTCTTTAGACAATATGAAATGGCTAGCCAAAGGTAAGGAAACAAGTTTACAATCATGCATACCAAATTTTTTCAATATTTTCAAAACATAAGATGATTGGTGTAGAAATAAACATGAATTTGACCTATTCCTCTCAATTTCCATTCCTAGGATTTTTCTAGCATTTCTTAGGTCTTTCATGTTAAATTCTTTATCTAGAGTTATTTTTATTTCATTTATCACCTTCAAATTTGGGCTAATTAAAAACATGTCATCAACATATAATTATAAGAACACACAGTTATTATCTTGTTGTTGAAAGTATAGGCAATGATCAAATTCACTCCTCTTAAACCCAATGGAATGCACAAAAGAGTCAAAATGTTTGTACCATTGCCTAAGGGACTGTTTCAAACCATGTAAAGATTTCTTAAGGTAACACACATGATTAGGTTTATCTTTGTCTTCAAAACCCCTAGGTTGAGACATAAAAATCTTTTCTTCAAGGTCTCCTGTAAGAATACAGTTTTTACGTCTAGTTGTTCAAGTTCCCAATTAAAATGAGCAACTAAGGCAAGCATTACTCTTATAGTAGTATACTTGACAACAGGAGAAAAGATTTCATTATAGTCTACCCCCTCCTTTTGTGTGAACCTCTTAGCTACCAACCTAGCTTTAAATCTTATTAGTTGATTCCTACTAGTACCTTCTTTAACTTTATAAATCCATTTGCAACCCACTAAGGATTTGTCTTTTGGCTTAGGTACTAATTCCCACGTTTGATTTTTATAAAGTGAATTCATTTCTTCTTTCATTGCTTTGACCCATTCCTTAGAGTTTTCACTTTTAATTGCCTCATCATATGTATTTGGCTCTTTGTCAACTAATTCTTGATAACTGGCATAAGAAAGACTATAGTCAGTTCCTAATCTTTGAGGAATCCTATGTGGTCTTACTAAACAGGATGTTCTTCTTCCACATCCTCACTACTCTCTTCCTCAGTAATAGGTTAACCTTGAGTATCATGCTCCACCTTACTAGGGGTAATGGGAATGTGGGTACTCACTCTCTCCACCTCAACCTTAGGCTCTTCACTATTTTGTTGTTTCTCACTCACCAAATCAGACTCATCCTTAAGATATGGCATATCTACTTCATTAAATGTGACATCCCGACTAATAATGATTTTAACACTATTTTGGCTTCTATCCCATAACCTGTAGCCCTTAACACCTTTAGGATACCCTAAGTAGACATACTTTCTAGTTCTAGGATCTAGTTTTCCCTCACTCTCATGAGAGAAAGCTGCACAACCAAAGGTTCTCAACACAGAATAGTCTACACATTTATCATACCAACGTTCATGAGTATCACCATTCAAAACAACAAAAGGAGTCAAATTGGTCAAATAGCAAGCAGTCATAATAGCATCACCCCAAAATGACTTAGGCACACCAGAACTCAACATCATACACCTAACTTTGTCAAGTAGGGTTCTATTCATCCTCTTAGCAACTCCATTTTGTTGTGGAGTATAAAGGACTGTTTTATGTCTAGTGATGCCACTCTCAATGCACATATTATCAAAATCAGCATAACAAAACTCAAGGCCATTATCTGTTCTCAAAAATTTTATTTTATTGCAAGTTTGATTTTCAAATTGAATTTTCCAATTTCTAAATTTTTGAAAAGTATCAGATTTCTCTTTTCACAAATAAACCCAAACATGCCTAAAGAAGTCATCAATAATGGACAAAAATATTTAATGCCTCCAAAAGTGGGATTGCTCCTAGGACCCCACAAGTCCGTATGAATATACTCTAAGACTCTAGACGTCTTATGACTGCTAGATGAGAAAGAAAGCCTATGGTGTTTTCCAAGAACACAGTAGTCACAAAATGGCAAATCTGACACCTGATCCTTACCAAACACACTTTTATCATTAAGAAATTTAAGTCCCTTAACACTTACATGAGCTAACCTATTATGCTACTTTTGTGTGTGATCAGTGTCAATTGATGCAATAGTGGGAGTAGTGCCACTAATTACTTCAACATAGGTGATATATATGCCATTTTTCCTGACTATCTTAAAGGCTCTAAGAAAGCCTTTAAACATTTTAATCATGCCACCGCTAACCCCACCTGTAAAACCTATCTTTTCTAATTCCCCTACAGAAATTAGATTTCTACCCATTTATGGAATGTACCTAACTCCATTTAGTGTATGCACAAAGCCATTTTCAAATCTTACAGTTATGTCACCAACACCAACAACTTTATAAGCAACATTATCACACGTAATGGCATGCCCATGATCAGACTCATGCAAGTTTTCAAACCAGTGTTTATGAGATGTGATATGAAAAGATGCACCGGAGTCTAGGATCCACTCATGCATATGGGAGTTCATAGATAGATTAATTTCAAAGGGTTCTTGGTTCATCAACATATATACCTCCCCAATATCACATTGAGAAGATATAACATTGGCCTCACTCGTTTCTTTCTCTTTTTGTTTGTTTTCTCTACATAGCAGTCTTTTATAAAATGCCCTAGTTTTCCACAACCACAGCATTTTTTACCTTTTGCCTTCCCCTGTGACTTAGACTTTCTACCCTTTTTCTTGCCACACTTATTTTGTCCCTCACCACCCTTATTTTGAGGCCTTCCCCCCACAAGATGTATTTCTCCACCTCTTCTCTCATTTCTTTTGGCTTTCATTTCTCTTTCATTACACTTAAGAGATTCAACTACAATATATGGAGTAAAGGTCTCCCTCCCATATTTAATAGCATTCTTAACCTCCTTATATATGTCGAGAATTGTATTTAAAAGAATGATAGCTTTATATTCTTTGGTAATTTTTTCACCACAATTAGTGATATCTAGAACAAGTTTATTAAAAATATCAAGATTATCATGTATATCTTTTGAGGGGTCAATTTTAAAGCTAAAGAAACTTTCCAAGTAAGAAGAGTTTGTTAGGAGTGGACTGGGTTAAATAAAGGTTCTCTAGTTTTTTCCAAAGTTCTTGAGTAGTATCATGTTTACCAACTTTGCGTAAAACTGAGTCAGACAAATGTAAGATGACAGAAGTATATCAAAAGTGTTATCAATTGCTTTTGAAACCTTTTGTTGAACCAATATTCGTTTCATTTCTTGTTGCCAAATTGCAAAATCACCTTTTCCATTAAACACACCTAACTCAAAGTGATGTACAACCATGATATGCACAAAGCACACAAGAATGCAACACAAAAACAAGATAAAAACATATTCAAGTAGACTATTTTTGGGTCCTCTAAATGTTAATTGAAACAAATTCTAAAGATACGGAAAGGACTAGCTGTTAGGGTGTAAGTTTTGCAGCAACTTAAACAAACAGGAAATCAACAAAAAATAGCAACCACATAGAGGATTAAATCACAGTTAATGAGTAAGTAATCACATATATAATCGTAGTTCTAGCAACATGTATTGGTTACTGTAATACCCTACGAGCCCAGAGGAGAATAGTATATATTGAGGATAAGTAAGGAATGAAACAACACCAGCTAGATATATTTTGGGCTGAATGTTGGTAGAGAACTCCCAAGTTAAGTGTGCTTGACCTGGGGTAATCCAAGGATGGGTAACCCCCTGGGAACTTCATGTAGGCCCATCAGAGTAAGTTGTTTCGATCCTTCCTATAATGATGTTACAGGTGGTATTAGAGCCGACCATTGGTAAAGGCGGTCTGATGAGGGCAGGGAGTGGCACCGGGTCTCGAGGGCCTGTACAAGGAGCGGCTTCTGGCAGGCTTTTAGGATGGCAGCCTCCAAAGGGGAAAAGGTCCGGGACTAGTTGTAAGGTCACATGACGAGGACGTAATGTGCTCAAGGGGAGGAGAATGTAATACTCCGCGAGCCTAGAAGAGAATAGTATAAATTGAGAATAAGTAAGGAAGAAAATAACACCAACTAGATATCTTTTGGGCTGAATGTTGGCAGAGAACTCCCAAGTTAAGTATGCTTGACTTGGAGTAATCTAATGATGGGTGACCCCTGGGAAGTTCATGTAGGCCCATCAGGGTAAGTTGTTTCGGTCCTTTCTATCGTTCGATACAGGATGTTACAGTTACCACCACAGGGTAACCCCTAACCTAATGGCCACCCCCACCCAACGGCTTGCTAGTTACTGGAAATTTTAAAATAGGGTTATTAAATTTCTCATCCAGCGAACTGATAAATCAGTCCGTAAATGAAAGAGAGAATCTGAAAGGACTGACTACACAGGTTGAAGCTGTCGATGTTGTTGAGTGACACACGTCGCACCCACTGGTGCGTCTCAACATCGAGAAACCCACGTAGGGTCTCACTCACTGACTTTTGAATGGAGCAGGGAGATCTAGTCGGATCTTCAAATCTAGGTTACGTTTTTGCAAAATGTTCTAGACCTAAAATCAGCCAAGAAGTTGCCAATTTCTTCAACCCATGAAGACACTAAGGCTCTAATACGACTTTGTAGAGATTATCCCTCATAAAATAACCACAAGATCTTATCGTTAGGGCAAAGAAATAGCAAAACAGTAAGTAAAACTTAAAGAACACAAGCTGAAAAATTTAAAATAGCAAACTCCCTTTCGACGCTCGGCAATGGAGAATAAGAAGGTGGATTTGCAAGGCTCAGCTTTGATTGGTCCAACAATCACAAACAATAACCAAGAATCGGTACCAAGCACAGCCTAAGAACTGCATTCAATCGACACCCAAAACAGCCTCAATCACAAAACCCACAACCGAGAATAGCACACCCACACAAGGACGAAGAAACCCCACCAAGGATAACACTCTTCTCATTCTTGGCTCTCTCTCTCTCTCTCTCTCTCTCTTCTAGCATTTTCTATTGTCTTCGGCGCCCCCTATTTCCCTAATATATGGATTACTTCCTAAGAACCAGGTAGATCTCTCCAAGGATGAGGATAACCATCTGGTTATCCGATAGGTTGAGATAAGATAAGGGAAGGGAACCGTACCTGCATTGGAATCGGTTGAAGAAGAAACAAACCTGTGTTGGAATCAGCCAAAGAACAGAAATGGAGAAGCTAGGTCAAACTAAGGATATATATATATATGGGCTTTGAGATAAGGTATTGTGGGCTTTGGATAAATGGGCTTGGTCCTTGGTTTGAGCAGCTGGGCCAAGCCCAACTTTCCTCAAACACAAAGTAAATGTGTTTGGGCTATCTTCTTATTGGACCACCTATTTGGGGGATTGGACCTCTCAACAAAACTATCAATCATGGGGCGAGGCCAATGATAGATAACTTACCTGACCAAACACATCATCGCCTTAGACTTGTTGGGTATCACACCTCAACACAATCCATATCTTTTTTTCTATTTCCCATTCAAACAAGCAACTTTGCAATGCATCACAAACAACAATCCCAGTATCAAGTGGGGGAACATTACAAAAATTTAAAATACGTTTTTGCAGTTTCCAATTAGAGTCCACAAAATGACAAGTCACAACCATATATTGAATCTTTTGTCCTGATTTCCATAAATCTTTAGTCACACTCACTTTATTTCCACCCTTCAATAATCACTTAATTTTCTTTTTCTCGAGCTCATAACTAGCAAAGCAATCATTTCTTGCAGTTGTTCAACTTATCTTTTCATAATTAGGAGAGTGTTCTCATGAATAAATTGAATAACTCATACTCAGCAAGTTTAAAAGGCAACTCATGAACCATAATCAAGTGAGAAAAGATCTCTCTAACCTTTGCATGATCGTATTTGAAACTTACCACTACATTAACACTTTTTGACACTACAAGCATTGTATTAGTGATAGAAAGTTGTTGTTGTTGTCCCTTAGAGTTCAATTTACGTTATAAACAACTCTTTGTGTGTCGAAGAAGATGTGATGTTGCACCAAATTTTGTCACACCAAAACAATGCTTGCAATGTATACATTCAACCTTCAACGAACCATCAGGGAGTGTAAGTTCTTTGAAATTGTCCCAAACTTTATACGTCTTCTTTCTTTTCTTTTTCTCAAACGGATTTTAAGCTTCATTATCTTGAACATCCACTACATTCTCTACTAGAATTTCTTGAACCTCGTTGCATGTTTCATCAATTACATCCCTAATTGGAACTGAAGATGAGCCTGTAGCAGATGGAATGCCAAGAGAAGGCATTGAACCGAAAGGTGTAGGTAACATTTGTTATCCTAAAAAAATTCTAAATAACACTACAACAAAAACAGGCATTAACGACAAAAAATTAACGACGACATTAGTTTTGGTCATTAATGTAGTATTATTAACGACTAAATATAAATCCCGTCGTTATAAGATAACTTTTAACGACAGGCAAAATAAGTCGTCGTTAATAAACCATTTTCTCGTCATTATTGACTAAAATTTTTAATTCTAACTATGAAATAATAAAAAAGATTATTAAGATTTAAGTACTACATATAATAATTACTTTATTATAATTATTATAATAATACAATATATCAAACTAATTAATTTATTATAATTACTATATTTATAATATAATTATATTTTTAAATAAATATTAATTTGATACAATAATTTAAATTATTTTATTACCATATTTTAGATTATTAATTCAAATTATTATTTTATTAGTTATCATAATCATAAATTATTTTATTTTTATCAATTAAATAATTAATGATATTATTTGTATAAATTATTTGATTTTTATTTAACAAATAAATATTTAAAAAATCAAAGAAAAAAAAATGTGGGTGGGTGGGAATACTCCCATTATATCTCTCTCTCTCTCCCTCTCTCTTTCCCCTCCCCCAAATCAGCAAATCCCTAAATCCTAACTCACCCCCCCTTCTCTCTCTATGAAGTACTCCCGCCGTCGATTGATTCGTCGCTACCTCCGCCTCCTGTCATTGTCGCTGCCTCCGCCTCCAGTTGCCACTGCTGCCAAATCTGCCTTTGTCTTTGCCGCCTCAAAGAAGGTATATGAATATAAATATTGTGTGTGTATATGTAGTCTGCGTGTATATATATTATGTGTATGTATATGTATTATGTGTGTATATATGTATATATGTATTATGCGTGTATGTATATGTATTATGTGTGTATGTATATATATTTAGTTGATACTTTGATTCTTCGATTCGACTGATCGTGTGGCGCTAAAGCTACATAATCTTGTTAATTAGGTTTATCATTGCTTATGAGAAGATGCTTTCAAATAGTTACACGACAAGGACACAACTCTAAATAGTTGTTGTAATTGTTGTTCTAATCATGCATACTTATGTCACAATGCCAAATCTTTATGAAATCTCTTGATTCTTGAAACAGTATAAAATATTATGAACAGTTTTGAAACACTATAAAAAAATTACAGTGATTGCATATGCTTGATCCTGCTTTTTTCCTTCTTAATTTGACTTTTTAGAGCAAGCTTCTAATGTTAAAAAAACAGAGCAAGTTTCTGAGTGCTTGTGACATTAGCCAACAAATAGTTAATTGTTACAACGTACTGTTATCAAACCAAAAGAAGAAAAAAGCAAGCCACAGCATCTAATCTTTTCCAAATCTAAAAGGGGAACATGAAGATAAAACTTTGTACTTCCATCACCTCTACCTTGACCCAGACGTCCTTGCTTTTCATTTTAGTAAGACAAAAATAGTCACTTGAAAGGATAATTTTGAATGTTAAAAAAAACATTTATTTGTAAAATGAGCAAGCGTCGTTACTCACCAATTAGGGTATATTAGGGAAGGTCAATTTATGACTTTTTATTGTTGTTCAACTGGTATATGAATTCCAGAATATCCTTAAACAATTAATGTCAATATTATTAATCTCTTTCTTCTTAAATTTTAGATTCTTAGGAGAACACTCTTATTATCCAAAACAAAAAAAAAGAGATAGAAAATAAAAAAGCGTTGGTTTATTTGTGGATGTGGAGTCCTAGTTATCTTTTAGGGGTGTAAAATTGATGCTTTAATTAAAAAGCACATTTTTAATTTTAACTAGTGTAAGTAATTACTTTATCAGTAGGCATTATTATGGGGGCAAGAGAGGTGTTACTATTAGTCCATTAGGAGACATGAAATCACCCAAATGATTTGTTTCTTCTCCCAAGCCTAATCATGCTCCAATTTCAGAGCTCTCCACCTCTTCAACAAATTTACAGTGATTGACTTTTACATGCTCAAAAAGTTAAGTTACATTATAATTTTCACACACACACACAAGCTTTTAATTGATTCAACAAGCTTTTAATTGTTCAAGTAATAAGTTGGCCTAAACTTTTGTTTACTTGCTTTTAAAGTTTAGTTTTCTAAAAGTTCATACAAGTTAAAAGTCCAACTCTGATAATGAGAAACTAAATTTTGTTATGAATAACCAACTTTATTTCTTAAGGCTTACTAAACGATATTATTATTATATTGTTTAGGTGAAGTACAAGATTTTGTCATTCTTTTATGAGATAAATTCTGCATAAATTGAGGTGCAAGTTTCATTTAGTTCTTATTTTGTTTGTTGTGCATTGGTGCAAGTTGCTTTTAATTCTTACTGTTGCCCTTATTTTGTTTGTTGTGAATTTGGTGTAATTACTAAATCATCCTTCATTTCTTAGAGTTATGTACCTGTAGTTTACAATCCTTCCTGGTATTAGTACCTTGATTTCTGAGTTTTCTTTCAATCTTCCAACAGGCACATAGTGCTTATCATGGTATTGGCATAGTCAAATTGATAGGGCGTAGTAGTGGATTTATAGCCATGCATGTCGCGCTTGCTAGTGGACAAATTGACATATGTTTGATCCCAAAGGTACTTAATCAGGATATTTAATAAAATTTCTTTTACCTGAGCTTAGATATTTACTTGATGTTTGCATGCACTTCAGGTACCTTTTAATTTACATGGACCACATGGTGTCCTGAGGCATCTGAAGTACCTAATCGAGACAAAGGGATCAGCTGTTGTTTGTGTGGCAGAGGGAGCTGGGCAGGTGAGTTATGTCTCAATTATTGGTTTCTAGGTCAAACTATATTCAGATAAATGACACCTATGTATCTGTTGCAGTCCCATGATCCCATCTATGCATGCCTTTTATTATTACCTCATACTGGAACAAGTTTATGTAAAGCAAGTGAATTTTCTATGTTTGATATATAAGTTGGCAAGTCCATTATGGCTTTTATATTTTCTTGACTAACATTGCAAAACTGTTGGTTTTACTACCTTTTTAGTTGCTTTGACCTCCTTATTGTTCACTTGTAATAATAGGTTATTTTAATATAATTATAAAGTATATTATTGATAACAACCTTTAAAAGAATTTTAGTAGCCAATTAATTAATTTTTGTTAATATATTTTATGTGAGAGGGAGAGCCTTGGTTGCAACAGTATGGTTGCTCTGGGATCAAAAGGTCACAAGTCTAGGTCAAGGGTCTTGAATTTATATAGCCTTTGAGATCCCCAGCAGACAATTAGCTATTAGAATTGATGAGCAGTTGATAGTTTTTCCTTTGCATTTTAAACTTTGGCTACATTTTGTAATCTATCAATTTCAAGTATTGTTTAAATATGTTAATCCTTGGCTCGTTTTTCTAAAATCCATTTTTAAATATCATTCAGAGTAATTTAAGATTTAGTCATCATTTATTAAAGTTTTGTGTTGAAACATTTATCATCAAAACACTATCAAAATCAAACTAATAGAAGTAAGTGAGATTTTTGGCTTACTAGTTATCTCATGTGTTAAAGGAAATAGGAGAAGTATTGGTGCTCAAAAACTTTTCTATGTTCATCTTTAATTTATTGAAGAAGTGTTCTAAGTAATTTATTTTAGTTGTATTTACTCACAATTACAGTTAGGGATATTTTTATTATTACTTTTTTAATCACAAGTTTAAGTTCTTATAAAGTAAAAGAGTTGGATTAGGTTGTTTTCTTCGTTAATATTTCCATCAAACAACCATAGTATATTTTTTATTAAGATAATATGCTCTCAGCTTCTGCAAATGCAAATGACCACGCTTAGGTACTGTAATAATTAATGTATCTTTTTTACTTAAGTTTGAATCTAAGCTCCTTGGCTGTTTTTATCTTTATTTATATTGTTAGATTGTGTAACTATGGGAGGCATTTTAAATTTGTAGTGCTCTGTCTCAACTGTTTAGTTTAGGGACAATTGCTTACTCTCAACTTGTTGAATTCTATACATATACTTGCTTGAACTACTATCTGCCAAAAGTTTTAACTTTTTTGAATTATTAATATATATGTAAAGAATGCTAATATAAGAGATTTGTTTCTTTTAGGTTGGTAGATATATATATATATATATGTATGTGTACGTGTATATGTATATATATATATGTATATGAATACTAGTAGTGCTTTTATCCCATATTCTCGTGCTCTGTAATTTAATCTATCTCTAATACTATCAATTTTTGTTGTATCTAGTGCGATGGATAGGAATTGGATGCAATTGGATGATAGACTTTCTTACCAGTATGTTAATGGATTTGATAATTATTTGTGATACCAACATTGTTCAAGGTATGTATCCTATGAGTGATAGGATTTAATCACTCCCTTCGGGTGGTGGGTGATCACACATTTTTTTAAATTTTGAATGCTTAGTATTATATATATTCTGTGAGTGAGGATTTAATCACTCCCTCCGAATGGTGGGTGATCACCCATTTTTTAAAATTTTGAATGCTTAGTATTATATGTATCATGTGAGTGATAGGATTTAATCACTCCTTCCGGGTGATGGGTGATCACCCATTATTTTTATTATTAATGCTTAGTACTATATGTATCCTGTGAGTGATAGGATTTAATCACTCTCTCCAGGTGATCGGTGATCACTCATTTTTTAAAATTTTTAATGCTTAATACTATATGTATCCTGTGAGTGATAAGATTTAATATGTAACGAGTCGTCTAATAAGCCTTAGATGTTAATTATATTTTTATATAGTGTGTTGTATGTGGGCTTGTTAGATGCCAAAAGTAAGTTATGGATGAATAAGAGGTTAAATGACGCAAAATATTATGACGTGTACACCATAGATGAGGAGAGAAATCAAGTGGGTCCAGTAGACATTGAGATAGAGCAATGGAGAGATTTCGTGCATTAGTTGAGCTCACCTGAGTTTCAGGTATACTACACTTGAAGGATGTTTGCTTTATTATATTTGTATTTATAATATAATCCACTTATAATTGATGTAATTCACTTATTATTGAAAAAAGTTTCAAATTCTTCTTCATAAATCCTAACACAAATTGTTGTCCAATGATTAATTATATTACATAGGGTATGTCTTTAATAAACAACTCATGCTCCATTTTTTTCTAAAATTTTGAGTCTTCGTAGAGATAAAATTAATGTATCAATCATGATTTATACATATATATCTATATAAAAAATAAAAAGCCTTTAAAACTTTAATATATGATTTGATTTAGTGATTTTTAATACTGTTAAAAAAAAAAAGAATTTTGAAATATAGGATCTGAATCCTTCCAATATGGATTCATGGATTGCTAGAAGAAGATTTTATGTTTGAAAGTTGTTGCATGAAGAGAAATTGGCTTTTTGATTGTGAGATTAGCCATGAATGCAAAAAATGATATACTTGCCATCTTCCAAATATTTTATGTTGGGTCATAGGAATAATAATCTTACAGAAGATATGGTTATAGATAAAGATAATTCACAAATTAGAATTCATATAGATGGCCCCATTCCATAGAACTAAGGCTTGGTGTTTTTGTTAATCTACATCTCAATCTACTCTATATTTAAGGGTTTTTATGTTTTGGTATATTTTAGTGATTGTATGTTATGCAGTTTGTGATGGAGACGCTTTAGGCTTTGTTAATTCTATTTCTAACATTTTATAAAGAAAACATAAACACTTCTTTGACTCTAATTTTATATTTTATTTTTTATTTTTTGTAAGTCAATGAGACAACAAGACTTTAAAAGAAGCAACTGTTGTCTTTGAGTATATGAACAGTTTTATAAATATATATAGTGCTTTGTTGTACATTAGTTTTGAATAGTATATATCATTGTTAAAGTGTTACATTTAGTTGAATATCTTTTTTGGTGTACATTTTTTAATAGTATATACAATTGTCAAAGTGTTATTTTTAGTTGAACATATTTTTTGGTGTAATTTGTTGGCAATTAACACTTATATATATACTACTTTTGGTGTGTAAATGCTAATGGATAATAATTACTTTGGTGTTATTTGAATGACATGTTTAATTTTATAAGTGTTACTCTAATTTAATATAGATAATGATATATAGGTTTGATGGTTTATATCAAAACAAGATGTTTTTGTCATCGATGACTATCAATTATTTTCATACTATTAAAAAAAATAAAAAAAATATTTTTTTAACGATAGGAATTATATCGTCACTAATCGTTCACATTATTAACGAGATGAAATATTATCGTTATTGGTTTGTGTTTTGATAACTAAAAACTTATTTTTAAAGACATGAATCATACGGTCGTTAATTGTTTAGACTATTAACGACGGAAAATATTGTCGTTATTGGATTATAATTTGATAGTTAATAATTATTTTTAATGACATGAATCATACGGTTGTTAATACAATTAACGACGGGTTTATCATTCTTATCGTTAAAGACTTTTATCCTCGGAGGCAATAACGACAACCAACGACAGGAAAATTCCCGTTGTTAAAACTTTTTAATGATCAAAAATCTACTTTCAATGACTAATTTTTCTGTTGTTAAAACCCTTTTTTCTTGTAGTGACTACTAAAACCAAATAACATAACCACATATACAAAAGACAAACAAAATTTAATAATCTAAGTTGGAGAAAGCATCGAATAAATTTGGTTGTGATAGCATTCACACCAAATTAGTGCACTGCCATAGTCAATTCACTACAAAAAAATCGGCATTTTGCTGCCTTTCTTTTTTTTCTTTTTTCTTTTTGCCACAATTTTGAAAATCGCCATAGATACGACCGTCACGAAGCATTTAACAGCAATTTTTAGCAACTGTTGGAGTAACAGTCTCAAATTATACTTTTTGCGATGGTTTTTAAAACATTTAGTGGTGGTTTCAGAACCGTCGCTAAAAAATGCTAAAATCATTGAACTTTAGCAGCGATTCTGAAACCGCCGCTGTTTCCCTCGCCTGTGCTCATTGCTTTCGGCTGCGTGTGCCTAGCCGCCTGCACGCCACGTCACAATGTTGGAATTTTATTCCTGCTGCTTTCCCCCTTTCCCCGATTTTGAATCTGCAACCTTTTGTACACGCGTGCTCGCGCGAAGCCATCTAATTTGTGAAGCCTCCTTGTTATATACCCGCGCATATTAATTATATACTAATCCAACCACTATTTTTCAGAATTACATTATATATTTTTTAATATAAATTAAAAATAAATTAATTGATTAAATTAAAAATATATTTTTTAAAAGAATAATGGAATAAATTAAAATTAAATTAATTAATTGATTAAAAAATAAAAAGAAAGGTTAACATATTTTTTTAAAATTTATTTTTATAAATTATCAAAATTTTATATATTTTTAATATAAATATTAGTTTATTTTTAAAATTTTGCTGCAATTCTTCAAAATTGTCGCAAATGTTAATTTAATTTAATTTTTTATTTATTAAATTATTTTCTAAATTTTACGACAATTTTACAATAACTGCCACAAAATTTAATTTTTAAATAATTTTAGCAGCAGTTCTTCAAAATCGCCATAAATGTTAATTTTATTATATTTTTTAATTATTAAATTATTTTCTAAATTTTACTTCAATTTTTCAAAACTATCTTAAATGTTAATTTTATTTCATTTTTTAATTATTAAATTATTTTCTAAATTTTACAGAGGCTTTTGAAAAATGCCCAAAATTTAATTTTTATTTTTTAATTATTAAATTATTTTCTAAATGCAGAGACAATTTTTTGAAAACCGTTGCAAAATTTAATTTTAAAATTTAAAATTTTTAAATTTTGCCACAATTTTTTAAAACTGTCACAAAATATCATGTTTTGCAGCGATTTTTAAAACTACTACAAAAAATTAACTTTTTTTGTAGTGCTTTGTTTATATCTAGTAATTTACATACATACATTCATGATAAGGAGAGAGATATTTTTAATTTTTAAAATTTGTGGAAAGTCATGTTCACGTCTGAAAGCCACAAATAAATATGAGAAAAGATTAATTTTAATTTGGGAGGTTAGCTAAGTCAACGCTCTATTTGCTTACATTTCTACGAACATTATTTATAATCGAATTTTATTATTATTATTATTATTATTATTATTATTATTATTATTATTATTATCTTGGCATTTCCACAGGAAAATTATTGGCTTCTTTTCTTTACTTTCCTCTCAATTTCTACGTGGTTTCCACCAATACGCATAGCAGTACACATATGGACATGAAAGATCAATAATAGACAAAAACCAGTACGCATATAGACATGAAAGATAATGAATAGACAAAAACTCAACAACAAATAGCAGCACGCACACGGACATGAAAGATAAACAGTAAACAAAAACTCAACAATAACCTATTTCATAACAAGAAGCATAGAAAATATTTTATGCTTCTTGTTATGAAACCCAATTCATTACAAAAACTCAACAAATTAAATTCACTCATAACAAAAACTTAACAATCACCTATTTCATAACAATAGATCGCCGAGAGGGCGATGGTTGCTGCTTTGTTCTCTATTGCCGGCGGCGAGAGACTCAGGCAGTGAGAGACGGCAAGAGGTAGCGACGCGGACTATGTGGGTCAAAGTTCTTTGGTCTTCCCAATTCAATACACAAGCGGCAACTGGAAGCCTGAAAGGCTGGAAGCAAAATTTGGGTTTCTAATACTTAGAATATGTATTTAATAATACTTAGAAGGTAATTAGAATGCGTTTTTAATAGTAATAATATATACTAATAATTCTAATCACTATTATTAGTACTATGAACTATTATAAACTATTATTGATTTTAGATAAAATTATTATAAATTTTACGGTGTCTGTAAATATTAATATTTTGAAATTTAATACTATGTTACATTAGTAGAGTAAACTAAATATTATTTGAGTGAAATATGCAATTATTCAACATGAGCTCGAGTAAATCTTTTTTTATACTCAAGTAAACTATTTTACTTGACTACAACTTTCATTTAATTGATTAATAATTTAAGTATAGAAACTCATACCCTATTTGATAATTTTTAGGTTTTTACTAGACTAAAGTACCACTTAGTCGATTAACTCTTTGGTTGTTTAAGAACGATGATTATAACATCATATTAAGGTATTCATCTCATTAAAAGCTTGTTCAAATTCGTTCGTTAAGCTAAGCGAGGGAAATATGTAGTTATTCGAGTAAGTATTTTTGATACTCGAGTAAATTATAATTTTACTCAATTAATGTTTATTTTTAATCGATTAATGATACAAGTATAAAGTTATCATTTTAATCCAAATTTGTTACTAAGTTAAATTTTATAGTTATTCAACTAATGTACCACTTAGTCAATTAATATTATTTGCTTATTCAATTAATGTTATTTCATCATATATTCGAAGAAAACAGGTATATAATTGATTAATCACTTAAATGTTTAGGTTTTACTTGATTAAAAAAAATTAATAAAGTACAATATTTATTAATTGTTACTCAACTAAACATTTTCTTACTCGATTAAAATGATAATTATTCTATTAAACTCATCCATTAGTTAATTAATTTTTAAGTCACAACAAATCTTTTTATCAACACATTCTTATTATGATATTATTATAATAAAGTAAAGTTTGATAATTTTATGTTAAATATATTTTTATAAAATTATAAATAATTTTATTAATATATTTATAAACAAGCTTATTTACGAGTTAACTCGCGAGCCTCAACTAGAGCCAGCTCACAAGCCTATAAGCGAGTTAGCTCGCGAGTCTATTCGAGACAGCTCACGAGCCTATAAGCGAGTTAGTTCATGAATCTCTATTCAAGACAACTCACGAGCCTATAATCGAGCTAACTCATGAGCCTCTAATCGATCCAACTCGCAATCTAACGAGCCAAACTTTACTAAACTCAAGCTCAACTCGTTTACAAATTGAGCTTCAAACTTAGGCTCAAATTCGTCTCATTTACCTTAACAAACGAAATCGAACGAGCTTTTATCGAGTCAAACAATGAACCGAGACTGAACGGCTGGCCTCATTTGCACCCCTAGACATATATAGATAAGTAAATAATAGACTCTTAGACAAAATAACATATGTTAATTGGGGAAGATATTCACTTGATTACATGTGTAATTTTTTATTATATTTGTGATGAATACTTTCATATTATGAGTAGCTATGCTTAATGTATTCTCTAATTCTAATTCACATAAACATATAGTGAGTTAGGTTACATGAATAAACTTGTTAGACCTAGACATAAACTAATAAATAAATTAGATTGCTTGATTGACATAGTTTGTAACTTAATCAACCAAAGATTGAAGTAATTTGATAAAATAGATTTGTTAGGTGAATTTAGAAAACCCTAGGTCTTAATCAATTGAATTTTAATTTTTAAGTAATTGTCAGTTGTTTATTTTTTTTAGTGCACAATTTAAGAATTAATTTCTTTGAGTAATCAATTGTCCAAATATAGTTAGTTGTGGCTAATTTTAGTAATTAAGAGGTTTAGTTATGAATTTTTGTGAAAACGATCTTTATTTATTCCTTTACTTATCTTGATCACGTATACTTGTATGTTATTCATGAGTTACATAAAATCATTTCTTTGGTGATTTTATGTAAACTTGCATATACTAGTTATCTTACATCCAACGATTTTAAGTGGAATTCATAAAAAACCATTTCCTGGGTGAATTGATAGTTTGAGGTAACTTCTCCTCTGACCTTGCATTTGGTAACAGTAAAATAAACTCCAATCTTTCTGTAGCTTCATGGCAATTGTGAAAATAAACTACAGTCCTTTTAGAGGACAATTGGACCACTAAGGACTTGCTCTCTATGTTTAAAATGACTGTAGAAACAACAGAAATGAAATTGTTTTACTAAAGGTTTCACATATACAAACCCTCGATGGTTTTGTTGAGCTTATATATGGGAAAGGGAAAATAATTAAGTTGCAGGGCATGGGATCCAGAGTGTGTACTTGACCTGGCAATAAGTTTTAGTGATTCTTTATTGAATTTTATTTTCCAAAATTCCTGGCTAAATTTCACAATTCCTTTCAGATACCAGGTGATATGGTGGTGAACTCAGTTTTAGTGGCCATGTTAATGAACGCAAAGCAACCTTCAGATGAAGTTATTTACCATTTGGGATCCTGTTTTAGGAATTTGCATCAGTTCATGAATATAGCATTCACTACTTCAAAAAGAATCCAGGGATAGGTGACAATGGAAAACCGACAGTTGGCAAAATTAGAGTCCTTGTCGACCTAGCTAGCTATCAAAAAGACATTACTTGTTACCATCAGAGGTTCGTTCTCAAACTCAGTTCTTTCTGTCACTCTAATTGTTCTTAGTATTGTTAGCAGAAGATAACTACAAAATAGAATGTTAGTGTAAACCAAAATCGAAACCAAATTAAACTAAAAATAAAGAATACGAAAAACAGTAAGTAAAACTTCATGTTGAATCGTTCAAGGCTCAAATCTGGTATGTCCGTTCACCACTTTGGTAACGCCAACGGATAGGGACCACAAAGCCACAAAGAAGCCCCCAAACCGAAAGCCCAGAAAACCCCCAACACCTCTCGGTCGAACAGAATGAAGCACTCTCTCCCCTAATCGATCAAAGCCACACAAAGTAGGTCACCACACAAGGTAGATCGATCACAAAGACGGTGGGTCAAAAGCACAAAGCCAAGAGAGAAAACTTCCTTCTTAAAAGATACCTAAGTCTCAAATATGTAGAGGTTGAAATCGACATTGAAGGATTGCCCCTCGCACACAAGGAAAGGCGACCACGAGAATTAAAGGATAGATCAACCAACAAAAGGCAAGAAGTCCCAATCACAATCGGCCGACATGGAAAGAGAGAGAGAAGCAATCGGCCAAGGAAGGGAACACAAGAGAAACTAGCAGGGTTTCGGCCATGAGAGGAAAACACCAAGAGAGGGCCACATAATGGCCTTATATATGAGGGTTTTAGGCTAAGCAAGGTGGGCTTGTGTTTCAACAAAATGGGCTCTTTCTTATCTTGAGCAAATGGGCTAAAACCCATTTCTCCTCCAAATATATGATTAAGGCTTGTGGCCCATCTTCTAAAATAAGCTGCCAAATAAGTGGTGATGGACTTAGGTTCTTTAATCTCGAGCAGAAACCTATGAAGATAAAACTCACCTGAAAAATCGTCATCGCCTTAGACCTCATTAAGAAGCACAAACCCAACAAGTATGAATTGCACTAATTCTCCATATACATAGTTAAGGTTATATGAACATTTCCCATCTAGAAATAATTTTAACAAACTAAATGCACATGTCATTAACTTGGCAAATTAAGATATGAGGCATTGACTACTTGGGTTTTAGTTGGGTTTTTGGGCTCTTGTCTATTTTAACATGTTGCCTTCTTTGTTTCTTGCTTGGCTTTTTCCATAATGTATTCTCTTAGCAAAACATAAGAACGTACATATATGGCGGGTGTTTTTTATATATGATACCATAAGTTATATTCACACTCTGTGTTAGAACTAATAGAATATTCACTGATGGCCACCAAGCAATTATCTTTTCTCAAGATAGCCTTCATCTTCAATTTCCACAATGAGAAGTTTCTCCCATTGAACTTTTTAATCTCAAATTTTGCTACCATTGCTTCTATCACGAACTGCTTTGAGCACAAAATTAGCTCTCACTATTTCACGTGAACAGTAACCGTATGTATGAATAGTATCCCCATATACGTGAATAGTACCCAATACCTTTCCAAGAGAGTAATTAACAATCTAACTTATTTTCTAATGTGGAGGATCCACTTTTATAATGGCAACCACAGAGCATACAATAAGTAGATATCAATACCCAAATGTAGGCTCTAATACCACTTGTTGTAAAAAATAACACCGGATTATAGTAGGGTCGCAGTTGACAATTTGAGAAAAATAATTAGACACACAGATTTTACGTGGGAAACCCCCAAACAAATTAGGGTAAAAATCAAGGGTAAGGATAGAAGAATTCACTATGAGAAATAATAGAAGTTACAACTTTCTCTCTAGATCACAATGAGATAATAACAAAATAATCTCTCTTGAAAATAAGAGAAAACATTATTTTTTCTAACTCTCTATTTTTCTCTGTCTCTACAATTGAGAAGCTTGGATCAAATAGGATACTTGAGGATGGAAGATGGGATGCTAAAACCTTAGCATTAAGGGGGTATTTATACTCCCCAAAGAGTAATTAGGCTGCCTAAAATTAGGCAGTGTGCCTAATTTTAGGCTGCCTAACATTCAAATTCCAATTGCTGGTTGCTTGATTATTCAACACTAAATGCACATGGCATTAACTTAGGCAAATTAAGATTTGAGGCATTGACTACTTGGGTTTTGGTTGGGTTTTTGGGCTCTTGTCTCTTTCAACATGTTGCCTTCCAGAGCCAATCTTGGGCCAAGGTTACCAGGGCTACAACTCAAGGCCCACAACTGAGGGGGCTCAAATTTTTTTTTAAGCCTATGTATATATGTGTATAAAAAATTAAAAAAAAAATTAACAAAAAAGTTTCCACTTGTACCCTGTTAGAAGAAAATTTCATTACTATTTTTATTTTATAGGTACATGTGATGATTGTTTTTACTTCGATTAATTGTGGAGGATGAAAGAAAGATTGATCAAATCAAGAAATAGTTACGGAGATTCGGGAGGAAGCACGTAGACTCAAATATGTAGTTTTCGTTTTTTAATGCAATGTTTACAATGCGGAGCACTCTTTTTTCTTCGTTTGGGATTTTGTCCCATTGGGTTTTCTCCAAACAAGGTTTTAATGAGGCTCCAAAGTATTCTTCCTTATCTTTTATAAATTCTTATCATTTTAATAAAATTAATTAGTTGATAACTTTTATTTTTTTTTTATTTAATTTGTATAAAAAGGCACACTTAAGAAAATTTGCCCTGCACCTTACAAAACCCAAGACCGGCTTCGTTGCCTTCTTTGTTTCTCGCTTGGATTTTGCCATAATGTATTGTCTTAGCAAAACATAAGAACGTACATATATGGCAGGTGTTTTTTATATATGATGCCATAAGTTATATTCACACTCTTCGTTAGAACTAATAGAATATGGTGAAGTTTTTGAGATCGTATTAGAACCATACAGATACCGATGAGGGGAATACCCTCGGGTCTATAATTACCCCAATACCCCGGGCGGGCATCTAGTGGCAGCCATGCCACGTGTTCGCCAATGAGGTGCTTCGCCTATGTTATCTTGCTTGGGTCTAGGGGACACGTGGCGAATATGCATCACCACGCCAGTTGGCCTGGTGCACGGTAAGGAAATCTCTGAGTTCTTAGGATCTACCATCTCGCCGAGGGTTACGGAGGCAAGAGCTATCCCGAACTCTTCGGAGACGGGTGCGATTATGGAATCCTTATCAATAAGATTCCGAGAAAAGCGGAGGAGAGATCCTGAAGATCTCTCTAGGATCCTTATCTCGAGAGGAGAATAAAAAGAGAGGCGGACAAGGAGGTAAGGGATCGAACTTCTGATTGTCTATAGCATAAGTAATTATACTGGGATTCTAGTTCTGGAAATCTGACTTGATCGTCGGAGATTAGCCGGGGGAGCAAGTCCCCGTCTCTATTGCAGGTGCATAGGCAGAGACGGAAGAAGGTGATTCGGCCACCGCATCATCAGATACAGATACCACTTAGTCAAAGATACAGGTGAGATCAAAATTTAACTGCATTGCAAATTTTCATATTACTTGCGTTAGCTATTGAAATGGTTGAATGAAGCACTTTGCCGGTATCCAGGACACATGCATTTCTGGTTTGGAGGAAAATAAATGATGCTCTAAATCCCTATGGATATGTAAGCCCTTTTCAGTACAGGGAATTGGAAGAAGTAGACATGGGATTGGACAGCGGCAAAGATAGGCCTGATCCAGGAATGGCGGGAGGGATGACTTGCCTAAGGCCCAAAATGCACAGATGCAAGAAGCGAGCAGAGAAGGATATATGCTGCTAAGGCCGGGAAAACATTCATTTACCTTTTTCAAACAGTATTTTTCTTCCTAGGTAATAAGTTTAGATGATTCCACATGTATTCTTTCCTCACCAGAATGTTTTTCCTTATCATGACCTCAATGGAAAAATAAAAATTGGGATTCGACTTGCAGAACGAACTTACCATACAAGTTCTTCAAGAGGATGTAGGTTCCATTGGTTCAATGCAACACTTGCCATGCACTTCCTTTCATTGTCTTTCTTATTTCGATCGAAACTCCTTACAACTATACATATTGATAGTAAACTTCTTGTGGCGTACATATATGTATATATATGAGGAGTTAATGTAATATTTTAAAAATTTTGCTTGAAATGAAAAATATGTTTATTAATTATTAATGCATTTATCACTTAAACACATATTTTACAATACCAGGCATGTGAGTGTTCATGAAGTAGTCGTCCCAGTTAATGATCTTGGGATCAAAGTAGAACACATCTGTCTCAACGTTGCCTCCATTTCGTGCTACGATCCGTAACTTTTCCGTGTTTAAATCATCGTAACTGAATGCAAAAAAACACCTTCACTTTTAGGCTAATTAGCCATATGGATATGAATATTAGTAATTAATTAATGAATTATTAGACTAACACCAAAGCAAATATATGTAATGAGCACTTACATGCCTTTAAAGAACAGGTAAGGTTGGTAAATCTCAACCAACCGCATCACAAAGTTGATCTTTCCATGTAGATCCAAGTACATTTTTTGAAAATATTGACAAAATGCTGTGTTTACTAGTTGCAATCCCTGTTGAAAGGATAGGAAATGACAGTACCATTAGATTCCATAAAGATAAAAAAAAATACAATCCATTAAATCCCCTTACATTAAGTTTACAATTAGGAACAGTTTTACCATCTTAAAATTTTATTTTTGACAGAGACCTCCTTATAAATCATTCTATAGTCACTTAAAATTTTTTTCAGCATGTGAATTTTACAGTTAATTTTAGGTCAAGAGGTTATCTATCAAAACAAAACTATAAGTGGTTATTAAAGTGTCCCAAAATATAAATTTTAATTAAGGGGGTTTAGTAATTTTTTTTAAAAAAAAAGAACATCCTAGTAACATTAATGATTAATTAGAAGACATATTTGACATTAATTAATTTAGTTAAAGAAATACTAAAGTCGACATTAACTAGAAAAATTAATCAACTAACAAACCTTAAGTGGAAGGACGTAACGAAATGCCATGTATCTGCGGAAGCTATCCATGGAGCTGAACACTGTGACCTCGCCAACTTTGACGGGTTTTCCATCTTTTCCAATCCAAGGATGCTTAGTGAAGTAATGGAGGGCACAATCTTGGAGTTTGGTGAATCTTATGGGATTAGCTACCGATGAACCCACATGATATATTATAGTCTCTTCATCCCCTGCAGCTGCTTGATTAATTGCATAATCAGCTGCCATGGCCGCCATCATCGTATTAACCACGAGGTCTGCCGGGATCTGCATTCATCCAATAATAATTAATTAATCCTCTAAATGAACATTAATTGATTTTCTTAATTACTTGGGCAAAATAAACATGGTTGAATCATGATCAGAATTAATTAATTACTGCTTACTAAATGAGAAAATGATGCATTTAATTAATTAATTAATTAGCCCACCACATCGATTATAGATCCTGGATCACCAAGGAAGAATGTCAACTTTCCTTTGCCATATCCGACGGCCAAGCTATCAATCGTTCTGCGTGCAATCAGTCAAAACACAAGTCAAATAAAATTTATTTAGGGCGCGTTTGTTAAAATAAGCAAGATCAGAGATATTAAGATAAGTTTGGAATGCATTCCATATCAAAATATGAAATGATCAAAATAAAGCTGAAAAACATTCTAAGATTTCTATCAGAGTGTTTGTTAAATTTTTTGGAATCCACTGATAATTGTATTTTTTTTTATGTGTTTGTTAATGCATATAATAAGTACCAAGATAAGAGTTTTTTTACCAAAATATCCCTTTTACCAAATTTATGATTAAAATAGTATTTTATGATTAATATGAATTGTCAAAAAAATTTAAATTAAAATTAAAAATAATATTTTATTTTCTAAATTCATGTTCAAAAATAAATTTAAAAAGAGTTGAAAAGTAGAAATAATTATTGTTAGAATTACAATAATTCCACCTAGATAATTAAAAATAGCCAAAACATATTTTCATAATAGGTAATAAAATATAAAATTAAATAAAATAATTTAAAAATTGATGCAAGGAATTATATTAGTTAATAAAATATATATACATAGAGAGAAATTTAAATTTTAAAAATCAATGAAATGAATAATGTCATTTAAAATTTAAAAATTGTCATAATATATAACAATTTAAAAATATATTAAATAATATTAATTATAAAACTTAAATAAATAAATTATTTTAATAAATTTAAATCTTTAAAATGCATTAAATGGCATTAACTATCCTATAAGGGGCATATAAGTAATTGAGCATTATCTTGAAAGAGCCAGATAAATTTATTCAAGGGAGAAGGTCGAACAAATTTATCTTGGATGGGGGAGATAAGAGATTACGTGAGAGTTTTTTCGGAAGTGGTCAGAAAAGCTTAACAAACACATTAGAAAGACCAAACATCCGAAATACTTTCCATATCTGACATTTTCTCCCTCTTATCTTGATTAACAAACACCCCCTTAATGTACAAATATACCCGACTCAACAACTTCAGGTGTGAGTCAAGGTGAGTTTATTGAGGTAAGTTTAAAAGTTAATGTTGGGTAAATATTTGAGTTAAGGTGAGTTAAAATAGTAAAATGACTAAAAATAATATAAAGTTAATTGTAAATGTTATATATATATAAGTTATAATAATTTATATTTTTAAATATAAAATAAAAATTCAATTAAATTATGTTTTTTATTTTCTTCAATCAACTGTACATAACTCAATATTTGTGATTAAAGAATGTATAGTTAATAAATCTATTTTATAAAAATATTTAAAAGTAGAATGCAAATAAATATATCTATTAAAACATATTTTCTATATATATAAATATAAAGTAAGGAAGAGTATATGTGGACTTTTATTGGGACATATGAAAAATTAAAATTTGTTTTAGTTATTATAGAAGGATAAAATTATAATATACAAAACATAAAATATATTATTTCTCTTAAAATCGACATCACCAAAATTGTAAAATTGAGTTTTGGGTTTAGTTGGAAGAGTAAGAGTTTGCCAAATAAAAAATTTTAGACTGCGTTTTTTTGTTGTTTTCAAGTCATTTTTAGTTTTTTATTTTCTAAAATAATAAAAATGCATTCTCTTTACTGTTTTTAAAAATATATTTTTGAAAATAAAAAAAATTATAAAGAAAACTCAAAATAACAAAAAATAATTTTGAGTGTTTTCATCCAAAACAAACTCTAAACTCAAAACACATTTATTTATTTATATTTTATTATTGTGTTTTCATCCAAAACAAACTCTAAATTCAAAATACATTTATTTATTTATTTATTCATATTTTATTATTGTAATGGAAAAAAATATTATAAAATTCATTAACTTTAAAATATATATATTTTTTTAATAATATATTAACATTAAATATTTCTAATTTACTGAATAATTAAATTTATTGAATAAAATATCATTAAAAATTATTTTCAAAATTTTGAAGTGAACGGATTTTCTAATTTTCTGTTTTGAGAAATAGTTTTTCAAAATGATAAAAAAAACGTGTTTTTAATTTTCTAAAAATAAATTACCAAAATAGAAAATTAAAAATAAATTTAAAATTCAAAACTAAAAATTAAAAAGTAAAGAAAACACAGCCTTAGTATTTGGCCCCCAACTCAACTCAATTAGGATGGAAACCCAATTAGATTAATCATAAATATCATTACTAAGGCTCAAATGTGCTAAACCACGAGATATCGTGTCAATATATAGAGTCTAATTTTTATTACAATAAAATAGACAAAAATAAATTAATTGACTTGTAAAAAAAACCCAACAAAAACTAAACACCAGCTCAAAAATAAACACCCTGGAGAGCCCAACAAAAAAACTACCAAACCCTTGGCTGGTTATAATTAAGTTTGTATATTTAATTACCAACTAAGAAAAAATAAAAAATAAGAGTTTGTACCTGACACCTTCAACCCAACCTGGGAAAGGTTCCTCGAAAGTACTAGTTATGATGGCGGGACGAATGATAACTAAGGGTAGATTTCCTTTCAAGTCTCCCAAAAGCATCTCTCCCATTGCCTTTGTAAACACATAGGTGTTCGGCCACCCATACTTCCTTGCCCTACCAAACAAAAACAGATCCAAATTAATGGTTCACCAAAGGCTGTTAGCTCGCTCTCTCTCTCTCTCTCTCTCTCTCTCTCTCTCTATATATATATATATATATGTGTGTGTGTGTGATCAAAATGTTATATTTCTTTTTTTTATTTTATCAAAATGTCAAATTTTGTTTTTTTTTTATTTTTTCAAAACGTTATATTTCATATTCTTTTGGTTGTCTCAAGAGTATGAATTAGGCAACTTTAATTATTACAAAAGCTATTAAATTCTGTCTTTTTATATTTAAATTTTGTAGTCATTAATTAGAACTAGAAATATCTAAATTGGGAAAATTTTACATTTATAGATTGATTTATGATATCCAATTTGGGTAAAATTTATGATATCCCACAACAAGCTGAACCTAATAAATTGATTTAATTCTTGTCACACACACACACACACACACATATATATATATATATATGTCTTAGAATATTTATGATCGGGATTTATATATGTTGATGTGTCATGGGCTATATATTCACATATATGTTCTTATCGCCATCAAAGCAGAAGTTATGTTTCACCTTAATTATAGAATTGCTTTATTAATTGTGTTTTTCAATCATCCATATGGGAAGTTAGTTTGGAAGTTGGAGATTGTGTTGAAAATAATCCCAAATTTAAGTGTAGAAAAGGACTTCTGATTATGGCTTTGGCTTAATTGATAGACATAATTACCCCAAGTTTAGGAGATCTAATTATCTTATATTAGATCTGTCATCTGTAGGTTTTACTATGCATATAGAAGTAAAAAGTAATTTTTAAATGAATGATGTTTGAAGATTGTAAATTAATTTTTATATCTTCTACACAAATTTTGAATCAATATGGGATGTGACGCAATGTTTTAAGTGATTGAATAGACTTCACTTTTAACTCATGCATGTTTTAAATCAATACGAGATAGATTTAATTTTTTTTTTTTTGAGACATTTTAGTTTTTTTTTTTTTATGTTACTACACTATCACGAGTGCCCCCTTGCTGTTCAGCCCTATAATTTCAATAGGGGATATAAATTAAGAAACCTAGTAGGCAGTTTTTATCCCTACTCTCTCTCAACTAACGTGAAAGCAGTTTGATATTTTATTAATTTTTAAAATAATTCTGTGATATTTTAATTTTGTCTCTAAATGTCTCTTCAAACAATAACGTAAAGGGCCCTCGTAACATAGGATTCCAAATGTCTTATGTTAGAGGCACATTTAATAGTTGTCTCTAATACTTTGTAGAGACAATTTATAATAAAATTGCTTCAAAAATAAAATTTGTTATAATGTTAAGATTTTTTGTATGAAATGTTTTAATTACTTATTTATAAATATACCTAAATTAACATTTCATTCATTTAAAAGGAGAGCGTCGTGGGGCAACAAGACAACCTAGCTTTATTTTTTTTAACTAAAAATCCAATTTGCCAACTTAAGTGTCCATTTCGGGGACAAGTATGAGAAGAGATAGCATTTTACCTTGATACGATGGTTCTTGAGCGATTTTTTTTATTCGAGTTCTCAATTATGTATGGAGAGATAATTTGTAGATTGAGTCTTTGACCTTTGTATAAAAAATAATCGAACTTATGACTCATTAAACTATATTGACATATCGTTTATCCTTTTATTTTTCGACTTATACCTTAAAAGTAAATAATAATTATAATAGATCTTACCATATTCTTCCTTTCTGTGTACTTATTAATGTCTGCACCGCACCCCCACGCCCTGTCCCCTGGCGACCTTCCTTTTTGTGAAAGGATGAATTTGTCCCAAGGGAGGCCCTTTTTTTCCTCACCCAAATGGGTGCATGTGCGAACCCATCCGTCATAAGCCTCTCTTCTCCATTTCAATCTATGTATGACGTTATTTTGTAGCCATGACCTCTTAATGGGAGTACTCTCATCTACAATGATCGCTTTTATCCTCTTTTCAGAGCCCTCAAGCTATCAAGAATAGCCCCCAAAAAATTAAATGAGTTTATTGTTCGGATAGAAGATTCTCTCTTGTTAGGTTCTTTTTAACCTCATCTCTAGTTCTCGACTATTTGAAATTTTGTTGAAGAAGTGGGTTTGATTTATAAAGCCTATTGTGTTGCTCACTATTTGATTTTCTTTAACTTTCCTGCTCAAGTATGCAAGTGTTGTTGGGATTTATCCACAGTTTGTTTGCATCTTGTGTTGTATTAATGGGATGTCCTCCATCTTTAGTCTACAATATCGGAGGCTAAGCTGCAATTGTTTTAAGTTCTTATGTATTTAAAAAAGAAATTTTAATTAGTTGATGACAAAACCTAAAGTGACCAAGCGTATATCATCCCCTACTTGGGTCTTAAGATTAGTAATTAAGTAAATTATATAAGTAATTATAAATGCTTCAATTAATTAGTTAATAAGATATAAGGTTAATTAATTGTTGATGAGTTGTGGCAACTAACCTTTGAAAGCCCAAATCCTTCATTGCCGTTGTAATTTCTCCCTCTGTGGCTCCTACTTGCTGGAGCTCGCTCAATCTGGCCTCCACGATTTTCTTCTCCATGTCGATGTCCAGCCCTGGGACTCCATTCAGAGCCTCACCCATGCGATAGGGCTTCTCCAATATGAGCCCACCCCTCTCACCAGATACATAAGCTGCAAAATTACCCCATTTTAATTAAAAACGGTGCTTATTTCAATTATATATTAATTGATTGTCGACTAGCCTAAATAACTCTTATCTCTATGTGTGTATGGGGATAATTAAGAAATTAAATTATTATTAAATCATAATTAATCAAACACATTCAAACCTCTATGAAGAGAGCAATAACTTGTGTGCCGAAATACTAATAATAATAAATATAACATAAATCAAATTAACAAGAAATTAATTCATCAGTTCTTGATTGACCAATGAATGTTCTAACCAGTGGACACATGGAGAAGCATCTTTGTCTTGGCACACTTCTTTGAAAAGTTGAGAACATGCTTAGCTCCCAATGTGTTTAGATGCAATGCCACATCATATCTACACACAAAAATATTAATCAAACACAAAACGCACAGTAAATATTTGAATCTAGTATTTATTGTCGTTGTAATGAATATATTTATATATATATATATATGATGATGATGATAAGATCAACTGAAAGTCAGTAGGCCCATACCTTTCATCAAAGTTGGTTGTTGCGGCCATGTTAACTACTATATCCACTTCTCTCCACATCTCTTCCACCAAGTTCAAGTCTTTCACGCCCAAGTTCTCGTCGGTGCTAATGTCTCCGCCCACCGGCGTCACCTTTTCTGCTAGAAGGGAGCTCAAATTTGCCCCCATTTTCTCCCTTAGAACCCTAAACAAGTCCTTTGCTATGACCTATAATATATATATATATACACATGCATCTATGTTACTGTATATGTAATTATGTATGTATGAATATATAGCAGCAATCACCCATTCAAAACGGCTGAAAAATTAAATCATGCAATTTTGATTTGGATGGAGTTTGGTTCATTGCACAGAAGAAGACACCACTCGTCTAAAATAATGCATGATGGTGATACGTTTTCTAAATTATTTGTTTATTATTTTATAGAAAAAGACTGCTCGTATATTAAAAGGTGGCATCTGATTCATGAGTCAAGATATATATTTCTTGTTTGTTTACTGGGAAAAGTTTACACAAAGCGTGACTCAGAGATATAGTCAGAGAGAGGGAGAGAGAGAGAGAGAGAAGTGTTGGCGCTGACCTCATTGTGTAACCTCTGCGAGGCCGATTTGGCATCTGCAGCCCTTAGAAGAAGGTAGAGCTTCTTCACATTTGGTTGAGCTCTAAGTATCTTCTCCACAAAAACTACATCCATTCAAGCATGGTGTCACCATATTCACAGGTATATATACATATATATATATATATATGCATGTCTAATGACGCGAGTCTGATTCTAAGTTCAAACACTAATTAAGTTCCTAGCGGTGTAATCTTATTTATAAAAAATATTATATTATATATGTATATGTAGAGAGAGAGAGAGAGAGGGAGGGTACTCTTTGCTAGAAACCCAGTGGCACCAGTGACTAAAATGGTCCTGCTCTCTAGAAACTGGAGAATACTAGGCAACTCCATTGAAGAAGAAAATGATAAGCATGAAGAGAGAGAGAAAGGTTTCTAGAGAATACTAGGCAACTCCATTGAAGAAGAAAATGATAAGCATGAAGAGAGAGAGAGAGGTTTCTAGAGAATACTAGGCAACTCCATTGAAGAAGAAAATGATAAGCATGAAGAGAGAGAGAGAGAGAGAGAGAGAGAGAGAGAGAGAGCCCAAGAAACAGGAAAGACGACGAGAGAGCTTAAGTGAGAAAGCCCGATAACAGTTCATATATAGAGCTGATGATGCTCAAAATCGTAAATATGATGGAGTGCACGCAATTCCTTAGACTTCAGAGCTAGTTTACTAAGAAATATTAATTTAATTATTAATATACGGATTGCTTTCACAAATGGTTATAGATATATTGTTTCAACAAGTGTATCCTGTAAACCCAAATAGTTAGACTCAAATTAATACAATTATTAAAGATAAAAATTGATAAGTGTGTTTTAAATGTAATATTATGTATCTCTAAATCATTTAATTTGTGTTTTTAATAATAATAAATTATTATTAAAGATATAACTAGTGAACACAAGCGAAGAGGACAGGTGTATATGCCCTCGTTGTAATATATGCATTCAATTTGATTGCATGTCGACTTATATCTTAAGTTGTACGAAAATAGAAGACATTTTTGATAAAAAATAAAAATAGAGAAATAATATTTTTTAAAAAAAATAAAAAAAACAAACTCGAGGTAAAATGTAAATTTAAAAAATATGTATATAAGAATTTTTTGTAAATATAATTTTTAATATAAAAAATTAAAATAAATAATTATTTAGGAGATTTTACATAAAAACACATTTTAAAGTTAATATATAATTTTATTTTAGTAATACATGTACAACTAATATTATGAGAAATGTTCTCAACATATAATTAATTCTTATACAATATTTTATTTATAATTATTATACATGTATATTATATTATAATAATTAATTAATTAATTATTAAAAATTGAAAATTATCAAATCAAATTAAAAAGAATAAAAGATAATGAAAGAGATAGGTTATTGCAGGGGTAATAATGCGCCTACAAGAAAGAAATTAGATAAAAGGGGAATTGTTCCTCCCTTGGCGCAATAATGTTATAATATATTATTAATATATTTTATATTAAGAAAAATGCAGCAATCCCAACGCCCTTAATCGCCTTTCTTGGACATCGTGCGTCTTCTTTTGTTTTTCTTTGTCAGTCCAACGACGCAGTAACCTTCTTTCTTGATTAGACACCACCAATCCCCCCCCCCCCCCCCAAACACACGCCCACGCCCACGCCCACGCATACGCATATATATATATATATATATATGAGTAGAAAGAAGCAAAAACGACCAAAAGCAAATTAAAGGAACGATGAGGGAGCAGTAAGGTCTAATGCACGGCGAGAAACTTGGGGATTTGAAAACACAAATAACTAAAAGAAGATGAAGATTGAACACTCGAACTTATTAGTCTCCAAAAACGTTTTTTTGGCTATTTTCTATAATTTGTTATACTCTAAAATGTTTCATAAATTATAAAAATAGTTTAAAAAATGTTTCGGGTCCTCTTTGTCTTTTTTGTGCTTCAAAATTATATCTTTAGCGATAATTATTATTATCAAATTATATATACTGTATTATTAAGAGAGATATAATAAAATATTCAAAGACATTTTGAATTGACATGACAGTGGGGATGGAAATGACATGACAGGCAAGGAATTGCTGGAAAATAGAGATGTAGGGACTGCATTGGTTGTGAGGCAATCTTGCCTAACTCCCAAAGCTACGAATGAGGATTGGCTGAAAAATAATATCTTCTAGTCCACCTGCACCATTCTTAGTAAGGTCTATCGTTTTGTGATAGATGCTAGTAGTTGTGAAAATATTTTATCTATGGAGATAGTGCAGAAATTGGACAAAATAGATAAAGGTCTCTGATAGATCTTATTCATCCAAAAAAAAAAAAATTCTCTTCTAAAGTCCAAATCATACAATATATATAGGGAATCTAAATCCAACCCAAATTCCATTATGCCAAATTCCTCCTATCCTATTGCTGCATAAATCCAATTCTTTCTCCATTGCTTACTGCCCTGCATCACATTTATTTAAATTGATCCCTATTTACCTCTAATTATTTCGCTCTCTAAACTTGAGACAAAAGCCTTAGACTAAGAAAAATCAATTAAATGGGTTTTTACATTAAAAAACCATGGAGTTAATGATCCAAATTGACTTTAAAATTCCAACATTTATTGATGGAGTCACACACACACTAGCACGCGCGCACACACACACGCGAGCATATATTTCGACCACAATTGTGAAATGAGTAATGTTATGAATCATGATAGACGACGGTGTCATCAGTTATGTGTCATATCTTTATTAGAAGAGATGATAGACAGAAAAAATAATGACACATGATCTCATTAACTTTCTTTAATAAAAAGACATCACATAATTAATGACACCATGATCTTATTTTAACTCCCAACATTATTCTTGTGAAATAATGTCTTTTTCTTCTTTTATTAGATGGTTTGGTTAGATAAGGTCCAACCTACCTCCAACAATACATTAATGTGGTGGAACAGCTGGCCTAAAAGTACTTTTTTTTCTTATTAATTTTTAGAATATGATTTCAAAAAATAATAATAACATTTGTTTGAAAAGTCAGTTTTTGTCTTGATATACAATTTTAGGCAAAATTATTTTAATATTTTTGATTAATTAATCTGATGTATGTCATGGTTTGAGAAATTTATTGAATTTACAAACTTAGCGAGGTGAGAAAGTTAAATAGTATAGTAATTTATAATTAATTTAAATAAATATTAAATATTTAAGTTGATTAAAAAGTTAAAAATAATGTAATTAATAATAATGGCATTTTCTGAAATATGAGCTAAAATAAATTAAGATATATTTTGTCACTCACAGCAGCAACATTCTTCATAAAACTCCGTGCAGATTCAATTTATATACAGTACAGTAATAATTAGACTTTAAATGCTATAAACTTAATTAAAATTTCGTCAAAATAACTTATTGTTGTTATAGACGTACCATCTTATTGCATGTATTCATGTGGGTTTTTTGCACAGAATTCTGTAATATATATATAAGAGCTTATATAATTAGTAGGATGGGGCAGAAACATTGGGTTCATTGCTGGTTTGATGCTACTCTCACATGATGTTAATTAATTTGGATGTCGACAACACTTGTGGCCATTTCTGTGACCTACAATTCGTGTGGATTAAACCTCAAGGACACTACATGTGGGCGTTAGGTACATAATAATTATTGTCTATTGATGAGTTCTGAGACCGAAGAATATTTATGAAGATTGAATGCACTATACATACATACTAAAAGCAGCTGTAAATATTGTTCAGACCCAAAATTCTTATACCATTTTGTTTTCTTTTCAATATTAAATTGAATGCACCACCATCTCTTCTTTATTAGAACTCCTCCTAATCCAGACTTTGCATCTGATTATCAAAAGGGCCGGTGGCTGAAGGTATTGGGTGACATGGGTCGATAGAAGAAGTGTGGTTGGTTGGTTGGTCAGTTGTTTATTTATTAAATAGAAACAGAATATAACAACTCCATGAGAACGGCAATATATAACAACTCCATGGGTCGATAGAAGAAGAGATGTTCTAGCCAAGATTTAACAACTCCATGGGTTGATAGAAGAAGAGATCTTCTGACCAAGATTTATTGTAAACGAGGATGTCATTGAAGAAGACAAGAACAAATTTGCGGAGATATGATTGGAACACGTCGTTCATGAAACTTTGGAAAGTGGTCGGGGCGTTGGTTAGCCCAAAAGACATAACGATGAATTCATAGTGGCCTTCATGGGTGCAGAATGCTATTTTTGAAATGTTTTCGTCCCGAACACGAATTTGATAACATCCCTATCTTAGGTTCAATTTTGAGAAATATTTGGCATCATGTAATTCATCCCGATCTTAGGCTCGTCGACAATAGGAATGGGATATTTATCCTTGATCGTGATGTTATTGAGAGCTCTATAATCAATTCAAAATCTCCAATTGCCATTAACTTTGTTAACGAGAAGGACAAGTGATGAGAATGGGCTACTGCTTGGTCTAATTATCCCTATGGCAAGGAACTCTTGTATCATTCGTTTTATCTCAGCTTTTTGATAAGAGTAATGCTATGGGTACGCTGTGGTCTACTCCCTCGGCTATCGAAACAATTTAAAAATAATTTTTACATTATTTTTTAGATTTTGCAAGGCTCAAGAAATGTACCTGCCCGCCCACCCAAAGCCATCTTCCTCTCCCTGCTATTCGCCCAAACCCAAAGCCATCTTGCCATCTTTTCCCTCTTCTTCCTCATTCATTCAATCTCTCTCTCTCTCTCTCTCTCTCTCTCTCTCTCAAACAGTTGCCCCTCCTCGCCCCACGACCACTACGAGCACTGCCGTCGCCCCCTTACTGCAAGCATCGCCTAGCCCGGTCGCCTCCACCACCAACCACAGATGGTCGTCGCCCCCCCCCAACCACCTCTTGGACCGCCATCACCCCTCTGCATCTCGCCCCTCTCTCCGCCACGAGCAACAATCCGCACCCACCACACAGCCGCTTGTACGACCACCCATCATCGCTCGCATCGCACCACAATTGTGCCCCTACCGTCGTCGCCCACAGCAAGTCACCCCCACCTGTTGCCTTGACCCCCTCACATGTTGTCATCCCCTCCTACTGGCCCTCTGCCACTGTTTGCCCCAACCTGCAAGTCGCACATACATTTCTTTTTGTTTTTTTGCTTTAATTTTTCTATTTGCTTATGTTGTTGTTGTTTTTTTTTTTTTTTTTGAGTTGATTGTGAAAATGAAAAATAAAGAATATGATTTATTTTGAGTTATAAAAATATATAATTTATTTTTTATTTAATTGTATGAGGGGTTTGGGGTTTAAATTTATGAAATATCAAGTTTATATGATGTGGTTAGGGAATGAACTTTACCATTAGCGAATGTAGTCAGAAAAAAATTGAGGACAATGTTCAAGAAAATGAAAATGTTTAAATATTATTTTGTGTGAGAAGATTGGAGTCTGGACTTTATTTGTAAAATATATATATATATTGCCAATTGGCCAAAATTATCCAAGGAATAACATCTGGTCATCCACATACATAATCTTAGTTAATATTTATCAGTTCTACAATTACGTCTTTGTAAAGATGTAAAATTTTGAGATTTATGTGTTTCATTAATCATTCAATTTCAAATTTAATAATTGATTGATTGTTTGAGAATCAATTAGGAGGTCGAGTTGTGCCTTCTTTTTTACAAGTAGAGTAAGTTCCAAAACAATACTCTATATTGAGGACTTAGCCTTGAAACTGAGAGAAACCAATCAAAGGCATGACTATTGGACAAATTGAACACGAAAATTCTAACCATAAATTAAATTATTTTATTGTGAAATTAAACTGAAGTTATGTAATCAAAATTTAGAAAAATCAATGTCATATATTTATTTCATAGCTTGTTAGGGTAACAAAACTAATTTATAAAATAATTATATATTTCTGTCAAATTGGTTTATTCAATTTAAAACAAAAAATACAAATAACTAAAAAATCAAAACTAAAACTTAATTTGAAAAACAACTGAATAATTAATAAATTATTTTTCTTCTCTTAATCTAATTCAAATCCAACTTCTGCAGTCACATACATATTCATCTGCCACTAATTAGCATCTCTTTGATTCATTGTCAACAACTTGAAAAAATAGATTTGCTTAACTTTTTTTGAAATGCAAAATCGTCAAACAAACACCAGTTCACCTATATACAGGCAACCAAGTGCCAGCCTGACATTATACTATCAGCCAATCCTTAATATCAACATAACAGCTGCTTTTCCAAGTTCTTTCTCTGGCATAAGCTAAAGGAAGAAAAAAACAACTTATTGAAATAGCTGAATAATTTATTAATTTAAAGGCTAAATATTATGGGTGGGGGCGAGGCGTTGCGAGCGGGTGGAGGTGACCTGCTGGGGGCTATGGTGGTGGGGGGCGGGAGGGGCGACGACGAGTGGGAGCGAGCCACTGCGAGCGACTGGTAGGGGGCAATGGCGGTCCAAGAGGTGGTGTGTGTGGGGGGGTCGTCTAGGGTCGATGGTGGGGACGACTGGGCGAGGAGATGCTCGCGACCCAGGGGGCGACGACGGTGCTTGCAGTGGTCATGGGGCGAGGAGAGGCGACGGTTTGAGAGAGAGAGTGGTGGGTTTGAAAGAGAGAGAGAGAGACTGAATGAATGAGGAAGAAGAGGGAGAATATGGCTTTGGGTTTTGGGTTTGGGTAGGTAGCAGGAAGAGAGAAGATGGCTTTAGGTGGGTGGGCGGGTACATTTTTTGGGCCTTGCAAAATTTAAAAAATAATGTAAACTCCCCCTCTCTCTCTCAGTCTCTGAACTCCTGTCGTCGGCCCCTCCGCCTCCATCTCCATCTTCGACCGCCTTCTCGTCGTCACAGCCTCGAGATCTGCCGCCGGTCGCAACGCTACATCCAGATCAGCCTTTGGTCGCCGTCTACCCCTCCACCTTTGCCTCCGTCTTCAATCATCATCCCCACATCCAAATCTGCCACCGGTCGTCATCGCTGCCTCCAGATCAGCCTCTAGTCGTCGTCTGCCCCTCCATCTTCGCCTCCATCTTCCACCTCCAGATCAACCTTCGGTCGTTGCCGCCTCCAGTTTAGCCTCCCCATTCCACAAGGTCTGGTTCTCTCTCTCTCTCTCTTAAGCATTCTTTAGGTTAAACATGTTTTATCGAAGTATTTTTGGACCCCTAAGCTCATTTTTCTTCTCTCCAGGACCTAACTCTCTACGCGCGTGACTGGTCATTGAGTTTGGATTGTACGTGGCTGCCTGTAAGAAACTAAAAAATTGAAATACCCTTATACCAGTATAAATCTCAAGCTTTTTCTAGTTAACAAAGTAGATTATAATTGATTTTGATGGTATTCAAATTAATCTTGAGTCATAGACTCTAGCTTCATTAGGCACACGTAATGACAATGATGATTGTTGGTCCCTTGACACACACAATGGCCACTCAAGAGAGGGGGTGAATTGAGTGATTAAAATTAATTAAATCAAATTCTTTCCCTTTTTAAAACTCTTGAGATTTTCTTATAAACAAAATACCTTTGTTATAAATATATATGTTGTTTGAAAATGATAGCAATATAAATACACAAACAATCATAATAATCGACACAAGAAATATAGTGGTTCGGTGTCTCCAACACCTACTCCACTCTCTCAAGGTCAACCCGACACTTGAGGTTCCACTAAAACCACACCTAGGTTTTCAACAAGCTCACCTAGGAAACTTTTACACAACACCGAGGTTTTCCCCTTAGCTCACCTCGGAAACTAATCCAACAAAACACACCTAGATTACTTGGGCTCTAGGAGGCCACTCACAATCCACAATAAATACAATAATCAATCCTATGTCCAACACACTTGGACTAAAAAGGATACCAATATAAGAACAATATACAAGGCAAATATACAAAACAATGATACAATTTTTACCACACTTGGAGAGAATATCTTCTTCTCCTTTGCTTTGGGCTCCAATGGATGTATCTTTGAGCTTGAGCCTTGGATTGCTTTGAAATGAATGCTTGAGAGCTTAGGAGTGCTTTAGGATGATAGATCTTGATTGTGCATTAGCCTTCTCCAAAAATCTCACCTTGACATTTATACTAGAGCTTCCAACGGATCTGTAATGGCTAGGAAAATTTCGACCGTTGGAGCCGAGAGTCGACTTCTCTAAAACAGGAGTCGACTCTTACTTGAAGTAGGAGTCGACTCTAGTTATACAAGAGTCGACTTCTATAATGCTAGAGTCGACTCTTCGAAAAACATGAATGCTGCTAGGTCGACTCTGCATCAACTGCTCTCGGCTGGGTCGCCTCTCACTTTGCAAGAGTCGACTCCAGTTGAAGGGGAGTCGACTCTAGATATATAAGAGTCGACTTTCAGGCCAGATTTTATAGAAAATGGATTTTAAACATATAGCAATTGTTTGAAGGCATAATCCATATAGCATGAATACACTACAAGTAAATGTCCTCATTTTATTATATTTATATTTTACCTTCCATTTACTTTAATACATAAATATAAATAACAAAGCACCCCCCATTTGGATTCAATAAAAATATCTAAAAAATCAAAATCCAAATAGATAAGAAAGTAGATTTTGGGTTTTAGTACAAAATCAGAATTTAGCGATTTTACCACCCCCAAAATAGATACCTTCTATTTCTTAAAAAATTCGTTAAAAATTATTTTAACACTATTGAATATTAGATATGAAAATACCGGGAGCTAGTTTTTCAAAATGAAAACATTTTCTAATATGTTCTCTTATAGCTTGCTAATATTCTAGACTTAGAAAAATATCATTACTTGGTTCATTTTGATACACAAAATAGTATAATACTTAAGACATATCAAAAATACATTAGAGGTTTTAAATATACTAAAAAGGATTTTACTAAAATTATATTTTGTTAATCATCAAAACACACAATAGGTTGATTGGAGCAATTTGGCTCAACAATGATGTGGTTGAGTTGTTAGATGAAGTACAACAAAATGAGCATGACAAAATAAATGTTAAAGAAAAACGAAAGAGGAAGTTAACATCAGAAGTGTGAACATTTTTTGATCGATTAATAGAAAAAACTGTGGATGGGAAGCAAAGGTGCAAATGCAAAAACTGTGGTGCTTCATTCATTTGTGATAGCAAATATGGGACAGGTAATCTCAAGCATCATATTCAAGGTTGTGTTAGAAAAGATACTTCTGATATTGAGCAATTATTATTAAGTCAAGATTTGTTTATGAGGTCTGCGAGATTTAATCATGATAAATTTAGAGAGTTGGTTTTAGCCGTCATTGTTATGCATGATTTGCCATTGTTTTTTGTTGAGTATGCTGGTATTAGAGCATTTTGTTATTACCTCAATCATAATGCTGAACTTATATCTAGAAATACATTAAGGTTTGATTTGCTTAAGATGTATAAAAAGGAAAAGGATAAACTTAAATGCATGCTTAAGAAAAGAATGGGAAGAATTTGTTTGACTGCTGATTTGTGGACCTCAATTGCTACTGATGGGTATTTGGCCGTGACTACCCATTATGTTGATAATGATTGGGTTTTGCGAAAAAAAAATGTTGAATTTTTGTTTCATGCCGCCTCCACATAATGGTGTAGCATTGAGTGAAAAATTCTATACTATTTTAGTTGATTGGGGAATAGATAATAAAACATTTTATGTTACTCTGAACAATGCTTCATCGAATGACGTTTTCATTGATTTATTGAAAGATCAAGTTAATACAAGAAAATCACTGCTATGTGGAGGTGAATTTTTTTATCTTAGGTGTTGTGCTCATGTTTTGAATTTAATTGTGTAAGATGGATTGAAAAATATAGATGAATCTATTCACAAAATAAGAAAGAGTATCAAGTATGTTAAAGGATCTCAAGTTATAAAGCAAAAATTTTTGGAATGTGTGAACTTGTTGTCTTTGAGTTCTAAAAAGGGTTTGAGATAGGATGTTCCAACAAGATAGAACTCTACTTTTCTGATGCTTGAGAGTGCTCTTTTCTATCGTCGTGCCTTTTGTCACTTACAACTAAGTGATTCCAATTATAAGAGTTGTCCATCTTTAAGTGAATGGGATAGAATTGAGAAAGTGAGCAACTTCTTGTCTATCTTTTATGATATTACATGTTTGTTTTCAGGGATAAAGTATCCTATAGCTAACTTATACTTTCTCTCGATCTTTATGGCTTATGTGACTTTGCATAATTATTTGGCTTCGGATGATGAGTACTTGAAAAATATGGCTGCTACGATGATGGTAAAGTTTGAAAAATATTGGTCTGAGTTTAGTATGGTGTTAGCCATTGCTATGATACTAGACCCTCGATACAAAATTCAATTTGTTGATTGGAGCTATAAAAAACTTTATGGCGATAACTCACCACAGTTTAGGAAAGTGCGTGAGAAATTATTTGCTCTTTACAACGTGTATGTCAAACCAATTGCATCTTCATCAACGTATTCAAGTCCAGTTTCTAACATTCAAGATTTCAACCAACCATCAATTAAAAATAGTGCTCGGGAGTTATTTAAGGTAATTTGTTATATGTATACCTTTATTTTAATTTACATATAATAGTAATAATTTTTTAAATAATTGTCCTTATGTTTTAAATTGCTAGGAATTTGATAATTATCAAAGTGCGGTGATTGCTACTTCTTTGCAAAAGTCACATCTTGAGCAATATTTGGATGAACCAAGAGTGGATAGGAATGTAGACATGGATATTTTAGCTTATTGGAAAGCACATTAGTTTTGATATCCTGAACTTACTTTCATGGCTCGTGATATTTTGATTCTGCTTTTAGCATTGGTGGTTGAGTTCTTGACCAATATCACAGTTCTCTTAAACCTGAAGTAGTGGAAGCACTCATTTGCACAAGAGACTAGTTATTTGGAGAAACAGGTAATAGTTATTTTTATCTTTTACTTTGTTTAATTATGTTATTTATTATTAATGGCATGAATATTATTTTTGTAGGATATGAAATTAAGATTAATGATAAGATATTGTACAACTAGATTCTAAAGAGACTACCAGCATGCCATCCACTCAATGTTCTAATTCTATCATTTGAATGAGTGATACATAATTGATGGAAAACAAATGTTTGATTTTTATATGTTGAGATGAGTTATATGATTGTATTTGGGATTTGCATGATTGTATTTGGAGATTTTGATTAATTTTTTTATTGCATGGATGATAAAATGTGGGATTTTGTTAGAGTTTGTTATTAATATGTTATATATGCATGTTGACAGGTTAAATATAAATTATGTTGATAGGTTAAATTATTTGTTTGTGCATGAATAAAATTTTGTACGTATATTGAATAGGATTTTGTATGCATTCAATAGGTTTTTACATATTACAGGTAAACGGGTTAGACAGGTTAATAGGTGATACAGCACGACCCGTTTAAATTAAACGGGTTAAACAGATTAACAGGTAATACGACACGACACATTTAATTAAATGGGTTAAACGGGTCGTATCGTGTTACACGTTTAATAAACGTGTCGTGTTCGAGTTTAAGAAATTTGACACGATTATTAAATAGGTCATAGTCGAATTAACCTAATACATATTATACGTGTATCTTAACATGACATAATTTCGACCTATCAACCCGTATTGCCAACCCTAAATCTAATTAGCTTGCAAAGGGATGGAGTGGTCATGAGCCCGCTGCAGTGGTAAACTTTTTGGGGGCTGAATAGACTGCCCGGAACTTGTGGAGCAGCTACATGTGGGCGTTAGGTACATAATAATTATTGTCTATTGATGACTTCTGGGACTAAAGAATATATGTGAAGATGATGATTCATGGGTTTCGTCCACTATACATACATACTACATGTAGCTGTAAATATTGTTCAGACCCACAATTCTTATACCATTTTGTTTTCTTTTCAATATTAAATTGAATGCACCACCATCTCTTCTTTATTACAACTCCTCCTAATCCAGCCTTTGCATCTGATTGTCAAAAGGGCCGGTGGCTGAAGGTATTGGGTGACATGGGTCGATAGAAGAAGTGCGGTTGGTTGGTTGGTTGCTCAGTTGTTTATTAAACAACTTAACTATAATATAGATAAAAAAAGGCACTTCGTCCTCCCATCAGTGGATGTGCTAAGGATCGAAATTGATTGTTGAGTTCTTTAATTTACATCTCTTACTAGCATCGTGGAGCCGAACAGTGGGGGACTCTCGTAATGATGCGTAACTAAAAAAAAAAAAATAAGATATGTAAAGTATTTTATATTTTTGTCATTTTTAATGTATTTGTTAAATTTATTAGGCTGCTCTTGAAAAAAAGTCACGTGATTTCTTATGTGATATTTTTTATATATACTTATCTCTCCTCCTTCTAGATAAGTATATCTTGGATTTTACAAATAAGAAAAAATAACGTATATGTCCTCCAGTGTATTTAAAAAAATTTAACAAACAGTTTGATAAAAATTTTAAAATATTTTTCAGTCTTATCTTGACCGTTTCATATTTTGGTCTGAAAAATATTACAATCTTATTCTAGTACAATCTTATCTTACTCATTTTAAAAAATATTATCTTAAAAAAAAAAGCAAAATATAACAACTCCATGAGGAGTGCAGTCAATTTGTAAGAAATAAATATGCCACAACAATAAACTTTATTTTTTTATTTTTAAATAAAAATTAAAATAAAAAATTGAAAACGACTTCAACAATACTTGTGAAGTAATTATTGGTGATCGGATTTAGTGTTGCCATGAGCAAAGCATTAGGTTTGGCAATTAATTTGATTGGAATTTGGTGAGTGACAGTTGCCTCGGACGGCCACCTAACAATTTTAAATGTAGACCGAGGAATCCACCCCAGTTTCGTGCTACGACGCATCAATGTAGTTTTTCTTCTGAATAAGGATCATAAAAATATTTAATTTGTTGCAATTTTTTCATTTTTCCATTCCTGCAACAACAATTGTGATTATTGTAGTAAGATTAAAATGAGTGATTTGTTGGTCATTAAACTCGACGAATAATTTCATCATTCATTTGACATCTTTATTTCTTTTTTTTTATATACACGAGGTATCGTCGTACTATCATAAATTTATCTAAAAGAGACTATTCATATTTTTAACGATTTTGCAATCCTTTCCAGTAATTATCTAGTTCATTTTCATCCGTATTCGATCCACAAAATCTTTACTCCTACTAGGCTTCAAAAATACAATGCGTCTCCAACATTTTTGATAGATTTTCAATTCGTGAAGTGATTAATTGAAGATATTGGACTAAAACTAAAGATATTCGAGTTATATTGCAGAAAAAAGTTGCACTTACCCATTGTGCTAAAACTTTTGTAAGAATGAGGGAAAAATGTGAGGATTTTATAAAGATAGGAATTAAATTAAAGAGATTTTCTTGTGTTGAAAACTAATAAGAATGAAGGATAAACATTGTGTTTTATAAACTTTGTAAGAAAAAGAATTATAAATCATGTTTTTTAGAGTAAGAGTGAAAAGGGAGTAGAAAGTAAAAATAAAAAAGATTAGAAAATTCTTAAAAATATGACTAGGTTTTGACAAAGGTAATAAATTTTTTAATATAATTGAGCCTTTAATACGAGGATAAATTATATTGTTTGTCTCCTCAAGAAGACTAAATTAGTTTAAAATTTTATATCTTTATCATTGTTGTTTTAATAAAAAAAAATGTTATATCTACAAAGAAATTTGATAAATAATTCTCCCGTGATAATAATTTTACAAAGATTCATAATTGTTTAATCTAAATTCATAATAATTTTATCTAAAATTATTAATAAATTTACTCATTACTATAAATTATCATTAATTTTAAATAAAATTATTATAAATATATATATATCAAATCAATTTATAAAAATTATTTACCAAACTTGTTTATCAATATAATATTTTTCTTTAATAAATTTGAGATAAAAATGAGTCCATGACTAATGCAAGTGAACGAGCTCGGTTGCCCTTATACAACCCTTTGCTCAAATTAGGGGTGTGTAAAAGATCAATATCGAGTCAAATTGACTGATTAAACTAAATAACCGAATAAATTGATAACTGAACTAATTGAACATAAACCATATAAATCAAGCCGAAAATCGAAATAATACAAAAAAAATCAAAATAAAAATGAACTTCCCAATAGATAAAAAAAAATCGAACTAATTGATTGACAAAAAAATACTTTAGTCAATTCAGTTATTCCGACCGAGGAAATAGAAAATATAACCAAACAGAAAACTGAATCGTTACAAAAAAAAAGAACTAAATCAAGCCGACAAATTAGATCAATTCAATTCCATAAATTCGATTAAAGGAATTCATGCTCTCTGCTAGCTCAGACCCATATTCATGTCCAGTGTTTGAGTCCAGTTGATAAGACAGATTCACAAAGAGGCCGAAAACTACCAGATGACTTGGACCATCCTGAAACACTAGAAAGGGCGGGAGGCATTGCATGGACCAGACAATCATCCGATGCAATCCTATGAGCTCAGCTTAGTCCAACATAATTAGACAAAAAATGATCATTACACACTACAGAATTGAACGGAAGAAGGTAAGAATGATGTACAACTGACAAGATCCACCTTTTAACTCCGCATTCGCTAAATTAACTTGATTACAGAAACTTGTTAAGCTGCTATCAAAATCAGAACTAAAATTAAAATCAAAACCTTTTGCTGTTACAAAAGTCAACTCCAGTTCCACACCCCAGAATTACTTGAATGAGCATATGTGCCAGAGACAAAAGTATACACAAAGATATCACCACGAGAACGGCGATCCAGTCCTAGAACTCCGGGGGGTCAAACCGGCGTCATGCAACAGTGCCAAGCATGGCAGAATCAAATAGTCAACAACTCTCTGCATCGGTGTTCAATCTCTTGAAACACTGCCTCTAACATGAGAAGGTACAGATTATCATCAGGAAGCAGTCTCTTTTAATTGTGTCGCTGGATTTAGTTGATCTGCAGAAGGTTGATCCAGGCTTACTTCATTTACCACGGGCCCTGTGGATTCTGCTTCGTCTGCTACTGGGAGAACAGAGTCCATTTTATCCGTTGATGTTGGGCCGCAGTCTGTTTTATCGTTTGCTGGTGCTGAAGAACCTATCTGATCTGCTGCATGAGGGGAAGAAGCCGTCTTCTCAGTTGGAGGGACTTCATCCATTTCATCCGTTGCTGGCAAAGAGGGTGCCGGAGGGGTGAAATTTTTATGCTTTGGATTGGCGTCGGTTAGTTCATATTCAGATAGAAGATCCATGAATTCATTAAGCAGGCGCTGAACTTTTCTGTTTGATGCCATTGATGGAAGGACATCTTCCCTCGGAGTTTGTGCTTCTTCATTCCCTGCAGAAGCCCGGATAAATGACTTTGGGATCCCCATACAACACTAAGCAGTAGAAACCAAATAGAAAAGGGCAAATAACAAGGTGTTTTGAGTTCACTATATCCAAACAAAGAAGAAATAAAACTGCCAATCGAATCAAATCTGATTACGCAGAAAGTTTAGACCGCCCCCCCCCCCCCCCTCTCACAGCCCATAGTGGAATGTATTGATCTGATGCAAGCTCTTACGGTTTCAGTGTAGAAAAGAAAAGGTTAAGTTTTTCCTTATCAAAGAGGAAAAAACAACATAGGAAGAACTTCTCTCTCTTTCTTTTTTGATAGTAAAAAATACTTCAGTTTGTATTTAAGGCTAAACAAAAATTACAATAAAGAACAAGGCAACTTAAATCCTTCGGAGTTGAACACTAGCCGAAAAATTACAATAAAGAACAAGGCCACTTTGTCAAGAATCCAGTCACCCGCCAAAAAAATAAATAGTTGTAGTAGTAGTAATAATAATAATAATAATAATCTCAAACTGGATAGACGAAAAGGGCCAAGTATGTTCCATATAACATTAACCCTAGAAAAACTAATATGGAATATAACATCAACCATTCACATTCGATCATTCAATCCTCTCCTTTGTATATAGACCTGAGAATTTGATGTTGTTTAACATAGGCGCTTGTTAATCATCACTAAATCGTCTCTTCTTCAGAGATTTCACTTTGGTTTTCCTTTTTCTTCTCCAGCTGACCACTTGCCAACTTCTATCCCCTTTCTGACCATCCCAGCTTCATCTCCTCCTTCCCTCTTTTTATTCCCTAGATGATGTAGCAAATCATGTCCATCTATCAGTGTATGACCTTTTTATTTTCCTCCCCAAGCCATCAGCCAGCTTGCTGACTATGTATCCTTTTTCTTCCTAGCCTGCCTCTACCTCCGCTGTCGCTTCCTAAGCTTGGGAGCTACAATCTTGATGTTGATTAGTTGGTTTCTACTGCTCTACTGCATCTATTCTTTTGGTAAGTATTTGTTTTATTATTTTTTTTTTATAAGATCTCATTGAATCAAGGGTGGGCCTTGGTATGTGAGTTTGCTCCATTATAATTGAAAGATCATGGGTTGAGTTGTGAAAACAACCTCTTTACAAAGCAAGGCTAATTGGCTGCATGCAAAAACAATTATCTCCTAAACCCTTACAAAGTGGGAAGCCTTGTGTATTTTGGACAGCCGTAAGATCATTTAATCAACTTTGGGGACAAAGTCACATTTCAACCAGACAAGTTTGGGGATATTCTTCCTTATTGGGGGCAGAGATGAAATTTCAATTCTTTACCCCAATAGGCCACGTACAGGACAAATAGGGAGAGAGTTGGGATATCAAGATCGGGGACAAGGTGAGAAAAGCCTGGCCCATTGCCACTATTAGATAATAGTAGCCTCAGCGGTAACACAATTGATCCAGTAAGTAAAACTTTTTTTCTACTTTTTAATATAGAAACTGTCAAGGCCCGCTAGTATAGAAAGTTCGAGAGAATGTCCATTTAGAATGGATACAGATACAAATATTATTCAAAATTTGCCAAAAATTATTTCATTCCCATATTTGCTCACTAACAATATGAGCTATAAAATATATATATATATATAATATTACATCATTCTTTACATTTTCATCTAAGGCTTACCACCCATACCTTATAGAATATACAAGGGCACTAAAATTTTAAATATATTATGAAACCCTCTATCCATGCCCTCCAATCTACACCCACGAATCCTTGAGGCGGGATATCTCTGTACACATCTATCCTGATCTCGCCTCAAAATACCTTCCACTTCCCTAGAAGGACAAAAAACGTAAGGGTGAGATGCAAGGCTCAGCAAGCATATAGCAAAAGAAAATTATCACAAGATCGATATACGAAGGCATAAATAATATAGAGCCAATGGAGACTCACTACCTGACCACTAAACCTCAATTGAGTTCATGCCTTTCACATTTGACAACATCATCTCCAAAGAAATTATAATTCACTACCTTTCATAAATACACATTTTTTTAAAGTGAGCCAAAAGACTCAACAAATGTATAAAATAATAAAGACTGGACATGACCAGACTTACTCCGAGTATCAAGCATAAATGACACACCAATCCATGCCTTCTCTATTAACCAAGATTCAATTCATATATGTCATGCTTTCTTTTCTTACCACAAATTCACACACTTTACCATGGGAGATATTATAAACACCAATTTTCTCTTTCAAGCCATGGTCGTCAATGCTATGCACCCATTCCATCATCATGCACATGCATCCACAATAATGAAACCCATGTGGCTCCCAAGGCCGCCATTACCATTCATGTATGCATATATCATGGAAGATTCTCATGTCACAATTTTACAAGGGATGCAATACACATGCATCACAATAGCTCAATAATTCACCACATCCATGCCGATGCATACATATATATATATATAGAGAGAGAGAGAGAGAGAAAGAGATAGGCTCTTATATCAAAATTCCAATAGCCAATCTTGACTCAAGCACGCCTACCGGGTTTATGGCCACCTCATCGGTGCCAGACTTTCATTGGGTACCTTCTTCCACACATGTAGACTTACCTGCCGCTCCAACATAATAATAGTGACGCAAATTATAACATCAAGCATGCATATGCGAATTCAAGTACATGCCACATCACAAATGACCGCCATAGTACATGCAAGCCATTTACACATAGTGTATACCCATAGTTGTATGCCTAATACATGCATACCCTTCTTTAAACTATGAGTGCTTAATGATAATTACCATGCCATGCTTAACGCACCCATCACATACAAAGCATGACTCCCAATGAATGCAACCCATGACCCACCATCATAATGCAAGATAAAATAGCACACAATGCCATGCAACACATCCATAATAATGCTATGACAAGTGAAGATCACATATCATCAATTATTACCCATTGAAGCTCTTGGCTCTTCCACACAATTCACATTGATTAGGTTTCATCACATCAATTAAGGGAAATTATTCATATAATATTAGTTATGCATCACGAATGAGTTACCATGGACATGCCAACCAAAATCATTACTTACTAACTTCTCAAATGATTATCATCATGCTTCCTCATGCAACTCAATTACATTTTTATCTCATGAAACCCACATATATACATATATATGTCTTCAACCACATCTTGTCATTTTAGAGGATTGGGGGATATCAAAGGAAGCATTTAAAAACACTTTACTTTAACTATCTTACTTGATTTAGATCAATAAAAGTCTTAAACAACTCAAATAATAACCAAAATATATGATATTATATATCAAATCGAATCATTCGAAGTCTAGTTTATGATAGTTCAAATAGATAGCAATTTTGAATTCTACATCAAAAGTTATGGCTAAAATAGCGAAGCACATGCAGTGTAGTCAAGTTGAGGCTGAGTCAACTCGAGGCAAATCCGAGTCGACTTGGCTTGAGTCGACTTGACCTAAGTCTACTTGACCTCCTAGACGAGTCGACTTGGCCGAGAACGAGGAAAAAAGGCAAAAAAAATCCACTAAAAACACTCAAAATGGACACCAATCACCCCAAAACTCCCATTCTGACTTCCTAACCCACAATACCATTCCATGAAAGAAAAATGGGATGAAATATACCCCATGCAGACTTCCAAAGGGACCCCAAAACCATCTCAAATGAAAAACCCACTAGATTTTTAAGATTATAAATAAAACTTACTCATTTCAAGAAAATAACTCCAAGAGTTTGGAAGACCACTCCAAATTAATGGCAACAAGAAGATTTAAACTTTTACATCAAAGAAGAAAACAAGGAATAAGCTTACCAAAAGGAAAGAACTTGCACAAACCATTAAAAGAGAGAGGGTGCAAAAGAACTTGCCTTGAAGCTAAAACCGAAAAAGATCAAAGTTACAAATCCCCGCACTCTTAAAGCTCCCATTACACTAAGAATAATGGAAGAAGAGAAAGAAGAAGATGGAAAATGGAAGAAGAAGAAGAGGAAACTGCAGAGAGAAAGAGAGAGAGAAGGAGAATGAAGATTGGGGAAGAAGCAAAAGGGTATGGCCAACCCTCTTGCTAGCCACCTAAACCCACCAACCTTGCCTCACTTTCCACATTTGCCCCTTACACTCACACACACAACACTTACTTATCATACCCATTTTGGACATTTTTCCTTTTTCTTATTTTTTTCTTATTTTCTTTATAAACCAATTTTGTAAATCCCATCTTTGCCCTCACCTTTATTCATAAAGCATGCCTATTTTTTACTTTTGGCTTTATTTCATTTTCTTATCTCTTTTTCTATATTCACAAATTTTTCACACACAAAATAATGCACATATATATATAATGCCAAGGCCCACTTTATTAATGGCCCAAACCCAATCAAAAGCCCAATTCATTTTGGGCCCATGGGATTTATCTAAACCCATCAGTTTCATTGGCCTTACACACTTGGCCCAAGCCCACTTTTATTTAATTTAAACACATCACAAAACATGTGGCTTAGGCCCAATCAAAATCCTTCCCATTTAATTAAAACACAACCCACTAATACATAGGCTTAGGCCCAAATGGGTAACCCAATCCATTAATTTAAATACATACATTTTGACACATAAAAAAAAAATATTTCCACATTTATTCTAATAAGGAAAAATTTTCAATGCTCGAAAATAAAATACCCATATGTCTAGGCCTACTAATGGGTCGTTATAGAAATCATAGACAAATAAACAATCAAACATGTAAATGATAGTGTCACGTAACTAGGTACAAGGTGAGAAAGCCATTAGGCGAGAATGGGTAATATGGATTGTATCAGGGGTCCTATTGTAATAAGGGAAAAGAGACAGTTATATAGAAGTGTGTAGAAGATGTATAGTTCGAATTTATGGCTCCAATCCTTTTAGGATTAGTATATAATCCGAACCCCTCGGCTAATTGAGGCATGGGTGAGTACAATTGATTCGATTTCTCTCTCTCTCCCTCTCTCTCTCTCTCTCCCCCTATATATATGTGTATATATATTCTCTCAATCCTTCTCTCTCTCTTCCACTATTCTCTTCAATCAAACACACCATTGGTTACAAGAGAATTCCCATTGTCAAAATCAAACTCTGACAATTTGGTATCAGAGCAAGGTCTCGGGCACAAGAAAAGATCTTCCTGATTTGATCATGGCGAATGGGACAAGGATGAAGCAGATGGAGAAACAACTTCAATAGGTGTGGGTAACTATAGTATACATGCAAATTCGAATGGGAACACTCGAGAGTTTGGTAGACTAGGTGGTGGAGAGAAGGATTGAAGGGGCAATGAATAGGTAGTGTGAAGAAAGCAAGGAGCAATACGGGGCTGCAAGATCATATGAGGGTGTAGGGCTAAATCCTATAGGATCAAATGCAACAGTTTATGATGATGTTCACCAGCCAAACCCAAGTAAGACTCCTAAATTCCCTCCTAGGAAGAGATATGAGCCAATCTTACCAGGTCAATGAGTGAATTCTCGATTTGATGGATCAGATGAAATTGAGATAGAACCTCAAGCAATAGGGGAGAGTGAAGGAAGAATGAGGCATGGAAATGCAACTGGTTCTAATCAGATTGGATGTCCAATTTTGAAGATGGTGATCCCCTTATTTGACGACCACAACCCAAGATGGTGGGTGTAGAGTTATGAACGGATGTTCAACCTCTACAATGTGGCTGAAAAACATAAAGTAACCTTAGTGACTACCTATCTAAATGACATAGGAGACGCATAGTTCCAAGGATGGAGTAGGGTAAAGGAAAATTGTTCATGGGAAAAGTTTGTGGAGAATCTCTGCAATCGTTTTGGGGAAAGACGAATGTTGGATGTTGTAAAGGAATTAAACAAATTAAGGCACGAGGGGAACGGTCCAGACCTATTAGCAAAAATTTGAGGAGTTGAAAGCTCTAATGCTACTTTTGAATCCCACCCTTACTAAAGGTTGTTTCATATCAAGTTTCATTAGCACCTTGAACAAAGAGTTACATTCTACAATTAAGATGTTTCAACCTAGGACCATCAAGCAAGCTACAGAGTGTGCCAAGTTATAGGAACCGATCGTGGAGGCACTTATGGAAAAGAAGAGAGGGATCAGTAAAGGGTGCTAGAGTGGATCAGTACAACAGAAGAACAAGGGGTGAAATAGAGGTGGTGGACAAAGTAGTTAGGGGGGTAAGGGGTTGGCTCTCCCGGCACCCCCACAACAGATGACCAATAAATTGTTGGAACAGAAGACGTAGGCAGACCTCTATTTTCGATGCGGGGACAAATACTCTCTAGGGCATCAGTGTAAATGTTAGCAATTACTACTGGAGGGAAATGAGGAAGAGGAAAAAGAAGGAGAAGATGAAGGTAATTAAGGGAAGGAATATGAGTAAGAGAAGATGGAGATCTCACTACATGCGTTAAGGGGACTGACTAACAGTAAGATTATAAAGGTGTGGAAGGGCGGGCCTAAGACAGTAGCTTGATGATATTAATCGGCAGTGAGAGCACCTACAACTTCCTAAGTGAAAGGACGACAAAGAAGCTAAAGTGCATCCTCACGGGGACTCGCCCCCTATCAATCACTATAGCTAATGGGTAGAAGATGTTATGCAAATCAGCCTACATGGGGTTTTGTTAGCAGATGCAGGGATAAGATTTTGAAGCTAACCTACGATTATTTAAATTGGGAGGATGTGACATTGGCCTCAGAATAGATTGGATGAAAGAGGTAAGACCCATTTGTTTTGATTACAACAAGATCAAAGTCACATTTGAAATGGGGGTAGAAGAAAGACTATAACAAGCAGTGTAGATGAGTAAGTTAATCACAGGGAAGAGACTGCAAAAAATGTTCAAAAACAAATGGTTGCAGGTGGCCTAATTATTTTCTATACATGCTCTAGAGCAGGGGGAAGAAGAATCAAGCAGAGGGTAAGAGCTAAAGCTTATCACTAATGACTCTGCCCCAACTCCTTGGGAGGTAAACCAACTAGACTCTCTTGATTCACTCTTAGTTGAGTTTGGGGACTTGTTCGAGGAACCTATGGCCCTACCACTTAAAAGACCCCCAGATCACACCATCAACCTTAAACCAAACACTAAACCTATTAACCTACGTTCTTATCGAAACCCCCCAAAACAAAAATCCAAAATAGAAAGGATGATTAAAGACATGTTGCAAATGTCCATCATCAGACCAAGTTTAAGCCTGTATGCCTCTCCTTTACTCCTAGTCAAAAAGAAAAATGGAAGTTGGTGTTTCTATATCGATTATCGCCAACTGAATTCCCTTACTATCAAGAACACATTCCCCATACCTATCATCGAGGATTTTTTGGATGAATTACATGGAGCCATAGTATTCACCAAACTTGACCTCCGCTTGAGGTACCATAAGATACGAATACGGATAAAGACATAAAACATTCAAAACCCATCAAGGACATTACAAATTCTTAGTAATGTCCTTTGGTTTAACCAACGCCCCAGCAACCTTTCAAGCCCTCATGAATCAAATATTTGAAACATACATCCGCCAATTTATCCTGGTATTCTTTGATAACATCCTAGTTTTTGGTTTTACCTTTTCCCAACACTTAGAGTACTTAAGGTCCATCTTATAAGTCCTTAGGCTCAACAAGTTGTTTATCAAGAAGTCTAAATGTGCATTTGCACATACCCAAGTGGAGTACTTAGGCCATATAATCTCAAGGTAGGAGTGAGCATAGATCCCCAAAAGATAGCAGTCGTGACTACATGGCACTGACTTGCTAATGTGAGAGCTCTGAGGGGATTTTTGGGTCTCACAGGTTACTATCAAAGATTTGTGAAGAATTATGGCATTATAAATGTCATGTACCTAGAGTTAGCCTAGGCTTTAGATTGGAAATCGAAAGATTCCAAGGGAATTAGGACCAAGAATAGAAGGGATTGGAGAGGGAATTAGATAGAAGAAGGGAGATAATGGACGAAAATGAGGAAGAGTTGCAGAAGAACAGAGAGAGGGAGAGAAATTAGTAGAAAGTAAGGGAGAGATTAGAGAAAACCGAGAGAAGGATAGAGAGAATTAGAAAGGAAAGGGAATTCAATATCATTTCTCAGAATCCCATCCTTTTACAATAGCCCTTTTTATTGGCATAGTTCGTTGCTAACTGAATTCATAACAGCACCTATGTGCTCCTAACAAATTACAAAATATCATCTAATAAACTATTATAATCCTATTACAATATTACCGCTCTATTGCTCCTAGGGTCATGACAATAAGCAACCCATTTACAGAACTATTGAAGAATGAAGGATTTCATTAGAGTAAATAGGCAAAGAGGTCTTTTAAGCTACTTAAAAAAGCTATGAGTGAAGTTCTTACACTAAGTCTCCCCAACTTTAGTCAGTTATTTGTGTTAGAGACTGATGCTTGCAATAATGGGGTAGAGGCAATATTGATGTAAGGAGGCGAGCCTTTAGCTTTCATTAACCAGGCGTTAGCTCCTAAACATTTGGGCCTCAGTGTGTATGATAAGGAATTATTGGTCATTCTAATAGCTATGGAGAAATTGAGACACTATCTAAAAGGGGGGAAATTCATTATAAGAACGAACTATGAGAGCTTAAAGTTCTTTTTACACTAGAAACTTCACACTTATCTACAGAGGAAAGGTATGTTAAAACTAATGGGACTTAATTATGTGATTCAATACAATAAAAGACATGAGAACAAGGTAGTAGATTCCCTCTCCCCATGTTTTGAAGAAGGGACATCCGCAACATTCACTTCTCTCACTCCAGATTGGTATTAGGAAGTGGCATCCAGTTATGATAAAGGAAAATGGACTAAGGAGTTAATGGAGCAGTTAATCCTTGATCCCTTTAGTAGACAAGGATACACACTTGGCAATGGTTTGATCAGTATAAAGGGAGGTTAGTGATCAGGGATAGTGACTCCATTACGAAGAGGATATTAAAGGCCCTACATGACTCGCTAATTGGGCGACATTGAGGATACAAAACACCTATTGCAGGATTAAAGAGCTTTTATATTGGCCTAAGTTGAAGAAAACAATTAAGGAGTATGTGATGACGTGATGTTTGGAACAGATACAAGCATGAGAATATACACCCCCTGGCCTATTATAACCATTACCCATACCCAAATAGGTGTCGACTCATATTAGTATGGATTTTGTGGAAGGCCTGCCTAAGCCCAAGGAAAGGGACTGTATCCTTGTGGTGGTTGATAGACTAATGAAGTATGCCCATTTTCTTAGCTTAACCCATCCCTTCATGGCCCAAGAGATAGCTAGGGCATTTTTAGACCAAGTGGGGAAGTTACACGGACTGCCTGAGCCGATTGTTTCAGACATGGATAAAATTTTTACAAGTTTATTATGGAATGAGCTAATAAAGTCCCTGGGAATACACTTACACACCTCAGCCTACCATCCGAAAATAGATAGGCAGACTAAGCAAGTAAATCTATGCTTGGAAACGTATTTGAGGTGTTTGTGTTCTGTGCATCCAACTGGGTGGCACAAATGGCTACCCTTGGCCCAATGGTGGTACAGTTCCAACCACCATATTGCCCTGAGGATGACCTTATTCGAGACCCTTTATGGGTACAAGCCACCACTATTACCAATGGGAAGGGAAACCATTTATATGGCTACAGTGGATACTTACTTGCATTAGAGGCAACAAATCGATAATGCAAACGTTAAAGAATGAGCTAGCCAACACACAGAATCGAATGAAACAATTTGCAAACAAAAAGAAAAGTGAAAAGACATTTTCAATGGGAGACAAGGTGTATCTAAAGCTAAGGCAAGTCCAATCCAAGGCTCTATCCCCAACACAAGTTACTAAGCTCAGTCCCAAATTATACGGCCCCTATGAAGTGATGGCTCAAGTGGAAAAGGTTGTCTACAAACTGCCACTTTCAGAGGGATCCAACATTCATCCAATGTTCCATGTGTCCCTCCTCAAGCACTCTATCGAAAACAATCCGATGAGCCTTACTCCTTATTGATTAAGCTACATGGCATGGGATCTAGAGTGTGTACTTGACCTAGCAATAAGATTTAGTGATTATTGAATTTTATTTACCAAAATTCCTAGCTAAATTTCACAATTTCTTTTAGATACCAGGTGATATGGTGGTGAACTCAGTTTAAGCTGGCCATGTTAATGAACGCAAAGCAACCTTTAGATGAAGCTATTTACCATTTGGGATCTTGTCTTAGAATTTGCATCTGTTCATGAATATAGCATTTGCTACTTCAAAAAGAATCCATGGATAGGTGACAATTGAAAACCGGCAAGAGTTGGCAAATTAGAGTCCTTGTCAACCTGGCTAGCTATCAAAAAGATATTACTTGTTACCATCGGAGGTTCATTCTCAAACTCAATTCTTTCTATCATTGGCACTCTCATTGTTCATAGTATGAATTGTACTAGTTCTCCATATACGTAGTTAAGGTTATACAAACGTTTTCCAAAAATAATTTTATCAAACTAATTAAATGCACATGGCATTAACTTAGGCAAATTAAGATTTGAGGCATTAACTACTTGGGTTGTGGTTGGGTTTTTGGGCTCTTGTCTATTTCAACATGTTGCCTTATATGTTTCTCACTTGGCTTTTTCCATAATGTATTGTCTTAGCAAAACATAAGAACGTACATATATGGCGAGTGTTTTTTAATATATGATGCCATAAGTTATATTCACACTCTGCATCAGAACTAATAGAATATGGTGAAGTTTTTGAGATTCGTATTAGAACCATACAGATACTGATACCACTTAGTGAAAGATACAGGTGAGTTCAAACTTTAACTATGTTGCAAATTTTCATATTACTTGCGTTAGCTATTGAAATGGTTGAATGAAGCACTTTGTCGGTATCTCCAGGACACATGCATTTCTGGATTGGAGGAAAATAAATGATGCTTCAAATCCCTGTGGATATGTAAGCCTCTTTCAGTATAGGGAATTGGATGAAGTAGACATGGGATTGGACATCGGCAAAGATAGGTGATGAAGGTGAAGCACCAAACAGTGCCTTTCTAATTAAGTGGATTGGAAAGCCACGTGTGGCAATTGCAGGCTACCATTTGGCGCCTGTTGGATGGTAACACGTAGCCCCATCATCCCTGCCTTGAAAGCATCTGATTATCCTCTCCTTTCTGCTCGATTCTGTTAGACTAATCAATCATGATGCACGATTGAATCTCAGCCATCCGTGCATGCTTTATAAGGAGCAATCTCAGCCATCAATCGTTGCATTTAATTTCCCTTTGGGATATGAACCAAATGAGACGAAAAGAAGTGAGCAAAATGGGGATTAGGGGTTTATTTGCATTTTTGTCTCTTAGCCTAGGGTCGAGAGGGTTCCCTCTTCAAGGGTTTGGGTGATCTCTTTCTGTCTCCATTTTTATCCTCTGTAAATGCTAATTTGTATATTCTCTTTGTTCACTAGCTTGATAGGTTGACCTTTGATCTTGATTTTGTAGTCATTGGGTCTGTTTTGTTTGCAAGTTTAGTGATTGTTGTTGCCAAAATACAAAAATTAAAATTTGTGATATGGGGTCCACTCAAGCTTGGTGTCGAGTGAAGTTAGGTTACCGTTAGAGAAGTTGCCTCAAGAGAGTTTGCCGCTAGGATGCTCGCCATAAGGATTCGCCACAAGGTTTTACCACAAGCTTCGCCACTAGCTTCCCCACAAGCCTCGCCACAAGGTTTTGCCACTGGTTTTGCCACTAGCTTTGCCACAAGTTTCGCCACAAGTTTCGCCACAACCTTCACCACTAGCTTCACCACAAGCTTTACCACAAGGCTTCGCCACAAGCTTTGCCACTAGCTTTGCCACAAGACTTCGCCCCTAGCTTTGCCTTTCGCCGCTAGGTTAGCCGCAAGACTTTGCCTTTGCCTCTAGGTTCACCGCAAGACTTTTCCTTCTCCGCTAGGTCTGCCACAAGACTTTACCTTCACGGCTAGGCCTCAGAGGGTCTTCGCAGGGGAGATTCCCGTGAGCCTTCTAACCTATTTTCTCAGCATTAACAGGGTCAAAATCCTCGCGGCGACAACAACAGTGATGTACAGAGAGTCTTGTATGTTGTTGTGAATCAATGTAATCATTTTCTTCATAATGCAGTGAGCTCTTCTCACCAGAGCTCAACGTGGACGTAACCCATTTTTGTGGGTGAACCATGTAAATCTTTTGGCCTCCTTGCGTTATTTAATTTTTTGTGTGTTGCTTATGTTTATGTTCTGTATGTCTCATGAATGTTTGCTATGGTTGTATTGAGAGTTTAAGTTTTCAGTTCTATCGAAAGCTTTTTGTGTTTTCTATGGTTTGTTCTCTATGAGCAGTTTATGTTGTTTGTTTTGCTCAACAAGTGGTATCAGAGCGTTTATCTTTGATTGCACTGGTAGGGCTTGAATACTCTCAGAGTCAATCGATTCCAAATCTAGGGTTTTCATCTATTTCGTGATCTCTGTCTCTTTAGGTTTTTCTGAAAACCTAAGTCAACAGGTGTTTGTTGTGTGTGTCTCAGTAAGAGTCTAGAGCCACCTTAGGTTACCTTCGTGTAAGGAGAATATGGCATCAACCCGATTTGAAATCAGAATATTTGATGGCAAAGTAGACTTTGGTAGCTGGAAAAAGAAAATGAGAGTTCTACTCTCTCATCATAAGGTGCTGATAACACTAGAAGTTGATGACCAAAAATGGTCACCTAATTAATCAGCTTGCAAGAACAGATGCGGTAAGAGAAGAGGCATTCAACCTGATGTTAGTGAAGTTATGATTCTTTTAAATTCATTACCTGATGAATATGATGTTGTTAAGCATGCTCTTCGATACACTGGTATTCTACCTAGTCTAGATCTTGTAATATCTAGTATAAAGGCTAGGGAATTAGAGCTCAGTACATCTAAGAAATCTGGACATAACCTGTTTATAAAAGGAAAAAATGAGAAAATGCACACTATAGGTAATACAGATCAATCTGAAGGATCGAGCACAAGGGTAAAAAGAAAGACAAAAAGGGTAAACAAAAATAGAAGTATTATCATTGTGGAAAGGAAGGGCATATTAAAAAGTATTGCTATGATTTCATTAGGAAACAAAAACAAAGGAGAAATACTAATGTAAATGCAAGTAGCTCTAATTGTTTAGCTGAAGTTCTTACTGTCTCTTGTTTATCTGCTGAAAATGAATGGATAATGAATTCTAGTTACTCGTTCCATATGTGTCTTAATAGAGAATGGTTTCAAAATTTTAACCAAAGGAAAACTGGTACTGTTTACATGGGTAATAACCAATCGTGTAGTGTCTAAAGAATTGGCAACATATCATTAAAACTGCATGACAACAAAATCAGAATTCTAACTGATGTAAGGTATATACCAGGCTTAAAAAGAAATCTAATATCTCTTGACACACTTGATGAGTTAGGTTTTTCATATAAAGTAGAAAATGATTTCTTGCATGTTCTTAAAGATGATAATCTTATCTTGTCTGGTACTAAGAAAAATGGTTTGTACATTTTGAATGGTTGTTATTCTCCCTCTGTTAACATGCATTCTGTTTACATAGCTAATACTGATAAGACAGAATTATGGCACCTGAGGCTTGGTCATATGAGCTTGAAAGGTCTTTAGACATTGTTAAACCAAGGTTATCTTAGATCAGTGCCTGTTGGGTCCCTCAACTTTTGTGAACCATGTGTTCTAGGAAAGCAACACAGGCTAAGTTTCCATAAGGGAACTCACCTGGCGAAGGCATGCTTATAATATCTTCATACTGATCTGTGGGGGCCTTCTCAAGTTACCACTTTTGGTGGTAACATGTATTTTCTATCTATTGTGGATGATTTCACTCGAAAGGTCTGGGTGTTTCTTTTAAAATCAAAAGATCAGACTCTAGAGAAGTTTAAAACCTGAAAAACAATGGTAGAAAACCAAATAGATAGGAAAATCAAAACATTAAGAACTGATAATGGTCTTGAGTTCTACAGTAGAGCCTTTAATAGTTTCTGTAATGATCAAGGTATACTAGACACAAAATAGTTAGGAACACACCCCAACAAAATGGGGTAGCTGAACGAATGAACAGAACCCTACTTAAAAAAGTTAGGTGCCTATTATTCACTTCTAACATGTCTAAGTCTTTTTAAGGGGAGGCTCTCTCAATTGCAGCACATTTAGTAAATAGAAGTCCTTCAACTGCCTTAAATTTTAAATGCCCTAAGGAAAATTGGACTAGTAGGAAGTTAAATTTAAATTACCTAAGAGTATTTGGATGTGAAGCTTATGCTCATCAGTCTGAAGGTAAGCTTAAACCTAGGTCCATCAAATGTGTGTTTGTTGGTTACCAAGAATGGACCAAGGGATATAGGTTATGGGATAGGGAATCAGGTGGAGTCAAAATCATAATCAATTGAGATGTTATCTTTAATGAAAATGTTTTCCCTTGTAAGACCTTAAACCTAAAAGAAACAAACACTCAGCAAAATCTCAATGATTTTGTTGTGTTAGGAGGATCTCAGATTGAGGTGGAGCAACAAGCAGGAAGTAATGACCTGCCAGCTGCTCCAGCCTCTTTTGGACCTAATCAACCGAATGTTACCTTGCTTATGTCTCATGATGAAAACACCTCTAATCATGATGATGATCAAGAGGAACAAGAAGATGAAACTGAGATTGAGGTGGAGCGTCATAGTTCATCCCAAGATCTTAGTGGTTATCAGCTAGCCCGTGATAGGAGCAGGATGGTTTCTAGACCCCCTGCAAAGTATGCTTATTCAGCTAGTGTATTGTGCCCTAGTAGCAAGGTTAGAGTTAAGGAGCAGTGAGCCTTCCACATATGAGGAGACTGTCAGCTCCAAAGACTGTGTTAAATGGCGTCAAGCCATGGATGAGGAAATTTACCCTTAAGGTAAATGGTACCTGGAAATTAGTCCCCATGGCTGAGAAACAAAAACTGATCTAGTGCAAATGGTTGTACAAATTAAATGAAGGTATATCTCCCACTAACCCACTTAGATACAAAACTAGATTAGTTGCCAAGGGTTTCACTCAAAAAGAGGATATAGACTACAATGAAATTCTCTCACCAGTAGTCAAATTTAAGATCATTCGCAAGATGCTTGTTGTTGTTGTTCAATTTGATCTAGAATTAGAACAATTAGATGTTAAAATAACTTTCCTGCATGGTGACCTTAATGAATATATTTATATGGTTCAGCCAACTAGATATATTGATCATACTAATCCTGAATATGTATGTCTATTCGAAAAATCTTTATATAGCTTAAAACAATCCTCAAGACAATAGTATAAAAAGTTTGATAGTTTTGTTCTAGGGATTGATTTTGTAAGAAGTCAATATGATAACTATTTTTACTTCATTCTCTCTGATATTCCTGTTTATCTATTGCTGTATGTAGATGATATTCTGATAATTAGTAAGTCCAAAGAAAAAATTAGTGAATTAAAGTCAATGTTAAACACTAATTTTGATATGAAGGACCTAGGACCTACTAGGAAAATTCTAGGAATGATAATAGAGAGAGAGAGAGAGAGAAGTAAATCAACCTTGAAAATTCATCAACAAGACTATCTTATTAAAGTTGTTCAAAGATTTGGTATGCATAACTGTAAAACCATAGGAGTTCCTTTAGCTGGTCACTTTACCCTATCTAAATCTCAATGCCCCACATCTAATTCAGAATTAGTTAGAATGAAAAATATCCCCCATGCCAATGTAATCGAAACTGTTATGTATTCAATGATTAGTACTAGGCCTAATCTTGCATGTTTAATATCTCTACTCAGTAGACATATGTCAAATCCTGGAAAATCACATTGGGATGCATTGAAATACATGTTAAGATATATTAATGGATCTGTAGACATTGGCCTGTGTTATAAAAGGAGATTTGATACTCTTGAACTTGTGGGATATGTAGATTCTAACTTTGCAGGTGATAGGGACTCAAGGAAGTCAACAACTACATACTTTTTCACCTTGAGTGGAAATTGTATCAATTGGAAATCCCAACTTCAATCTCTGGTGGTTTTGTCTACCACCGAGGCTGAATATGTTGTTGTGACTGATGCCTTCAAAGAGACCATATGGCTTCAAGGCCTAATCAAGGAGATCCACTTGCTCCAAAGCAAAGTGGTGGAATTCTCAGACAGTCAAAGTGCTATTCACCTCTCCAAGAACCCAGTATATCATGAACGAACCAAGCATGTGGAGGTAAAGAATCACTATGTTAGAGATTTAATAGCTAATGGCACTGTGAGTATTTTGAAGGTGCCTATAGAAGATAACCTAGCTGACATGGGGATAAAAATTCTAATTGCAACCAAGTTCAAGCATTGCTTAGACTTGCTGCATGTTGGAGTTGGTTGATCTATCAGCCAAAGCTGTGAAGGTAAGAATTGTAGCATGCTGCACTTTGTAAGGATATGAGTTCATTGTATGGTTTGATGCTTCAAGGTGGAGATTGATGAAAGTGAAGCACCAAACAGTGTCGTTCTAATTAAGCAGATTGGAAAGCCACGTGTGGTAACCATAGGCTGCCATTTGGCGCCTGTTTGATGGTAACACCTGGCCCCATTCTCCCTGCCTTGAAAGCGTCCGATTATCCTCTCCTTTTTGCCCGATCGCTTTCCCTGCTTCTGATTGATTTTGTTGGAATAATCAATCGTGATGCATGATTGAATCTCAGCCATCTGTGCATGCTTTTTGAGGAGCAATCTTAGCCATCAATCTTTGCATTTAATTGCCCCTTGGGATATGAACCGAATAAGATGAAAAGAAGTGAGCAAAAGGGGGATTAGGGTTTTATTTGCGTCTCTGTCTCTTGGCCAAGGGTTTGAAAGGGTTCCCTCTTCGAGGGTTTGGGTGATCTCTTCCTGTCTCCATTTTTATCCTCTATAAATGCTCTATATATTCTCTTTGTTCATTAGCTTGATAGGTTGACCTTTGATCTTGATTTTGTGGTCATTGGGTCTGTTTTGTTCGCAAGTTTAGTAATGTACAAAGAGTCTTGTATATTGTTGTGAATCGGTGTAATCCTTTTCTTCATAGTGCAGTGAGCTCTTCGCACCAGAGCTCAACGTGGACGTAGCCCATTTTTGTGGGTGAACCACGGTAAATCTTTCGGACTCCTTGCGTTATTTAATTTTTTTTGTGTCGCTTATGTTTCTGTTCTGTATGTCTCATGAATGTTTGCCATGGTTGTATTGAGAGTTTAAGTTTTCAATTCTATTGAATGCTTTTTGTGTTTTCTGTGGTTTGTTCTCTGTGAGCAGTTTATGTTGTTTGTTTTGTTCAACAATAGGTCTGATCCAGGAATGGCAGGAGGGATGACTTGCCTAAGGCTCAAAATGCACAGATGTAAGAAGCGAGCAGAGAAGGATGTTGCTAAGACCGGAAAAACATTCGTTTACCTTTTTCAAACAGTATTTTTCTTCCTAAGTAATAACTTACTGAATGTTTAGATGATTCCACAAGTATTCTTTCCTTATCATGACCTCAATCGAAAGATAAAAATTGGGATTCGACTAACAGAACTGTACTTACCATACAAGTTCTTTAAGAGGATGTAGGTTCCATTGGTTCCAATGCAACACTTCCCATACACTTCCTTTCATAGTCTTCTTATTTTGATCGAAACTCCTTACAACTATACCTATTGATAGTAAACTTCTTCTGGCATACATATATGTATGTATGTGATGACTTAAATGTAATATTCTATAATTTTTCTTGAAAGAGAAACATTTATTTATTAATTATTAATGTAATTATCACTTAAACACATACTTTACAATACCAGGAATGTGAGTGTTTATAAAGTAGTCGTCCCAATTAATGATCTTGGGATCAAAGTAAAACACATCTGCCTCAATGCTGCCACCATTTTGCGCTACAATCCGTAACGTTTCTGTGTTTATATCATCATAGCTGAATGCAAAAAACACCTTCACTTTTAGGCTAATCAGTCATATGGATATGATGAATATTAATGAATTATTAGATTAACACCAAGGCAAATATTCATGTAATGAGCACTTACATGCCCTTGAAGAACACGTAAGGTTGGTAAATCTCAGCCAACCGCATCACAAAGTTGATTTTTCGATGTAGATCCATGTACACTTTTTGAAGATATTGGCAAAATATTGTGTTTACTAGTTGTAATCCTTGTAGAAAGAATAGGAAATGGCACCATTAGATTTCATAAAGAAACAAAAAAATTAAATCACTAAATCCTCTTACATTAAGTTCATAATTAGGGACAGTTTTACCGTCTTAAAATTTTATCTTTGCCAGAGAACCCCTTAGAAATCATTCTATAGTCACTTAAAAATTTTTCCAGCATATGAATTTAGTTTTTTTTTTTTTTTTGACAGTAAATTTTAGGTCAGGAGGTTATTTATCAAAACAAAACTGTAAGTGGTAATTAAAGTGTCCCAAATATAAATTTTAATTAAGGGGGTTTAGTAAAAAAAAAGAACATCCGAGTAACATTAATGATTAATTAGAAGACATATTTGACATTAATTAATTTAGTTAAAGAAATACTAAAGTTGACATTAACTAGAAAAATTAATCAACTAACAAACCTTGAGTGGAAGGACGTAACGAAATGCCACGTATCTGCGGAAGCTATCCATTGAGCTGAACACTGGGAGCTTGCAACTTTGACGGGTTTTCCATCTTTTCCAATCCAAGGATGCTTAGTGAAGTAATGGAGGGCATAATCCTGGAGTTTGGTAAATCTTATGGGATTAGCTACCGATGAACCCACATGATATATTATGGTCTCTTCATCCCCTGCAGCTGCTTGATTAATTGCATAATCAGCTGCCATGGCCGCCATCATCGCATTAACCACGAGGTCTGCCGGGATCTGCATTCATCCAATAATAATTAATTAATCCTCTAAATGAACATTAATTGATTTTCTTAATTACTTGGTCAAAATAAACATGGTTTAATCATGATCAGAATTGATTAATTACTGCTTACTAAAATAGAAAATGATGTCTTTAATTGATTAATTATTAATTAGCCCACCACATCCATTATAGTTCCTGGATCACCAAGGAAGCACGTCAACTTTCCTTTGCCATATCCGAGGTAGAAGCTATCAATCGTTCTGCATATAATCAGGCAAAACAAGTCAAATAAAATTTATTTAATGGAGAAATATACACGACTCAACAACTTTGGGTGTGAGCTGAGTTGAGTTTATTGAGGCAAGTTTTAAAAGTTAATGTTTGGTAAATATTTGAGTTAAAGTTAATTGTAAATATTATATATATATATATAATTTATAATAATAATTTATATTTTTAAATATAAAACAAAAATTCAATCAAAATTATGTTTTTTATTTTCTTCAATCAACTGTATATAACTCAATATTTGTGATTAAAGAATGTATGGTTAATAAATCTATTTTATAAAAATATTTAAAAGTAGTATGAAAATAAATATATTTATTAAAATATATTTTCTATATATATAAATATAAAGTAAGGAAGAGTATATGTGGACTTTTATTGGGACATATGAAAAATTAAAATTTGTTTTAGTTATTATAGAAGTATAAAATTAAAATATACAAAAAATAAAATATATTATTTCTCTTAAACTCAACATCACCAAAATTGTGAAATTGAGTTTTGGGTTTACTTGGAAGAGTAAGAGTTTACCAAATATAAAATTTTAGTATTTGGCCCCCAACTCAACTCAATTAGGATGGAAACCCAATTAGATTAATTATAGATGCCACTACTAAGGCTCAAATGTGCTAAATCAAGAGATATCGTGTCAATATATAAAGTCTAATTTTTTACTTTAGTAAAATAAGCAAAAATAAATTAATTAACTTGTAAAAAAAACACAACAAAAACTAAACACCAGCTCAAAAATAAACACCCTGGAGAGCCCAACAAAAAATCTACCAAATTAACCCTTGGCTGGTTATAATTAAGTTTGTATATTTAATTACCAATTAAGAAAAAATAAAAAATAAGAGTTTGTATTGTATGTACCTGACACCTTCAACTAGACATGGCCACGGTTCATGAACCGCCAGTTCCGATTCATGAACCGCCGGTTCCGGTTCAAGAAATCTTTGAACCTGAACCAAACCGCCCAAGGGCGGTTTGGGACGGTTCGGTTCCGGTTCTGGTTCGTGCCGGTTCGGTCAACGGTTTGGACCGGTTCGGTCAACAGTTTGAGCCGGTTCGGTTAACGGTTCCGGTTCCGGTTCAAACCGAATTTTTTTAATTTTTTTTAAATATTGTTGTATTCAATTTTGGTCCTTGTTCCGTTGTTCGGTTCGGTTTGGTTTCGATTTTTAATTGTTAAATGTAATTGTAAATATAGATATTCTCAACCATATTTTTAATAAAAAACACTACTAAAAATTGAAGAAATATAAGTAATAATTTCATTAAAAATAATTAAAACAACTAAACAAGTATGTAATACAAGTAATTAATTTTTACAAATGTGAAAAATAAAAAATAAAAAATAGAATTAGACTTAATTTCATTAAAAAATAATTACAACAAAAATGTAATACAAGTAATTAATTTTTACAAATGTGAAAAAAAATAAAAAATGGACTTGGATCCTACGCATCTTCATTGGAGTCGGAAGTTGCCGTTGTTGAACCATCATTAACCCATTCGTCAGATGATGATGAATGGATAAGTTCTTCTTGACGTCGCATGTTAGCTCTTTCCCAATCATCGAGACAAACTTGAGCTTCCAATGATTCTGGAGCCAATCTTAATCTTCTTTCGTCCAAAATGTTGCCTCCACTATTGAATGTTTGTTCAACGGCTACAGTTGAAGCTGGAACTGCAAGAAGTTGACTTGCAATAATTGCAAGAGTTGGAAATGTCTCCTTGTGCCTTTTCCACCACTCCAAAATTTCAAAATTTAAACCTGTATCATCACCAAACTCAAAAACTGTGGTTAGATAAGTTTCGAGCTCCGAATGTGAGCTCGATCTAGGTTTTTTCCTCCTTTGATCTAAAAATTTATGACCCCATTTCATTGGTTGGGAGGAAGAGGAATGCGAAGCCATGGATGGAAATGATTCTTCACTACTAGGAGCAATAACATATGCTTCATATAATTGATTGCATAAAGTTCTAGCCTTAGAAATTATAATATTCACATCAATTTCTTCATTATTTTCTAATCCTAACAACGAATAATAGTTAGACAAACACTCAATTAAACTATCAAATTTACACCTAGGATCAAATACCATAGTAACAAGAAAAATTTCAGGAATAAATTGATAATAATGTAACCATTTTTCTCTCATTTCTAAAACAGCATGACAAATTTCTTCAACATTAATTCCTTCCATTAATACACCGGCCACATTCATTGCTTCTATTAAAAATTGATGTGAAGTTGGTTTGTAAACACTACTAAGTGTATGAGTAGTATCATTAAAAATTCGTAAAATATTCAAAATTGAACTACAAACATTCCACATAGTTGGAAAAATAGGATATTGTGGAATATAATTTGCTGCAAAAGAACACAATAAATCTTTATATTCAAAAGATTGATTAAGTAATTTAAAAGTTGAGTTCCAACGAGTAGAAACATCTTTTGAAAAACGTTTTGGGATTTGACCATTGGAGGTGCAAAAATGTGTCCATGCTTTTGCAGTTCAAGGGTGTACCCAAATATAAGAAATAACATTTCTAATTGGATCTAAATAAGAATTAAGTGACTTAATACCATCTTGAACACATAAATTTAAAACATGGCATGCACATCTAACATGAAAAAATCTTCCACCAAAATTTGGTTGGCAAATTCTTTTCAATTCATTAATAGAAGCAGTATTAGCCGAATTTCACCGGTTCGGTCCGGTTCCGGTTTCGATTCCGGTTCTGGTTCCGGCCGGTCCGATTTCGGTTCGAACCGTCGGTCCGGTTCAATTTTGGCCATGTCTACCTTCAACCCAACCTGGGAAAGGCTCCTTGAAAGTACTAGTTATGATGGCGGGACGAATGATCACTAAGGGTAGATTTCCTTTCAAGTCGACGGTTCGAACCGTCGGTCCGGTTCAATTTTGGCCATGTCTACCTTCAACCCAACCTGGGAAAGGCTCCTTGAAAGTACTAGTTATGATGGCGGGACGAATGATCACTAAGGGTAGATTTCCTTTCAAGTCTCCCAAAAGTATCTCTCCCATTGCCTTCGTAAACACATAGGTGTTAGGCCACCCATACTTCCTTGCCCTACCAAACAAAAACAGATCCAAGTGGTTCACCAAAAACAGACCAATAATTAAATAATGTATTGGCGGAATCCTCATCTTGTCTTATATTTAGATCTGTCATCTGTGGGTTGTGCCATGCATATAGAAGTAAAAAAGTAATTTTTAAATGAATGATGTTTGAAGATTGTAAATTAATTTTTGTATCTTCTACACAAATTTTAAATCAATATGAGATGTGATGCAATGTTTTAATGGATTGAATAGACTTCACTTCTAACTCATGCATGTTTTAATTGCAGTACTGCGCGACATATTTGATTTTTTTTTTTTTGAGACATTTTAATTTTGTCCCCAGATATCTTTTCAAACAAAAAAATAAACTGCCCCTCATAATATATATTTCTACAAAGTATTAGAGACAACTATTAAATGTGCCTCTAACATAAGTCACTTAGAGTTGTTCTTTATTTTCTATTCCGTGTACTTCCATTATTTTCCTTTTATGTTGTTTGATCCAATCGTGTGTGAATCTTGAGTGTCTATTTTTACTTTTGTGATTTTATTCTCTAGGATATGTCCTAATTTGTGTTTTGTATGGACGTTTTCGTTCTTTTTATATATATCTCTTTCACTTAAAAAAAAACATAAGTCATTTTGGAGTCCTATATATGTAACATAAAAAAATAGATAGGGACAATTTACAATAAAATTCCTTTAAAAATAAAATTTGTTATAATGTTTAGTTTTTTTTTGTATTAAATGCTTTAATTGCTTATTTATAAATATACCTAACTTAACATTTCATTCATTTAAGACAACCTACCTTTATTTTTTAAACGTAAAAATCCGATGTGCCAACTTAAGTGTCCATTTGGGGGACAAGAATGAGAAGAGGTAGCATTTGATGCACCAAATTAAATAAATCTGATCTTGTTCTTCCTCTCTGTGTATGCATTAATGTCTGCACCACACCCCCACGCACTGTCCCCTGGCGACCTTCCTTTTTGTGAGAGGATGAATTTGTTCCAGGGGCGGCCCTTTTTTCCCTTACTCAAATGGGTGCATCTATGAGCCCATCAGTCATAAACCTCTCTTCTCCATTTCAATCTATGTATGAGGTTATTTTGTAGCCATGACCTCTTAATGAGAGTACACTCATCTGCGAGGATCGCTTTTATCCCCTTTTTGGAGCCCTCAAGCTAGCCCCCAAAAATTAAATGGGTTTATTGTTCGGATAGATGATCCTCTCTTGTTAGGTTCTTTTTGCCCTCATCTCTAGTTCTCAACTATTTAAAATTTTGTTGAAGTGGGTTTGATTTATAAAACATGTTATATTTAGAGTTTAGAATTTAGGGTTTATTCATAGTTTGTTTCCATCTTGTTTTGTATTAATGGGATAATGGGAGGGCCTCCTTCTTTAGTCTACAATGTCATAGGCGAACCTGCAATAATTTTAAGTTTTTATGTATCTAAAAAATAAAAAGAAATTTTAATTATTTGATGACAAAACCTAAAGTGACCATGCGTATATCATCCCCTACTTGGGTCTTAAGACTAGGAATTAAGTAAATTATAAATGCTTCAATTAATTAGTTAATAAGCTATAAGATTAATTAATTGTTGATGAGTTGTGGCAACTAACCTTTGAATGCCCAAATCCTTCATTGCCATTGTAATTTCTCCCTCTGTGGCTCGTACCTGCTGGAGCTCGCTCAATCTCACCTCCACGACTTTTTTCTCCATATCGATCTCCAGCCCTGGGGCCCCATTCAGAGCCTCACCCATGCGATAGGGCTTTTCCAATATGAGCCCACCCCTCTCACCAGATACATAAGCTGTAAAATTATACCATTTTAATTAAAAGTAGTTCTTATTTCAATTATATATTAATTGATTGTCAACTTGCCCAAATAACTCTTATCTCTGTGTGTGTGCAGTGATAATTAAGAAATTAAATTATTATTAAATCATAATTAATCAAACACATTCAAACCTCTATGAAGAGGGCAATAACTTGTGTGACGAAATACTAATAATAATAATAATAAATATAACATAAATCAAATTAACAAGCAATTAATTCATCAGTTCTTGATTGACCAATGAATGTTCTAACCAGTGGACACATGGAGAAGCATCTTTGTCTTGGCACACTTCTTTGAAAAGTTGAGAACATGCTTAGCTCCTAATGTGTTTAGATGCAATGCCACATCATATCTGCACACAAAAATATTAATCAAACACAAAACGCACAATAAATATTTGAATCTAGTATTTATTGTCGCTGTAATGAATATATATATATATATATGATGATGATGATAAGATCAACTGAAAGTCAGTATGGCCATACCTTTCATCAAAGTTGGTTGTTGCGGCCATGTTAACTACTATATCCACTTCTCTCCACATCTCTTCCACCAAGTTCAAGTCTTTCACGCCCAAGTTCTCGTCCGTGCTAATGTCTCCGCCCACCGGTGTCACCTTTTCGGCTAGAAGGGAGCTAAAATTTGCCCCCATTTTCTCTCTTAGAACCCTAAACAAGTCCTTTGCTATGACCTATAATATATATATATATAAATACACATGCATCTATGTTACTGTATATGTAATTATGTATGTATGAATATATAGCAGCAATCACCCATTCAAAGCGGCTGAAAAATTAAATCATGCAATTTTGATTTGGATGGAGTTTGGTTCATTGCACAGAAGAAGATAACACTCGTCCAAAATAATGCATGATGGTGATATACGTTTTCTAAATTATTTGTATATTATTTTATATAAAAAGACTGCTCGTATATTAAAAGGTGACATCTGTTTACTGGGAAAAGTTTACACAAAGCATGACTCAGAGATATAGTCATAGAGAGAGAGAGAGAGAGAGAGAGAGAGAGAGAGAGAGAGATGTTGGCGCTGACCTCATTGTGTAACCTCTGCGAGGCCGATTTGGCGTCTGCAGCTCTTAGAAGAAGGTAGAGCTTCTTCACATTTGGTTGAGCTCTAAGTATCTTCTCCACAAAAACTACATCCATTCAAGCATGGTGTCACCATATTCGCAGGTATATATACATATGTGTGTGTGTGTGTGTGCGCGCGCGCGCGCGCGCATGTCTAATCACGCGAGTTGTAATCTAATAATAATGTGGTGAGTCTGAATTCTAAGTTCAAACACTAATTAAGTTCCTAGCGGTGTAATCTTATAATGGTCCTGCTCTCTAGAAACTGGAGAATAATAGGCAACTCCATTGAAGAAGAATATGATAAGCAGGAAGAGAAAGAGAGAGAGAGAGAGAGAGAGAGAGAGAGAGAGGAAAGACGACGAGAGAGCTCAAGTGAAGAAGCCCAATAACAGTTCATATATATAGCTCATGAAGCTCAAGATGTAGTGCACGCAATTCCTAGGCTTTGTTATCTTTCTTTTTTAATTTTTAATTTTTAATTTTGAATTTATTTTAAATTTTCTGTTTAGTCTATTTTTAAAAAATTAAAAACGCGTATTCTTTATCATTTTGAAAAATTATTTCTTAAAACAGAAAATTAGAAAACGCGTTCTTGAAATTTTAAAAATAATTTTTTAATAATATTTTATTCAATAAATTTGATTATTCAAATATTTAATGTTAATATATTATTTAAAAATATACATTTTAAAGTTAATAAATTTTACAATATTTTTTTCATTACAATAATAAAATATGAATAAATAAATAAATAAATGTGTTTTGAATTTAGAGTTTGTTTTAGATGAAAACACTCCAAATAATTTTTTGTTATTTTGAATTTTCTTTGTAAATTTTTTTTGCTTTTAAAAATATATTTTTAAAATTAGTAAAAAAAACGTGATTTTATTATTTTAAAAAAATAAAAACTAAAAATGACTTGAAAATAGTAAAAAAATACTAATTTAATTAATATGAGAATTGCTTTCACAAATGGTTATGGACATTTTGTTTCAACAAATGTAACCTGTAAACCAAAATAATTAGAGTCAAAATAATACAATTATTAAAGATAAAAATTGATAAATGTGTTTAAAGTGTAATGTCATGTGTTTAATTTGTGTTTTTAATGATGATTTTTTCTCTAGGTAAAAGAGATATGTATAGAAAGGGAAAAATTGTTTATACAGAACACAAATCAGGATATACGCTAATATATAATATCACATAAGAGAAACACACATTCAAGATCCACACAAGATTAGATCTTAACAACATATCAGAAACAAAGAATCTACATGAAATAGAAGATAAAAAACAGCTCTAGATCAAAGTCAGCTCCAGAGCCAAAAGTGCTCTAATATATCATCCAGATCAATAAGGCATTATGAAGACCCAATATGTGGATTGCTTTCACAAATGGTTATAGACATTTTTGTTTCAACAAGTGTATGGGAAAAATTCACAACTAACACAAAACAAATGCATACAATTGTTTTTAGCCAAATAATTAGACTCAAATTAATACAATTATTAAAGATAAAATTGATAAGTGTGTTTTAAGTGTAATATTAGGTATCTCTAAATCATTTAATTTGTGTTTTTAATCATGATAAATTGTTATTAAAGATATAACTACTGAACAGAAGCGAACAGGACATATATATATGCCCTCTTTGCAATATATCACTACAAGAATTTTGGGTTTTAGCAACAAAAATATTCCGTCATTAAATCCCAAAAATCTATCACTAAATCAATTTAGTGATGGATTAACGATGAAACATATTCATCACTAAATGTATTAAAAAAATTAAAAAATTATATTAGCTACAGAAATTAAAAAAAATAATAAAAAGTATATATATTTTAGTGACGAAAATTTCTTTTGCTAAAGCATATTAAAAAGTTGTAAAAACTAAATTAAAAATAAAAAAAATATTTTAGAGACGGAATAACGTCCCTACATTATAAAAATTTAAAAAATTATATTTTTAGTGACTAAATAATTCTATCCCTAAAATAAATACATTTTTATTTTTTAATATAATTAATTTTTAAATTAACCTAATTAATCTAAAATAATTTTAATTTTATTATAAATTAAAATGAGAATTATATAGAAATTATAAAATTTATATTTACAAAATGAAAATTAATATTCAATCAAAATATTAATAATATTTGAAATGTCATACTGACTATTATATAAACATAACTACGAAAGCTAATCATTTGGATCATCACCAGCATTAGGAGAGTCAGACTGGTGAGTCGACTATGGATGAGAAGAAGAAGAAGGAGGAAACATGCCACAAATGGATGCAGTAAGCTGTTCAATCAGAGCTCGCATCTCAAACATTTGTCGTCAAACGCCATTTAACTCCCTAAGCCTGTAAGTTTATCTTCTCTGTCATTTCTTGTATGACGAGATTTTCATTTAGGCCAGATGAGACAATGGATGAGCTGCCGAAGTTGGAAAACTTCAATTGGGATAAGAATCTCGTGTCGTAAATCCTCTTCTTCTTATTTTTTCTGCTAGCAGCCTGGAAGAATATCTGGTCACAATCTGGCTCACAAAGCTCCTCAAACCCCTCATCCGATTGAGTCTTTTGCTCCAGCAATTGTTCATACGTTTCCTACGATAGTTTAATGAAAAAAAACAAGTTAATTATGAATATTGTAATTTATGTTAATTATAAAAATGATATTATTTACAATTAAAAAAAACTTATAGCAACGCTCCTGTAACGTCTATCGATGTACGTCCTCTCTCCTCCTTCAGTTTTTTTGGAATGAGTTCATTCAAAAAGTTCAGTTAGCGTGGGCTCCCTCCCAAACTCCTTTCCTTAAAAAAAACGTGATATATAATTAATAATTTTAATAGTAAATGATTACAACTATTAACAAATTAAATATATTAAATTTCTCACCATTCATCTCTTATCTTCCACTGAGGATATGGAGCTCTTAGTGTGATGGGAAGGACAGGCGCTAGGGCCACCTGTCTCACTCAAGCAATTTAGTGCTGCCTATGCAGATCATTTTTTAAGGCTTCATCTTGTTCCCATTTCTGCGTCCAATGATCATAGACATCATCTAGCACAAATGCCAGTTTTCCATTAACATGCCACCTACGAATGTTGTTAATGTATCACTTAGCTATTTTTTGTGCCCACTCTCACCTCACCAATGCATCAATCGTAGGATCCCACTGACAAGTTTTCTATAAGGAAAAATAAGTTTAAATAGTTAAAACATCTCTACATTAATAATTAACAAATATATATATATATATATTATTAATTTGAATTTAATACTGCAAATTCATTCTAGTATAAGTCCTTCATCTTCGAAGGCACTTTTTTCCAAACGTGACCCTCCTTATGAAGACGTTCCTTGAAGATCGTTGATATAATATGGGAGATGTTAACTGTACGACAAAAAATGCCCCTACATACAAATAATAATAATTAGTATAAAACAATAACGTGTCATAATGTGAAAAAAAAAAATAGAGAAAACAAAGTTACCAATCCTCGTCTAACTCTATAATGTGTGTCAAGATTCGGATGTAGAAGGGTCGCCAACCGAGTGGGATGATGGAGCTACCGATGACTCTACAACATGGGGTTGATGCCGAAGTTGCTGTAGGGGCAACAACTAGAGATGTTGTGGGAAGGGGGGGAGACGGGTGAAACGTCCCCTGAAATATCCATCGGTGGATATGCTACTAGAGGAGATGATACAATATGCAGTGCTGCGGTAGATGAGGTGGAAGCAGTAGTGGACCAAGAAAAGCTAGGTCTAGAACCACAGCATCCTACACGATAATGTCCTCTAACACCCATCATACCTATAATGAAATAAATCAATTAGCAAAATTAATATTATTAATAATTAAACATAAATATATAAATCATAGAATTTACCTCTAATCACTATCATATAAGTCTACATCTGTGTTATTTGATTCTGAGTCATTATCAGAATCTTATTCAAGAACTTGCTTATTCTCTTATTCGGAGTCATATTCAAAGTCTAATCACAGAATTTACTCATCATATGATTCCGAATTATCTTTAGAATTCGATCTCAAAACTTGCTCATTATTCAACTCTAGAGCTTCGTTAATTTTTTATTCCATAATCATCTCATCATTTTAAAATAAAAAAAATGTAATTAGTGACAGACTAATATTTTCCATCACTAATTTTAGCGAAGGAAAATATGTTACGTTGCTAATTACATAAAAATAAAAAAAATATATGTAATTAGCAATGGAAAATATGTTATGTCGCTAATTACATAAAAAAGTTTAGTTTTTTATTTTTTAAAATTTAGCTATAGACATGATTTTAGCAAAGAACTGAAATTTCCGTCACTAATTCTTTAAAACAAAATTGTTTTTTTATTATTTTAGTGACGAAATACTTTTTCGTCACTAATTTTACAAAAAAAAAAAATTGTAATTCCTCGCAATTCCATCATCGTTCCATCGCTAAATAGCAACGAAATTTTCTATCACTAAAAAATTCGTCGCTAAAATTTGAATGTAGTGTTTGTATTCAATTTGATTGCGTCTCTACTTATATCCTAGGCTGCAACGGGAAACATTTTCTATACAAAATACAAATGGAGAAATGGCATTTTTTCAAAAAAGTAAAAAAAAGAAATGTGGGGAAAAGTGTAAATTTAAAAAAAAATAGGGGTTTTTTGTAAATATAATTTTTAACATAAAGAATTATAAAAAAATAGTTATTTAGGAAATTTTATGTAAAAAAACAGCATATTAAAGTTAATGTATAATTTTATTTTAGTAATACATGTACAACTAATATTATGAGAAATATTCTCAATGTGTAATTAATTTTTGTATAATATTTTGTGTATAATTGTTATATATGTAATATATTATAATGATTAATTAATTAATTAATTATAAAAAAATAAAAATTATCAATTAAATTGAAAGGAAGAAAGGAAAATGGAAGACAGGGATTGTTGCAGGCGCAACAATGCACCTACAAGGAAGAAATTAGATAAAGAGGAATTGTTCCTCTCTTGGCACAATAATGTAATAATATATTATTAATATATTTTCTATTAAAAAAAAAAAGCAAGAGTCCCAATGCTCTTAATCTCTTTTTTTGGCTCCTTTGATTTTGTGTCTTCTTTTTCTTCGTCCATCCAACAATGCAACAACCTTTTTCCTCTATTAATCTCTCTCTCAACTTTCTTCCCACACACACACATATATAAGCAGCAAGAAGCAACAACGACCAAAAGCTAGGGAACGATGAGAGAGTAGCAATCTCTAATGCACAGTGAGAAATTTTAGGATTTGAAAAGGCAAATAACTGTAAAAAGAAGATTAAACACTAGAACTTATTGGTCCCTAAAAACGCATTTTTGGCCATTTTCTATAATTTGTGAAACACTCCAAAATGTTTCGTAAATTACAAAAATGGCTCAAAAAATGTTTTGAGCCATCTTAGCCAATTTCGTGCTTCAAATTTATATCTTTAGCAATAATTATTATTATCAAATTACATATATTGTGTCATTAAGGGAGGTATAATAAAATATTTAGAGACAGTTATTTATATTGATCCCTATTTACCTCTAATTATTTGGCTCAAAGACTTGGGACAAAAACCATAGCCTAAGAAAAATCAATTAAATGGGTTTTACATTAAAAAACGGAGTTAATGACCCAAATTGACTTTCCTATACCAACATTTATTGATGGGGTCACACACACATGCAGTGGCGGAGCCACGTAGGGTTTTTTAAAAAATTCTATTACATATAATAATCTAATATTTTTTAAAAAAAATTATTTTTTTTTATTACCCAATCTAAATTTTTAAAAAAATTTAGATTTTGAATATGCTGGTCAATGAAGATAAGAGTATCGGGTGGTTGCTTTTGATTGTCGGAAACCACCGACCACAATGGCTTGTGGCTAATGCCAATGTATTTACACACGTTGGGTTTGATCGAAAATTTAAACTTAGATATACGAAATTTGGTCGTTAGATTTTACTAATTTTTGGGCATATTGGTTTATGAGAATAAGGGTGCCGGGTGGTTGTCTCTAATCACCAAAAACCACCGACCACGGTGGCTGGTGACGAGTGTTTTTTTCAGTACTGACCGAAAATTAAAAATAAAATATATGAAAATCTGACTCACTTTTCTTTTGTATATGTTAACCTTCATTGACCGTTTCTTTAACTATATTTTAATTAAAGAGATTTTTTTTTTCATTTTCTGTTACAAATTTGTCAATTACATATTTAAAACTATGGCAAAAGATATATTTTCTGTCATGAAATTAAACTTGTCAAGACTCGGCTACCCAATTGAATTGAAAATCAATGATTGAACGACAGTCTATCATGAACCTTATAAAGACTCGGTTGCGCAATCGAATTGGAGATTAATGATTGAATGATAATTTAGGTATATATATCGAAAAATAGATATTTAATAAAATTGATAATGATATTATTATGCGACATTATTAAAATATGAAAATGTGTCAATTATATAATTTATTGATATATTTTTTTAATATTATATTATTTTAAATTTTTAATACTATTTAATTTTTACTCATCTTACCTAAAATTTCTGACTCCTCCCCTGCACACATGGGCACGCGCAAATGTTATGAATCATGACAGATGAAAATGTCATTAATCATGTGTCACATCCTTATTAAAAAATGTGTTAAATAAAAAAAATAATGACATGTAATCTTCACCGTAATGGTCTTAACTCCTACCATTATTCTTGTGAAACAGTGTCTTTTTCTTCTTTTATTGGATGGTTTGGGCTGATAGTTTCCAACCTACCTCCAACAATATATTAATGGGGATGGGGGGGGGGGGGTGGACAGCTGGCCGAAAAGTCCTTTTTTCTTATTAATTTTTAGAATATGATTTCAAAAAATAACATTTGTTTGAAAAGTCAATTTTTGTGTTGATATAGAATTTTAGGAAAATTTATTTTTAATATTTTTGATTAATTAATCTGATGTATATCATGGTTTGAGAAATTTATTGAATTTACAAACTTAGTGAGGTGAGAAAGTTAAATAGTATAGTAATTTATAATTAATTTAAATAAATATTAAATATTTAAGTTGATTAAAAATACAAAAAAAAAAGTTAAAAATAATGTAATTAATAATAATGGCATTTTCTGAAATATGAGCTAAAATAAATTAATATATATATTGTCACTCACAGCAGCAACATTCTTCATAAAACTCCGTACACATTCAATTTATACACAATACAGTAATAATTAGACTTTAAATGCTATAAACTTAAAATTTTAATTTATTAAAATTTCGTCAAAATAACTTATTGTTGTTATAGACGTACCATCTTGCATGTATTCATGTGGGTTTTTTGCACAGAATTCTGTAATATATATAAGGGCTTATATAATTAGTAGGATGGGGCAGAAACATTGGGTTCATTGCAGGTACATAATTATTTTCTATTGATACTGCCATTTCTGTGACCTCCAATTCGTGTGGATTAACTTATATGTTGCCATAACCTCAAGGACACTACATGTGGGCGTTAGGTACATAATTATTTTCTATTGATACTGCCGGGACCGAAAAATATTTATGAAGATGATTCTGATATAGGCTCTGCCTCCTCCAGAAGGTAACACTGAAGCAAGAAAAGGAAAGAAATACAGTAGAGGAGAGAGAGAACAGGAAATCCAGATTAGGAAACTTTTATTATTCATGACCCAGCGTCAACTACTGAAGCAAGAAAAGGAAGAAAATCTAGGAGAGAAGAGAGACAAGAAGAGGGAGTCTAAATTAGGAAACTTCTATTATTCATGACCCAGCCATCAATTACTCGATGACTTTAAATATTTAAGTCAAAAGATAACGCATGCTATAAAATAGCAACGATAAAATATAGTGGAACACAAAAATAGCAACTGAATCGATGAAATAAAACCACACTCACGACTGATGTGCTTATTCCACAATCTTCACAACTTGACCTAGTCTTGTGCTCTGACTTAGTCAAGTGAATCCAGTCATATCATTCCACCCCCCCTTGGATTATCCTTGTTCGCAAGGATAAAATAAGGATAGGTCTTAGCAACCCTCCATTTGTTCTCCCAGGTAGCATCCTCTTGCGAAGCTCAGTTCATTTAATAAGTACTGTAACATCCATTAGTGGATCTAAAATAATTATTTAAATTATGATTATGTTGTGTGAGAATTTTGGTATTTATATGAATTAAAGTGTGGAAAATATTTTGTGTTGTTGAGGGAGGAAATTAATTAATTAAAGTAATATTAAAGGGCTCAAATATATTGGGCCAAGGGGATGAATAAGTATTTGGCAAAAATGGGCTAACTGGTTTGGGTTGCCATTTGAGCCTAAGCCATGTATTAGTGTGTTGTGTATTTAATTAATGGGTTGGCCCAAGTTGAAGAATAAACTCTTTGGGGCCTTAAGTGAGTTGGGCCAATTAAAATGAGTTGGAGTAATGGATTGGGCTTGAGCCCATTTGCAAAAATTATGTTTTAAATTAAGATGAAATGAATGAATTGTAAAATGACCATTTTGGATTTCATGAATATATTGGAGAAGAGGAAAAGTTAAGGGTAATTGTGGAAATTCATAAATGAGGAAATGAAAAAAAAGAAAAAGCAAATTATGCAAAATGGCCAAAATGTGCATGAAGTATTGTGTGTGTGTGCGCGCATGAAATGGGGGCAAAAAAGGCAAAAGCAAGGAGGGGTGGTTGGCAGCCCATTCCTTCCCCCTCACCTCTCCATGCTTTCTTGTTCATTCTTCCATTTTCCCAATCTATCTCTCTCGTGACTCTCTTCTTCTTCTTCTTCTTCTCTTTCAGTTCAAACTTCAAATGCAAGTTCCTATTACACTTTTTTTATATTGTGCAAGTTTTCCTCTTTTTTCGGTTGGAATGTCAAAATCTATTCTTATTCTTCACATTCTTGTTGTTAAAACTATTTTTGTATTAGTTGTGTGATTTTCTTCATTTTTCCCTCAAATCTTGTAGCTTATCTAAAGTTCTTGTTGGGTCTTGTTGTTGTTCTTCTTGTTGTTGGTCTTGTAGCTTGTTCAACCCATATTTTCTTCAAGGAATGGCAACTTGGGGGTTAGGAAATCATCCATGGGGGTTTTCGTGTGCTATTGCTTGTATTTCTCATTTTTGGGATCATTAAAGTCGACTTCGTGAGGGTAGGAGTCGACTGTTTTGTGTAAAACTTGACTCTGTAGGTTAAACTCTCAGCTGGGTCAACTAAGTTGATATAGAAGTCGACTTTCTAATTTCAAAAGTCGACTTTCCATTTCAGACTACACACTTTGTACTATTCAGACCATAACTTTATGTCCCAATATCGGAATTGAGATCCATTTTTTTTGCCCTAGCTCAATAAGCTTAAATTTGGTATAGGATTTGAACCATTTGGTCAATTATTGAGACTTTGGGATTCCTTTGAATTGTATGCTTGATTTGTAGCTTTCTCCTTCCTTAAATTTCGTTCAATCTTTAATTTTGGAAACGAATACTTCCACCTTGACCCAGTTATCAATATTATCAAATAATTGCCCTTAATTGATGTGATGGAACCTATTTAAATATGAATTGTGTGAAATAGCTAAGAACCTTAATGGGCAAAAATTGCAGGTGTGTGAATGTCACTTGTTATAACATTGTTTGTGGCTATTTTGCATGGCATTTTGTTACTATATTGCTTTGTATTATAATGTTGGGTCATGGGTTGCATTTATTAGGGGGTCATACTTTGTATGTGTTGGGAGCGTGAGCGTTGGCATGACACGGTTGGCCTGTGAGTGTCGACCTATGTAAGTTAGGCGAGTTTATCAATTAGAGAATTTGTGTGTGTGAATTCCTACATGGGCGTAGCATGGCTTGATGCTTGGTTTATGGGGGCCTTGCCATCACATTAATGTTGCAAGAGCCATTGCATTCTTTATATGCTGCATTGCATGGGGGGGCACAGACCCTATAGGTAAGCCGGTGAGTGCAAGGTTATGATACGAGCAGGTTGCGAGGCACAGACCTGATAGATTAGCTGGTGAGTGTGAATCCCGAACCCAAGGTGGAAGGTCTCATGTTATATACATTGTTATGTGTTATGTGTACGTAGTGTGTGATACAAGTTATGTACAGCAAAGGCCTTGTGTGCCATTATATTAAGTATGTGAATGTCACCTTCTGGAGTTGAAAATGTGTTTTGATGTTATGAAAAGAAATCATAATCCAAGGAAGTATTGTTAATAAGAAAGACATGATCCCATCTATGTCTATATGTTGGGTAGCAATTTTCCTTGGCTCTACCTTATGTATGCCTTTATATATCGATTTCATTATGCTTCCATTTGCTATATATATATATATATATATATATATATGCTTGTCAAGCCTTATGGCTCACTTTGAAAAATGTGTTTTAATGAAATATAAGAAATTATTTCTTTGAGGATGTTGTTGTCAAGTGTAGAAGGCATGAATCCAATGGTTGTCTAGATGTCAGGTAGTGATTTTCTTTTGGCTCTAAGTTATTCATGCCTTCATATATTGTTCTATCGATGCTTCCCTTTACTATATATTTGCTAAGCCTTGTGGTTTACCCTTGCTTCTTTTGTTATTCCAGGAAAGGGAAAGATAATTATTTAGGGGTAAGTCCCGGTTATATGTGTATAGAGATGTCCCAGCCTCAAGATCTATGGGTGAAATTTTGAGGGCATGAATAAAGGGTTTCATTTTGTATTTAAAGTCTTAGTGCCCTTTTATTTTGAAAATGTATGGGTGGTGAGCCCGAGATAAGGATGTAATGAATGTTGCATAATTTATTTTGGCTCTTATTGTTGGTGAGCCAATTCGAAAAATAATTTTTTTTTAAATTTTGAGTGATTTTTTGTATCTGTATCCATTTTGAATGGACTTTCTCTCAGACTTCCTATACTAGCGAAAAAATACGAGAGCGGGTCTTGACGAGTATTTCTATCATAGGACGGTATTTGCCTTTCTAAATAGTGCACCGATCCAAGATGCACTCAAGTTGGGACAGGACAGTATGAGTATCCAAAATTCGTGGAAGCTGATCGGAGAGTACTAGTGTAGAGCCCAAGTGTCTTTTTAAGAGGCTAGCGTGAAAAACATCATGAGAAGAAACTCCTTGGGCAATTTTAATTGGTAGCCTACTGGTCCAACTCTCTCTAGGACACAAAAGGGCCCAAAATACTTGGGAGATAACTTGAAAGAGCAGGAAAAAACCACTGTTTGTTGTCGATAAGGATGTAACTTCAAATAAATGAATTCTCCCACTTGAAAAATAACTTCGCGACGGTGTTGGTCCGCCTGATGCTTCATCCATGCTTGGGCCAACATTAGATGATGACACAACTACCATATCACCTTAGTGCATTGACAAAGAAGTTCATCTACTGTTTGCACCTTACTAGTTCCCAGAGTGTAAGGAAGCAGACTAAGAGGTGGTCGGCCATGCACCGCTTTAAATGGAGACATCTAGGTGGAGGAATGGACAATTGTATTGTAACTATACTTAGCCCAGGAAAGCCAATCCATCCACTTGGTGGGTTGGCCGCTCGTGAAGCAGCGCAAATACTATTCCAATGACCGGTTTACGACTTTCGTTTGACCATCCGTTTGTGGGTGGTAACTAGAACTCATATCAAGGCTCGTGCCTTGTAGCTTAAATAGTGTTTTCCAAAAGGTACTCACAAATATTTTATCGCGGTTTCTGACAATGGAAGCCAGAATTCCATGGTGCCGGACAACATTGTTGAGGAAGACCTTGGCGATAATAAGAGTTGTATATGGGTGTTTCAACGGCACAAAGTAGGCATATTTAGTGATGCGATCCACTATCACCATAATGATTGTGTGACCATTAGAAGGGGGTAAATCTTCCACAAAATCCATGGAAATGTCAGTCCAAACCTGTTGCAGAATTGGTAGAGGTTAAAGGAGGCCAACAAGTTTGGCACACTCCGTCTTGTAACGTTGGCAGGTGTCATAGCACCTGATGAAATCCCGAACTACCACCCTCATGTTGGGCCAATAAAAGTTGTGTTTAAGGTGGCTAAGAGTCTTCTAGTACCCAAAATGGCCACCGATTGGGGAAGAATGAACTTCTTCAAGGATGGCTGGTGGTAGAGTTGAGGTAAGACTCAAACAAACTTAACCTAGAGTTGAGGTAGGACTTAAACAAACTTGACCTTGTTTGAACCAAACGCCATCCCTGTAGTGATAGGATTAGGGTTCCACGATTGCTAATTGCTTGAAGCATTCATAGTAGGAATCTTGTGCAACTTCTTTCTGAAGTTCGGCCCACCAATTGGAGCGCAGCATGGACACCGCTAGGCATGTGACTCCCACATTGCGAGATAAGGCATATGCGCCTTGGTTATCTTTGCCAGCTTTATATTGGACCACATAGTCATATCCCGTGATTTTTGGTAGCCACCTAGTTTGTGTAGTAGTAATGCGCTACTCTAATAGAAATTTCAAACTCTGTTGATCCGTACGAACAGTAAAAAGCTTACCCAACAAATACAGTCTCCACTTCCATATAACCTTCACGATAGTGAACATCTCTTTTTCGTATGTAGAGAGGGACAAGGCCGATCCCTTCAAAGCTTTACTAAAGTATGCAATCGGTTGGCCTTGTTGTATAAGAATGGCACCAATGCCAACACCACAAGTATCGCTCTCGATTATGAAGGGTTGTGTGAAGTCTGGTAGCTGCAAGACAAGAGGTGAGATGAGTGCGTGTTTTAACTTGGTGAAAGTCACAGCAGCTTCGAGAGGCCATGAGAACTCGTCCTTGGTGAGTAATCAAGTTAGGGGTGTAGCGATAGTTTCGAACCTCAAATGAATTTTCGATAGTAGCTGGCAAACCCCAAGAACCCAAGGACTCCCTTTTGAGTAATAAGGGTTGGCCATTCATTCACCGCTTGGGTCTTGGCTAGGTCTACCCGAACTCCATCCACAGAGATAATATGCCCCAAGTACTCCACTTGTGTCACCCCAAAATGGCACTTCAAACGCTTAGCAAATGATTGATTATTTAATAAAGTGAAAGCACTATTCGTAAGTGGGTGAGATGTTCTAACCAAGATTTACTGTAAACCAAGATGCCATCGAAGAAGACAAGGATGAATTTGCGAAGATATGGCCGAAACACATCGTTCATGAGACTTTGGAAGGTGGTTGGGGCTTTGGTTAGCCCAAAAGGCATAACAATGAATTCGTAGTGGCCTTCATGGGTGCGAAATGCTATTTTTGGAATGTCTTCGTCCTAAACATGAATTTGATGATATCTTGATCTTAGGTCCAATTTGGAGAAATATTTGGCACCATATAATTCATCCAGCAACTCGTCAACAATAGGAATGGGATATTTGTCCTTGATCGTGATGTTATAGAGGGCTCTATAATCAATACAAAACCTCCAATTGCCATCAACTTTGTTAATGAGAAGGACAAATGATAAGAATGGGCTATTGCTTGATCTAATTATCCCTGTGGCAAGGAACTCCTACACTGTTCATTCTATCTCAGCTTTTTAATAGTAAGGGTAGCAGTAGGGTCGAACACTTACTGAAGCCTAATTAGCTTGCAAAGGGATGGAATGGTCATGAGCCCGCTGCAATGGTAAACTTTTGGGGGCTGAAAAGACTACTCGAAACTCATGGAGCAACTAGTTGAGTTGTTTAAAGGGATGGGAAGGTAGGCTTGGTTGTTCTACTAGAACAATTTGAAAGAAAAACCCCATTCCATTCAAATGCATCAACTCTTTATCCCCTAGAGATGTTGTTGGTGCTTCAGACATTCCCTGAAATTTGCAAGTTGTTCCATCCTTATTGAAATTCATGGTCAGCTACTTGTAATCCGTTTCTATTGGCCCCAGTGTCTCCAACCATAAAACGCCCAATACCACTTAACCAGCTGCTACGGGAAAGACGTAGAAATCTGTTTGCATAGGATAACCTTGTATTTGTAATGTGAGGGATAAGCATTTACCAATGCATTCTATTTTTTCGCAATTAGCATCCATCACTTGAAGTGGTTTGTCACGAACTATTGGCAAGCCGAGTTTAGCCACCACCGATTGATCAATGAAGTTATGCTTGTTGCCCCCATTAATGAGAACCGTAATGTCTCAGTTCTTAAGTTTACCCACAACCCGTAGTGTTTGCGGATGGTTGGTACTTGTCATAGCATGAAAGGAAATCTCTAGCAGCAATTCCAATGGGTCGAGTTTCGCATTCAAATCTGGTTCCTTTATCATCTTCCTCGCGAGAGGGGTCTTCAATCATTAGCAGCAAGGGCTGCTGATAGCAGTGTCCAGGTAGGAACTTCTCATCGCAGTAATAACAGAGCCCATGGGCACGATGGTCTCGAGCCTCTTGGCTTGTTATTTTCTTAAAGGCAGCAGTAGAGCTTAGACTAGTTTTTGGCTGAGGCGGGGGTCCCAAAAGTCCTACGGTCTTGTCCACGGTGGCTCGCAGTTGTGGGTTAGTTGTGGCTGGTCGAAACATGGCTCCCATTTTCTTCCATAGTTGGTTACGCTCCTCAATCAACCTGGCAACCGCAATGGCTTCTGATAAGGTCCGAGTCTGCTTAACTTTAACGTCCAATCTGACCTCATCACGGAGTCCAGCGATGAAGCATCTGATCAGGTAGTTTTCTGGGAGACCCTCGACCCGCTGTGATAACTTTTCAAACTCCGCCTGGTAGACCTCCACAATGGAAACTTGGTGGAGTCGGGTAAGCGTCTCAGAGGGATCATCATAGTAAGTTGGTCCAAATCGGTGGAGAACGGCCTTTGTGAATTTCGCCCAGGTAAGGGGCCCTTTGAACTTGCTGAACCAGCGATGCCATTATAAGGCAATTCCCTCCAGATGGAAAGATGCCAATTGAACCTATTGTTGTGGCGAAATTCCCTTAAAATCAAAGTATTGTTCCGCCTTGAAGATCCAACCATTCGGATCCTCACCACTGAACTTTGGGAAGGAGAGCTTGAGATTAGTATGGTTGGTCGCTGCATCGAGGTTGGGGAAATTCTCCGCTTGTTGTGTGGGACGTTCCTTTGAAGTTTCTGTTGGAGCAAAAGGGTTAACATCCCTTCCCTCTGATTTCGTGAGCGAGCAACACGCAGGGCCTATAGTTCTGTGAGGACTGTTCGTAGTGTGGAGTGGACCTGAGTGATTATATCCTCGTGCTTTGCCAAGGTTTTCTACACCTTTGTCTGGAACTCGGCATTCGTCTTCTCACGGGTGTCCATGGAACAGTGCTCTGATACCACTGATATAGGCTCTGCCTCCAGAAGGTAACATTGAAGCAAGAAAAGGAAGGAAATATAGGAGAGAAAAGAGAAAGAGAAGAGGGAGTTCAGATTAGGAAACTTCTATTATTCATGACCCAGCCATCAACTACTCGATGACTCTAAATATTTAAGTCAAAAGATAATGCATGTTGTAAAATAGCAACAATAAAACGTAGTAGAACACCAAAATAGCAACTGAATCAATGAAATAGGACCACACGCACGACTGATGTGCTTATTCTGCAATCTTCACAGCTTGACCTCGTCTTGTGCTCTGACTGCTCCGATGTAGTCAAGTGAATGCAGCCGTATCAGATTCATGGGTTTCGTCCACTATACATACTACAAGCAGCTGTAAATATTGTTCAGACCAAAATTCTTATACCATTTTGTTTCTTTTCAATATTAAATTGAATGCACCACCATCTCTTCATATATTACAACTCCTCCTAATCCAGCCTTTGCATCTGATTATAAAAAGGTCTGGTGGCTGAAGGCATTGGGTGAATTGGGTCGATAGAAGAACTGTGGTTGGTTGGTTGGTCAGTTGTTTATTTATTTAGTGCTGCCATGAGCAAAGCAGTAGGTTTGGCAATTAATTTGATTGGAATTTGGTGAGTGGCAGTTGCCTCGGACGGCCACCTAACAATTTTAAATGTAGATGAATCCACCCCAGTTTCGTACTATGATGCATTAATGTAGCTTTTCTTCTGAATGATGATCATATAAATATTTAATTTGTCTTGCTCTAGAATGCAAGACAAATGGGCCAATTTTTCATTTTTCCATTCCTGCAACAACAAACAATTGTGATTGTTGTAGTAAGGTTAAAATGAGCGATTTGTTGGTCAATATTCATTTGGCATCTTTATCAAAATATTCTTCCCCTTTTGTATGTATACATGGGGTACCATCCTATTATCCTAGATTTACCTCAAAGAGGGCTAATCATATTTTCAACGATTTTGCAATCTTTTCTTGTAATTATCTATTTCATTTTCATCTTTATTCGGTCTATGAAATCTTTACTCCTATTAGACTTTAAAAATACAAGATTTCTCCATCATTCTTGATAGGTTTTCAATTCATGAAGTAATTAATTAAAGATATTGAATTAAAACTAAATATATCCAAATTATATTGCGGAAAGAAGTTATACTCACCCATTGTGCTAAAATTTTAGTAAGAATGAGGGGAAAAAGTGATAATTTTGTAAGTTTTGTGTTTTTCATTAGTAATATAGATAGAAATTAGATTAAAGAGATCTTCTTATCTTGAAAACTAATAAGAATGAAGGATAAACATTGTCTTTTATAAACCTTGCCAAAAAAAAAAAGAATTATAAATCATGTTTTTTAGAGTTACGGTGAAAAGGGAGTAGAAAGTAAAAATAAAAGACTAAAAAATTGTTAAAAATATGACTAAGTTTTGCCAAAGGTAATAATTTTTTTAATATAATTGAGCATTTAATAGGAGGATAAATTATATTGTTTATCTCCTCAAAAGACGAAATTAGCTTAAAATTTTATATCTTTATCATTGTTATTTTAATAAAAGAATGTTATATTTATAAAAAAATAATAAATAATTCTTATAAATTGAGATAGACAAATTCATAATAATTTTACACATATTCATAATCATTTAATTTAAATTCATAATAATTCTATCTAAAATTATTAATAAATTTACTCACTACTATAAATTATCATTAATTTTAAATAAAATTATTATAAATATATGTATGTCAAATTAATTTATAAAAATGATTTATCAAACTTATTTATCAATATAATATTTTTCTTTAATAAATTTGAGATAACAAAATTTACAAAATGAATCCATGACTAATACAAATAAACGAGTTCAGTTGCGCTTATACAACCGTTAGCTGATACTAAAAATTTGCAAATGATTAGTATTGAACTGAACTAACCAATTAAATCAAATAACCAATTGAACATAAAACGGAACTGAAAACCAAATTAACACAAAAAATAAAAACAAAAATGAACTTTCCAAAAGACCAAAGAAATAGAAACAACCGATTTAAAAAAAAAAAAATACATCGATTGGTTCGGTTATTCTGACAAAAGAAACTGAACTTTCTTAAAAAATATAATCGAACCGAACCATTACAAGAAAATAACCAAATTGAATCGACAAATTCATTCCACTCAATTCGGTAAATTCTATTAAACCGAATTTCCACTCCCCCTAGCTCAAAAACATATTCATGTCCAGCATTTTGAGTCCAGTTGATAAGACAGATTCACAAAGAGGCCGAAAACTACCAGATGACTTGACCATCCTGAAACAGTAGAAAGGGCAGAAGTCATAGCATGGGCCAGACAATCATCCGATGCAATCCTATGACCTTAGCTTACTCCAACATAAACAAAAAATGATCGTTACAGACTACAGAATTGAACGGAAGAAGGTAAGAATGATATACAAGTGACAAGATCACCTTTTAACTCCGCATCCGCTAAATTAACTTGATTACAGAAACTTGTTAAGTTACTATCAAAATCAGAACTAAAATTAAAATCAAAACCTTTTGCTGTTACAAAAGTCAACTCCAATTCCACACCCCAGAATTACTTGAATGAGCATATGTGCCAGAGACAAAAGTATACACAAAGATATCACCACGAGAACGGCGATCCAGTCCTAGAACTCCGGGGGGTCAAACCGGCATCATGCAACAGTGCCAAGCATGGCAGAATCAAATAGTCAACAACTCTGTGCATCGGTGTTCAATCTCTTGAAACACTGCCTCTAATATGAGAAGGTACAGATTATCATCAGGAAGCAGTCTCTTTTACTTGTGTCGCTGGATTTAGTTGATCTGCAGAAGGTTGATCCAGGCTTACTTCATTTACCACGGGCGCTGTGGATTCTGCTTCGTCTGCTACTGGAAGGACAGAGTCCATTTTATCCGTTGATGTTGGGCCGCAGTCTGTTTTATCGTTTGCTGGTGCTGAAGAACCTATCTGATCTGCTGCAGGAGGGGAAGAAGCCGTCTTCTCAGTTGGAGGGTCTTTATCCATTTCATCCGTTTCTGGCAAAGAGGGTGCCGGAGGGGTGGAATTTTTATGCTCTGGATTGGCGTCAATTAGTTCATATTCAGATAGAAGATCCATGAATTCATTAAGCAGGCGCTGAACTTTTCTGTTCGATGCCATTGATGGAAGGATATCTTCCCTCAGCAGTTTGTGCTTCTTCATTCCCTGCAGAAGCCCGGGTAAATGACTTTGGGATCCCCATCCAACACTAAGTAGTAGAAACCAAATAGAAAAGGGCAAATAACAAGGTGTTTTTGAGTTCACTATATCCAAACAAAGAAGAAATAAAACTCTGCCAGTTAATCTAGAAAAGAAAAGGTAGTTTTTCCTTATCAAGAGAAGAAGGTTAAGTTCACCATAAAATAAAAATGGGAGGTCTAAGGCAGGCATTAATGGCTTAAATGTGACCGAAGGGGGAAAAAACAACATAGGAAGAACTTCTCTCTCTCCTTTTTTGATAGTAAAAAAATACTTCAGTTTGTATTTAAGGCTAAACAAAAATTACAACAAAGAACAAGGCAACTAAAATCCTTGGAGTTGAACACTAGCCAGCCACTTTGCCAAGAATCCAGTCACCCCCCAAAAAAATAAATAGCAGTAGTAGTAAAAATAATAATAATAATCTCAAACTGGATAGACAAAAAGGGCCAAGTATGTTCCATATAACATTGGCCATAGAAAAACTAATATGGAATATGGGATGCACAAATTCAAAAGAAGAATGAAAATGCTAACATATCAGGAACATAGGGGGAAGATATTGCTATCTCCATCTAATTTACATGAACCACCAAAATATTAAAAAAATAAAAAAAATTAAACATGAAAAATACCATTTAACCCATAAATTTAAACATTATCCAATATACAACAGTAACACTCTTTTATAACTCAAAGATGACTATTGCACAAATATAAAAACAACTTAAGCTAAAGAACTTGTGTTCAAGAAAACACAAAAAAGGTGGGAAAAATTAAAAACTATTCAATATACAACAGTAACACTCTTTTATACCTCAAAGATGACTATTGCACAAATATAAAAACAACTTATGCTAAAGAACTTGTGTTCAAGAAAACACAAAAAAGGTGGGAAAAACAAAAACAAACTCAACTCTCAACTTCCACACATACCCCAATGTCAGCTCCCTGAAGCGGACAGTGGTTTCCGATTCACCGTAACTGATGAACAGTAAGAATTGCACAGAAAGAGAGGGAGAGAGAATAGATAGAGAACGAGAGAGAGAGAGAGAAGAGAATGGAATGGAATCAAATATTCTTTGATATGTTCGTACATAACCGTAGGAAAGGTTGCAGCTTACATATATAGCTAGAGACCTTATCCACTAGAGGCTGTAACCGCCCATGCAAGAGAATGTACCTGCTGCTAATGCAGCAACTGAATTAGTACCATTCTCCAGCTAACTAATATCAAAAAGCTACCCTTAACCATAGCTAAATGCACTACTACCCCCGTTACAATAGTTATTACATGACAATACCCCCCTTCACCAAAACTTTCTAGTCCTCAAGAATACTAAGGAGGTTTGCAGCTCGGGGAAATTGGTTGAGTAGATCTGGGAGGTATTCCCAGGTGTTATTATCTGTGTGTAGGCCCGACCAGTTGACCAACACTTGAGGAATGGGGGCTCCATGCTTGTAGATCACCCTTTTATCCAAGATTGCTCGAGGTTCTTTGGGTTGCTCTTCTTCCTGTATAAAATTAGGCAGTGTAGGGCTGATATGTTGCTCATCCACTGATTTCTTTAAGAGTGAGACATGAAATACCGGATGGATGTTGGAATTTTCTGGAAGCTGTAGTTTGTAAGCCACACTGCCTACCTTGGCAATTATTAGGAAGGGCCCATAGTATTTGGGTTGCAACTTTGAGATAGGTCCAGGCTATAGGGACTTCAGATGTTTGGGATGTAATTTCAAATAAACTCTTTCCCCTTCTTGAAACTGCCGGTCACTTCTCTTCCTATCCGCAAATTGTTTCATTCAATTTCTTGAATTGGCTAGCTCGGTTTTAATTAGCTGGAGGGCCTGTTGCCTTTGTTGGAGATAGGTATCGAGGGCTGCCACTGAAGATGTCTCTCCCACCCCCGGAAGTAATGGTGGTTTGTAGCCGTAAAGTGCTTCAAAAGGGGACCTTTTGATGGCACTATGGTGGCAAGAATTGTACCACCACTGAGCAGTGGCCAGCCACTTATGCCAGGATTTTGGTTGTAAAAAACATAGGCACCTCAAATACATTTCTAGGCTTTGGTTTACTCTCTCGGTCTGCCCATCAGATTCTGGGTGATAGGCTGTTGACATGTTCAACTTTACTCCCAATAGTTGCATTAACTCCTTCCAAAACAATCAAGTAAAGATCTTGTCCCTATCCGATATTATTGCTTTGGGAACTCCATGCACTGCTACTATTTGATCCATGAAGATTTTAGCAATTTCCCTGGCAGTGTATGGATGAGACAGCCCAACAAAATGGCTGTACTTGGTAAATCTATCAACTATTACCATGATAGAGTCCTTACCTTCTGATCTTGGAAGTCCCTCAATGAAGTCCATGGAGATGCTCTCCCAAGGCCCCCCTAGAATATTCAATGGTTGTAAGAGACCCGGATAAGCCACATTCTCTGTTTTGCACCTCTTGCATGTGTCGCAGCCCATTACAAATTCCATAACGTCCTTCTTTAAGCCCGGCCACTGAAAAAGCTGTCTCACCTTGTGATAAGTGTTGACAATACCCGAATGTCCCCCCATGGGTGAGTTATGGAGAGCTGCAATTACTTTGTTTTTGAGTCGCATGTCATTTCCTAGAACCATTCTTCCTTGATACCTGATGATACCATTTGCCAATGTATACCCTGTTCGAGCCGTAGGATTGATCACCAACTGCTACAGCAGTTGTTTAGTTGTCACATCAGTGTCATAACTTGCACTAACTTCTCGACACCAATCTGGTATCACCACAGTGATAGCTGTCATTTGACCTTCTTCAAAACATCTCGACAAAGCATCAGCCGCCTTATTTTCCTTCCCTTTTCTATATTGGATAGAATAGTCTAACCCCATGAGTTTCGTCATTCCTTTCTGCTGCAAATGAGTATTTAATCACTGTTGCAATAGGAATTTAAGACTCTCATGGTCGGTCTTGATCACAAAGGTGCCTCCTTCCAAATAGTGGCGCCATTTGTCCACTGCCATTAACACAGCCAGCAATTCTTTTTCGTATATACTTAATTCCAAATGCTTAGGTGCCAACGCTTGGCTCAAGAATGCTAGGGGTCTGCCCTCTTGAACTAACACCGCACCTATACCACTAGCACACGCATCCGTTTCCAGCACAAAAGGTTTGCGGAAATCTGGCAGTCCCAATGTGGGAACCTTGCTGACAGCTTGCTTAAGCTCAACAAATGCTCCTTCTGCCTTTGAACTCCAATGAAACCCATCTTTCTTCAATAAATCTGTTAGGGGCCGACTGATAACCCCATAATTTTTAACAAACCGACGATAGTAACCCGTTAATCCCAGAAATCCCCTCAACCCTCTTATATTGGTGGGTCGCGGCCAGCCTATCATGGCTGCCACTTTGCTGGGATCAGTGCTCACTCCAGTTTTAGAGATGATGTGGCCCAAGTATTCCACTTGTTCTTGAGCAAAGGTGCATTTGGACTCCTTAATATACAATTGATTGAACCTAAGGACCTCAAAAGTGGCTCTCAAGTGGTAGATATGTTGATCAAAAGAGGGGTTGTAGATTAGGATATCATCGAAGAATACTAAAATGAATTTGCGTAGGTAGGGTTCAAAGATTCGGTTCATTAAAGATTGGAAGGTGGCTGGGGCGTTAGTCAATCCAAAAGGCATTACAAGAAATTCATAATGCCCTTGGTGAGTTTTGAAGGCTGTTTTGTAAATATCCTCAGGTTTCATTCGAATTTGATGATAACCCGATCTAAGATCTAACTTGGTAAAAACAATGGCATACTTAAGTTCATCAAGTAAATCTTCTACTATAAGTATGGGAAATTTGTCTTTGATGGTTATGGAGTTTAGTTGTTGATAATCAATACAAAATCTCCATGTTCCATCCTTCTTTTTGACAAGCAAAACAAGTGAGGCAAAAGGACTGTTGTTGGGTTGGATGAGAGATTTACTTAACATATCCTTGATCAGTAGCTCAATTTCAGACTTTTGTTTAGGGGAATAGCGGTAAGATCTTAGGTTCACTAGTTCGACTTGATGCTTCAAGTTAATAGCATGATCAAAAACTCTTTTGGGTGGCAGGGAATGGGGCTCAACGAAGAGGTCCTTATATTCAATTAAAAGTATATTAAGGGAGTCCAATTTTGGTACCTTTCGCTGGCTGCGTGTCTTGCTGCTGACCACCACACATATCTCTCCTTCTTGATTAAGGCCTTCCTTAGAAATTTCCACCGTATGAAGGGAGAAAAGTTGAGCCACCTTTGAAATTCGGCCCCTGAACATTCTTCTCAGCCGTTTGCCCGAGATGATTTTACACACCCCCATTTCTATAGTGCCCGACAGGACCTTTTTGCTGCCATCTTTTTCAAAAGTCACCTCCATCTTATTGAAGTCAAAGCTGATTGGGCTAACTCCCTTCATCCAATCCACCCCCAACACTACATCACAACCTCCTAACTTGAGCAGCCTAAGATCTGTTGAAAATCTTTCTCCATTCATCTCCCAACAGAATCCCTTACAAGATGATTGACTTACCACCTTGTTGCCATTGGCAACCGTTACTGACAGGGGATGGGATAAGCTTACTTCACACCCCAGTCTTCTTGCCACAGCTTCATCTAAGAAACTGTGGGTACTCCCACTATCTATGAGAACCATGATCGGCTGATTGTTCACTCTTCCTTCTACCTTGATAACCTTGCTATTGTTCACCCCCTTCAAAGCATGCAGAGATATTTCACCTTGGTCCTCTTTTTCATTTTCTGAAAGTTCTTCTCCTTCCTCAATTCCTTCGTCTTCCCCTTCCAACAGCAACAACTGCCTCTTACACTTGTGTCCCACAAAATACCTATCCCCACATTTGTAGCATAAACCCGCTACCCTCCTTTGTTCCATTAACTTCCCTCCCAGGGACTGTACTGGATTGGGATTAGTTAGGGCCAGTACGCCTCTACTGTTGGACCCCCCTTCTTTGGGTGTCATCCTATTCGCCTGCCATCCTCCTGTTATCACCCCCTTCATTTGATTTTTCTGTTTCTTTATCATTGCTTCAACGATCATCTCCTGGAGCCGTGCACCTTCCGCCGCTTGCTTCACGGTCTGGGGTTGTAACATTTTTACCATGGGCCGCACCCCCTCTCCTAACCCGCTGATAAAACTCGAAACATAGTATTCCTCAGTTAACTGAGGGTTGTGCACCATCATCATCGATCTCAACTCCTCGAATTTCTGCTGGTAGGCTTGTACAGTTCCTTCCTGTTTGAACTTATTAAATTCTTCGACTACATCCCTCATGCTTTTATCTCCGAACCTCACACATAAGTCCTCCACAAACACATTCCAAGGACTTCCCTCCTTAACCGCAAGCCATGCTTGATACCAAGCATCTCCTATGTCATTCAAGTAAGCCGCCGCCAAGGTGATCTTCTGTTGGTCCGGAATTTGATATAGGGAGAAGACTCGCTCACACCGACGTGTCCACCACCTCGGGTTCTCTCCTTCAAATACTGGGATCTCGAGCTTCGGCATGGGGTAATTCGGATTGTGCCGATTACCCGGTGCTGCTTGCCTCCTTTCTCTTACATTCTCCCCCACCGTGTCTGTCTCGAACTCAAAATCCGACGTTCCGATTGGTCGCGGTTCTACCCCCACGCCTGGGAAAATAGGCTCCACCCTTTCCCTTGGAGGAAACTCGGGTGATAGCCTTATGGGTTGCTGATTTGTGAACATGCGCGCTATCAGCTGTATTTGCTCCATCAACTGATCCCGCAACAAGTTACCCTGCTCGCGACTTTCTATCCTCCAGCGTTCCATCGCTTGGTCGATCCGCGAATCCACTCCAGCTCCAATAGAGGTCTCGAGCGTTCCCATCCGATTTTGCATCTCTGTTATGGTCGCCGTCACTTGCTAGAGCTGCGACTCCATTTGTTTCATTCTCGTTCCGTCGGCCATGATGAAGATTTCTTGTGAGTACCGTTTTCACCCAAGAGCTGCTCTGATACTAAGATTGTCAGCTCCCTGAAGCGGACAGTGGTTTCCGATTCACCGTAACTGATGAAGAGCAAGAATTGCACAGAAAGAGAGGGAGAGAGAATAGATAGAGAACGAGAGAGAGAGAGAGAGAAGAGAATGGAATCAAATATTCTCTGATATGTTCGTACATAACCGTAGGAAAGGTTGCAGCTTACATATATAGCTGGAGACCTTATCCACTAGAGGTTGTAACCGCCCATGCAAGAGAATGTACCTGCTGCTAATGCAACAACTGAATTAGTACCATTCTCCAACTAACTAATATCAAAAAGCTACCCTTAACTATAGCTAAATGCACTACTACCCCCGTTACAATAGTTATTACATGACACCCAACTTCACCAGCTGGCCACCACTAGGCACACCATGGCCTCATGGTGTGCACAAGATGTATTTTCACAAGCCAACATGTATTTATGTCATAAATGAATAATCAGTGTAGCCTTTAGAGAGTTTGTAGCCCGTATGAGTAATCTGGCTTACAACTCAACCCCATTAAAATGAATATTAACTCTCAAGATAGGGATTAATACTAGAGAGATGGCAATTCTACCCAAACCTGTAGAGACATGCCCCAATTGGGGTGAGGTCCACACTATTTGACTGGCTTCGAGCTTCCCCAATTCTTTTAGGTTGAGGATGGGCGGATTTGGTAAATACACCTCACCCAAAACTAGTACATAAAATTGCAAATATAGCTTTTAATATATTATTAAGGCCATATTAGGATCTGATCTCTCATCCCAATCAACCATTCACATTCGGTCATTCAATCCTCTCCTTTGTATATAGACCTGAGAATTTCATGTTGTTTAACATAGTCACTTGTTAATCATCACTCAATCATCTCCTCTTCAGAGATTTCACTTCGGTTTTCCTTTTTCTTCACCAGCTGACCACTTGCCAACTTCTATCCCCTTTCTGACCATCCCAGCTTCATCTCCTCCTTCCCCCTTTTTCTTCCCTAGATGATGTAGCAAATCATGTCCATCTATCAGTGTATTACCTTTTTATTTTCCTCCCCAAGCCATCAGCCAGTTTTCTGACTTTGTATCCTTTTTCTTCCTAGCCTGCCTCTACCTCCATTGTCGCTTCCTAAGCTTGGGAGCTACCTCCATAGTTGGTTTCTACTGTATCTATTCTTTTGGTAAGTATTTGTTTTATTATTATTATTTTTTTATAAGATCTCATTGAATCAAGGGCGGGCCTTGGTATGTGAGTTTGCTCCATTATAATTGAAAGATCATGGGTTGAGTTGTGAAAACAATCTCTTCTTTGCAAAGCAAGGGTAAGGATGCAAAAACAATCATCTCCTAAACCCCTACAAAGTGGGAAGCCTTGTAAGATCATTTAATCAGCTTTGGGGACAAAGTCACATTTCAACCAGATGAGTTTGGGGATATTCTTCCCTATCGGGGGCAGGGATGAAATTTCAATTCTTTACCCCAATAGGCCATAGGACAAATAGGGAGAGAGTTGGGATATCAAGATCGGGGACAAGGTGAGTAAAGCCTGGCCCATTGCCACTATTAGATAATAGTAGCCTCAACGGTAACACAATTGATCCAATAAATAAAACTTTTTTTCTACTTTTTAATATAGAAACCAGCGACAGATAAACCATCAAACATGTAAATGATAGTGTCATGTAACCGGGTACAAGGCGGGAAGGGGTAATATGGATTGTATCAGGGGTCCCATTGTAATAAGGGAAAAGAGGCAGTTATATAGAAGTGTGTAGAAGATGTACAGTTCGAATTTCTGGCGCCAATCCTCTTAGGATTAGTATATAATCCGAACCCCTCGGCTAATTGAGGCATGGGCGAATACAATTGATTCTCTCTCTCTCTCTCTCTCTCCCCCCCCCCCTATAATGTGTATATATATTCTCTCAATTCTTCTCTCTCTCTCCCACTATTCTCTTCGATCAGACACACCATTGGTTACAGGAGAATTCCCCTTGTCAAAATCAAACTCTAACAATTTGGTATTAGAGCAAGGTCCCGGGCGCAAAAAAAGATCCTCCTAATTTGATCATTGTGAATGGGATAAGGATGAAGCAGATGGAGGCACAACTTCAATAGGTGTGGGCAACGGTAGTAGACATGCAGATCTGAATGGGAACACTCGAGAGTTTGGTAGACTCGGTGGTGGAGAGGAGGATCGAAGGGGCAATGAATAGGTGGCGCAAAGAAAGCGGGGAGCAGAATACAGGGCTGCCAAATCATATCAGAGTGCAGGGCCAAATCCTAGGGGATCAAATGCAGCAGTTTATGATGATGTTCACCAGCCAAACCCAAGTAAGACTCCTGAATTCACTCCTAGGAAGAGATCTGAGCCAATCTTACCCGGTCAGGAATTGAATTCCCGATTTGATGGATCGGATGAAATTGAGATAGAACCTCAAGCAATAGGGGAGAATGAAGGAAGGAGGCATGGAAATGCGACTACTTCTAATCAGATCGGATTTCCAATGCCGAAGATGGAGATCCCCTTATTTGACGGCCATAACCCAAGATGGTGGGTGTGGCGCTATGAACGGATGTTCAACCTCTACAATGTGGCTGAAAAACATAAGGTGACCTTAGCAACTGCCTATCTGAATGACACGGGAGACGCGTGGTTCCAAGGATGGAGTGGGGTGAAGGAGAATTGTTCATGGGCAGAGTTTGTGGAGAATCTCTGCGATCGTTTTGGCGAAAGAGGAATGTTGGATGTTGTAGAGGAATTTAACAAATTAAGGCAGGAGGGGAATGGTCCAAACCTATCGGCAAAAATTTGAGGAGTTGAAAGCTCTAATGCTGATTTTGAATCCCACCCTTACTAAAGGTTATTTCGTATCAAGCTTCATTAATAGCTTGAACGAAGAGTTACATTCTACAGTCAAGATGTTTCAACCTAGGACCATCAAGCAAGCTGCAAAGTGTGTCAAGTTACAGGAATTGACCGTGGAGGCACTTATGAAGAAGCAAAGAGGGATCAGTACAACAGGGAACAAGGGGTGGAGTAGAGGTGATGGACAAAGTGGTCATGGGGATAAGGGGTTGGCTCTCCCAGCACCCCCACAACAGACGGCCAATAAATTGTTGGAACAAAGGAGGTAGGCAGGCCTTTATTTCCGATGCAGAGACAAATACTCCCTGGGGCATCAGTGTAAATGTCAGCTATTACTACTGGAGGGAAATAAGGAAGAGGAAAAAGGAGGAGAAGAGGAAGGCAGTCAAGGGAAGGAAGAGAAGGTGGAGATCTCACTACATGCATTAAGGGGACTGACTAATAGTCTAACAATAAGATTATAAAGGTGAAAGGGTGGGCCTGGGACAGTAGCTTGATGATACTAATCGGTAGTGGGAGCACCCACAGCTTCCTACATGAAGGGACAGCTAAGAAGCTGAAGTGCAGCCCCACGGAGACTCACCCCCTATCAGTCACTGTAGCTAATGGGCAGAAGGTGTTATGCAAATCAGCCTGCATGGGGTTTTGTTGGCAGATGCAGGGAGCAGATTTTGAAGCTGACCTACGATTACTTAAATTGGGAGGATGTGACATTGTCCTCGGAGTGAATTGGACGAAAGAGGTAAGCCCCATATGTTTTGATTTCAACAAGATGGAAGTCACATTTGAAAAGGGGGGGGTAAAAGAATGACTATAACAAGCAATGCAGATGAGTAAGTTAATCACGAGGAAGAGGTTGCAAAAGATGTTCAAAAACAAATGGTTGCAGGTGGCCCAATTATTTTCTATAATGCTCTAGAGCAAGAGGAAGAAGAATCAGGCAGAGAAGGAGAGCTAAAGCTGATCACTAATGGCTCTGCCCCAACTCCTTGGGAGGTAAACCAACTAGACTCTCTTGATTCACTCTTAGTTGAGTTTGGGGACTTGTTTGAGGAACCTAAGGCCCTACCACCTAAAAGACCCCTTGATCACACCATCAACCTTAAACCAAACACTGAACTTGTTAGCCTACGTTCTTACCGATACCCCCCAAAACAAAAATTCAAAATAGAAAGGATGATTAAAGACATGTTGCAAATGTCCATCATCAAACAAAAGTCTAAGCCTGTATGCCTCTCCTTTACTCCTAGTCAAAAAGAAAGATGGAAGTTGGCGTTTCTGTATCGATTATCGCCAACTCAATTCCCTCACTATCAAGAACAAATTCCCCATACCTCTCATCGAGGATTTATTGGATGAATTACACAGAGCCATAGTATTCACCAAACTTGACCTCCGTTCGAGGTACTATCAGATACGAATGCATCCTAAAGACATACATAAAACAGCATTCAAAACCCATCAAGGACATTACAAATTCTTGATAATGCCCTTTGGTTTAACCAACACCCCAGCAACCTTTCAAGCCCTCAACCTTTTTCTTCTCTTTTTGTTTTCAATTTTCCCTTCTTATATCCTGCTGGTTGTCATTTTTATAAGAACTCAAGTGAATTTACATTAATTAGGATTTAATTCAATCTAGTCATAACAACCAGACAAAATGATCATTTAAAGACATGGCCAAATCATAGACAGAAGTAGTCCACAACATAGGATAAATATAAGTAGGAAACACGAGATGAGGATCTGAATTTTCTGATCATGACAAGCTAGTTTAAAAGAAAGATTCTTAAATAAAATGCATTTCACACCTAAAGAACAGGTGCAAGCCTTTACCAGTACACAAGGATCCCATGCTGGGTTCTCAGGATCTGAGGATACAGCTTCAGCCATACCAGTTGGAGGTCCAAGAAAGCTCTCACAAACCTCACGCAAACGGGACTCATCTGCCTCTCTGCATGCCAGATAAGAACAAATTACCTCCCACAAGAGCCAGAAGATTAGTTTCTATTGCACAAGAAAGTTATAGCCTTGAGAGATATCCACATCCATCACAACCGAAACAAGAAATTTAACATTTTTTTTTCAACAACAAATTGTTGAGGTAGGTGTGCTTCACTGGAGTGAATACTGTAAAGGAGGTTGGTTGGTTTTTCCCCCCAAAGTCTTGTGGAAATTTTAGAGACGAGGGACTCCAAGTTGCCATATGCAGAGTATTCAAGATGTATCATGGAGCAAAAGCATAATGCTAGAACTCATGGGGGAGATACTGAAGCGTTTTCAATTACAATGGAATTTTATCTCTTTGTTCCAGTTACTAAGCGCATCCAATAAGAGGTATTGTGGTGTATGTTATTTGTAGATGGCACACAAAATATTAGCATAACCATAATGAGGATGGTACAGTGGATAGCGGCTATACAAGGATAGAATTAGAAATGAGATTGTCCATAATAAGGTAGACATGGTTCCCACTAAAGATAGGTTGTGAAAAACACGACTAAGATGGTTTGGCCATTTGAGAAGAACATCAATAGATGCTCACAACATCAGAACCAGGATTCAAGTATGCCAAGAGAAGTTTTGAACTAGCAACTGCAGCATACCCAACCATCATCTATATTCAGCACCAAGTTAATTGATGTTTCTACATAGCAGTTAATTGATGTTTCCTAAAGCACCAATAAGTTTAAAATGGCAACCCATAATATTGAGAATCAAAACTAAACCTTAACTATAGTATTAACTTGATTAAAGAAAGATGAATTCAACAGCATACTGAAACACATTTGTTTCCCAAGGTGTACAAATTTTAAGCCAGAATAAATGAAAAATTCCATCCTCTATACATAGAAAACACATAAACCAAACAAACCTTGCCAAAAAACGTATGTAGGACAGAAGACATTGGCGATAGTCATTAGGCGACTTCAATGCTAGTGCTGAAGCCAACTGAGCTTCCAAATGAGCACGTGTCTGCACTCCGTCATCAGTAACCCTGTAACAGCAACAACACAGATTCAAACTCTGGCAGCAACCTTTAAATTTATTAACAAGGCTGAATAACCAAGAGGAAAATAGACTTAAAAAGTGCTGAACTAAAATCACAGACAAATAAAGTAGTGAAGTATTGAAATTAAAATCACCATTAAAAAATTAGCACAAAGTAAGTTGGATAATTGGATTCCATTGTGAATCAATTGAATAAGACACCGAATTTGGAGAAAGCCTTGCATGTTACTCAGCAAAAATGATGTAGAGTCAAACATAATTTCATGAGAAACTTCTAGAAGAAGAACTGTAAGGCTGAAATTATGCAATCTTGCAATGGCTCCCAGTTAGTAAATATTGATCGAAAGCATTTGAGACTGCAGGCTCACAATGGAAAGGTTCCTTTAACTCAAGAATGGGAAATATCTAGTTAAGTGCATTTGAAAGCTTGGTTTACATTGCTGGATCTTTTTCCTAACAGCTTGAGCTTTGAGGAGCAGTGGTATCTTAACACAATACCAGACCTTTGGTTCATGGAATCATGGAATAAAGGCTTGCTATCTGTGTTTGTCCCCCCATTATTCATGTTTGTTGTGCATTCTACTTCTGTACATAGTGCACCTTCTTTTTATTGTTGGTCCCTTTCCTACCAACTTTTTGGACAAGGGTACTTAACAAATTAAAATGTCTCAAGGATATAGATCATAGGTGCAGACTTCCCCAGGAACCCACAGCTGCACTTGGGAGAATTCCATGGAAGAGCATTTGGTGTACCATGGTATCTTCAGAAAAAGGCTTTTCATTTGCTGCCAACTCCTGTGAAAAGAGAAAAAAAAAAAAACCCAGTTTGCAATCTGCTATAGGGTCTAGGGAGAGTCAAACAGATGCAACATCCTCCGTCCACACGAATTATCTTATGCTTCAAGCCCATGAAGGACAAAATGCAGCAACATACCAGCACTTTGACCATCAGTGATCCACGCATGCAAGGGAAATCTTCCTAATTGGTGTCACATTGTTTTGGCATGAGTAACAGGGTGATACCATAATTACTACTTGAAGTGCAATGCCTAGTTTCCAGAGAGTTGTTCTATGTTATTTTATCCTTGGAATTCATAAGGTTAGGCAACCTGTGCTCATGGAAATGCCATAGAAAGAAGTCTCATGCCACCTGAATCCGGTTCCTCCATGCCTTCTAAGAAAGCAAATAGCAAGGGACAACAAAAAATGCCAAGGGCTTTTTAAAAAAAAAAAAAATCTCAGGAGAGGAATCCTTTTCATCCAATTAATTGGCATGTTTATGAAGGAAAATACAGGATTGTCAGCAAAAATATGATGCTTAAGGTTTTTTCTGTAATAATCCTATGATAGGCTACGACAATGAGAGCACCAAGTCTTAATTCTACTAGGTAAGGTCAGCTATATAGATTACTTAATTCACAGGTGATGTTTGACCCTATGATAGGCTGTCTCCTTTTATTGCCTTTTAACCCTTAGTGAGGTAGAAAAAACACATGCCCAAAAAAATATGGTGGAAAACGCTAAGGCATATCATGGTATATAATGGTCTTACAAAACAAGATAGAGAAGACAGACAAGATAGAATCCATGTAGGCAACCCCACCTACTGGGACTAAAGGCATGATGTTTTTGTTGTAACCCTTCGGGAGTCACATACCAAAGAAAGGCCATATTTAATAAGCTATACATGTAAATTTGAGGCTTCATCAATTATGAATGTCACAGAGCATACAAACCTGCTCCAACCTGGCTTTCTAGCCAAGAACTTCCTAACATCCACCTGTAAAGCAGCCAGCTCACTACTCTGATTTGAACCCAAATTCCATGAGCTAGAAAAATTTGAACCAGGGAAGGAATCATCTGCAACCCTCAACCAGCACTTGAGGTTCATATCAAAGAGGAAGGCATGGCGTGTGGCTAGCACAACTAGAGGAAAACCAGATTTTGATAACTTTGCTGTTATTATTTTGATTGTGCCTGGAGACAGGTAGACAAGAAAAGGACTGTAATCATTCCATGTGAAAGGTATATGTATAAGGAAATTCAACCCAGAATTCAACAGCAACATTTCATCTTTTAGTTAAAAGTGAAGTTCAGCAAGTATTCTACTTTTATCTTTAACATGCAAAAAGAAAGAATAGTGAGAAAGTGAAAATATAGATATGAAAGGATAGAGAAATAGTTCATCCCAGACTATCATTCACAATCATATGTAAAACTCAATTCAAAACAAAAAGAAAGACTAGTAAGAGAATGGGAAAATTGAGATATTAAAGATACAAAGAGCGTTCCCCCCCCCCCCAAATGCACGCAAGCACCCTAAAACAAAAGAACCTAACAAGAATTCTAAGCCAAGACGTTCCAACTTCCAACACTGAGTTCAGTACACACATGGGAAACAGAAATTGTAATTGAAAACAAAAATGTTAATCCAATCTCCAGATCTGATCTCACAAATCTTGGGACTTGGTTAGTCAATTATGATCCAAGTGTTCTGGTATATTTTTGAACACTTCAATGTGGAAAAAGAATAGGTTTCAGATGGCACACTACTGCAAAACCATAATCAAAAACCCAAGTTTTCTATACATTACCAGCATCTTTAGCAGTTGACTTTGGATCTGAAGTAATCAGAGAAGACAATGAATCATGAAGAAGACACTTCATGTGGAACAAATCCCATAAATATAAAGAACCTTTTCTTGTGATGAGCAACAACTTCCAACATTCGTCACAATCAATGAATACTGCTGCAGATCCCATCATCATGGTTGGCATGGCACGTCTCCCACATTTCGTGTAGACCTTCACAAGGCAATGACATGGACAAACATTACCACAAAAGAAAAACAAAATGATTTCCCAAAATAACTGGCCAATTATTTCTATGCGAAAACAAAGCTGCAAACTTGCATCTAGCATTGTGCCAGTTAACTACTAGAGCTGCATAATTTTAATCGTATTTCTCTTTCAACCATCAGCCTAGAATAAATTATTATAAATAACATTATCAGTTTAAATAAACAATAGATATGATTCAAGAAACTGTAACACCTCAATCAGTCGATCCTCCAAAAAGCAATCATATATTTTATGAAAACATGTGATACAGAAAGCCCTTAATTAAGCAATACAAATAAAACTACCATCTGAGGCTGAACTTCAAGTACAAGACAAAGTTGTTTATTTAATTAAATCCATTGTTTTATTTTAACTGTGAAAAAGAAAATTTTTCTTTTAGTTACTAGCCTAAAAAAATTGATAACCATACATTTGTCAAAAGAACCACTACTGTCAACCAATGTGAAACTCAACAGTCTGAAGCACGGATAGAGGAGAGTTCCATTCGGTAGCCAATAGCCTGTGCAAGAACTCATTGGATCAAACAACATAAATTCTAGACAAACAAAATTATAAGGGTCTTACAGAAGATAAAGCAATAGATAGAAATGATTGGCGAGCTAGAATTTATATAACCGACCCTACATAATGGGATAATGACAGATAGTTAATGCTGCCAACAAGAAAATATTCAATTTTTTACTCTAAAACCTGCCTAAAGATCTTACAATATGTAGTTGGATTAATGAGCTGCTTTTGTTAGCTTTTCAAGTAAATAAGCAGATTGCAGGGTCATCAAAACACCATTTCAACAGCAAGCTAGTTTCAAAAGATAGTAAAGTCTCAAAAATTAAACTTCTTGTCTATATCTCATACTTGAATATTCAAGCAACACCCAGTACCTTTGAGAGATCTTCAGTATTTTCCTCATGTATTTATAATTTTTATCAACCAAATTAATTTAATTTCCTCATCAAATGAAGGAAAGAAAGAAGGAAAATGAGGAACTTTAAACAACTAGACCAAAATAAAAATAACATGCAGAAAAAGACAAACAAGAAAATAAACAAAAAAGTAATGTATTTTAGAGAACAAATTGTAGCAGTTCAAAAGAGTGGGACAATTCAAGAACTCCGTGCTAACCTGCAGACATCCATCTTCACACCCAACAGCCCAAAAGTTAGCATTACCAGCCAAAACAGTGACTTTTCCTGAGATCCTATCCGACCAAAGAGTTTGATCGCCTCTTTTACAAGAAATTTCTGTTTCATTCATCATAAATGTGTTGCCCACTCCAAGAATATCATTTACAGCACGTTCAAGAGGATGAGCTTCCAAGCAAACTGGTATAGTATCTTCCCCTTCTTTCTTGTCAAATACCCTAATTGAGAGTGTAGTACAAGCAGTCAAAGAATTAGAAGTCTTTGCAATTCCTGTCTGTTCCACGTTGACACTTCCATCCCTACCAGCAGAGGCTGGGACCTTCTCAATTATTAGACTCTCGCTAATAGTGACCTTAGCAGTGACACCTGATCGCTCTTTTATATCAGAGTTTCCAACTGCTGGTCTCCTTCCATAGCTTTCTCTTATGCCACCATCAGTAAGCACCACCCCATTAACATCCTTTCTGTTATCCGAATTCAGAAGGAAATCAAGTGTTTGAGACTGCACATCATCAGAGATATTTTCCTGCTGAAGAGGCACACCAACTGCCTCAGGTATTATCCTCTTTCTACCATCAGGGCGTCTATATTCTCTTTGCCTCACAGGACTAGACATCTGAGCAGTACTTGGAACTTTATTCAATGCATCACCACTAGTTACTGCATTTTTCTTGCCATCATCAACTTGACCTTCAGAGGCCTTTGTGGCAACCTCCAAAGAACCAGAAGATTTTACAGGTATTTGGCTTTGAGGGGCATCTGGGTTCAGTTTTTTGTTCATGGTTTGCTTAGCTGAAGCTGCTTCAAGCAACAACTGGGCTGGGCTTTCTGCTAAGTTTGCTTGTCGGCCTCTGACATCGCCATAACGATTTCTCTTAAGCTCATCCAATTCAGCGTCTGTTAGCCTCTGGCCAAGTTCTTTCTCCTCAAAATGGAATGTAGCCACAGTCCCATCCAAGGAACAAGCAAATAGCGAGTATCCATCAGGACTCCTGTTTCAAGACACAAGAGTTCTTACTATAAAGTAGGGGAAAAAAGGATCAAGGAGGTGATCAGAAGATAAAATTAACCAATAAATGAAGTTATATAACTATACTGGATGTTTTGGTAATTGAAGGGGCTATCTAACCAGGATAAATCGACAACACTCTGAGTAAAGAAATGCTTGGCCACAAAGAGCGGTCGAGGACTTGCTGTTGTCCATACAGTTATAGTGCGATCCTGACTACCAATTGCAATTATATTATATGGTTGTGACTCTTTGCCCCCTGTCTTTGAAGTTCCATTAGTCCATCCAGCAGGTGCAGCTTGTGCCTCCTGAGCATTAGAGACATTCCTCCTAAACATTGAGTGGTTAAACTTTACAACAATAACAGGAGCATTGTGTCCTAGGAAGTCAAAAGTAGCAGACCATTCTCCTCTCTCCAGAACAGGTGCAGAGTGCCTCGGCTTCTGGAAACCATGAGTTGTAGTTATAAAATGGCCACAAGGCGACCATCCGAGCCTCCTAAAGAAAGTAGAACCAAGCTGAAACAAGAACTCTCATCAGAATATAAAACTGAAAAACAAACTAAACAAAAACCACAAGACAGCATATACATACTGATTTTGCCCAGTGACCATCTGTCCGGTGAGCAAGGCTCCAATCACTTGTCTGCCAGATAATCACAGTCTTATCATCCGATTGACTTGCTATAAAGGAACCAATGGGATCCCAAGCAACCCCCTTAACCAGACTAGAGTGACCTCTCAGAACAGCAGTGCAAATGCCACTGGTCATATTCCAAACATGGACGGTATTGTCTAGACTTGCACTAGCTAATATTGAGTCATCTGGAGACCAATTAAGATCCACCTACTTCAAACATGGAAGAACAACTCCTGGATTAGATAGTTCACAGTGACATGAAGCCAATTAGTTGAATGGTGTGGGGATCTTGAATTATAAAAAGAAATTAAAAATGACCTTATCTTTCAAACCATTTTGTGCACCATATGAATTTTTACATATTTACCATCCACGAGTAGGACATTATAAGTGAAAAAGTTAACCAGGATGAGGGAGTTCAATCCACAGACAATTTTAATATCTCAACCAACAAAGTAGATAGTGTGCATGTAGGAAATATCTACTTCAAATTATATTTAGAATGAACAGGTGAAACTGGATCCAATGTTTCAAAGGAGCCATAAGGAAAGCAGTCTTATTACCACATCTGCCGTGTGACCTCTCAAGGTCATTGCAACCTTCCAGTTTTCAACATCTGGCGGCTCTCCACTGCCAAATTCAGTGGTTCCAGAACCAGGCTTCCGCTCATGGACAAGAATCACCTGGTCATCAGACCCAGATGCCATATACCGACCATGCTTAGCCCATCTAACACAGTTAACAGACCCAAAATGATCACGAAGGGTAGCAAGAAGGTTTGCTGTTGATCCATCTGTTTCAAGATCCCGGCCAACGGATTTCGTGTTCCATATCCGAACCTGCCAGCAAACAAAATGAGTTAGTAAGTATAATCTCTATCTTCCAAATAATCTTAGAGAAGGAAAAGATAAGAATAGAAGCTCAACCCATGAACCCCTAGAATGACACGAATTGATTAAGTCAAGAAGTTAATCGTGAAAGTTGCCTCACAGCTCCAGCAAAGATACAGTTCCAAATTATAAAATTTCAAATGTAAACTGTAAGTTTGCTAAAATTACTACAGAGAGAGAGAGAGAGAGAGAGAGAGGGTTACCTGACTGCAATATCATTTTTCCAAAGCAAACAAAATCTTTAGATAGCATGAGCATGGAGTTAGTGGATGGATGTAGGGTACCAATAACACGATAAATGCACATGAACACGGATTAGTTTAATCACGAATCTGCCTTGAGGTTGCATTGCTTCTAAATTTCTTAGAAAATAAGGCATAACGAGCATTCATCGAGTTAAGAACTAAAAATCCAACACAACTATATCAGTTCACCCACTCATCGGTAATGCAGATCGCGTAATAAAAACCCCATAACCTCGTTTGGCGTAAAAGTAAAGCTGCCAATCAAAAACTGAAACTGAAACTTAAACCGCTAAAAACAGTACATTCGAGTAAAGTTGGAAGACCCAATTGACTAATGAAATTTAATCCCGCAATTGGCGAAGTGAAACAGCCATGCACTTGTAGTTGGTTCATCAAAATTGAAACTATCTAATGTCCGGATTTGATTTCTTTCGAGCGCCAAACAAGACAATAAAAAAATTTGTATACCTTGTGATCACCACCGCCAGTAGCGAACCTAAGCCCTCCAGGTTGAATATCAATGGAGAAAATCTGCATCCCCTCATGCCTAACCCAACTCGGCTTCTCTGCAATCATCTTCACAAGCTGTTTCCGAGACCCAAACAAACTTAATCACTTTGAAAGGGTCCCCAAATTCATACCCCTGGAACTCAATAAACCCTGGAAGGGTTCATTAGGGAGGGAAAAAAAAAAAACCTAACGTGAAGGAGCTCCCTTGATTTTGCTCTGACAAAAACCCTAGAGTGGTGAGTCCGGGGCTTAAGCTTGAAGAGAAGATTATAGCAAATTTCTGTTTTTTATTTCAACGGTCAAATCTACTTGAAGATTCGGAGACTGCAAAAACAGAGAAAATAAAAAGAAGGAATCGGATGTTGAATGAAAAGTAACAAACAGAGACAGAAGAAGATTAGGGTAAGATGAAAAGTGACAAAAGGCATTTGTAATATTGCACAATTTATAACCTTGCAATGGAGTCCCACTGTTTCTCCCTTCCAATGTTCCCTTTCATTACAAGAATAAGTTATGGGTTTGACATATCCAATTTAAGTTTTATTATTTTTAAGTATTTCTTATTATATTTTGAGTAAAAATATTTTATTTAATATATAAAACAATGATAGAGGAAGAAAAATCATTTCCTTTTGATGGAGATTTCATAATAGAATAGAAAATAGACGATATATTTTCATCATTTTTCCTATGTTAATTTAATTACACTCCAATTTGATGTGTAAGAAGAGGAAATAAAATATTTTTATAAAAATAATTATTATTTATACTATATTACCTTTGTTATTTTTGTGTTTGGTTGTTTATTTTGAAAATGAATGGGTATTATTTAACTTTGTTTCATTTTTTGATTGTTTGGTCCTTCAATTCTCTACTCAAACAAAATAAATGCATATTGTGTTTATTTACGCTTTCTTATTTTCAAATAATATAAATGTAACAAACTTTTATGTTTTTTTATTTTATCCTTACATTTTATTTAATTATGTATCATTTTGTTCTTTGTCCTGCCTCTCTTCCAAACATTACATTAAGAGGTGACTTGAGATTTAATTTGTAAGCAATTTTGATTGAGTTGAGCTTACCCCTCTAAGCAATAAGTTGTGTGTTTTGTTACATTACAACTCTCTTAACTCAATCTCATGAATTTGGTGTGATTGAGGTAAGTTCACTCAAATGAAATGTCATATTCTAATTTTATTAATGTTAGTTGTGGGTTTGCTCATAATTAGTTATATACTTATATGTCCTTTTTAGTCATTTAACATTATAACCCAACTCAATTTTATAAACTTATCGTATTTTTATAATTCAACACATATCACTCCACCTTATCTCAATCCTAAATAGGCTATTTCTAAAGGAAGAACAAAAACAATCATTTGATCGATAACTATTAGATCTCTCATTTGACTTTCATCAATCTTAGTTCATATGCTATTATTTGTGATATAACCTTATTTACTAAGAACAATTTTAAAGGGAGTTATTATTTTGATGTGCTAAATCATTCATTTGCAATTTTGAATAGTGTTATGACACCTCTAAATTATACATCTACTTCAATGACAGGTGTCAAAATAGGAGTGTCATTTTAATATTTTTTAATAAAAATGTAATTAAACATGACAAATAATATTTTTTCCAATTTTCATTTCAAGTTATATTTTCAATTCCAATTTTAACTTGTATTTCAATTTCACAAAAATTATAATCAATTTAAAGAATGAATACAAAATAATCAATTAAAATAAATTATAACAATTAATTAAAATTATAACAATTAACTAAAATATTTATTTTAAATTAAAATCAAAATATATAATTATAACATAAAATAATCAATTTAAATTGTAACAACTAACTAAAATAAAAACACTTATTTAAATTAAAATCAAATATATATACCCCTGCTTTAGAAAATTCCACTTTCTTCTGCACCTCTCTCTTTCTCTCTGTGTTCTTCCTCTCGTCGATTGTAGCTCATGCCTCGTCAGCTCTCCCCTCGGTTGCTCGCCTCGCTATCGCTTGTTGCCTCTCTTAACTTTTCTCACTCTGTCGCTTGCCCCTTTAGCCCCCCGTCACTCGTTGCCTTTCTGGCTCTCTCTCACTCCATTGCTTGCTACCTCTTTGGTTTTCTCTCACTCCGTCCACCTAAAAACTCATATTTCAAGTAATATAGTTGTTGGATTTTACAGTTGGAAATGACATTTTCCTTTTCTCTCTCTCCAGATGTTGGAAAAATGGTATCACAAAAAGATTAATGTCATTTGGTAACCCTAGATGCCACTCCCGTTGGAGTGAAAAATAGTGTCATTCGGGGTGCCATTTCGGTAGTTATGAGGATAGCACCTCGGATGGCAACTCTTGTTGGAGTTACTATAAGGTAAAGTTTGTTAACCAAAATATAAAGTAAAAAATGTCGTGTATGATAAGTATTATGAATGTTTGTTATTTTCAACATATTTATTAAAATTATTTAATATTTATTGAAAAAACCTTCACATGACTTCTTATTTGATTTTTTATAAATAAATTTATCTGGAGTATTTGACCCTTCCTCCAGATAAATTTATTTGATATTTTACAGATAAGACTAAATTGTCCATTATATGATAATTAATGTCATTTATTACATTTTAAAAATTAAAATTTCTCTCTCTCTCTCTATATATATATTATTATCTAATACAAATTATTTTCATCAATTTTTTAAATTATTTTATTTAATTTTATATTTTATTATCTATTATGAAAATATATTTTGGTAATTTTTAATTATCTAAGTGAAATTATTGTAATTTCACCGATAACTAATTATACTTTCAGAGTATTTTTATAATCTATTTTTGAACATGTACTTAGAAAATAAAACACTAATTTTAATTTTAATTTTAATTTTTTAACATTTTACATTAATCATAAAATACTATCTTAATCATAAAGTTGTTGTTAATGTTAACATATAGCTTTAAATGAATTTAGTAATACGGATATTTTGATAAAAAAACTCGTATCTGGGTGTTTATTATATGCATTTAACAAACATATAGAAAAAAATACAATTCTTAATAGATTTTAAAAAATTTAATAAACAGTCTAATAAAAATATTAGAATACTTCCCAGACTTATTTTGACAATTCTATATCTTGGTCCGAAAAGTATTATAAGTTTATGTTGATATTTCTTTATCTTGTTTATTTTAACAAACACTATCTAAAAAAAAAAATTATTTAAGTAATTTCTTACAACAAAAAATCCACAATTATTATAATTTAAATAAAATCTATAATTTTTTCAATAAATAAGACAACATCACTCTAGACATGGTGATAGTAGATTAACAATTGACACTCACAATATTTAAAATCAAATTTTTGGTCTCGTCACACTAGCATGTATATTATGTCCCAACTTGTATATATATATTTATTATGGTAAATTTCTTGTTATTAAAATTTTAATTATCCAAATTTATAAGTATACTATGATGCACAATTAAAATGTTTTAAATATCATAATAATTCAAATTACTTGTTATCAAACTTATTTTGGGTTTTTGGACCTCTTGGGCTGCTTAAACTTTTCCAACTTTTAGAATTTTTGGGATTTCTTATTGAATTTGGATTTTTCAAATATTTAAAATTTTGTATTTTTGGATTATGAATTTTATATATTTTTTATTATTGATAATAACCAGTGTTGTCACAACGAAGACGATTATTAAGAATGAGATTAAATTAGTTGAATTTATCAAAATTAAAGATTAGGTGTATTTCTTAATTTATCTTTACTTTGCATTGGTTAATCTTATTTTGGTGAGATTGATCTTAAATTAAATTTTATCTCTGTCTTGTGAAATTTACAAATAATTTTGTACACAGTATAATTGTTTCTCATATTTCTTCTAACAATATGAAATATCATTTTAAGATAAATAAATATGTATTACTTAAAAAAATAATTAAGAATTAAAATTATACGTGATCACTTATAACTTGGTGATAAATAATAATACTATTAAATTCAAATTTAATAAATTTTAATTGCTAAATTACGAGTGTTATAGTCTTGCGATTATCGTTCTTATATAATTTTCGTTGTTCATGTTCTTGATTTTGATAAAGGAGATAAATTATAGACAAGTTTTGATATTTGTTTAGATCGATTATCAAAATCGTGATCTACTGATATTAGTCTTAATATATCACTTATCTATGAGTTGACCTATACTGTTTGTGAATTCTATGGTATTTGGATTATGGGTACGGTAGTTGACAATAAAGTAAAATTCACAAGCGATAGCTTAACATTACATGGCCATGTGGGGCGGGTCGTTTAACCCGCCCCGGATCCAGACACCGGCATTTAAAAATTCTGGGCTGGTACCAAGTGCTAACTCAAACGCTCTCCCTCCTTGAAGGCCGGGATGGTTCTAAAGCATGTTAGAAAAGCTTCACCAACTAAAATCCACCGAACTTTCGAATCTTTTCACCAATTGCAGAACTGGTTTCCTACCAAATCTTTCAGACGATCACAAGTTGTTGCCATCGAGCTTGAGACTACACCGGGGGGTATAGAATCTGCTGGTTTTTGTGGGGGACGCCACCCGTTCGACGAAATTCCCCAACGAAGCCTTTCAGACAACAATCATTTGCTGTTCGAGTTCTCCCGCAATAATCTCTATGTCCAGGCACTAAATCTCTTTATGGTTACTCATCATTCTGGCTTGCAGATGGATGGGTCTACCCTTTCTTGTATTCTGAAGGTCTGCGGATGCCTGTCCAATCAGATTATTGGTGAACAAGTACATTCTCATTGCATTAAATCTGGGTTCTTGGGGGATGTTAGTGTTGGGACTTCTCTTGTTGATATGTATATGAAAACTGCGAATGTTGTAGATGGGAGGAAATTTTTTGATGAAATGAAGGACAAGAATGTGGTGTCTTGGACTTCATTGCTTGCAGGTTATTCATGGAATGGCTTAGTTGATCAGGCAATAGAAATATTTTTCCAGATGAAAACAGAGGGATTCACCCCTAATCCGTTTACCTTTGCTGCTGTTCTTGGAGCTTTGGCAGATGATGGTGCAGTTAACAGGGGAACTCAAGTACACAGCATGATTGTTTAAAATGGTTTTGCATTGACTACAGTTGTAGGTAACTCTTTGATTAATATGTATTCAAAGTCAGGGATGATCAGAGATGCCAGAGCTGTGTTTGACAATATGGAGAATAGAGATGCAGTTTCCTGGAATTGCATGACTACTGGTTTTGTGACGAATGGTCTTGATGTGGAAGCTCTTGAACTATTTTATGACATGAGACTCACTGGTATAAAGCTTACGCAAATGATTTTTGCTACAATTACTAAGTCATGCGCCAGCCTTAAAGAACTGGGTTTTACAAGACAGCTCCATTGTCAGGTTCTTAAGAATGGGTTTGCTTATGATCTCAAAATCAGAACAGCACTTATGGTTGTTTATAGTAAATGCCATGAAATGGATGATTCTTTAAGATTGTTCTGTACAATGCAGGGGCTTTGGAATGTGGTGTCATGGACAGCCATGATTAGTGGTTACTTGCAGAATGGGGAAGAAGAGCAAGCAGTGAAGCTTTTCTGCCAGATGAGGAGAGAGGGTGTTGGACCAAATCATTTCACTTATTCAGCCGTCCTTACTGCTCATCCTACTGCTTCTCTCTTCCAGATCCATGCACAAGTGATCAAAGCAAATTATGAGAACTCGCCTTCAGTAGGCACTGCACTTCTAGATGCTTACATTAAGATAGGTAAGACCAGTGAAGCTGCAAAAGTTTTTGGAGTTATAGAAGAGAAGGACATTGTAGCATGGTCTGCAATGCTAGCTGGATATGCTCAAATTGGAGATACTGAGGGAGCTGTTAAAATTTTCCTCCAGTTAGCAAAGCAGGGGGTTTGCCCAAATGAGTTTACCTTCTGCAGTGTCATCAACGCATGTGCTAGTCCTGCTGCAGCAGTGGAGCAGGGAAAACAGTTTCATGCGAGGTCAATTAAATCAGGATATAGTAGTGCCCTATGTGTAAGTAGTGCTCTTGTTACCATGTATGCAAAAAGAGGGAACATTGAGAGTGCAAACCAAATTTTCAAGAGGCAGAAGGAGAGAGACTTAGTTTCATGGAACTCGATGATCTCAGGATATGCACAACATGGTTGTGGCAAGATGGCTCTTAAAGTATTTGAGGAAATGCGAGAGAATAACATAGAAATGGACAATATAACATTTGTAGGTGTAATTTCTGCCTGCACTCATGCAGGGCTAGTTGATGAAGGTCAAAAATACTTTGATATGATGGTCAAAGATCTTCACATTGATCCAACAATGGAACACTATTCATGCATGGTGGATCTATATGGTCGAGCTGGAATGCTTGAAAAAGCCATGGATCTCATAAACAGGATGCCACTCCCTGTGGATGCAACTGTTTGGCGTGCTCTTTTGGCAGCTTGCCGTGTTCATATGAATTTGGGTTTAGGTAAACTTGCTGCAGAAAAGATAATTTCACTTCAGCCACAAGACTCAGCTGCATATGTCCTGCTATCAAATATGTATGCAGCAGCAGGAAAGTGGCAAGAAAGAGCCAAGGTGAGAAAATTGATGGAGGAGAGGAAGGTAAGAAAAGCAGCTGGGTACAGCTGGATTGAGGTGAAGAATAAGACATTTTCATTCATAGCTGGTGATAATTCACATCCTTTATCAGATCGTATTTATTTAAAACTTGAAGACTTACATATAAGATTGAAGGATGCAGGATATCTTCCAGATACTAATTTTGTGCTACAAGATGTTGAAGATGAACACAAAGAAGCCATTCTTTCTCAACACAGTGAGAGATTGGCCATTGCTTTTGGATTAATTACCACTTCCCCTGGTACTCCAATTCAGATTGTGAAAAATCTTCGAGTTTGTGGCGACTGTCACACTGTAATCAAGTTAATATCTATGATTGAAGGGAGAGAGATTACTGTTCGAGATTCAAACAGATTCCATCATTTTAAAGGAGGTTTATGCTCTTGTGATGATTATTGGTGACTCTTAAATAGATGGGTAAAGAATGGGCTGTAATGGAAACTTGTTGTGCAAGTGATCCACCTCAATTTTGTACAAAGTAGACGGTTATTGCCAAACAGCACGTTGAAGTTCAAATCTATACACAGTACATCCCCCAAATTCATGGTCTGATGAAGGACCCATACACAATATAAGCATATGGATTAGCATCTTGTTGCTGCAGTACATTCAACATATTAAGGAAGAAAGATACTTGGAGCTTTTGAATACTGGCTGGTGGTTTAATCAGGGAGGAGTCTCTGTGGAAATGTCATGTCAACACTTTGCAAAGACTGAGCTATGAGAAGAAGTTTATGATCATTTATCTGCTCATTGATGTTAATACAGTGGCCAGAGGTACATGAAAATCTTTTCTATGCAGTCAAGAAGTTTTAATTCTTACAATCTTTGCTTAACCTGTGAGTCTCAGGAACTGAATGTGTAGCTTTAGTTAAATATTTATGCATCCTGAACCGGTATGGAATTGACATGGTGCAGATTTGACAAATGAACCAGTATGAAACTGTGTGATATAGGGGCACTTTGTATGCATTTGTTTGTACTGCCAAAGAAACAGATTTGACATAGTTTTGAGAATGTGAAGACGTCAAAATCTTTCAATAGGTATATGGAGAGGTGCGATGCATTGCTTGCACCAGTAATGCAGAAAAAACAAATGATGTTCTTAGATCAAAATCATAACTTTGTCTGAATCTGTTCCTTCAACTGGATTTTATGAGAGTAGGACCATAAAGGTATAGTTTGTGAATTGTTGGCATTTTCTTCAATCCTGTTAATGTTATCTAGGATCTTCACTTTATAGTGCAACAATCAAAAAGTTGATAACTGTTGTTGAACTTCTTTGGTAATTAAATTTGATTTTACAAACTGCTGCTAGAATTGACTTGCTTATTGACATCATTGCAGATTTGAAGGTTGCCAGATTCCAAGAAGGTGACCTGAGTTTGATATGGTAGCTAGTTTAGAAATGGAAACAGGGAATGGAGGTGTAAGATTAATGTTACATCTGACATATTATATACCTGTGACTTCCATAGCCAGTGAATTTCATGTTGTGCAATACTTTCTCCAGTTTAAGACAAACTGGAGTTTGCTTTGTCAGGTAGAAACATTTAAACTTGCATACTTCATTTGGTTAATGAGAAAATGCTGTTTTATTAAACTTAATGAGTTCTGAAACTATTCACTGCAGTAGTGAGAAATTCATCAACTTGGACTTTGTCTAGGGTAATAATAGTCATGGCAATGGGTTTCCTTAATAACAAGAGTTTGTGATGACAAGAAATATTTGATTTTTTCACTGTAAGGTTGTTAAATCTTTACCCCCAATGCTCATGTTAGGACTGCCCTATTCCTTGTGAAACTGGGGAAGGGGGTGAACAAGTCCATACAAGTGTGGGAAGAGAGAGAAAATAGGGTATGGATGTGGCTGGAGAGAGAAACATAGCAGGACTAGGGTTTAGGCTCTGATACCATGATAAATTAGAGAGAAAAAATGGATGAATAATTTATCTTCTCTCTTATTGATACTATTGAGTCAATTATATACAGGAAGTAACGGGCTATAGGCCGTGCAGTACAAGTATGGTATGGTTAATGCTAATGTAATACAATAGCTAAACTACGATATATACACTATTCTAACAGTTACCTTGTTAGTATTGTTTCCTTTATTTTTTTGCTTCCTCAATTGGGTTGACTAATCCCTAACTATTTGGGATTGGTTGCCTAAATTGGAATCCACACTTGTAATAAATACCCAGTGTATAGTGTAAGTAACACAATACAATACAATATAGAAAAGTGTTCTTTTCCACATCAGTTTATGCAGTTCAATTTCCAATTAAATGAAGGATAAATTGACTGTATATCCTTTGATCTTTGGTCCTTTGACTAAAAAATCCTCGAACTTTACAATTCGTTAAATTAGTCCTTGAACTTTGGTCCTTTGGTGTCGTGGCTAATTTTGGAAAGTTCGAGAATTGATTGGGTGAATTTTAAAATTTAGGGGCTGTCCAAGCCAAATGACCAAAGTTTGCGTGGGGGGGGGGGGGGTTGGTTTGGTCAATTTATCCATAAATGAATTCAGTAAAAAATAAACTCCTTTTTCATTGCTAGAATTCACATTGAAATGCTTTGGACTGAAGGATGCACGCCATTTTAAGTCAAATAGAACCTACTTTTATAATGTCTGGAGTTACTGTATTCGGTCACATTGAGAAAAAGACTGCCATCTGCAGTGCAAGTTAGTGAAAAGGTTTGTATATGTTTTAGCTTGATTGTAGCAACTAGTTTCCTGTAATGGCAAAGATTTCTTATTAAATTTAAAAGTTCCCTACATAGATAAGTTTTTCCATTTATGTCAGATGAAGCTTGAAACTTACTTTTCTGCTGCTACATAAGCTTTAAATTCTTCGGCCTCTTCTTGACCAATTAACGTGCTTGGAATCACGAACTGAAAGCTGACATCTTTTAAAAGTAGTGGATCTATGAGTATTATCCCCACAACACCACCTTCTCTTACAAAAGTCTCCTTTTCTGTTTGACTATCACTGTTTGACTCAATCTCACAGATCACAATCTCCCTTTTGATTAAGGTAGGGGCTAAAGTATTGTTCTTACAGAAGCTAGAGAGGAATATTTGACAGAAAAAGTCATTAGAACACAGAGACAGTAGTCTGATAATAATCACTAGATTTGATTGTATTTCTCACGGTGAAAATTTTGACATTCTTGATGTATGTGGGAAAATGTGCCATACGAATTTTGGATTATTTATCAAAATTGTTGCAGAAAACATTATGTACATCCGAGACAGTGAGCAGAAGATCCTTTCTTTTTGTTCAGTTTAATTCACCTTGCATTCTTTTGGGGAACTCCTGGGGCTGCTGCAACACTTTCTGCTATCAAACTATAGTAGCCCTTCATGTTTGGTTGAGTTAAACCAAAATCCTGTAAACAAGAGTTTTTACTTTTTACACAGTACAGTTTTCCTTCAATATTTCAGAGGTGAGAAGATCATACGAGCAGATAAATCACCTTTAACATTTTTGAATTTCCAAGATAAATATAAGATTGAAACTCACAGTCTATAGTGCTTGCAGCAACATTGAGGATCCATGGAGCAACATTAGATGTAGTGCCTGGGAAAAAGCTGTTCCCAGCTGATGCAGAGACAAGAATTCCTTTCTGGAATGTGTGGAAAGTTCCTATTGGTATTGCATCCTGGAAGTAACTCGGCTGGGGTGGCAAAGGACCAACTAACAGAAATAATTGACACCATCGTGAATTGCATCATCCAGGGCCATGAGAAGATCGGCATCATTGCAGATACCAAACCAACAAGCCTTGTAGATGGCAAGTCTAGCAGTTGAGAACCAGCCACTGTGGAGGCAGTGTGAGTTCCATGCCCATCAGCATCACGAGCTGACTGGAAAAATGGTAGCTTGAAATGCTCTCGAGGTCTGTTTTCTGCTTCAAACCCTTTAAAGTAGTATCAAGCTCCAATGATTTTCCTACAAGGGGTTCAGCATAGCACTGCTGCACTGCCATATGAGCCAGAACCTTGCATTTGCAGTGGTATGTATAATTTGGCATGTTGTTATGGATTCTAGGCCTAGGGGGCACTGGACCTAGGCCTTCATCACTGAAGCTCCGGGACTCTGGCCAAATTCCTGAAAGTAAGGAAGAACTAGGATCTTGACTGTGTTGTTTCCTGGGATGACCTTTCTTAGCATTCCCCAAAAACACATGCACATTGCATCAACATATGCTCATCTTCACTTACCTTCGTATTGGTGGTGATGGCGATTCCATGTAAAACCAGAAACTTGAGGAAGAAGAAGACGGTGAGAACTTTGGCTACCATGTTTTCTGGTGAAAACCCAGAACAGCAAATACTAGAAAAACAAGGTAGGGCTGGAACGGCTGGTTTGAGGATGTAAAATGGTGATGATTTTACATGAATTTTGCAGGGCCTTTTTATGGGCAAAACAATTTTAAACTTTTGAGTGTTCTTAAAAAGTAAGTGAAGGTGCAATTAAATAGCCGGCTTGGCCTGAGTTAGGGTTGAATTTGATTGAAATTTGGAATCAGTTTTTGGATATTCTGTAAACATATAATGAAATAAGTAAATGGATTCAACTGTATGTACTCAGTTGGAGGTTTTGTAGCCGGCTAATGTTAGATGCTCACTCAAGCAATACAGTGCTGAACATGACATTTTGATAATTTTTTTACACGCTATTTGTTTTGCTAAAGTAGTAGTAGCATCATGTAATGCTGTATAAGATTTAATTTGTTTAGTAATTATTGGCCAATCCTTGTCAAACTTCATGTAAAACTAAGAGGACTTCCATGCACTATGTGGGTCAGTCCAAATGAAAATTATACATAGAATATAATTAAATCATCAAAATGTCATGTTAGCCATAAAACTTGTATCATTGTGGTCATTTTACAGTAATTGTGCAGTAGTATTTGTATGGGAAATTTGAGGCCACACCACTGTTTTAGACTCTATTATCAATTGATATATAAAAATCATGTTTTCACCAAACAATACCAGAGTTAGTCAAATGTAAGAATTTACATTATTGATAATTTTTTAAAGAGTACAATGTAAATTTCAAGTGTAAAATTTATTTTAAGACTAAAATATTAAAAGTATAAATGGTCAAAGTACAACAATATAAAGCAAATATATTCAATAATAAGTTAAAAAAATTCTAAGAAACCCTACGCACAAACAAGAGTGAGTCTTAGATTCTTTAGATTTTAAAACTTTTGTTTCTAAATCAATAATTCAATGACTACATTATTGGTTATTAAGAATAATAAATCAAGCTTTCATCCTATAAATAACATCAGTTTTTTAAGCCGGGGTTGAGAACAATATTTTTTTTTTTTCAAATAAAAATGTTTTCCCAACTGTTTTGTGATAGTAGAGGCCAAATTTCACAAATATATATATATATATATATTTGTGTTATGGAACAAAAGCAAAAAAATTAGAAGTTTTGCTGTAAGACAAAAAAGGAAATATAAAATAAAATAATTTTAGTTAAAATTATCCTCTACTAACATTTAAAATGTCACTTAAAATTTCACCCCCTGTTCTACAAATTCACAAAGAGAATAAATGTTTTTTAAAATCTCTCAAAAAGGCCACAAGAGATAAATTTGACCTTGTTATCCCTCCCAAGGGCTGGCCTAGTGGCGTGGCAAAGTAAACATGCTCTTTTTGCTTTTGATATGAGCTCATTTATGTATTATTTATGAGTTATTATGTGTACTTAAAATTTACTGAGTATCCACCTAAAGATAATAAGTTCCAGATTCATTGTCATTTAGAAAAAAATAAAAAAATAAAAAACCCTACCCCGTTGACCCAATCAATATGTTAACTCTGAAACATTCCTGAATTAGGCTGGTCTGTTAAGCTATCAATATAAATATTACTTCTATTATACAAATCTTATTGCAACAAATCAGGAAAAGGGTGGGTTCTCTTATCTCTCTCTCATGAAGCTATCAGAGTACATCATATTTGGCAACTAGCATTTCAAACACATTATATATATATATATATATATATATATATTTGGCAACATTCCGAGGCAATCCTCGTGGAGAACTCTCTTTTTTAATATTAACTGGAGAACTAATTTAGAAAAGTACCAACTCTCAGCTCCCAGTCTCAGTGCAGAAGAAAAGCCTAAGTTGTGTACTTTCCCGATTGAAGCAGTTCTCAATGGACGATTACATCTTCAAATCCAAGCTTGCAACATTCAAATGCATTCGACCCAATCTGCATTTCATCACCCTCACCCTTCTTCTCCAAACTCTCTTGTGAATCTCTCATGCACTTCAAGGTCGGCTTTGCTCACGGTTGGTTTCTGTCTGGCAAGGACCTTGTCAAAATCCACTTTCGAGATGGGAGGTGGAATTATCTGCATAAAGTAACCAAAAACGATCTACAATCATTGACTAACAACAGTTTTCTGATTCAGATTCATTTCCCCGATATTAGCATGCCATCTTACAGGGAGTAACCAAATGCAATTTCCCAGGTTCACATCAAACAACAAAAACTTTCAAAAGAATCAGTTCAACTTGCATTTACATCTAAAGTATTTAACCGTACTTTTGAAGCAAGCCCCTTTGCAGCAAGATCCTGCATAGTAGTTTGGACAGCCCCTGGTTGCTTTGATCCACATGGCACCAATATACCATCAGGAGTCTTTACGAAATACATGGCGTCTTGGGTTTTCCGTACAGGTTCAAAGAGGACATCCTTAACCTATCAGAAGAAAAGCAAAGTTAAGAACATGTAATCACACATACAATAAGAGAGAGATCTGCCAAAGCTAATCAAAATCTTCCTTCAGATGAGGAGAGATGCTACTGAAGAAAACCTAGGAAATAGTAAAGCATCTAATACAAGACCCAGCACTTACACAAACGGCAATGTCTGAACCAGAAAAACCTTCTGTTTTACGTGCCAAATGTTCAAAGTCACTTTCAGTCAAGTTGTGAGGAGTATCTCCTAAATGCACCTGCAAAAGGACGAGTCACATTTATGTTGCTCAAACTTCTGCATCTTATTTTCAGAGAAGGAGACAATGACCTAGTTCATTACCTTGAACATGTGCTGGCGTGCCTTCAAGTCTGGAAGGGGAATGTATATACGCTTGTCAAACCGCCTTCGGATGGCCTATGATAATTATCCGTGTCTATATTATTGCATCAATCTGGAGCATGGACGAAATCACACAGAAATTCATAATCTTCTTACCTGATCTAGAGCATAGGGAGTATTTGTAGCTGCAAGAACGAGAACTTTCTCGTCATCGTTTCCTACTCCCTGAAAATGTTAAAAAATTAGAATAATTAAATCATTTTATGAACTCCTTCCCTCCCCTCCATGTTTTTTGGGTGGGGGGGGGGGAAGGGGGATGAAGATACAGAGAAAGAAGACAAAAAGTGAAATATATATATACATATATAATATGAAAGAATACATCCTCACGTAATTTATGTAAAGAAAATGACACCACATTGATGTGAAATTCAATTGAGCCATTTTCATAGGTGGTTTCCTTCCCAATATATAATTATCAGCAAACCATATCTTCTGTATGAAAATTTTGTACTAAAATTTTATATCCAAGGCCTTACGCTATACATACACACATATATTAGTTGCAACTAATGAGGTAAAGTAGCTTGTTTCAGGTAAAACACTAGAACCACTAAACTACAAAACAAAATAGAATAGCTTAATGAAAGCTGTGGCTCACAGTATTATCTCAATATCTATATAAAATATTAAAGGAAAGTCTTCAAATTGAATACTAAACCAATTTCTGAAGTTAACTTGTTGACCCAATGAAATGGTGGATCTCATCTTTTGGTTGCACAAGTTGAGCCCATCTCCGAAGTCCAAAATGGAGTTCACTCATTCTTGGGGCCTCAAAAACGACAATCTTGCTCTAACAATTTGGAGTTAACACCTTTCGCAAGTAGTTAACTTGAAAAGAAAAATTCAGAGAGTCAACTATAAGAAAATAATTTTTATGCTCCCTTGGTTTCCAATCTCATTCAAATGATTACTGTCCCAAATAAATGACAACTAGGGATCAAGAAAGCAGAAAATGAATAGGAAGTGACTTCAACTTTGAGTATTTTTGGATCAAAACAATTGAAAAGAAGTTATATATAAGACTGAAAAAAAAAAAAAAAAACATTGTTCTTCTCTGGCCAGGAAATGAAGGACCACTTCCAAATTTCTCCATTAAAACTCACTTAATATTATGAAACTTCAGCTAATGTAGACATTTAAAATTGATATAACACCATTTATTATTGTTATTACTTTTTTTTTTTTTTTTTTGGGGGGGGGGGGGATGCTAATTCCACACCAAAAGAAGGTACCTGCATCTGCACAAGAAGTTCTGTTTTGATTCGTCTAGAAGCTTCACTTTCATTGCCTTCACCACGCTGTCCACATAAGGAATCTATCTCATCAACAAAGATAATAGAAGGTGCACTTTCACGAGCCATTTCGAAAAGGTTTGAAACTAGTTTTTCACTTTCACCCATCCACTTTGAAACCAGATCCGAAGAAGAAACACTGCACAACAGTAGCAGTTGGCATTTGTGAGCTTGTAGGCCTAAGTTCAGGACCTCAGGAAACACTTGATAGAAGAAAAAAAATATATAGCAAAGACAACATACTAAAACAAAAACACACCACAAATGTGCATGTTATCTGCCAGATAAAAAATATTTATCAGCTACAGTGTTATTAAAGGTTTTGGTGCCTGGAATACTCCCAGGCAGGCGCAGACCAGCCAGGCCCTCAGGCGCAGCCTTGGGCTTAGGTGGGCCTGGCTTTTTTTTTTAAACTGTTTTTAGGGTTTATATTTACTGTTTGATTATTACTTTATTTAATTTTTTTACTGTTTAAGGTTTATATCTATTGCTGTAACTTTTTTTAAAAATTAACTATATTTAAAAGAATCCTAATGGGAAAAGGAAACTTTTAACAATAAGTAAAAGGGCTACTATTTCAAATGCTCCAATTGAACTTGATAAAGATGGAAAGGGAGATGATGTGGAAGAAGAGGATATTGGAGATGATGCTTTTAATGATGAAAATATGGAAATGTTTGATCTTGATGGTGGGGATGATTTTTAGATTATTTAAAATGCATAATTAGTTAATTTTAATTAGGATTTAAGACCACTAAATTGTTTAAAATTTAATTTAAATTGACTTGAAGACTTTTAAATTGCGTCTTTTGGCATTTTTTAGTGTTCTTTTCATTATATATATATATATATATATGCCAACAATAGATTTTAAAATTTCTTACAGAATTTTTAACTTTTGTGATATTTATACGTGGGTTGCTAAAATATGATGGGATGTGCTTTGTTGAAATTTACAGGTATGTAATTTGTTTTAATATTTTTTTTAGTTAGTATATATTGAATTTTTTAATTTTCTTGATAACATACTTGTGAATATATTATTAGGAGTTATGACTTATTTTATACTTTATTCTTCAACTAGGACATATATTTTTCATTTTTTTTTTAGTCAGCATGCGCTTAGTATCTACCAAGCACGTGCCTCGCCTTGCACCATCAGACTCTAGCACTCCTTGCACCTTAGTGCACCTTGGGCCTTTAATAACACTGATCAGGTACATATGTTCTAGTAGAGTCAAATTCTATACAATTTCATGATTATGGATTGGCAAGTAGATAGCATGGTTGAAGCATTTGTGCTTAAGGGGGGATTTATGCAATCACTGTTTAAATCTAACGCAACTGGGGATTTATGCAATCAGTGTTTAAATCTAACGCAACTAAGTCCTGGGGTTGGCTACAAGAATCATTCTGTCTATTTTGCTTCATTAATGCTCATAGAATTTGACAAACCACAATTTGCCATGCCTCTCTCTTTAGGGTAAATTGCATACACACTCCTTGTGGGTTGGCCCATTTGCGAAGAGACCCTTTATACTTTAAATTGGCCCTAAAAGTCCTATGCTTTTAATTCTTTGCGCCCACACCCCTTCTGTCAACTTTAAAAGCTAATGCCATCTATTTTATGTCAGAACAATGTGGTTAAATTAAAATTAAAAACTAAGTTTTAACTAAAATAAAAAACAAAAATTTAAGAAAAAAGGGCTCATTGGTTGGAACCCATGGGGGGTTCAAGCTGGCGGAGAACCCATTGTCAGTGACCCACCAGCTGATGGGTTCTCTGCAACTGTTGGGGAGAGAGAGAGATCGTTGCTGGTGCTGCTGTTTCTTCTTCATCTCTGGCGTTGATTCAGTCTTCTTGACAACAGGAAGTTGCATAACAGGGGTCTTCAGCGAGTTGCAGCGGCGACAAATCTGGGTTCCTTTCTTCTCACTATGGTACTCCAGCAGCGGCATGAGAGGAAGATATACCAAGGCGGCTACTTGCCTCCCGTCAATCCTATCGCCTACCCCATCTCTCTCTCTCTGTATTTTCTCTCAATGACCCACCCGCTGATAGGTTCTCTGCAACTGTTGGGGAGAGAGAGAGAGATCGTTGCTGGTGCTGCTGTTTATTCTTCATCTCTGGCGTTGATTCGGTCTTCTTGACAGCAGGAAGTTGCATAACAGGGGTCTTCAGCGAGTTACAGTAGCGACAAATCTGGGTTCCTTTCTTCTCACTATGGTACTCCAGCAGCAGTGAGAGAGGAAGATATAGCAAGGCGGCTACTTGCCTCTCGTCAATCCTATCGCCTACCCCATCTCTCTCTCTCTGTATTTTCTCTCCCTTACTTCCTGCCTTGTACTACTGCAAGCACAGTGAATCACAGTTAGGGCTTTGCCAAGGAGGACGTAATAGTGTTCAAAGGGAGAGAGATTGGAGACTGGAGATGGAGAAGAGGATGAACAGAGGGAGACAAAGACGGTATCAGAACAGAGGGATGTGGTGGCAATGGTTAGTTTAGCACAAAGAGAGAGAGAGAGAGAGAGAGAGAGAGAGAGGGAGAGGAAAAACTGATAGTTGCATCACCATCGTCTGACAATTTTGCTGAAGTTCCAGCGAAACGATGGTGCTGGAACCATCAGCTTCTTGGCAAATACCGTCATTCCTGATGATGCCTCCAATCCAACAGTGTTTTTTTTTTTTCTCTATTTTTTTATTTTAAATTATTTTTAACTCAAACTACGTTGTTTTGACATAAAATAGACAGTGTTAGCTTTTAAAATTGACGGAGGGTGTGTTCTCAGAGAATTGAAAACATAGGGACTTTATGGCCAATTTTAAATTATAAGGGGTGTCTTTGCAGATGGGTCAAACCATAGGGGGTGTGTAAGCAATTTACCCTTCTTTTTAATCTATACCCAAGGTATTTATTATTATTATTATTATTATTATTTATTTTATTTTTTTTTTTTTTGGGGGGGGGGGGGGAGGGGGTGTAAAGAGTGAGTAACCCAAGTTAGTTTTGATTCAAACATCTACCATTATTGTCAACAAGAACATTGACATTTTCCCAAACCAAGGAATTTATACATGTCAAAACCAGCTAAACCAAGGAATATATTTGTTCGTTACTAACCCCATCTCTCTTAGTTTCTCCGCATATTGATCTTAGTATCCTCATCAGATCACAGGTGCAACTACATTTATTTTGAAAACATGTTGCTTCTTAATTGTTTAATACTAATTAATAGGTCTATAGTTATTCTGTGAAATTTTCCTTGGTACATTCTATCTAAATTGTATGAGTCACATTCTCTCCATCCTCAAGCAGAATGGAGAGGCTTGGTACCTAAACTGGTCATTATTAAGCATACATTAACAGTAAGTATACAGGCAAATGAAGAGCAATGTTCTTTTTCTGGACAAGCAAAGATAACTATAATAAGAAAAATGCCCCTAAAAGCATAACTATAGTAAAAGAAAGGTATGCTGCAACGTAAACCAGGCATTATGCCTAAAAAAGCCAAATAGAGACACTATAATCTGTCACGGCCTAAGCCTGTCAATGGTCTTCTTCCTAACCCGGTACGAATTAGGAAGATACAAAGTAGAGAGAAGAAGAACAGAGCAGAATTTAGAGAGAGAGAGAGAGAGAGAGAGAGAGAGAGAGATGTGAGGAGAAGAAGATAGAATTCTCTTCAATTTCTGGATGCCCCAATCTGAAAGGATCAATGGGGATTTATAAAAGATGCCGGGAGGGAGGATCCCCGCCAAGGCATATTCTACACTCTTCCATGGTTATAACAACCATTTACTATACTATAACCACTTGCACGTGGCTACTCTCTATGTGTAACAAACTTATAACAGCAAAGGTTACAACAGTAAAAAATTAAAAATCCCATAAACCAAAATGGCCCCTTACATGACATAATCATATTAGATATACAGGTCAAAACAATAGCCACTTTTTTTTTTTTTTTTATATCAGAAGTGCATTTATAATATATTATACAAAAAAAAATAAAAAATCAAGCACTTGCATATTAGGAAAGAAAACAACAACAACAACATATCCAGCCTTTATCCCACTATGTGGGGTCGGCTACATGAATTCTAGACTTCCATGTATTTCTATCGTTTGTCATATCTTCATTTAGATCCATATACTTCATATCGAACTTTAATGTCTCTCCCAAAGTCTTCTTGGGTCTACCTCTACCTCTTTTTGTGACTAATTGTTCCATTTCATCAACTCTCCTCACAGGAGCGTCTCTTAGTCTCCTTCTCACATGACCAAACCATCTTAATCTAGTCTCTCTCATCTTCTCTTCGATTGGCACTACTCCTACCTTATTACGAATAACTTCATTTCTAATTTTATCCTTTCTTGTGTGTCCGCACATCCATCTTAACATCCTCATCTCCGCTACACTCGTCTTTTGCTCATGCTGGTATTTGACTGCCCAACATTCTGAGCCATACAGCAAAACTGGTCTTATAGCTCTCCTATAAAATTTTCCTTTCAATTTTAATGGGATTTTACCATCACATAACACTCCCGATGCATTTCTCCATTTTAGCCAACCTGCCTTAATTCTATGTGCGACATCCTCGTGAATTTCTCCATCTTTTTGAATCACTGATCCCAAATATCGAAAATGGTCTTTTCTTTGTAAGATTTGGTCTTCTAATTTTATTATAACATCATCCACTCTTGCATTTTTACTAAATTTGCATTCCATATATTCTGTTTTCTTTCTACTTAATTTAAATCCCTTAGATTCTAAATTGTTTCTCCACAACTCAAGCTTAGTGTTCACTCCTTCTTTTGTTTCATCCACCAACACTATGTCATCTACAAATAGCATACACCATGGCACATCTGTCTGAATATCTTTAGTGAGTTCATCCATTACTAAGGCAAATAAGTATGGGCTTAGTGCAAAACCTTGATGCAGTCCTATTGTAGTTGTAAATGGTTCAATATCCCCTCCGCATGTTCTGACCCTTGTCTCTACACCATGATACATGTCCTTAAGGGCTTGTATATAGGCTATTTTGACTCCTTTCTTCTCTAAAACCCTCCATAATACTTCTCTAGGGACCCTATCATAGGCCTTTTCTAGATCTATAAACACCATATGTAGGTCCTTCTGATGATCCCGATACCTTTCCATTAGACGCCTCAGTAAATATATAGCTTCCATTGTTGACCTACCAGGCATGAAACCAAACTGATTTTCTGACACATTTGTTTCTTTTCTAAGTCTTTGCTCTATTACTCTCTCCCAGAGTTTCATGGTATGACTCATTAACTTAATTCCTCTATAATTTTCACAGTTTTGAACATCTCCTTTGTTCTTGTATATAGGAACCAAAGTACTCTTTCTCCACTCATCTGGCATCTTTTTTGATTTAAGGATCGCGTTAAATAGTTGCGTTAGCCAGGAGATGCCCTCTTCTCCCATGCATTTCCATGCTTCTATTGGTATATTATCTGGTCCCACCGCCTTATGATTTTTCATCTTTTTTAAAGCTTGCCTTATTTCATTTGGACTTATGCGTCGCATATTAGGAAAGAAGTGCGAACAAAAATGTCTGGTATCTATTACTGGAATCCCAATTCATAAATAATTTACAAAGTTTTAGCCTTCAAAATGCTTAAAAACGGCATGTCTTAAGAGGAAGATGACTATTATATGTAAATCTAACCTTATTATTTAATAAGGTTTAACAAAAAACTTTAAAAAAACACTTATAATGTGGTCTAATTTTTAATGTGCATGTTTTCACTATTGAGTGCCAATGTCTCCCAAGTGTCCGGTCATAGAAAAAGCAAAACAAGAATAGGATAAATTTGAAGAAGTGCCTGACACACAACAAAATACCTTCTTCGAAGCACTCAGCAGAACCAACTTAAATGATGAACCCCCTACTCTACGCCAGGCAAAAACAAAAGGGGGGGGGGAAGGAAAAAAAACACATAAAGCATGTAAAAGGGGCTAAAGCAAGAAAAACAAGTGCTCAAGCTAAGCCAAAACATCAATTACTGCAAATTGGCTACTGAACACTAAGCTAACACATAGGTTGAAGGTCCATCCTCTGGCCAAACTCATGTCAATTTAGTCAAACCAAGTCTGGTATTTCTGCCTAGGAATAGAGTATGGATTTCACCAAGAACCTGGTGAATGATGGCCCACTCCACCTAAAAGTGCTTATGTCCTTGGTAACAAACAAGGTTAAAAACTAAGAGAAGATCTAATGACTCTGATGATGTTAGGTTGTAATAAAACAGGTTGGAAAGATAGAAAACTGCTTTTGTTGATGAAAGCACAGAAAACTCAAAAGAGTTTTATCCCATTATATTTCCAAGAGGCAGTTTTTGTTCAAAACTTAAGCTTTTGTTCAAAACTTAAGCATTTGTTTCCAATCAATACTTGAATAACAGAAAACAATGCAGAACAGCTGGAAGAAATTAACACCTTAACCTCCCTCAAGATATCTGCAAGATAAAAAGAAGAGGAAACAAAAGAAAAGCAAAGAGCAGGGAATAAAATGTAAAAATCAACTTTGCAATGCCATAGGGTTACCAAAGTAATGCCTGTTCAAGAGATAGTCTTCATTGCAACAATAACACCACCACCACAATTTCTTAGAGTCATGTGCTTACAGATTGCTGATGACTCAAAGGGAAAATATTAATATAATTTCTCAGAGAAAATAAACCAAATGAGCTATTAAAGCTCATCCAAAAGAAAAGGTAACCATTGAAGAAGATGCAAGTAACCATTCATAACGGAGCCTCACAAGCAAAAACACTTAGAAGGATGACAGTGGAAGAAAATTCCAGACCTCTACACCAAGAACAACAATCCCAAGCCTTAACCCCACTATGTGGCGTTGGCTAGATGAATTCTAGCTTTCAAAACCTCTAAAGAGGAAAAAAAGCACCAGATAAACAAACAGATAATACAATAAAGCTGGGTGTAAATGCTGCATCAAAAGTCAAACAGAAAATGGAAGAACAAGGAAAAACAAAGGTACATAAGATAAGGAGTGAATATTTTCTAGAGAATAAAAAAAAGGCTTCACACCACATGCAGCACAATACCAATAAAATTATCAAACTTGATGGTTGAATTCAATGATGTATAACTTACCTGAAGAATGTAGAGTCTGCTTCGGTTGCAACAGCCTTTGCCAAGTATGACTTCCCCGTTCCAGGTGGACCATACAAAAGAAAAGCCCTCCAAGGCCTCCTCTTGCCTAAAAAGGAAAGCAATAGTAGAAGTATTATAACATTGAATTGCATAAGATAATGCAAACACGGTTTCAACTTTCAACACTGATAGAATTAGAACAAATATAGAACAGCAGCACAAAATCCAACATAAAGAAGGAAGCACTTACGTGATGGTTCAAGGCAGTTCACCAAAGGTGAAGGGTATTTTGAAATCACCCCCTTTTTTTTTAACCATTTTCCCTCAAAAGAATAACAGATATAAACTGGATATCATGATGACACCTTGAACCTATTCTGGTCCATATGGCTGCTCCAATTACCTTCTTCCATGATAATAAGCCATTTGTCTGAAGGGCCACTAACAAACATTTTCACATGTCTAGTTGATCAAGAACCTACTAGTCATGTCTGGTAATTGAGTTTATTGTATAGCAGAGCATACAACTTTCCCACAAATTAATAACATGCTCTATGCTACCTTACACACTCCTTTAGAGTAGGATCTATAAAATAACAATTATGAAATATGAAGATTTAGCCATGCCTCAATGCCCTGGGAGATGAGAGTTTTTACAAATTTGATGCTTATACATAATACCTGGCACTGGAGATAGGAATTATAGCTGAAGTCCATGCAAAATAGCAAGACCCTATAGCCTTTTTAAATTAAAAAAGAGCTGAGGCACAACGAAATTGTCTAACAAAATCAACTGCTATCACTACAGCCAACCATAAATCTACAAGTTAACAAATAAATATACTGCCAGACACTAGATTTCCAAGAAAACATAATCAGCACTCAAGAATTTAACACAGCATCAATCATTAACACCAGCCAAGATGCACCGATACAGATACAAAAACAAACAACAACTCAGACACAATGATCCAGTTGATTAGGCAAGACTAGGGTGATAGAGTGGAGTCTAAGATAGAGGAGGGGGTCATGGCAATGAATTGCAATAACACTGAAGACCAGAACTACAACACAAATCACTCCCAGAGCAGCCTACTTCCCCCAAGAAGATCCTTGCTTGTCAACCACCACACTCCAATCTTAATCCCTTTCACAGACAAAACAAGGCACTATTTCCCTAACAAAGCCTCATTAATCAAATGAAGCCTTCTGATCCATTGTGCCATTATGGAATTGTAATACTATATAGTTTTGTTTTTTATTGAGCACGTTAATGTGTTAAAACAATTATTTCTTCTTATTATGGTTTTAACATCAACAAGCATTATGTTGGGGAATTTTATTAGCTCTAACGACAATAGGAATCACATGTTCAGAAGCATGGAAATGCATAAGAGAAGTGGGCATTTTAAGTTAATGGAATTATTTCATGTGATTCTGAAATCAAAAAGGATGTGAAACAAGCAGAGGAATAACACTTTGTTGCCTATTAACAAGAATAAAGAGATGTCCAAAATTGTGGAAATTATAGAGGAATCAAACTAATGAGCCATACTATGGAACTTTGGGACAGAGTAGTGATTGAGCAAAGATTAAGAAGAGACATAAGGTGCCTACAAACCAATTTGGTTTCATACCTGATATGGAAACGATGAAAGCTATACTTGCTAATGTGCCTAAAGTAAAGGTATAAAGAAAAGCAAAAGGAGTTGTAGTGTTTATAGGTTTAGAAAAAGCTTATGACAAAGTCCCTAGAGAAGTCTTATGGAGGGTTTTAGAGAAGAATGGAGTTTGAATTCCTTATATACAGGTATTAAAAGATATGTATCACAGAGCAGAAACACATGTCAAAACAAGCTAGCAAAATTGAGCCTTTTTGTCTTATGTGGACAATTTGGCATTAAATGAATAGGCATATAGTTTATGAATTGATGAAAGTCACTCAATTACTTTCAGTTTGCCTCAAGTCTTTTTGTTCAGGATATAATATAATCAACATAGCCAGTCCCCTTTAATGGGATTAAAGCCCATGATGACGATGGTAATTAGTTTGTTTCTCTAAGAAAACAACACAAGTTACTTCGCTTTGCTAGAAGGAGTTATAGCTTAGCTACTACGCTTCTTTAATTACAATTGTACAGCTTTGTGCTATAGTACAACCTTTGTCCGTCCAAGAAAATAAATAAATATAGCGTAGTCCAATGCCACTTTGCAAAGGAAGAGTAAAGCTGCATGTGAAAATGAGCCTCACAAAGTTGGAAGCCTTGTACACTGCAAACACCCTTCGTACTACGATGCTACTGTGGTTTATTCAAACATGTCATGACCAAAGAAAGAAGTAGAAATTAAGAGCAGCATCAATAGTTACAAAACCTATTGCAAAGCCCATGAGTGAGTCTAGGCAGAATAATCAAACACAAAGACATGTAAGATTGATAGTAACACACAAAAATCTGTATCCAAGCTGCAGATAATATCTCACACAGTCCCATTCAGCTAAAGAATGGAGTCTGTTCAATTTTGGGCTATAATTTATCTTCTTTGTAGTTCAGCCACTCAAAGTAAATCCAAATTAACTAATCAATTACGAAACTAAACTAACAAATTAATCCAGACAAAACACATAGCAATCAGCCTAACAAACGAACAAGCACAAAACAACGTAGTTTCGATCAATCTCAAAACCTAAAATTGTAGACAAAAGACAAAAAAACACTGACCAACAAAGAACTGAGGGAATTTAACGGGCAATATGACAGCCTCCTGCAACGCTTGCTTAGCACTCTCAAGACCCGCCACATCGTTCCACTTCACGTTCGGTTTTTCCCGAATAATCGCCGAATTCAGCCCGGACCTCAGCTTAGACTGCTCGGAATCCTCGCCACCGTTGCCGCCCTCCCCATCCTTGGACTTGGTCTTCGGCCGAGTGGCCACGGCGGTGCTCCCGTTGGCCGCCGGACCGGCTCCGCCGTCATCCAGGACGGCCCTGATCTCCTCGGCGCGGCGCAAGTACTCGGTGAATCTCTGCGTTATGGCCTCCTTGATCTTAGGGTTCTTCTCGTACTTCAAGTGCGTCCTGAAGTACTCCAACGCGTTCATGTAGAGCGGGAAGGCCTTGGCGTAGTTCCCGGCATTGTCCTCCTCCACGGCTTGCTTCACGTACCCGATTGCTTGCTCCTTAAAGTTGCTGTACATCTTAGCGCATACACGCCCGTATTTACAACGAATCAATCGAATACCAGTAGCTAGAAAGTGATCCGATTGGGGAGGCGGTTTTGGTGATTCGCAAACCCTAGAAACAGGAAGATTGACGATCGGGGAAAGAAAACAGGGAAGCGATCGATGATGATGGAAACTGCTTCGTGGGTTTCATGACCGATGATCCTTCGAATTTTGGATTGGAATTGATTCGTGGAATTTGTATGTGCGTCCAAGTTGGTCTCGAAAGTCGTAAGCAGGCACGCCCTTAGTTCTCGGGGTGTATGTGTAAAATATGAAAATACAAGGACTCGGGCCCAGAAATAACAGATCAGGAGATATTTTTAAACTTTAAACACTAAATTAAAACAATAATAATTCATTAAAATCTTTAATAATAATATTAATATAAATCTTAAAAATCATATTATACATTAATTTTAAAAATAAGAAATTAATATTTATAATAATAACAAAAACTAAAATATAATAATTAATTTATTATAAAATATAAAATTCAACGAGTTACATTACAATGTAATTAAGCTCATTTGTAATAGTATGTCTGATTGGTCAGATGCATTTATACCGGCTACCCGTAATTACTTGACTTGCGACACAAATCTGCTTCCTGATCTTCATTTTTGGCGGCGGCGGCTGCGGAAGGAAATGGGGAAGCAGGGAAGGAAGCAGCGACACCAACACAAGGCTTCTCGTCCGCGCAGAGGAGCCTTCTTCAACCCCCAAGGAGAAGACCAAGACGATGAACTGTACCCTCTTGACCCGCCTGAAAACGAAGAGGAAAGAGAGCAAGAATCCGAGAAAGAGGAAGGAGGAGAAGGAGAGGGGCCAAGCGAAGACCCGAATGACCAAAACCACCCATCAAGCATTGACATTCCCTCCAAGTTTTCACTCTACCAGCAATCTGTGCAGGTGACCCTTCAATTTCGATCCTTATTTCTCTCCAAAACCCTTCAGCTTTCTGTTGTCCCTACAATGCGTTTCTTTGTTGGTTGCAGTCCCCAAAAGGAGACATAACTTATCTGCAGAAGTTCTTTTTGATGTATGTGGGTGGGAGGCTGCCCCTTCATCTCCAGGAAGATTTTTGTGGCACTGCTCTTCTTAGGTACTGATTATAAATTTCACCCCCTTTTGATTCTTGTTTTTTTTTTCCCCCATTTTTACTTGTCTTGTTTGATATGCCTGCGCATTGTACTGGTTCGTTAGCTAGTTGATGCAAAAGTTTTTAAAGGACCAATGGGAGCAATAAGGGGGGCTGAATCTCAATGGACCGTGGCAGCAAGGCTATTTTGTGACAGGGTATTGTAAATGGTAGAGTGGCTTTTCTGTTACAATCAACCCTTTGTCGCTCACTAGACCCTAAACCCTTAAAAACTTTTGATTCTTGTTTTTCCATTTTTACTTGTCTTGGTTTATACGGGGGCGTGCTGCAATGTTATAATTATGTATTGATAGGAAAGGTATCCATGAGGTTAACATTGGTGGGATTGATACACAAGGGGAAATCATGTAATGATCCTTCCCATTGTGGCTTGGTGATGTAGCATCTGTTTGGCTTGAATTTTGTTCCACATTTTTGTTGCAGAGGTTGTAACGTTTGACTATTACTGGAAACATTCAGTACATATACCAATGTGAACTAGCATGTCGTGTAAAATCTGCATATGGTGCTAATCAAAAGGCCGTTATTTGCCTTTTGCTTTATGATACTAATGAGAACATGAAATGTATTTACAAGTTAAGAGTTGCAGACTGACTCTGCTTATGTAGTCAAGCTGGCTTTTGCACATCTTTGCATTTCCAAGTTAGTGATAGAGGATTTCAGGATTTGAAATATAGATGTTCAGTTTAACAACCTAACTTTGTTGAGCTTAAAATTTGAGTTACGTTTAGTGCTTAATGTAGGTTTGCCTTACATTTGAAAATCTTTACCTGCCTATGTGTATCCAAGTCTAATTTGGTATACTAACATTAAGTGATTGTTGTGCACATGGCAGTACAGAATGGCTTCGCAGTGACTCAAGACGGACTGCTGTAGGATTAGATTTGGACCTTGAGGCACTTAATTGGTGCATGGAAAACAATATAGTAAAAATTGGGGCTGATGGGTATTCAAGAATATCTCTGTTTCATGGCAATGTATTGGATCCTCATGACGCTAGATTTGTCAAACTTGAAAATCCATACCTCATAGGAAATGTTTCTCTGAACAATAATGAAGATGATGGTTCAAAGGCAGTTCCACTTGATTCAACTCTAGAAGGAAGGCCTAGTGGCCTTACTAATAGCAAGTTGATGAAGGACTTTCTATTACCAGCAAGAGACCTTATCTGTGCTTTTAACTACAGTTGTTGTTGTCTCCATAGTCGAATAGAGCTGGTTTCATATTTCAAGCATGCCCGCAATGCCTTGTCTAGAAGAGGTGGCATATTTGTCATGGATTTATATGGAGGCACATCATCAGAGTGTGAGCTTAGGCTGCAGAGAAAGTTTCCTAATTTCATGGTATGCTCTTACTGCTTTGAAAGCTTTTTACTTATCACTGCGACAAGATTCATTTCCACCGTCACTATCATTTGAGAGCTCTTAATATTGGACGGGAACCTTAAAATAATGATTCATACTATTTGTTTAAGTTACACCATTAGCTCACTGGTGTCCTAAAATGGTCAGAATTTGACTCGCCAAATTTGACTGCTGTAAACAAGTGGGCTACAGTATTCAATACCATTCCCCAAGGAGCAGCATGCTAATGAGGTTTCTCTCTTAATTTAGGCATCAAATGTTGTGATATATGTATATCTATAGTCTTGCCTGATCCAAAATGAGTTTGTTCTTTTTATGTGTCAGCATTATTTTTTGAAGTCAGTATCTTGTTCTCCAGCTCAGCATCTCCTGTTTTTGTTCCTACTTTCTACACTTGCTAATAGCCCTCTTACTGGTGGTGTTCTTGATCTTAATATGCAATAAATCCAAACTGTTACGAATTTTGGATCGAAAACAAACCACAATCAAATCATCAATCACACAAATGAACACATAATTTAACGTGGAAAACCCAAATCAGGGAAAACCACGGGCAAAAAGAACAAAATATCGCGAATCTGATATTGGTACTACAAAAGTGATATTGCTGCACTAATTATAGGGTATTGGACACTTATTTATAGACCTAAAATTATTTGTAGATGTACACAGGAAATTCTATCATAATCAGAAGATGATTTAAGAGGATATTTTTCCAGATGAGATAAATCCCACTCAAAATTGAATTTGACAGCATCCTAATCACAGTCAAATTTGAAGTCTTAATTACGGTTGTTAAAACTTAGGCAAGAAAAATCATATCTATTTTTAGTAAAATAGGACTCAACATATACAGTTTTGAGGGTTAACACCCACTTCCCTGAAAAATAAGACACACTATCTACCCACTTAATCTGAAAACAAACAAAAAGATAAGGACTAAGACTCAATCCACTTTGACCATAACAACCGAATAAGACTAACCAAAAATTAACCAACTTCACCAACAAATTAAGGATAAAAACAATGAGACATAAACCCATTGGATAAACTTGATAAAAATAGGAAAAATAAGCTCCTTATCTCCCGACACTCCCCCTCAAGCTAATGAATGAATATCCTTCATTCCTAGCTTGCTTATTATCCTTTGAAAAATTGCACCTGAAAGGCCTTTAGTGAGTAAGTCTGCAAGTTGATTTCTTGTAGGCACAACTAATGTACAAATCAGACCATTTTCAAGCTTTTCTTTTATAAAATGCTTGTCAACCTCCACATGTTTAGTGCGGTCATGTTGCACTGGATTATCTGCAATACTAATGGCTGACTTGTTATCACAATGTAGTTTCATAGGAGCCTTCGACCTGACTTTCAAATCCTCTTGAATTTTTTTTACACATAACAACTCACAAATTCCACCTAGAGCCATTGACTTGAATTCTGCCTCTGCACTAGAGCTTGCCACAACACCTTGCTTCTTACTCTTCCAAGTCACAATGTTTCCCCCTAAGAATGTACCATAATCGGATGTTGATCTCCTATCAATCACTGACCCTGCATAGTCAGCATCTGTATAGGCTTCAAAAGTTCTTTCTTGTCCCCTTTTGAACAAAATTCCCTTACCTGGTCTACCCTTTTAAGTAATGCAAAATTCGATACACTTTTTTCAGGTGCACCTCCTTGGGATTGTGCATGAATTGGCTAACGACTCTAACAAAATATGCTATGTCTGGCCTAGTATGTGATAGGTAGATTAGTCTCCCAACTACTCCTTGCTTTGGTAGACTTTTGTTTGTTGCTGCATCTTTTGGGTTATTACCAAGTTGGTGGTTAGGCTCAATAGGGGTTTCGGCAAGTCTGCATCCTAGCATACCTATGTCTGTTAATAGATCAAGAATATACTTTTGTTGAGATGTGAGAATCCCTTGTTGAGAGCAGTGTTCTAAAACGTGGCGTAGGCGTCGTCGAGGCATTAGGTGGCCCTTGGCCGCCGCAAATACAGGGAAGTCGATCTCTTAGGTGCCGAGCTCGATTAATCAGACCCAATCAGCACCTAGGCGACGCCTAGCCGCCTGGGTTGCCTAACTTTTTTACGGGCATCCACGTCGATCTCCACAAAAATCCCTTCCTTACTTCGTGTGATACTTCAACCTTCTCCTCAAATAAATCTCTAATTCTCCTTACTCTTCCCCCTTCGCCGCTACCGCTACAACCTACATTCATTGTCTCTTTCCCATGTTGCCAACAAATCGTTCTCTTTTCCCTTCGCCGTTGTGCAAGTCTCCTCCAACCTGTTGTCGTTCTCCTCTCTGAATTGATCCTGCCGTCATTCTTTCTCCGAACCCAAACCAACCCATCTTCTCTGTCATCTCTTTGTCACCGTTTTGTTTGCACTTTGCAAGTATATATACACATATATATATAGGTATCCATTTATATATATATATATATAAATAGAGGAAAATTTATATATATATGTAGGTATATCTATTTATATATATAGAGAGAGAGGAAGATTTATATATATGTTATATGTATAGATATCTGTATGTGCATTTGGGATAATATGAATTTTAATTTAAAAAGAGTAATTTTCCTAGGCCCCAGTTTGGCACCCGAATAGCACCTAGTGCATTTTAGAACACTGGCTGAGAGTGAGCCACTTCAATACTCAAGAAATACTTCAACTTGCCTAACTCCTTAATTTCAAACTCCTTTATCAAACACTTCTTAAGACTTTCCATTCCTTCCAAGTCATTGCTTGTCATTATAATGTCATTCACATAGACCAATAAAACAGTTATTTTTTCGGAAATAGAATGCCTTACAAATAGAGTGTGATCACCTTGGCTTTGATTGTATTCCAAACTTAGCATAACTTCAGTAAATCTTCCAAACCATGCCCTTGGAGACTGCTTCAAAGTATATAAAGCTTTATTCAATCTGCATGCAACATCCTTTCCTACTTTTGAACATAATCCAGGTGGCACTTCCATATAGATTTCTTCCTCTAGATCTCCATGTAGAAAAACATTTTTTACATCAAATTGTTGTAGTGTCCAACTAAGGTTAGCTGTTAGGGATAACAATATCCTTATGGTGTTCATTTTTGCAACTAAAGCAAAGATTTCAAGATAATCTACACCATAAGTTTGGGTATAACCCTTAGCAACCAATCTTGCTTTATACGTTTCTAATGACCAATCTGAGTTATATTTAATAGTGAATATCCACCCGCATCCTACTGGCTTCTTCCCTTTAGCCAGCCTTACAAGATCTCATGTGCTGTTTTTTTCGAGTGCTTGCATCTTTACTCTCATAGATTCCTCCAATTCTCATTACACAATGCCTTGGATACTGTTTTTGGTATGGAAATGGAGCTTATGTTGGTAAGGAAAACTTTATGACTAGGGGATAGATTTTTGTAGGATATAAATAGGTGCAGAGGGTGTTTTGTGCAAGCTCTAGTTCCTTTCTATTAGCAATAGGAAGTTCACTATCACTTGTGTCAGATGGATCAACAACAGGTTCAATCTCATTAGGAGATGTGGAAGGAGAACTGATTACCTCTTTTTGATTAGTGTCAGGATCAAGTGTTGATTCGGATGCCTGAGCAGGTGTCAGATGAGCAGTTGGTCCCTTTCTTCTTGAGTATTCCAGAAGTGGACGGTGTACCGGCTCCTGGGTTGGTCCATCTTGTACCTGTTCTTGGGTTTTGGTTTAAGTATTAGATGTAGGTTGTAAATGTGGAATATAGGGGTGAGGATGGAAATTCAAGTAGAAATAAGTTTATGTACTTATCCTTAGTTATTGTGGTTTCAGCAAATGTAACATTCACTGATACAAAGAATTTTTTGGTTGATGGATGGAAACACTTATAATCCTTTTGAGTAGGTGAATACCACACAAAAATGCATCTAAGAGCTCTAGGATCAAGTTTTTTCCTATTTTGAGAGTGTAGATGAACAAATGCTACACACCCAAACACTCTAGGCACAAGGCCATTGGAAACTGAAACCTGTGGAAAGAATTGAGAAAATAGTTGGAGTGAACCTTGGGAATTTAGATTTCTTGAAGGCAATTTGTTTATAAGGTGAGTAGCAGTTAAAATGGCTTCCCCCCAGTACTGTTTTAGAACATTTCTTTGAAATAAGAGAGCCCTTGTAATTGTAAGAAGATGTCCATTCTATTTTTTGGCCACCCCATTTTGTTGTGGGGTAGTAACACAAGAGGATTCATGAATTATGCCTCTTGCTTGAAAATAGGAAATAAGGAACTGATTGAAATAGTCCTTAGTATTATCAGACCAGATCGTTTTCATCTCAACATTGAATTGGGTTCTCAACATATTATAGAAAACTAGAAATATGGAACTCACTTTAGATTTGTTCTTTAAAAGATAAACATAAGTAACACGAGAACAATCATCAATAAAAAACACAAACCATCGAGCCCTAGTGATGTGAGAAATGAGAGAGGGACCTCATATGTCACTATGGATAAGAGCAAATGGAGAAGAACTCGTTTTCATATTAACTGGAAATGAAGTTTTCTTATGTTTTGCAAGTTCACATATATCACACTGAAAGTCTTCTCCAACTAATCCTTTGAACAATAAAGGATACATTAATCTAAGAACATTAAAGGATGGATGACCAAAATGTAGGTGTCGTAACCAAATTCTTTCTTTACATGACTTTTGAGGACTCAGTCAGAAAGCACAGTAGGGAGAACTTAGCTATCCTATCCTCCTGTCCACTTTGTTCCACAGCTTGAGGTTTGCCATGCAGCTTCCAACATTTATCTATAGTACGTTTAGGTTTCTTACAATAAGTACACCACGATAGATCATTACTTGACCGAGCCCCATCCGATGTTCTTTTAGTCTCACCTCCTTGTTGTTCAAAACTGGAATGATTAAGGGTCACTCTTCTTGTCATTAGAGCTGAATTATCTACCGTAAGAGGCTCAAGCATAACTCTTCTTCTTCTTTCCTTAGCTCGAACAATGGCTAGAGTCTCATTTAGGGATGACAAGTCTTCCTTCCCCAGTATATGTACCCTTACTGCATCAAACTCAATATTTAAACCTTCAAAAAATTCATAAATCATGTCCTTTTCAACAAACCTTTTTAGAAGGGTTGCATCCTCACTAGAAGTCATCTTGATACACCGATTGTAGAAGAAATCAATCTAATTCTTCATATATAGAAAAACTGATACAAGGGCTTTCTTATAGACATACACTCTTGGACCCTAAAGACTCCCTACTTCAATACTACTCCCTAATATCTCTCCTAATTTGTAGGTAGAGATCAGATTACAAAATACAATAAAATAGAAAATAAGAAACTGATAATACACATGGATAAATACTAAGAGAAGATAGAGATAAAAGTCTCCCTCTAATAGGAGTCTCAAGAATCTGCTATCGCCAACACTCCCCCTCAAGCTGGGGAATGTATATCACTCATCCCTAGCTTGGATACTAAGTCTTCAAACTGTGTGGTAGGCAATCCTTTTGTTAGAATATCAGCCACTTGACACCTTGATGGCACATATGAGATATTGAGGAGACCTGAATCAAACTTTTCTTTGAGGAAACGACGATCAATCTCAATATGTTTTGTCTAGTCATGTTGGACCGGATTATGAGTTGTACTGATCGCTGACTGGTTATCACATAGCAACTCAATGGGTCTCTGTACTGAAATTTTTAGATCTTCTAGTACTATTTGCAACCATAGAAGTTCGCATACTCCTAGAGCCATAGTTCGAAACTCAGCTTCTGCACTTGATCTTGCTACAACTCCTTGCTTCTTGCTTTTCCAAGATACCAAATTACCCCCTAGGAACACACAATACCCAATTGTGGATCTCCTATCAACTAGAGACCCCCCCAGCATCCACATATCCTTGAATCTTTAAAACATCTCCTAGGGTAAATAAGATTCCCTTACCTGGTGTAGCTTTAAGATAATTCAAAATCCTCCTTACTGCTTGCATATGTTCTGAGGAGGGATTATACATAAATTGACTTACAAGGTGTTTCAACCTTGGGTATTATAGGGGCAAAGTTGTAATTGAGTTACAATTACAGTTAGGGGGTATTTTTGTAATTCGGTTACAACACATAAGAGTTGCTATTCTATTATTTTCCTTTTTGTCTTGTAGCTTAGTTGGTTAGAGAGATTTGTTTGATAGCTAAGTGAGGCTATATATATTGCCTCAGTTATAGGAAAGGATTATGCATGAAATGAGTAAATGAATATTCAATTCTCTCTACAATTTCTCTCTCTTTCTCTCTCTCTCTCTCTCTCTCTCTCGTTCTTCATTGTTACATTTCTTCTCTCCCTAATTCTATTCAATCTCCCTCTTCATTTCTTTTCAGTTTCTTCCCCAATTCCTCTTCTAACCTATCATGAACCCTAGGTTCGTGACAAATGGTATCAGAGCCAGGTTCCTTGGCTGTTAATGTCCGACGGCTCCTTTGTGATTGATTTCCGACGATTTAGGCCGCGATCTTTAGCGACCCAGGCTGGTTCAAGGAGCTACCATTTATCGGTGGTGCTCGACCAGTCGTTAAGATTGTAGTAAGGAGTCAATTATTCATGTTGATTGGAAATTATAGTCGAATTGAATTAGAAGATTTCCAACCGTAGAATCCGCTGCGACTGACTCTTCCAAACGCCGAAGCAGACTCAAGGCCAGGCGATTCGGGATTGGAAGTGTTGTCGATTTTTGAAGGTGAAGTCGACAGTGATGCTCGGTTGTGAAACTCAAGCACGTTGCTGACTTCAATGGTGACTTTGAAGGACGGTAATGGAGCCGACCTCGGCCATCCAAGCAAGCTTAGGGAGCAACAGCAGTGACGCGGGTTGGTTGAACGACTGGAGTGGGTGACCAGAGGGTGACGCGAACGGCTAGGAAGTCGCAATTTGGACTTGGGAGTGTTGCAACCGTCCAAGGCGAGTGTAAGCCGTCGGAGGTGAAGCGGACGGCCCAGACCATTACGACTCAGACTAGTAAGCTTCCTATAGGTGTGGTTGTGGCAGTTTTGATCGGGAACTTCGTTCGGAATTCTGTGGGTGTGGCCGCTGGATCGAAAGACACGGTGGTGCTGCAATTTTTGGGTTGAGAAGCAATTCTAACCGTTCGGGTGAGGCGAGTTGTCCACCTTGTTCGGAAGGGGATTCCAACCATTATAGAAGAATTAACCCAGAGAGAATCGAGCCCATAACCAGCGACTGAAGCAACGAGCAAGTGATTTTCGTTGGTGTTTTGGAGGCGACTTGGCTGGGTGGTGTTCCAACGACTCTGGAGATCTGGAAGGTGGTTAGGTGTTGGAAGGTGTTAATCTCCAAGTCAGCGAGCCCCCTCAGTTCGGAATTGGAAGGCGCAACAGGTGAGTGACCCTCGGCCAATAATTTCGGTAACTTTTAATTGGAATTCCGACTGGAGTTTTGCGGGTGTTACCGTTTAGATCGGAAGGCACTGTGTGCGCTATAGTTTGGGGTTGCCTTCTGAACCGTGTTGGTGAACCTTGCTTTCCTCCTTGATCGGAAGGAGATTCTGACCATTCTGGAAGCCAACTTAGAGCATAACCGAGGGAAGTAAGCTTGATGCATCACTGGCCATAAGCTGAAGTGGATTCGAGGCCAAGCGATTGTTGAATCTGCAGCAATTGCGAGCAGCGGCAGCAGAGAGTCAGAGACGGTGGTGTTCGACGGTGCTTTTGAGACGCCTAAAGCAGTTCCAGTTGATCGGAACTTGTAGGCGCATTAAACCTCCTTGATTCCGATGGAGGAATTCTTGGCTAATTGGCCTTGAGGCAGTTGATTACCCAACAGATCTGGCAATCCTCAATTGCTGTGATTCCTATTGTGATTTTTCTACTAAGAGTCAGATGCTTTAGGAGACTCTAGGAGGCCAGCAAGTCGCTGTAACTGACAACTTCTTCTGTTCCTAAAATAGGCTGGAATTTGAAGCAAAACGACGCCTGAAATTGCCACTTCTTGGATCAGCTTTAGGGTGACTATTGAAGAGAAGTGAGGGATTTAGGATGTACAAAGCTCCTGTTTATTGGCCTTTGAGTTGTCCTGCTCGTGAGAAATTTGCTAGGGACAATAGTGCAAGCACGAGGACATTGGAGTCTTAGTCGCAGCAAAAGGGTGCTGCTGCATTTTCAGGGGGATGACCTGATCATAAGGCCATTGGTAGCTGTGCATACATGGAGCAGATGGGCCCTAAATTGCAGCAAAATAATGCTTCATTTTCAGCTGGAATGGAGCTTCAATGGCAGCCAAAGAATGCTGCATTTTCAATGAAATGTCCTGCTCGTGAAACCTTGGGAAGCAGTGCATGTAGGAGACCATTAGAGCCTCAATTGCAGCAGAGGAATGCTTCATTTTCAGCTGGAATGGGGCTTCAATGGCAGTCAAAGAAGGCTGCATTTTCAGTTGACAGCAACAAGGATAAGCAACAGTGTAGTCGAAAGAATCAAACATAGGGAAAGAAGTTTGAGAATGAGTCTAGCCGAAGGGACAAAGGAACAAGCAGTGGGATTCATGAACAATGCGAGGAATTTGTCCATATGTTCCGCGAGAAACTACAGGAGTTTGCAATGATACTAATCAACTTTCCTATTGAATATTTCGATGATTATCGCGGGAGTTTTAACAAGGAGGAATTCCTTAAAGTGGAGCAGCCGAATGAGGATAGTCTTGCTGAAAGTAAATCCTTGGTGTACTCCAACTACCAGCAAGTAAAAGAATGTCCACTGGAGGAGGCCCCTACTGAAGATATGAAAGGGTCTAAACATATTACTCCCTTGGTCTTGGTTATGGAGAAGGCCGAGGAGTACATGAAAGAAGAGGGTGAGGAAGAGGAATTGGAGAATGGTAGTCTCTCAAGCACTCTTACTAGTGCTAAGACTCTTGATGCCATTGATCTCTTGAAACAACAGAATAAGGAGCCTAAACAGAAGGAACAAAGGATTGCACCGGACACCTTGCTTGGAACGTCTGACATGTATGTCATTGGCACAGACACACAAGACAAAGCAAAGATAACATTGCAGCAAGAAGAGTTGGAGGATGTGGTTGTAGTGCTAACGACACATTTGGAACCATTTTTGACGGCACTAAGGAAGAGGCGGATGGCTGAAATTGGTGTGGCAACAAGACATAATGCTGTTGCTGCTGAGGAGAAAGAAAAGAGAAGGCAAAAGAAAAGGGAAAAGCAAGATAAGAAGAAGGAAAAGCGAAGAAGAACCCGCTGGGTGAAGATGGGCATTGGATAAAGAAGCAACGGCTAGGTGGTAATAAGTTTCTTGGGGACAAGAAACATTTCAAGGGGGGAAAATTGTCACGACCTTGGGTATTATAGGGGCAAAGCTGTAATTGAATTACAATTACAGTTAGGGGGTATTTTTGTAATTCGGTTACAACACATGGGAGTTGCTATTCTGTTATTTTCCTTTTTGTCTTGTAGCTTAGTTGGTTAGAGATAGAGATGGCAAAATGGGCCCGACCCGACGGGCTGGCCCGTTGGGGCCCGGCCCGACATCGGGCTAGGGCCAGCATTTTGCTGGCCCGTTTAAGGCCGGGCCAATTTGGCTCGGCCCGCTTGGCCAGCCAATCTACCAACCCCCCCCCCCCAGCCTCACCTCTCGCCCTCGCCCTCACCCTCTGTCTCGCCCTCACCCTCTTCTCGCCCTCTGTCGCCCTCGCCCTCACCCTCTTCTCGCCCTCGCTCTCACCTCGCCTTCGCCCTCTGTCTCGCTGTCGGCCTCACCCTCGCCCCTCGCTCTCGCCCTCGCCCTCACCATCGCCCTCTTCCTCGCCCGCGCCCCTCGCTCTCGCCCTCTGTCTCGCCGTCGCCCTCACCCTCGCTCTCGCCCTCGCCCTCACCCTCGCCCGCACCCCTCGCTCTCGCCCTCTATCTCGCCATCGCTGTCGCCCTCACCCTCGCCCGCGCCCCTCGCTCGCCCTCTATCTCGCCGTCGGCCTCGCTCGCCCTTTGTCTCGCCGTCGTCGCCCTCGCTCGCCGCCCTCGCCCTCGCTCGCCGCCCTCGCCTGGGCGGGCCAAATTGGCCCGTTTGGCCCGTGTAGGGCCGGGCTAGGGCCAGCAATTTGCTGGCCCGTTTTTAAGCGGGCCAATTTGGCCCGGCCCGCTTGGCCTGGCGGGCCACTTGGTGGCGGGCCAATTTGGCCTGGCCCGGCCCGTTTGCCATCTCTAGTTAGAGAGCTTTGTTTGATAGCTAAGTGAGACTATATATATTGCCTCAGCTGTAGGAAAGGATTATGCATGAAATGAGTAAATGAATATCTGATTCTCTCTACAATTTCTCTCTCTTTCTCTCTCTCTCTCTCTCTCTCTCTCTCGTTCTTCACTGTTACATTCCTTCTCTTCCTAATTCTATTCAATCTCTCTCTTCATTTCTTCTCAGTTTCTTTCCCAATTCCTCTTCTAACCTATCACGAACCCTAGGTTCATGACACAAGGGTCACTACAAATGCTATATCAGGTCTAGTATGTATGTGAGAGATAAATCAGCCTACCCACCAGACGTTGAAACCTCCCTTTATTTATCACCTCATCTTTGGTATTTGCTTGCAACTTTAGGTTCGGATCCACTGGTATGCTAGATCCTTTTCCTCTTAAAAGCCCTGTTTCTATAAGTAAGTCCATAATATACTTTCTTTGTGATAAGAATATGCCATCTTTTGAGTATGCAACCTCAATGCCCAAGAAATATTTCAGCACCTCAAGTTCTTTAATTTCAAATTCTTTAGCCAAGTTTTGCTTTAAGATTACCTGTTCAGCAGTATCATTACCAGTAACCACAATATCATCCACATATACAAGTAAACCTGTCATTAGATCACCATGATGCTTGATAAAGAGAGTATGATCCCCCCTGCTTTGATGATATTCCATAGATAGCATAGCTTTAGAAAACCGGCCGAACCAAGCACGTGGAGATTGCTTGAGCCCATAGAGGGTCTTTTTAAGTCTACATACTCTTCCTCCCCCCTTTCTGGTGAAAACCAGGAGGTAGGTCCATAAATATCTCCTTCTTTAAATCCCCATGCAAGAATGCATTTTTCACATCAAATTGTTGGAGTTGCCACGCATGTATTGCTGCCAATGAAATAAGAACCCGAATAGAAGTCATCTTTGCGACCGGGGCAAAAGTTTCAAGGTAATAAATGCCATAGGATTGGGTGTAGCCCTTGGCAACCAACCTTGCCTTGTACCGGTCAAGAGTACCATCAGCTTTAAATTTCACATTAAATATCCATCAGCAGTCAACCAGCTTAACACCTTTGGGTTTGGCCACGAGATCCCAAGCATGATTTTTGTTAAGTGCCCACATCTCCTCTAGCATAGCTTCTTTCCACTTAAGGTTCTTTAGAGCTTCTTCTACTGATGTTGGGATAACAATAGCATCCAATGAAGAGAGAAATCTTCGGTGGCTAGATGATAGGTGATGATAGGATAAATAATTGGACATGAGATGTTGAGTACAGGATCTAATTCCCTTCCGGAGAGCAATAGGGAGATCAAGGTCAGTAGGTTCGGGGCATGGACTGCACTCTACTGGAGCATCATCTTCACTTGATGTAGGTTCCAGGGCTGGACAAGAGACTGATGATTGGATAGGCTGCTAAGTAGAGATGTGCTGTCGTCTTTTGTAAACAAATGGAGAACCCTTGTACCGAATTGGAGATGGCTGGGAAATGACATGGGCTGGTTGATAGTTACTGCTAGACATTGGGAATAGAGGTTGGTTCATGATGGAAGGGCAGTGAAGGTCCAAAGGGCTGGTTTCTACCAAGGGAACAGAAGTTCCAGAGGCTGGATTTTCACTGAAATTAGGCTTCCTCTAACTGCTAGTTTGAAGAGGGGCAAAGTATGACTCATTTTCATGGAATGTAACATTCTTAGACACATAGAACTTCCTTAGGGTAGGACAGTAGCATTTGTAGTCCTTTTGAGTAGGAGAATAGCCTAGGAAGACACACCTATGAGCCCTTGGATCAAACACACACACACACACACCCGAAGACTCTAAGTGGTAGTAGAGAATGCAAAGAAAAATCATGATAGAAGGAGGCTAATTTTTGGAGAGGACTTTGATGTTTTAGGACCCTAGATGGAACTCTATTTATCACATAAGTTGTTGCTAGCACAGCCTCCCCCCAAAACTGTTTTGGAACTTGATGATGGTGAAGAAGAGTGCGGGTGACATTGAGAAGATGTCTCATCCTTCTCTCGGCTACTCCATTTTGTTGGGGGGTGTCCACACAAGATGATTCATGAATAATGCCTTTTTTTTGGAAGAATAGATGCAAGGGATTGTTAAAATAATCCTTTGCACTATCAGTCCGAAATTGTTGAATTGATGTTCCAAATTGAGTGAGAATCATTTTGCAGAAGTGTTGTAAAGTAGACCCAATGACAGATTTGTCTTTTAAAAGGTACACCCAACACATTCTAGTGCAATCATCAATGAAGGTGATGAATCACTTAGCTCCCGAACAGTTTGAAATTTTAGATGGTTCCCAAACATCCGAATGGACTAAGAAGAATGGTTGAGAAGATAATTTATTGTTGATAGGGTAAGTCACTCAGTGGTGCTTCGCCATGACACACATATCACATTGAAAATCACTAGGCTCTAGGTTTCTAAACAAACTAGGGAACATGTTCTTTAATAAAATGAAAGGAGGATGGCCTAATCTACCAAATTGAGGAGAAATCAGTAGAGGTTTCAGTGGAATATGCCATCCCAAGCCTTCTTCTTTTTGTGTTAGGATTCTCCCCTTGCAAAATGTACAACCCATTATACTCTTTAGCCACACCAATCATCTTCCCCGTGTCCTTGGCCTAAAACTTGCACAAATGAGAAGAAAAAACAGTATAGCAATTTAGATCTTTGGTTAATTGATGAATAGAAATCAGATTGGTAGTCAAATTTGGGACATAAAAAGCATGACTGAGGGTTAAAGAAGGGCTGATGTGAATGGTACCTGTTCCGGTAATAGGGACTGATACACCATTTGCAATGGTGATTTGTTTGGCGGTGGTAAGGGGCTTGTAGGTCTAAAAAAAATTGGGATTAGGTGTTGTGATCCGTGGCTCCCGAATCAAGGATCCACATGTTATCCCTATCAATTTTCGAAGCTGAAAAAGAACAATTGGTTAGAGATATACCTGGCTGATCAGTGAAGCATGAAGCTCCATCTTGAAAGGTTCTTAGGAAGGCTTTTAGTTTGCTAAGTTCTTCAGCATTTAACAGCTTTAGATCAGCCTCTGTTGGCTCTTCTTTTTCACCCTTTTCTTCTAGATCCTTGCTTGAGAGATAACTTTGAGATCTCATATTCTTGAATCCTCCAATCTTCTTCAACACAGCCTCCTTTTCACGTAATTTAAAACAGGTTTCCCCGGTATGCCGGGGCTTCTTGCAATGAGTACACCATTGTCCTTCTCGACTTGTATTCTTTGTTTGGGTGACTAATCTCCCAAACCTCATCCCATCTCCCTCTTTGTTTTTGATAAAGAGGGTTGATCCTTCAAGACTATAATCAGTAAGCATCGCACTTCTTCTATTCTCCTCACTTCGAATGATGGCAAAAACCTCATTTAGGCTGGGAAGTTTGTCCTTACCTAGGATTTGTACCCGAACTTGATCAAACTCTTGATTCAAGCCGGCTAGGAACTCTACAATTCGATCTCTCTGCACAATTTGATGAAGGGCAACAACATCTGTTTTGCACATCATTTTAATTGCTTGATACTGATTGAGTTCCAGCTATAAGCCCCTCATTTGGTTGTAGTATTCGGTCACTGTTAGCGGCCCTTGTTTAGTGGAGTTGATTTTTGTTTTTACCTCAAAGATCATTGATGCATCTCTAACCTTGGAGAAGGTTTGCTGGACGCTTTCTCACACTTCCTTGGTTGTGTTTAGGAACATATAGTTCCTACTTATGTCTGGCTGCATTGTACTCCATAGCCATGACAGAATTCTTGAGTCTTCCACTTCCCATGCTATGAAGGATGGGTCTTCTTCTTTCGGTGGATCTGTTGTCAAGTGACTTCCTTTGCTTCTTCCCTTGAGGAGAGTTTTGACCAGTTGAGCCCATTGAAGATAATTCATACCATCTAATCGGTAGGGTTGATGAAGAGTTGGCAATTCGACAGCCATAGGAGTAGTCTACTAGATTTAGATCTCTGGTTATGCTAGGAGAAGGAATGGAGGATGTAGGGTTTACCTCGGATGTCTTTGTCATACTGTCAAAGGCTTCCGAGATCACTCACTGATGGAAGAAAGAGACCACGAAGGCGACGATCGATCACGAACCAAGAGGCGCGGCAATGAAGGCCACGTAAAACCAGTACTGAACCAAGTAAGGCGCGGCAATGAAGGCCACGTAAAAATAGTACCAAACAGTACGAGGTAATGAAAAAACTGGGTAAAATTAAAACCCTAGATAACCTGGCTTTGATACCATGTAGAAGAAATCAATCTAATTCTTCATATATAGAAAAACTGATATAAGGGCTTTCTTATAGATATACACTCTTGGACCCTAAAGACTCCTACTTCAATACTACTCTTTAATATCTCTCCTAATTTGTAGGAAGAGATCAGATTACAAAATATAATAAAATAGAAAATAAGAAATTGATAATACACATAGATAAATATTAAGAGAAGATAGAGATAAAAGTCTTCCTCTGATAGGACTCTCAAGAATCTACTATCGCCAACACTGATAATGATCCATCTTCTGCCATAAAGTTTTGCAAGAGATTGAAGTATTTAGTGATTGGTCGATTCTCTTGCTTTGTAGTTGAGATTTTTGTTTTAATCTCATAAATCTGGGCTACATCTCGAACTTTAGATTAAGTCTGCTTAACAACATTCCAAATTTTCATTACTCTGCCAGGGGATATTATCTACTGCCGGTCCCAAGCCCGGATAAAGGAGGAGGGTTGCGTTAGGTAGCCGACAACCAGCGTAAAATCTAGTCGGATCCAAATATAAATTCTAGACAAACTATCTGTTGGGATGTAACCCACATAGAAGTCTAGAATTCATGTAGCCAACCCCACATAGTGGGATAACGGCTGGATATGTTGTTGTGTAACAACATTCCAAATTTCTTGAGCTATGTTTAGAAACATGACAGTGTCACTTATCTCCAGAAGCATGAAATTTCATAGCCAAGACATTACCATAGAGTCTTCTTCATCCCAAGCCTCAAACATAGGATCCCCTTTTTTAGGTCTAGTGCCGAGCAAATGGCTCAACTTGCCTCTTCCCTTCAAGAATGTGCAAACCAGCTGAGACAATTTCAGATAATTATTACCATTTAGCCTATAGGATGCCTGAATATTTTGTAATTCTCTAGTTGAAAGTGTACCTTTGTTATCTCTGCTTATAGTTGTTGTAACAGGTGTCTCGGATGCACCACTAGATTTTGTTTCGGTAAGCATGGTCTTTAGATGGAACTCACTTAACCTCTTGGGTCAAAAAATGGGGTAGGATTTGATCTTGCAGTAGTACAAGTTTGCAGGGCTTAAGGATGCAAAGGTTGGTAGAATCGGTTTTAGGAAAATACCTACCTACAGCTCTGATACCATGATAAAACTTAGGCAAGAAAAATCATATCTATTTCCAGCACAATAGGACTCAATATATACAGTTTTGAGGGTTAACAACCCACTTCCCTGAAAAATAGGACACACTATCTACCCACTTAATCTGAAAACAAACAAAAAGATAAGGACCAAGACTCAATCCTCTTTAACCATAACAACTGAATAAGACTAACCAAAAATTAGCTAACAAATTAAGAATAAAAACAATGAGACATAAACCCATTGGATAAACCTGATAAAATAGGGAAAATAAGCTCTTTATCTTCTGATAATGGTCAAATTAGGAATCCCAATCATAGGCAAATTTGAATTATAGGTCACAGTTATAACACAAACTATTGAAAGGCAGTTTGATTTAGACTAGATTTTAGTTATCAAAGTAAACTATCATCTACAACAATTTTATAGAATTGTCTTGATCTCTTTTTGCCACAAGAAAATGCACCAAAGCAATAAAAGGTTCAAACATCATCTATATTTCTTTGGGCGCCAAATACATACTCTATGCATTGAAAGTAATCAATTGTGCTACAATTAATAAAATCCTATTCTGTAAGGAGCATCATATCATTGAAGCTCCTTCCTTAATGCATGCAACATCAATTACTACAGTAATATTGGTACTTGGCTGACTTGTCGTGCCACAATCACTGCTACAAGCTATTTCATTTTTGTTTCTGGATATTTGGATAGATATAAAGGCTTTGATACCAGTATGAATATATTCATAGTATATTCTAGCATTGAGCAAGGTATAATGGCCTTACAGAAGATGTGGTTGTGCATAGAGATGGTTGGAAAATTAGAATTCATGTAGCCAACCCCACTTACTAGGATTAAACCTAGGCATTGTTATTGTATGTCTGCATCTCCTGCCTTTTCCTTGTCCTGGCTACTATCCTCTCTCTTCAGGCAGCACTCTTGATTTGACTAGGCGATAAACCAAAATTATGAAGAAGCTACTTAATTTGGTTATTGTTACAAAAAAGAAATAAGTTGTCATCTAGAATCTATTTTGGCACCTAAGCATATGAAAATTTGATTTGCTGTGCATTTTGCAGCACAGTAACACACACCAAGCCAACCAAAGTCCAAATATATCTCCAATTTCTGTGTGGTGCTAGAGCCACCCTGCTCATATCTTACTTCTGTAACTGTAACTAGGATTTATGGAAAGAAAAGAAAAGGAAAGGAAAAGTGGATTTCTTGTTTGCATGCATGTAAGCTATGTTACTTTTCATTTTCTTTTCCATAAAAAAAAAGTCTTCATTGCAAACTAGCCTTAGCATTATGAGAAATATGCAAGGAATGCTCATTGATGGTCTATTATCTCTCCCAAAGAAAGAAAAATCTAGATTGACTAACTGATTGCCTTTGTTCTTCAAAAGCGATGGAACCATTTTACCGACCATTTCTATATTGAAATTGGTTCTAAATTCTGAACTTTGACATGGTTATCTGTTCTAATTTCTAGTATGTTTGGGAGCAAGCTGGTTTCGACATTGTTCAGCGTAAAACAAGAATTAGCCTCCATTTTCACCTCCAAAAGCAGCAGAAAAAACTACGCCATGCATTTTCATATAGCTGGAGGCTGTGAGTTTGTCATCTTTCTCTTCAGTCTATAATTCTTTAGATGGCATTTTCTTTCAGGCTCCTTTGTCGTATGATACAATGATCATGTTTACAATAATGTCTGAAAGCATTAAGACGCGATGCTTGTGCTTGCAGGTGGTCGTTGCCTGAGATCAAAGACTGCTTAGAGGAGGCAGGGTTTCGGTCCATCCATTTCTGGATGCGTCAGATGCCAGATAGCGATGAAATCAGAAGCATGGAGGGATTCGGTTCTGCCAGAGATGTTAAGTATGAAGAGGTTTCGAGTTTCGAGCAACAAGATTCATGGAATGCATATATCGTTGGCGTTTCCTAGTAATGGATCTTTGCCAACTTATGTTTGATCTTATTGACTTCCTTCATTAGTTTTCCATTTACTCTCTTCATCTTTTGAATTGCTGCCAAGGTGCTGTAGGGAATTATAGACTGTTTCTTTTGAACTGTCAATATATCCACGTGTTGTTACTCTTTTAAAAGTTCTGGTGCATATAAACCCAAGAAGAAGCTTGGCGCTTGCGAAGATGATATGATAGCCATCATCTTAGGAATTTGAAATTGTGGGTTTGATTTTTGGTTTTGCTGATGTTTAGTTGGTTCATGTCATAAGACATAAGTTTTAAGTAAAGGATCACCAATATTGCTAAGAATAAAATCTTCATAAGATATGAAACTAACCTGAAATAGGCAATGTTATGCTCACGTAACTCTCCATTGTCACATCACAAAAGAGTCTTGGTTTTACTATTATACATTGTAGACCTTCATATGGGGTCATTATTATTTTGTTTATTTTCTTAGTCTAATCGTTCATTTTCGTGACCCTAAAATGTCTTAAGGCGCACAAAGCATCTAACCATTTTAAGGCCATACAAATAAATTGAGGGTTTGATACTAATTGATCAACTATTCTTCTCCAATCATTTCTTTGTACATTGTCTATTTCGATATTCATTTTACTATTCAAACATATAGGCGAGTTTATACATCTAATAATTAAAGTTTTATCAAATCTAAATATATTGAGTAAAAATGACCAAAAGTTAGTCATCTAGTAATGTTGCGCAAAACAAACAACGATCCAACACATACATACACTTTGAATCACCGAAAATAAACTTTTCTTTCCGACAGAGACAAAAAACAGAAACCATACATTCACCACAACAGAATAAATAGAGAATGAAAAAATGGAATGAACACGAGGGATTTACCGTGGTTCACCTAAAAAAGGGCTACGTCCACGTTGAGCTCCAGTAATTGAGAGTTCACTGTACTATCGAAGTTAAAATAGGGTTTACAAACACACCAAATACAAAGCCTCACGATCGCTCATATATACAGAGACAGGGTATACATCAAAATGCCTCTAAATCATAACAAACAAGGATCAGAGGCTTACCCTTTGAAAAAAAAAAAACCCTAGAGAGAGAGCCACACAAAAAGCCGAAGATGGTCTGAATCATGAAATGAGAAAGACCCCCTTCGCGAGCTCAAACGATAAGTTCTCTCTCTCTCGTCTGTCACTAACAAATCCCGATGAACAGTAAATAAATAGGAGTCACACGATGCACTTGAAGGGCTCGGATTAATGCAGATAAAAGGCAGCATCGATGGACAGGATTGCACCAGGACAAAGCACGATGGAGATGATGGGCGTTTAGGCGGTTGCCAAAGCTGCCCTCCAGTGCCACGTGGCACTGGTTGCAGCTTTGGCCATCTTGCCCGAGATTGATTTAAAGAAACGGCGTCGTTGAATGCTTCAGTACCAACAATCTCCACCTTGAAGCATCAGCGAAGCAGGAACCCAAAATTGACCCCAATATGTGCAGTAAACTTCTATCCATACCTTCATAGCTCTGGTTGGCTTTGGAATTAACCAACCTCAACATGCAGCAAGCCCAAGCAATGCTTGAACTTAGCTGCAGTTACTACCTTTGTCCCAACATCGGCTGGATTGTCCTCTGTAGATACTTTGTGGATTTCAATAATTCCATTACTTACCAGATTCCTTACAAAATGAAACTTCACATCAACATGTTTAGTCCTTTCATGATAAACAGGATTTTTACATAAATGAATTGCACTTTGGCTGTCAGAATATACCTTGACCTTACCTTGTAGGAGACTGATCTCCTTAAGGAGACCTTGAAGCCAGATAGCTTCCTTGAATGCATCAGTAACCGCTACATATTCTGCTTCAGTAGAAGACAGAGCAACCAACGGTTGTAACTGGGATTTCCAGCTAAAACAATTGCCACCCAATGTGAAGAAATAAGCTGTGGTGGACTTACGGGAGTCTCTATCTCCTGCAAAGTCTGAGTCTACATAGCCTACTAGGTCTAGGTTGTCATTTCTTCTCTCAAAATTTAAGCCAACATGTAATGAACCATTGATGTATTTTAATACATGTTTTAAGGCTTCCCAATGTGTTTTTCCTGGATTGGACATAAACCTACTTAATAGGGATACTGCATATGCTAGGTCTGGCCTAGTGCTTATCATTGAATACATTATGGTCCCTATTACATTTGCATATGGTATTTCTTCCATTTTTAGAGATTCTGATTCAGATGATGGACATTGAATTTTAGACAATATGAAATGTCCAGCTAATGGAACACTAACCGTTTTACACTCAGCCATACCAAATTTTTTAACTGTTTTGAGAAGGTAATCATGCTGGTGTATTTTTAGTTTTCTTTTGACTCTATCTCTTTCTATTATCATCCCTAAAATTTTCTTAGCTGGTCCTAAGTCTTTCATGTCAAAGTTAGTATTTAACAGAGACTTTAATTCACAGATTTTTGACTTGGATTTGCTAATAATCAGAATATCATCAACATACAATAAAAGATAAACAGGGACATCTGATAAAATGTAGTAAAAACAGCTATCATACTTACTTCGATTAAAACCAATTTCGGCAGCAAAGTTATCAAACTTTTTATACCATTGCCTGAGTGATTATTTTAATCCATACAAAGATTTTTTAAGTAAGCAGACATGATCAGGATGATTTCCATCAATATATCCAGCAGGTTGTTCCATGTAAATTATTTCATCTATGTCTCCATGCAAAAAGGCAGTTTTGACATCCATTTGTTCAAGTTCAAGGTCAAATTGCACTACAACAGCAAGCATCATACGTATGGTTTTGAATTTGACTACTGGTGAAAAAATTTCAGTGTAGTCTATTCCTTCTCTTTGAGAAAATCCCTTAGCTACAAGTCTTGCTTTAAATCTCAGAGGGTCAGATGAAGACATCCCTTCTTTAAGTTTAAACAACCATTTACATTTAATTAACTTCTGTTTATCAGGTCTTGGAACTAGCTTCCAGGTCTCATTAACCTTTAGAGAGGTCATTTCATCATCCATAGCCTGTTTCCACTTAAGGCTATTATGAGAGCTAACAGCCTCTTCATAGCTGGTAGGTTCACTGCTCCTCATATCCATTCTGGCAACTAATGCACAGAATACTAGATCTGAGTATGCGTACCTAGCAGGAGGTCTCACTGACCTCCTTACCCTGTCTCTAGTGAGTTGATAATTGCTTAGGTTTTCTTGAGGAGAGTCATACTCCTAAACTTCTCGGTTATCATCTTGAGCCTCATGATCACTTTCATGATCAGAGGTTTCTCCTTGTTCTAAGGACATATCAGGAGTGTGAGGATCATTTGGGATTGAATTAATAGTAGAGTCATGTTGCTCCACCTCAATTTGGGTGTTCCCACCTAATATAATCTCACTAGGGTCATTAGGTGTCGAGCTGTCTTCATTATTATCTGATTTACATGGAAAATTAGATTCATTGAATTTTACATCTCGGCTAATAATGATTTTAACTCCACCTGATGTTCTGTCCCATAGTCTATAACCCTTGGTTCCCTCTTGGTAACCTACAAATATACATTTAACAGCCCTAGGTTCTAACTTTCCCACAGATTGATGGGCATAAGCCTCACAACCAAATACTCTCAGATAGTCTAGGTTCAGCTTCCTTCTAGTCCATTTCTCTTCAGGACACTTGAAATTTATAACTGTAGATGGACTCCTATTCACTAGGTGTGCTGCTGTAGATAGGGCTTCCCCCCAAAAAGTTTTTGGCATTCCAGCAGTAAACAATAGACACCTCACTTTTTCTAGGAGTGTTCTATTCATCCTCTCAGCAACCCCATTTTGCTGAGGAGTATTCCTTGCTGTTCTATGCCTAAGAATACCATGAGTTTTACACAATTCATCAAAATCTCTATTACAAAATTCCAATCCATTATCAGTTCTAAGAGTTTTGATCTTCCTATCAGTTTGATTTTCAACCAAAATTTTCCATGACCTAAATTTCTCTAGAGTTTGTTCTTTAGATTTCATTAGGAATATCCAAACCTTTCTAGAAAAATCATCAATTATGGATAAGAAGTACCTGTTACCACCATGTGAAGGGACTTGGGAGGGACCCCAAAGGTCTGCGTGCAAGTACTCTAGACATACCCTCGCCAGGTGAGTTCCTTTTGGGAAACTCAGCCTGTGTTGCTTGCCTAGAGTACATGGCTCACAGAAACCTAAGGCATCTGCAGGCACTGGACCAAGGTACCCTTGGTTTGACAGTGCCTGTAGGCCTTTCTGGCTCATATGGCCAAGTCTCAAGTGCCATAAGTCTGTTCTATCAGAGTTAACCATGCATGCAGATGGAATATAACAACAACCATTCAACACATATAAGCCATGTTTCTTTGTACCAGAGAGAATTAGCTTATCATTCTTAAATACATGTAGATAACCATTTTCTGCTTTATATGAGAAGCCTAATTCATCTAGGGTGCCAAGTGAAATCAAATTTCGTTTCAATCCAGGTACATATCTCACATCAGTTAATATTCTAATTTTGTTATCATGTAATTTTAGTGAGATATCACCTATACCTTTAACCTTACATGAATGATTGTTTCCCATAAAAACAGTACCAGCTTCTTTAGAACTGAAGTTTTGAAACCAATCTATGTTTGGACACATGTGAAAAGAGCATCCAGAATCCATAATCCATTCATTTACAGTAGATGTACTAGAAATATTTAAAACTTCAGCCAAAGAATTTGAATTACTTGCAGCTACTGTTACATTCCCCCCTTGTTTTTGTTTCTTAATGAAGTCATAACAATACTTTTTAATATGACCCTCCTTCCCACAATGGTAGCATTTCCACTTAGGTTTTTGTTTTCCTTTCTTTCCATATTGTTTTCCCTTATGTCCCGTGCCCCCATTTTGGTTCTGGTTAAAGCTATTTTGACCCTTTTCAAACTTTCCCTTTACAAATAAGTTGTTACCTGATTTCTTAGAGGTGTGAAGTTCTAATTCCCTAGATTTGATACCAGAAATTACAAGTTCTAATGTTGGTACAATACCAGTATACTGTAATGCATGTTTAACTACATTGTAATCATCAGGTAATGAATTTAATAATATCATTGCCTCACTGGTGTCACCTAAGGCTTGGTCAGTTCCTCTTAGCATTATCGAAAGTTTAGTAAATTTATCTATATTATCATCTATAGATTTCGATGTATTCATTTTAAAATTGAATAGCATACCTTTCAGATAAACTAAGTTAGGAGCAGAAACAACACCATACAAAGATTCAAGTTTATTCCATAAATCAAGAGGGTTAGACATACCATCTACCTTTCTGATCACAGCATCCCCTAAGTGGAGAAATATCAGGTTGAAAGTCTCTTCCCTTATCTCATCGGCCCTGACTGATTGCTCAGTGGACCATTTTTTGTCATCGGATTCAAGTGCAATTAGCACTTTGTGATGAGAGAGTAGAACTCTCATCTTCTTTTTCCAACTCCCGAAATCCCCCTTACCATCAAATGTTCCGATTTCAAATCGGGTTGTTGTCATCTTCGCCTTGCACGAAGGTATCCCAATGAAACCCTAGACACTGACAAAGACACACAGTAAACACCTACTGATCGTGACTTTTCAGAAACCAAAACCAAAGGAAACCTAGAGGTCAAAAGGATAGATTCAACCAGGCGATTAACAAACCCTAGCTTGACTCTGTTTTAAACGAAAGAAAAAATCAGGACTCACACAGTGTAAAAAATAGCTCTGATACCAATTGTTGCGCAAAACAAACAACGATCCAACACATACATACACTTTGAATCACCGAAAATAAACTTTTCTTTCCGACAGAGACAAAAAACAGAAACCATACATTCACCACAACAGAATAAATAGAGAATGAAAACACGGAATGAACACGAGGGATTTACCGTGGTTCACCCAAAAAAGGGCTACGTCCACGTTGAGCTCCAGTAATGGAGAGCTCACTGCACTATCGGAGTTAAAATAGGGTTTACAAACACACCAAATACAAAGCCTCACGATCGCTCATATATACAGAGACAGGGTATACATCAAAATGCCTCTAAATCATAACAAACAAGGATCAGAGGCTTACCCTTTAAAAAAAAAAAAACCCTAGAGAGAGAGCCACACAAAGAGCCGAAGATGGTCTGAATCATGAAATGAGAAAGACCCCCTTCGCGAGCTCAAACGACAAGTTCTTCTCTCTCTCTCGTCTGTCACTAACAAATCCCGATGAACAGTAAATAAATAGGAGTCACACGATGCACTTGAAGGGCTCGGATTAATGCAGATAAAAGGCAGCATCGATGGACAGGATTGCACCAGGACAAAGCACGATGGAGATGATGGGCGTCTGGGCAGTTGCCAAAGCTGCCCTCCAGTGCCACGTGGCACTGGTTGCAGCTTTGGCCATCCTGCCCGAGATTGATTTAAAGAAACGGTGTCGTTGGATGCTTCAGTACCAACAAGTAAAGAAATCTATTTTATAGAATAAGCGTGCAAAAGTATTTTTGGAAAGAGTTGACATAGAGGGCACATGACGTTAAATAATTAAAATACATAGTTTCCCATTTGGTGATTTGTTAACAAGAAGACCTTAGAGTCGATTTCTTGTCTATTCTTGGCAAATAAAAAAAGTTTTGACAATTACAAAGGCTAGGGGAGAGGCTTCGTCCCCGAATCCCAACCGTCTGGATATAGCAGAATGAAGATCCATCTTGGAGTCAGCTCCAAGGCTGGGGGAGAGGCTTCTTCCCCGAATCCCAACTGTCTGGCGATAGCAGAATGAAGATCCATCTTGGAGTCAACTCAAAGGCTAGGGGAGAGGCTCCTTCCCCGAATCCCAACTGTCTGGATATAGCAGAATGAAGGTCCACCTTGGAGTCAGTCAACTACCCCACATACACCTTACATTCAAAGTTTCCATCTCTCTCTCTCTCTCTCTCTCGGTCGCATTTCATTATCTCGAATGTACGCACATTTGTGATGTGTTGAATGCTTCAAAAGCAAGCAAATGATGAGCAATCGAACTCATCTTCTCTCTTCAACATCTGTATTATGGCTATGGTTACTCGCTGCAAGATTTAGCGGACGGCGCCGTTTGACCGGCCAACCAAACCGCGCTCGTCTCCGATGAAGTTGTCGGTGAGGCTCCTCAGCGTTTTGCTGCTCATCGCCGCCGCGGTGACGCTGAGCTTCCAAGTTGACCTCTGGTATGGTAGATTCGTGGCGACTCAGATCGAGAACTACGTCGCTGTGTCGGTGAAATTGCCGGCGGTTAACGAAACATTGATGAAACTCGCGGCCGCTGATTTAGGGGAACTGCAGCTGAATCGAGAAATCGAGCAGTTATTGGGAGGAAATCTCCCGACCCGCGGCCGGCCCCGGTCGTTTCTCTCGTCGGCGCAGCTCCGCACGCCGAAGTACTACAGTTCGTTGCCGGACTTCCGCCGGAACTTGCGGCACTGGTGGAGGAGAAAGCAGTTCGAGCCGGAGATCATGTCGGAGCTGATCAGCCTAGTTATGGCTCCAATTCAGAAACGCAACGGCTTTCTGGATTCGGGGAGGAAGTACTCATCCTGCGCCGTGGTCGGCAACAGCGGGATTCTGCTGAACCACGAGCACGGCGAGCTGATTGATAGCCACGAAGCAGTGATCCGTTTGAACAATGCCAGAACGAGCCGTTTCGAGCGCCATGTCGGGTCGAAAACCACCATCTCGTTCATCAACAGCAACATCTTGCACCTCTGTGCTTGGAGAAAGGGCTGTTTCTGCCATTCCTACGATTCAAATGTAGCAACAGTCATGTACATTTGCCAGCCTACTCATTTCTTGGATTACACGATCTGCAATTCTTCTCAGAGAGCCTCACTGATCGTCACCGATCCGCGGTTCGATCTGCTGTGTGCTCGGATTGTGAAGTACTACTCTTTGAAGCGATTTGTGGAGAAGATGAAGCAGCCTGTGCAAGAATGGGGATCTGCTCACGATGGCAATATGTTCCATTACTCCTCTGGAATGCAAGCTGTAATGCTCGCGGCTGGAATTTGTGATAAAGTTGGTCTGTTTGGGTTTGGGAAATCGGGTTTGGCTAAGCACCATTACCATACCAACCAGAAAGCCGAACTGAGCTTACATGACTACGAAGCAGAGTATGATCTTTACCATGATCTTGTCGCCAGGCCGCAGGTAATCCCATTCATCTCGGACAAGTTCAGGTTTCCTCCCGTAGTAATCTATCAATGACATTTCACTTCAAATGCACACACTTGAAGATGAAGAAATTGACTAAAACTGTAGAACTTTGTCCCGTATTGAGGTCCTTACTCCGAATGTGGCTTTCGGTGTCAGTTGATCTAAAAATGGTATAGGAACAGTCCTTTGGCTTAAACCACTGGTTGCTACGGTTGACTGGCAAGTGAACTAATATAATAATGTCTTAAAAATAAAGATACAAAGGTTAGGTACCAAGTAAACTTCCAGATTAAGCAATTTCTAACTTCCTATTATATGTCCTTTACAACTAATATTTGCGTAAATGGGTGTGCATTCTTTAGCTGTTGGATGATGGCATTCTGATACAATCTGGCAGTAGTAATCCCACAACCGATTTAACCAGCCAAAGATGTAATGAAGAATCAAGTCAAGAAATCAGATCAAAAAAGAATCAATCGCACAAAAAACACAACACAAACAGTACACATGATATACGTGTTCAGATTTATAAATAGATCTAATCACGGTAAAGCTTATCGTCTCTAGTCAATCCACTAAATCAATGATTATAAATCGATTACACCGATTCATCAAAAGAACAAACAGCTACAGTATTGCATCAAGAAGACAAAATACAACTCAAGTACAAAATTTGCATCAAACCGTGCAAAACCACCGTACTCATCCCTGTCCCTTATCGTTTCTCCCACGACAAAATGATTTTAACTGGAGATCAAGTAATACGACGAAAGTTCTTACCAATCGAAGAATTCACAGGTTGTGTCTCCTTCTGTTGCACCGATTTAGGGTTTCTCGATTACAGTAGATAAAAAGTGATGTTTGAGATTCTAATAGCAGTCTTATATATCAAGGTAGAATGTCCGTAAGCCGCATGATCAGTGTTTAAGATGAGATTAATGGCTGATATAAGAGATGGCCAAATAAGAGTGTAATGACATGTAAATGAAGATCAAATTAAAGCCAAATAACATTCACATAAAATACAGATGAAATGCAGCATATATCATGTAATTTTGAATCACATAACTCAACAGTCAGGGTCTGCGATTAAATTCTTGGACGCGAAGAGATAGAAGGGAAGGGACCTTACGGTATCAATAACTACTCGGATGGCAAAATTAACATAGTTAAAACACATTAAGCTTCATTCAGATGACAAAAAGATGAAAACTTTCTGCTGCTATTTACATGCCATCACTTATAACAGATGGGTCATCCTGTTCCCAGTTGAGCGTTCATATTTACAAACATGCAAGACATCCTACCTAGTCTCTAGGGTAACCGTCCATCTTGACGATAAGCAGAGAAAGTCATCTAATATCCGTAAAGCCCAACAGCAGATGTATCCTCTCATTCTTCAACTGCTCTTTTCATCCTCCTCCTGCAACTCCATCTCCCTTGCTTCATCTGGATCCTTGTCTTCATCCACCACATCCTGCTCTTCATACTTCACGGCCACCAAAAACCTTATGCACACCTGCCAGGTACAATACAATATCTCAAAACCTTAGCTTTGTCATCTTCGTCCTCGGAATTAGAAACCCTGAACTGGTTTAGCAACATACCTGCTTAGGATCATAGGCAGCATATTCATTATACCCCAGAGGACTATCTTTATGCTCTGAAGGGACTAGTCGACCGCATGGGACTCTGATGTCATCCTTCCAAATGAAGTGCTCTGATTCATCGGTCTTCTTTCGCCCTAATCCCTTCACTTCCTGCTTGGATAAATGCAGATCATTATAACACCATTTTAACACCATCGATCTCACAGCTTTAATGAACTAGACAAATGCATTTCCGTACCTCTGCTTCCGGTGCCCTATTGTACTCTCTGATTTGCTCACCCAGGGAAGCAATGGCCAATACCAAGAATCCATCCGGCCTGTTAACTGCAGTAAATCCATATCTGGCAGCTTCGGCAGCAGCATCTGAACAAACTATTGACCTTCCAAACTGCAAACAGAAACTATTTGAGACAGAGAGTAAATTCGCAACAGAGAGATAAGGGAAAGTTATAAAATGCCTCATTGATCTCTCTTTATTGATCTCAACTTTAAATACCTAAAACTAATACAATGTTTAATGAATTACAAAATTGCCACTGAAGACAAAATAAGCAAAGTACGGAGCAACAAACAGTAAACAAACAATACACTAAAATACAATACACTAAAATCTATTAGAAACCCAGTGTATTGAACAAACTATTGACCTTCCAAACTGCAAACAGAAGCCCAGAGCGTTGGGACGTGACGGGAAGTGGAGACATGCAATTATTATATGCCACTGGTTTTAAAATACCATATATCCTGGAGTAGGTAGCCAACATATCGACCGTTGAAATCCTTTGTGCAAGTGCCTCAGCAGATTTGAGGTCCGTGTCCCTGATTTGGAGAGTACATGGAAGAGAAGGAACACAGTGAACAGAGGAAGAATGGCTTCCGGCAACTGTAGAACAAGCAGAAACACAGAGAATAGAAAGCCTCTTACCACATCATAGCAGGACCTTATTGGGAAGCTTCTTTATTTCATCATATGAAGGTCTGGCACTAGGCTCAACAGCTAATACATTCTCCACGGAAATCCCATAGCTCTATAGTTAAGTAGGCAAAATAGAAATTGTCGTGGGCAAAAAGGGAAAAAAGAAATTGTTGCACTCAGCATGCTAAGTAGTGAATCAGACTATAAATGCACAAGAAGAGCCAGAGGTAGTACAATCTCTCCAACTTTGACAGGTTCATAGGTCTTCTCTAGATAATTTGTTATCATCTTGTAATCATCAGAATCTTTATCAAGCGGCAAAATTGAGCACTCCAATTTCCTGTATCTATCAGACAGAGGGTCATCAAGTGTAGAACCACTCATGTCTCCGATTACATGAGATGCTACTGTTATATCCCTGACAGTCTCGAATGCAGCTGCAGCCTACACAACCGCACACTAACTCCGTGATCCATAGGTAACATATCATATGGTTGCATGGAATTAGCATACTATTTTCTTCTTACATGGTCTGCAAGATCTTGACATTCACGGAAGAAGAAAGGCCTGGTAGAATACATGAGAGTAAACCATTTCATGGTGAAATCTGTCTACCTAGCTATGGCCTTTTGTCCTGTTTCTTTCATTGTTTTCACTGCTTCCATGAACTGCAGCAATAACTCCTCGCCTGAACACAATGGTGTCATCAGTTTGCTGAGAAAGCAAGCCTTGCATACGTGCACGAAGACATGCGTGTATGCAAATATAGAAAGAGAGAGGATCTCACATCTCTTCAAATGAAGATCAGAGAGCATCCCCATTGGTAGATCAGGGGGGTCCAAGCCCATTTCCATCAAGGCATACCTTCAAAACCAACACAAAGGTTAGCCATGACAATAAGCCAAAGACAGCAGAAGCTGCAGAAGAACAGAAATGTTTTCCCCCTGGAGATAACCTGTATATCTCTTGACTGCATAAAACCTTCATAAAATTTGCTACTACTGGATCTAGCTTGCAGTGGGTGGCAGCGACACCTAGCTGTCGAAGACCAAGCCCTCCATGCCTAACATCGACTCCATCAGCCTTTTTGGTCACAGCCATATGCCATTTTCCAGTTAGCTAGTACACTACAGCAAACAGTAACAAAAGGAACAACAAAATGAAAAAGCACCATGTCCACCGGATAGAACTTCCGTGTTATTTTTTTTAATCTTCTTCTCCCTCTCCCATGGCTCAAACTCATTTCCAGTTAGTTCCTCAAAGAGCTTAGCAAATTCCTTGATGGCACCGTCCACATTTTCCCTTCCTTCAAACCTTTCTTCTGCTCTGGCATCAGCCCCAGCTTTCCCTTTCTTGCAGTACAGATGCAAGCCCGTATTTGGTACCACAATAATTGCATTATGCAAAAGCTGCATCAATTATATATAATGCTAAGTACTCAGATCCTAGAGCTACCAAAAACCAGAACAAAGATATGTAATTTTTAGTTACTCATTCACTCCTCGTCCCAAATTGCATAGAGTCAAGGCACAGTTGAACAATATTCCATCTTTTTCAAGAATTTGTCCACATTCATCCTGCAGCTTCGAGTCCTTGTGGACTCCTCTTCTCCCATATCCTTTGACCTGCAAATCCACCACTTAAGTTGTAAGAGGAAATTCAATCAGCATTGCTATAATGGATTGAGCAGGCTCCACAACCAGGTTGAGAAAGCATAAAACCTACCTCTGCTACTAGTGATTCGAGTGCCTCCTTACTGGGATCTTGCTTATCCCACGGGATACTTCTTCCATTGACCACAAGATCACTAACAACATCATAAGCATCTAATGGCTGAGCCTCCTGTTTCTCAGTGCTGTCGATCAACCAAGCTTCACTCACTATTGGTATGCCCCTCACCCTGTAGGATATTTCCAACATCAAACAAAGATTAGAAAATTGTGCAGCTGTCAAACAAATTTGTTTCCTTGTTCTTCTCATCCATTATCAGAATATTTTCCCACCCAACAAGAGGGATACAAGCAAAATTTTCGTGTAAATAGTGGCAAAGAACATATTTTTCAAACAAATGGTAAGAAACATGCCATATTCATGCGGATGCTGACCATGCATACCTCTGCATACGTAATTACTGAATATGTTAGGTATCGAGACAGGAGATGGAGACTTACGTTGCTTCTGCAACTTTAGATAAGCCGCCACCTTCACGCTGGGTGGGGGATACAACCAGACAAGTTACACCTGCAATGAATGGCTCCAGAATGCACATTAACACAGATCACATAAGATCTGAAAATTCTCAGCTTTCCATTGAGTCGGCAAATTACCAACAACAGAATTTGAAGTTTTGCCTCCATTTTTTTCAATCTTTGATTTCCAGTATTGCTGCAAAGGCACATTTAAGAATGCAATAACAGCAAATAGGAACCGAGTAATGATTTGACACAATCAGCAATGGCAAAATTTTGGGAAACATACATGTGTCCGAGTAAGACGACCCGACAAAGATATCATCATTCCTGCAAATGGCTTGTCCGTCGATCCTGCATCCCTCTTTTTGCGTTGCTTTGTGTTACTTTGGCGACTCTTTATCAACTATGCCGACATAATAAGGATGCCAGAGTAGTTAACACAATAATTCTTATATCTGATGATTGCAAATTAGTAAGTAATGTGGTTAAGATGCACAAATATGACTGAAAATTACATCTGAAACAGCTGAGTTTTGGACAGATTCAGGTAGTTTGATGGGTTCCTCTTTTCTCGGAGAGTCCTTGGTGCTGAAGGAGCATGTTGACCATTCACTATAATCTCCTTTGCAGGAGCAGTTGCCAGCCTTAACCTCCAAATTGCCGCCGCAAATCGGACATTTATCCAGTACCCCATAGAACAGCATATCCTGGCTGTTCATAATCATACGTGATGTTTTTGTATCATCAGCATAAAAAATCATATAGAAACTGCCAAAGACTTGATGATGTGAAATTTATGTCTAATGTGGTTGACATGTCAGATATTTTATGTTGCACATTTCCAAAATATGGCTGTCTAGGGGCGTCCCAATGGACGAGGCTCCTGCTTTGCGAGCACTGAGAGTGTCAATGCCTATTGTTGTACACACAACTGTTTTAACAACTTGACCCCTTGCGCTCTAGTCATGTATGAGTGAAGACAATGTTAGATTATTGGGGTAAACAATAATAATTATATATAAAACCGATACAAGAAAGCTGTAATTAATGGCCGAAGTAGACAACACTGCAACGAGCGAATAAATTTAATTTAGATTGAATCGCGCAAAATTAAGCGCTGTCCTGAAGACAGAATCACCTTGCACCAGCAGCTAGCAGATTACAACAATAGTTTTAGCAGGATGAAACGATCTCACCGGCAGAACAGCAACCAAGAACTGCTGGAATTGACAGAACTCAAGAAGGAATTTCGCTCTTTGTTTTGGATTGAAGAAAGTTTGGAAATGGGATTGAAGTCTCTGGTGAATAGTAAAATTGGAGAGGAAATTTGTATGTAGGAGAGAGAGAGAGTGGAGCTCCTTTCTGAAAAATCCCACAGCCAACTTCCAAGCTTATATATATAAAGCATTGGACAGCCATGCATAAAATAAGGAAAAGAAGCTGGGACCTCAAGGAGACAAAACAAACCGAAAAACAAGCATGAAATCCAGAAAGTTGCTGGGATGAGATTAATATTAAAATAATATTACACTCACACGTAACAATCCCCCACATGAGTGTAAGTGTGCTGAGACAAAACAGAACAAAGCGACATGAAAATTATAGAGAGCAAACAGAAAAGTTATGCATCAGGTAAGGTGTCTTTTGGACTTGAATCTTCCTTAGTGAATATCTATCAAACTTACCGAAGAAATAGTGAGACTAACTCTTGAACTATTCTTCTCGTGGTAAATCGAGACAATAGATATCACACACAACTCATCTTATACCATTGAGTTCTATACGATTGTGTACATTTTGGTTCTGGACAACATCCTGAATTTATGAGAGCTCTAGAGAACCCAAGCCATCGGAACAGTTCTCATAGAAACAACCCACTTCTACTCTCATATAAGTAAATACTGATTAAGAGAACTCTGTCACTACTCCTTTTAAGCAAGATATCAATATTACCTTAAACACCGACATATCACACACTCTAATTACACCTCAGAAATAGGAAGAAACTAGAAGTTTCTCAGTGTGTTAACTATGAATTATTCTAGCCAATTTACCTATTTAACCTAGATCTTGGGATCTCCAGTCAACTAGGTTAGGTTACCACTGGATAATTCATTTAATAGGCTTTAGCCCTATTCCTTTGGATGTATATGTGACCTACTCTCTGGTCACTCCTTTTGTCAAAGAATCTACTATATTTTCTTTCAACTTCACATAGTCAATGAAAATTATTCCATTGGTGAGCAGTTGCCTTATTGTATTATGCCTATGCCTTATATGTCTTGACTTTCCATTATAGACAGTATTCTTAGCTTTCATCGAAGCAGCTAAGTTGTCACAATATATACATATAGCATTTACAGGCTTTGGCCACAATGGAATGTCTTCAAGGAAATGTTGAAGCTATTCTGCTTCTTCACCTACTTTATCTAGAGCTATAAATTCTGATTCCATTGTAGATCGTGCTATACACGTTTGTTTTGAAGACTTCCATGAAACAACAACACCACCTAAGGTAAAGACATACCCACTGGTTGATTTAGTTTATGAGCTATCAGATATCCAATTAGCATCACTAAATCCTTCTAGTACTGGTGGACACCTCATATAAGTTAGTCCATAGTCAAGTGTGTACTTTAAGTATCTAAGTACCCTGACTAGTGCAAGCCAATAATCATGTCCAAGATTGCTCGTGTATCTTGCCAATCTACCTATTGAGTAGGCAACATCAAGTCTTATATAATTCATTATGTACATCAGACTTCCAATGACTCTTGAGTATTCTAGAGGAGATACACCTTCATCATTATTCTTCTTCAATTTAGAATTTAGATCAAATGGAGCAACTGCTAGCTTACTCTCATAATGACCATATTTTCTCAATACTTTTTCTATATAATGTGACTGAGAAAGCACATATCCTTAAGAATTTCTGATTATTCGAATTCCAAGAATTACATCAATAAGACCAAGGTCTTTCATGTCAAAATTAGAATTCAACATCTTCTTTGTAAATTCCATGATATTTCTGTTAGTACCCACTATCAACATATCATCTATATACAAGCACACAATGACACATTCATGATTTATATTTTTAACATAAACACATTTATCACACTCATTTATATTAAACCCATTTGATAACATAATGTAATCAAATTTCTCATATCATTGCTTGGGTGCTTGTTTCAACCCATAAAGAGACTTTAGCAGTTTACAAACTTTCTTTTCATGTCCCTTTACTACAAACCCTTCAGGTTGTTCTAGATAGACTTCTTCTTCTAAGTCTTCATTTAAGAATGCAGTCTTTACATCTATTTGGTGAATTTTCAAATTATATAAACCTCCAACAACAATCAACATCCTTATAAATGTGATTCTCGTCACTGGAGAATAAGTATCAAAGAAATCTAGTCCCTCTTTTTAACGATATCCTTTGCCTACTAAGCGAGCCTTATATTTATCAATAGTGCCATCAGCCTTCAATTTTCTTTTGAAGATCCATTTGCATCAAATTGGTTTACTCCCCGGAGGTAAGTTCACCAATACCCACGTGTTATTTTGCATAATGGATTCAATTTCACTATTGATAGCTTCTTTCCAATATGGAGCGTTAGATGAAGACATAGCTTCATTTTGAGGCTCATCTTGTAACATGTAGGTTACAAAATTTGGTCCAAAAGAGCTAGTTTTCTTGACTCTTTTGCTTCTTCTAGGTTCAAATTCAGTTTCTTGATCATCTTGACATTTTGAAGAACTTGTCTCATAATACCTTTTGTTACCATCATCATTGTGTCTTTCTTCCTTAAAAGGAAATATATTCTTAAAGAATTTAACTTCAATAGATTCCATAATTGTGTTGTTATTAATATCAATAATTTTTTATTTAATAACTAAGAATCTATAGGTTGCACTATGCAAATCATAACCTATAAAGACACAATCAATAGTTTTAGGTCCAAGTTTAGTCCTTTTTGGTAAAAGCACTTGTACCTTTGCTAAACACTCCCACACTTTCAGGATTTTATAGGAGGGTTGCTTTCCATTCCACACTTTATAAGGAGACTTATCAGTCTTCTTATGTGAAATTCTATTTAATATTAAATTTGCAATAAGCAAAGCTTCTCCCCACAAATTATGGAGTAATCCCGAACTATTTAGCATACAATTAACCATGTCTTTTAATGTTCGATTTTTCCTTTCAAGTACACCATTTTGTTGTGGTGTATAAGGTATTGTGGTTTGATGGATTATACTATGAACTTCACAGAACTCAAAAAGAGATAATGATTCATACTCACGACCTCTATCTGATCTTAACACCTTAATTTTCTTTCCCAGTTGATTTTCAACTTCAGTCTTAAATGTTTTAAAAACATCAAAGGTCTCATCTCTACTATGTAGTAAATATACATAGCAATATTTACTATAGTCATCAATAAATGTGACAAAATATTTTTTACCATCTCTTGTAGGAGTACTTTTCATGTCACAAACATCACTGTGAATTAAATCAAGTAATTCACTGTTTCTTTCCACTAGTGGAAATGGCTTCCTTGCAAACTTTGATTCAACACAAACTTCACATTTATGTCTTTTATAAATGTTAAAGTTAGACAATAGTCCTAAAGTTACCATTCTTTGTAGAGAATGATAATTGACATGCCCTAACCTTGAATGTCAAACATCACACAACTCAACAATATAAATAGAAGAGTTATTCTTATTATTATTCTTAGGAACTTGGGCTAATACATTGAGTTTAAATATGCCATCATGCAGATAACCCCTTCCCACATACAAACCCCCCTTAGTCAGAGTAAATTTGTCTGACTCAAATACAAGTCTAAACCCATATTTGTTCAACATAGTTTCAAAAACTAAATTCTTTCGAATTTTAGGCACATGCCAGACATCAGAGAGGGTAAGTATTTTGCCAGAGGTTCATTTCAGCATGATCTTGCCTTTTCCTTCCACAGTAGAAGCTGAAGCATTCCCTATATACAGCTTCTCAGTGCAGTCTAATTTTTCATAAGTGGTGAATAGAGACTTGTCACCACAAATGTGCCTCATGGCCCCTGTGTCAATCCACTAGCCTTTGTTGTCTGTAACCATGCAAACATCAGAAGCGACTGCAACAAGATTGTCATCTTTCATCACATTGGCTTGACTAGGCTTGGTTTTGTGCTGGTTGTTGCCAGAGCTCTGTCCCTTCTTGTGATGGCAGTCAATAGCTCTATGACCTGTCTTGCCACACACCCAATAACTACCTTAGATGCGTTTGTTAGCAGCATTATTTTTAGGACTCAGGTGCCCACTCTTCTTCTTAACTTGTTGCTTTTTGGGTTGGGACCTTGGAGTTGGAGCCTCAATAATATTGACCCTTGCTTCAAACTTGTGAGATATTTTATCTCCCTTTCTGTTGTCCTCTTCAATACGGAGTCTAAGTGCTAGATCCTCCATAGACAACTCTTTTCGTTTGTGTTTGAGATAATTCTTGAAATCTTTCCATTAAGGTGGCAATTTCTCAATCACAACAGCAACTTGGAACAGTTCATTTATGACCATTCTCTCACTGTGCAAATCACTAATAATGATTTGCAATTCTTCTATCTGGTTGACTACCAGTTTGGTATCAACCATTTTGAAGTCTAAAAACTTCCCCATAAGAAATTTCTCGGTGCCAGCATCTTCCAGCTTATATTTCTTGTCTAAAGCTTCCCACAGTTGCCTAGATATCTGATAGGCATTGCAATAGACATTATATAGTGAATCTATCAATCCACTCAAAATATAATTCCGACATAGGAAGTCAGAATACAACCAGGCTTCTTTGGCAGCTTCAATTTCGGGAGTCTTGTTTTCTTCGGTAGTAACTGGACAGTCCTCCTTAATTAAGGATATGAGCCAAATTCAGCGTAGTGAGGTAAAATACCATTTTCTGTTGCCATCTTTTAAAATCTTCACCATTAAATTGTTGTAGCTTTTCAACATGAGGAGTCACCTTGGCGACAGTAAGCCTAACAACAGTGGCAGAGGCGACACCAGACACGGTGGCCGGAGTTATGTTTGGAGCAACGATCGGGGCAGCATCGGGAACATTAGTGTTGGTGGCCATGGCAGCTTATAAAAATTCTGTCTTCAGATTGTTGTGGTATTGGGGTAAACAACAATAATTATATATAAAATCAGTACAAGAAAGCTGTAATTAATGGCCGAAGTAGACAACACTACAACGAGCGAATAAATTTAATTTAGATCGAGTCACGCAAAATTAAGTGCTATCCTAAAGACAATCGCCCTGCACCGGCAATTAGCAGACTACGACGATAGTCTTAATAGGATGAAAAGATTTCATCGACAGAACATCAACCAAGAACTGCTGGAGCTGACAGAACTCAAGAAGGAATTTCGCTCTTTGTTTTGGATTGAAGAAAGTTTGGAAATGGGATTGAAGTCTCTAGTGAATAGTAAAATCAGAGAGGAAATTCATATGTAAGAGAGAGAGAAAGTGGAGCTCCTTTCTAAAAAATTCCACAGCCAACTTTCAAGCTTATATATATAAGCATTGGACAGCCATGCATAAAATAAGGTGAGGGATTAACCTCTTCCACGTGCGTGGAGCAGTGTGTGGAAGGTCCTTAAGGTGAGAGATTTCATCTTTTACACCCAAGAAAAAGAAGCTAGGACCTCAAGGAGACAAAACAAATCGGAAAACAAGCATGAAATCCGAAAAGTTGTTGGGATGGGATTAATATTAAAATAATATTACACTCATCCATAACAGACAAGAGTTGCCAGGTTAAATGGTTAAATCACAATAAGTTGAGATCCGTATTAGTAGGTCATAAATTCGATTTCTTATTTTACACTGTGAGACAAAGTCTTCATCTATATTTTATTTTATCAAAAGTACGAACAGTGTGGAATGCGGTAATCTCAAGAGTTGCCTTCTCTAAGCTGGCTGTCTAGCTAGAGGTAATGTTTCTAATGTTGCATCGGGACGCTCAATTATTAAATCAATTGCCGTAAGCAGCTGCGGTGTTTCTTTTTTCAAGACTTGCCACTCCCTCTCTAATCTGAGGTTCTATATCATATTTTGAATGCCATCACTGCATCAAAATTGAACAGATACAAATTCTATATAGATCTATAGAGCGAGAGAGGATAGCTTCAAACAGAGAAACAGTTAATCTTAATTAAAAGAAGCAACTCCAGACGCGTTATTACGCTGTTTCAACACGAGCTGGTCGGAACTAACCATCTCGAAACGACGGCATCGTCGGAGCCGGAAATGTCCTGGTCGTTGGCCTCCAGGATCTAGCGCATTTGCTGAACCGAGAGTTGCTCACTCGTGGCCTTACAGAACTTACCGAACTCCACGGCGACATCGCCGGCAGCCGCTCCGTCGGGATGGCCGTTTTTTCCCTTCCGGCTTCGCCTTCTTCGGCGGCTGCTCCGCCTCGTGCGCCTTGCCGTCCGCCTTCTGCTTCCTCGCCGCCACCTTCTCTTCTTCGCCGGCTGAGTGCGCGTGAGTCCTCGTTTCATGTACCTTAATTCAAACAAAATTAGGAACGATTCTCTAATGCCGTCCTCTTTCCCTCTTTCGATTTGCCTAAATCCTAGGGCAAAAAATCAATGTAAACTAACAGACCTTCATCTTTGAACTTCAGCTTCTTGAGCCTCCGAATCCTTAAAGCGAAGATTGAGAGAGCACCACGGCGAAAAAGCGGAGGCGAGGGGGCTGCTGGTTTTAGATTGCAAGGCGGCGGAGGCAGCGAACCGAACCGACACGCACTCAGCTTCTTCATGCAGCGGCACAGCTCGTCTGTCGTTCCCCGGTGACGGCGTGTGTTCCTGTGGGTCTACATGCCTGCCACGTGTCCTTCCACTCTTGTTTCACTCTCTGGACTCCTGCCATCTGGCGTATCCGTACCCTGCTGCTGGTGAGTTCATATGTACGGGCGTGCATAAACCTTATCATGAAGCAAAAATACAGGATAAGATATTTAACAACGAATTAAAATTTTTTGAAGATATGATGTCAAGTTGTGATAAGTGGAGAGTGAGACTGAGCGGGTGCATGAAAGTGAAGAGCTGGCTAAAATATTGAATAGACGTAAAGATAATGTAAGTAATAATGTCGCTTTTAATTGATAATTTGGAGAAAATTAAAGAATCTTTTAAAATATTACTGAACAACAAACACAAATTAAGAAATGTTGTGGTAATTAAATGCTATAAGCTTGTTCATATCATATTTTATTATATTTGACTTAAAAGTTATAATTGAATAAATTTAAGCTGAGGTTGAATTTAGTCAATTTTAAAATTCGAGTTCGAGTTTGAATTGAGTTATCTGATAACAAGTGTGAAAGTGTTCTTTTACAAGGTCAGAAAGGTTAACAGAAAGGGTTACCGAATTGGGGATAAAAGACTAAAATGCCCTTGCCTACAATACAAATTTGCAAGAGATGCGACTACCTCCGCCTCTCTCCTCTTTCCTTTCCCATGGCCACGATTGTCGACTGTTGCTGCCATTGTCTCGTCGCCTCGCCGACTGTTGCTGCATCCTTCGACGATTGGAGAGGCGCAACGAGACGACGACGACAGCAATCAGCGACGAGGTGAGGTGAGGTGAGGCGAAGGCAACAGTAATTGGTGGTCGCATCGCAGCCATGAGAAGGGATAGAGGAGAGAGATGAAAGGCGAGAGGAGAAGACTAGGTGAAGATATCTGAGTCTTTTTAACCCCATTTGGTAAGACCCTAAGTAAACTCTTCTGACTCTCCAAGAGTTTTTCAGTGTGAAGTGACCTCAAGGGATCTTGTCGCGACCTATACCCCCGTTGCCGGCAGTAGCCAGTAGGCCAAGGTTGGCCTTACTCCACTGGGACCATTTTAGCAGGGCCAAATAGGCCAGCTAATTGACATCTCAACCTCTAATAATATTCCTGTCAACACCCTCATCGGACATTTGGTGTCTAAGAATTAAAATTATTGCGCGTATGTATGAAAGAAATGATTTTGTAAGTGTCATGGCCAACCATATTAATCCAGAGGAATATTGTTTTCACAGAATTCGACTTAAATTATTAGAAGCTAAAACAATACCACCTCATTAATTTCTTTTCAATCATATTATCTAATAAGCAGAAAGTTGTGTCGAACTCTAAGCAAGGGCAAGGCTGAAACACAATTAACACCAAAACGATGCCAAAATTAAGGATGTACATAGGTGTGTAAAGATCATCAAGATATATTGGCTGTAAGCCCGATTAGAACATGGAAAAGATAGGGTAATTCATTAATATCCAAAGACAATACTATATATCCTTACAATCAATCATTCAAGATTTCCAATCAGCTATGAAGCAGACAAATTTTCTCCATAGCAGAGATCAAATAAAAGCTTGAACAGGAAGAGAAAATTCATCTGCTTCACTACCTCAAGGCAATCACCTCAATTATTAGTCGAAATCCACTCCAACTGAAGATTACAGCCTAAATTAACTACTATTAATTATATGTTTATTGCTCATCGCTCAGCAAGTGCTCCATAGCAAACCACCCTCCAATGGACAGCATCAGCGACTGCACTTTATCTTAACCAAGTTATAAAAGGTTTGGGTCGGTGACTAATGTGATCGATATGTCTGAGAATTTTTTGTTACTGAGCACAAGCTTGGACAAGCCTAATAAAGCTCCTATATAACTTGTACCATGTCTACTGATCAACTTCATCGAAAACTTTAAACCCCCATAAACTGCTTCTAGGGAATAATACTGGCTAGCTAGCGAGCAATATTTTCATCTTCAGAGCCAGTGATGCACCCCTTCTCATCCTCAAACCCTTCAAGAGAAGGGTGTGGAAAGTGTCCCTTTCCGAAAGACCTTATGTGATCCTTGAGAGATCTCTTGTGTTTAAAGTCAGAGCCACAGATGCAGTACCAGAGCTTCCCACAATTCTTCTCATGTGTCCTCCAATCCCCTTTGACTGCAAATGTCTTCATACATTTCCTGCACATAAATGGCTTTGTGCCATGCTTTCGCTTGTAGTGGGTTTGAAGGGTCCTGAAATCCTTCAACGGCTTCGCTCGAGGATGGTTGATGTTGTTCTTGCAGCCTTGGGCACAGCAGTAGCAAGGCAGCCTCAGCATTGCTGCTGGTTGTGTTCCTCTAAGTGATTCTGGTCCTTTCCTGTATTCGGATCCGTGCCCCCACATATGCATCTGTGGCAAAAATATATAGATATATATGGACATGCACTTGTATTGCATAAGATATACATAAATAAATAAATATATATATATATATATGTGTATAGTATCAGTAAACTTGTGCAAAATGTCAATCTTTGATGCCAAAAGTGTCGGTACGTGATTTATATATCGATGCCTTTGATGATCCTAGGTTAAGCCTTAAATTTTCCATACAACTTATGCCCCATAAGTAGGTCCAAACAACAAAAATTGTCCCATATCAACCTGAAATTTCCCCCCAAAAAAAGAAAAAAAGAACTCAAAGACAAAAAAAGAAAAGAGAGGAAGTAGGACACGTCTTAGCGGTAATGTCCAGTCTGCTAGAAGTAAGGAAATCAAAAGGTAGAGTTACAAGTTATCACCTGCGGCCTCCTCTTCCTCTTCTCTAGATCTGTATTAATTTGCATTGCCAAGCTGTATCTTTAGGTGAGTTTTTCTTTGTTAGGTATATATGATTTAGTAAAGGGAATTACCGGTGCAATAGTTAGGAACTGATAATCAAATTGCCAAAAATAATAGGGGCCAAAGCCAGGATCTTATACGAAATTATTGGAAAAAGTGAGAATGTCAATATCAAAAGAAAGAATTTTTGGTCGGTTGTGAACAAAGAGAAATTAGAAAGACTAGGTAGAAAAAAAGAAGAAAGAAAAAAAAGAAAGAAAGACCAGACAGATTTGGGACACAAGAGACAAAAACTCGTTACCGGCAACATAATCAAGTCAGTAACGATCAGTAATGACTGATTGTTATTTATATATCAACAACAATTTCTCAAAGTACATATATACCTTATATATGAAAATTAATTTTACATCAAAGGCTTGTACAATACTGACATCCTTGGAAAGGCCAATGCTGTTCTTTATATGAAAGAAAGTAAAACAAACATTCTTCTTAAATGATGTTATGGACTGATATTGCAGCGGCTGACCAAATTGGAATTTGTACAACTCGGAATCTTGAATTTGTTTTTTCCTTCTTTCACCTTATTTTTTGTTAGGAAGCCCAATTTCCCTGAATTCATCCACTTAGCAGGCTCAATTTCCCCATCCTTTTTGTTGCCCTAGGCTATTGTATCTCACTGGATCTAGAAGCCATAATATAGAGGAAAAAATCGGCCCACTTTATTAATTAATTGTTCTAGCTAAGAGAGGAGCAATTCAGGAAAAAGGATTATATGCATCAGCCATATCTTTAATTTGAACTAAATTCCAGAAAGATTTTAATGGGGTAGTTAGGAAGTAATAGTCTGGCATCGATCTTAACCTTTCCTTAATCATGAAAAAAGGAAGCTAAAACAATCCCTAATCATGGATAAGCATCACAGTCAGCTGGTTAGTAGAACTGATTACTAACCTGCATGTTGTTATACCTATTGAAGGTCTTGCTGCATATGAAACAAGAAAACTGCATAGGGCCGATGAGGATCTGTGACGGTGTTGGGATCCAAAACCTACTCTCCATATTGAAACCCTGCTCCTCAGAGCTTCTGTAAGTCTCTGATTTCTCTTCCTTGATGCTCCTAATCTCATCAGCATGAGAATCTCCAGTACTAGGCAATCCTATGTTTAACGCCACGTTAACACTCTCCATCTTCTCTTCCTTAACCCCAAAATTCTCCTTCTGCAGCCCAGAATCTTCCCCATCTTTGGGTGGTTTTTCCTCCGAGAGCCTGCTTAAAAGAGGCAGACATTGAGTTACTTCATGGGGAAAATGTTCATGTTGTTCGCGGTAGCAGAGAGGAAGTTCGAGGAAGCTCATGGTGTTTGTGATCTGAATTGCTTGTTGAGTTACAGTGGAAGAAGATGAAGATAAGGATGACGATGATGGTTAAGGAGAGAAGGTGATGGCTTTAGCCATTCAAATGAAGGCAAAACTCCATGGATCCTTTCTACATGGTAGCTGTTTGCAATTCAGCCCATGTTATGGCACTTTATGAATAAGTCTCTCCTCGTATATATGGTTATATTTAGGCATTATGTGGGAAAAGCTTCGCTACTTGAGGTTGATTTTTGTAAGAGGTGGTTTGTTTTTGTCTTTTGGGTACATTATTAACAATACCTCTGTTGATTTTTTTTTTTTTTATTCCTTGTCTTAACCACACATTCATGATAAACTGAAATAAATATTTTTTTATTATTTTGTTAGAACATAAAGATTTTATTTGCATAATCAAAGAATTACTACATCCGTAGGGCTATTGGCCTCTTTCATAGCCAAATGTTGAATATCATATAGTAGGACAAAATTTTGACCCAACATAAAAGAGAAATAATATGACAAATAGACTTTATTTCATATAAAGTACATTTATTATATCTCGTTTTTTAACTTCAATTATTTTTTGATTAGTTTTAAATAAGAAATATATTTGTTTTTAACACAAACCAATCAAAAATAAATAAACCTAAAAATGAGATATAACAAATCTATTTTATTATTTGAAAATAAAATATACTTATTATATTTTAAGATTTAGGGTTTAGGATTTATTATAACAAATATATTTAGGGATTAGGGTTTATTATATATAATTTATTTATTTTATAATAAATAAAATACATTTATTTCATTTTATTATATACCCTAAAACACAGGATAGAAAAACTCTTTTATCTTTTTTATTCTCTACCATTAGCCTTTCCTTTATTGAGAGAGAGAGAGACAGAGAGCAGTGGTGGGGGGAGAGAGAGAGAGAGCGAGCAGTGGTGGGGGCTTCGACAATGACAAGCAAAACTAGGGTTTACAGTATTAAAGAGAATCCTAGAATGGGTACTCATAACACATACATTTAATGTATGCTTTGGTTATTTAATTAATTAATTATGTTTACTAATGTAAGTTGGAGCAGCTATTATGGAATGATACCCACACAATGTACAAATTTCTTCCAAGTTGACAATATTGCAACAATTCCTCAAATAAGAAAAGAGGGGAAGAAGCAATTAGTCAATACCTAAAAAGCAATTCAAGAAGAAAATAGAACCATGTAAGGACCCAACATAAACCTTAACTTTAGTTCATGGTGAATTCTTTAATTTATTGAATATTATTATTATTATTATTATTATTATTATTATTATTATTATTATTATTATTATTATATACTTTTAATTAGGCAAATGGTGGAGTTTGGTTAATCAGTTCAACTTCTACTCAATACCCCTTTAGTGACCCTTTGTTTCCTGTAATTTATATGTTCTCAAGAAGTTGAAGTCATTGTAGGATCCCGTATGTCCAGCATCTCCTTTGAATGAAATTAAGTATTTTTTTTTTGTTTTGTTATTTGAGTGGTTTTTACTATTCCTTTAATGGGAATTCATATAATACATAATAGCTTCACAAATATGATTCATCCTTATTAGATTGTTTTATATTTAGCAACAAAAAAAAAAAAAAAGAAGAAGTTATTATTTGGAGTAAAAGCTCTATCTTTATTTGATTATTATTAGCCTTACTTGGGTTTTTTGGTCTTATTAATGATCCAAATTTATTTTGTAACCACTTAGTTCATTATTATTATTGTTGAAATTTGTTACTTTTTTACTTATCATCATCATTATTTGATATCTATTAATAGAGTTCCTTATTAGTCTTCTCGTCTTTAATTATTGGAATTGCTTACTAATCACTCTTTTTTTATTAAATTATTGAATTTGCAACCTAAAGATCTTTGAACTTATAACATTAGTTATTTCTCTTCAATATAATGTTATGTAGCAAAAGAAAGTAAAGAAGAAAAATAAAAACAAAAGATTTGTATATCACATTTAAAAAGAAAAAAAAAGAGAGATTGTTTTTACTCATAAATTTCAAGAAAAACTAAGGCTATAATTGCACTTTTGTCAGCCATAATAACTCTGAATTTTGAGAATTTGTCGCAGTGCTGTCCAAAGTAACAACTACTACTGTTGCATGGAAAGTGAATATGTAAATCCCTTCACAAAAGTTAATTAATGAACCAACATGTGTGTAAAGCATCATTAACTTAAAAGGCACATATATTAATATACAGGAAGCTTATCAACTAATAACACAATCAAATTATTTTTAATTTAAATTACACTTATTTTTACATAAGTGATAACAACAACAACAACAACAACAATAATATGGTACAATAATTCATCTCCGATGATCAATGGATGCCTTTAATCGGCCACTGGTCCACAACTGTGCAAAGCTTAATAATAATCCATCATGATTATGCCCCTGCCCCTCCGCTGGGTCCTGCTTAATGTCGTATCTCCCTCAACATCCACTTTGGGTTCACTTTTACCTTTTTTAATTATGTACGATGATTTTAAGAAAAAAATTTAACTACAACAACATAAAACCATGATTATGTACGATAATGTTATTAATTAGTTAAGAAACACCCTCACATTATAAAGATTAAACCGAGGTCTCCAACATATATAATTTGGCAGAAACTCAAAACATATGGCTTATTATTCCAAAAACATAAAACCATGCAACAATAACATATATACTAAGCCTGTATTTTGTTATATTAGTGTTAGAACATGAATTTCTCAGTTATTTTTATATATAATTTTAATTTTTTATAAAGTTTTTATGACTAAAATCTCATACTAAGGTGGTATTTTGGTAAAGAAAATGAAGTGAATTACCTTAATTCACAGCAATTAGATTCCGGTAGTGCATCTTTGTATTATTATTTTTGTACTGTTTAGTTTTGTTTTTCATATGTTGTCTTCGTCCTATCTACTTTAGTTTAATCACATTTACAAAATCAAACCATCACTTCACAAAAAATTAACAATAATACATAATGTGCCTACACAGCTCCTGATCATGCTCTAATTGATCACCCAACAATGCATTCTAATTTATGAAATGAAATTTATAATTAATTGCAGTTTAGAGGCTAACTAAATAACCTTTTCTTAAAAAAGGAGGTGGAACAACTAGCGTAACAATTATATTTTTGAGGTGTAACTATAAGACCTCTCTCTTCATAAAAAATGTTCGATTTAAGTTATAATTAGTATATGAAACATATACCCTTATTGTGCTCGTTCTATATAATCAAGTATATAGTATTATATACAAATATTATAATTTAATCCACCGTGATAGAGGTTAATTAAATAGCTTAATTAGTGTACGTAACAGAGCGCAAATCGACCAGATATGATGGATTGCGGATTTTCAGGAGACAGACTGAGGCTCTTTTTCCTCTCTAATTTTAGGCCTTTCTCTTCGTATGCTATGATGAGCAGTGTGAGTGTGCTTGATTTTCAACCTTTCATGCTCCCAAACAGGAATCCATTTTGTGATTTTGGGCCCCTTTTTTTTCAGTTTATTATTTTCTTAAGCACTTCATTAGTCTTTATATATAGTAAATTGTAGTTGGGCCTACCTCTAGTACTGTTCCACAAATTAACCATAAACAACAAACACTTGTCCTGAGGGGTAAGGTTGACTTAGTAATAAGAATTTTCATGACAGATCACAAACAATTGGGTTCGCCGGCGGTGTTTACGGTGGAAGGGAGGAGAGCCTTGTGGTAGGTTTTTGGGTTTGCCAGGGGGTAGAGAAGCCTTGTTGGTGTATTTATTTTATTGTTAGTTGTGTAAGCATCACAATGGCTTGTTCCTCGCACATAGAAATTTCGATGCATTTGTTCGTCTATCAGATCACGATATTGTAATGTTGTGTTTTCAATAAACAAAAATTAAAAGAAAGATTTTATGCGGTACTCTTGAGATTTAACATGATTGCATAAGGTATCTTTGATGATGACAAATCTTGAAGTTTAATGTAATCTTGGATTTTTTTTTCACCATTAATTAATCTCATTAAATATTAAAAAATGACTAAAATATATTTATATTTAAACACTATGTCCTTTATTTTTCTTTTACATTTCTCTCTATTCTCAAACCTCTCATCTGTTTCTCTCTTTCTCTTCAAATGGCTAACGATGGCAACGATAATAGTAGCAATGGCAAAGACGACAATGTTAAGTCTCTCTCTCTCCTCATTCTTCTTATTCCTTTTCTACTTTTATTTCTTGGGTTTTGTCAAATTCTTTTTTCCTTTTTTTTTTCTCTTGGGTTTGAACTTAGATTGAGTTCAATCAAAAACTAGATTGATTTTTTTTTTTCCTTGTGTTTTGGGTTTGACGATCCCTTTTATTCTTATTATTCTTTCCTTGTTTGGGCTTAATAGAACCTAGATCTAGATTCCATTAAATCATTTTTTGTCTTCTTCTTTTCTCTAGTTGTTCATCGCATAGGTTCATTAGATTTCATTCGGTGTCGATTAATTTTTTTAACTTCTATTTTTCAATCAGACGAGAAATGAGAGAAAATGAAAGGTAAATTGATCATTTTATCCTTTTATTTAACAATAGGGTGGTTATTGTTATTTATCAAAAATTAGGTGGTTTCTTGTAATTTCACCACATTTCAAGGGTGTTCTTCACAATTTTTCCAAAAATAAAATAAATTTCTAGGTAGAAAAATAAAGATAAGAAATAAAAACATAACATTAAGTTATATAGGCTCTTTAATTTTGAGGACCAATGCTCGCGAGGTAGTGGTTAACCTAACTTGGAGTCAAGGGTTGGGTAAAATCCCTCTCTTTTGAAGTTATACATAAAAAACTATATATGGGGAGGTGGAAACACTGAAGACCGAGGATAAAGGAAGAAACATAAGCACAGTCACAACACCCAAATACCAGAAAAGTTAAACAAGGCATGAAGAAGGTTTCATTTCTCTATCGCTATAAGGTTTCATTTAGAATTGTAACAAAAGTGGTAAAAGCATTAAATGATAAACCTTCTATGGCAATCGAGATTGTTAACATAAACTAAATCCATGATTTGAAATCATTGAGCAACCACCTGTCAGATAAGGCATGAAGAAGTTCCAACCATGCTCTTCTTGACACTGGGCATTGTAAAGCAAGTTGCATCATTGTCTCATTGATTCTCGAGAATGGTGTCTAATTAAGATTTGCTGAGCCAACGTTGTTTTTGTTGGACTCCAAAGAACCATTTCAATCGATCATGTAGGTTGCTTTTCCAAATCTTGTCCCATTTGCATTCAAATGCGCCTCAGGTGATCCTTGTTGGAAATTTTGGTATATTTGATATATTTATATGTCCAAATTGATAAATAAATAAATAAAAAATTGATTGAAAAATTATTTTTAGAACACGTGTAATATAATGTATATTTTATATTATTATAAAAGTAAAGAAAGGGAAAAACAAGAGGTGTACTATGCGTGCACTATGTGCGCACTTTGCGAGATGATTGATTGAATTTAAATAATGTAGTTACCGTGCATGTATACTATGCATAATAATGCATATATATATATATATTATATAATATATTATATTATATTTTTAAGAAATAAGAATAGCCTTAGTTACCCTCTTCTCTTTTTCCGTCATCTTCTTTTCTTCTTTCTTCTTTTTTCCTGATCTCTTCTTCTTTCTTCATAAATAGAAGGTTTATTTCATTGAAAAATAACAACAAAATTCACAATAGAATTATTTTCTAAAAATTTTCATACTCTTCCAGTTTTAATAGTATTCAATTAGTATTCTAGTTCGCTGTTAAATTCTAAAGTTTGTGCTAACTTCTCAGTCTATAAACTGTTGTACTCTGGAAAACAAATGTCAATTAGCCTTTAACACTTTTGATGACACGGTGAATCTGTTTTAAGGGAACTGTGTGTTACACACGCCTCAATTTTACCATCCCTCTATATAGTGTTTTGCTTTTATTTTTTCTTACACAGTATTGTATTATTTCAATATTGTTGTACCGTTGGTTTAAATATAGTATTATAATCATTATTATAATTATATTTCTGAGCAATAATTATAGTATTATAAATATAATTATTGTATGACGAACAATATAATTATTTTATTATGGTTGGCTGACAATCTTAAAACAAATTCCTCACGGATAAGTTTTGTTTCAAGAGATGACTATTCCTGTGAATTTTGCTGGAACCTCTAATATTGTGGCACAAAGATCTGTTCTTGAAACCCAGATGCTTGTTGTTGTGCCTGCGGGCCATGGCGAAAAGCCTGACAAATTCAACAGGTTGAATTTCAAAAGGTGACAACAAGAGATGTTGTTTTAATTCACTACTTTGAATCTTACGAGATTCTTGATTGAGGATGCTCTTACTTTAAATGAGGATGAAACAGATATGCTAGTAATGAATGTAGTTGATACATGGATACATTCTAATTTCTTAAACAAAAATTATGTTTTAAATGATCTGCATGATTTATTGTACAGCATATACATTACAATGAAAACTGCCAAGAAACTTTGGGAATCCTTAGACTGAAAATACAAATCTGAGGATGCTCGAACCAAGAAGTTCATAGTTAGGCGATTCCTCAATTTCGAAATAGTGGATTCTAGGATTGTGGTCAATCAAGTGCAAGAACTTCAAATAATCTTATATAAAATTCATGCAAAGGGATGATCCCAAGTGAATCTTTCCAAGTGGCTTATGTTATTGAGAAGTTGCCTCCTAATTTGAAGGATTTCAAGAATTACTCTTAAGCACAAGTGAAAAGAGATTAGCCTTGAAGAACTTATCGTTAGACTTCGAATTAAAGAAGACAACAAAAGGTCAAAGAAGAAAAGTTTCAATCTTGCTACTTCTAAGGTGAATGTATTAGAGCATGAGCAAAGTTCCAAATATAAGAAAAACAAGCCGAAGTTGGGACCCAAATAAAGAGTCTTCGAAAATAAGTTCTAGGGGAAATGCTTTAATTGTGGCAAGATAGGATACAAATCTATAAAGTGTAGACTTCCGAAAAGGAAAATCAGGGCTCATGAGGCACATGTGGTGGATACCATGATTACAGAAGTGTCCAATATAAATCTATTAGCCATGATATCCGCAGTGAACTTGGTCGAATCTAACCCTTGAGAATGGTGGATTGATGTGTGCTCAAACAGGGAGCTGTCACCACCTTTGAGCCACTTGATGGGGAGAAGGTTTTCATGGGTAATTTTGTTTCTTCTAAGGTTAATGGATAGGGGAAGATGTTGTTAAAGATGACATCTGAAAAACAATTGACTCTGAATAACGTATTGTATGTGCCAGAAATGTGTAAGAACCTGGTGTTTGGATCATTGCTGAACAAGAATGGATTCCGTATGGTATTTGAGTCAGATAAAGTTATTTTGTCAAAATTTGGGACGTATGTTGGAAAGAGTTATGCATCAAATGGGCTTTTTAAACTTAATGTAATGACGACCATTATGAATAAAACAAATAAACCTTTGGTTTACTTGTTTGAGTTTTTTAATTTAAAGCATGGTAGACTAGGTCATGTTAATTATGATATATTGTGTAGATTAATTAACTTTATTTTCATATCGATTCAAGACATAAGTGTGAAACTTGTGTAAAGGTAAAATTGACGAGATCATATTTCTAAACAATTGAAAGAAATACCGAACCCTTTGATTTAATTCATAGTGATGTGTCCAATTTAAAATTCCTATAAACAAGAGGTGGTAATAAACATTTTATTACTTTTGTCAATGATAGCATGAAATATTGTTATGTGTATCTTTTTAAAGGCAATGATAAAGCTTTAGAAAAATTTATTCTCTACAAGAATGAAGTTGAGAATCAACTTAACAAGAAAATAAAGGTGTTGAGAAGTGATCGAGGTGGTGAGTATGAAACATTAATTGGTGAGTTCTGTGCACAACACAGAATTGTACATAAAGTCATAACACCTTATTCACCTCAATCAAATGGTGTAGCGGAACGTAAAAATTGCACATTGAAAGAAATGATGAATGTGATGTTAATAAGTTCTGGATTACCTCAAAATATGTGAGGTGAAGTTGTTTTATCGAGCAATTATCTTTTAAATAAGATACCCAAAAGAAAGAAGAAAAGACTTCCTTTGAACTCTACAAAAGTAGGAGACTATCCTACAAATACCTAAGAGTGTGGGTATGTCGAGCAAAAGTTATTATTCCAACACCAAAGAAAATGAAATTAGGTCCTAAAACAGTGGACTGTATTTTTATTGTGTATGCACATAACAGTAATACTTATCGATTCCTTGTATATGAGTCTAAAAATCTAGATATACACAAGAACACTATAATGGAATCGAGAAATGCATCATTCTTTAAAGATGTGTTTCCTTGTAACTCTAAAGAGAGTTCAAGTTTGTTTAAACGAAAATATGTTACTATGAATGAAAAAAGTCATGATCCAAAATATGAACAAGAACTTCAGAATGAACCTAGACGAAGCAAAAGAACAAGAGTAGAAAAATCTTTTGGGCCAAATTTTTTAACTTGTTAGAAAAAGAACCACAAAATTATAAAGAAACTATATGTTCTTCAAAGGGACTTTTGTGGAAAGAAACAATTAAAAATGAAGTTGATTCTATTTTACAGAATCATACTTGGGAGCTAGTAGATCTATCACTTGGCTGTAATCTTTTAGGGTCTAAGTGGATCTTTAAAAGGAAAATGAAAGCAAATGTCTTTATCGATAAGTATAAGGCTAGAATTGTGATCAAATGTTACAGGCAAGGAAAAGGCCTAGATTACTTTGACACATATTCTCCTGTAATGAGAATAAATTCCATTCGGATGATACTTGCAATTGCAGCTCTACGAAATGTAAAAGTACATCAAATGGATGTGAAAACAACTTTCTTAAATAGAGATTTGGATATGAAGAAATTTATATGGAACAACCCGAGGGTTTTATAGTTCCAGGATAAGAAAAAAAAATCTGTAAATTAGTAAAATTATTGTATGGCTTGAAATAAACACCTAGCAATGACATGAAAATTTTGATAATGCAATTATGACCAATCAATTTAAAATCAATGAGTGTAACAAGTGTGTATATATTAAAGACACATGAAATGGCTATGTCATTTTGTGTCTTTATGTGAATGATGTACTCATTGTTGGTAGTAATGATAAGATGGTCAAATCTAATAAGAATATGTTAAATTTAAAGTTTAACATGAAAGATATGGGACTTATAAATGTGATTTTAGGGTTAAAATCACAAGAATATTAGATGGTCTCATTCTAAGTCAGTCACATTACATGAACAAAATTTTGAAAAAATTCAACAAGAATGATTCTGGGGTGACTAGAACACTATTAGGCATTAGTCTTCAACTGTCCAAGAATAGAGATAAAAGTATTTCTCAAGTAGAATACTTTGAATAATTGAAAGTCTAATGTATTTAATGAACTATACTAGACCAGATATTGCTTACGCAGTCAGTAGATTGAGTCGATATACGAGTAATCCCAATGCTGAATATTAGAAAGCAATAGTAAGAGTACTTAGGTATTTACGATATACTCGTAACTATATGATGCACTATACCAGATATCCAGCTGTCTTAGAAGGATATAGTAATGAAAATTGGATTTCTAATGTAAAAGACTCAAAATCTACAAGTGGATATGTATTCACACTTCCAGGTGCAACCGCGGCCTTAAAATTCTCTAAACAAACTGTTATAACCAGATCTACTATGGAATTTGAGTTTATTGCCTTATACAAATGTGGCGAAGAGACAAAATGGCTATGCCATTTCTTAAACGATATTCCAATATGGTAGAAACATGTACCTCTAATATGTATAAATTGTGATAGTCAATCTATAATTGGAAGGGTACAAAGTAGCGTGTATAATGGTAAGTCTAGACATATACGTCGTAGATATAATACCATTAGACAATTACTCTCAATTGGAATTATCTTTATTGACTATGTGAAGTCAAAAGATAATATTACGGATTTGCTAGCCAAATGGTTGAATAGAGAGTTAATTGAAAAATCGTCAAGGGGAATAGGATTAAAGCCCGTGAAAGAATAAGTTGATACAATGGAAACCCAACTTAGTTGACTGAAGATCCTAAGATCTAGGTTTAAAGGGACAACCTAATTGTAAAAACGTTATTAGGTCATTGCGGGGGGTTACCTTCTTGTCCATTCCTATAATGAAACAGTAATACCCGTGGGAGAAAGGATAACGATATTTGCTTGAATGATTTTTAGACTCAAAAATTTTGAGTGGAGTAAGCGGATTATTCTGAATTAAGAAATCATCTATGTGAGAGAGAAGTGATGCCGCTTCAAAGGAGAATTATATAGGGATCAATTCTTTAAAAACTCTAGCAGAACTAAGATGATGATGTTCATGGCCAAAATGAACATAATCATGATAATTGAATATCCACAAGAAGATTCTTGTGTGAGATATGCTTATCATTTATACAAATAACATGATAATTCAAGTACATCATGTTTACTGGACAATTTATAAAGCAAATATATTTTCACAAGAGAAGGTTCAAGGGATAACACATATCTATCCTATGCAAGTTTCGACCGATGAACACTATCACCGAATCAAAATATATTTTCTCCATCAATTTTCATTTATGTGGGGGATTGTTGAAAAATTTGGTATATTCATATGTCCAAATTAATAAATGGGTGAATGAAAAATTGATTGAAAAATTATTTTTAGAGTATGTGTAATATAATATATAGTTTATATTATTATAAAAGTAAAAAAAAAAGGGAAAAACAAGGGGTGTACATTGCGTGCACTATGCGTTAAATTATGAGAGTGCATTATTTGCACACTATGCGAGGCGATTGTTTGAATTTCAATAATGCGGTTACTGTGCATGTACACTATGCACAACTATGTATATGGATGGCTACTTATTTGATTATATATAAATATTATATTATATTTTTAAGAAAGGAAAGCAGTCTCAGCCATCCCCTTCCCTTCTTCCGTCACCTTCTTTTCTTTTTCCTCTTTTCTTATTCTCACTTTATAAATAAAGGGCTTATTTTATTGAAAAATAATGACAAAATTCACAGCATAATTATTTTTTAAAAAATTTCATACTCTTTCAGTTTTAATAGTGTTCAACTAGTGTTCCAGTTTACTATTAGGTTATGAAATTTGTGTTAACTTCTCTGTCTGTAAACTATTGTATCCTGAAAAACAAACGTCAATTAGCCTCTAACACCTTTGATGAGATGACAAATGTATTTTAAGAGAGCTATGTATTACACAGATCTCAGTTTTACCATCCCTTTATATATTATTATATTTTTATTTTCTCTTGCATAATATTATATTATTTTAATATTTCTGTACTATTTATTTAGATACAATATTATAATTATTATTATAATTATATTTTTAAACAATATTATAAATATAATTATTATTTGATTAATAATAGAATTATTTTATTAAAATTAGCTAACAATACTGAACACGAGTTGCATGCGCTCCTTGTACTGAAGGAAACTTTCGCAGATGTCACCTATCACCACATCTCCTGAAGCTGATACCATGCGATTGGAATTTGCTAGATATGCTTAACATCTTCCTCTTGAAAAACCTCGCTCATCTTAGGTAGATCCCAACTAGTAGTGGAGGATTGACAAATGAAAGCTCCGATTGAAAAATCAAGTTGATATCCAATGGATTTCGACCTTGGCTTGAAAAGCAAGGGGTATTTAGCACCCATAGATCAAACTAGATATTGTTAGCTTGACTGATGGCCCCAGTTCTAATCAATGCTCATATATATCTTTAACAACTCCTTGACTGACTAGCTACAAGGAAACTTTCCAAACAGGAGAATGATAGCTAGCACATGTAGCAATATTCCCAGAAGGATTGGGAAGAAAAAATTTATTATTATACATTTCTGACTCTTTAAGCTTGGATTCATACATGCAAATTTGGAGGTTACTTCTGTAATTTTTAATAACGTTACTATTGAAAAATACCACTAATTAATTTTTTCATATTAACCAATTGTACATCCTTAAATGATCTGATAACTTTTAAGAACACTTTTAATTATGTTTTGCATACATGAGATGGGGGACGTCTCTGGATAAACTTGGGGGGGCAGGACGAATACTTTTTAGATTATTTCCCACCTTTACCTTTTGTAATTTACGAGATAGAACCTCAGTCCCCATGACAAAGAGATAGGGAGAAATTGGGTCCCTTTGTCTAAGGAATCTTGAAGGTATATAAAGATCAAGGTCAAGGTACCATTAACTAACACCACCTTGGAAACCATAGATAAGAATTCTTTAATCCACCCAATGAAGATTCCTTGAGAACCCATAAAATAAGATCCCATTCCATAGATCATAGTCCTTGACCATATCCAATTTCATTGCTATATATATTTCCATTGGCCCCTTTTTGACTCTTTCATTTATGACAATTCTCTTGAACTAGAATTTGATTATCAACGGTATTTTTACCCGAACAAAACCTGATTGGTTTAGAGAAATAATCTTATCCAAGAATGGTTTGATTCGCATAATTAATTAGGATTTTTGAGATCAGCTTATAAGATATGTTAAGTAAGCCATATGGGTCAAAAATCTTTAATCTTCGAAACATTCTCTTTCTTAGGAATTAAGTGAATAAACGTTGAGTCGATCCAGCCCCCTGAGTCTCTAACTGCCGTTACTGCCCTAAACCAGAACTGTAAGAAGGCAAGACTCGCCTCAGCCTCAACACTGAAATAGACCATCAGGAAGGCCATTAAGTACAACCAAGCACAAGGATAGAGTTGTGCATGCATGATCACAAGTTGATGAAGTAAATCCCAAATGCGACAATGAGGTGGCAGTCAAAAGCGTGGATTGGAAAGCAAACCCGTCGAGTAACGAGGTGGCAGCCAGGCCTTGAGATTCATACTGAACTCGATGATCCAGCAATATCTAGGATTTTGTATACTGCAAAAAAATGGCTTTTAGTGACTTTTTTTTTGTATTTAGTGGCGGTTTTCACTAAATCAGCCAAAACCGTCGCTAAATTAGCTGTCGCAGAGTATTTAGTGATGGTTTTCAGCAACTGCTGGAATAACCATCGCTAAGTCATATTTTTTTCGATAGTTTAAGAACTGCTGCAAAATGAGTGATTTAGTGGCCGTTTTTAAAATATTTAGCGGCGGTTTTGGAACTGTCGCAAAAAATTTCAAAAAAATTGAATTTTTAATTTTAGCGACAGTTTCAAAACCATCGCAAAAATTAAAAAAAATTAAATTAAATTTTTAATTTCACCACCCTGCCCAAGCGTGGGCGGCCCCGCACGCGCGCCTAGCTCTTGTGTGCCACATGGTGATGCTGGAAATTAATTCATAGCTTTTCTCTCCTCAAGTTTCAAACTCAAGATCCCCCCTATGCGCGCGTGAACTGTCTGATCTGCGAAGACCCCTTATAATATATGCGCACATATAAATTATATACTAATCAAACCATTATTTTATAGAATTATATTTTATATTTTTTAATATGAATTAAAAATATTAATTAATTGATTATTTTTTAAAAGAAAAAAGGAATAAATTAATTGATTAAAAAATAAAAAGAAGATTTTATAAATTTTTTAAAAATTATTAAAATTTTGTTAAATTTATTTTTATTTTTTAAATTAATTTTTTAATGAATTTAGTGATTAATTTAAATTAAATTTTAATTTTTTTAAGATTTTATATTTTTTTATTAATTTAATTTTTAATTATTCTCTTAAGGAATTTTTAATTTTTTAATGAATTTTGTGGCAAATGTTAATTTAATTTTAATTTTAATTTTAAATTATTTAATTATTTTTTGAATTTAGCAGCAGTTTCTCAAAAATCGCCGCTAAATTAAATTTTTTAATGAATTTTGTAGCGATTTTTTAAAACAGTCGCAAATGTTAATTTAATTTTAATTTTAAATTATTTAATTATTTTTTGAATTTAGCGACAGTTTTTGAGAAATCGCCACTAAATTTAATTTAATTATTTAATTATTTTTTAATTTAGCGACGGTTATTTGAAAACCACCACAAAATGTTAAAAAATCACTGCAAAATACCTTATTTTGCGACAGTTTTCAAAATCGTGAAAAAAAAATCGTCGCAAAAAATCAATTTTTTTGTAGTGTATTTGCTTAGGAACTCCTATTGTTGTTGAGGAGATATTCATTTGGTCTTGATGTTCTTTGTAGGATGTTATTCCCAAGCCACAAGCTCAAGATCTTTAGTGTTGACGTCCATGTTAGAAGATGCGATTCGATTAAGTGAAGATGGTAAGAAAACAAAAACAAAGAAGGAAGAAGAAAGTAAGAAGAGCAAAGCATAATAAAGGATATCACAAATAAGTTTGAAGCAAAGAGATGAAGTTTTAACTAGCCTACAAAATTTATACAAATTATGGGCAAAAGAGATGTTGTGAGTTTCCAAGAAAAACTAGCTAATCATGGACATGATCCTAAAGGTAACCAAGATGCGCTTGTTTGCAAGTAAAAGCCTCGACCTGACTATGACCATCACACTCTAAGTTGACGTTTGGGACTCGATTTACCTAAGTCATTAATTACGTGTCAATCTATTAGTGTTTTCTCCACAACTTTTGGAATTTCGGACCAAGACTTTTGAATGATCTCCAGTGGCCAACTTTGGCCTCGACATTTAAAGGCCATCTTCAACCTCGACATTTAAAAACTAACCTTGACCTTGACATTTAAAGGCCACCTTTAGCCTCAACATTTAAAGGTCATCATTGACCTCAAAACTTAAGTAGGAGGGTGACATTACTTCTACTTCTTTACTTCAATTACATTAAACTAAGAAAGTATGGGACTTCTAATAATATTTGAGAATCAGTTCAAGTGATACGTGTGCTTACTTATTAGGCTACACTCAACCTCAATCCACTAGTTAGGCCACACTTGGCCTTGGACCACGACTAGTCAGGCTTACCTTTGATCACATATTCTATAGGGGCCTTACTGAGGCCAAACAGAAGGTCTTTTACAAACTCACGAGCAAGTTGATCCGGCTTAGGATTGAACTACCTAATTCAACTAGAATTCTCATCTAGAATTAAGCAATAAGCTTAACCAAGATTTAGGATAACTTCCTAAAATCTAGCAATCCAGCTAGATCCCAATGAACTTGGGATAAACGCATTTTCCTAAAATCTTAAGAATGAGTTCTATGGGGGTAATCCTAATCCTCCCTAATTCATGTAAGATATCCACTCGTAAACATTGTTCGACAAGGAGACCAAATCTTAAATGTATGATTATATTTATATTGCTATTAATAAAGGAGGATCTTTCCTCTAGAGTAAGCCTTCTCAATATCAATCTCAAGCTATCTCTAGCTCTTTTGTCTCCTCTCAACAGCTCTGCATCTGACTTAGGCATCAAAATGCCTTTCTCAACTAGTCTTGCACAATGTCACTTTCTTCTTTTGTAGTCTACTCAAACTAATGGTTCATAACTTGAATTTTTTTGCCATCTGATATGTTTTTTTCTCTATAAAGGTGATAATACTTATGCATCATCACTTATGATGCAACCTAAACACTGGGGCGCCTTATGGAGTTTAATATGTACAAATAGGTTCAAACTTATGGCAATAAGAAGCAAGGACTAAACTCCAAGTAAAGGGGCTAAATGAATTAGCTTTAAACTCTTTTGGAAGGGAAAAATAATTACCTAAAAGGGTCATAACAAATGAAGTGAAAAAATCCAACTCATCATTAATAACAAGTCAATAAAGACCCATGAAAAAGACCAAGAGCACACCTTTGAGGAAATCCAAGTTCAACGAACATGAAAAGGACAAAACCAAGGGCAATAATTGATCTAGATATTTAAAACAAATGTAGGATTTTCAAGCAAAGGCATGGGCAAGTTGAAAGTATCAGTGAAGAGCAAGGTTTAGTCTCCAAGCAGGGGGTTAACTTAATTAGCGTCAACTTCTTTGAATGGGTAGGAAAGAACTTGTAGACCATAGCAAATGGAGACGTGAACATTAACTCAGCATCAACATCAAGAGCAACAAAGACCCTTGGAAGAGCGAGGTTGATAAAATTCCATTAGCAGAATTCAACATATCAGGCTAAAACATGTCCTCGAAAAAGTTGGTTTTCTTTGTGATTATGTTGTAGGTTAACTAGAAACGAACTTTACATACAATGGCGGAGCCAAAATTTTTTACCTAGGTGGCCAAAAATTAAATATCAAAAGAAAATTTAAAATAACATAATACTAAGAAAATATATGATAAATTACTACAATTGTTCTCGACACATTTTCATATTTTGATAATGTTGCATAATGACATTATTATTAATTTCATTAAATATATCATTTTCAATATATACAACTAAACTTCCATTCAACCATTGATCTCCAATTCGATTGCGCAGTTGGGTCTTAACAAGCAGAGCTGGTCTTGGGTTTTTTAAAGCCCAAGGCAAATTTTCTCAAATGTGCCCTTTATATAAATTAAATAAAAAAATAAAAATTATTAACTAATTAATTTTATTAAAATTATAAAAATTTACAAAAGATTAAAAATAATACTTTGGAGTTTCATTAAAACCTTGTTTGGGAAAAAATCAATCGGATAAAACTCCAAACGAAGGAAAAAGAATACCCCGCATTGTAAACATTGCATTAAAAAACGAAAACTACATATTTGAGTCTACATACTTCCTCCTGAATCTCCATAAGCATTTCTTGATTTGATCAATCTTCCTTTCATCCTCCACAATTAATCAAAGCAAAAACAATCATCAAATGTACCTACAAAATAAAAATGCAATGAAATCTCAACCACAAAACACCATTTAAAATGTCTTCTTGTTGCACTTTTATATGCAAAGTCAACAATTATACTATCATATTTAATGTTTTATAACATATCCTTTTCAATACATAATATCGCTAATCTATTTAGTCTATCTTGAGTCATGGTGGTCCGCAAGTAAGATTTTAATAATTTTAATTTAGAAAAACTTCTTTCAGCAGATGCCACAGTCACAGGTATAGTCAATAATACCCTATAAGCAACCATTACATTAGGAAACATATCTACACTCTTTACAAACTTAAGAATTTTAATGGATGTCCATGGTTTATTTGTTTCATATGCTTCTTTTGGTAACTTCACTTGTAACACCTGTAATTCTGAAAATAAGTCTCTTGCATCAATATCAGAAACATCACCATGTGTAAAGCATTTTCAAGATTCACACAAAAACTTTTTAATTCATCATCATGAAACGAAGTCAACTTTACAACATCAAATAAGAACCCAAAAATAGATTCAAAACAATGCAATTGTTCAAAGCTACTCTTCAATTCACCAAGAGCAATATCCACTATAACAAGAAAATAATCAGTTCTAAATGATTCTTCAGCTGATTGTTGTTCCCTATCACTATTGGAAACCTCATCAAAATGCCTTTTTCTACAAACTTGACTTTTTTTGGAAATACAGGCTCAATTCCCATATCAAGGGAAATTTCTTTAGCATCAATTATGACAGAAATAAACCCATTTATTCTATAGTTTTCAAAAAATAAAACAAGTCCTTCTAATTGTCTTACAGCACCATCAAGACGCATGTCTTCAGATTGTAACTTTTTACTAAGTTAATCTTATGTAAAATGTCATGCCAAATAACCAAACTTAATATAAATTCAAAACTTGAAAGCTCTCCTGATGCTAAACTTTGAGCATCCCTACTCAATTTGGCATCTTCACTAATTTCTGTTAATTTAAATAAAGCTTCTTTGATTTGGGAAACTTGAAATTTTATTGCTTTGACACTTTCAATGTGACTTTCCCAATGTGTAGTTGGCAATGATTTCAAAGTCAAACCATCTATGTAATCAAGTAACACATTCCCTCGCTTTGTTGAATTAGAGAATATCGTATATATGCATTGACATGTTCCAAAAAAGGATTTTGTTTTAACACATGAGTTGGCCATATTACAAACTATTAAGTTGAGACAATGAGAACCACATGGCATATAAAATGCTCTATAATTTATATCAAGTAATTTTTTTTGTACACCTAGATTTTTTCCTTTCATATTAGAACCATTATCATAACCTTGTCCCCTCACATCATCAATATTAAGTGTAAGGGACTCAATTACATTTTGCAATTCATTAAAAATTCCTAATCCAGGTGTATCTTCCACATTTAAAAACTCTAGAAAGTACTCTTCTATATTTATTGGAGTACTTGAAACATCGACACACCTCAATATTAAAGTCATTTGTTCTTTGTGACTTGCATCAGGAGTACAATCAAGAATGACTGAAAAATATTTATCCGTTTTTATTTTTTCAATGATTGTATGTTTAACATTTGATGTTAAAATAACTATCAACTCATTTTGAATTTTATGGCTAAGATAATGATAATGAATCTTCTTATCTTGAATGAGTCGAAAATGGTGTTGCATTATTGGATCAAACTTTGCAATCATTTCAAGTATGCCTAAAAAGTTACCATTACCATCTTCATAAATTTTTTCATTTGTTCCACGAAAAGCCAAATTATGTATAGCAAGACATTTCACAACAACAATGATTCTGACAATAATATTTTTCCAATGTAATGTATCTTTCTTGATTAACTCTTGTAATTCTGTATCAATTGTTTGATTTGTTTTCAATCTGATTTGCAATTCAATATAAGACCTCAAGTTAGTGAGGTGTTCAATACTGCTTTCATGTTGTTTAAGCTTTTCACCAAGATGTTTCCAATCTCTAGTTCCTTCACTTATTAATTGACTTCTAGAATTCATTGTTTTAAACAACTTACAACATAAACAAAACACTTTATCCAACTCATTTGAGTACACTAGCCATTTTCGATCCTTAGTTTCCCCATTTGGTAACATACGAAGATAATAATTTGAAGAAAAATGTCTATTGTGTTCGTCCATGGGGAATTTGAGATTAGTTTCTCTTATGAGACCTTTTTCTATAAGTAAATCTCTCATTTTTGCATCAAGATTATCCCAAACTTGTGGATCATAAATGTTCAAATCAAATCTTGTTTCGGGACATTCATTTTCATGGCAAGGTTCGTCAATATTTTCATTTTCCTCAAGGAAAAGTTCATCAATATTTTCATTTTCATCTTGATCACAAATTTCTTCATTCACTGCATTCTCATTTTCTACTAATTCTTCCAATTGAATTGGTTGTTCACATTCATTTGATAAATCTTCATCTAAATTTTCAAGTGACGTATTAGTTTGTTTAACAAAATATTTATTGAAATATCCTCTTAAACTTTGAGCAATTTCTTCTTCTTCTTTCTTTCTTTGTCTCTTGAGATTTCCGGAAAGTTGTTTCTTAGGAAACATTTTTAAATTTTTATGTTCGTCAATATTTTCATTTTCCTCAAGGAAAAGTTCATCAATATTTTCATTTTCATCTTGATCACAAATTTCTTCATTCACTGCATTCTCATTTTCTACTAATTCTTCCAATTGAATTGGTTGTTCACATTCATTTGATAAATCTTCATCTAAATTTTCAAGTGACGTATTAGTTTGTTTAACAAAATATTTATTGAAATATCCTCTTAAACTTTGAGCAATTTCTTCTTCTTCTTTCTTTCTTTGTCTCTTGAGATTTCTGGAAAGTTGTTTCTTAGGAAACATTTTTAAATTTTTATAATAAACACAACACAATAAAAAAATAAAACTAATTAACAAAGAACAATAAAACCTAGATTTTGAGCATATTTTCTTCCACTTGAAACTTCCAATTATAAAGAACAAGAATTCCAATCAAGTTTTCTATTGAATCAAATAATAAAGAAGAATAAGTCAAATAATAAAGAAAAAAATGTTTATACAAAATAATTCAAATATAATACAAAAAAATATAAACAATAAACATAAGTTCAATAATGCAGTCAAATAAATATAAACATAAATTTCACAATGCATTCAAACAAACCTATGAATTAAATTAATAAATCTGTAAGTAAATAAAAGAATAGTGAATTGTCAATAACTATTGTTCATAATTTATAATTTTCAAGTCAAAACTAAAATTCCAAATTAGCTATTAACTTTAAGATATTCACAGGCCTTAATGTAATATGCCATATTATTGATATGAATAATTTTGCAAGCACCAGTTTTGATATTAGTAGACTAAATAAAAGAAAATTTTAAAGACTATTTCCTTATATGCTTAAGGTTAATAACACTTAAAGAAACCAAATCCAAACAAAAACCACACTAATTGAAGCAAGTTGGTTTGGCAAAATATTTATTTCTGATACCGCCAACTGTAGGTTTTCCTTTTAGCATTTCCAATCACACTTGTAACCCCCAATGACAACAGTAAAATAAATAAAATTGTTAGAATAAGCGTGACTCTCATGACAATGAATATTTTATTGCTTTTGAATAAATTAATTATATGACTATTTATAGTCTATAGAGAGACTAAAATATCCAAATCTCTCAACATAATTCAAGAATCAAAATATCTTAATTTTAACAAAAATAAAATAAAAACTTGCTTCGTACTATACAACAACATCGAAGATAGTGGAAGACGCGTCTCGTGAGATTGGAAGGCTGCCTCGGCTTTCATCACTAGAGAGAACATAACATACTGTTACGTACACACAGAACACACTACACACACACATGTAGTAATGAATATATATATATATATATATAAAGATTAAAGAATAGAATATACACACAATCATAGAACACATACACACATACAGTAATAATAAATATATATATATATAAATAAAGAACAAAACATATACAGATAAAGATACTCACACTAAAATGAAGCAACAACTTAACCGAGTGTCCAGCAGCGAAGGAGAAATAACTAGAAAAATGAAGAAGAAGAAGAAGAAGAAGAAGAAGAGAGGCAAAATTGGCATTGGGCAGAGTTCCAACTTTTAGGTTGTGTGATAGAGGGCGGCACTAGCAGAGCAATTTCTGTTGTTATTTTTTTTAAAATTTTTTATACACATATATATTCATAAACTTAAAAAAAATTTGGGCCCCTCTCAATTATGGGCCCCGAGCTGTAGCCCTAGTGGCCCTGGCCCAAGGCCGGCCCTGTTGACAAGTTTCATGGCAAAAAATACTTTTTCTATTGTAACAATAGAAATATGAAAAATTAATGTTAGTGTCACAAGTCTGTAAACTAATGGATATACATCATTTTTTTTTTTTTATTGTTACCAACTTTTGTGCAAGATCACTAAGGTCTCATAGTCTTTCAAAATTCTTGTTAGTACGCACATCAATAATATATGTTTCAAGTATATAATCAAGCGCCAAGAGATCTATTGGTGAAAAATCTTAGGATAATACTCACCAAGTCGAATTAATTTGTTCTTGTTAAAAATAGAGAATGAATCATCTGGACACAAACATGCTACACAAAGACACAGTCACTATTTACCTCAGGAAAATGATCATTCAACTCCTGAAGTTGCATATCAATGACTGCATGAAAGAAATTCACCTGTAAGTAATGCAAATTTGTCATTTTTGGAGTATTACACCATGAATGACCTGGAGGTATATACATATTATCTATGTTGGGAATATTAATATTGTGCTTCTGATATAAAGAATAATCTATTTCAAAAAAAGAATCCCATCCATTGTCCCTCATTGCTTGAAGTTGTTCTTTACAAATTTTTACCAATCTCATGGCATTGGCAATATCTTGATTTTTCTTTTGTAGTGTGCATTTGACATTTTTAAAATCTTTTTCATGAGATATAGACTAAATACAAAGTCAAATATTATTATCAAACTCAACAATTTGCATGTTTCACTTTTTTTTTTAGAACTTAGAACATCATTAGCAATCATTTCAAGGACATCAATTATAGGTGAAAATATTGAATCGAGTTCAATAAAGAACTATAGTGAGATCCCCAACGTGTATCACCAAAATGCTTAAAAGTAGTTTGTTGATTAAGGCTCTGTCTATTTGATACTTCACCATGATTGAGTGCTTCAAAAATTTGGACTCTTTGTTTTTATCTAAGACGGTCACATTGTTTAGCCAATCCTCCAACAACATTCACAATCCTATCAATCAAATCAAAGAATGGTTCAATCTTTATATGCTTGTTTGTCACGGGTACAAGAGCTAGTTGAAGTTGATGAGCAAAGCAATAAATATAAAAAGCACTTGGGTTTTCCTTTAAAATAAGTCATTTGAAACCATTAAACTCACCTTGCTAGCCCCATCATAACCTTAACCTCTCAAACTAAATATACTCAATTTGTATCTAGAGAACAAATGATCAATAGCATCTTTAAGTGAGAAAGTTGTACTTGAAATATGCTCAATACCTACAAAATGTTCAACTACACAATATTCCTTCTTGTTCACTTAACATAAAACAATAGACATTTGTTCTTTAATTGAGATGTCACGAGATTCATCAACTAAAATAGAAAATAACTCATTATCAATCTTGTTGATAATGACATTTATTGTTTCAAAAGAAAAAAACCTGAATATCTCCTTCATCATTAATTTCATTTTGATCCCGAGCAACATTATTTTCCACGCAAATATCACTTTCTTGTCGAACAATATCAGTTTCACTTTGATCCTGAACAACATTAGATTTCTTTCTAGTAACATTTTGCTTTTCAATAGAAAATGGACATGTCCTTTTGAAATATTTTTCCATAACTGTTGACATTAAATTTAAATAAAGAAAAAAATATCAACATAGTTTCAAAAATCAATTCCAATTAACAATTCATTTATATCAAATAGGAGTAAGAGAAGAAAAATGGATAGAAGTTTAAAGAAGTCCCCAGGAGCTCTTATACTAAAGACTCAAGTACAATTGATTCAAGAACAATCTAACAAATTGTAGCAATGAATACAGAAGAACACAAGTTAACAGGAGTTCGATTAAACATTCTATATGCATACAATTATGTGTCTATAATAGACTATAAACAATTATAGTCATACCTGGTGGCAATGGCAGTGGCAGTGGTTGGTGATGCAAAATGGTTGAATTAGAAAATCGCTTGAAATAAGAAACTTATAAGAACCACACAAGTTTTAAGCAAAATGCACACAAACACAATGACCATATTAGATAACTCAAAGATAGTCATACTTGTTGACTTTTGAATTTTGGCTTCAATTTTTAAGTATTTTTTCTTACAATATATTAAAAAAAAAAAACTCTGGCTTATAGGTTAGTCCAACATGAGATATTTTATCAATGCTTGATGACTATATATATATATATTATTTATAATAATATTTATCTAACATTTGAAGCAGTACTGGTCGACCGATGAGAAAAGGAGTTGGAGTAGAGCATTTTTGTGTTGTTGTTGTCTGAAACAAACGAAGAAGATGAAGATGAAGCAAGAAGGATTGCAACTGCAACAACCACCCCATCCCATATCTCTGACAGTCTGACTCTTTCTTTCTTAAAAGCTTCCACGGGAAGCGTTCCCATACCTTTTTCTCCTTTGTCAAATGTCAAAGACTAAAGCTTATGTGAGAAACTTCTTTTGTATATTACATATATATATATATATGAGACTTTTAAATAATTATTAATATATTTTTAATTTTTTAATAATTAATTTTTAATTAATTAAAATAAAAAATAAAAATCCAGGGTGGGCAATGGCCCACCCTTGACTGTATGTGGCTTCACCATTGAACACAATATATTTTATTAATGCTTGATGACTATACAAAATATATATATATTATTTATAATAAGTTATTATCTAACTTTTGAAGCAATATTAGTGGGCGACTGATGAGAAAACGAATTGGAGTGGAGCATTCTGGTGCTGCTACTGTCTGAGGCAAATGAAGAAGATGAAGAAGGAGCAAGAAGGACTGCAATTGCAACAATCACCCCATCTCATCTCTCTAACAGTGTGACTCTTTCTTTCTCAAAGAGGCTTCCGCAGAAAGCGTTTCCTTGCCTTTTGCTCCCTTGTTAAATGTCAAAGACTAAAGCTTCTTTAGTAAATTATATATATATATGTATGAAACTTTTAAATATTTATTAATATATTTTTATTTTTTTAATAATTATTTTTTAATTAATTAAAATAAAAAAATCTAGGGTGGTCAATGGCCCACCCTTGACTATAAGTGGCTCCACCACTATTTGCATATTATACAAACATATTTACAAACTTTATGTCTTTTGTAGTTTATATTATTAGGGATGGTACAATAGTCGGTTTGGGTAATTTGAATGGTGTTTCCTAAATCAAACCACTAATGTCGATTTGGCTATCCTCAAAATCGTAACCAAACTACTATGTCTTGAAACCATCCAAACCATAGCTTAGCTATTTAAATAAACATAACGTATGATGGTAATTAATATGTTTGTATATCATAGATAATTAAACATAGAGGTGTAAGACAACTAATTGTCAATGTATATGAAGAAATGAAAACAATTACAAATTATTCAATCATATATATGAAGTAGGCCAATATACAAGGACACTTCAATTTTTAAAAATATTGGAATTTATCAATAACAGTTAGTAATTAAAAAATTATGTACATCCATAATCTTATATTGTGATTTTGTTACTTGATAATCAATTAAATAGCTTTGTGATTAAATAAAAAATATATATAAACCATAAAAAACTTTAATTTATTATGGCGCTCAGTCAGTTTCATATATAGTTTACTAAAGCATAAAACCCAAACAAAACAGTTTTGGACAGTTTTTAAAATTGTCAAACCATAATCAACCACTAATTTTATAAAATCTCGATGTGGCGATTTGGGATGGTTTGATTTGGTCGGTTTAAATAGTTTGATTTTTATTTTTTGGCTCACCCTTAGTTTATATATTATTATACAAACATAATAATAAAAATATATATAAAAAGTTAAAATAATTATTTCGTAATGATATATACAGGTCAGAGGCAGTGTCCTCTGTACCCAATTCGCAAACTCAAGTCTTTTCTTCCTAGTTCAGGCTTGTCTCGAATAAAATTACAAAATTTTAAGCGCATAGTCTCTCTAAACGAATTGGCTTTATTAAATAGCTTTTGAATCAAGCAACAATAGTCATCCTAAGAGTGTTATACAAGAACTAATTGATAATGAGGGGTCAAAACCTTGTTGATATCAATTAAATGATCAATTCACTAGAGGGCTTGCTTGCTTGTCGATGTTTTTTGGTTGGAAATCTTAGCTGCCTGGGGGTAAATCACACTAAAGGTCACAAAACTTTGGTATCTTTTTCAGTTTGATCACTAAACTTTAATTCCTTACAAAGTAATCACAAAACTTTAAAATGTTTTGTAATGTGGTCACTAAAATAATTTTTTGATAGTTCTTAGCCAAAATTGCTGACATGGCGCTAACGTGGCGATGATGTGGCCATTGTCACGTCAGCAATTTTGACCAGAAATTGTTCAAAAATTACTTTAGTGACCATATTGTAAAATATTTTAAAGTTTTGTGATCACTTTGCAAGGAATTAAAGTTTAGTGATCAAATTGAAAAAGAGGCTAAAATTTTGTGACCTTTAGTGTGATTTACCCGTTGCCTGGGGATAAACATCGGTATTTGTTATTTTATTCTATTCTTTGGTAGATTTTAATTTGACCTTAATTTCTGTCCCAGTTATATATATAAGTTCAAGCTGAGGAGCATAAGTGACAGTCACCATTCCTAAAAAAAATAAATAAATAAATAAAAAGAAGTTAATTCTGGACTTAGCTAGCTAGCTGCCGCCTAGCTACTAGCACCGTACAGCTGGAACCTCAATTATTTGTTTCCAATGGAGAAACGTGTTTGCTATTTTTGCAAACGTTCAAGCTTAACCTTTAAGTAATTAATCTAATAACTAACCAAGATTTGACATCAGATTAATACATGTGTCTGTTAGTCAGCAACAATAATGTCTATCTGTGGTTTTCGTGCACCAGCAGCTTGATGGACAAGTATCCAAGCAGGAAGCAAAACATTCATTTTCTTTTGATTGACACTTGAACTACCTGCAACTTGCAATACCATCATAATTAAATTGCAGATTATGAGGGGCTGCCTAATTATAGAGTTAGGCCAATTTTAATTTGATTAAAAACAGTATTAGTTGCCTTGATCTCCTTTTCCATGCCTGAGCCACAAGCTAAAACAAAAATATAGATACATATATATATATATATAAGGCCACACATATACACATATTAAGAATGTATATACTAAGAACAGTATTACATCCCGTGACGATGCTTTTGAATTAATTAACAAATGGGTTTGCAATTCAACTGAGGCAGACATATATATATATATATATGCGTCTCTTCACTTACAAAAAAGTCTTCTCTTCACAGGATTTTTGTCTATGAAAACGAAGGTGAAAGAGTTCCAAGTTTTTTGAGAAAAAATAAAAAAGTTCAAGTATCTCAAAGAGTCGTGATCTCTTGTCGTCTTATTTTGTGACTTTTATTTATAGACCTAATCCTCTCTCTCTCTCTTGATCGGTTTTGTCAGACTTTGATTTTAATTTCAACAATGAAGAAAAAGAATATCTACCCAACTAGTTGGGGAGAACTTAGTTGATATTTGAAGGGAAAACATCACATGGGTTTAGAAGCTTAACCCAAAGCTGCCAGCATAATTAATATTAATAATGGCTTAATTACAAATCAACAATGAAGAAATGTAATCTTTGGTCAACATTAAGTAGGTGCAAATTAAACTGGTCACTGAAAGGAAATTGTTCGAGTCAATTTCTAATGGGCAAAAACGCGTTTAATCATCTCTTCCACTTGTCTGAACCCCATTGCCAGCAACAAAGAAAGCATTTTCAGTTTCAAGTCCACATATATGCATATATATTCTTCATCACAAGAATAAAATTTAGTCTCTGCTGTCTTTGGTTTGAATCAATCTTGGATTTCTTAATTACGCGTTCAAAACTCAGAAAAATCATCAGTGTCATCGTCCACAACCTTGTCTCTGTTAGACCCTAAAATTTGTCTTTGGTCAAGTCAAACCACAGTATCAAAATGAATGGGTATATGATCTAACTAAAGCTGCTAAACTATGATGCTTAAGGAAAAGACTACGCTAATTTAATTTCCAATTAACTTAAGGTGTCTATAATTATTTCTAGCTTGCCAAATAAAGAAATATATATTATAGAAATCATTCTTATGGATAACATTACATTCAAGGAATTAATTGGATCAACTGAAATTAAGATCAATAATAATAATATAATAGACAATTAGATCATTAATTAATGGCTTCTTGTTCGACTCAATTTAATGAGCCCATATCTAGAAGGGATAATGATCCCTGGTCCAAGTCGGATCAAACTTGGGATCACCTTCCATCTATGATGTAGAACGGAAATGAGAATAAGAATAGAATAGTCATGTTCGTAACACACAAACAAACGTTGCTTGAATTTTGCTTAAATGGACATGAAAAATATTGGAATCCACTAATGAACAAAAGAGAAAGTGAAACTTGTATTGAATATCAAAAAAGAATTGAATAATAAAATTAAGTTCCTATGGTTTACAACCCTTTTATAGGCAAACCCTAAATCACTAAAACAAGTATTTAAAATCACAAAAATAACCTTAATTAGCTCTAAATAAGGAAATATTAAAACAAATAATTAAGAAAATTATTAAAATCGAACCCTTTAGCTGTCGTACCTTACTATTAGTTGACCATTATTGGGGGAGTCATCTGTCGACCGATAGTGTCGTGTCCGTTGATTAACGACATGAAACGTCCATTTGTCGATCGTCTTGGAAGTTATTGTCGATCGATCGTGCTTGAGTGCGCTAGCTGTCAACCAACCATAGGTGGCCTATTGATCGACCGCCAATGTGTCTTAACCATTGGCTATCGATGGCCTAATGAGGGCTATCAATCGCTAGTGTTGATACTCAGGCATAACACTTGTCTTTCCACTTCTCTAGTTGGTGTAGGATGTCCTCCTTGATCTACTCTGTATCAATTTAGATTTGGGTTCTTCATTTTACGTAAGTCTAATGAACTAAAATTTGTATTTGCAAGAATTTAAAAAAAAAAAAAAGAAGAAGATTAATCATGGATTTAGACTCACTAGCTAACCAAACCTATTTTGGGTTAGAATGATGAACCAATGGGCTTGGTGAACAAAAAAAAAAAAGAAAGAAAAGAAGTGGAAAAGAAAGTCAAAATTTGTTGGGCCACTATCAATTAAATTATTATGTTTATTTAATAAGTGGAAAAGACTCAAATCGGGTCAATATCAATTAAATTATTATGTTTATTTAATCACTTAAACCCGATGAATATAATTTTTTCAAGTAAGATATATTGAATGTTTGCTCACAGAATTCTAATTAAACACACACAATTTCTAAGGCAAAAAAACTAAAAAAAGAGGAGAAGGAAAGCATCAAGACTGGGTGCAAAATCAAATAAGCCAAATTAACTTTAATTTCTATCAAACCATCAATGATTACCATCCTGGACCCTATCTTGATCGTTAACTTGAATATTAAAGGGTTGGTTTGAGTTTTCTTCACGCGTGCTTGACATTCTGCCATATACAATGGTGTTTTCAATTGGCCGCCTACGGCAAAGACTGCTGTCTTTGAAGAAATATCTACCAACTAACAAGTGAAGACTTGGGAAAACAGTCCCCCTCTTGTCCATACTATCAGGTTCCCTTCAGTTCTATAAAATAATTTTTAATTTTATAATTAAATGTATTTAATTTTAACATTTAAAAACATTACAAAGGGATTTTTTTTATTTAAAGTTAAAAAACTAAAAAAATATGAGTTTTCTATTTATTAGTGATGGGAATTAAAGTTAAAAAATAAAATATAATTTTTACGAATAAACGACCCGCAAGTAGAACTTACAAAGACTATCACAATCAAGAAATTACCAATTAAAATGAAGACTTGTGACAACATATTTAGTGCTTTAATTAGGTCATCTACTAAAGCAACATATGGGACAAGGGCAAGGGCAAGGGCAAGGAATTAGCTTTCTTCTAATTTTAGCTTTTTAAAATCATTAAGTTAGCTATTAGAGGGATAATTGTATATGTGAAAATAAAAATTTTTTAATTAGTATTTGATAGTTGTAGTTTCTTCTTGTTTTTTTCTTTACTTTTCCAGACAAAATTTTAAATATAATAAATCTTAGTGTAATGGCAAAGTTAATTGTTATTTTATTATTTGTTTTCATTAAAAAAGAATAAAATAAAAGGCATAAATGAGGTTAAATATTGGTATGAAACCCAACACCATGGTTCGTGTATGTAATTTTAGTGGATATTATTAGGCTTCCTTTGATGCTTTTTGAGGAAATCACTACCCTCATTATTTAGGCTCATATCAATGGCATGCCCACTCATTTAGGCCATGAAAAATTTCTCAAAGAGAAGGGTTGGCGTTGGGCCAACCCATCTGGGAAAGAAGGTAAGGCAAACGATTTACGGCCCGTTTGTTTGAGGGATTAAAAATGATAAAATCATTTAAATTAATATTATTTTGTTTGGTATAAAAAGTAAGAAAATATTAATTCCACAAAGTAAAGAAATTGTATAAAACTTAAAAAAAAAAAAAAAGAGAGAGAGGTGATTTTGTATATATAATCTCACTTTAATTAGTTAGACTTTATTTTGAAAGGATATCTTATTAGGAAAATTATGTTACACATAAATTTTAGGATGTGAAATTTGACTTGAGAGAATATATATCTTATTACAAAAAGAACATCAAAGTCAAGTATATATAATTTATACATAGACTTAGAGATCTTGATATATTAAATTAGATTTGAAACCAAGTACACCTTATATACACTACATGTACATATATAAATGGTGAGACTTCATATTACATGAAATTTGATTTAACCATGCATAAATTAATCAAAAACGAACAATTTTTACTTGTTTCTCTAGATTCGGAGTATTGCCAGTCCACCCACAGAGAGGTGCATGAACTTGTAACCCCAATTATACATACTTTTAAACATGATTATAATCAGTAGCACCACTTATTTGCTAATGGCCTTCAAACATGGTGGGTTTAATCAGTAGCTTATTGAACCAGTTCTTTTTAATTAGTAGCTAGCTATACGTGCCCAAAATATTTTTAAAAAAAATGTTCTTTTTTCTTTTTGCTAGAGAGAAAATTAAGTTACGGCCAAAGTCCATGAAAAAGGCAAGGAAATGACTGAATCGGTCGCTCAAAAGGACTCAACAGCAAAGAACGACAAACTCAACTGCAACAGGAAACGAATAAAAGCCAAGCAAAGAGTATACTAGTAGTAGAAGGAATTGTTCTTGAAGGTGGGAGAAAGTCGAGCTAAGAAAAGCTCATTTGGCTCCATTCTAGCAGCCTTATGAAGTTCTCCCTCTCTCTCTCTCTCTCTCTCTCTCTATATATATATATAATATAAGTATATATAACCTTCTAGAAAAGGTGGAAATTTGTGTAGCTAGCCTGATGTATATATATATATATATATTTATAGTAGATGTTGGATCATGAGATGGTCAACGCCTCCTGGCAGCAGTTTCCCTTTGGGCATTGAAGAAGACAGCAGCAACAGGCAGGCCCAGCTCATTGTCTTGTGCAAACTTTCTGGTGCTGAACCCATCCCTTGAAGCTGCAAGCACTGACGAATTCACTGCTGCCTGCAGCCTGCGGTTCTGCTTGAAGAGAACGAACACAAACCTGTGGATCCCTATGTTCGGCCTTGGTGACTCATAGTTCACCACCTCTCTCCCTGCGCGCATTAATAGTGTTTTTATTAATCATTTACCACAAAAAAGAAAAGAAAAACACAAAAATAACCAAGTAGTTAGCGGCCAAGTCTCTCTCTCGAAGAGAAAACATACCAAAGGAGGAATCTGTTGTGCCTGGGATGTCTGTGACCATCCTGCAATAAATAATATGCCCCCAAAAGAAGCAAAATATTATTAGGAGCTTCTTACAGAGAAAATTATGACTAGTTATCTTCTCCCACACATTTTTGTATGTTTTTTTGGTGTGTTGAGGATTTTATTTGTTAATTTCTTACATTTTTTTGTGTTCTTTTGTGGGAGATTAAATGCAAGAATTTAATGCGTGTGTGTGTGTATATGTATAGCAGCCTGCATGTGTAAATAGTAATACCAGCGGAGTCATCAGCTAGGGCACATATATATAGTATTCAGTCTTGTTAGTAAGTTGGTTTGAGACTTACCTGTGGCTTTATGTACATTATTTCTTTTTTGCTGAAGGCAACCCATTTCTCTTCTGGCAACAAAGATTTTCTCATCTTTTTTTCTTAATTTGTTTGTTTGAAAAAAAACCCATTCCTCATCAAGACATTTACATTTAGGGTTTCATTACACAGTATGCATACCAGTGAAGGTGCTCCCTCAGGTATGGATCACTGGGATTAGGAACATCTGGATCAGTCATAATCTGCAGATAATTAATTAACACGAATTGGTAAGGATCGATTGCCAAGATAAAAAAGGAAAACAAATTAAACAAATGTGTGAAAAGGCTAGAATATATATATATATATAAATACATATATGGTTAATGGATGGATATAGTAGTAGATATATATACCAGAGTAAAGAAGGACCTCATGTCACCTCCATGGACTTCAACCCTAGGCTTAAGGGTGACTGAGGAAGGAAACAGCTCATGGCCATTGAAGACCTGCTTATTGGAGTTGTAAGTGACACTCATTTTCACTGTTTCAGAGAAATTATCTATAACATCTCCTATCACTCTCCCAGTCACAAGAGGGTCTGACATTCTTGCAATGTCTCAGAGAGAGAGAGAGAGAGAGAGAGAGATTTCCTATGTAAGAAGGAGATTTCTTTTCTTTTGAAGTTTGTGAGGAGGATTAGGAGTAGAAAGCTTTGTATTTATAGTGCTCAGACGCAACATCAATGTGTTCGACACGCGATTTTATTAAAAAAAATTCAAAGAGAAAAAAAAAAATTATGAACACGTGTCTCCACGCTGTATCAGACACCTATGGACATGGTGTGGGGTTTTTTTAAAAAATTTCACAAAACATTGAGAGCAATTTTTGAAAATATTTTGTATTTTATATCGTCATGCAAATTTAATAGTAATTTTTTTGTAATTATTTTAATTATTTATATAATTGTACAAAATTTAAATTTATGAATTATATTTTTTATAATTATATAAAAATAATAATAACACAATATATATAAATATATATATCCTCGTCTCCCAAGTCTCATTTTTTTTAATGTGTTGTTGTTTTCTACATCCATGTCACATCGTATATCTGTATTGTGTCACTATTACAGAATTGTAAAATTTGCATCACATGTTTGTGATCATATATATATATATATATATTCACCATAGGTTTTTTTTTATTTTTTTCTAATCACCCATCCAAAAAATTACACTTTTGTTTAGCTGAATAAAACTTAGGCTTAATTGCTAAAAGAATTGAACTTATTCAAGTTTACAGTTTTAGGTTAAATTTTTATTTTTAATAATAATATTCTACGTTTATTTTGTCTTAATTATAGACACTATCATATGTGCCCATTAAAAATTCTTATTAAAATATGATGTGAAAAAAATAATCCCCATTAAAAAAAAATTTTTATTCAATTTTTATATTTTTTCTTTGTTCCGTTGTAATAATTTTGATTAATTTTATGGTAATCTGTTCTGTATGGTAAGGTTGATAATTTTTATTATCCTATCCTCTAGAGCATTACATGTGTACTTGTCTTGTTATATTTTATCAGTAGCACTTTAAGTGGTAGATGATGGTTCATAATTGAAACTAAATAAAAATAAGATATATTAAAAATTAAAAATAATGTAGACTAAAATTAAAAACTTAGCTATTTTTGTTTGTGATTAAAACCCTAAAAACTATGCATATATATAGACATTTTTTTACTAAATAAAACTTCACTAAAAAAGAAAGATAGCCTAACTAAAGACTATACAAATTAAAGATCTTTGAAATAAGAAACTAAAAGAACTAACATAACTTAGCAAGAAAATGAAAGACATTCAAGAGGGGCATGCAATTTTATAAAACATTAATTAAGTTTTGATTGATTGTCCTTCTAATGATTTTATTTCTTTTTTTGTGGATGAATTGAAATATCACATTCTTTTTTTCTTTTGATGTTAAATTTTAAAAGTTTCACACCACGTAGAATTCCTAATTTTTAAAAATTAAAAATCCATATATAGTTCGTTCCGAATAAAACCATTTATAATGGCAAGAACAAATCCTTCGCATTAAGATGAGAATTACCACACTAACAAGTAAATAAATACAACACCAGAAAATCAATTACTACTTATACAACTTTGATTATAGAAAACGAAGAAAAAGTGTAAATGAAGAGCAAATTAAACTTCATGCAATCCTTCAGTTTCAATAATATACTTTGTTTGCTTTAAGAGAATTCAATGCTCTTACAAAAATTTTTATGTGTTGTCTCTTGGGATTGATTCTCTTATTATATGGCTTCAAACTAGCCCTTTGAGAGGTTTTAGGATGAGTTGAACACCTGGGGCTTTTCTCATAAGAGACCACCATCTTTAATCAATGAGAAGCTCAGGAACCTACAAATATGTAGCTAAAAGAAAAGATGATATACTATAAAGTATATCTCGGGTCTAATAGAGGATAAAAACATGAGAATGTGGGCAACTTCCAGATACAAAAGGAGGCATATCAGAGTGTACCCACTTAATTAGAGCAAAAAAGTCTATTTAACCAAAATGGGAAAAAAAATCAAAATTTTGACTTAATTCAAAATGTAGATCTCCAATATTTTGCAGAGGTAAAACTTCAAAGCAAAACAATTTCTTTTGACTTGCACACTTTTGAAAACATGGTAGTGTGAGGCATGCATAGCACATTTTCTTTATTTAGTAATCTAAATGATATTATCATGTTTCAAATTTTTGAGTGAAAGTATTGCTATAATTTTATCCTGCTTCAGATATTTGAGGAGCCATCATGATTTTTATATCTTTTCGAAAGAGTTCAGACATCTAAGAGATAATATTTAAATATTTTAATAAAACTTAAAAATTTATTAGGTATTCTAGATACATTTAAATGTTTAAAGAATATTATTCAAATGTTACTTAACGTCTAAGAAACACGTAACTCGATAAATACGAAGTTCATACAAAAAGACAATACTAGATAGTTTTAAATTCTCAAAAATGGCCAACAATGATCACTAGAATACCATAAATTCGAAAGTAGCCTCCCTATAGCCGATCACATAAAAATATGCTTCCATATTGCTAGGTTTACTCCAACATTCAATGAATGCAGTTTTAAATTTGGAATTAGATTCTCATTCCACTAGCACATTGTTTTACTTGTGTGCTAATTATAATTTTTTTCTTAATAAACACAGATAATTTTATTAAAAAAGCAAACAAGAACATCCACTGCAACGTACCACAAATTTAGTACAGATTACCCGCCTACAACCACTACAAATTACACCTCGAGAAGAGAATAACAACCAAGAGCAAGAGGGGGGGAAACAATTTGAACATTATAGTTTTTTTGTTGGATTAAGTACAACATTCTATAGGGGATGATGTTAATCTCAATCCTATCCTCATATTGGCAGCCCCAGCAGTCCAGTGTTTTGTAATTTGTTGCTAGGTTTTGTTTATTATTGAATCTCAGCAAAAATAAATAAATAAATAAATAATTCATAAGAAATTAAGAAAACTAGAAATCATACTTGACTAAAAGATTATAATACTGTCACTAAAGTGATATATACATATATATATATATAGTATAAATCAAAACAAATTTGAAATTAACCATAACTACATATTGGTTACTACAAGTAAGCTTTAATTAAGTGCATTAGTGCAAAATAATAAATACCATTAATGCGTATTGAGAAAGCTCTGTAAATATTATTCTGAGAGTTTGAATAGTATATATATGTATTTTAAAGTGAATATCGTTAGTCCAATAGAGTTTCCTATAGAAATTATGTTATGTGTAATGTAATGTAATTAGACCCCTGCACTATTTAGAGTGAACAGATTAATAATTAAATATGAATATATATGTTGTCCAATATCGCATCTTTTGCTTTGTTTTATTTTTCTTTCTTCCTCTTCTTTTTCCTTTCTGGGAAAATTAGAAGGCATAAAGAGTTTGCAATAGCACTGTGTGGACATTCATAATAATATAATTTACAGAAAGCATGCATTTGCATTAGCTTTTGCCTCTGAAGACTAAAAAGAGGAGCAACTTCTGAGCTGGGTTTCGTTAGAACCTTCCAAATGTAACCCATCCTTTAGGAACATACCATATTTGTGCAGAGATATATAATTTAAAAATAGAGAAGAAGGGGTATAGAGCCATGGCATGCCACATGTAATATACCCACCCACTCACGCACAAAGTGTCCTTACTTAGTGCTGAGATGTCGTTTCAATTTAAAGAGAGATTCAGTGGACTAAGAGAGTGGATTGGATTGTTCCTTATGGAATCCTTCCTACCATTTTTGAAAACCTTACCTCTTCTCTTCCATCTCTTTTCCTGCGCTTGTTAAGAATAGTAATATAGCTGTCGAGGGAGGAACCGTCAAATTTATTAGGCTCATGATATGATAGGTAATTTACATGTTCTAAATGAGTGAAGTTATTTGTAAATGGCTTTGTCTCTAACTTTATAAGAGTTTATTTTATGTACTATAATATTATAAACGGATCGAATTTAAACTCTAATTTGAATATTAATTCATAAATGAGTCAAGTTTGATTAAGATAAAGTTCGACTCGATTCGACTCATTAACGAGTTCATAAACAAATTTGCAAAATAAATATTTTTTTTATTATTTTAATATTTTATTATTTATCCTTATATTTGTGATAAGAAAATTTATATTTGTTTGAACAATATTATTGTACTTATTTTAAGAATTTATACTTATATTTGATATATTTTTTGTTATATAAAAATAGAATTTAATTATTTTAATTTTAAGAAAAAAATTCTAGTGAACTCGAATTTGACTTTTCAAAAGTTTGTTTATCATGTTAAATAAGTTGATTGATTCAAACTTAATCTTATTTAACATAATAAATAAATTTCTAATAAGATGAGCTCGAACACCTTTTTGAGCTCGAGTCAAACTCGAGCTCACCAAAATTCTAACAAGCCAAAGGTCAAGCTAAGCAAAGCTTGGCTTGATTACAACTTAATAGTTAAGTTAATTTGGTCCTTAATTTTTAAAAGCGAATCTTTATTTGAGTAATTAGGTATAAAATGATTTCTTTTGTAGCACACTATATAAATAGAAGTGAATTAACTATATGAGAGGTTAATTATTGCTCTTTTAAGTAATCCTCAACAATTTATGCCATCTTATACATAGGATTACTAGCTATTTATAAATGCATCTCTCTTTGAGCTACTAATGGCAATATCAGCTCATATTTATTTTTTATGATTCAAGAATTAATTAAGCTATGTGCAAAAAGCTTGATTTCACTTAAAATAAGTGGGAATATTTCTTCCATGTACATAAATCAAACTAAGATAACGATATTAATACTATCCCTTCAATGTCATGTCACTGCATTTTATACATATAGTTTCTGTCATATCTGGGTAATTTTTAATCATACATACATCTTCAAAGCCAATGAATTATTAGTGGCTAGCTAGATGCCTAAGTCAGACTTCTAACTGGGTTACATTTATTCTAGCAATTATAGAATTAAACGTCAAAGTAAAGTAAATAAAGTGATCTATTAAAATTCCTTTTATGTCTTGTTTAAGAAAAACTAACTCATAAATATGTTGTCTCTTAAATTAGTTATGAACAACAACCACCTTATCATTACATTAATATTTATTGTTATTTAAAATTTAAAATTAAACTAACTATAATACGTTACATATATATAAATAGGTAAAAAATATATTTATGCTCCTAAACTTTTGTGTGTGTGTGTGTGTGTTTTTTTTTATTTTTGGAACTCTAAACTTTTTTTGTGGTTCCAAATGTATTACTGCACTTAGGCTAAAATTTTATTTATGTCCTTGAACTTTTATGTTTTTTTTTTTTATAAAATTTTAAACTTTTCATGATTTCAAATGTGTTACTGAACTGTTCAAAATCACTTATTTAAATATCTATTTAACAAATGATATGCATGCACGCTGATGTGCCTATTTATCGGCATCTCCTTAGCTTTATCTCTCTCTCTTTGATGTCTCCTTAGTTTCTTCTTTCTTTTCGAAGATGTATCCTCTCTTTTCGACATCTCTTGCCTTTCCTTCAGCTGCATCTCTTGCAAAAAAATGCTACTTTCAAACTAGCCCCATCTTGAATTTCCCCATACAATGGGGTAATCATTGACTCAAGTATGTCAATGATCCGTCTAACTCAACTAGCATACGTTGCTCAATTAGAAAAGACATAGAAAATGTTGGAAAGAGAAAAAATGCAGTGGGAGAGAGAGGAGTTGAGGAGATATAAAAAAATTGTTATATTAGTGTGCGTGTGTATCACTTGTCGATCAGGTATTTAAATGAGTGATTTGTAAAGTTTAGGACACACTTAAAATTACAAAAATTTTAAGGACACCAATATGTGTTTGATCTAAGTTTAGAGGTACATTTAAAATTATGAAAAATTTAAAATTTCTCAAGAAAAAAATACCAAAATTCAGGGGACATGAATATACTTTTTACCTGTATAAATATGTAATAATGATGTCAGAACATATTATCACCAATTCACCATGCATCATCATGGGTCGGATCCTTATTTATGGGTCATGTCCAATGAGTCGATTTGGTCAAATTTGAGTTTGTCCAATGCTCAATGGGCCAGATTCATAGATATGGGCGGGGTGTATGCCTAACAAGGCCTATCCAAATAAACTAAGATTGGACCTTAAAGCAGATCCGAAATAAAATAACCTCCCTGGCCCAAAATAGCACAACAAAACACTTATAAAATTGTGCAACTGTCCATCGCAATATTTTCTAGGGATCCTTCCTTGTGGCCCATTCCCAAAGCTCCCTACCACTAAGTAGGTATCCTATGAATTATTAGGTTATAACTAAAAAAAAAGGATCCCAGGTGTCCTAAATCAACCTCAAAAGAAAGAAAAAAACACTAGTGTTAGCAAAAGTCATCTTCCCAAATGCACACCCAATGATTTTGTATTGTGTTTAGCTTATAAAAGATTTTGACTTGAGCATCAAAGATAACTGTTTAAATAGTTTTTGTTGTATGTCTATGTGAGAGAGGATCCTTGTCAAGAAGCCAACTCACAAGACTGATAGCAATGCTAACTTGGCCTCACTACAACCCAATGAATTACACTTTCTTTAACTCTCCATTAGATGATTACAACTAATTCAATTGTTTGGTGGATGAAGTTTACCCAATCATTTGTGATATTAAAAATGTATAAAATTGTTCAAGAATATTATGTTGTCTGATGAGGGTTTGTAAGGGTGGGTGTGTAGGTCCCACCCTCATGGAGTCCACGCTTCCCTCTCAATTTACTTGTATCGGACAAATATTATGTTGTCCGTAAGATTATTGTGCAAAATAATGAATTTATTCATAATTATTTTGCTTAAGATCTAAATTAATATTTTTTTTGTAACATTTTAAAACTATTACTAATTTTTGGTACAAAAATATTATTATTACATTAAAACTATCATTATTACATTATTCTCATAAAGTTTTGAACTTTTATATAAAAATTCTATGACATTGTTTTTAAAATCACTATAAAAAATGTTAATTTTATAAAAGGTGAATGATATTGATTATATAATCCGACAAAATTTTAGTAATTATAAAAAAGTTAGTTTTGGTTTCTATAGATGGTAAATGTGGGAGTCGGTTGCATGAAAAAGAAAATAAAATATAGATATAATATAAAATAAAAATAAAAAAAATAATATTTTCAAAAAATAAAAAAAAAGAAATGCATAAATTAAAAAAATAGGAGTCTTTCTATAATTATAATTTTAATATAAAAGTAATTATTTAATCAAACATAAATATAAATTTCATTAGTCACTCAAATAAATATAAACACAAATTATTTTTATATCTAACGTGATCATTCAAATAAAAAAGATGAAATTATTTTTATTTTTAATTTTTTTAATATTACAAAAATAACTTTAAAATATTCTTAAAAAATTATTCCTGCCGCCCTTCGCATGTTTTATTCCAAAGCTTAGAAGTAAAACAAATCAGTCACATTCAATAAAAATTAGTTACATCACTTAAATAATATTTATTATTAGATAGTGATTATTTTAAAAAATTAAAAATTATATATGTTGATCGTATATATTTTTTATTTAATTTTATAATTTTTTATATAATTATTATTTAATAATATATATTAATAATATGACTAAATTTTGAAATTACTGTTTTTGCATAGTTCTTCAAATTTGATAAAAAAGATAAATTATAAATAATTTTTTTTATTATATAAAATAAAAAATCCAACTCATGTGAATTTTAACTCCTCGTGACTAATATAATCTAATATAATGTGACTGATTTTGATTTTTATTAAATGGACGTAAAGGCGGCGAGACAGCAGATCCCGACGGCATATTTTCGGTGTTAAGATTGTAACTTTTATAATAATTCAATACAAATAATGGAGTTTTCGTTGTCGTTTTCGAAAAGTCAGGAGAGACATGTCCATGTGTGCCCCGCTGAGTGCACTTCCGTCCAGGCACCAATCATATGCTTCTTCCGCCATAAGAAACGTCTTCGGTGCAAGTCCATGTGTAGGAGAAACGCAGAAGATATCAGCTGCTTGCTCAGACACTCTCCAAGTGGGTTTCTTCTACTCTTTCTGTTCTTGTCTTTCTGGGTTCTTTATTTGAGTTTGTCTGCAGGTTGCGAGTTGTCTTGATTGATTATTATCGAGGGATTTTCTCACTCTGTTTTACCCAACTCTTTAGTGATTATATGTTTGGATGTATCACTTGTCTCTCTTATTTGATGGTAAGCAATCAAACTGCAGGTAGATTTGATTTGGTGACTGTTTAGTCGTTTGATTGGGCGTATGCCCAGAAAAGTTCATATATAAATTTAAGTGCCTGGCATTTTCACTCTCTCTTTTTTTTTTTGGGGGGGGGGGGTGTTGGTGAGGGTGTGGGGGCGTCGTAAGTAAATTGCTTGAGAAATTGCCATCTTGACCATAAATTCTATGGTTTGCGGCTTGTTCTTCGTAGAATTCGAAAAGGCCCGATGTCTGAGAATAACTTTTCTTTATCTACGGTTTGGAATTAAAGAAAAAGTGATTGGGAGAAAAAATTATTAGGGAAACTGAAGCTTTCACCTGTTTGATATGCAAAGAAAATGGGAACTCTTTTTTTTTTTTTTTCAAAGAAGTAGAGAAAACTTATTTGATTTCAAATGGAGAATGGAGAATAAGCTAAGAAAAAGGAAGAAAATGAAGGAAAATAATTTGCTTTTAATTTTTTTCCATTCGTTTTCTTTCCTATCCATTTCCACCTTGGAACCAGACGAGAAAAGAAATTTGATTTTCTCTTCTTGTTTCCTTGTTTCTTAAATTTACAGTCATGCCAAAAAGCTTGGCAATAAAAATTATGGCTCAATCGGGAACAATGATTACTGCTGTTTTCGCAATGGTCAACTTCAGATTCTGAAGAGGATTCTCATACCACTTTATTGGCTTTATTAGGTTCCTTAACTCATGGTTTATCTGTTGAACTACTTAGATTCAAGGATGGATGATTCCTTATCACAAAGGCCTCTTGTGTCTTCTTATAGCTTTGATCTGTATCCTTTTTGGTTGTCCCTTCAATCCTCAAAAGGAACCGTATCAATCCTCACCTGTTGCAGTAAAGAACATATTTTGTTTTTGGTGCTTAGTTTTACTCCTCATACATGGATTTATCTCTGGTTTTATGCTTCATCGTACCAGTACTCTGTACTCCTCCCTGTCTAAATCATCTCCTATTAATAATCATTTAATCATTAAGTTTCCTAATCACTGGAGATTGATTCCTTAACTCATATCTGTGTTTTAACCTTCTGGTCATTTAAGGACATGATTCCTTTAACTCAACTGGTGTGACCTTCTTGCTGCATTCAGAAGTAGTTCTCCATTTCGCATTGCTAGATTTATGCTGCTGCACCATCATTAACCCCCTCACAACATTGATGTCAATCTAGGATACCACAAACGGTTAGTAATTTCCATGCTAATCTAACTTTGCTATATTCCTGATTCCAAATGCCGAACCATGTTTATTACTCTTTCCCCTTTATGCTTAAGCATTTTTCTTTAAACTTGGCTTTGTCATATGGAGTTTCTTTCTTCACATTTTGAGAAAATGTATATATTATAATTGCACATATTCCCTTTTGTAATGAGACATCAGCAACTACTCAGTGCTTTATTATTTATTAGTCATCCTTTGCATCACTTTTTGGTAAACTCTATCTTGTAATTATCTTCAGTTCTTAGCATTCTGAAAATCTAGAGCTCTTCATTGCATGAAGCTCTATTGGAGTTGATGTTTAGAATAGAATATACATGTTATGCATTTTACTATTTACCTCAAGTGAGTTTTGGGCATGATTGCAAAAGTTCTGGTACATATCAGTCACAAAATTAGAGAGTTTCTATGATTGAAACTGAGAAAGCATAAACATTTCATTGCAGCTGTTTCACTCACAGATCTGTATATCACTAATTAAATAATCTTTGTTGGAGTCAGTGCATAATCAATCCTAAGAAAATTAAAAAATGTGTGCCACTAACTAAACAATGTATTGCACCAATGACACTTCCGACTTTGTACTAATTCTATTTCTTTGTAGTCTGTTCAACAACTAAGCTTCCATTTGAATTGAGTGGGCTATCAAGTAACCACAGTTTTCCATTGGTTGAAGGGCAATCTTTGTTGGTTCATCCTAGCAGCCATTTTGACTACCTCAAAAAATTTTCTTCAAAAATCAAGGACAACTTCGTATGCCAACTGCAAAAACAGTTCTCCCAAAGCATATTCAGTGCAATGAGTTCTTAGATCTAAAATGAAGTAACGTGCTTCTTATTGTCAATATAATAATTAGACAAGAAAGAATTCAGGTAGTGGTACTTTAACTTTGAAATATAATATTTTATGCACCTATTTGTCCTTCGGAAATTTTCCTTGTGCCGGTCTAGTATGTGGCAATGGATATCTAAACCAGGTGTTTAGTTACAAGTTGAGAAAAAAATGAAATGAAATGAAAGAAAAAGCAGAACCATTGCTTAAATGATTTATGTTGCAAGGTGTTAGTTATTTTACTTGTGATATCATATCACCATCTGGTTGTCCAGAATGAGAACTTTCCTAATAGTGTCCCACTCTCTCAGGTCCTCTCTGCCATTTCCTGCCCGCATTTTTCCAGTGTTGAGGTTAGTATGCTCAAGCTTCAAATATAATTGATCAAATCCTTTCATATTGGCTTTTTCCCCCCTTCTTGTTGGTGATGTTTTCTTGTCTTGCTGTCCCAGTAATGATTGTAAGCGTGACTCTGGCAGTAATTGGGGGTCTTGTTGGCTGGGCATATCTGGCAATGAAGCCTCCCCCTCCTAAAATTTGTGGATCACAGGGTGGTCCTCCTGTTACTTCTCCTAGAGTGCAGCTCAGCGATGGCAGGCATTTGGCCTACAAAGAGAAAGGTGTCCCAATGGAAGAGGCTAAGTACAAGATCATTATCATTCATGGCTTTGATAGCTCCAAAGACTTAGATTTACCTGTCTCTCAAGTATGAACAAAATCTATTTTGAATTTCTACATACATTTTCGTTTGACAAGAAACTTATCCACTGGTTGGTCAAGTTGATAAACTAAGTTCAATATGCTCAACGAGCTAGCCAAGTTAATACTCTCTTTTTTTTCTTTCCCCCACTTAGAGTCTTTTTTCCAGAGACTGAAAGGCATCACTATTGTTGTTTTAAAATTGGATTGCTGTAAAACTTTAGCCATTTAGTAGTAGTCCTCTTGAAATAACAATGTCTTTCATGTCGTTGCCAATATAACAAACAAGAAATATTAATAAAAGGTCATTAGATTGAATAATGGGGATTTACAATCAGTTATATGTTTGATTTGTGTATCTCCGTTTATAATTGTTAAATCTGCATTTTTATCTGCAGGAACTTATAGAGGAGCTACGGATATATTTCTTGTTATTCGACCGAGCAGGTTATGGAGAGAGTGATCCAAATCCAAAACGATCAGTCAAGAGTGAAGCATTTGATATTCAAGAACTAGCTGACAAGTTAAATATTGGTTCTAAGTTTTATTTGATTGGAGTATCCATGGGAGCATATCCAATTTGGAGTTGCCTAAAATACATCCCACACAGGCATGATAATTTAAGATGTTGTCAGTAAATTTAGTTTTTGTGAATTCCTTTGTCTTAATTTTGTGCCAAATGTAATTTACAGGTTGTCTGGGGCTTCCTTGGTCGTTCCAATGGTCAATTACTGGTGGCCTTGTCTTCCTCCGAGTGTATCAAAACAAGGCTTCAAAAGACTTCTTTCGCAAGACCAGTGGTCATTTCGAATTGCGCATTATACTCCTTGGCTTTTTTACTGGTGGATGACTCAGAAATGGTTCCCTTCGTTAAGTATAATGACAGGAAACATGGCCATTTTCTGCAAGCAAGATTTAGAGATGATAAAAATGTTGTCAGATGCCCCTAGCGTTGGTCAGGTAATTCCATCTCCTAGCTGATGGTCTCTTTACATGATATTGAGTAATTGCTTTGGTTAGTATATATTGATTGGAAAGGGCTTTAAAACATTTATCCCCCCAAGACTTTTGAGCTAAGCTGCCAAGTCTGTGTCCCTTTAATGCATGGATGCTATAGTGATTGCTGCTACTCTTATTTGCATGGCTTATCTATAAATCAATGATACATTTTTTAATAGAAAATTACGAACATCCTCATGACACATTTTTTGGATAGACAACTAGAAACTCTCTCGACTCAAAATTCTAAATAGTTGGTCACACGCCCTTAGATGAATCGTGGCACACATTCTTCTAATTCAACTACTTTGTGAGGGTGTGGGGGGGGAGGGGGGAGGGTATTTATATGCAACTCCACAATGAGATTGAGTCTCCTACGTCTATCTCTATCTCTATTGAAAATCCGATTAGGTCTATCAAAGGAGTCACGCTCTTTTGTAAGTTGTAACCATTTCATAAGAACCACTGCAGCAACTCCTTCAATGAGATTGATGTTAGAAGTCAAAAAGGAGGGGCTCCTTTTTTACAAAAGCAAAGAAAAAAAAAAACAAATAAAAAAAGAAACAAAAGGCTGCAACAACCTTTTGAATTAAGACAGCCCATCCATCCTTTTCTTTTGACAAAAGTAGCCATGGAATTTGTGAGAAAAAGACACCGTGTGCAGCAGTCGAAGCAGAAATCAAAAGCAGCATGTGGAGCATCAAAATTCTTGGTGGCTGAAGAAGAAAATTGCAGCAGTAGGAGAAATGCGGCAGAATTGGAGTGGCGCACGCAATGCGTAACGGAGGCCTATAAATTAGCCTCCCTAGCTCATTTGTTAGCAGTTCATGCAGCCCAAAAATAAAGGAGAGAAAGAGAGTTTAGTGAGGGGAAAAATTCTCTGGGTGTAATTGGGTTGTGTTTTTGTGAGTAGAGAGTGTTTTGTATACACAATGTATATTTTCCCACGATGAAAATACTGTAGTAGCTCTGTCGACATAGGGGAGTTTCCCAAACCACGTAAAATTCTTGTGTCCATTTTTTTATTATTCCATCCTTATTATTACTTGTGTGTCTCCTTCTCTCTCTCTCCATTCCCAACAACTGGTATTAGAGTTTGACTTTGGTGGTGATATCTACCTATTGTAGGCTCTGTGGTTGCCACTATAAAAGTGGATCATTCACATTAGAAAATAAGTTAAATTATTAATTACTCTTTTGAAGGTACTGGGTACTATTCATGCGTACGGGAGTACTATTTACACATACTATTACTATTCACGTGAAATAGTGGGAGCTAATTTTGTGGTCAAAGCAATTTGTGATAGAAGCAATGGCATCTGAGAAGGATTCATATGAGATTGAGAAATTTGATGGTTTGAATTTTAGATTCTGGAAGATGCAGAAGGAAGATTATCTATACCAAAAAGACTTGTACTTGTCACTGGATAAGAAGCCACAGACCATGAAGGATGAGGAATGGAAGGTGTCAGATCGCAAAGCCCTAGGAGCAGTTCGTCCGAGTTTGACAAGATCTATTGCCTTCAATGTCAAAGATTAGGATACAACTGCAAGACTCATAAAAGCTCTCTCCAATATATACAAGCAGCCTTCTCCAGCCCACAAGGTATTTCTAATTAAGAAGTTGTTTAATTTAAAGATGCCAAAAAATGGTAATTTCAGAGAACATCTGAACTCCTTCAATGAGATCAAGGATCAACTAAAGTCGATGGAAATTACTTTTACCGATGAAGTTGAACCCGGTGCTATTCTTAGTACGATGCTAGAGAGTTGGCAGTCTACCATACAGTCGATTAGTGCTTCTTTTGGGAAAAATAAAATGGTATTCTCATAAGCAGTAGACATGATCATGATAGAGGAAATCGGAAGGAAAGAAGAAGGTCCTTCAATTTCGGCATCAGGCGTGCGATGTCATTGGTCAAGGAGCAATACATATCAAACTAAATGGATTTGTATGAAAATTGAAGAATGTGAGACATGTACCCAGTTTCAAGAAGAATCTAATTTCTATTGGATAGTTGACAAAAGACGGTTATGTAATAACTTTTGTAGGAGACGCCTGGAAGATTTTGATGGGAGCTATGACTGTTGCCCGAGGTAAGAAAACCGAAACTCTTTACACAACTATGAATGGAAGTTACTCTATTACAGTTGTAGAATGTAAAGAAGATTTGAATCTATGGCACCAAAGGCTTGGCCACATGAGTGCAAAGGGGTTGAAAGTCATGCATTCGAAAGGGAAACTGTCGGGATTGAAATTAATGGATCTTGATTTGTGTGAGAGATGTATTTTCGGAAAGCAGAAACGGGTGAGTTTCAAGAAAGTAAGCAGAACTCCAAAGGCATCGAAGCTCGAGTTAGTTCACACAGATGTTTGGGGTCTAATAGCAGTTTCATCAATTGGTGGTAAGTAGTATTTTGTTACTTTTATTAATGATCATTCTAGGAAAGCATGAGTATATTTTATCAGACAAAAATATGAGGTACTTGAAGCATTTAAAAGATGGAAAGCGATGTGGAGAATGAAACTGGTTTGAGCAGCGAGCAGATTCATGTCCAATACAAGCAATCAACATTGGGAAGCAGTTAAATGGATACTGAGATACCTGCGGGGTACTACCAAAAGGGGTATATGCTTTAGGAAAGGTGAATTGAAATTACAAGGTTATGTTGATGTTGACTTTGCTGGAGAAGTAGACCACAGAAGGAGCATTACAAGATATGTGTTCATATTGGGGACTATAGCAGTTAGCTGGATTTCTCAGTTGCAAAAGATTGTGTCTCTCTCTACAATTGAGGTAGAGTATGTAGCAGTGACAAAAGCTAGCAAAGAGTTTATTTGGTTACAAGCATTGTTAGCAAAAATGAGTTTCAAATAGGAAATGAATGTGTTGCACATTGACAGTTAAAGTGCAATACACTTAGCTAAGAATTCAGTATTTCACTCAAGGACCAAGTATATAAGACTCCGTTATCATTTTATTCGATCATTATTGAAGAATGGAGTATTAACGCTTGTGAAGATACAAGGCAACAAGAACCCAGCTGACATGTTTACTAATGGAGTATTGTACAGCTCTAATTGGTCTTTGATGATAAAAGGATTAAAATGAGCTACTGTATTGATTGGGTGTGAAGACAGATTGAAATCTGTTGTTACCAAAAATACAACAATTAGAATTTGTGTGAAGTGGGAAGAATTGTAATAAGAGATTCCGGTATCACTAGGAGTCGGCCAACTCGAGGTCACGACGCCTTGAAAGTATCTTTCCGAGAGGACCTGGGGCTTCCCGAGGGGGTCTTTCCAAAAGGATTTGAGCTTCTCGAGGGGGTCTTTCCGAAAGGATATATTGGTGGCTTTTGGAAAGAAAGGGCGATGAGAATTTTTGGAGAGAGCTTGAGGCTTCTCACGGAAAGGACAAGGAGGGCTTTCGAAGAGACTTTTGGGCCTATCTTGGAAAGGACAAGGAGGGCTTTCGGAGAGAGTTTGGGGGCCTCTCTCGTAAAGGACAGTGAGGGCTTTCAGAGAGAGTTCGAGGCCTCTCTCGGAAAGGACAGTGAGGGCTTTTGGAGAGAACTGCGAACAACCCAACGAAAGGTCAAAAGACTTGTGAGAGTTTCCCCCAATGAAGACCCTCCGATGCTTAAGTTAGTTATTGAAAGGAAACGTGTTGTGGAAAGAAAAATAGAGTCTCAGAGAGAAGGATAAGAGTGATGGATGTTTTTCCAAAAAAGTCTTTTTCTGAGTGCTGTCATTTGGCTTTTATAGGTGCCAATGGATCTGGGGGCGTGTGTAAGTAGGCTCTGCTCTTTTTCGGAAAGAATGATCTATCTTCTTCTCGAAAGACTTCTTTCTGAAAGGATCTTTCTGAAAGAGGTCTTTTGGAAAGAACCATTTCCTTTCGGAAAGGTCTTTTTGAAAGGACAATCTTCGCCTTCCGATCTTGGGTACCACAAAATCAGTCTTCAAGTGGGAGATTGTTAGAAGTCAAAAAGGAGGGGCTTCTTTTTGACAAAAGTAAAGAAGAAAAAAACAAATGAAAGAAGAAACAAAAGGCTGCAACAGCCTTTTGAATTAAGACAGCACAACCATTCTTTTCTTTTGACAAAAGCAGCCATAGAATTTGAGACAAGAAAACGTGCGTAGCAACTGAAGAAGAAATCAAAAGCAACATGTGGAGCGTCAAAATTTTTTGCAGTCGAAGAAGAAAATTGCAGCAGCAAGAGAAATGTGGTAGGATTGGAGTGGCGCACGCAATGTGTAAAGGAGGCCTATATCGGGAAACTCCCCTACGTCTACAGAGCTACTGGAGTATTTTCACTATGTGGAAAAATATACATTGTGTTTTTATAAAACACTCTCTAGTCACATAACCACAACCCCATTACATTTAGAGAATTTTTTTTCTCACTTAAATTTCTCTCATTTGGGCTGCACGAACTGTTGTGCGCCATTCCAATTCTGCAGCATTTCTCCTATTGCTGCAATTTTCTTCTTCAGTCGCAAAAAATTTTGATGCTTCCACATGCTACTTTTGATTTTTACTTCGGCTGCTACACGCATTGTCTTCTTATCACAAATTCCATGGCTGTTTTTGTTAAAAGAAAAGGATGGTTATGTTGTCTTAATTCAAAAGGCTACTGCAGCCTTTTGTTTCTTCTTTCATTTGTTTTTTTTCTTCTTTGCTTTTGTCAAAAAGGAGCTTCTCCTTTTTGACTTAACAATCTCCTACTTGAAGACTGATTTCAATTTGTTTTCACACCCAATCAATGCAGTAGCTCATTTCTCAATAGTGACTACCTTAGTTAACATGTCAACTAGGTTCTTGTTGCCTTGTATCTTCACAAGCATTAATACTTCATCCTCCAATAATGATCGAATAAAATGATAATAGAGTACTATATGCTTGGTCCTTGAATGAAATGCTGAATTCTTGGCCAAGTGTATTGCACTTTGATTGTTATTGGGCAACACATTTATTTCTTGTTTGAAACCCATTTTTGCTAACATCCCTTTTAACTAGATAAGCTCCTTGCTTGTTTTTGTCACTGCTACATACTCTACCTTAGTTGTAGAGAGAGACACAATCTTTTGCAACTGAGAAATCCAGCTAACTATTGTAGTCTCCAGTGTGAACACATACCCTGTAGTACTCCTTTTATGGTTTACTTCTCTAATAAAGTTAGCGTCAACATAACCTTGCAATTTTAGCTCTCCCTTCTTGAAGCATAGACACATTTCGATAGTACCCTGCATGTATTTTAGTATCAATTTTATTGCTTTCCAGTGCTGCTTGCTTGGATTGGATATGAATATGCTCACTACTCCCACTACATGAGCAATACCTGGTCTCGTAGAGACCATGTCATACATCAAACTTCTAATGGCCAAGGCATACAAAACTTTAGCCATGTACTCATTTTCTTTGTCTGTCTTTAGACACCGCTCCTTTGACAGCTTGAAGTGATTAGCTAGAGGCATTCTAACCGGCTTGGCATTACTCATACCAAATCTCTACATGACCTTATGAACGTACTCTGCATAAGATAATTGTAAGGTACCTTTTTGCTTGTTTCTGCTAATCCTCATCCCAAGTATTTGCTTTGCTAGACCCAAATCCTTCATTTTAAATTAACTGGATAGTTTTTTCTTCAACTTGTTAATCTCATCTTTGTTAGCTCCTGCTACTAACATATCATCAATGTAAAGTAGCAAAATAATAAAGTTGGAACCGAGCTTCTTGAAGTAACAGCCATAGTTTTGAAAGGCGTGAGGCACAAAGGGTCCTGAAGCCTGAGACACGAGGCGCACGAGGTGAGGCGCCCCTTTACGAAGCAAGGCGCACCTTTTAGGAAAAAAAACTCAAAATCTTGTAAAATCATAAACAACTATCAAATTATCAATAATAACACATTTATATCATTCATGATTCATTATCTTCAAATTCTATAAACTAACAACATCAAAGTTAATTCATTCATCATGCAAATTCTAAACTAGAAACATCATCATAATTCAAACTTAAAGTCTCAAACTCAAACAAGTGCCAATTATAATGTGAAGTTCTAAACAAACACATAAACACTACAAGTCCACAATCAATATAAAGAAGTTTTTTAATCAATCATCATCAAGGAGATCATCAACATCAATGTCAATATCTTCATCATCCCCTTCAATCACCCCTTCATCTTCTTCTTCATCTCTCAATTCTTCTCCCTCTTCCAAGTCTTCATCATCTTCAGTCTCTGCCTCACTTTCCTCCTCCTTTTCAATCTCCTGAGTTACTCGCCGCTTCGAAGCTGAAGCCGAAGCCGAAGTTGATCCCGATTGTGATCGAGTTTGTTTAGTTCTAAATTGATAACTAGGCTCTCCAACTCCTGCAGCCACAACAACATTACTCCATGTCAACCCATCCCCAACGTCATCTGGAAAAACAGTTTTATCATCTTTATCATTCTCCTCATCAAGTTTTCTAGTCAACCATTCATTGCTTTCATCAATGTGGGTCAATATGATAGGGTCAATGGTATCACGCATTTGATACCAACGCCTCAATGCTCTATTGTATTTCACAAACACCAAGTCGTTTAAACGAAGTTGATCAAGTCTGTTTCTCCGTTTAGTATGAAGCTACAACAATTTATGCAAAAACATACTAAGAATAAGCTACATGAAACAAACCAACTACTAATAAAAATTGTAAGTGTTATATGTGCAATGCGCTTATATTTTCAAACACACTCCAATTACGTTCACACTTAGATGAACTACAAGTCAAGCTAAGAATTTTAATTGCAAATTTTTGCAATGTAGGTGTTGGCATTCCATATGAAGCCCACCATTCAACTGTCCAATAAAATTCATGAGTTAGTTATTTTCTATTATCTAGAATGATTATATATATAATGTAATATATATATATATATGTGTGTGTGTGTACCTGGTGATTTCTCAGCTCTCTTTCTAATAGCCATATAGTTTCCAAAGAACCCATCTGCATTGTTATACATCAAAAGCTTAGCATCAATTTGGTCTTGAACCTTTACATTTGGATTTAACTTTCTAATGCATTCATATAAGTCAGTCATGATCTATCTATACGTTGAGCCTTGTAGAAATATTCTGGGTTTAAGTACCAACCAGCTGCGTGCAAGGGGTGATGAAGCTGAACATCCCATCAATTATCAATAATCTGAAAAATGGGTGCATACTTCTTTTCATCCTCATTAAAAGAGTTAGCAATCGTTTCTTTGGCCCTATCCATGGCCTCATATATGTATCCCATAGCAGGCTTCTTCTCACCATCCACTAAGCGCAATACACGCACCAATGGACCAGCCACCTTTAAAGCAAATACAACATTGTTCCAAAATGATGGCATCAAAATCACTTCTACAACCTTTTTAGCCCCCGCTTCTTTTACCCACTTGCTTGTCATCCACTCCTGGGAGGTAAACATCCTTCTAAGGTTGCTTTTCAGACTATGCATCCTGCCCAAAGTGATAAAGGCAGTTGCAAACCGTGTTTTTGTAGGCCTCAACAACTCTTTTTTGTCAGTAAACCTTCTAAGCATGTTTGTTAGACCCAAACGAGTATAAATATAGCTATTCATCATAACAGCTCTCTCAAATGTCTTCTTCATATTAGGCAACTTGAAAATATCTTCCAACATTAAATTCAAGCAATGTGCTGCACATGGTGTCCAAAACAACGTAGGATATTTTGCCTTAAAAAATCTTCCTGTTATTATTTAGAGTGAAATTAACAAGATATTAGTAAATAATAAATATCTAATGAATATTCAAATTGTTCTATTTATAAACATAATACAAATTACAAAAATGAATTTCATACCTGCTAAAACATTGTTTGAAGCATTATCGGTGACCACTTGCACCACATTTCTTACTCCAATCTTTTCCACACATTTACTTAATAATTGAAACATCTTTTCCCCAGTCTTTGAATAGCTAGAACTATCAACAGACTCCAAAAACATACTTCCTTTAGGAGAATTGACTAAAAAATTAATCAATGTCCTTTCCCTCTTGTTTTTCCAACCATCTGACAAAATAGAACATCCATATTTAGCCCACGCCTCTTCATGATCTTTCATCATTTCACGAGTGACTTCCACCTCTTGTTTGAGAAGGGGAACCCTGACTTCATGGTAACTAGGCAGCTTCACACCCGGACCATACTGACCAACTGCTTCTACAAATACTTTAAAACTATCATATGTCACTACATTGAATGGAATGCATGCATCATACATCCATCGTGCAAAGCTTCTACAAACTCGAGCTCTTAACTCTTTTTTTGCAAAATCATGCTCACCCAACCTTGTTTGCTTTTCTTTGCCCTTGCTTTTCAACACATTAACTTCTGGCTTTTTAAGAAAAACATCAAGTGGATCCTTTTGTGTTGGCCCTTTAACACTACCAACACTACCAGTACCTGTACCGCTTCCACTTCCGGTAGATACATTGGGTCTTTTTCTACTTTGAGGTAGCGGCTCATCATCATCATCATCACACCCTTCACCAAATTGAAGATCATCATCTAACAATGCTATATTTCGCTCATCCCTGCTATTTTTCTTCTTTTGCATGTACTCTCCAATCTCTTCTTTTACTAATGGAGGACATTTTGGACAAGCTTTAGTATTCCTAAAACCGCCCACAAGATGTTGTTTCGACCGAAATATACCACCTTTTGTTACTTTATGACAAAATTTACATGTGGTGGTATTTCTATCATTAGGATCAGCTTCAAAATAATTCCATGCCGAGTCCGTTTTGGAAGTGGTTGACGACATTTATTGGGCTGTTGCAACACAGTTTCAATTTCCACAAAATTCTCCTAATGATAGAAATAAACTATAAAGACTTAAAAGAGAGATCAACAACCAGCTGCCAGCAAAATAAATTAGGCAAGAATGCAAAAAATAAACAAATAAAAAACTAGTAAAGAACTTACAAGATAAGAGAAGACTGTGGGCAGCCTTAACAGCTTCAACTTGAACAGCAAATGAGAAGAGAGGTGAGGAAGAGAGGAGAAGACCATGGGTAGAGGAGAATAGAGGAAGGGGGCGTGGCTGGAGAGGAAATTAACAAGCTAGGAGGTGGGCTTGGCTGGATAGGAGAGGAAGAGAGGAGGCAGGTACGACTGGAGAGGAAAGGAAGAGGAAGATCAAGCCGAACTGGAAAGGAGAGGAAGAGAGGAGGGGGTCGCGACTGGAGAGGAGAGGAAGAAGAAGATCGGGCCGAGCTGGAGAGGAAGAGAGGAGGGGGTCGCGGCTAGAGAGGAGAGGAAGAAGAAGATCGGGCGAGCTGGAGATGAGAGGAAGAGAGGAGGCAGGCGCGGCTGGGGCTAGAGAGGAAGAGGAAGATCGGGCGAGCTAGAGAGGAAGAAAGGAGGGGGTCACAGCTGGAGAAGAGAGGAAGAAGAAGATCGGGTGAGTTGGAGAGGAGAGGAAGAGAGGAGGCAGGTGTGACTGGGGCTATAAAGAAAAAGAAAGATCGGGCGAGCAACAAGCTGGAGAGGAGAGGTTGGAGAGGAGGCAAGTGCGTCTAGATGCTAGAGTCGGGAGGAGTGAGGACCGATTGGGCTGCAAGATTTAGTTAGAAGACCTAAGTTTCATGAGGTGCGCCTCACGCCCCAGCGCTTAGGCGCGCAAGGGGAGGGCCTCGCCAAAACTGCCTCGCCTCGGTCCAGGCGAGGTGCCAAACTGGCGCCTCGCGCTTAGGCGCGCCTCTGATAACTATGGTAACAACAATGGTCAATATTACATCTAAGGAAGCCATTGTTTTGCATGAAGCTATCAAACTTCTTGTACCACTGTCGGGGTGCTTATTTCAAACCATAAAGCTTTTAGTCAACCTGCACACCAGACCTTCACTGCTATTTATTGTGAATCCCTCTGGTTGCTGCATGTATATCTCTTCTTTCAAATCACCATAGAGAAAAACCGTCTTCACATCTAACTGCTCTAGATGTAAATCCTTTGTTGCTATAATACTTAAAACTTACCGAATGGTAGTTAGCTTGACGATCGAAGAGAAGATGTCTGTGTAGTCAATACCTTATTTCTGTTGGAAGCCTTTAACCACCAATCTTGTTTTGTATCTCTTGGAGCCATCATGCTCCTCTTTGACCTAGTACACCCATTTGTTTTGCAAAGCTTTCTTGCCGGCTAGTAGCTTTGTTAACTCCCAAGTTTGGTTGGATTTAAGAGATTTCATCTCATTTTCCATTGCAAGCTCCCACTTGCTCACATCTTTTACCTGACATGCTTTATTATAGCATTTAGGTTCTCTTCCATATGTCAGTAGCAAATAGCTCAGGTACTTCCTATTTGGTACATGCGGTTGACTAGATCTCTTCAACATAGGACCTTGATCTTGTGGCTCTTTAATAACTTGTCCTGTAATTTCTTTCTTGTGAGGATTTTGGCTTGTTTTAACAGTGACACTATTTGGGACATCATCGGGCTCAAAGTAAACAGGTTCTAGATCTTTGGACTATTGTACTATAATGTGTCTCTATTTTTATACAGGACATTTTCATTAAAAACTACATCTCTACTTCTAATGATTTTCTTATTTTGGTCATTACAATATCTATAACCAAATTCATCACCACCATAACCAATGAATGTGCATTTAAGTGATTTGACATCAAGTTTATTTCTAGAATTATCACTAATATGCACATAAGAGACACAACCAAATACTTTCAAATGTGAAAGTCTAACTTCTTTTCCAATCCGAACCTCTTCTGGTATTTTGAAATCTAAGGTTATTGATGGTCTGTGGTTGAGTAAGTAAACTGCTGTGTTGACTGCCTCTGCCCAAAACTATTTAGGCAACAACCTTGCATGTAAACGCATGCTTCTGGCTCTCTTAATCAATGTTTTGTTGTGGTGTCTTTGGCACAATCCTTTCGAGCTTGATCCCTCTCTCATAATAGAATTTTTTAAATTTGGCATCTTCATATTTTCCACTGTTGTCAGAACAAAGCCTTTTAATCCTTAAACCAGTTTCATTCTCCACCATCACTTTCCATCTTTTAAATGCTTCGAATACCTCAGATTTTTGTCTGATAAAGTATACCCATACTTTCTTGGAATGATCATTAATAAAAGTAACAAAATATTGCTTACCACCAATTGATGAAACTGTTGTTGGATCCCATACATCTGTGTGAACTAACTCGACCTTTGATCCCTTCGGAGTTTTGCCTACTTTCTTGAAACTCACCCATTTCTACTTTTTGAAAATACAACTCTTACACAATTCAATATCCACTGATTTCAATTCCAGCAATTTCCCTTTCGAATGCATAACTTTCAACCCTTGTGCACTTATGTGGCCAAGCCTTTGGTGTCACAGATTCGGATCTTCTTTACATTCTGCAACTATACGTTGAATCCTTTGGATTCAGCAAGGTGTTCTCTCGTTTGTAGAGAGAACTTGGCGGGAATTATGTAGGGGAGAGATGAATTAGAGAAGGAGAGCGAAAATTAGAAGATGAAACGAGAAGGAGAGAGAGAATTGAGAGGGAAATAGAGCAGGAAATTGTTCAAATGATATTCGATATCTTCTCAATGAGGTAGGCCGAGTTTATATACTTGGCCCTAGCAAAAGTTGGCACCAGAAACGGTTGCCACTTCCGCATGTAAATGTCTCAATTCCTCACAATTACAAATACCTACCAGCCTTTGTTGTTTATTGCAATTATTCCCCCTTAGGTACATGACAACTCCCCTCTCCTTAAGCTAATTCTTGTCCTCAAGAATGTCGAGCAAGCTGGCTGCGTTTGGGAATTGTTGGAGGAACTTTGGTAGATATTCCCAAGTATTATTGTCTGAGTGCAGTGAGGACCACTGCACTAACACTTGGGTGATTGGGGCTCCGTGTTGAAAAATCACTCTTTTGTCCAGGATGGCTACTGGGGTGACTACTGGTTCTTCCTCCCTGAATGGAATGGAATGGAAATGGTTTGATTGGCCATTTGGTTCCCAATTGCTCCCATGAGTAAGGACACATGGAACACAAGGTGAATGTGTGTTTCCTCAGGCAGTTGTAGCCTGTAGGCGATTGGTCCCACCTTGGTAGTAATGGCATACAGTCCAAAAAACTTAGGGCTTAGTTTAGTAACAGGTTGCCTCGAAAGAGTTCTTAGATGGGATTGCTGAGTTCGAGGTACACCTTTTCTCCTACCTCAAACGTTCTCTCACTCCTCTTTTTATCCGTTAGTTGCTTCATCCGGTTTTGAGTCTTGGCCAACTCAATTTTCAAGGGGTGTAGAATCTCTTGCCTGCTTTGTAGATAAGTATCTGCGGCTACCACCGATGTTGGTTCCCCCATAGATGGTAATAGTCTAGGCTTGTATCCATATAACGCCACAAATAGAGTCATTCCAATGGACCGGTGGTGGCTGGAATTGTACCACCATTGCGCTAAGGATAACCACTTGTGCCACTCCTTAGGCTGCATAAAGCAAAAACACCTTAGGTAAGTCTCGAGGCACTTATTAACTCTCTCCGATTGACAGTCAGTTTCTGGGTGATAAGCTGTGGACATGTGGAGGTTAGAGGCTAAGGATTTCAGTAAACCTTACCAAAATAAACTAGTAAACACCTTGTCCCTGTTAGAAATGATAGTTTGAGGCACCCCATGTAACTTTACTACATTGTCCAAAAACATTCTAGCCATCTCTTGTGCTGTGAATGGGTGGGACAAGCTGATGAAGTGGTTGTACTTTGTCAATCGATCCACCATGACTAGGACACATTTCCTCTCCTCTGACTGTGGCCTTCAACAAAATCCATAGTTATATTAGCCCATGCTTGATCTGGAACCCCTAATGGCTGCAGGAGTCCAGGCTTAGCTACTAATTCATGTTTACACCTCTTACAAGTGTCACACTGCATTACGAACTCTATTACTGATTTCTTTAATCCTGGCCAATAAAACACTTGTTTCACCTTGCGGTAAGTGTATTGAATGCCTGAGTGCCCTTTAAGGGCGAGTCATGCATGGTTTGGAAAATTCTTTTCTTCAAGGCCTCGCAGTCTCCTATCACCAATCACTCTCGATACCTCATCAGGCCATTGCATATAGTGTACCCCTGCTTGCTGTTGTTGTCCAAAGTCAACTACTCCAGTAACTCCTTTGTCCAAGCTCCTTTATCATAACTCGCTAGTCACCTCTTGGTACCAATCTGGTACCAGTGTCGTAATGGCTGCACAGTCTCCCTCCTCATAACGTCTTGATAAGACATCTACAGCCACGTTTTCTTTTTCTCTTCTATACTGAATCACAAAATCCAGCCTCATCAGCTTTGCCATCCCCTTCTTCTACAAGTTAGTGTGCAACTTTTATTGGGTAAGGAACTTGAGACTCTCATGATCTGTTCTGATTATAAATTGTCCTCCTTCCAAATAGTGCCTTCATTTTTCCACTGCCATCAGCATAGCCAATAACTCCTTGTCATATGGGCTGAGTCCTTGATGTCTTGAGGCTAAAGCTTGACTCATGAAAGTTAAGGGTCGACCCTCTTGAGATAACACAACTCCTATCTCGATTCCACATGCGTCGGTCTCTAGGAAAAATAGCTTACTAAAATCAGGAATCCCCAACACTGGTACTTCACACATGGCTTGCTTCAACTGCCCAAATGCATTTTCTGCCTCTTCATTCCATTTGAAGTTATCTTTTTCTAATAATTCTGTCAGTGGCTTGCTTATCACTCCATACTTTTTCACAAAACGCCTATAGTAACCCGTTAGCCCCAAGAACCCTCTCAAGGACTTGATGTTCTCTGGTTTAGGCCATGCTACCATAGCTGAAATCTTTTTGGGATCAGTGCTAACTCTAGCACTAGAAATCACATGCCCCAAATACTCCACCTGCTTCTGGGCAAAGTCTCATTTGGACCTTTTGATGCATAGTCGATTGAGTTTAAGGATGCTAAATGCAATTCTAAGGTGTTTTAGGTGTAGAAAAAGTTGGACTGTAGACCAATATATCATCGAAAAATACTAACACAAATTTTCGAAGATAAGGCTCAAAGATGTGGTTCATTAGGGTTTGAAATGTTGCTGGTGCATTAGTTAATCCGAAGGGCATTACTGTAAACTCATAATGCCCATGGTGGGTTCTAAAGGCTGTTTTGGGTATATCAGTTGGGTTAATTCGGATTTGATGATAGGTGGATCTTAGGTCAAGCTTAGAGAAAACAAATCCATGGTTTAGTTCATCTAGGAGATCTTCAATGATGGGAATCTTTAATTGTGATGTGGTTAAGTTGGTGGTAGTCGACACAAAAAGGCCAGATTCCATCTTTTTTTTTTTTTTTTAACTAAAAAGACGGGGGATGCAAATGGGCTTTTGTTGGCTTGAATTATAGAGTTGTCCAGTATTTCTCTTACTAATTTCTCAATTTCAGTTTTGAGTTTTGGTGGGAATCTATAGGATCTTATATTAACTGGTTCAACATTTGGTTGTAAAGGGATAGAGTGATCAAATGGTCTTTTGGGGGGTAGGTCCTTAGGTTTTGCAAATAGATCCCTAAACTCAATAAGTAATGCATCAAGGGAGGCCATCTCATGTACCTACCATAGGTCTGCGGTTGGCTTGCTGGTAGTTATTGCACACTGACCCTCTTGTTCTCGTTGTTCCTCAGTCTCCTCACTGGTCTCAATTGAGAATAATTGAGCCACTTGGGAAAACTTACACTTTGAGCAATTTGTGCAGCCTTTTTCCCTTGATCAGCTTGTAGGACCCTATTTCCATATTCCTTTGAAGTGCAACTCTCCTGCCTCCCTTTTCCAACGTAACCTCCATCTTATTAAAGTCTAAGCTGATAGGACTTACCTCTCTCATCCAATCAACTCCCAAGACTATTTGGCACCCCCCCGGTTTTAGTAACCTAAGGTCGGCTTCAAATGTTTCTCCTTGCATTGTCTAACAAAGCCCCATGCAGGTTGATCTGCTTAACACCCTGCTTCCATTAGCCACAGTCACTGCTAAAGGTTGAGTGTTAGATAACTCATATTTCATATTTTTAGCTGTCCCTTCGTCAATAAAGTTGTGGGTACTCCCACTGTCAATTAGGACCATGAGTGTTCCTTCTTGCACTGTTCCTTAAACCTTGATAATCTTGTTACTAGCCACTCCTTTTATGGCATGGAGGGATATTGTGTCATTGTCTTCCTCCTCCCAATCATCCCCTACCACCATCGCCTCTTCTCCTGCGTCTTCCTCAACCTCACCTCCTTCCAATAGGAGCAATTGCCTCCTGCATTGGTGTCTGGGAAAGTACTTATCCCCACACCTGTAACATGCCCTCGAGGGTCTCCTTTGTTCGTTCCCTCTGCTTCCTTGTTGCCCCATGTTAGTAGGTGGTAGTAGTACTGGTGGCTTTGGCATTGCCCCAACCCTATACATCTCCCTTCCTGGCAGTGAGGAACCCAAACCGTTTCGTCTACTCTGATTCCTTTGTTTCTTTATCAATGCCACCACATTTAATTCCTGGAGCAGAGCATTCTCCACCGCTTCTTGGACCATCCTAGGCCTTGTCATCTTGACCGCGAATCTGAGTTCCTCACCTAGTCCGCTGATAAAACTTGACACGAAATATTCTTCGATCAAGTATGGATTCCTACTAAGCATCAGAGATTTCAGCTCCTCAAACTGGAGCTGATACTCCTGCACCGATCCACTCTGTTTCATTTTGTTGAACTCCTCAACTATATCCATTGTTCTCTTTTTACCGAACCTCTCACATAATCCCTTCATGAAGTCATTTCAGCTACATTCTTCTCACTCTTGACCATCTTTGATACCATACGTCTCCCATGTCATTCAAGTAGGCCACCACCAGATTAATCTTCTGCTCCTCGGCCACTTGATGTATTCCGAACAACTTCTCACATCGTCAGATCCACCATCGTGGCTTGGTTTCATCAAACACTGGTAGTTCCAATTTTGAACTGGAAAGTTGTGGTGGGTAGAATTGACTTGGATCTCCTGTCTCCTATTCACTTCGTTGTTCCCTATTGCCACTGGATCAATCTCCACCTCCGATGATCCTACCATCCTCTGACCAGTGTCGACTCTCGGCAATATCGGCTCTGATCTCTCTCGTGGGGAAAAATCTAGAGACATCCTCATCTGCGTTTGGCTTGAAAACATGAGTATAAACTGCTGCATCTAATCACGCAACATATTGCTCTATTCTCTCATCTCATCTCTAATTTGATTGTGCACATCCCCGCGCAATCGTTCTTAGGCTTCCTCCATCCTTCGGTCCACCACCACTCCAATCGAGTCCTCTATCGATTCGACTCTAGCCTGTACGTCCATCACCGTGGCTATCACTTGCTGAAGTTGCAGTTCCATTTGCTTCATACAAGTGTCGTCTGCCATTGGTATAACTTGTCAAAGTTTTGGGGCCAAGATCGGTGCTCTGATACCAATTCTTGAATCCTCTGGATTCAGTAAGGTGTTCTCTCGTTTGTAGAGAGAACTTGGTGGGAATTATGTAGGGGAGAGATGAATTAGAAAGAGGGGGAAAATTAGAAGATGAAACGAGGAGAGAGAGAATTAAGAGGGAAATAGAGCAAAAAAATGTTCAAATGATATTCAATATCTTCTCAATGAGGCAGGCCGAGCTTATATACTCGGCCCTAGCGGAAGTTGGCGCCAGAAACAGTTGCCACTTTATTGTTTATTACAATTATTCCCCTCAGGTACACGACACTATAATAGAGCAACTTCCATTCAGAGTTGTGTAAAGAGTTCCAATTTTCTTACCTCGGGCAATAGTCATAACTCACTTCGAAATCTTCTAGGTGTCTCCTGCAAAAGTTGTTACATAATCGTCTTTTGCCAACTGTCCAATAGAAATTAGATTCTTCCTAAGACTGGTTATATGTCTCACGTTCTTCAGCTTCCATACAGATCCATTTAGTTTGATCTGTATTGCTCCTTGACCAACGACGTCGCGTGCCTGATCATCACTGAGATGCACCTTTCCTAGATTTCCCGAGACATAGTTCTCAAACATTTCCTTGTTTGAGGTAGCATAGAATGAAGCCCCTGAATCTAGCACCCAAGATTCCATCTCGCTCTCCATAGAACATATTAGAGCATCATCCGAATCGTTTGACATGACGTTTGAATTAACCTGTTTGTCGTTTTCTTTCTTCGAATCTCTGCATTCAGATTTAAAGTGTCTCATTTTTTCACAGTTCCAACATTCAATATTATTTTTACCTTTGTTGTATTGGCGATTTTTGGATTTTGACCTTCCATTCCTTGACTTAGATCTGCCATGCTAATTGTCTCTGAATCTGTTTTTGCCTCTGCTCTCCACATTCAATGCTGATGTCGAAGTTGAGGGACCTTCTTCTATCCTTTTGATTTCCTCCGTCATGATCATGTCTACTATTTCTGAGAATACTATTTTATTTTTCTCAAAAGAAGCATTGATCAACTATATGGTAGACTGTCAACCCTCTGGCATCGTACTAAGAACAACACCGGCTTCAACTTTATCGGTAAAAGTAATTTCCACATACTTTACTTGATCCTTGATCTCATTGAAGGAGTTCAAATGTTCTTTGAAATTACTGTTTTTTGGCATCTTTAAATTGAACAACTTCTTAATCAAAAATACCTTGTGGGCTGTAGAAGGCTGCTCGTACATATTGGAGAGAGCTTTTATGAGTCCTACAGTTGTATCTTGATCTTTGACATTGAAAGCAATACATCTTGTCAAATTGAGACAAGTTGCTCCTAGGGCTTTGCGATCTAACACCTTCCATTCCACATTTTTCATGGTTTGTGGCTTCTTGTCCAGTGGTAAGTACAAGTTTTTCTGGTATAGATAGTCTTCCATCTGCATCTTCTAGAATTTGAAATTTGAACCATTGAACTTCTCAATCTTGTATGAATCATTCTCAGATGCCATTGCTCTTACTCAAATCTCATTCTTTCCTATAGGTACCACTATTCACGTGAACAATACTTGTACGTGTGAATAGTATCCCGTATACATGAATAGTATCCAGTATCTATCAAAGAGTGATTAATTATTTAACTTAGTTTTTGATGTGGAGGATCCACTTTTATAGTGCCAACCACAGAGCAACGATAAGTAGATATATAAACACCTAAATGTAGGCACTAATACTAATTGTTAGGAATGGTGAGAGAAAGGAGATACACAAGTAAAAAATAAGGACGGAATAATAAAACAATGGACACAAGAATATTACGTGGTTCGGGAAACTCCTGTACGTTTATAGAACTACTGTAGTATTTTCACTATGTGGGAAAATATACGTCGTGTTTTTATAAAACACTCTATTCACATAACCACAACCCAATTATACCAAGAGAATTTTTGTTCTCACTTAAATCTCTCTCTCTACTCTCATTTGGGTTGCACAAACTGCTAACAAATGAGCTAGGGAGGCCAATTTATTGGCATCCCTTACCCGTTGCGTGTGCCGCTCCAATTCTGCCGCATTTGTCTTGGTCGCCTCCTTCCCAACAATAAATTGGCCTCTCTTACCTGTTGCGTGTGTCGCCTCCTTCCCAACAATTGAATGTTGTAAAAATCGTGGTCATCAAAACTGCTTGTAGTAACTCTCCATTAGTTTCTTTCTTCTTGAGAATTTATGATTGTAAATCAAGACTATGAATGAAGCATGAAATGTATTTATTTCTTTAGAACTGGAAATGGTTGACTGCTGATGATGCACCGTGGTGTTCTTCATTTCAGGAAAAGGTACGGCAACAAGGTGTTCACGAGTCGCTGTATCGAGACATTTTGGCTGGCTATGGCGAATGGGAATTTGACCCGTTGGACATAGCCAATCCTTTCCCAGAAAACGAGGGCTCGGTTCACATCTGGCAAGGGTACGAGGACAGGATTATCCCGTTTCAAATAAACCGCCATATCGCAAAAGAGCTCCCCTGGATTCGCTACCATGAGGTCCCTGATGCCGGGCATTTGTTTATCTATGATAGCAATTCATGCACAACCATCTTCAGAGAACTTGTGCTCGGATAAGCCTCAGAGACGACGACCATATTTGGAAGCATTCTTATCTAGTAGTGTAGAAAAGTTTGTGCAATTACTGTTACAAGCAGAAATATTTGAATTCATGTAGCCGGTTTCATATATTCCAACTAAGTAAGGGTTGATAATGTACTGGTAGTGAGTGTTGTGGGGACGAAGAACGTTTGTTGAGAACAGTTATCTTGTATTGATGGATGGTCCGTTCTCCTGGCTTCACCAATTGGGCTGCATCTGCCGGTTCTGCCCCAAATCTATAGAGAAAATATATTTGGAAGAATATGTGTGATACTAATCATATCTCTTAATATATTTGTGATATTATATTCCAATTTCAATAATATATTCATCTCTTATGTTACCGAAATGAGAGGTAGGGGGCGTGAATTAAGGGGTTTGAGATTCACACACTCACACTTCCCCCCCTCCCCTTCTAGCATTTTTGCGTCGAGCAATATAATAGATTCCATAGATAATAACATATGTGATAATAATCATATCTCTTAAGACAATATAGTTAAAGTATGTATAATAAATATATCTTATTTTTAGATAAATTATATTTATTATACATTTATTTTTAATATTTAAAAAATTTAATTGGTTAAATTTATTTACTAATCAATCAGATTATTTAGATATAAAAATAAAATACATTTATTATATATTAATCATCACCCCCAATGGCAATATGATTAACATTACCTAATGTGAAATATCCTATATAAACTCCCTAAATTTTGAATTAATTATAAAAAAAAATAAACGTTTTTTTATCATGGGTTGAAATCTCTAAATTTGAATTTAAACTACACTCATCTAGTTGTAATGCTATATTAATTTTAATAATTGAAAATGATTAAACTTATCTGCTTAATATTTATAAATATATAGCATGTACTTAGTTTTGGTTATTCCAAATTAAATAAATAGAGAATTCGAGTGACTTATGACCATGGTTTAATTCAAATTGGAACTGAATCGAAATCAGTTTTTAAAAAATTGAAACAAAATTATTTTTTCTATTTCACTTCAAAAATTAGAATCGAAATTGAAGACTTACCGTTTAGTTTTAATTCTTAAAAATAAGAAAACAAAATCGGTTTAAACTATTAAAAATAAATTAAATAAATATAAAATATATAATACAATACACTAAGTAATAATTTTAAAAATAATTTCGATTAAGGTAAGTGCGTTATAAATTTAAATAATAAGTGAATTACATAGAGTTTGATTTCTTTAAATCTTAAAAACAGATAACTTTATTTATATAAATTAAGTTTAAGTCTTTTTTTTATTAAATCAATTTAAATAGGAATCAGAACTATCTATAGAAATCGGAACCAGAGCACAATTCGATGCCAATTCCACTAAGAAAATGGATTGGAATTTGCCGGTTCCAGAACCGTCGTCAGGCGCAGGTGGGTGATCGATTTATTTTTATTTTTTATTTTTTTAAAATTGACAAAATCTCTCAATCGAGAATGCCAGGATTCCTAGTTCCCAGAGACCAAACAAACAATGCCTTGTCGAGCTGGCAATCATAGATTGTCGACCACCGCTGGCATCCTCTGTCAGCCAACGAAGCTTAACCGTCGCCTTTTGCTCTTCTCAACTAACAGACTGCTCATGTCCCTAACTAGAATTACAAACCTACCCTTGCTTGCCTGCTGACTTGGCGCTTCTTGATTGGCCAGAAAATTCTCCAAATCCCCCTCCGCTCGATCCCACTTTATAACGAGATAATTAAACTGTAAAATCTGAATTTATAAAGATTGGAGTCAAATAATTGTTAATATTTATCCTTAAAATTAAGAAATGTAGTAACTAATTAATTCAAAAATGTATTATGATTAATTTAAAGGATTTTAAAGAATAATTAAATGAATTTGAAAATTCAAACCAAAAGTCAAAGTGAGTGATGCTATTTATTTTTAGTAAAAATAAATAGCGATGATGTGATAATTTATGTAAAAAAAAATATAAAGTAATGTTATTCAAATTTTAGTTATTGAGGGCCGTTTTATTTTCCCTAAATAAATATTTCCCTTCGATTCATCTTTATTAGAGATAAATAACATTACTCAAAGTCATTATTCATCAATGAAAATAGTATTTGTTAACTAAGATATATATAAGAAAAAGTAAGATATGAAAATCTTTTCAAATTTTTATTTTTTTAATGTTTTTGTTAAATTTATTTGATAATATTTAGAAAAGAAGTCAAGTAATTTTTTATTTGAATTTTTTTATATATGTTTATTTTTTCCTCTCAAAATAAGCATATTCTAATTTTTACAAATAAGAAAAAATGATACTTGTGTTCTCTAGTATATTTTAAAAAATTTAATCAACAAATAAATAAAAATTTTAAAATATTTTTTAACCTTATTTATTTTATGTTTCCATCTAAAAAATATTTCAATCTTAATTTTATTTTATTTATTTTAACAAATCCTACCTAATTAATTATGAAAAGTTAGGTGAAAATCAGTCGAGTGGGAGCCGCGAGGAGCTACAAATCCCAAAACAGGGATATTTTAATTTGGCACTTTCGTGGAAGATGGCTCATTGACCAACCTCAACCTCAACCTCAACCTTAACATCAATTTCAAGCTCCGGATTGGTTTAGCCATGGCCGTTAATGACCAAATCTAAACATTGTTAAATGGGTATTTGTTAGTGGAGATGACGGAGTTGACTCTCTCTCTCCCCCTCCCTCTTTCTGTTGTTTAGTTTCTTGCGGCGATGGTTTTCCGGCGACTGGCGGTGGTGTTCTTGGGCTGTTGTGGAGTGGGTTACCGCCGGCCGGTGAGAGCTGCGGAGAGCAACGAAGCGCCGCCGCCGTCGTCTTCATCTTCATCATCGAACGACTGCGATCTGTCCGTTGGTGGATCGAGAATCAAGTTGAGTGATGGCAGGTACTTGGCTTACAGAGAGAGGGGAGTGCCGAAGAACAAATCCAACTACAGAGTCATCATTGTCAACGGATTTGGCAGCTCCAAGGATATGAATTTCTATGCTTCAGAGGTACAGCACAAAACCCCTCTTCCTCAATTTTGTTTGTTTTGATCTGAAATTCTAAAAAATGATTGGAGGTAAAATTCATGTAGTGAACACGTAACGGGATAAAGATCTAGATATGTTGCTGTTTTTGTCCGAAATTCTGAGTTGGGTTTGAATCTGAACAGCAATGATTTTCAGTATCAAAAGCAAAAGTAGGTCTGGACATAGCTGAATGTTCGGATAAAGATTAAGATCTGACTGGGGGAAACATTAACTGTTAGATAACTCCTCAAATCTGTATGTGATTTATGTGATCCGATCATAACAGTAATTCTTGGGAATTAGATGATCTGGGTTTTCTCTAAGTGTTCATTAAGAGAAAAAATTGGATTTTGCTTCTATGAAATTTTTTTCCTAGCCCATTAACGATACAAATTGTACACATTACAAAATGAACAAGAATTTGAAGCGCTTGCACATTACTAGTCAGGACGAACATTATTCTGTTTACAAATTAGTTTGTTTTGTTTGATAATGTGAAAGTTTGCAAGCTCTGCTAGAGTGAACCTTAGCGTGATGTAATTTTCAGGATATAATGGATGAGTTGGGGATATATCTGCTGTTGTTTGATCGAGCCGGGTATGGAGAGAGCGACCCAAATCCAAAACGCTCTGTCAAAAGTGAGGCATCAGACATTGAAGAACTTGCTGATCGGTTAGAGTTAGGACCCAAGTTCTATGTGATTGGAGTCTCACTCGGATCCTACCCGGTCTGGAGTTGCCTAAACAAGATACCAGACAGGCATAACCACTCAAACTGTACTTATAGCTTTGATTTCTGCGGCTCCCCATGCCCTATCTAAAGCTTCTGTTGCTTTTGCTTGAAACCATTGTTGCAGGCTAGCCGGGGCAGCTCTGGTGGTTCCTATGATCAATTACAATTGGCGGTCTCTTCCTTTCGATCTGATCAAGGACGACTATAGGAAAAACCTTTCGCGATGGACACTTTGGATTGCTCGCCATACCCCCGGGCTGCTGCACTGGTGGATGACTCAGAAAATATTCCCCTCATCTTCTGTCCTCGATCGGAATCCAGCTTTCTTCAGCGCCAAAGACTTGGAGGTCTTGAAGAACACGCCGGGATATCAATTGCTTAGCCAGGTAACACTTGTTATTCATGCGATAAGCCCATGCTTATAGGGATAAAGATAACTCTTGCTGTAATCTCTGATCAAAATAAAAACTCAAGCTCAAAAGTAACACTAAACTCAAAACTAATCTTAATAGTCCTTAAGATCTGAATTCTGAATTCTTAGGAAATGACTCAGACGGGTTTTCTTCCATTCTCAGAACAAGTTGAAAGAGCGCGTTGTTTTTGACTCTCTGAGACGAGACTTCATCGTGGCCTTCAGCAAGTGGGACTTCGATCCGCTGGAGGACCTAATCAATCCATACCCAAAAGACGAAAGCCCTGTCCACATCTGGCAAGGTCATGAAGACAAGGTTGTGCCATTTCCATTGCAAAGATACGTTTCCGGGAGGCTTCCATGGATCAGGTACCATGAAGTTCCAGATGGTGGACATCTCCTTGTGTATGATAATGCTGTTTGTGAAGCCATTTTAAGGTCCCTTTTACTTGGAGAAGATGCTCCCTTGTACAGACCTAAATTAATTTGACTAACTGCTCATATCTTCCTCGTCGAATCGACGATCTTGTTTACTTAATTCATTCTTTCTATATTAGTAAAATCTTTGTTTGGAGGAGTTGTTCTCCTTTTAAGTTACGTTTGTTAAAATGAGTAAGAAAATAGAGTATTAAAATAATATTGTAATATTTTTCGGACTGAGATATAGAATGGTTAAAATAAAGTTAAGAAGCATTTCAAGATTATTCTAAAATTTTTCTTAAACTGTTACATTTTTTGAAATCCATTGAGAATTGTATTCTTTCTTTCTATATGTTTATTAAATGCATATGATAAGCACCATCAAAAAGGGTTTTTTACCAACTACTTGAAGTGTTGATAAGATCTCTTAACTAACTACTTGAAGTGTTATAGTTTCTTTTTATATATTAACGATATGGATGCATGACAATATGTAATAAAAGTATTTTTTTATAATAAAGAAGGGAAAAATATATTTTATAATTTGGGTTGAATATTAAAATATCAATTCAAAATAATCTTTATTTCAAGATGGTGTTTGTTAAAATGAGTAAAAGAATATTGTATTAAGATATGGTTAGAATGTTTTTTGAACCAAGATATGAAATAGTCAAGATAAGGTTGAGAAGTATTTTAAAATTTTTATTAAACTGTTTGTTAAACTTTTTGAAATGCATTGGAGGACACAAGCGTTATTTTTTTATTTACAAAGATCGAGATATGCTTATCTTGAGAGAGAGAGAGAGAGAGAGAGAGAGAGGAAAAGGGGGGGGGGAGATAAACATATATGAAAAAATCTAGATAAGAAGTTATGTGATTTCTTTTCTAAGGGTTGTCTTTAACAAACACATGGGAAAAGACAAAAGTTTAAAATGATTTCCATATTTTACATTTTTTGGTCTATATTTTAGTTAACAAACACTATCCAAATAAACACATTGGCTCTCTCTCTCTCTCTTCTCTACAACCCAAGCGATTGCATGGCGATTTTCGCCATTTTTCGTTTCTCTCATTTTTCTCTCAATTTCTCTCTTTTCTCTTTTGTTTTCAATAAACCCAGCCACACCACACCGATGTTGGCTTTTTTGGTTTTCCTTCATTGGGTTGTGATGTTGGAGATGTTCGCAAGTTTTCTTGTTATTTTTGAACATCGATTTTGCAATGCTTTCTCTCCTCCCTTTTGGTTATGTTATTTTTGTAGTTGGATTATCCATCCACCAAAACCCAACAAAAACACCCTTTTTGTTGTTTATGATTTTTGGGATCCGACAAATTTTAAGACTGGGTTGTGGTTTGGTTGGGCTAAGTTTGATTATCTCTTTACCTAGTTTTCGACTTTTCTTCAAAATGTTGGCGAAGTTGTTCATCTCGATTGGTCTTGGTTCCACTTTTCAATGGATTGCTAGTGTTTCGATCACCATTTTTGTTATTTTATGATTCCCTTCAAATTGGCTATCTTCGGTTTGGTTGTTATGTAATACTCGAGAAATTATTAAGGGTATAAATGGTATTTGATGAAGGGTACAATATGAATTATCGAAAGAAAGAGGCTGTAGGGTACACTATCGCAGTTTTAAGAGATCGAATCAGCCGGAGGGAGTACCCCGAACTCTAGATGATTAAGGAAAATTGTATAGTAAGGACAAGTGACTCGAGTTATGATTTTAGGTGATAAAAGAAATGGGATCGGGAACAGTTTTCGATACAGCTGTCGACCGTGCTGAGAAAATCGAATTGATGTAGGAAACATCCAGAAAGTCAACAGAGCATGTTAACGATCAATATTTTACATGTATAACAACCCTTGAGCGATTTCGGGTTGAAACGAATGGATTTAAGTTCAAATCGATCAATTGGGCCTAAGTGTAATTTTTCAATTTTGCTTGAGGGAGGTCAAGACGATAGATTTTTGGGAATTTCGAGGATGAAATGGATAATACTAATCTTGTGGGCCTTAGTGATGGTCTTGGAAAGATCAAGGGTATCATGGAAGGGGCCAAAATGAGATTTGGTGAAATAAGGGGGTGAAAATGTAATTTAGCAAAAATAGGCAGTGTGAACGCGAAGGAAGATGGCCGTCGCAAATCCATCGCATGTGGAGGCCGAATCCGGCCATGGGAAGGCTGATGGAGGCTCGGGAGAGGCTGTATACGGCGTGAGGATGCTTAAGGACCAAGCTTTGGCCGTGAGGTGACCAGAAATCGCTTATAAAAGAGCAAGGGTTTGGCCAAATTTTGGAACACAAATTGCTCGTGTTTTGGTGAGAATCGAAGGCAAAGGATAAAGGGCTTTTGGTCTAGAGGCATCAGGGATCTTTTCTGGAGCATTTGGGATCGTTTGGTGCGAGTTTGAAGCAGTTTTGGAGCTTGGTTGGAAGAACGAGGTGGACCGCCTACTGCGACCTGCAACTGCCATTCTGGTGGTGTTTCGGCCTAAAACCGGTGGCATCAGGATCGATTCTTTGAGGGCTTTAAGGGGGTACCGGAATAACGAGGAAGACGGTGGCGCGTGGCTACACGCGCCAGCTTCCATCCGCACCCACCCGCTGAGCGCGTGAGGGCGCGTGATAGGGGTATTTTGGTAATTTGTTCTTCTAGTATTTTTCTTTAATTATTTTAGGAATTATTGTGTTGAAAATTGAGAAAAATAGTTGAGAAAATAATTATTTTTGAATTATTGAGGTGAAAAATGAGAGAAAAATAGAGGAAATTATAGAAAAATTGAGGAAAATAGATTTTGATGCTTCCTTAATTAAATGTGGTGTTTTAGGAGTGTCGTGGCTCGAGATTGAGTACAATTACGAGTATTTGTTTTGACACGCAAAATGAGGTTGTGCACAAGGATCGAGGCGATCCAAATACATTAAGGTGAGTGTTCGCCCCCAAAACTTATTTACTGTGGGTGTTTCTACCCTAAAACTTGGTACTTGTGTTACCTAAATGTATGGTGGTTTTATGCAAAATGATTTTGCTGCATGCAAACAAAAATCGGTGACGGTTGATTTTATAAGAGAGGCTCGTCCCTAAACGTTTTGTACTCGTGCATTGCATTTTATAAATTGTTGTTTATATGATGTTTTGAATTGTGAAATGTGGCATTGTCTTGAGTTTTGTGTGTATGTATGGAATGTCAGCCTAAGATATTGTTTGGATAGTGTAGCCATAATTTTTCAAGTGCGTGACGAAGTGATAGGAGTATCTGATACTGGTGTGCATGTCAGGATAGCTGCCTTGGTTTCTGTGCTAGGTCGTTTGGTCAGGGAAGTTGCACTAGGACGACTAAGTGGTCCATATTGTGTTGTTCATGTGGGATGTCAGCCTAGGATGTTGTCTGGATAGTGTAGCCATAATTCTTTAGGGGCATGATGAAATAATAGGGGTATCTTGTGCTGGTGTGTATGCTGGGATAGTCACCTTGGTTTCCGTGCTAGGCTGTTTGATTAGGGAAGTTGCACTAGGACGACTAGGTAGTTCATGTGAAATTTTGGAGTTGGGATTGTATGGTGGTTCCTGGATGCTTAGAGTGGGAGCGTAATCTAGTGGGATGCTTTGGCTTGCCCCTCTTAAGCTAGAATCGCGTCGTGTCGTCGAGTCGGTATGGTTGATTCCTTGGATCACAGTTCATACTCAAGGCATCACTTGCTCATCTTTCCTTGGATCGTGTCTTCACAAAACTGTCCATCTTATTCTGGGTTGATTCCTTTCCAACCTTATTCAACACGCTAATGGCACACTTTGCACCATAGTCCATTGGGACTTGGACCCATCATTTTGGCTAAATCGCATTGGCTACATATATCCCTTAAATTATCGAATGTCATCATATCTCTTTGTCTTGACTCAGACCCTAGGGTCTCAAACTACATGCCTTGTCTCTAAGTCAAACCCAAACTTTTGATCATTATAGGCCGCCATAACATGTATATACATTTATCTACAAAAGCTATACTATCAACCTCACAATGACTCTTCTCACATCCCAAATCGAGGATAGACTAAAATTTTCAACTCAAAAACTTTCCGAGGCTTAAGATTACACCTTGACCACTTTACCCTCTAACTTCAAACATACATGACTCGATCCCATGAGTCGTTTCCTTGAGGTAACCTTACCAAATTTCAAGACTCTTAATTCAATATCCCTATCACTAGAATCCTTAAATTCTATTTTTCTAAACACTTATCGAACCATATCATTGAACCTTATCTTTCATAGCCTAATCATTGGACCAGCTGTTCTATCGCCTAACAGGGTTAGATCCTCAAATCGATAACCCCTAAAACTTTAATCTACAATTCCCGAATCTTTGAGTAGGGACTTCATTCTACGAACCATTCATGATTCAACTATTCTTAATAACTATCTGTTACCCTATCATTCATAGTAATGATTTCAACTACTAACCTCAAATCGACAGATGAATCCAAAATTTTCTATAATTTCCTTCTTCAAGGTAACTTTACCTCAGTTCCTATTTCACCAATTTCAAGATCCTTATCTCATCATCAAAATCAAACTTCAAATTTCCAAATTCTATTCTCCAAAAACATTAACCGAACCATACTAGGTTCCTTATTTCCTCATCAAACTTTTCTTATGTCTCCAAAGAGAGTTAAGCTCCGATACACTTAAGGCTCCCAAATAAACTTAAGCTCTGATACCAATTGTAACGCCTTGCTTTTTCGGACGCGTTACTAAACTAGGACAATTCTGGGATAATAATTTTTTTTTATTTAAAACCACGATTAAACCATATAATTGCTCTTATCCATCCTAAAATTTTCATACATTTATCTCAAAAGAGAATCATCATATACATCAAATGCGGAAGCTAAAATCGAACCTGACATCTTAACATTAATCATAAATCAACTCTTACATCATCATTTCTTGAACTTAATACTTAATACAAGGCTATTCATTAATAGAACATAAGTTCTCAACATAACTTAATACATCACTTAAGTTCTTAACCAACATTAACCCTAAATAGGGTTATACATTATCATTCCTTAAACTTCAATCATAAATCACATCTTACATCATGGACTTTCAAAACGTTCAGAGAACAAAGTAGCAGAACTTACATACATGGACTACATATCATACATTTCATTCACATTCATTACACATTCATCTCATCATGCACTTTGCCAAGTGCCGTTTCGTGCCCCATTCATCTTCGTTTCTGCTACAATCTCCATCTGGAACGTTTGAATATTCTAGGGGCAAAGCCCAAATTAGATGATGAATCATCTAAGTAAACATTCATTTAAAAATTTGCATGCGTGAGTGCAAAATACAACAATGTCCTGTCCACTTGGCCGTTTGAGCCGACAAGCCTTTAACAACTTTCATACCGGCCTGAGCCGACGTATAACATACATATCGGCCTGAGCTGACGTTGCTTGTTCGTACTCTCAAACATATGCAATGCATGATAGATGGTAACGTTTATGTATGCATGCATCTCATCATAACATGTCAATGCACCTACATGCAAACACATCGTAACATAACATGTCAAAACATACTTTGAAACATACATCATTTCAACATATAGGCATTTCATTTCAAACAATAGGGCACGTTTCAGAAAATACTTTTCATAAATAAATTAAGTTTTGAGAAAAACTAGCTTACCTTTAAAATTTGCTTAAACCTCGAAAAGCATGCTTTTAACCTCAAGTGCGACTGCCTCGATTTGCGTGCATCATCTCAATTTGCGTGACAACCTCAAAACTCGCACTAGTCACTTCAACTTAAGCCTCAAAGCACCCTAATCATCACATTTATTTAAATAAGTATTAAAACCTATTTTTCATAATTTTTTGCATTTTCTTTACTTTTTTTTTCTCTATTTCTTCCTATTTTTCCTCAATAAATCCAAACTAAATATTTCTCAATTATTTTCTCAAACATCTCACTATGACAATACATAAAATAATATTTCTGAATTTTCAGAATTTTTTAAAGAATTTTACTTACCTTGACTTAGCCTCTTAAGCTTCCTCGATATGCGTGTCTCGACCTCGAAACACGTGCTCAAACCATTTTTTTGGCTAAAATCTCTAAAATAATCATAAATCTACATTTCTTATTTTACAGAATTTTTTTGACATTTTCTAGAATTTTTCTCCATTTCTTTTCTTTTTCTCATTTTCTTTTCTTTTCTTTTCTTTTCTTTTCTTTTTTTTCCTCCTTCCTCACTATTCATCTTCCTCCCCCCTGCTTCCTTCCAGCAACTCCTACGCACATGCCCAACCTTCATTTTCTTCTTTCTTTCCTTTCTTTTTCTATTTTCTTTTTTCCTTTTCTTCTTTCTTCTTCCCTTCTTCTTCTCCAACCTTTCTTCCTCCTTCTTCTTCTTCTTCTTCACTGTAGGTTGCTGCCCAGCTCCATTTCCCTTGGCCATGGCCGCTTGCTAATTTCGGCCATCATCTCCCCATCTTGTTCCCTCCCTCAAACACTCCGCAACTCCAACTCTCTGCTTCAAATCTCTCAAACTTGCTGAAGCTCTCTTGGCCATTTCCTTCTCATTTCTAAACTCTCTCTGCAACTCACTCCCTCCATGAATATATATATATATAAATTATACATAAAATCCTATCTCAATCTCCTCCCTCTTTCGGCGCATGCAATTTGATCCTCAAATCTTGCTGATTTTCTTCAAATCTACTGCCTCCATTTCGCATGCATTTCTGCTCCTCACTGTCATCTCACGAGCACACACAGCACACACATATATATATAATTGAATATTATATTATAATAATAAAAATTATACATTTAAATCTCACTTTTTATCTCTATTTCACTTTGACAATTTCCCTAATTACAATTATATCCTCAAATGATAAATTAATTTGCGTTATGATACATTAAATCCTAAATTAATAATTCCAAACTTACTCGATAAGGATAATTTTGTCCATGCGCCATCACCGGACCTTTGTTTCATCCTAAAACCACTTCAAGGTTGATCGTTATGAAAAACCGGAGCCCCCTAGGGTTTCGTTGATTTTTCGGAAGTCTCCTACGATAATTTGGTATTTTGGCCTAAAACGAAATTGTATTTTAGCTGTACCGAAAATCATTTCAATTCAAATTTCTTTTACTTCCATAAATCCTATTTTAGAACGCTCATCGAGATCATATCATTTTCCATAGCCAATTACACTCCAAGGCATTCCTTGCAGTTGATTCGATGACTCATTTTACTATTAAACCCATTTTTCGGTATTTTAATCTCATTGAAATCATGTGGCAACCTTATGCCGAAACGGGGTCTTACACATTTCCCTTACATTACTACCTTTAAGGATTTTGGGTGGTGGGATTTTGTGACTATTCATAGAGATATTCTAGAAGATGTAATAAGGACTTTCTATTCAAATGCTGATAACCTATTCAATGGAAGAAGATCTAATGTTCGTTTTAGGACCAACATAGGAAAAACCCATTTTAAAATAAATCTAAGTTTGGTCCAAAATAGATTTGGCATACCACAAGGAGGAGAAGACTATACATCATGGACACAAAACTACGTTCAAGCATGTAGGGAAGTGTTTGAAGATGAATCTATAATCACCCATGTCACTGACACCACAAGGATGAGTCTACCCATTAGGATATTGCATCTAATTTACTGTCAAATATTGTTCCTAGAAGTGGAAATTTTTTAGAGGTTAGTAGCCTTGATCTATGGTTGATGCAATGCATCATGGCAAAAAGAAGACCCAATCTCTCTCTCCTTATTGTGAATCATATGATTGAATCATTTAGAGTAAATAAGAGATCCTTACCCTATAGTATAACCTTAAGTGAACTCTTAGACAAAGAAGTTAGAGGTATGGAGGGTGCAAGGAGAGTTCATCTCAATCCCACACAACACATAAATGGAAATATGGCCATGAGGATAGGTGTAATACCCAAGAACTTTGGGTTATTATTTTAAAGGAAAAACAGAAATTCGGGAAAATTAAGCATCTGAAAAGCCCGAAAAATTTACTAAATCAGTCGAAGGGAGTACCCTAAAGCTCAAATGATTAAGGAAATAGGGATGCCTCTAATGAGCATATCGAGGCATGATTTTTAGGACCGAAAAAAATAGAATCAGGAATAGTTTTCGGTACAGCTAAAATGTAACTACCATTTAGGCTGTAAAATCGAATTCTTGTAGGAGACTCTCGAAATGATAACGGAAGCTATAGGAAGCTTCGGTTTGTCGAGTAGAACAACCCTTCAGAAGTTTCAGGAAGAAACGAGTAGATTTAAAGCCAGAACGGAGAAACGGGCCTAAGTGTAATTTTCTAAAGTTGCCCGAGGGGTGTCAAAATGACATTTTTCTGAAAATTTCAAAGAGGAAGTTGAAAGATTGAAACTTAAGGGGCTCAATTGCAATTAAGCAAAGTGCAGGGGTTGTGAGAAAAGGGGCCAAAAAGGGAAAATAAAAACTGAGGGGGTGAAAGTGCATAAATCAGAAATTCCATAGCCATGGATTCCGACCATGGCACGCACGGTTGCCGACCAGTCGTTTTGAGCCCGGGGATCGATTTGGCAATGGTCGGGGGAGACCAGCGACCACTCAAGAGCCGTCATTGGGCGTCGGGGTGGTCGGATTTTTAATAAATCCGACCAACAAAAGCTGGTCGCGATGTCGGCACCTGCAACTCGGTTTTCTGGTCGCGCGAGGCTGCTCCAAGGTCGATTCGAGGAAGGTAAGAATGCTTAAGGCATTGGGTAAGGCGGCCGAAGGCAAATCGGGGCTCCCCATCGCCTATAAATAGAGCTATTTGAAGACGAAAATTTTAGAACTTGGAGCTTCAAATCGACATTTTTTTTGAACGAATTGAGAGGAAAGGATAGAGGGCTTTTGTTGCCCATAGCTCGAAGGTAATATCTGGAGCATTTCGTGAGCAACGGAGCAGAAACGAAGGCAAATTGAAGCCTCGTCGGAAACCTAGGCGGTCTGTCTGGCCGAGAGTTCGAGGCCTCCGTTGGCCGGCTTCCGGACCTCCTTTGGAGCCCATTAAGGTACCCCTAGGATCGATTCTTCATGGGCTTTCATTTGGTATAGCTTTTGCAATTTTTTGGCAAGCCGTCACCTGAGAAGATGACCGGCGCGTGGGCCCCACGCGCTAGTCTCACTCGCCCTAGCACACGCCAGCGCGTGCGGGCTTAGTTTTTAGTGCAATTTTTTTTAAATAACTTAGAAAAATATTTTAGAATTTTTTGTATAAAAATATTTAGAAAAAATTAAGTGTAGGTATTTATTTTGAGAAATTAGTAAGGAAAAATTAAGAGAAAATAGAGAAAAATGCAAGAAAATTGAGGAAAAATAGTGTTTATTGATTATTTAAATAAATATCTTACCTAGGGTACTTTTCGACTTGAGGTGAAACATTTGGTATGAATTTCAAAGTTGGCACGCAAATCGAGGTATCCTGATAGTTGTGAAAGGTGAGTGATTTTGTCCCTATAGCCTGTATATGATATGATTTCCTTTCCATGCGTGATATTTTCTTATGTTATGATCATTTTCATTCATGTACACTTGCATGGGAAAACGTGATATATGCACGACACGATATTTTTGTCATATTGAAACTCATGCATGGGGTTGGGATGATACCCTCAGAGTGTAGCCGTAATTCCCCTAGGGCATTGAGGGAATAACGTTAGGCCTATCTTGCAGAGGTTCGGGATTTGCCTAGGATTCCTAGCTGGGCTGGTGGGCCTGGGAAGTTACATTATGGGTATATGTTTATAAATGTCTATGCATCATGCATTATTCATTCATGCTTATCTAACCCTTACTTAGTAGATTTCATCTTCTAATATTGGACTGTGTCCCTGGAATATTCCACGTTCCAAGCGAGGCAAGCAGCTGGAAGGGAAAGAAAGTGATCGAGGCATGATCGTGGTGGAAATTTTGAGGGTCCCATGTGGGACTAGAGCAATCTATTTTATATAGATGTATTGTTTAGATTTTAATGTTATCTGTAATGTTATGTTGGGTGAATAGTATGTGTGTACCCACATATGTTTTGTTTTCGAGGTTACTTTCAGGTTCTGATCTTGCTTCTGCTTATAAAAAAAAAAAGAGAGTATCATTCCTTTGTTATATTTGAGAGTGTTATTAAATAAATGTTATGTTGAGGATTTATTGCCGATTTATGTTTGATGAAAAAAAAAAAAATCCTAGCATATATTAATGCCCTGGAAGGCAGGGTGTTACAATAGGATTCTCCGCTTAAGAGGATGGCACATGGGTTAGAAGCAAGACAAGTAAGAAGACAAAAGCCGACACTCCAGCTAGGCCATCTTCCATCCCTACCTTATCCTCTACGACTCCTAAAGATTTACTTCATGGACTTGCTGAACTCAAGTATGAATTTTCAAGCTTTCGAGAGGAAGTACGACACGAGAGTAGAGAGCTTTATCATCGTTACGACGAACTCCTCGAGGTGATCCTCTCTCGTTTTCCAGCCACTCCATCATCATGTCGTCCTCTGCATCCAGTTCATCATTGTCCTCTCTTCTGAGGATATTTAGATTTTCTTTTCATGTATCACACATTTTCTTCATTTAGCAACAACCACTTTAGCGATGGACATATTTCGTCACTAATCCATTGGTAAATTGCTTTAACGATGGATTTTTTGGCTTTGGCATCGAAATTCTTCTAGTGTTGTTAGTCTCCTAGTGTGTTCTATGCTTACATTTGGACCAATACCAATAATGGACCCCATTTTTTGGGTACTGATAGAATTATTAGTAAAAGATGTAGTGGAAATCAAGAAAAATAATGTTTTCATCTAGAAGTCTTTATGATGATAGTGTGTGGATTGTATTTTTGAAACTAAAGTTATGATAATAGGTGTTTTAGTTAAGGGTGAAATGAACACATGAAAATTGTGTATAAAACAAGTTTTTGGATAATATTTTTCTTTAAAGTATAATATTTGTAGCTTTTCTAGTTAAGAACCAAATTGTTCATAAAATTCAATGGTGTTAACTATTTTGGCACCTCAATAATGTTTATGGCTGTATATTTTGATGCATAGACACATTCTCATTTACTTGTTTTTTTTCCACTTTTTTGTTGAAACCAAAGATAGAAAACAAGTAAAAAGACGAACACAGAGACAAAATTACTGCCTAAGCCTTATACCATGTAGATAAAACTTCCCATCTAGATAAAAATTCCTTAATGACTTCTTCAATATCCATACCTTTTCCCTAAAGACAAGTCAAATTTTTGAACTTAATTTGTTGAAATTGCATCAATTACAAGTAGATTCTGATGGTCTTTGCGACTTTATACCCCCAATCTTTTGGAATTCAACATAAGGGAACTCAAGGTCTGTATATCTGAAAGCATCCATCTAATATTGTATGAATTCCCCAAGCCTCAAACCAAATAGCTCTAGCAATCAAACATTGCATAATAAGGGTGATTTTTTGTTACTTGACATGGATAACAGTTTGATCCTCAATACCCATTCTCTTCGCCAATTCCATGAAGCTAAGATGTCCATAGAAGTTTCCAATCCATTTTGGATGGTTCTGAACCTGATTGAGAAGATGACTGAGGCATTGTAAAAGTTGCTCTAGTAATAAGCCATTATCTGTTGCATTCACCCAAGTCCAAGAGTCCTGCCTTCTATTACAAGCCAAACTACTTCTTACTACAAGATCCATATACAGTCTTCTTATAGATTCATTACAAGCCAAACTTTTTTCCTTTTTATTTTCGCTCCTTACTTGTCAAAGTTTACTTCAGCTCACCAATCTGAGCTCAAGGTCCTTCTTATTATTGCATTAGACTCCTCGACTGCTAGTCGCGCCTTCTTTGATAGTCTCTCTTTCAGGGCCTATTTATGCATAAGGGAAAGCTAAATGTTTCACAAAATCATTTAAAGAATGTAAATAAAGAGACATTTATGTATCATAAAGGATGCGGAAGAATTGTTTATGTAACATTGGAAAATAATTTGATTTTCCTAGAAAGGCCGACTTAAATGTTACCTTTGCTCGTCTTATCGTCACCTTGACTTCTTCCTGCATCATATCAACATATAAATCAAAAAATTTGTAAGTCATAACAAATGAGGTTCTCTTTTAAAATATTGAATAAATGTAATAAGAAGTGTTGTTTCAGTGAAGCATCAACTCAACAGTGTCGTTTTGGAGTAAGGGGATGGAGGGCCAAATGGTAACTAGTCATTGGTTGCTCCAAAATGTGTCATTTTGGAACCCATGAGCTCGGAGGGCCAAACGACAACCTCCCCTGTCATTTCTTTAATATGCACATTTGCCTTGTTGTTTTGCCTACTGTACTGAGACCCATTGATCTAAGCTAATCCTAGCCGTTGCTTTGCCTATTTATACCTCTCATCTTCTGAATTATCTTCTCCATTTTTGTTCTTCTTTGTACATGTTCTTTGTTTTCTCTCTGGTTCCTTAGGGTTTTGCCTTTGATCTCTATTTATGGTTATGGGGCATTTTTGTTAGCGAACCGATAAAGTATACAGTGAGTGAGTGAGATGTGTATATGGAGTCTGTAATCTATTTTTTTGATTAGTGCAATGAGCTCTCCTTGCCAAAACTCAACGTAGATGTAGTCCTATTTAAAGGGTAAACCACGGTAAAAATCATTGTGCCATTTATGCTTTCTTTACTACTTTTGTTTCTGTTTGTGTATGCTTCCATTTATTAAATATTCTTTACAGATTTCTATTTTGAATCTAAGTGTTTGAGGTGGCCAAGCCTTTGCTCATCCCAACAAGAAGTATCTCAAATATTTACCATCTTGCGCATGAGTTTCAGATTTTCAATCCGCAACTTGTGTAGTTGTACTTCTAATGCCATTGTATATGCCTGCAACATAAAGATAGTACAATTACCACTTGTGTTAAAATGGTAAAACAAGCTTTAGCGCTTTTTTTTGTAGTAGTTTGGTTAAGTCCTTGGTGCCATGCATTACATGAGACACATAATACACTATATATAGACACGTAATTTGCAACAAATTATAGAGATCCCAATAGCTAATATAGTGATTTGAGGTTTTCCCCCAATAATTCCTATTATAATATGTAACAAAATTCCATTGATTTGTAACTTACTGCTGACATCTACTAAATTTAAATTCTTTCAACTAAATTTGTATAGGGGAAGAAGATTAGCAAAGCTATAGTAATTAATAAATGCCCCTATTGCATACCAAACTTTTTTGATAGATACAAACTCGAATTTACCTAAATGAGGAATTTAAATTAACACCTTCATATTAGGTACATGTTCATCTATGAAAAAGGAAGGAAATTTTGCAGAGAAGTATATTTGTGTGCATCTTAAATATAGTTGCTATCTTTTAGAGCTTTAGAAATATCATAATAAATGAAAATGACATAATGTCTTACGGTTACCCTCAAGCATCTTTCTTTCTTTTCTGGTTTATTGTGTCACATAACGTAAATAAGAATAATAAGATAATTATGGATAAGATAGAAACCTGTTTTCTTGCTCGAAATCTAGCTGCAGCCTCTCGATTCTTTATCATCCTGCGCTGCCTTTGCTCTGCTGTAATCTCCAAAACGCAAATATTTGTTGCCCTCCTATGTGGCTCCCCAAAACTAGTAAGACCACTTTGTATGTCACTTCCAATATTGTTAGAGGACGTTCCCATGCAGCTGCCAGTAGATGTGATTGCTTGGTATATAGGAGATTTGGCAGTTGGAATGTTAATTTCACTATTTGGAGGTGGAAATTCAATAGGAGAAATGGCTTGAACATTAATTTCCCCATTTGGAGGTGGACATTCTATAAGAGAATTTGATGGAATGTTAATTTCACCGTTTGAAGGTGGAAATTCAACATCCAACATCATGTCTAGTTCAATACTAGTTGGATCCAAACTTATTTCATCGCTAGGCAAGTTCTCCCAGTCATTTAGGTAGCAGTCTACTTCATTTTGTTGAGCAGCAAAAGCTTCAGGTCCTTGAATTACACCTTTTTGTACCAAGAAATCTTCTAACGACATATTCTGATGTGTATTATCGACTTGAGAGAAGTCAATAATGTCATTGAAGTTGGGGTTGTTTGCTGAAGATTGATTTCCTTGGATAGTTGACCAGACCTCATCCATAGTACTCTCAAAAGGCAAAGTAGGGAGTAAAAAGGTGTCTTCTAGGTTCAAATCTCTTGAGTTCACTGTATTTTGGATCATCATCACTTCATTTTGGTTTGCATTTGAGGAAGCTTGATTTGCTTCCACATCCCACACATTGTTAATGGGTTCTTGGGTATTCATTAGCCCAAAGCTCATTCCACTCCTTTAAAATTCATCCAAGGTAAAGATAGGAGTTTGTCTATTTGCTAATGAATTTGAGTGATTTTCCAATGCCATTAAAGATATTTGGCATGCACTTTTGATTTGTTGTTGCCATGAGTAAAACTTCTAGGCATAGAACCCTCCATTCTCTAGTGCAATACTATTCACTAGTTAGTTCTTATGACAAGTTTTGGAAGTTGTAGTTGATAACTCAAACTGAGAGTGTAGTACAACCCTGTTAAAAGCAAGTAATCACACTAAGAACAAATTTACACATTCAGTAACTTATATACATACATGTGTGTGTGTGTAAAGCAAAATCTTGGCACAAGTACAAGTTTACGTTAAATCATTGATCAAATATTTGCAAGATAATAAGTAAAATAAGATCACATTGAATCATGTTGATAATTTGAATCCACTGAGAAAAATGGTTGTATTATTTGGAAAATGATTCTAAACAAACCTTCTAAGAATTTGCAATGCAATTCATGCTATTGCATTTTCATTTCCTTCTTGTGTTATTGTTTTTTTCTATCATCACAATGTAACAGTCATTTCCTTCACCAGTTTGGGGTGTAAAGGTTGTGGGATTACTACGGGTGGAAAAGTATTGGTAGAGGATCTTGTTTTATTAAAGATCTATGAATTGAACATTAGTTTGGGATTGAATTTTCTATTGAAGTATATTGCCAAAGTGGGGATTATCACTAAAAGACAATGGCTCCAAAAGAGTTAGGAGTGAACACTAATGGAGGTTTTAAGTTTTGTGGAGGGAATGGTGATGGAATGAAGATAATCTCGCTAGTTAAGGTGACAAGATTATTGGACACAGGAGGTCAAGGATGACTCACTGGGAGTGTAGCAAGTGAATGTGTAAATGTGTACACTCCATGGACAATTTGCTTGGTTTAACATCTCACTGGGAGATCGAATTTTTTATTGAGTTATTGCTAAAGACGAGCCCTATCTTTACTTTCCATTTCCATATAAGATAGCTTTGATAAAATTAAAGGAATTGTAGGAACAACTTCAAGAGTTTACTAACAAGGGGTGGGTTCATTGGGTTTAGTGTTTATTCATGGAGTGTACTAGTTAAACCATTTTTGAAGAAAAGATTATGATTGCATGAACATTAATCACCTAGGACACTTTTGAGTATGAGGGGTCCAATGGTTTTAACAAGGTTGATGGTCGAGTGGTAGTTGATTGAGGCTATTATACTCAAGACCGTGAGTGTAGTAGTGCCTTTGCTTGACAACTGCCTATGTTCCTAGTTTATGTGTTCAATTAGATTTTGTACCAAAGTAACTAAGTAGGTTTTGGTGGGTGACCTTGTTGAGAAGATAAACTTGTATTAGTTATATTTAATAATCTGTATTTAGAAGTCTATATTGGTATGTGTAGTTTACTATTAATAATGTGGTGAATATCCAAGAGTCACTTTTATGGTCCTATAAATATTACTCAGAATGAATCACAATCGTTAAGGTTTTAGAAGTTTACAAAATTTCCTCCTCTGTTTCTTCTCTCCAACATTATGGCATCAAAGCCACTTCAAGTTGAATCATGATAAATTGGATGTTTTCCTTCCAATTTCCAAAACTCACCAAGGAGAACTATGACAACTGGTGCATCAGAATGAAAGTTTTGTTGGGATTTCAAGATGTATGGGAGATTGTAGAAAAAGGATGTGACCAGTTGGAGAATGAGGGAGTAATGACGGTTGCTCAAAGAGATACTTTGCAGAAGGAAAAAAAGAAAGACTAGCAAGCACTTACTCTTATCCATATGTGCTTGGATGAGAGTATGTTTGAAAAAATTTCTACTGCAACAAGTGCAAAGGATGCACGGGAGGTTCTCAAAAATTCATTTAAAGGGAAAGATAAAGTAATCAAAATGTGTCTGCAAACTATGAGAGCTGATGAAAATCTCAAGATGAAGGACTTTGAATCTATTGAAGAGTATTTTAATGGAGTTTTGACAATTGTTAATCAATTAAAGAGATATGGAGAGATGATGGCAGACGTTCATGTGATTGAAAAAATTCTTCGTTCGTTAATTCCGAAATTTGATTATGTTGTAACTTCCATTGAAGAGTCAAAGGATTTGGGGTCAATGATAGTAGATCAACTCTTGGGTTTATTACAAGCCCATGAAGAAAGATTAAAGAAAAGAGAAGAGCCTATTGCCCATGTATTATAGGTAAAACTAAATTTAAATGAAAAAGAACATACACAACAACAATTTGTTGGAGGATGTGGTAAAGGTTGAGGAAGAGTAAGAGGTAGAGGTTGAGGTTGGACTTGTGGAAATCGTGGAAGAGGAAGAGGAGGCAGAACTTTTCCTAATACTGAAGAACCATATTTTCAGCAACAAAAGTTAAGAGGACGAGGTAGAGGTGGTAGGTTTCAAGGTGGTCATGGTATAAAATCTAGTGTACGATGTTACAATTATCAAGGATCTGGGAATTTTGAATTCAAGCAGAAATGAGAGGGCAAATTTTGTTGAGGTTGAAGAAGATGAAGAGTCCACTTTGTTGCTAACTTGGAATGGAGATGACGAAAGGAATTAGGAGTTTTGGTATCTCGACTCAGGAGCTAGTAATCATATGACTAGTAATAAAGATTTGTTTTGTAGTCTTGATGAGTCTATTAAAAGTTGTATTTCTTTTGGTGATAAAACTAAAGTTCCATTCATGGGCAGAGGAGATATTCTTGTTAGACTAAAGAATGGAGATCGCCAATTTATTTCTCATGCTTATTATGTTTTAACCTTAAAAACAAATATTTTGAGTATTGGGTAGCTTTTGGGATAGGGGTATGAGATAGAGATGAGTAAGAGTGGGTTGGCTATGAGAGTTGGGAAAGGGAGAATGATAGTAAAAGTTCCATTATCGAAAAACAAAATGTTTAAACTAAAAATTAATAGTGATAGTCCCAAGTGTTTAAAGGTTACTACAAATGATTCGTCATGGCTGTGTCATCTTAACATGGGTCACTTAAATTTTGGAGGATTGGAGTTGCTGTCTAAGAAAAGGTTGGTGCATGGTTTGCCTTTCATTAGTCTTCCCAATCAAATTTGTGAAGGCTATATGTATGGTAAGTAGACCAGTAAGAGTTTTCCGAAGGAGTCTTTCTCTCGAGCCTCATAGCCACTTTGATTAGTGTATGCTGATATACGTGGTCCTCTCAAACAAAATTCCTATGGGAATAACATGTATTTTTTGTTGTTTATTGATGATTATACTCGCAAAACTTGGGTTTACTTCTTGAAGGAAAAATTTGATGCATTCAAAGTTTTTAAGAAATTCAAAGCTCAGGTTGAGAATGAAAGTGGTTGTTCTATCAAAGTCATACGAACTGATTAACGATGGGAGTTCACATTAGACAAGTTTAATCAATTTTGTGATGATCTTGGTGTTCAACATTTGTTGACTATTCCAAGGTCACCCCAACAAAACAATTGTTGTTGCCAAAATACAACGATTATAATTTTTAGGAGTGGAATGCCTATGGATGCTGACAGTCTCAAGATATGATTGAAGCACGGTCACTAGATTAAGGTGGGCTTCCGAAGGAATGCTTCCAAAGGGGTTTTCCAAAGGGATCTTCCCAAGGGGCCTTCCCAATATACGATCATGTCTTACTCGATGAATTAGGGGTTGACTTCCAAAGGAATTCTTCCGAAGAAGCCTTTCGAAAAGTCCTCCCGATGGTGGCTTTGTATGAGTGGAGAGTTTCACATGAATGAGGGTCTTGCAATTTGGAATGCTTTCGTAGGGTTCTTTTAGAAGGAACTTGTCATGCTCTAGGGGCGTTCTTTCCGAAAGAACTAGACAAGTCTTCCAAAGGGTTTTATCTTCTCCTACAGGCTGACCTTCCAAAGGAAGGAGTGCAATGCTTTCGAAGAGACTGTGAACAAGGAACAAAGGTTAGAAGGCTCGTGGGATTTTCCTCCCGTGAAGATCCTCCAATGCTTAAGTCAGTAACATAAGGAAAATAATAGTGCAAAAAGGAAAGTAGGCTAAATTTTTGAAGGAAAGTGGAAATGATATACCAATGTCTGGATCCCTTTATGAGAACTGTAGCTGGACTTTTATAGGGCTCGAGCATCAAGGATGGACGCTGGGGACATGTGTCGCTAGTTCGGGGGGGGGGGGAACACATGGCTTTGTTGTACTTCCCCTCAGAAGGGATGAATGGTCCCTTTCGAAGAATCCTTCCAAAGTGAAGTGGCTGGCTTGTAGATACTCGAGAATATGAAAAGCTCCTTTCAAAAGAGCCTTCTGCACCTTATTCTCGAAGTGGCATTGATGCAGCGCATGAAGGTGGTTCCGAAGCTTGCTTCTGAAGCTTCCTTTCGAAACAACTTTTTATTCTTCCTTTCTCTTTTCTTCCATTATTTAGGGTACCAAAATTACCCCCCACTCTTCATTTTGTTCTTTTAGTTACAAAATGAAGAGTAATTTTTACGCCTATGACTCAAAAAGGCTTGCCGAAGAACATTTCCGAAGAAAGGTTCCGAAGCATGCTTTAGTTACAAGCACGCTTGGTCTTCTGTGATCTTGCTATAAATAAGACATGCTACTTCAAGAATTTTACTTACGCTTTCTCTTCTACTAAGGAATCCTTTCGCCCTTGTGTAATATCCTTTCGAAGAAATTTCCTATTGTCTCTCTAGGAAATGACATTCCCTTGGCTTGTTTCTTTTCGATAAAAAGTCTTTTTGAAGAATTCCTTTTGAAGCTCTCGAGATGCTAGGTATACCCTACGTAGATACTCCTTTCGAAGGGAGCTCATTTCAAGGGAATATCCTTCTGAAGGAATTTCACTCCTTAAGTAAGATTTACCTACCTAAGTCTTTGACATTTTTGCTCCTTTCTTCTACTTGCTACCATGGCTAGCGGAAAAATATACCTTCATGAGACCGATTCTAGTGGAGTCGATAACTTTTTCTTAAAAGGTAGATGCTCTCTGATGATCGAGGATGACATAGCCCTTATCCGCTAAAATCATAATATTCTTAGGACCTACCGTACTAGGCTCCCTTACCCCAAAGAGAATTGTGTGGTTGATATAGAAGAGGGGTGGATGGGTGTCCATGGGGCTAGTTTTAGCTTAGGTTTCCATCTCTCTCTTCACCACTTTGGTCTCAAATTCCTTTGTCGTAGTGGATTAGCTCTGGGCCAATTACATCCTAACGACTGGGCCCAATTAGTAGGCTTTTTCATCATCCGTCATGAGAACAACATCGACCCCATTGTAGACTTTCTTTACTGCCTCTTCCATTTACACTTAGTAAAAGAGCGTTATCATATGTACACTCTCCAGTGGTGTCAAGAAGACCATCTTTTTTTTTTTACTCCCCTCCTAGAGAATCTTTATTTGATTCTTGGTGGTTTTTAGTCAAACCTTCGGATCGAGTGTCGAACGCTTCGCGTGAGTGGCACACTAATCTCGAAAGGGTAGAAAAATTGAGGTTGAGTGCATCAATCCCTGAGCTTAGGGAGCAATATGAGGATAGCTGTCGTGTTATTACTCGGGGTGGTCCCAAACATCTTTTTGACCTCCTCACCATGGATAGGCTAATAAGGTTGGGATGGGTCCCTGAACTTAGCGAATTGTCTAATCGTAGGGTGCCTAGGGCGCCACGCCCATGGTCTCCAGCCAACCCAACGCCTGTTGCCATAGCGAGAGGAGGGGACATCTGTCAAAAGGAATGGCCTTCTCTTGAGGGTGTGGACTCCCTAGTTGCTTGCAATTGTTCCTTTTTTGCTAACCTTGCTTTGTTCAAATTTTTGCATTCAAGTTATTTTTTGGTATCTAACCACATCACATCTTTTCCTTGTAGCCATGCATCACCTTATGAGGTCTACTCACTGGAGGGTCACCCATGGAGCCATTCAGGCCAAAGTGCCACCCTTTCTTAATGCCCATAACGAGACCCCTTGCCCTGATGCTCAAAATGTCAAGCAAGACGAGGGAGTAGGAGAGATCGAGGCTCATTCACGCTATCACCACTAGAGGAAGAAGAGCAATTGTCACCAGGAGGTAGAGGTGGATCCCGCGACTTTTCAGCTTGCTGACGATCTTTTTTCTCATGACCCATTAGTGGAGCTTTTCCCCTAGTGGAGAGAGCTGATCTAGCGTTTCCCTTGTCATTCGAGATGGATACGTTAGTGGTTATGAGTAGGGATAATCCTAGGAGGATGGGTCATGACAATAGGGCTCCCTATCGTGCAGCTTATGAGGCTGTAGGACATGGTGGGAGCGAGCTTCTGTGGTGCTTTGGAGGTTGAGGTTACTTCCACTTCAACTAGGCAACCATCAATGCAGTCCAAGAGAGTAACCGGGTGTTGTATCATTATACCGTAGTTAACCCACAGTGCGACGAATGCGGCACCCTACATACACAGAAAGTGGTTGCTTCTAGAGGACTGACCCCCATTCTGCCTTTGTTACATGCTCCCCACCAGAGGGTAATTCAACTGAATGACAATAGTTGGGTTTCTTGAGGAGAGCTTCAACATGCGGCCCGGGGTCTTGGATACAAACACGATAGATATGCTCGGCATCGATGCCCGTCTCCTTTATTCTTCCATCATTCTGAGTGATGAGGGTCGGTACTTTCAAAATTCTCCACAGGACATGGACAAGTTTAAGCTTTATCTTGCAATTGTAAGTCTCCCTTACCTTTCTTTTCCCCATCACTTTCACATACTAACCTTCCCAATTTCTTCTCTCATAGGGTGCTCAAGGCGCTATAGTGACCAATGCCATGAATTGTGCACATTTGGCTCATCAGGAAGCACAGATTTATGACCTGATGCAGAAGTCTTTCCAGTGGAAGGAGGACGAGAAGGTCCTGAATATGACAATTCGTCATTTGGAATCGGATAAGGTCAGCCTTCAATCTTAGCTTCAAGACCTCTCCATTAGTTTCCAGGTTGTAGAGGACGATGCCTATAAATGAAAGGAAGAGTTGGAGGCTCGAAATTAGGCTTACGAAGAAAAAGTATCTTCTTTGGCGGAGGCCCAAGGGGAGGTGTCACGCTTGAAAGGTGACTTGGCCAACACTGAGGAACGGGTACCTGCGTCACTCCAAACGACTGCCCGTGCTCAGTTAGAAATGGAAAAGATGTGGGAGAATAAGCGGCAAGAGATTGAAGAGGCAACAAAAGATGCTGTGAAGTAATACTGCTTTTCTAAGGATTGTTATCATTGCAAGGATGATTATGCTAGTTGCTTCTCAAAGTTTAGCTTTTACCTCGGCCGCAACTTCCTTGAGTCTAGGCGTCTAGGGGACTCCTTCCCAGAGATGACTTTCGATAATGCTATGTCTACCAGGACTCCTCCCGATTGGCAAAAGTACGAGGCGAACGATCCCAGGCTCGAGGAATGTATATGACAGGCTCTAGAGGATGACCTCAGTAACCTGCAAGGTTCATGGAGCCCTTATGCACTTGAGTTTGAGGAGGGTGAAATAGGTGTCGACATGACTAGCATCATCCAGATGATTGAGAGGGGTTTGGAGATGGATCTTCCTGTTGATGCTTCTCAGAGTCTACCTCCTGGAGACGGTTTGGGACATGCAAATTGTCCTCCAATCGAAGATTAATGTGGACTTTATGATTTGCATTGTTTTTAACTTAGCTGTAAGGAATGATGATTTTTACTAGTTTCATCTCAAAGTGTTCTTCTTGGAGTTTCTAATACATTTCTTTGGTTGTTACATTTTATTTTGTCACCTTTTGGATGAATGGAGTCTTTGTGGCCGTTCCAACACGCCTCATGTTATTGTCTTCTTTGCATAACCATGTAATCCTACTTTACTTCTATCATTAGCCTATTAGTTACGTGACTTGCATTCATACCCCTGGTTGGGAATTCAAGTTTCTCCTGACTTAAGCTTTTATTTGTTTGTCTCAGTGGTTTGATTTTTGTCTATTTATATTTGCACTCTCTCTTCGAGGCCTTTTTGCCTTAGGAAATTTGGGATAGGCCTCACATCATTGACGTGATCACGAGACTCATATAACATTCATCAAGCTCTTGGCTTTCGTCAAATTTGGGGGAGGCCTCATTGTCGGATCTTCACAAACGTTCCCGGGCTAGGCGTGTGTGGCCTTTAAGAAGGGATACCTTTTAATGGTGCCCAGTATTTTCCCTCGGGTCTATTTACCATAGGAAATCTAGGTTTGGCCAAAGATCCAACACGGGATTCCTTCTAGGCGTCCGAGTTTGTCGAGAGACTTAGGCACCAAATCAACCAAGGAGTCAGGTCTAGCTTAGGGGCATAGCACCTGACTCAATCGAGGGATCTAGGTGAGTCTGCGGGCATAGGTGTCGGAGCATCTAATGATCTCGAGTTGGTCTATGGTCATAGGCACTAGATTAGGGCTAGGCAACTAGACCTTCGAGAGCGGAATCCTTTCTTTCACCTTCTTGCCCACTATTTTGAGGTTTGGTCTACCTTAGGGGATCTGAATTTGGCTAGCAATCCAGTTCGGGATTCCTTCTAGGTGTTCGAATTTGTCAGGAGACTTAGGCGCCAGATCAACCAAGGAGTCAAGTCTAGCTTAGGGGCATAGCATCGGACTCAATTGAGGGATCTAGGTGAGTTTGTGGGAATAGACATCGGAGCATCCGATGATCCCGACCTGATCTGAGCTCATAGGTGCCTGATCGTAACTAGGCAATTTAAGCCTTGCGTGATGAAGGCATCTTTCGACTTACCATATAGTGGCTTCATCGTCTCCCGTCCCTTCTGGGAGTCAGTCTTCTCCTGGTGAATCTAGGTTCAACCGACGATCTGGTTCGGGATTTCTTCTAGGCATTTGAGTTTTTCGGGAGACCTAGGTGCTGGATCAACCAAGGAGTTAGCTCTAGCATAGGAGCATAGCGCCAGAATCAATCGAGGGATTTGGGTGAGTCTACAGGTATAGGTGTCAGACTGCTCGACGATCCCATCCCGGCCCGTGGTCATATGCGCTTGATTACCACTGGGCGACCTAGACCTCTTTAGGGATCATATTTGAGCTGTTATACATGCATTGCATTTTAGCATACATACAAATGCTTAAGACACAAGGGATTTTACGTGGTTTAGCTTATAACTTTGCCTATTCCATGGGAATATAGGGGGGGTGTATTCTTTTATTCATAGGGGGAATTATTACATGGAAAAATTAAAAAGAATTCCGACTCACAGTGGAGTTGGGTAGTTTCTATTGCAACGAACACATCTCCATGTCTTGTGCCTCGGATCCCTCATAGCTAGCCCCAACCGACAGAGCGGGGAAGTATCTTTTGAGGTGCATAGTATTCTAGGTTTTGTCCATCATCTCTCCTTACAATGTCTACAGTACGCAAGTGTTGGGCCCCCAACATCCTTTGTATTCTATAGGGCCCTTCCTAATTCGATCTGAGCTTCCCTTCTTCCCTAAGGGTGTTGGTGATGGCTGTCTTTCTAAGTACTAGATCCCCTTCTTCGAGTTTACGAGGGCGAACCCTTTCGTTATAATAACTAGAGATCTTCCTCTAATAAGCTGTTAATTATACCGCTTCCTTTTCTCTTAATTCTTCTAGTAGGTCCAAATTCTCCCTTAGGCGATTTGAATTTCTCTCCTCCATGAAGGCCATGACTCGAGGTGAGCCAAGATCCACTTCCACAGGGATAAGAGCATTCATCCCACACACCAAGATGAAAGGTGTTTCCTAGTAGGTACTCGACTGGAAGTGCGATATGCCCACAAGATGTTGGGGAGTTCGTCGGCCCATCTGGCTTTTCCAACTGGGTCTTCATCCCATGCAGTATGGTCTTGTTGCTTGCTTCAGCTTGTCCATTTGCCTGTGGGTATCCGTCGGATGCCATCCTCAAACTATTGGTGACAAAAAGGTCTAAATGCATTCGGGTTGAACTATGTTCCATGATCTATGTTGAGTATACAGGGCACACCAAAATGACAAATGATATACTTCCATACCACCCCTTTCACTTTCTTTTCAGGTATGGTCGCCAAAGGTTCATCTTCCACCCACTTCGTGAAATAATCCGTAGCTACCGACATGAATTTCCTTTCAGCAGATGCCATTGGGAATGACCCCTGTATGTCTAGCCCCCATTGCACGAACGTTAGAGGTTGGAATATTGGTTGGATAGGGGCAGGAGGCCTCATCATCAGAGGAGCATGTTTTTGGCACTTGTCACAGGTCCGAACCTTCCTGGCCATATCTTGCTTTAGTGTGGGCCAGAAGAAATTGGCTTGCAAGATCTTCTCAGCCAGTACCCTTCCCTCAAGGTGTTAACCATAATCTCTCTCATGCACTTCTTCCAATGCTTGTTGTGCTTCCCTGGGCCCTAGACATTTCAGTTGCGATATGGAGTATCCTCTTTTGTATAGTTCCTAACTGATTACTATGAAATGAGTCATGCTGGTTTTTAATCTCCTTACTTTTGCGGGGGTTTCCAAAAGTTCTAGATCGAGCAAATATTTCAGTATCGGGCTTCTCCAATCTTTAGTCCCCATAAAGCAATGCATTGCAACATCTTCTTTTCCTATGCTGGGTTGCTGGAGGACCTCTATGTGAATTAGGCATCTGGGAGTGTCTCGGATAGAGGCCAATTTTGACAGTGTGTCCATGTACTGATTGAGGGACCTATTAATCTAAATTAGTTCAAAATTCCCAAATCTGTGGGTGAGCTCTTTCACCTTTTACAGATAGCGGGCCAACACCGACTCTCTTACTTTGTAAGTACCTTTGAACTGCTGCACTACCAATTGAGAATTGTCGTGGGCTGTCAGGCTTTTTACTTCCAATTTTTCTGCTAACTTCATTTCAACCAGCAAAGCCTTATATTCTGCTACGTTATTTGTACTGGGATGGTGAAGCGGAGTGAGTACTCCAAGATCTCCTATTTTGGGGAAATCAACACTAGCCTTGCCCCACTCCCTTTGGCATTTGAGACCACATCGACAAACAACATCCACCTATTACTGCGGGCTTCTTCCATTGTAGGCGGGTGAGTACACTCTACTATGAAGTCTGCCAACACTTGCCCCTTTATCGCCTTTCTAGGCTCGAAGCTAATATCATACTCTTTGAGTTTGATAACCCATTTGGTTAGCCTTCTCGCGCATTCAAGCTTTTGCACGATTTACTTTAATGGTTAATCTGTCAGTACTGTTACAGTGTGCGCTTGGAAATAGGGTCTCAATTTTCTTGCTGTCGTCACTAATGCTAAGGCTACTTTTTCAGCGTAAGGGTATTATGATTTCACCCCCTGCAACACTTTACTTATGTAATAGACTGGCCTATAGCCTATTCCCCTTGTCTAACAAGGACTGCACTTACCGTGTGATGGCTGATTCCCAAATATATACATAGCTTTTCTCCAGTTTTCGGTCGGGTTAATAGGGGAATCTCCTTTAGGTATTCTTTCAATTCTTGAAAGGCCTTCTTGCACTCAAGAGTCCATTAATTTTTTTTTTCCCCTTTAAGGCCTTGATGAAGCGAAGGCTGCCTTTGACATATTTCGAGAGGAATCTGCCCAAGGCCGTTAGACGACTTGTCAACCTCTGAACCTCTTTCATTGAGGAGGGGGACTGCATGTTGATTACTTCTTGCACCTTTTTTGGGTTAGCTTCTATCCCCCTGTGGGTAATCATGTATCCCAAGAATTTTCCTGATTTCACCCCGAAGGTGCACTTGTCAGGATTCAAGTGCATATTATTCTCTTTAAACATAGTCAAAACTTTTTCTAGCTGTCTGGCGTCTGACTCGCTTTGTTTACTTTTTACTATCATGTCGTCCACATAGGCCTCCATTACCTCCCCAAGTAAGTCTTTGAATACCTTGTTGACCATTCTTTGATACGTGGCCCTTACATTCTTTAAGCCAAAAGGCATCACCTGGTAGCAGTACATAACCTTTTCTATGATAAAGGCCATTTTCTTAGCGTCAGGTGGATACATACTGATCTGGTGGTAGCCTAAGAATGCATCCAGAAAGCTTAGTATGACATATCCAGAGGTGTCATCAACCAACCTATCCATTCTGGGGAGTGGGTAAGATTCTTTCGGGTAGGCCTTGTTGAGGTCGGTGAAGTCGATGCATACTCGCCATTTTTCATTGGCTTTTTTCATCAATCACGACATTTGCTAACCACTCTGGGTATTGGACTTCCCTGATGAATCCCGCCTCAAGGAGTTTGTCTACTTCTTCCAGGCACTTCAATCTCTCTAGGGCAATATGTCTCTTCTTCTGTTTTATAGGTCAGGCCTGAAGGCGAACTTTTAATCGGTGGGATATGATTTCTAGGCTAATCCCCAGTATGTTAGCTGGCATCTAGGAAAATGTATCAACATAAGATCATGGACACTTAACGATAACTTTTTTTTTCTAGGCCTTCCAATTGGCTACCCACATGCACCTGTCTTTTATCGTCACTAGGAATTAGAGGGATGGCTTCGAGTGTTTCTACTGGTTGTGGTTTGTTGGCTTCGAGAGTCTGTTCACTTATCATTAAGGTCTGTTTAGTCGTTATTTTTTCCTTTCCCTTGGCACCTTTGGTAGAGCTCACATAGCATACCTTTGCTTGTTTCTAATTACCTCTCACTTGGCCTACCCCTCTATGGAGTGGGAAATTTCATCAACAAATACCCCAGGGAAATGACGGCTCTCATGGCATTAATGAGGGAGCGTCCCAAGATCACGTTGTAGGCAGGGGAGAAAGTCTTGACTACCATGAAGTTAACTTGCTAGGTGATCACTTGGGGGTAGTCCCCGAGTGTAATGGGCAACTGAACCTATCCAACCACTGGTACCGCTTCTCCTATGAAGCTATGCAGAGGGGAGGTGATTGTCTTTAGTCGGTCGTGGGCGATATGCATCTTCTCAAAACAATTCTAGTATAGCAGGTTGATAGAGCTTTCGCTATCCACTAGTATTCTCTCAATAGGGTGCTTGGCAATAACAACAGAGATAACCAAAGGATCATCACGAGGGAGCAACACATCCCCTTGGTCTTTAGGTGTGAAAATGATGGGATCTTCATCTTCTTGAACTTTAGCCACTGAGTCCACGTGCAACACCTGGCACACATATGCCTTTCTAGAAGAAGAGGAATAGCTTGCCAAATTTTCTCCCCTTGAGATCACATGTATCCTTTCCATAACAGGCTCATTGTCGCTTTTTCCTGGGCTTGGCCTTGCTTCTTCTCTCATCTGATTGTTTCTTTCCCCTTCCCTTTACCGGGGCTATTGGTTTTCTCTTCTGCTTGGGGCATCATTCTTAGGACGGGGGGGCCTCCCCTAATTATCTCTCCTGGGTCCATCTCCCCTGCCCTGTTGATTTTTCAACTTATTTAGTATAAGTCGATCAAGCTTCCCATCCCTAATCAGCTGCTCAATCTGGTTACGTAACTCCTAGCACTACTTTGTAGTGTGTCCAGGGGACTTATAAAATTTGCAGAAAGTGTCCATGTTCTTGCCCATAGGCTGGTTGGAATGTGGAGGAAAGTTAATGAGCCCTGCGTGTGTGATGAAGGAAAGGATAACGGCTCTTGGTTTAGTGAGAGGGGTAAAGCTCTGAATTGCATCTTTGGGGGCTTTTCTCTCCTCTGTATCTTCATTGCTCTGTTTAACCCAATGCCATTTGGCCTTCCCCTTCTTTCACTTTCCCATGCTTCCAAATTTTCCATTTGGACGATAAACTGTTTCGCTCGGGAAAAGAATTCGATCATTAAATTCGGCTAAAAAAAGGCTAGGGATCTTCTGAGAGGGGTGTACATAGTTCCGTTAAGAAAGGCTGATGCCACAAACCTGACTGGGAGGTCCCTTAGTTCATCAAGTACATAACACTCTTCTTTTTTGGGACATAGGCAGAGAATGCCTCCAAAAATTCTTTCTTTAACTATTCAAATGATCAGATATGTCTTGCTGGTAATTCAGTGAACCATTGTTGAGCCTGTCCCGCCCGGGAGAGTGGAAAAGCCCTACACCTGGTGACCTCATTCCACCTATGTAACACAACCATTGTGATGAAGTGTTGTAGGTTCTTCTTGGGGTCATCCTTCCCTAAGTACATCGAGAGTTGTGGCAATTTGAACCTTGGTTGTATTGGTTTCCTATAGAGTTCTTCGGACAGAGGAAACCCCTTCGTGGGTGCTTCCTTGGTGTCATCATAACTTGCTTCTGCTCTAGCACTTCCTCTATGAGGTGTTTGATGTTAGACGCCTTGAGCATTTATTTCTCCGCTTCATTTTTACAAAAAGATGTTCGCATAGAGCTCTTGAATGGGTGCTTTCTGCTATCTCTTCATACATAGGGTCTTTCCCTGGCCTCTTGTCATAATCCCTCCTTAGGTTTGTCGTTTCTGGGGCTTAGTCATTAGGCCTAGGAGTCTGGATCCTTATCCCTTGCTGTGAGGCCCTCGAAGGGTTGTCTTGAGATCTCTAGTGTTCTCCCCTTGCACCTGTTTTTCCTATGTAAGGAATTTGGATGTCTGGCATCAATTCATGTAGAAGGGTAGTAATCCCCTGTAGTCTTCTCATGCTCTCTTTGTTATTCGTCCTAAGCTCATCATTCTGATACTTCAGCTCCTCAAATTCTTTTGTAGCTATTCATAATCCAATAGTGGGACTGTGAATGGAGTTACCCCAGAGGGTCCTGGAGGTACTAAAGTCACTGCAGGGTTCCTTCTAGGAATTGAGGAATGTCCTAGGGAGTGTTGTTCCTGATTTGCTGGTATTATGGGTAGGACCTACCTCTCTTGCCTTGCCACTTGTCTCCCTAATGCGATGGCATTTACCTCTCCTTGTTCCAAATGCTCCATGCCCCCAGTCTAATAATCTAATTGCCTTCGGGCATTGGAATGTTTTGTGAGCGCACCTCATTGTCTAGGTGATCTTCCAAAAGTCTAGGTACCGTAGGTGCACCTGGTTAGGGTCTCCCATCTTGGTATGAGTGTTCCTTCGAGAAGGGCTAGGCAGGTTTGCTAAAATGGTTGATCTCGTCCCTTTCGGCATCTTATGCTAAGATTTGTCTTTTAGTTACATTTTCCAACAAACAACGCCAAAATATTGCTACGAAAACACAACAATTAGAATTTTTAGGAGTGAAATGCCTGTGGATACCAACAGTCTCAAGATACAATCGAAGCTCGGTCACTAGATTAAGGTGGGCTTCTGAAGGAATGCTTCCAAAGGGATCTACCGAAGGGATCTTCTCAAGGGGCCTTCCCAATATACGATCACGTCTTACTTGATGAATTAGGGGTTGACTTCCAAAGGAATTCTTCCGAAGAAGCCATTCGAAAAGTCCTCTCAATGGTTCTTTTGTATGAGTGGGGAGTTGCACACAAACGAGGGTCTTGCAATCTGGAATGCTTTTGTAGGGTTTTTTCAAAAGGAACTTGTCATGCTCTGGGGGCATTCTTTTCGAAAGAACTAGACAAGTCTTTTGAAGGGTCTTATCTTCTCCTACAGGCCGACCTTCCAAAGGAACGAGTGCAATGCTTTCGAAGAGACTATGAATAAAGAACAAAGGTTAAAAGGCTCGAGGAATTTTTCTCCCGCAAAGACCCTCTAATGCTTAAGTCAGTAACATAAGGGAAATAACAGTGCGAAAAGGAAAGTAGGCTAAATTTTTGAAGGAAAGTGGAAGTGGTATACCAATGTCTGGATCCCTCTCTAAGAACTGTAGCTAGGCTTTTATAGGGCTTGAGCATCGAGGATGGACATTGGGGACATGTGTTGCTAATTCAGGGGGGACACATGGCCTTGTTGTACTTCACTTTGGAAGGACTGGATGGTCACTTTCGAAGAATCCTTCCGAAGCGAAGTGGCTCGCTTGCAGATACTTGAGAAGATGAAAAGCTCCTTCCAAAAGAGCCTTCCGCACCTTATTCTCGAAGTGATGTTGATGCAGTGCATGAGGGTAGTTCCGAAGCTTCCTTTCAAAACACCTCTTTATTCTTCCTTTCTCTTCTCTTCCATTATTTAGGGTACCACAACAGTGTTGTAGAGAAAAAAAATAGAACCATTCTTAACATGGCTCACAATATGCTTAAGAGCATGAGGATGCCAAAGGAGTTTTGGGTTGAAGCAATGACGTGTGAAGTTTATTTGAATAATCAAAGTCCCACAAAGAAACTGATGCAAATAACTCCACAAGAAGCATGGAGTGGAAAGAAACCAAATATTTCTCATTTGAGAGTGTTTGGTAGTATTAGTTATGTTCATGTTCTTGATGAAAGAAGAAGCGAATTGGATGATAAAAGTGAGAAACTTATATTTATTGGTTATGCAAAAAACTCAAAGGGTTATAAACTTTATAATCCTTGGAACGGAAAAACTGTCATTAGCAGAGATGTGGAGTTTGATGAAGATGGCTCTTGGGAGTGGAATGTTCCTCAAGATGAAAATTATAATTCTCTTCCTTTATTTGATGATTTTCTGGCTGCAGATTAGTCTCAAGATCAGGTTGTTGCTGCTGTTACACCATAGACTCCTCCTTGTGTAGCTTAAACAAACCCAACAAATTTGTCTCCTCAAAGCTCCTCTGAAAGGCCACCTCGTATGCGAAGTTTAGACATTTATGAAGCAACAGAATAAATCAATAATTCCACTCTGTTATGTTTATTTGTCGATACAGAACCAATGACTTTTGAGAAAGCTTTCAAAGATGAAAGATGGAGATTGGCTATGGATGAAGAGATGAAAGCCATTGAAAGGAATGATACTTGGCAGTTGACAACACTTCGAGAGGAAAAATAACCTATAAGTGTAAAGTAGGTTTACAAAGTAAAGAAGAATGCTAAAGGAGAAGTGGAGAAGTACAAAGCTCAGTTGTCGCGAAGGGATTCACTCAAAAGGCTAGAATTGATTATGATGAAGTTTTTGATCTAGTTGCTCGCTTGGAAACTATTTGGCTAATTATTTCATTTGCAGCTCAACAAAGTTGGAAGATTTTTCAGATGGATGTAAAATCAGCCTTCTTGAATGGAACTTTAGAAGAAAAGGTTTATGTGAAGCAACCATTGGGTTACGTTGTTGCAGGATAAGAAGACAAGGTGCTGAAATTAAAGAAAGCTTTATACGGCCTTAAACAAGCCCCAAGGGCCTGGTACGCCTGTATTAATGAATATTTCCAAAAAAATGGTTTTTCAAGGTGCCCTTATGAACATGCTTTGTATGCCAAGGAGAATAAGAATGGAGAAATCATGTATGTTTGTTTATATGTTGATGATTTGATTTTCACTAGCAGTAATCTAAGGATGTTTGAAGAATTCAAGAAAAGGATGATTGAAAAATTTGAGATGACTAATTTGGGACTTATGTCTTATTATCTTGGAATTGAGGTGAAGCAAAGTGAAGAAGGGATTTTTCTTTCCCAAAAGACTTATGCAGAAGCAATCTTGAAAGAATTCAAGAGGGATAGAATCAATTCAGTTCTACACTCGTGGAATGTGGAATCAAGTATTCTAAGTTTGATAGTACTAAAAAGGTAAATCGAACTCTATTTAGAAGATTGGTTGGAAGGCTGCGTTTTTTAACTTGTAAAAGGCCAGGTATTTTGTATGGAGTTGGTGTCATTAGTTGTTGTATGGAAGCTCCAACTTTGATTCACATAAAGGCAGCTAAAAGGATTTTTCTATATGTTAAAGGGACATTGGACTATGGTTTATTTTATATTGCTGTAAATGATTGCAGATTTTGTGGGTTTAGTTATAGTGATTGGGGAGGAGATGTTGATGATCGAAAAAGTACTAGTGGTTTTGTTTTCTTCGTGGGCATTGCTTTGTTTTCTTAGAGTTCAAGGAAGTAGTCAATTGTTACTCTTTCAACTTGTGAAGTTGAGTATGTTACAATGGCTTCTTATGCTTGCCATGCTGTTTGGTTGAGGAGGCTACTAAAAATTCTAAAATTTGAGCAAGATAGAGCTATTGATATTTTTGTTGATAACAAATCAGCTATTGCTTTAGGAAAGAATCCTATTTTTCATAATAGAAGCAAGCATATAGACACTAAATACCATTTCATCAGAGAATGCATTGGGAAAAAGGAGATTAAGCTCAAGCATATAACATTTGAAGACCAAGTTTCTGACATATTTACTAAAGCTCTAAAGTTTGAAGATTTCTACAGATTGGAGTTGTTCTCGGAGTTGTTAAAGGCTAAATTACAAGTTTAAGAGGGCGTGTTGAGAAGATAAACTTGTATTAGTTATATTTAATAATTTGTATTTAGTAATCTATATTGGTATGTGTAGTTTACTATTAATTATGTGGTGAATATCCAAGAGTCATTTTTGTGGTCCTATAAATATTACTCACAATGAATCACAATCATTAAGGTTTTGGAAATTTACAAAATTTCCTCCGCTGTTTCTTCTCTCCAATAGACCCAAGATTACTCTAGTAGATTAATGAGAGTAGCAGTATGAGGGAGGCTGATTTTGAGTTCAAGGATGTGATTCCCCAGTTCAGGGTATGACGTTCGTGTCGTGCCCTACCAAACTAAAGGGATTTAAAGAAATTTATACTGGATCAACCCACGCAATCATAATTCTTACTTATTAATTATAATTCAATTCAAATTTCCCCTATTACTGACTAGAGGAGTGACCCTTTAGTTTAAATTCTTGATCAAGTTTGTTGTTTACCTTTCACCTTCACCTTTAATGGGTAACACCCTTGAAATCTTTTTATATTTAATAATCCTTTAATTTTTTTTAGGGGTGGAGTTCTATTTTTTATTTGAATTTTTCCATCAAAAGTGTAGGATCAAACCTTGCTAATTTATTTGATGTTTAGAAATATCCTTAGATTTAATTTAAACCATTTAAAACAATTTTATCAAAATTTATTGTCTTTTTAGTTATTTTATAACTAAAAATGTTCTAACCTTTTATGTTTTAAAAAGTCATAACATTCATTTTTTCTAAGGTTTAGAAAACATCAAAGAGTATATTTTCTAGTTCATAGTATAAAGTTAAAGAATTAGATAATTGAGTTTTCTATTTTCTAATAAGAGATTAAATTATTTAGGTTCCATTTGTTTGGTGAATTTTTTTTCTTAGGAAACACTTTCCCTATTTTCTTGTATTTGGCTTAGGAAAACAATAAAGCGAAAGGAAATCACTTTCAAATCAATGGAAAGTGAATTGCTAAAACACAAAGAAAATTCAGAAAGTGACTTCTAAGTTGAAATCAAAAGTCACTTCCAAGAGCTTTATTTGCTGCACTTTCCAGAGCTTCCAACCCCTTTTTTGCCTTTGTTCGTTAAGCTCCTTTTGTGCCACTACCATTGTCCATCGAGCTTCACCTGCGTTGTTGTCTTTGTTCATTGAGATCCTCCTACATTGATCAGCCTTTCTTTGTCTTCATTGCGCTTCATTAGCCTCTGCCTGCATCCTCGTATTAGTCGTCGTCTCCATGCAGATTTGCCTTTCTGTGTCACTGTTTCTATCTTTCTCTACCTTTGTTCATCTCCATCAAGCTCTGCCTCTCTCAGTATCTGCTTAGGTCGCCGTCACCATTGCCATGTCAGCCTACATCACCATCATCATTGCCATGTCTGCCTATATTGCAATCACTATCGTCGTTGTTGTCTGACCTTCTGTTTGACACTCTCTATCTCTTTCTATTCTTCACATTTTTGTAGAACTTATGCAGAACCTCGCTTGTTACTTTTATTATGCAGAATATTTATGATATATAATATTATTATATTTTAATTTTTATTGCTATTATGTGTTTATTATGATTTTTTATCTTTATGTTATATATTTGATGATAAGAAAAAAATATTGTAATTTTCTAAAGTGCCAATCAAACACTAGAAAAGATTTTTCAAAAACATTTTCAAGTTATAGACAAATAATGGAAAATACATTTCATGAAACTATGTTCCCTTAAGGAAACTGTTTTCCTTCTGGAAAACACTTTCCTACAAATAAAGGGAGCCTAATAGAAAATAGCAGTTGGAAAACAAAAAATATTTTCTACAACTAAACAAGCCATAAATTTTTCTTGAGGTTTAGAGCCATGAGTCTTGATCTATCATGTGCATAAAATATACTAACACATAGATAAACCTTAATACAATATTTAAACCTCATAAAAATGAAAATTAAACCATTTCTAAGCCAATTTTTCTAAGAAATTGCTCATTGTCCAAAATGAAATCCGACATACTCCAACCAACCTCAAAATTGAGTAAATAAATGGGTTTAAAGGATGTAAGTTTAAAGTGCCCCTTCAATCTACGAGTAATATAAAAGGGATCCTTGACTCCCATTTTCTCATTTTAGCTTAACTAAACTCAGAGCAAGAAGTGAAAAAATAGACGTTTGACTAGGCTTTTCAATGGGTCGAGTTAGAGCCAGACTAATCAAATTTAGACTTTTTTATTAGCCTTGATGCATTGTAATAATACTTGAGATAACCTAGATCCAACCCATTTAAAACATATATTGTTAAAAAGGTTCTCTATCATTTTGATATTATTTTCTATTTTGATGGCCTGTAGGGCCTATACTGTAACACCCGAGAATTTTTGAAGGACTCAAGTGTAATTTACCTTGAGATGTAAGTGAAGTTTTCAAATAATATGGAGATTAAAGTGTAATCTCTAACAGTCATAAATGACCGAATTGACTGTAAGGAATGCCTTGGAACGTAAATATCCTAGAAAAAAGGTATGTCATTGACAAGTGTTTTAAGACGTGATTTATGACACATAAAACGGTCATATCGGAGACGATTTTTGGTACAACTACGAGTTAGCCTGAGAGACCAAATGATGGTAAGGGACTTCCGGTAAGTCAATGGAACACTGAAAAAGTTCATATTGTGTATAAGAAGCAACCCTTACGTGGTTTCAGTAGGAAACAAAAGGGTTTAAGATCAAAACGTACATTAGGGCCTAAGTGTAATTTCTTAATCTTGCCCGAGGGAGGTCAAAAAGATGTTATTCCTGAATTTTCGGGGATGAAATGAAGAGTTTAGAACTTATGGGTCTTAATGGAATTGTTGAAAAGCTCAGGGACTTCAAGGAAAGGGCTGAAATGAAAAAGGTAAAAGTTGAGAGGGCCAAGTGTAAATTTTAGAACTTGCAATGTGAACACTGCCATGGCCGGTGGCTGCCTTTCCCATTGTTGATTTTAGCCGAGGAAGGCTGTCGTAAGGGTCGTAGGGGCTCTAGAAGTAGGCTTAGGGCCATCATGGCTAATCCTTGGTCAAGAATTAGCCACAATGATGGTCGATTTGACTACAATTTTGGCCGTGAGATGGGTGGAATTTCAGCCTCTATAACTCACCATTTGAGGCACATCAAGGATGATTCAAGGCGATCTGAAGCAAGGCAAGGCATTAATGACCAAAGATTTGACAGGAATGGACGTATTGCAGCTTGAAAATGGGTATAAATAGGGGTTGGAATGGCCAAATACTTCAAACATTTAAACTCATAAATTTTAGGTGTTTAAGCTTGAATCAAGTATCATTGATAAGGGCTTTTGTTCCTCATGTTTTGAGGATCAATTCTAGAAAGTTTGGAGGGGTTTCGTGTTGGTTTAGCTGGGTTTTTAGGGATGGTCGAAAACTCGGGTGGTTGCCAAAGCTAGATCTTTAAATGGCCAAAGAGAGGCCTTCTGGTGATGGTTTCAAGCCAAGGAAAGCACCAGAGTGATTGAATGGAGGTGTAGATCATCATGGGAGGAAAAACCAGCAAGCGCTGGAGAAGATGACCGACGCGTGTGGTGCATGCACTGGTCATCATGCGTAGCCCATACGCCAGCGCGTGAGGCTAGGGGTAATTACGAAATTTCATTTATATATTTTTTTAAAATTATTTTAGGAATTTTGGTGTTGAAAAATTTAAAAAAATGTTTCAGGAAGTATTTGTTTTGGAATTTTTGAGGTAAAATAGGAAGAAAATGATTGGAAATTATGTAAAACTTGGGAAAAATAGATATTTATGTTTCCTTTGGATAAATATGATGTCTAGGGGTCGTTGAGACTCAAAGTTTAGAGATTGTGCAATTTTTGGAGATCGGGCATGAAAATAGAGGTTGGGCACGACTTTCGTGGCATTCTGACTTTTGTTTAAGGTGAGTGGTCTTTCCCATAAACTTATACGTGTTATGTTTTTCCTATATTAAGCATGATATTCATGAAGATTGCTAAATCATATGTAATTTATGCCCATCTTGTCATATCAGTACATATATTGTTGCATCCGTAGTCGTGATTTTTCACTTGGCATGATATTGTTGGCATATCGATACTTGTGAATGGGATGGGATGTTGCCCTGATAGTGTAGTCGTAATTCCCAAGGGTGTTTGTCAGAACAACATATAAGAGTATCCCGTTGCCTTGTGTGCATGCTAGGATGACTGCCTAGGGTTCCATTCCAGGCTGGATTGCCAGGAAAGTTACACTAGGGTGTATGTTTGTTCATGTCTGTGCATCATTCATTCATGCAACTTTTTTTAAACCCTCACTAGAAGGTTTATCTTCTAATTGGGTTATGCCCTTGAAACATTCAAACGTTCCAATTGGGACTTGCAGCTAAGGCAAGGAAATGGTTGAGATGTAACGACACAGGGTGATGTGTCCGATGGGTTTGGCAAGTTATTCAGGTGTTTTGCTTCTTTATGATGATTCTGATGTGTTTTAGTCATATTGAGAAACTTATGTTCTATTGGTGAACAGTCTTGTTAAATGTAAGGATGTTACATATTATGAATGATGTTTGAGAATCGATCATGTAATATTGTTATGGTTGTTATGTTATTTTGAGGTATCTTTTGATTATATCTGAGGTACTCGGTTGTTACTTTCGAGAGATAGTTTTCCATGTATTTCGTTTGAAGATATGATGTTATTTTATGGTACGATTTCCATGTGATGAATAAAGTGAGTTCGGTTAAGTATCATATCAAGTTTTGATTTTTGCTTTTGTATTTGTAATGTTATGCTAGGGGTTTTTCTTTAAAATATGGTACATGAGGTATTAAGAGATGTATCGTGGGAAGAGAATGTGTATTGAATCCTAGCATAGTGACATGCCTTGAGAAGGTGGGGTGTTACAGTAGGTATTAAGGGATGTATTATCGGAAGAGAATGTGTATTGAATCCCAAAATAGTGACACGCCCTGAGAAGGCAGGGTGTTACATGTACAGTTTGTTGTTTCTAATCCAAACAACAATTCTTCTTCTCCATGTTCCGCTCTTCTTGTTCTATTTTTTCATTTGACTTTTTCTCATCCATCTTCGCCACAATTGTCTCATTTTTCTTTCTCCATCTTAATGTACTGACCCATTGTATTGCTTGTAACAACAAAAATAGAAACCACATTCGATGTCACCTCAAGTTGAGCTAATAATTATTGCCATTGTTGCACTGCTTGTAGTTGTCGCGCTGTCATTACCCAAAAACTTGACGCACAAGATTAGTAAAACTATTTTCCCTTCTAGCAACTTTACACCAATATCAATGTTTACACCAATATCAAAGTGATTTGTCCCAAGTGTTGGGACTATGAACCTCCCAAATCTCTACATTGGTATGTTATTATCCACTTTGGACCTAAGCCCTCAAGGATTTGTTTTTGGACTTAACCCAAAAGGCCTCATACCAATGGAGATATTATCCACACTTATATGCCTTTGATCCTCCCCATGTCTAGCCGATGTAGGACTTTAGTTTGCACACCCAACAATCATCTCCTCAAACAAAGGACCACATCATTATGGTATTTTTTTTTTCGAGCCTCCCTTCCAATGATCATCCATCTGTTTGCTCTATCAAGATCAATTACTCATCTTCACCATGGGCCAGCAACACATCCGTGAAGTTCCAGAGTACCCTACCTCAAGAGCCTACTCCAAATAGAGCCCAACCACACAGATCTAATTGTGAGCTTAATTGGGGCCCACCACCTTTATCTGGCATTTTGAGAATTTCCTCCACACATTCTTCAGGTTAAGTCTAGGGCTTGGGCTCTAATACCACTGTTAGGAAAATAAAAAAAAGATGAAAATAAAAGATCAAATCACACTCAAACACAAGCAAGTTTTACGTTGAAAACCTTAAAAGGGAAAAACCATGGCCGTCAGGACGACAAAGAAAAATATCACTATGTAGTAAAGTTTACAACTATAAAACTCAATATTCTCTCCCTAAACCCAAGTCCCAATTATACCAAATTCCTAGCTCTTACTGGTCTCTCACAAGTGATTTGCACACTTTGAATAACAAGCTAAATATCCTATTTATAGACTAGTTTCCTTGTTCACCAAGGCTAAGGTTTCCTTGCCTTACAACAATTAACAACTGACTAGTAAATATGATTACACACTAAACAGGAAACCAATATTAAGAATAAGAAATAATCTTCAAGTCTAATTTGAATTTCTCATTGAAAATCCCAACACCAAGAACAAGTGAGATTACGAGTCTTTCATCATCAATGGTAATGCTTCTCCAATCATTCACATCTATGCCCGAATTGCTTTCTTTTTCAAGGAGAGAGAGAGAGAGAGAGAGAGGGAGAGAGAGAGATTTGATGTGGATAATCATTTCACAAGGATTTTGGCTTTTAAGATCTAGACCTCATGGTGTTGGTATCCGTCAGGTCTATGTCAAATCCAACCGATTGACAAGCTGAGGTTTGACCAAGATAGAAAGATGAGGGAAAGGAAGAAAAGAAATGGAGAAATGAAAAGAAAAGAAGGGAAAGGAAGGGTCTAGCCTACTTTAAGCTTGGCATGAGAATTAAACTAATCTTCAAGCAAATCAATTTGTTTAAGGTATAAGGGTTCATTTGAAATAAACTTGGCATACAAATTAAGTATGTTTTCTTGTTTGAGTTAAATGAAAGCATGAGAGTATTCTTATGTGCTTTAAAGTTCTAGTCTTCCTTCACATTACAAGAAACCATGGCTATGTGTGATTTGGTGTAATACCCCAAAATTTAAATGTAAAGAATGGATAACGTAATAAAGTGTTTTAATGGAAGTTTTGGATTTACATGCAAATGAAAATGGTTTTAAGGACTTAAATGCAAAATAAAGGATAATAATTGTCATGATAAAGGCTTGTTTGAGAAGCCTTGAGTTGGTAAAGGATAACTTCTTAAAATAATTGTCATGATAAAGGCTTGTTTGAGAAGCCTTGAGTTGGTGAAATTGTATTGGAGGATTTATCTCAAAAGTCTTAAAGTTAAGATAATCATAATTACTCATATCCCTAAATTCAAAGTAAGTAGATGTGGAAGAATCCTATTGGCCCTCTAAAAGATGAAGATAAGATAGGTTGTTTAGAAAGTCACGAAAGGGGCAAATGGAGGAATTAGATTGGAAAAGTAAAAGCTTCCAAGAGAAGATAGAATCAAATGGTAAGTTTTCAAAGATAACAATTATGGCTAGGGAAGAAAATAGCCAACCTAAAGGGGATAAGTGCAACCTTGAGCTTGGAGATAAAAGGGCTATAAAAGAGTTGGGGAAGTGGACCACGTAGAGGAAAAGTAGAAGAGAAAAGCAAGGGAGAGAAGAATTCAAAGAAAGGAAACAAAAAAAAGCCAAAACAAGAAGACCAGATTGAGGAAACACCAAAATAAAGAAGAAACCAAAGAGATAAGCCACTTTTCTTTTTTTAGGATCATAGTACACTAAGAGGGGAGTCCGTAGGTTCAAACGGAGGGCGAATCAGAGTTAAAATGAAAAAGTTATAGCTGTTTTAAACTTCAAAAGCAAAATCCGTAATAGGGAAGGAGGTGGCGCGTGGCTAACCTTTCGGGGGCTCGTGAGGGCGCGTCCAACCTCCGTTTGACCTGAAATTTTCATTATTCTTCTCCTATTTTAATTATCTATAACCCCATGTAGTAATATTTAAGTTTTGGTTCACTTAAATCCGTGAGTTCTGCAAAAACAACCCTTGTACTCGAAAATCGGGCTACAAACAGTGCTATCAAAGGGAAACGATCAAGGTGAGTGGTTCTTGTGAATGCTTCCTCTTGATCATTCTTGGTTTCATTTGTGAGTGTTTTTCGCATGCTTATTGCTCCCTCTTGATCACTCTTGGGTTCTATTTGTGGATGGTTTGTTACTTACGTTCTGAGCATATCCTTTCAACTTTATTACATCGAGTTTGACAATGACAGCTTTCATGCGTGCCTTGTGATCATATTCCTTCTGCTTTGTCATACATCTTTTCATTTGGTGACTATACCTAGTTGGTGGCTTGTCATGTGTGAACTACCACAGGGGCCTATGTAAGAGGGCTGACCACGTGGGCCTGTGTAAGGGCGCTACCTCGAGCTTGTGAAAGGGGGCCGAGGGGTTTATACATGACAAGTGAGGAGGATATCTCGTGCCTGTGTAAGGGGGCCGAGAGGTTACATCTCATGTGTTTGTTGGTTTTGAGCAAATCTTACCTATTGCATATGCATCTCGGTATTTGTATTTGTGGCTATTTGTTGGGGTATCACAGGGGATCTCGTGCTCTTGCGGTGAGCTGTGATCTTGGGAGATTTTGTTCTTATTCCTACATGTCTCTTGGAAAAGCTTCATATTACTCTCGCATGCGCTGTTCCTTTCTTTCTTACCACTCACTTAGATGTAATATCTAACTCGGGTATTTTATACCCCTAGAACATCCACCGTTCCAAGTATATGAGATGTACCAAGTGATACAGGTTCCAGTGTGAACAAAGGTTCAGAGGTGATGCTTGGCTGATGTAGAGTTGGATTTATTTGTGTACTCGTGTAAATCCCAATATTGTAATGTAAATAGCAGTTAAGATACTTAAGAATGTATTTGTGAAGCTGCTATAGTTTTCTAATATATGTTGTGCGTGACAGATTTTATTTAAGTTGTGGAAATCCTAGCTATTTAGCATACTCAGGTTCAATCCTTGCTTCCGTTGATTAAGGATTTCCAATAACGCCCGTAGGTGATGTTTCCTTATATTTCAAGTTGTTTTGTATTTGGAAAAGTGGGGTGTTACATTTGGGGTCTTTGGGAATGTGTTCACCATTGTTGATGGAATCGAAGAAAGGATTTGGTTTTGATCCTTCCTTGTATAACCTAGTTTATTACATGCTAAAACATTCATTTATAAGCATGCAACAAAAATTATTTTTAACCTTTATTGAGCTTTACCACTCATCCTTTACACATTCAACTTGTAGTTGATGAAATAGGATTTTTTTAGAAGATAAGGGGTAGGTCAAAATTGAAAGTAGATTTACTCTTCTGTTACCTCTTTGGGTTGGAAATAAACCAATGTTTAATTATTCTTTTGGTATATGTTATATTTGTCCATTTTGTTAGTGATGGAAAGGAAATAAACTAGTACAAAATATCAAATGAATGTATTTGGATGTTATGTGCACAATCAAGGTTAATTTTTTAACCTTGTATATTTATAAGAAAATACAACTTTAGTCAAATTTTTTGGTTTAGCATTTTGTTTTGTGTTGGCAAAGAATGTCATGTAAGTTAAACAAGTTGAAGGTACTATAAAAGTGGCATAATAGTTATAAGAAATTAAGGACCACTATGCCTTAGTAGTCAAGGCGACATTCATTTGTGGATAGATTGAAGCTTTTCAAAATCTCCAAGAGATCTTAAGCTAAGTTGGATATTTGATTTTGGTTGAATAGGGCATTTCTAATTTTTTTTGTTTATTTGGTAGTCAAGTGATTGATTACTGTTGAGGTTGACTACTGAATTTAAGAGTTGCTTAAATGGATTGGAATGTTGAATAGGTGACTTGTGTGACCTCCAAGGTGTATCGTGAATGTTAAAGAAATAGTAATTTATTTTAATGAAGTTTTTTTAGGTTAATCCTGGTAATGGTGCAATGTCCTTACTTTTGGTCAATAAGGTACCAGTGATATAAGATAAAAAAAAAATGGTTGAAGGAATGGTTGGCATAAATAGAAAAAATAAAGTAATGATCACTTAATAACCTAACACTGTTGTTGGCAGGCCAGCGTGTCACCAAGGTGAATGATGGGGTACAACTGGAGTATTGCTTTAGCTAAGAGAAAGAAGTGAAAGGCAAGCAAGATTGTTACGGGACAAGCAGTGTAGTTCAAAATTTTGAATCTTACCCCGATCCCAGCGATTGGATCAACGTTGAAATTAAATCATTCACATACAAACAAATAAATCTAATCTTTAAATTTTCGAGTCGTTCGCAGATTTGAGCTGTCCAAGCGTCCGGCCTCTAACTCATGATACGCGGCACGTGTCTGTTGGCAAGGAGAGCAGAATAGGAGTGTTAGCTCATTCTCCTTTTTGCAGCTTGTGTATGGACTAAAAAGAAGCCCACGTTTCAAATCGATGCCAAAAAGAAATGGGGAAGAGTGAACGGCAATACGTTTTTCAACTCTAGAAAAACTACACCAAAAACTCTCTTAAATTTTGGGCAACCCGTAAAGGGATATTTATAGATAAATATCCTAGGGTTTCTCAAACCCTAATGGATTGGGCTAGCCCATTAATTCTAATTCAATTAGAATCTTAAGTGGGCTCATCCTAGTCCAACTAGAAATATAATTAAGTAATCCAAATCAAATTATAGGTTTAAATAAAATATTTTGGCCCAAATCTAATTCAAGCCCAAATATAATATTTAATTTAATATTTGGTCCAAATCTAATTTAGTCCAAATATAATATTTAATATTTGACCCAAATCCAATTTAGTCCAAATATAATATTTAATTTAATATTTAGCCCAAATCTAATTTAGTCCAAATATTAACTTAAGCCCAAATATATTTTATTTTCTATTTGCCACTTTAACAAATAGAAATTATTAAATTGGAAACTTCTTTCTAATTTAATCAATTGCCATTTTAGGAAACTTTTTCCATTATGACGACTCCTCATCATATCGACATCATTACGTCTATTTGTTCTTTTTCCGTGAGAACCTACGATGGCACAATTTCTTGCCGAAGTGTTCCACTTAATCATACGTCCACTCTCCTAGTTTAAACCAGGGATTGTGACTATTGCATATGACTTATTAGGCTTCTGAATATGTTGGCAATATGTCGATACGAACACATAAGACAAGATTGGCCTCTAGCAAGACATCATGCCTACCCAATTATTAGAAGGATTCATAATCCGCAAATAACCTTTCAGGACCGTGTAATTCGATCCTCTCGTCAATGTATCCTATGTGATCTCAAGTATGGCGATGTGTTGCTTGATTACGATCACATGAGTATTTCTGTGGTCATCTAGATATCTTCACTTAATAGAAAGTGAATCAATAACTCCTTATTGATCTCTTTCACCATGGCCATGGATTTAAAGTGAATATCCACCAAAGGCGCCTTAGATACATCATCCTCTATCAAGGGATAGACGAGTCCCATCTTGGTTATGCACCCATCTCCATAAGCCTCACGATATGCCCAACGATCACCCACATGCAGCCTTTGTCTAGACCCATCGAAATGATGTCAAAGCATACCGGTCTTCTTATGAGATAACCATGATAATTAACCTCAAGTCCAAGGATTAGTTACACCCATCTCGTATAAGAATACCATCAACATATAACCAAAATGGATTCTCATGGCAAGTCATGTCCAGTGACATGTTCTCCAACATTGGTCACCTATGTACTTGTCTAAGCATCCCCATGCCTATGGGTGTGAACCCCCATTACTATCACATAATAAAAACATAGCACATACAAGTCTTACCGCAATTGTCAATGTCCATTCTTGACATTGCTACGACTTGGGACGTTTAATGATGTCTAAAAAACTGTGATGCATCATCTCACATCTTTATAGATTAATCACAATATATATCATATGGACTTCTATCTAGTTTCATTCGGTTATTACAATAATAACAAGAAACTAATAGAATGACTTCTTGTGAATTTGAACAACTCCTTATTTAAATAATAAATATGATTACAATTGTTAGTGTACAACATGCCCAATTTGATTGGGTCTAGAGCACCTACACTAACAAGAGGTCTGTACTATAGTGAAGATATGGCAAGTCGGGGTATTGTCAAGGCGAATAGTGGGGCACAAGTGGAGTATCACTTTAGCACTAGAAATAAGTATGCATTGGATTGTAATGAAGATATGGTAGGGCAGGGTGTCGATCAGGTGAATGGTGGGGTACAATTGGAGTATCGCTTTAGCTACAAGAAAGAGGTGTGCATTGGATCATTGTGAAGATAAGGATAAAGATGCATGTTTGAGACGGTGATGGTTGTGCACTAATAGTCGTGATGGTCTTTTTTCTTTCCTTCTTTTTGTCTTTTTTCTAATAAATGGGTTTTTGTTCATAGTTGGGAAAAGTTGTAATGAACCCAATGGATCACCACTTCAATTTATGAAAATTAACCAGTAAAAGTCTATGGAAAAAGAAGAAATATGAAAGAAAAAGAAAGGAAAAGAGATGCAACCAAGGAAGAATCTAGATCTTGAAAATGGACATGAAAGGAGAAGAATGCAAAGAGGACATAAATAAGAAGAAGAATAAAGCTAAATGGTAAAAGAGTGATATGGAAATACTCGTAGAGGCGATATAAACATAAAAAAATAGATCATTCACTTGATTAGAAATAAAGGACAATCACAATCAAGGAATAAGATTAAGGAAATACTTGGCAACAACAATTGGAAGCATTAAAAACAAGTAAAATAAGCATTATCAGGAGATCAAATTAATAACCTACAACAACAATAATGAAATTCCATTTGGGAAATGATACATAGATTAAAATAAAATAACAAATTAAATATGATATTCAATTTGAGTTCTCATAAAAAATTCAACTTTTTGAACAATGAGAGCTATAAATTAGTACTAACCTGAAACTTAGCCTACCCAATTGCAGAAATGATTAAACGGAGGAAGAAAATCTTCGATATTTCTCTCTTAGAATCTAAGATCCTTCAATTGTGAGGATTTTTGCTCTAAGTCATCACTTCGATTCACTCTGGGAGAAAATGATAGAAAAAAGATGGTGATGGTAGCGGTAGCGGTGGTGAGTGGGTTGAGATGATGGCGTAGAGAAAATGTATTGAAAACGTACCTGATTACTCCGCTGCTGGTTTTTATAGTAGTTTTTGGGCTACCCCACCTTTCTCGCAACTTTGAGACACGTTTATTCTCATACAAAATATTTTGTTGAATATAATTAATTTTCATTTCAACCCTATTTTGTACTCTTATGTGGACAATAAGAGTCATTTTCTAAATTGGAATCCCTACTACTTCTACAATGCAAATTTGATTTAATATAAAAAGCCACTATGCTTAACCTCTCTTTTTCATTCCAATTCGAAACACATGATCATAATCTCCTTATTCTTTGAAAAATTTGCCATCAAATTGTTAGATGATGTGATGATTATTGTAAAAATTAGTTGATGTGCTTAGAGGACAAAACCCACCAACTAAGAGGTTTGGCCACATCAACTAATGAATTCTTATGGTGAGATGGAGCCATATTGGCAACTCTCCTTTTATAATGTGTAGGTAGCTAAAATTGTAATACCTCGCTTTTCAAGCGTGTTATGGGTTAGGGAATTTGGGATTTTTTCAATAATTATACTCAGCCCCAAAGTTTCTTAAAATTAATTTTTTACTCTCTTAACATAACTTCCTTAAAAATATTAAAGTTAAGGCCGGTAATAAAAAAAAAGGCATGAAAGGTAGTCTGGATCGTAACATTATACATAAGTACATAATTCTAAACATGTATTTATTCAAAATATAACTTACAAGGGTATATACATAAAATATTGAGGGGTTCAAAATTACATGATCTAAATCAAAGACATAAACTAGATTTAAAATTATGTCAAATTAAAAAAATACCCCTTCAAGCAAGCTAGCCATGTATCTTCTCCTTACATTTATTGTTATTGACTTACTACTCACCTGACATGTTTGAATATGACACATTAAATGCTAAACTATTTAATGAGCCTCAAAAACATTTTCGTGTGTATAATGCATGAACATGATCTGACTCAACATAATCATAGAGACCAAATACATATTTTAGCTCTTGTACTTGCACATTTTTTTCATTTAAACACTTAAACTTTTTATTGTTTCAAAAACATCCCTAAATTATATATGAAATTTTGAGTTAATTACACTCCTAAACTTTTTATTATTTGAATTATACCCTAAATTCATTATTCTGAACAAAATTTGTCAATGTGTGCAATTGACTTGAAATTGCATATATAGTTCAGGAGTGTAATTGAAATAATAAAAAAATTTATGAATGCAATTGGCTCGAAATTGCAAGTTTAGGGGTGTATTTAAAATAAAAAAAAGTTCAAGTGTCTAAATGAAAAAAATCGTACAATTACAAGGGTTAAAATATATATTTTGCCTAATTTAGAGATTAAACTTCCCTAGTTAAGATGCAGTTATAACGTTCATCCCATTAATTCTTCACTTTGAGAGTTAATCCAAACAATGGTCTAAACTGACTTTCCATCCCCAACATGATCAAATGATGATACATATGCAACTATCCAAATAGTCATATGCTCAATGCAAATATATAAATTTTGATGTATCATAATAGTTAATATATACATGTAATAATGCATATGAAATAGATCAATTTTTTGTGGGAGAATCACTCACATTGATTCTTTAATTGGTGACTTAAAGTATTTTTTTTGATTTGCATGTTACCTCAAATGACATGCTCAAAATGCTTCTCAAACCTATAACTTGTTTAGCACATGCCCTTTACTTGAAAATAGTTTTTTGTAATTCTTTTGTATTTTCCAAAATGTTTCTCTATTTATTTTATTCTTCTTTCTTTTCTTTTCTTTTTTTATTTCTTTGTAGTTTTTTTCTTTCAATCATGTGTAAATCATGAACCCACAACCCATGCATTAAATGTACCGTGCACGTGAATCTCACGCGCCAATCATTTTCTTCGACATGTCTCAGCTCTGGTAATTGTATTTCATCATCATTCTTTACTCAAATTTTCTTCATTTCCTTTAATTTTTTTCTTCTGTTTTCTTTCTTCTTTTTCTTTCTTTCTTCTCCCCGATTGGCTACAAACAACATGGTTTACTTCCTGGACTAGTTCAACTTTGGTGACTTGCAATTTCTTTCAAATTTGAAACCTTCACCATTCTCTGTCAAATTTTTTCCAAAATATTCCTCACAATCTCCCCAATTAAAACATTTTATCAAAACCTCTCCAAATCGGTCAAAAGTGATCAATTTCTTTCTCAAACTCTTGATAAAAAATTAATTTAACTGATTTATGTTCCCTAATTAAACCACCATTTTCCTCCAAGGCCCACCTATAGGCCATATATCTAGTTGAGATAGCAGAATCCATAGGCCAAATCTTATACCGTTGAAGGTTTGTAGCATTCAAATTGTAATTCTTCAAAATTATAGTTTGACTATTTTATTTTCTCTTTGATTTTAACCTTTATAGATTGGTCCTTCAGGTTTAAAAAATGTCATTAGGCCTTGTTCAAGTTTTTGGTTTTTAGTTTCATCTCATATTCTTCCAATATTTACACTATTTCTTTGTGATCTTTGGAAAATTACATATGCAACTCAAAACTTTTGAAGAGTTACATTACTATCCCGATTTCAACAATTACCAAATACCCTCGATACAAAACCACTCTCTAAGGAATATGACATCAAAAAATATTTATAAGATACACAACTATAAGGATGTTTAAATTTTGGTCTGGACTAGAAAACTAGTCTGGATTGATCAATTAGGTTTAAGACTTAGTGAACTTCAGTTTAGGATCAAAAAGTGGTTGAGAGTTATTAATAATAATATATTTTTAATTATAATTTACAATAATAAATAATATTATTGTTTAATTTGTTTTATGGAGATAGACGTTAATTTTAGAATGTTGCATTATATTGTTATTTGGATTTTTTCAATGAAAATTTTTGTTTGGATAATATATATGCATATTTTTTAAAAATAAAATTATATCAAAACTAAGAGGAAAAAAAAGAGTTTGAATCAGTTAGTAGGACACCTATTCAATTCTATCCTATCTTGATCTTGATGAATGTCTTTGGTTTGGGAATTATGGGAAGTTTGGTCTTGACTAGTCTAGTCTAGAGTCAGTCTGGTTTAGACCAAATAAATGCCCTTGCACAACAAACCAAAAATATTTAGTGGAATAAATGAATGAATAAAATAATCAATTTGACTAATCTCGATAAGATGAATTTTATCTTGAAAATGGAAGGTCAACTTGCTTAGAAATAATAACTGTAACGCCCTAGAGATATTGTGATATCTAGTGTAAGAGTATATGGTGATTTATGTAATATGTGAAGATTGTTAAATAAATAAATTATGTTATTGAGATAATTATGTGGTGTATGTATTTGGCTGGCAGTGTGGTGTAAGTGGGTTATATTATGTAAGTGATTTGGGTTTAATTGTGTGGAGGCAGAGAGTTGTGCATGTGAGTTGGGCGGCCAAGTTCCTTCTTCCAGCTTCTGAATGCTTCCAGGCACGTGAGATTGTTGCTTTTAGAATCATTGCATGTGAATTATTTGCACCTAAAGAGCCCATGTGTATGCATTCATCTAAGAGAGAGATGAGGAAGTGATGATAATTTCAGCCATCAGAGGAAGAAATACGCGCAGGAAGCAGAGAGTTTGTGGGCATCTTTGTTTCTTTGTCTCTTCAAGAGTTAGCAAGCAAGGGCGGTGGAAAAGCAAGTTTAGGTGGTTTTTCAGCAAGTTAGAAGCAAGAAAAGGCAAGCATCCTCATCCATATAGCTATGTTTTTCCAGTTATACATATGTATAGATAAATATATCATTTTGCATCAAAAGCTTTGTTTGATCTCGTTTTTTGGTTAAACTTTGTTGTAAACGGTCCAAGGGGTCTTGTTTACCCTTATTTTATTGGGGATGATGCTATTTTTGATAGGGTTTTAGAGTTACAGAGTTTTAAATTTTGTTCCGCCAAGAAGATGATGAACAGTAAAATTACAGTCAATTCTAGCACTCTATTTTCACTTTGTAGCTCAATTTTGACCCTGTTACAGTCCGAATATCTCAAAACTTAAAACATAAAAGTTGTAGATCTTCCTCTTTTATTTTCATAGAATCTTGAATCAGATCAATCGGAGTTCAGATGAGAGAGTTATACCCAAAATACCGAGGGATGTCAAAACTGTCCAACTTGTCTTTTTTTTTTAAAAAATGCCCCCATGTCTGAATATGCTTCACGAAAATCTCCAGATTCGACTATGCATTACACGTATGATTTATATAAATGCAAAAGAATTATATGAGGTATTTTATGGAGCATTTTACATGATTAGAGCATGCTATCTTATTTTAGTATGATTAAATGCATGGTTAAAGTTTAAGATTACTATACATAGGTTTACGATGAGGTGTGCAAGCATGGGTTTATTCATGGATTATTATTATCAAGATTAGCGCGCCTTTATTTTTCACTGAGTGGGTAAAGCATGATGAGGATTATGCCGCTGGGGCATACACACTTCAGTCAGCCAATGGGCTATTAGGGGCCAGGCTTGTGTGGTATGTGAACCCCATAGATCAAATCAGTGTAGGGCTTATTGGCTCCGGAGGTTATTTATATATTGCATGCATCTTGATTATTTATTTATTATATAAGCATGAGTCATGTTTCAGTTGCATGACATTTTAGAGCCCCACGTCAGTTTATTGTGGGTGTCAACAGTATATTGCATGTGATATCATGGCCCATGCCAGTTTTTAGTGGATTTTAGCTTTCCATGAGTATGGTATATCTCAGATATGCGATGTGTGAGATTCAGTTACCTTTTCATGTCTCACCATCCCATGTTTCAGTTTAGCTATTCAGTTCAGTTATTCTAGCTTCCAATTATTTTATATTGCTTGTTAGGCCTTGTGGCTCACTTTGCTTGCGTCATTCTAGGCAGGGGCAAGGCTAGAGTAGATGCCGGGCTTAGTGGAGTCCAAGTGTTGAGCTTAGACGTGTACAGAGTAGTCTAGAGTTCAAGGCTTCTTTTGATGTCACCTTCCGCTATTTTGTTATGCAGGGGTGAAATTAGTGTATTTTGAGATTTATTATGTATATATGACGCTGATGTACACAGATTTGCCACAGATATGTATGTTATTTATGTACCCTTGTTGGGGGTTTCCAGTTCAGTTGTTTGGCATTTTTGTTTATGTGAGTGGCAGGTACCATCCTTATTGACACTTTCTCCTTGGGTCCCTGAGCTAGGATACTTAAGGGTGAGGGCCCCATAATAACTACCTAAAACAAACACATTGGTACAAAAGATTTAGATAAATCAGCAATTTACTCTCCCTCTTTTCCTAAACTCATCCTCCTTGTCAATCTTACTTAACAACTTCATCCTTTTCCTTTACCTCTTGTAAATGATTGTTTACTAAAGTATCATAAAGCTCATTGTAGAAAGGCCTAATATAGTTTTTCAATTTTTTTTGTAGGTTCATGTAACAACCACTTCTACATCTAAGTCGTTAACCCTTGAAGCAACCATCCATGTGAATTGCACCAAGTTCACCTTAGTCCAACTTAAAACTCTTTTGAGAGTGCAAATCCTTGCACTATTAAGTGGCACCATATATAGGAACTGTTAAGGGCAAAGGTAAGTAAATAAGATTTTGATAATAACAAAAATATTTTTATGATATAAATGTATTTTTTATTCATTTAAAAAGTAATTTTGTTTTAAATTAAATGTGGGTACAAAAAATAAATTTAATTTGAATTAAAGGTGGGTTGTTGTTAGACATGTTTCCTTGTTTTGATCATTTATGTTTCAAACGTTTATATTTGAATTTTTATACCTTGATAAAAATATCTTTTACTCTTGCAAAAAGTAAATTTATTTTGAATTAAATATGAGTTGCTTTTAGACATGTTTTCTTGTTTTGTCCCTTGTTTGAAAAAACCTACTTTTTTTTTTTTTGAATTTCAAACTTCATATTAACCCTTTCTTTAATGGCTAGTTTGTTTAGAAGATGTATATATATATATATAGTAAGTATGGAGGCTCAAGATAGAACAAACTTGATAGAGCATTCAAAGAAAAGTGAGAAGGTTCAAAGTGATAGAAGTGTGTTGGCTGGTGGAATTATCAACAGTTGGTGACTTGTTTGTAATTGTCTTTATTTATAAGTTTATTATTTTTACTCACTCGTCGTGTGAGGTGATTGTATTTGCTAGCAATGTGCTATTGGTTCTTGCTTAGACAAGGGATTCTATGTTGATTCTAGCTCCAATTAAAAGGCAGTGTTGATTCTCCCTAGTGGAACCTCATGCTAAGTCTTGAGAAAAAGGATTAGGCTCTTTAGAGTCAAACTTCTGTAAATTTCTCTTGTTTCTTTTGGTTGTGTGATTTTATTATTATCAATCCTACTACAACTGTCACAAATTAAGATTACAAATTTAAGAGTTTTCAAAAGAGCTAGAATTATTAATTTTTGAAAAATCCAATCCACCCCTCTCTTGGATATTTTTCTAGACAATAGGAACAAAGGATGAATGGCTTAGCCTAGAAGGCAAAGTGTGGTCAAATACATGGAAGATGCCATAATCTCAAATTTGTTGTTGTACTTTTTGTACAATAGTTTTAATGATGAAAAACATATATTGGTTTAATCCCTAAGTCATGAGTCAAGTATGTGGTTTTCAATATATATCAATTTTAATATTATGTATTACTGTGTGAAAATGAAAACCCTGTTTTTGACTAAGCCTGGAAGGTTAGCACCTTATAAGGAGAAGTATAAGATAATGTTTTCTTTTTAGAAAATTAACTCCCGGTAATTTGATATCTATCATTCATTAGTGCTAAAACGATTTTTAATGAATTTTTTATTAAATAGAAAGTATATATTTTGGAGGTGGGTTTATTGCTAAAACTTGAGTTTGTACTAAAACCCAAAATCTACTTTTTTATATATTTGGATTTTGATTTTCTAAGTATTTTTATTGAATCCAAATAGGGGGTACTTTGTTATTTACATTTATATTAAAGTAAATGGAGGTAAAATATAAATAAAAGAAAATGTGGACCGAAACCTCATTTCCAGAGAGGTATGTTTCGAAACCTATATGCATCATGTTTCGAAACCTCATTTCCAGAGAGGTATGTTTCGAAACCTATTGTGTCATGTTTCGAAACCTCTAACATTCTGTCAGCAGATTCATGTGAAAACCGAGATGCATTTGTTCTGCATTTTTGTATTTATCTAAATGCTTCTCAAAGTATTTTTTAATGCATTCTCCATGCTTAAGAGATTCAAATTCAAATTTGAATGCTAGTGCTTTTTATTTATTCAAAGTGGATGTAAGATTCTGTCTCCCACTATCTGTTGTCTCTAAGTGCTTTATCTAGTTGTAAGTGCTGTATGTTTCGAAACATGAGAAGTATGTTTCGAAACCTATGTGTAAAATTGTGATGTTTCGAAACCTACTTAGTATGTTTCGAAACCTACTTTGCTGTCTTGTCTCTAACGACTATAAATGGCCAGATTTCTATATCTTGGTATAAATAGCAGGTATTTGAAGACAAGAAGAGATTAATAGAACAAGATAGAGAGACAACAAGCAAGAACAAGTGAGCACACACTAGAGACACACACACAAGCATAAATGATCTAAATCCATTCTGTTGACAAAGCTTTCAAAGAGGATCCATTCATCCATTCCTAGATGTGCATTGTGATGTGAAAAATGAGAAGCAAGTGCAAACAACGAGTCTTATCTCTCCTGCTCTCCTCACCTCAAGTTAAGAGGTTTGTACAATCATGTGGTAAGGCATTTATTGCTCTTTGGGATGTAAAGATAAATTTGATTATCTTGAATATTGTAAGGTTTGAGTTTAGCCTAAAACTCATTGTGGTGTAAAGGTTTGAGTTGAGCTTAAAACTCATTGTGGTTTGAGTTTAGCCCTAAAACTCACTTGGTATAAGGTTTGAGTTAGGCCTAAAACTCACTTGGTGCTAGGTTTGAGTTGAGCCCGTAAAAACTCACTTTGTAAGGTTTTGGGGTGAACCGTGATAAAACTCTTGTTGTGCTGATCACTAGTAAAAGTGATTGAGATTGCAAAATCCTTCAAGTGGGTAAGCTTGAAGGTAGTGGAGTAGGCGGGTGCCGAACCACTATATATCTTGTGTGTAAAGTGTTCTTTAGCTTTCATGCATCATTATTGCCTATTGCACATGCTTGCATAAGTTTTGTTATCAAAGACTAAAATAGTTTTCTTGAGAACAAGTTTATACATATACATAGAAAACATATCTTTGATATACACACATCTTTGGTATACTCTTAATTGTATAAATCATATTTTCCAAAGATCGTTATTTTGAAATACAAGGTAAAGGATTTCGAATCAAGCAAAACAGTGAAGTAGATTTCGAAACATACATTTCATATTTCGAAACTTGTAAAACAATGAGCTATATTTCGAAACATATATAGTAGGTTTCGAAACCTACTTAACAGAAAGGTTTATTTTGAAACATATAGCCTATATTTCGAAACCTAGTATTCTTCTAGCAATCAAAGTTTTAATTTACCGAAAAACTTACGAAATCCCAATTCACCCCTATCTTGGGATATATTTGCCATCATTAGGAACCAACAAAATTTGGGATAATTACCTAGCATAAGTTTACACGCATTTGATAGGCAAATGGCATTAAAGCCTTGACCACCATGTATCTTTTTCTAAAATAAACCTAGGAGGAGTCTATACACCTAACACCATTGATAAGAAAACACTTATCACCTGTTTTGAAGTGCAACAACTCTTAATGAATATGAATAGCTCTATTAATGTTGGGAGAAAGCTCAACCTATGAAACTTTGTCAGTTTTATTGAATTCCTTTTGGGACTAGGGGTGAACTCATGGTAGAAGATGATTATAGTTGATTTTGTATGGTCACCACACTAAAACCCTATAACATCATATCAAGGAGACTTATGCTAATGCCTCCAGGGCATAGGTCAAGCGGTCACATGAGCAATATGTCAGTGTCAATTCGGTGGATTGTGAGTTTGATCCTTGCCCTGGCATAATTGAAGGCACGAGCACCAGGGGCTGCACAAGGATGGTTATCCCAAGGAGACCTATGCTAACATACTAAGAGCAATGGTAACGCACAACCACAAATGCTATTTGGTGAGTTAAAAATGGGGCAAATATAACTCCTATAGAGATGGGAATAGCTTAGGAATACTAACAGTTTGTTCTCATCTTGGTAGAAAAATGTTTTCTTATTGATCAACAACCAACAAAAGGTTATCAAGGTTGGCGTGGCACTATAGGGAAAAGCTTGCAACCAGTTGGTAAGTTTGCTAAAGGTATGCTTGAGAGAATTGTCAATTTTTAGTTTTTATTTTTAATTTTTTATATTCAATTTTTCTTTTATGTTTAAAAAATAAAAATTGAGTATATTGTTTGATAATGCTATTAATTTTTGTTTTCAAGACCATGGGTAGTAAGATTGGCTTGACCCATAAAGCTAAGAGTTGGTTTGAGTTGAGTTAAGCTAACTCATTTGACATTTTCGATGAGGAGTAAATTGGTGATGGCTATTGAGCGTCAATGTGAATGGAACTAAAAAGTAAAAGTTAAATCAAATTTCATTCAAAATTTTGAAGATTTTTCATAACAAAAATAGATAATCAAATAGATTCTTTTGTTTTTTTACCAGACTTTAAAACAAGAATAAAAAATTAAAAATAAAAGTGTAATTAAACAAGCTCTAAGGGATCACAAGCTAGGGATTAACCTTGAGATCATCATTAATAAGCTTAAAATTGACCCGTGCTTCGAGTCATAAACCCTAAACCCATGGGGTCAGTCTTAATGCATAAGCCACACATTTTCTAATGAAAGAAATAAGTTATTTTGGAGGAGATTAACAAAAATTCTCCCCCACGAGGGAGCAAAAAGAGATTTCACCCAATGGACTACTTGAAAGGATTAAATATCATTGTCCACTAAGAGAATTAACAAAAAAATTGGTATTAGAAGTACCCCCATCGGCATGGCACAATGATAAAGTATAAGGAAGATAACATGAGTATTGCAGGTTTGAATTCTTGTGATGTCTTAGAAGACAAAATTATTACTGAAAGGCAATAGTAAAGTTGGAAGGCAAATCACTCACGTGGAGGCAAGGTTATGGTGCATCTTGTTGCCCCTCCGGGGGTTTCGTTAGCACGATGTAAAGGTGGGGTCCACAGGAATGGTAGTCGTTTTTCGAAAGTCCGCTTTGAGTGTATAGACTGTGACTGCATCTGAATTTACCTAAAAGAGGAATCAAAATAAAAGATCGCTTTTCTCAAGATTAATTAGGCAAAGCTAGAACAGTTGGGTCATAAAAAAAAAATTGGTAATACTTTAGGACAATAAAGTTACGTCTTCTAGACAAATAATTCACTTCTATAGCATTAAATTATTGTTTTCTTGATCTATCATTTAATTTATTGCAAAATGAGATTTCACCCAATGGGACTATTGTAAGAATTATCTTCTTGTGGCTCACATGATAATTAAGAATTTATCTCATGAGATAAATTAGTAACGTTATCTGGTATATTACAATAATTAATATTTATAAGATATTATGGTATTTATCTAATAAAGTAACCGAATCCAATATCAGATATAATTGTATTAATCTAATGAGATAAATATAAGAATTTAATAAGATAATGGTTAATCATAATTCTATTTGGTTTAGAAGATGATGATGATAACTCCTAAGAGTCTTGATGGGAGACTACTTCTACTATTATAAATAAAGGGTTTGATCCTCTCTCTACCCATCACATCAAAGCAATTACAGTTATATTGTTGCATCATTACGGTTGAGATGAAGAGGGAGAAACCAGATTCTGACATTTCATCTATAGCTAGTATTTCTCATTACAGTATAATCTATTATGGATTCAGGTACACATTTAATATGATTGTAACTTACATGTGGTATCAGAGCCAATGTTATAAAACTTATGTATTTTTTGTATAAAATTTTATGTATTTTTTGTATATTTTATAAATTGATTATACGTAAATATAACCCATACGTAATTGCCAGGATTAAGAAGTGGGCTTGTATTTTCATGGGCATTTTGGCAGTGGATTTCTTCTCCACTGCATAACTGTAGTTCATCTTCTGGGGCTTCACCATTGTTGGTCGTTTTCTACCATTGTCAAACATGGGTGTTGCTAATTGATGGCCGACTGCCGCTGTTGGCCATGACTGTCACTATTCATCGATCGGCCATGGTTTTAAGTTTCGCAATGGCCGTTGGGTTAAGTTATGCCATGGCTAATTTTAGTCATGGGTTACTGTTGCCATGACCGATTTCAGTCAATGGCCTTATTGCTTCGTTGGTTAAAGTTCAGTCATGTCCATTCGTTTCCTTTTTCTCATATAACAGTGGCCGCGCACGCCCATAAGGCTCTGGGCTTGCTGGAGACGCGGGATTGAATACAAGGAAGCCCTTGTTTCATTCTCCATAATTGGATCCATTTAATATATATATATATATATATAGTTATGGTATATATATAAATTAAATGAAATAATTGGATCCATGATATTGGATCCATAATTATAGTATATATATGGTGGAAAGAAGTCCATAATTGGATCTATTTAATATATATATATATATTAAATGAAATAAAATACTTATAATTTAAAAATTATATTAAGAAAAATTTATTAGTCACCAAAGTGGCCAAATTTTTGTAAAGTAAATAAATTTTAAATTATAAGATAATAGATCCATAATTGGATTTGTTTATATATATACAATTATGGTGTGTGTATATATATAATAAATATATTAAGAAAAATTTGTTAGTCACCAAAGTGGCCAAATTTTGTAAAGTAAATAAATTTTGAGCTATAACTTATTTTCAATTTCCCATAAACATAATGTTTAATGATGACATTAAAGTTTTGTTTGATATTTGTTTGTGGGTAAATTAAAGTTTGCATTATAAGGCCATTCGAATTAGCCCAAAGGTTAATTATTTGTCCTTATAATTGTCAAACATGAATGTGATAATTATTATGTTCTGTTAGTTTTATTTTGCATATCCAAAGATAGTAAATATATCTAATTAGTGCATATTTAATTATCAATTATTGTTTTATTTTGTACATCTTAGTATCGTCCAAAGGAGAACTATGATATGCCTTATGATGAATATTTGAATATGAAATTATATGAAATTTTTGATGTATTAATGTATGAGTATTTAAATTTCTTTTATAGTATCTGTACCTATTTCAGTGCATTCTCACGCATCAACTGTTCCGATTTTCAATGGATTAAATTTCTTTGACTGGAGTGAACAAGTTCAGTTTCACTTAGGTGTTCTAAATCTTGATTTAGCACTCAGAATCGAGAAACCCGCTGATCTCACCGATAAAAGTATCGATGAGCAGAGGGAATTCTATAAAGTATAGGAGAGATCGAATAGATTGTACCTTATGTTTATGCGGATCACCATTGCAAACAACATAAAGTCAATGCTTCCCAAAACTGAAAATGCTAAAAAAGTTATGAAGTTTGTGGAAGGGCGTTCCCAGGCTGTTGATAAGTCTTTGGCCGGTACATTAATGAGTTCTTTAACCATCATGAAATATGATGGTTCTCGTACCATGTATGAGCACATTCTGAAAATGACCACTTAGCAGCGCAATTAAAAACCTTGGGAATGACCGTGGATGAGTATTTCTTGGTACAATTTAAACTCAAATTCCTTACCTTTAGAGCAATACGGGCCATTTCAAATGAACTATAACACTATAAAGGATAAGTGGAACGTCAATGAATTGACCAATATGCTCATTCAAGAGGAGACGAGGCTGAAGAACCAAAGAGCTCATTCCGTTCATTTTCTGAAGCATCAAGAAGCTAGTAACAATTTCAAGAAGAGGAGTGGCAAGAGCAAGAAAAAGGTCCTCGTAACCTGAATGATTCTTCGAAAGGTGCTCATAAAGAACCTATGGCTATCAAGTGTCACTTTTGTAAGAAAACTGGACACATGAAGAAAGACTGCCTGAAATGTAAAGCTTGGTTTGAAAGAAAGGTAAGCCTTGTGCTTTAGTATGTTATGAATAAAACTTTATTGAATTTCCACATAATACTTGGTGGATTGATTCTGGTTCCAATACTCATATTTCTAATACGATGCAGGGGTTCCTTACAATCTAAACCATGAGGCCAAATAAAAGTTTCGTGTTCATAGGGAATAAAAGCAAAGCTCCCATTGAAGGCATTGGCACTTACCATTTGATTCTAGATACCAGACATTACTTAGATTTATTGGAAACTCTTTATGTTCCTACATTTACTCGAAACTTAGTTTCATTACAGAAACTTGATGTAGCTGATTTTTCTTTAAAATTTGGTTCCTGATCTTTTAGTTTATTCAAACATAACCATTTTATTGGTTCTGGTATATTATGTGATGGTCTCTACAAGTTTAAACTTGATAATGTGTTTGCTGAGACTCTGATAATCTTGCATCATAATGTTAGTACTAAACGCAATTTAGTTAATGAAAATTCAACTTACTTGTGGCATAAACGTTTGGGTCATATATCTAAAGAAAGGATGGAAAGATCAGTAAAGCACAAAATCCTTCCATATTTAGATTTTGTTGACATTGAAGTGTGTATTGATTGTATTAAAGGTAAACAAACAAAACACACTAAGAAATGCGCCACAAGAAGCACACAACTTAATGAAATTATACACACCGATATTTGTGAGCCTTTTAATGCTCCATCTTTTGGTGTAGAAAAATATTTTATCACCTTTATTGATGATTTTTCACGTTAAGGTTATGTTTATCTATTGCATGATAAGTCTCAATCTGTCGATGCCCTTGAGGTGTATATTAAAGAGGTTGAGAGACAATTAGATAAAAAAGTAAAAATTGTAAGGTCAGATAGAGGTGGTGAATATGATGGAAAGTTTGATGAATCAGGTCAATGTCCAGGATTGTTTGCCAAATTCCTTGAAAGACACAGTATTTGTGCTCAATACACAATGGCAGGTACACCACAACAAAATGGTGTTTCTGAAAGGCGTAATCGTACTCTAATGGAAATGGTTAGGAGTATGATGAGTCACTCATTTTTACCCTTATCTTTGTGGATGTATGCATTAAGACTACTATGTATTTGCTAAACAGGGTTCCTAGTAAGGCAGTTCCAAAAACTCCTTTTGAACTATGGACAGGTAGGAAACCTAGTTTAAGGCACTTACATGTTTTGGGTTGCCCAGCAGAAGTAAAGATTTACAATCCACATGAAAAGAAATTGAACTTTAGAACTACTAGTGGTTATTTCATTAGATATCTAGAAAAGTCCAAGAGGTATAGATTTTATTGTCCTAATCATAGTACTAGGATTGTTGAAACTGAAAATGCAAGGTTCATTGAAAATGGTGAAATTAGTGGGAGTGATAGAATGCATAATGTGTCAAGAAGTTAGGGTGGAAGTTCCTATGCCCAAGACTGATACAGTTGTTATTCCTCAAGTTGCAATCCAACCAAATAACAGTTAAGAACAGCAAACACTTCATGATGAACCGACAGTAGTTGAACCACAAGCAATAGCATTAAGGAGATCTCAAAGAAATAGAAAATCTACTACTTCTGATGAATATATGGTTTATCAAAAAGAGTCTGAATTTGACTTAGGAATTGATAACAATCCAATTTCATTTAAGCAAGCTATGAAATGTGATGATTCTACTAAATGGTTAAATGCCATGAAAAAAGAGTTAAAATCTATAGATCAAAATCAAGTCTGGGATCTCATTGAATTGCCTAAAAAGTATAAAAGAGTTGGATGTAAATGGGTCTTTAAGACCAAATGTGACTCTAAAGGCAATATTAAACAACATAAAACCAGACTTGTTGCCAACGGTTTTACTTAGAAATGTGGCATCGATTATAAAGAGACTTTCTCACCAGTCTCTAAGAAAGATTCTCTTAGAATCATCTTGGCTGTAGTGGCTCATTATGATTTGGAATTACATCAAATGCATGTAAAAATCGCATTTCTTAATGGAGATTTGGAGAAAGAGGTTTATATGGATCATTGCCTACAAGCATGTCGTGTCATTCACAAAATTTCCTTTTTTTGGCTCTTTACAAGTGATCACACATCTCCTAAACTTTTAGGCATGCACATCCTAACCCGAAACTTGAGTATGCCCTTTCGCATCTCAAAATCAAAACCCTCGGACTGGCCACGCTCATCAATCAATAGAAGAATACCTTGCAACCACACACGCCTCGCGTATCTCATTGACCAGATCCAGTAAAACTGTCTTGCTAGCTATAAAAACAGATGATCCCCTCGGCACTACACTCACAGTCAGCAGGTAAAAGCCTCCAACAATTGCCACTCACAACTATCCACCCAGTCACAATAGGTATACTCTACTCAAAGCGTCGGGCACCTCTCTGCCATGCCCCGGGTGATACGAAGTAGTGCAGTTGTAGTCCTCAAGGAACTCCGTCCATCATCGCTACCTCTTGTTCAGCTTCTTTTGTGAGAGCCCATACCTTAAGCTCCTTGTGGTTCATGAGCACATCAAATACCTCACCGTACCGGTAGTGCCTCCATAACCTCAAGAGCACATACCCCAGTTGCCAACTCCAAGACATACGACAGGTAGCTCACCTTGCCTTGGCATGATCCATACCTGATCACCCATCTATGTTGCATTAACATGCAACCCAATCCTTTGAGCCATTGCAAGCTCTCCTTGCATCCGATAGACTATTCTCACTTGACTCTCCTCACGAGTCCTATTTTGGATAAAACTATTTCATAGAGTCCTATCACGAACCTTTTCCAACATTTTTCCAAACATCTTTAGACAGTTAGGGATCCTATCACAATGCTCCGGTCCCTTGGGACTTGGATTCTAGTCCAAACATAATAGCCACGGTGCTGCCCAAACTTTGGCATTTGATCGTCTCTGCAATTTACTATGCAGCTCTGACTCATGGGTCCCAAACCCATATCGCGAGCTAGCCTACAAGTTGCTCCGGTCATTAGTCATGAGCTCATCACTAGTCCTCTGGCTTGGTCCTTAGGCATATATCAGCCGTTACAGGCCATCCACCCATGGTGCCATCGTTAAGTTAGAGCCTCCTTATCCTGTCTCTGAGAGTTGTAACTGACCCGACTCTTGTCACTTTTGGTACTTCCTTCAGTATCAACCCAAATCTCTAAATCTCACGGATCCTTGATCCTTTTTGGAGTTACGTTTACTCAAGTTACCAACCTTTTCTTAAACCAACCTTTATTCAAAAACTTTTGATTCGTCTCTCAAAACTTATTGGGACATTTGACTTTTTGGGACTTCTAAACCTCATGGTGCTTATGACAATCAATTTCGATCTCATGTTCACCAACATGGAGCCTCATGCTCTAATCACTTTTGTTATGACCTAGTAAGCAAACCTTGGTAACAACATCCATCGTGATGCTCCCTACAATGCCTCTCAGTATTGCCAAAACTCATATCTAAAGAATTTAGAGTATAGCTAGTCCTTTCTAAGAGTTCTCATCATTATCCTCAATGCATCTCTCTTTCTGAGGAGTATGCTAGTATATCATCAATAAATACATTCACTAATGCATCTTTACTACAGCTGGTGCATCGGTCAAATCATAAAGCAACATTAAATCATGGGTTAATTGTCGATTCCATAATGTCTCATTCCCTTATCTTACCCTCGACCGCACATCAATCATAGAAAAATATCCCAATCTCTTGCAATTGGTTATAATAATTCATCAAATTCGAGGTAAAAGATACCGATTCTTAATTATCACCTCATTCAAAGCCTGATAATTTATATCCTCAATCAAGCCACACGTGGCTAAGCATCCAATATCCTCAAGCTATTAATGGCAAATTTAAACTTTTTATTTAGAAATAATTCCATTAAATCTTTCGAGAATACATTCTGGTATTTCGTTCACTATCTCAACTCTTTCAAGGCTTTTCACTGACTGCTAGTGTTTGTACCACATATCAACAGGCTCCTTATATTAATAACTTGTTGACATCATTTTAATGATTGTCCAGCTATGTATCTCATATTTTACCCATCAGGACTAACTAAACTAACAGCCTAGCCATACAAGAGTTCCATAAAAAATCCTGGATCTCCAATCGATTTAGATCTACTAAGAATATAGCTTCTCCTACTACGACCTGACATCCTAGCACATCTTCTATCACTTGTTTCTCTCAAGCACATCAAAGATTCTCAAAACTATTTGTAATACCCTAAGAGCCTAGAGAATGATAGTATATATCAAGGATAAGTAAGGAAGGAAACAACACCAGTTGGATATCTTTTGGGCTGAATGTAGGCAAAGAACTCATAGGTTAAGCGTGCTTGAGCTGGGGAAGCTCAGGGATGGGTGACCCCCTGGGAAGTTCGTATAGGCTCATCAGGGTAAGTTGTTTTGATCCTTTCTATCGCTTGATGTGAGATGTTACACTATCGAGACAAAAATCCATAATTGTCCCACTAACTAGAGCGGGTAGGTACTTATGTCACCTATGGTACTCCAATCCTTGCTAGATCATGGCTTCCACAACTCTAAGAGATTCAACTTTATTTCCTCAACGTTCTTCCCCAAAGACCTGTTGAATTCCTTTTTGAAAAACTCTTGAAGTTTCACCACAAATCCTTAGATTCTTGATGGCCCTTAAAATCAATCCTTTAAGGAAATTCCTCGAGAATCCCAAATCGATTTATCTATGAGGTTCTCAAATCAAATCATGATATTTGGTTCCAATTATCTCCGTAAATAACTGAACCTCAAAAACTTCTAGGGACTTTTTACCTAAGGATGCCTTAAAAATTCAAATAATGCTTCAGGTCCCCATGCGATTGCACAAGACACAACCCATTCACGTGTCCCTTCTCACAGACTTTTGAATCCTCTTTCCTGCTTGGCACACTGAATCGTAGTCACAACCTTTGTTGACTAGGTCCCTCATCATTCCTCTTACGTTGCTATGACCTATTAAGCAACTATTGCCTTTTAGGTACCCGAACTCTATCTTGAACTGAGATTGCCATCTCACAACTCATTGTTAAGGCTTTGGATGGGCCATGCTCTACTACTTGAAATTTCACTTACCAAGGTTCCATTGCCTCTCGTGTTTCATTCTTCATATCCAGCTGACTATCGGCCCGTGACTATCAAATTAATTCTTCCTAGGCACTACACTTACCATTAGCCAGTACTCAAGCTATTACCATCATCCCAATCACATAGTAGGCTTACTCCTACACCAAGCGTCGACCCTCACACTTGTACGCTTCGGGTGAATCTGCACGGTCTCGTCGTAGTCCTCTAAGAACTATCGTTCACCGTCACCACTGTATGTCTAACTTTGTCTGCAAGAACATTCTTCCTAGGCCCTTGTCACTGGAGATCATGTCACCACATAGGTAGTGCCTATATGGCTCACAAGCATGCTTCACATCTACCATGTCCATTTTACCTGTTGGATAGCTCTCACTATGCAACCCAATCATATCTTAGAGGAAAATACAAACACGACCATCTCATGATCTCATTTAGCATTGCCACACTAGACACTAGGGTTAATCTACCCCTCGAGCCTTATGATGCTCGTCTCATAACCATTTCACAAGATGACCACGAACCTGGATGCAATTCTCTAAATAAGACACACAGTCTACATTCAAGACATTACTTGTTTCTTTAGATCAGGCTTCCACAATATGATCCATCTCATTTTGGGTCGGTTTCCTAGGCTTCCAACCTCGCTCATCAAGCTAGTGGCACACCTCGCACCCTAGACCATTGAAACTTAAACCCCATACAAGGTACAAACCCTACTATGTGTCCCCAGATCTTCAGAATCTGATCATCTCCCATGAGTTTGCTATGATGTTTCGATTGACAGGTCTCCCGTACCTTACCTCAAGCCATCGCTCAGCCTTCTACCCGTGGGTCCCTAGATCCAGATCTGTCACTATGAACACCGAATCAGTAGTGTTGTCATGCTATTAGGGTTCTTTGTCCTATCTTTACGAGTTATATTGGTTGCACCACTGTTGCCTCGACTGGCGTAACTTACACGCCATCACTTGACCATCTTTAGCCTTTTGCTTGACCCAATTCCTTTGATTATTGATCTTATTTTCAGAGTCACTAAATGAACCTCGAAAATACTTATCATCTGATCCTAACTCATTAGCTCAGCTATGCCACATCCGACTAATTATTCATGACTCGATCATCCTCGATAGCTATCAGTTATCCTATCATTCATCGTAAGGATTTCGACTAATGACCTCAAATTAACAGTCTCTAAATTTCTCGGATCCATAATCATAGTTGTTGAATCAACCTTACTTTCGAATTGTATCATTGGATCCTAACTTCAATAGCTAGGTCAATCCGACCATCTGTTCTATCACTTAACAAGGTTAGAATCCTTAATTAAATGATCTCTAATATCTCAACCGACAATCCCCGAATCTCCAAATAGGGATTTCTTTCTTACGAACCATCAGTCTCTTTTCCCCTAAGTCTCCACTTAGGGTTTCTACTAATTGGCTCTAATTGTATCAGATGCTTTAAATCTCCAAGGTGTTATTCCCTAAATCTCCAAATAGGGTTAAGCTCTAATATCTAATATCAACTATATCAGAGTCACTTAAGTCTTCAAGTCAGACTTTTGCTATGTCTCCGAATAAAAATTTGCTCTGATACCAACAGTAACACCCCGCATTCTCAAAGGTGTGTCACTATGTTGGGGCCCAACATATAAATACATATAGTCTCTTTATAGGATACATTTCTTAATACTCCAAGTATCGTATTTCAAAAATCAAAGCCCCAACATATCATCGTAAATGCGGAAGCAATAATCGAAACTGATATGGTACATACCGAATTCTTTTAATTTATTCATAACATGCGAAATCGTACCATAGCTTAACATCATGTCTTCAATACTTAAATACATATCTTCTGATTATTTGAGGTACTTAGTTGTTATCTTTGATAAAAAAGTCTCCATGTATTTAAGGCAAACCTGATAGCTTAACATCATGTACCCCAAAAACGCGAAAGGTAAACACCAAATCTTTTTGCACAACCCTTTTCATCTTATTTTTCTATTTTTTTTCTATATTTATTTTTCAGATTTTTTTGGCCCTGAATGCCCCTACACGCACCGCCTCTACCTCCTCCATGCGCCTCGATGCAAAAGGTTAACTAGCACGTGTTTTACATGCGCAGACCATCTTCCTTATGTAGCTCGTCGGCGACTTCCGAACAACCTTGGTTTTTTGGTTTTTTCTCCTTCGTTTGAGCTCCGTCTTGCTTCCCCTTTGAACCTACGCCTTTCTCTCTTCATCCTCTACAGGATTCTAGCCTCAAATGCCTCAATCGAAGCCAATTTTTGACTGGTCAGACCCATTTTCCAACGAAGCCCAATTTTTCGACGAAGCTTCGTATCTCCTTCAAATCTCAACGAAAATTGCTCAAACTCTCCAGAAATGACCTTCTGGACATGGGGAACAAAACCCCCTTATTCAATTCCCTCAATTTTTCCTCAAACTCATGGATTTTTGAGTTTAAACTTTGTATTGTTTTCGACTATCTCCAAAAACCTCTATTTATAGGCAACCCCAAGCCTTGCAACGCTCATGGCTGCTCAATCAAACCCTTTTGAGGCTTCTACCTACCCCAGTTCCGTCCAAAACCCTTGATAAAAGCTCCCATGATTTCTTTTTAGAGGCCCAAAATTCTAGCCATTTTTTGGCTTAGATTTCGGCCACCTTTACCATCGATGCGACCAATTTGTTGGCTAATGATGGCCTAAACCTTCCTTTGAGGCCCCCCATCCACTCCCTCGAGTTCCCTATGGAGGAAAGCGGCGATGAGAGGTGTGGCCAACAGCTTGGTCAGCCATGGCAGTGTCCAATCTTCCAAAAATTCCACTTTTGCCCCTTTTAAATTCCAAAATTCTATTTTAGCCCTCTCCACAAAGTCCCTGGGCTTTCCATAATTTCCATTGAGATCCTTCCATTTCATCCCCGAGGATTCTGAAAAAATGTCATTTCGACCTTCCTCGGGAAATATTAAGAAATTGCACTTAAGCCCGAATATATATTTTGACCGTAAATCCTTTTGTTTCAACCCAAAACCACTTAAAGATTGTTCTACTTAATAAATCGAAGTCTCCTCAGGTTGTCGTTCACTTTTTAGAAGTCTCCTATGATAATTCAATTTTTCAGCCTGACCCACAACTGTACCAAAAATGGTTTCTAACCCGATTTCTTTCAATGCTAAAAATTATTCCTCAAAATATTCATCAATACCATATCATTTTCCTTAGACATCTTGGCTCCAGGGCACTCCCTACAGTCAATTCTGTCATTCATAACGGTAAGAAATTACCTTATAATCCCAATTTATCTGTAAATTTCATTTTCGCCCCAAGATAATTTACTCTTGAGTGATAACTATAGTGGTAGGCAAATTTTACCAATGGCAAGTGATCCTCCCAATTGCCATGAAAATCAAGTACACACGCATTAACATATCCTCTAAGGTTTGAATAGTCCTCTCAGTCTGGCCATCAGTTTGCGGATGAAATGCAGTACTAAATTTAAATTTAGTCCCCATAGCCTCATGTAGTGCTTCCCAAAAGTGTGACTTGAAACGGGGATCACGATTTAACACAATATTTAATGGGATGCCGTGCAACCTTACAATTTCCTCAATGTATATTTTTGCCAATTGATTTAAGGGGTAAGTCTTCTTCAACGGTAAAATGTCCATCCAGACTTAGGGGAAAATGCTAAGTCCATAGGTGTGGAAATTAGAGGTGTAGAGTCTAAAAATGACTAAGAAATGTATGAAAATGGCCAAGAAGTGACTGGAAATGTCCAGGTAGATTCCCATGATCAAGATTAAAACCAATATAAGGAGAGTGAGGAAGGTAGTGATGTAAACTCCTGTCTAAGAGATTAGCTAGACACATCTAGATATAGTGTGGTTAGGGATGGACTGAAAAGGAGTCGAAGACCTCTTCAACGATATGGTTTTTCAGACCTAGTGGCATATGCACTAACAAGTGCATCAAAAATTATAGGAGAAGAGCCTAGTGGCATCTAAAGAATCAAGAAAATGGATAGAGGCCATGAATAGTAGGCTGTAAATGGCTTTACAAAATAAAGGACAGTGTTGGAGATAACCCTAAACCTAGGTATAAGGCTAGGTTGATTGCAAGGGGTTTTACTCAAGTTTCAGGTATAGATTTCAATGAGGTATTCTCACCTGCTATGAGACATACCTCAATTAGAGTGCTACTAGCCATTTTAGCTTATTTAAACTTAAAATTACAGCAAATGGATGTAACCATAGCGTTGTAATGCCCCGCCCTCTTTCAAAGGCGTTTAAAGTAACTCAAGATTTTAGGGACATATTTTTTTCTACAAATACATAATATAAATCATTCCCCAACAATCCCGTATCACCTTCTCAGCATATCAAACTTAGAATCATTAAGCTAAGACAAGGAATATCATCATAAATACGGAAACTAGATTGAAACCTCAAATGGTACATAATCAAAATCATTTCATTCATAACATCAAAATTGTACTATAGCTTAACATCACATCATAAAAGTAAAATACATTATAATCCAAAAGACATACTACGATCCACCTATAAGTTACCATCAATCATCGGCAATTCCTTTCCCTTTGGTACCGCTGCTTTCACCTGAAACGTTAGAATATTCTAGGGACAAAGTCCAAAATAAGATGATAAATCATCTAAGTGAGAGTTCGAAATATTTTCATGAATGTATGCAAGACATGAAACAACTGAAATATCACGACAAATCCCAGCCTAAGAGAATCCCACACAGCACTGAACCCTAATCGGGAAAAATGCAATCTCTCTAAAGGCAACACAACCACATTGACACATTGGCATAACACAGTCCTAGCTTAAGAGGGACAACCTCGACGCATGAAGCCGGGTATCACTCCACTATCATGTTAGGCATTACATTACCACTTAGAAGCATAACGGATCATGTCAACACAAACCCTTACAAGATGATCAACACTATCTTAGGAATCCACGTTTACCTTGGAAACAATGCTACCGCTCAAGGGCCCCGGGATGGTGTCCATTTGTAGCCCCGCCACTCAAGTTGATCCGGGGTGGTGTCCACTCTCAGCCCCCGTTACAAGTGGGTATTTTCTCTTGGCTAACTTCCCTAGTGCTATCACTCAGTTGCCACATCATAAGTCAGCATCTCATCTCACATATATAACCAGTCACTCTAGTGTAACTTCCCTAGCCACCCAGCCTGATACAGAACCCCAGGTAGTCATCCCAGCACACAACACAGGATACCCTTGTATGTTATTTTGACAAACACCCTTGGAGAATTACGGCTACACTATCGGGGCAACATCCCACATGAACAACACAAAAACATGCCAATGCCACATACCATGATTAGATGCATCACATAAAACAACATTTCTTGTACATAATTTATCGCACAAAATTCAATGCACATGCATAAAACATTTCAGGGCAAACCTATATGAATCCAACCATCACAGGTTAAAACCATTCACATGCAACAAAACCCTTGCGTGTAATCACCTCAAGTTTAGGAAGAATCGAAAACAAGTTTTAGGGTAGAACCACTCACAAAACCAGGGTCAGGATAAAACTACTCACCTTTAGATAGAACTCAAATTCTCTCAAAAAGCGTGCACTATCTAGAATTTCGTGTCAGGCCTCAAAAATCGTGCCAACACCCAATCTTAGGCGCTAAGGCACCCCAAACAACATCATTACTCAATAAGTACCAGACCTAAATTTTTCATAATTTCTTCACTTTTTTATTTATATTTTTTTCTTATTTTTCTCTTTGAAAAATCCTAAATTAAATATCTACACAAACTGTTTTCCAAATATTTTTACATAATAATTCCTAAAATAATTTTCTAAGATTTTGAAAAAAAAAATCAGAAGATACCTCAGTGCCATGCGCCCTCACGCGCCACATGTGGCCTATGCACGTGGAGCCAGTGCGTGTGGGCCACGCTCCGGTCTTCTTCCTCGACTCTGGCACACCAGCGTTGCTAGATGATTGCTCATCGATGATCCTCACCCCTAGTCGATACTAATGGTGTGATTTGCTGCTCGAAACAAGCATCGAAGATACCTCAATCGACTGATCAAAGTCTCAGCTAGTGCTCGTGCCTCCCTTTTCGGTGACTCCTCACAACCTCACTAAACTGCCTGAAAACTCTCCATTTCTGCCAAAAATGATCCTCACCAACACAAGAAAAAAATCCCCCTATCTATTGGTCTTGATTTTCCCTCTATCACGCTCAATTTTAAGCTTTAATTTACAAAAACCCTCAGCCACTCGACTTCTATTTATAACTGAAATTGCACCTCAAAATGTCGATGGCTGCTTACACCAATGCCTTAAACGCCTCATATTCCCCTTGATCGGCCCAAAAGAATTGACATTCACCTTTGAATCCAAGTTACAGAGCCCCCCTCAGACATTCCAACCAACCATGGTCAGGAACCTCAGAACATCGGCCATCATGTGGCCAATGTCGGTCTAGCCTCGACCTCGAAGCATCCCTGACCACCTTCCTTGGGTTCCCTATGGTCAAAGGCGTCAATCATCAATTGACAGAGCTACTGGTCGGTCATGGCAGCTTTTTCTTTTCATTTATTGCACTTTTGCCCCTCTAACTTTTAACTTTTTACACTTTTCCCTTTTATATCAGCCCCTGAATTTTTTATCATTTTCATTGAGAACCTCAATTCTCAAATCTTCAGTTCATCCCCAAAGATTCAAAAAAATCATCCCTTTAACCTCTTTTTGGTAAAATTAAGAAATTACACTTAGGCCTGAATTTACGTTTTGACCGCAAACCTTCCCGTTTCAACCTGGAATTGCTTAAGGGTTGTTCTAAACAAAAATTAGAAGTCTCCTTAGGTCTCCATTACCTTCTCAGAATTCTCCTATGACAATTTGATTTTTCAACCTGATCCGAAGCTGTACCGAAAACAGTTTCTGATATGATTTATTTCAATGCTAAAAAATCATGTCTCAAGATGCGTGTCAGGGCATTCCTATTTCCTTAGACATTTAATATTTAGGGTACTCCCTGCAGTTGATTCGGTCATTCTTAACTGTACAAAATTACACTATAACCTCAAATCCTCTAAAAATTTCACTTGTGACCTAATGTAAATTACGCTTAAGCCCTTTAAAATTTCTTGAGTGTTACAATGTTCCTTCATAGAGATCTAGATGAGAGGATATTGATGGACCAACCTAAAGGATTTGAATCTAGAGGAAAGGTTGAGAAAGTATGCTTGCTTTAGAAATCACTATATGGGCTTAAGCAATCTCCAAGATAATGGTATAGGAAATTTGATACGGTAATGATAAAACAAGGGTATCTTAGAAGTTCATATGACTATTGTGTCTATTTTTAACATATTTCACCTAGTGTTTATACTTACTTACTCCTTTATGCGGATGACATGCTCATAGCTAGTCAATCCGAACAAGAGATTCAGTAACTAAAGCTGAAACTAAAATCTGAATTTTAGATGAAGAAGCTAAGGGAAGCAAGGAAAATTCTAGGGATATAGATCACTAAAAGTAAATAACAGAGAAAACTATACTTATCTTAGAAATCCTATGTAGATAAGCTCATTAAAAGGTTTAGAATGGTAGGGGCTAAGGCAGTAGATGTGCCATTTGCCATACACTTCAAATTGTCCTCAGATCATTCACCTAAGGATGAGAAAAGTGAGAAAGAGATGAGTGATATTTCCTACTCTACCGTTGTGGGCAGTTTAATGTATAACATGGTGTGCACAAGGCCAGATTTGGCTGATGCATTGAGTGTTGTGAGTAGGTTTATGTCCAAATCAGGAAAAGCTCACTGGGATGCTTTGAAGTGGGTAATTAGGTATGTGAAGGGGTCTAGCAGCATGGTTTTGTCCTATGGTGGAGAAAAGTAGCAGATTCAAAAAGCATCATAGAATATTCAGATTCTGATTATGATGTTGACTTGGATAAAAGGAGATTCACACTGGATATGTCTTTAGGTTATGGAACTCAACTATCAGTTGGAAATCAAACCTCCAACATGTGGTGGCTTTATCTACAATAGAAGTCGAATATATAACAATATTAGAAGCTATAAAAGAGGCTATATGTCTAAAGGGCTTAGTTAGTGAACTCCTAGGGACTGTAGTGGATGCTATTTTTATGTGTGATAGTTAAAATGCCATACACTTGTCTAAGAATTAGGCTCATCACAAAAGGATAAAGCATATTGATGTTCGTCACCACTTTATTAGGGAAATATTAGATAAAAAGGAGATAAATCTAATTGAAGTTGCAAGTGATGAGAATGTCGCAGACATGTTCATGAAATATGTTCCTATTTCAAAGCTAAAGCATTGTTTGAATGTTCTTCAAGTGATTCAAGAGGTAGGATCAAAAGAACATGGTTGGTATTGAAGGCGACATACATCTATCTTGGTGGAGTCTAATCATTTGCAAAATGGTGAAGAATTTGTTAAAGTTTTGCCTAGAGAGTAGATTTAAGATTTGGTTATAAGAAAGAGGTCAACAAATGAGCTTTAAAAAGGTTGTCTTAAAAGTTGGTAATGTAACGGTAACTACCAGGTGGGATAGTTAGGAAGTTATATTGTAATTCTCGCCCCTATGGTTAATAAATAAAGGGTCGATGGAGTTTTTTTCTTATGATGTCTTTCATTTTGTATCCTAAGCGATTTTGTATTGCTAGAGAGGAAAGTCAAAATACTATGTAATCTCTATAAGGATAGCTCAGTTCATAGAGCTGTGACTGCAGTATGGGTGTAATTGTTTTCTTATTCAAGATAGTGAAAGAACGCCTCATACAACTTGGACGTAGGTTCTCCTTTAAGGAGTTCCAAACCAGGATAAATTTCGCGGCCGATGTCCCTTTGTGAATGTATGATCTTGTTTTTATTCTTTTATTCTTATTTTGGTGTTCATCTTTTATGTGTGAGGGAATTCTGTCTTTCTTGAGTGATTGAAGAGGGATTTGGGTTTACAATGACAATTCGTTAAAAGTTAATGGGCCAAGTTCTGGTTTGCTAATTGTTAGTGGATCGAACTGCAATTTCTTGTAGAAATAACAACAGAGTTGATTGCCCAATTTGGAGAGTCGATTGACTCCTGAGGTTGCCAGTGGATTACATGTGGTAAGAAATTAGATGGGGTTTGTGGGGGGTCTTAGGAGCAGAAATTGGACGAGAAGGAAATGAGGTGTGTGTGTGTCTGCTTGGCTTTTGCTCTCTATTCTTTCTCTGCCTTCTTCTACTTTTTCTCCTGAGTAATTACATAGAATGTGAGTGTCACGTGTAGAAAAATTTAGAGAATCCATTGAGACACACAAGAGCTGGTGAATCGTAGTCCCTAGGCTAGCAAGAGACAAAGGTCACGTATTGGTACTGGGTAGCTAGCTAGGTGTGGATAGACTAAACCCACCATAGCTTGAGGTGGATTAGGTCTTAGTATAGAAATGGTTTTTTTACTAATCCTAACATCGGGTTACAGATATTTCATTTATTGTAATTAATGAGATAAAATATCGTGTTGCTTAAATACTCAAGCTATGTATGGTGTGTGTATTTATGTATTCTGTTGTGTGTCTCTGATATGCAAAACATTTTAAATTTACCTACACCGTTATACGTGTAATCCAACAATTGGTTTATCTTCTTGCCCAATAGGACTTCTCCCGACATGCTTAGATCTTATATCTCACTTATTTGGGCTATTGATTTAATTAGGAGGTCCACATAAAAAAAAAAAAAGGACATGTGTAGCTTCAAAGACATTTTCAAAACTACGGGGAATCTAAGTGCAATTTATCCATTTTGATATTACGAGTCAAATTCAAAAACAAGTGGTTGTTTATTCAACCTATCGCAAATTGAAGAAAAAAGGGATAGGGTTGTTGGTACTAAGAAATGAAAAAACCTTCAAGAAAGTTCACTTGTGTTGGCTTGCTAACAACATCATCCTTAAAACATTTATCAATGAATATTGAAAATGGTGTCAGTGCCACTTGTAAAGCAAACAACAAGCCATAATGATTAGGTGATGAAAACGTAAAGTAATGACAAAACGGCTAGACAGTAGGAATATTGAGATTGGATAGCACTGGTAAGAACAACATCATTTTAGATAATGTATGTAAGCTGAAAATAAATAATGCTAACAATACTTGTGAACCAAATAATTGGTAGCAATATCTTGAAAAAAAAAAGTTAGGAAAACCCAAAGTGGTAGTTTGAGCAATGTGTTGGCGATAGCTATGAACAAAGCCGTTTGTAGCAACGTCTAACCACCATTTTGGTGACAAAAGGGACAATAATGACGATATGGTAGGCCTTAGCAATGCTACAATAGTAATTTCTTTGTTGACAGGTAAAAAAAAAAAAAAAATCAGGCAAGAAAGAAAATAACTATATATGGCTTGGAGCCAAATGATTTGTAGCATCACCTTGATGACAAAAATGTTAGGCAATAAGAAAATGGGTGGTTATAGCAACTTCTTGTAAGTTAATTTAGAAAAAAATATTGAAACAAGAAAGAAAAAATTTACATGGGAATAGGGTTGAGAACAACGATGAGCCAAATAATGAAAAAAAGGAGCACCAGTTAGCCCAGGTGATCGGGTAGCCAGTCTAGGCAACATCTTAGAGGTAAAAAAAGATTTAGATAATAAGCAAAGGATATATATAGTTGATCTCAATGTTCATGTAACAACTTAGTTTATCGATAAGAGGTGAGTAAGAAGATAAAAGGAAGCTAATTAATTGAGGGAATAATATTATATTTATTTGTGTACTAATTTATACACTAATAAAATGACCTATATATAAAGTCTTTTCATTCAAGGTAAGCTTCAAATAAGGCAATTAAGGGCACGATATTGTGCTAATTATCATGCTAATCAAGGTAATCAAACATTTTAATTAACTTCATTCTAATGCATAATTAATTAATTTATGAATGTTGAGAAAACAATGAAAATAATTACTCATCAAAGACAGAAGATAAAAAAAAAAAAAGGCTTAACACAATGGCCTTTTGGAACATATTTAGTATTTTTATTCACCAATATAAAAATAAAAAAAAAGGTTTGCAATTTAAAAGTCAGCTATTTTAATTCACAAAAGAATTCCAAATGGTATTGAAATGTATATTATATATTTAGTAGAAAATTTTATATATAGGTGCAAACGTGTCTCAAACTTGTTGGAAAAGTGGGTCACCCCAAAACCAACTATAAAGGTTTTGCAATTGAGTGAACAATTACACTTATTACATTTTCTCCTCTACCACCATATCTTAGCTCAGCTACCATCATCGCCTTCTTCTTTCAGGTCAATAGTAATTGATAGCTCTCACGGATTAAGAAGTTGAAAGATTTGACGGGAATTCAGGTTATATGTCAAAATTTCATAGTTATTTTTTTTCCTTTCATATATAGATTGATATTTTGATAATGCTAATTTAATTTGTTTTACGTGCACCCAATTGCTTCTAGTGAGTAGTTCTTTCGGATTCTACCAATTCCTTGATGTGATTTGGGCATGCAAGTGGAATTCCTTGATTGATCGTGAGTGTTCTTTATTTTTAATCATGCTAATCGATCTGTTATTTGATTTTTCATTGCCTTTTATGAGTATTTCCTTAACAATATTTTTCTATTTAGCATGCTAATCTTCTTCTTTGGCTTTTATCTTTTTGAATCATTCCTTTCTATTCTTCCTTCTACTTTTTGATGTTCTTCTACTTTTAGATCTGAGTACAGAATCGAGATTTAGATAGGGTTGCCTTAGTTCCTCTTTTTTGTTTTGACCTTTTTTTCTTCGTTGGTTATGAATCTTCTCTGTCTCCTTTCTTGTTTCTCTATGTTTCTTCTTTTAATTTTATATTTTGGTTGGTTCTTCAAATTTAATGGGTTCACTATAAATCTTCTCAACTATGAATAAAAACCATTTAGTAGAAAGAAAAATAAAAAAAAAAGGAAAGGAAAAAAAATCAACATGACCACAAGCAAACAATAATCAGTCTCAAATATTTATCTTTATCCTTATTTTTATCACAATCCAATGCAAACCGTTGTCCTATAGTCAATGAAATACTCCAAGTGTACTCCACTATTCATTATGATGTTATCATCCTCTCTCTCTCTCTCTCTAAAACAACTAGTGAAAGCCATGGCATTGCAACTCTATCTTTTTGAAACTGTGTTGCCTTACTTTTGTTGTCTTCATTATTTACACATGTCCAATCTCGTTTTCTCTCTACTTCAAGTAAATTAAGCACAATTATCGTTCACGTATACACACATATACATAGGCACTATATACTACAGATTTCTATTGTTTTAATGCAAGGACTTTCTTCATTTCAATGTGTATATATATGTATGGATGTGTATCAATGTATATGTACAAATATTTATTTTTGTACATATATATGTGGATATTGATTATTCCCTTTTAGTGTTTAGAAAAAACAGAAAAAGGTAAAAAGGAAATAAAAAATACACACAAGAGTAAAAATACATGTGAATACATCATATACCAAAAAAGTCCAGCTTATTAAATTCAGACAATAATGTTATATTTAAATGTGTACTCAATTATACGTACATTGATAGGCTACATGAAGGGTTATACATTCAAGGTAATGTACAATTAAAGCATTCAAGGGCAAGATATTTTGCCAATTGAGATATAATTAATTTCCTACTAAATGTGGAGGAAACAGAGAGAATAATTACTCACCAAAAATGAAAAGAAAAAAATAAAAAGTCTTGGCGTGGTGGCTTTTTGCATCAAATTTTATTGAGTTTATATTAGAGTACAAAATAGTATTGAAACAAACATTATATGTTCATAAAAAAATTTATGCATGAGAGCAAAGGTGTCTAGAAGTTGTGAGAAAGATGTTTCAGCCAAAACCAACTAGAAAGTTTTTACAATGGAGTGATTAGTTACACTTACTACATTTTATCTACTATCATATCTTTATCCGCCTCCCTTGGCACCATCTTCTTTCTATCTTCTTGACTTGTTTCTAAAGTTTGGTGGACTAGGTTAATGGTAATCTATTCCTGTCAGAGTTTAAGAAGTTGAAAGAGTTGATGCGGATTCATGTTAATTATCAAATTACTTTTAGTTATCTTCTTTACTTTTTATATAGTTTGGTCTTTTAATAATGCTTATTTTATTTATTTACAACATTTGCTTCTTGTGAATTATTCGTTTGGATTTGGCTAGTTCCTTGATGTGTTTTCTGATAGATACATTATCTCTCATGATTATTTTCTTATCAATCTCTCTATATATTTAGTTTTGTTATTCTTGTATGGCTTTTTTTTTTTTCTGCACTCTTCTTCTTCTTCTTCTTCTTCTTCTTTGTTCTTCTATTTTAGATGTGGGTAATGAGTCTAGATCTAAATTAGGTTGCCCTCAGACGCTCTCCATTGTTTGAACCTTCTTTCTTCTTTGGATAAGAACCCTCCATGCTTCTCCTTTTCCTTGTTCATCCATCTTTCTTCTTCTTCTTTCAAACTTCGGGTGGATTTTATACAAATCTCACTACGATCTTAGTGGGTCCACCACAAATTTTCTTAATTACAAATCAAAAAATGAACATTTATTAGGAAAAAAAAGACCAAAAGAAAGGAAAGAGTAGAGAATAATCGTGACACTCAAACATCTTTATCCTTATCTTTCACGTAATTTAATGCACACCTCTTCTCTATAGCTAATACAATACTCCAATTGCACCCCACCATTCACCATGACATTGTCATGCTCTCTCTCTCTCACTCTCTCTCTCCCTACACCAAAACAACTAGCAAAATCCATGACAGTAAAGACACCATTGCAACAACCTTCATTCTAACATGACTCTCTATTTCTCGAAAGGCATTCTCTTACCTTTGTCAACTTCACTACATGCACATGTCTAGTCTTGTTTTCTCTCTACTTCAAGTACATAGAGCACAATTTGCTGTGGTGTGAGTGTGTGTGTGTGTAGGGGGGGGGGGGGGGTTGGTCTATATACTATACACATTTGCTTGTGAGTACAAGTCCATATATACCTACATATAGTTGTCTATGCATATATTGGAAATTGACTGTTGCTTTACAATGATCAGAAAGAACAACCAAAGATGAAGGATATGAAAAATACAGTAATATGAACTACATTGCAAAAACTTAGATGCCTTGTTTAGCTTCATTTTTCTAAATAATACGACCATTTTTCTCAGTGGCTTCAAATTATCCATGAGATCTTATTTGCTAGTGAATAATATTGCAGCAGATAGATGGCGGGTTCTCATCCTGAAAGTTTTGATAATGGCAATTACGAATTAGTGGTCCCAGGACAAGAACCTCCAACACCATTCGGGAATGACTTAAATTTTTCATTCAACAGACAAAATCTGGATGAATTCCAAAATATGGGAGAAATGAGTTCGGAATTGGTAAATGTGGAAGGCCTCGTGGATGGTGCGTTGGATGTGGAAGCAAATGAAACTTCATTAGATATGAACCAAAAATGATGTGATGATGGTCAACATAGAAAGTCAAAGCCTAGAAGACTCATTTTCACTCCCTACTCTGCCTTCCCAGAGGTCTAAGAATGAGGCTTGGGCAGATAGCGAGAGCACTCAATATTCAGCAAACAACCCCAACATCAATGACATTACCTATTTCTATCAAGGATTTAATATACCTGTGGACCCGATGTTTGACGATTACTTGGTAAAAGAAGGTATAATTCAAGCTGAAGATTTGGATGCTTTACGGAAGGAGGAAAATCGTTGTATAAATGGCTGTGAGAAGTGTCCGCCCAATGAAACACGTATCGATCCAGCTACTGTTGGAGACTTGATGTTGGGTGTTAAATTTCCGCACAGTGGAAATATTCCAGCCCATTACCCTTTTTATCTGCCCCCTCCAAGAAGTGAATTTTACATTCCAACCAGAGCTCCTATGTTCCAAGCAATTCCATCTAGAGGCAGCTTCATGGCAGGTCCTACGTTTGATCTTAATGGCATAGGAGAGTCTGCAGCGAGATCACGAGCAAGGAAACAGGTTTCTTTCTTCTCCATACTGATAAAAAATAGAGAGTCTGCATAAGAGCTTGGCTTGGCATTAATAGAAGGCTGCCAACCCTAAGAGGTGCTTTAAAATGGAGCAGGAATGTTTTAAAAGGATCATCTTGGCAATGCAAGGCTAAGAAACTTGGGCTTGTATGTACTGTTTACTTCCTTTGGTTGGCTAGGAATCCTCATGTTTTTGAGGGTCAAGTTCTCTCCATTGATTTCATTGTTAGTAAGGTTAAAAGCATGTGTACAGGGTTATCTTTTCTTTGTATCTGTATGTTTTAATCCTGTAACGCCCCACTTTTCCCCAAACGCGCGTTACCTCGAGATTTCGGGAATATACATATATATATATTTTTTTCAACATCAAACACACAACATACATCTCTCGATATACACACTCTCATCATAATCATTTCCCGACACTCTCGATTATACCTTCTCAGCATATCACAATTTAAAACAATTAATAGACTAAGACAGATATTATCAAACACATCAGTGGAAGCAAGATCAAAACCTCAATGATATATAACTGACAATTTCCTTTTACAGATAATAACCGAATCGATGTTTCGCATGAAAATATCAGAATATTACATAACCTCTGAACATCGCTACGAAAACTAAACATATCAGCTACATCTCGATGACATTCTTTCCCTTGGCGCCACTGCTTTCACCTGGAATGTTTGAATATTCCAGGGACAAAATCCAAATTAAATGCTGAATCATCTAAGTGAGAGTTCAAAAACATTTTCATGAATATATGCAAAATCATATATAAAACCGAAAAATCCTGACATGCACCAGCCTAAGAGAATCCCACGTAGCACTTAGCCCTAATCGGGGAAAATGCAATCTTTCTAAAGGCGACACTACCACACCGACCCATTGGCAAACTCAATTTTGCTTAAGAGGGACAACCTCGACATATGAGCCCGGTAATCACCCCATTGTTATTGTTAGGCATTACGCTCATACTCAAAAGCATTCCAAACCCAACGCAACCCTAGCCCCAAGAGTATCACATCAACACTATTCTCAGAATCGACGTCACCTCGGTATTAATGCTATTGCTCAAAGGAACCTAGGGTGGTGTCCACTCGCAGCCCCGCCACTTGAGCCAACAACCGGGGTGGTGTCCACTATCAGCCCCGCCACTTGAGTATCGTAAGGTGAAGTCCGTCTCAGCCCCGTCCCAAGTAGGTCATCTAACATTAATCCTTAGTACACATCCCGAGTGCTGTCACTCAAGGCTACATCACAGGTTAACAACACACGTCCCACATGGATAACACACAACATGCCAATGCCAAAAATCATAACATGCATAACTTAAAATCAACATTTCAATTTATGCAATTTATTGTACGAAATTTAATGCACGTGTAAATAACCGTTTGGATAAGCCATCACAATAAACTAAGCCATAGGGATGAACACTCACAGTAAACCATTCACATGCTACTATAAGTCTTTTTAGGTAGAACCACTCACCTTTAGACGCAACTCATATATCCTCGAAAAGCGTTCCCAACCTCGTTTCTTGTGCTAGGCGTACTACAGTTCAATCTCGAGCCTCAATGATACCCTAGACATCATATATATTCAAAGAAAAATCAATATCTATTTTCTCAATTTTCTCATAATTTCCCTCTAATTTCTTCCTATTTTTCTTTCGATAATTCCAAATAAATACCTATTCAATCATTTTTCTAAATTTTTCTCCACAAAAATTCATAAAACAATATTTATAAGTCTCTGAAATTTTTTGAAAATTTTCCAGATTTTCTCCTATTTCTCAAATTTTCATAATTACTTTTCCTTGAGAAAATATATTTCTCCTTGATTTCCTTCGAATCTCCTCCATGAAAAATCACCAAAACTCATAAAATAAATTCCTTATCCTTTTGGAATTTTATCATAATTTTATAAAATCCCCTCATATTTAGTTTCCATTTACCTTTCCCTTCAAAAATCCAAAATAATTATCTCCTCAAGAAATTTTCAAGATAAAAATTCATCAAAATAAACTATTCCTTTTTCTTGAATTTGATATTTTTCCAGAATTTTATTTCCTTTAATTCTTTTTTTTCTTGAATTTTCTATATTTTCAATATTTAAAAAATACAGAAAATACCTCCGGTCATCTTCTCCAACGACGGCACACCGAAAAATTGAAACGACAACACCAGACTGTTCCTCTCCCTTAGTCAATTCCAATGGTACCCATCTTGCTAAAAAAAAACCACCAGAAGCCTTCAGATTTGGCCAAAAATAGCTCGCCTTAGCTGCCCGCCACCGAACTACGGCAAACCAAATTGACCCTCGATTCGAACTCCGATTGACACGAAACTTTTCAGATTAGCTGCCCATAGCCTTGCGACCAAAATCCCCTTATTAGATCCTTCGATCGATCACTCTACAACCCGATTTAACCATTCCTGCAATATGTATATATATAGGCGGCCGAATGTATATATGCGAAAACACCCTCTATACTACTCCAAAAACTCTCAAAATTCCTAGAAGCGCTTCTCACAACCTGGGGAACAAAAGCCCCTTATCCCCGACCTCTGATTTGCTCTCAAATGTGAAAAATCCAAAGTAAAATCTTTGATGCAAACCCTCACCAAAACTCGTCTATTTATAGCCAAATTCGTCCGTTTTTCCGACCAATCAGAGGCCATTTCTTCGCCTTTATGCGACCTTGGCCATGCCCTGTCTAAGAACAACTGCAAATCTCCATATTTTTTGGCCACAAATCGCCAGATCTGCCATTTCTGAGAAGATTTTTCAGAAATTACAGTTTAGCCCTCATGAAATTTTCTTTTGCATTTTGGTCCTTATCCTCAAGCCCCTGATCTTTCTAGCACCATCACTAAGACCCTCAAGATTAGTACTTCTCATTTCTCCCTGGAAACTTCTGAAAAATTACCGTTTTAACCTTTCTCGAATAAATTTAGAAAATTGCACTTAGGCCCAATCGATCGTTTTGACCCTAAATCCACTCGATTCAACCCAAAATTACTTAAGGGTTGTTTTATACATAAAATATTAGTCTTTGACACGCTCCGTTGACTTTTTGGATGTCTCCTACGTCGATTCGATTTTCTCAGCTCGGTCGACAGCTGTACCGAAAACTGTTCCCGACCCAATTTCTTTTATCACCAAAAATCATAACCTATATTACTTGATGATGCTATACCATTTTTCTTAATTATCTAGGGTTCGAGGTACTCCCTTCGATTGATTCGACAATTTATTTTACTTTTAAACCCACTTTTTGGTATTTTAAATTCATCTAAATTACGCGATGACTTCACACAGATATGCGGTATTACAAACCCACTATGAGTACTTGGCCTTGCGGCAAGTTTAGTTGTTTTTGGGCTTTGCCTGGGTATGCGCAGTATATTTGTACATTACATTTTGATCAATATACACTTTTACCTTTATTGATAAAAAAAAAAATTGAGAGTCTGCATTGTTATTTGATGCAATACACACACACACAAACGATAAATAGAATATGTGTTCAATATGTAGATCTTAATTCAAATTCCTGGAATAGTTAAATTCGGGTTTATCCCTTCAATATGAAGAAGTTTTTTAATACAATACAGGCATTCATCAATTATTATACTTCTTCCAAATCTTTTCCCTATATAAATTTGGCTGATGAGAATTTAAATGTAGTAGATGCCAACATTAAGTTATAAATGAAAAAGAGATTTGTTGCATATTATAGTAGGAACTCCTCTGGAAAAATCTAATACTATATTACTTGTTGGAATCTCTACATATAATTTGTTGCATGTTATGTTTATAAATGGTGTGGTATTTGCCCATGTCATGCACGCACATAGCACTTCGCCAAACTATTACAAAATTAAAACTGTTTGTCTTATAAAATGTAAATTTTTCTCCCTTCCAAGCTTACATAAACATGCTTGCACAACTCAATGTACACAACTATCTTATGAATAGCGCCGAATATAAATTCACTTCTTTATGAAAAGCTCAGTGCGAACATACTTTCATTTGCCAATTATATTTGTTCTGATAAATATATAACAGTAAATCATATCATCAAATGGACACGAAAGAGCGAAAGGAGTTAATTTACTATCATATCTGAAAAACTAAGTTACCGTATGCGCCCATACGAAAGAGCTGCATGTGTTTTATGCTAGGATACTAATTTTGGAGTGTAATTAGGAAGTTACTTCAGAGGATGCTTACGATGCCAAACTAGGTTTACCATTTTAACAGAAGTGGAAATTGTTTTCTCTTTATTTTGCAGGGGTCTACGCTGGAATCAGAAAATGGACAGCTTATGCTCAGTTTGGTGAATATTCAAGATATCTCTTCTTGCATCTATTAATTTAATCTTCTTCATATTTAACATTATTTGTTATGACTTACAATGTCGTCATTTCAATATGTTGATAGAAACAGGCAAAAGAGAAAAAGACAAGGGAATAAGAGGTAAACTTAAATCCATCTTTCAATCAAATTAAAATTATTTTCCTCTATTTACAAACAAGTTTGTCTCCTCAATTGTAGATAATTGTCTCATTTTAGCATTCTTTAAATGTCATCTTAAAATGATTTTGTAAAAAAGAACATATATAACCATTCTTCCATCTATTTAATTTTTTCGTAGTTGTTGGATTTGTGTTTCCTAATGAGGCCCAAGATCGTGACGATTTTTCGGGTGGGTTTTATCTTCATAGATTTCGGCCCGGGATTGAAGAACCCAAGTCCGTCATCACTTATTTGGTAGCCCATTTTAGAAGATGGGCCACAAGCTCTTAATCATATATTTGGAGGAGACTCAAGATATGAAGGAGCCCATTTTGTTGAAGCCCAAGCCCATCTTGCTTAGCCCTAAAACCCTCATAATAAGGCTATTGTGTGGCCCTCTCTTGGTGTTTCCCTTTCATGGCCAAAACCCCAGCTTCTCTAGTGTTCCCTTCCTTAGCCGATCACTTTTTTCTCACCTTCCATGTTCGGTCGATTGTGATTGGGTCTTCTTGCCTTTTGTGGGTTGATATATCCTTCCATTCTTGCAATTGCCTTTCTTTGTGTAAGAAAGGCGATCCTTCGATGTTGATCTCAACCTCTACATAAATTCGAGACTTAGGTCTCTTACGGGGAAGCTTTCTTTCTTGGCTTTGTGGTTTTAACCTACCATCTTTGAGACCGATCTACCTTTGTGGTGACCTACTTTGTGTGGTTTTGATTGATTGGAGAGAGAGGGTTTCGTTCTATTTCGGCCAAGAAGTGTTGAGGGGTTTTCTAGACTTTTGGTTTGGGGGCTTCTTTGTGGCTTTATAGTCCCTATTCGTTGGCGTTACCTAAGTGGTGTTGGACGTCCAGATCTGAGCCTTGGAGCAATCTTCGTGACTACCATTGTTAAAGGGAGGTTTTCTCTTTACTTTGTGTATTGTTTTAGTTTCTGATTCAATTATTCTTGTGCACTAACCTTGATTTGCAGCGCTTCCGCCCCAACAATAGTTAATATTATTTGTTATGACTTACAATATTCTTGTTGAATGCTTTGATTTTAAAACAGTCAAAAGTTGTGGAGAATATAAAAGGGCAATCTGAGGTAAATTTAAGTTAGCTTTTCAATGAAAGTCAAATTATTTCCCACTATTTAAATAAACCAGTATGCCTCCCTGATTATACGTAAATGTCACATTATTTAAGTTATTTAAATGTCAACTTAAAATGATTTTATAAAACTTCATTTTTCTAACCAAAAAATAAAAAAAGATTTCGTGAAACACTTTATTAATTTTCTCTTATACATATATGAACAGGTCTTAAACAAGTTTTGAAAGAGAAAGCCCCAAAGAGACGATTGGAAGCAAAGGAGAACCTCGAGCTTGGGTTTGTGAGTTGAAGTGAATTTGCAAAGTGAAGCACAAAATAAAAAAATAAAAAAACAAAATACCCAGAAAAAAAAGTTTGGCATGGAATAATAGGGGGACACACCTAAACTTAATTCTAAACTTATCGCTATGGAATATGCATGTGTTTGGGAGTTATGGAATACGTGCACTTGGATATGGAATAATGGATGTATCTTTCTATTTGGATATATATATATATATATAAATGCTGGAGTTGAACAATAATTACAATTATATTTTCCTTTCAACATAGTAATGTTTTTGGGTATGAATATCTATGTTTTCTTTTATTTTCTTATACTAATAGTCCGTTCAGGGAGATGATTAATACCCTCTATAATAACAATAAACCTCAGAAGCTTCGAATGAATCAGTCAATAGATTTCTTCGTGTGTATCAATTTGCTTAAAAATTCTAATGTTGCCTCACAGTACGTTCAGTCCTTCCTCAAATAATTTTTTGTCAGGAGATTTATTTTATTATAATTTTGAGTTTTGCATCTTTATGTTTATGTTTGGACATTTTTGTTATGTATTATGATTTTTACTTTTATGTAAAACATTCTCTATGATCCCACCCCAAAAAACAGATCAGCGCCTACTCAATCACTAAAAGTTTTGCCAAGCAAGTTGTTTGGCATTCAAAGGATTTAATGGCATGGTTATAAGTTTACTTTAAACACTCCATTACATATGACATAGTATCATTACATATCTCTTGTGTTGGTGAAGTACTCTAAGAAAAATATGTTTTGTTTGCTTAGTGGTGGGTGTCAAGTCCAACAAATAATAAATTATTACTCTTAAAAATGTAAATTGTGATAGTGATAAGCAAGATCGTATCCACAGGGATTGGTTAGATCTATTCATTTGAAAAATTAAAATAAATAGAAGAAACAATTGGGGGGTTTAAAACGTGGATCTAAACAACTAAAATCAAAATATTATTCTAAATTAATAAGAAAAATCAGAATGTAAAAAGATTAAAGTAATCAATAGAAACGCTTCCGGTAGAAGGGATTTATCTACCAATGGTTATGACACTGATCATTGATGCCAAAGTCACTAATTTTCCTTGAATACTTGGCCTTAGAAAGAACAACAAGCTCTGTTCATTCAATGTTTCTCTTACTTCTTAGTTATTTAAAACAAACTCTTCAATTAACCCTTACCTTCAAACAACCCTAGAACAAGCTCTCTAGAATTTAATTCAAAGGCAGCATTAAACTTTGTGGAAACAAGACCAAATCTGAACAATAAACACACAAGCTCAGTTTATTTAATTCAGCACATGTACTCCCTAGGAATTGAATGAAAACTTGTCCATAATCATCAACCTTAGTTGCTACTTATATAAGAAAGACCAAAAAATTATGGATTTGGTATTCAAGCTAGCAATTGATCATGCGTCAAGAATTGAATAGCGACAATCTACGCAATCAAACACACAATCATAAACATTAAAATCAGAAGATATATGAATATTCAAGAGAAAATCAGATTGCAAATAATCTCAAAAAGATCTCACTTTCTTCACCATGGCTTCAAAATATCATTCTACCGAAAAACTAAAGTTTAGCCACACATAATGAGAGAAAGAATACAAAAAGAAGAGAATATATGAAAATGATGCTTCTTCCTCCCTTTGGACGTGCTTCTCTACCTCTTTTTCTTCCTGAACGTTCTCTCTTTCTCGAGCTTCGATCAAGACCTTAAATAGCCCCCAACAAAGAATCCAAATCAACCAAAGAATTAGGGCTTCTTAGACTCCTATAACTTATGAGCCCATTTTGGGTTAGATAAAAAGCTTTTTGGGCTTAACCCCTTTTTAAGAATTGTAGTTCAGAATGTGTAGATGAATTTAAGATTTTTAAACACTCGATTTGGACATTAGAAGCTCAAGTTATGTCCTTTTAAAGATTTAGTGTTCGTGCAGAATTCTAATCCGATTAGGATTTGGCCCAACTTTTCGGTCCTAACGTTGCAGCAATGTTTGGAGGCCCAAACAAACTCGGATTTGGACAAATAATACCATTATGGAAAGTCCAAGAAGTTCTCTACAAAATCTCTGAAGACCTCATTCATGTTCTTAAACTCTAACATAGTTAAAAATCTGCAAGAAGCCTAAAAGGTCAAAATATTAAAAAGCTGAAATTTTCTAAGTAAAAGCCCAATTTATTCTAACCTATCCAAAATTGTCTTAACCATAAAAATAAGCATAAATCAGCACAATAAGGCATAAAACTCACCCAAAAGACCATATGTAAGGGAAATAAATATATGAAATTATGTACTCATCACTTAGTCTGACTTGCATAATTCTTTAATGTTCCATGCAGTTTCCACAATAGTTTCGATGGAATATTGGTGTTAGTGATGTGTCCTAATACTAGATTTATATGACGTCTGACATATGTAATTAATACATGTGATCTTTGTACATGAATTAATAAAAAAGACAAGTTTATCATCATTCATTAAACTCACCAATTTGTTATATGAATGAGTCACTAGATTTCTTATATTGCGAGTCTTATTCTTAAAAGGTTAAGAATATGTGATGAGATTATCAGGTAACAGGATTTCTTAAATATTCCTAGTTCTTAGATTAATCGGATGGAGACTTTGATTAGTCGATTATCGACTGTCACAACATTTACTACATTGATTAGTATGAGATACTAGTAGTTAGGAGTGGTGAGTCACATGCCATATGACATAGAGCTGCCTCTAGTAAACTCATGGGTGGTTGTTGGAGAACAATGCAATGAATGTGACACTGATGACTGATCACATGAAATTGATGATAATGATCACATCATCGAGTTGCGATTGTGTATTGGTCCTTAGATTTGAATAGATACAGTTGTCTTGTGTATTAGTGTTTGGGATTTGCTAATGCATTGAACCGTCCAATTGCAAGGTGGGGATGTTCCTATGTGGTTTCGTATTACTGATACATGGAGACAGGTATTCAGGGATAGGTTATGTCAGCTTCATCATTATTGATGAGATGAACATCCTATGTGGTCTACTGTTAGTGTGACAAGAAAAGTGTTTGGCTAGGGCAATATGATTAATTAGGAAAGTATTTCCTAAGATGTCATCTAGTCATGCTTATAAGATCGGATACAAAGTTATTGAGTTTGTGAATTTATCATTTCATGACTTTTCTCAGTCGGCACGTTGAGTGACAGAAGGATTATAATGCATGGTAATCATCAACTGTAATAGACTCACTTGAATATGGTGAGATTTTATGTTATCTTAGATTGTTGCTAGGCACTTCCCAAGACCTATTAGATCGTCACCGGAATATGGAGATATTTCTATGATGGGTCAAGGTGTTTCAGCAGGTGCTAAAGGGTTGAATAGTGAGTGATTGAAGAGGGATTTGGGTTTACAATCTGGTATTAGAGCCAACATCTTCCACATTCAAGATTTCAAGAAACTCAAAGGAAAAGACAAATGGTATCGGCAAACGGTCATGGTTTCATCCTCATCCATCTCAAGGTACGATATTGAGAAATTTGATGGGTAAAATGATTTTTCCCTCTAGAAGATGAAGATGAGTGCCATCCTCGACAATCTTGACCTTGAGGAGGCATTGGAAAGAAAAGCTAAGATGCCTAAGGCTTACACAAAAGATTAGAAGAATGAGATAGTCAAGAAGGCATTCAACACATTAATCCTAAGCCTCGAGGACAAGGTGCTAAGGGAGGTATCTAAGATGAAATTTGTCGTAGATATCTGGTTCAAGTTAGAGAGCCTCTATATGACAATCTCTAACCATCCGTCTCTATCTTAAAGCAAGGTTTTTTACTTTTAAAATGCATGAAAATCAAAAACTTCAAGATCATATAGATGAATTTAACAAACTCCATTTAGATCTTGAGAATATAGACGTTAAGTATGATGATGAGGACAAGGCTCTAATCTTGCTCCACTCTTTACCTAGATTATATAAGACCTTTGTTGATATCTTGAAACATGGTAGAGATATCCTAACACTAGATGTAATAGAGGCCCTAAACTCTAAGGAATTACAGAATAAGATAGAAGAAAAATCCTCCCCAGGAGATGCCCTAACTGTTAGATCTAGGAGCTTTAAGAGAGACCCTAGGGGAAGGGGAAAATCTCGATCTTAATCAAGAATAGGAAAAAACCCTATAAAATGCTATTAAAAGGAACTGCCCTAAGAAAAAGGAAGACCTACATGATAAGGGTAATACTGATGGTGGAGCTAATGTATGTGAGTTTGAGTATGACAATGCTCATGCATTGGTAGTTCTTGAAAAATCTGAGGTTGATATTTGGGTTATGGACTCTTGTTGTTCATACCAGATGACTCCTAAGCAACATTGGATGTAAAGCTATCAAGAGATAAATGGGGGAAAGGTCTTGCTAGGCAATGACCATGAATGTAAAGTGTTAGGAATTGGTGACATAAGACTTAAGATGTATGATGGATCATATAGAACCCTCATTGTAGTAAGGCATGTCCTAGAACTTAAGAGAAACTTAATTTCCCTCGGTGAACTTAACTAGAATGGTCTTAACTTTAAGGGAGAGGGTGGAGTCTTAAAAATCACCAAAGTATCTTTAATTTGCATGAAGGTTGTGCGCCAAAATGGTATATATATTTTGCAAGCAACTACATTGAGTGGGGAAGCTGCTATAGCAAATAGAAATGTCCAAATGCAAGCAAGGTTGTGACATCTAAGGATGTCACACATAAGTGAGCAAGGACTCAAGGAACTTGCAAAACAAAGAATTCTAGGTCAAGGCCAGGTTACAGGACTCAACAAATATGAGTACTGCATTTATGGCAAGACATCAACAGTGAAATTCAGCAAGAAAGTTATCCACTCCTCTAAATCCCCATTACACTATATTCACTCAAATTTGTGGGGACCAGCTCAAAATCTAACTCATGGTGGCTTTAGGTATTTTTTATCCATTATTGATGATTACTCCAGAATGTTGTGGATTTATGTCTTAAAGTCAAAAGAACACACCTTTGAAGCCTTTAGGACATGGAAGAAAATGATAGAAAATCAAAAAGGGAGGACAATTAAAACCATTAGAATAGACAACGGGTTAGAATTCTGTAATAAAGAGTTATCTAAAATGTGCAATGAGAGTCGAATAGTTAGGCACTTGACAGCCCCAAGAAACCCTAAGCAAAACGGGTTGGCTAAAAGAATGAACATGACTTTATTAGAAAGAGTGAAAGGCATGCTTTTCCATGAAAATATACCCAAATCATTTTGGGGGGAGGCAATAAAACAACTTATGTGATAAACAAGTTACCATCTACTACCATTGAATTTCAAACCCCCTATGAAAGGTGGATAAGGCTTAAGCCAAGTTTAAACCATCTTAGGGTATTTGGTTTCTCAGCTTATGCTCATGTGAAACAAGGCAAGCTGGAACCTAGGGCTAAGAAATGCATATTCATAAGATATTCCATCGGAGTAAAAGGTTACAAATTATGGAACGTTGAACTAGAAGGGCCAAGAATAATTGTCAAAAGATTTGTGACATTTAATGAACATTCAACCATGAAATTAGTAAATAACGAAGTCCAACCAGACTTAGGGGAAATGTTAAATCCATAGGTGTGGAAATTAGAGGTGTAGCGTCTGAAAATGACCAGGAAATGTCTGAAAATGACTAAGAAATGACATAAAATGTCTAAGTAGATTCCCATGATCAGGATTTAAACCAATATGAGGAGAGTGAGGAAGGTAGTGATGCAGAATCCAGTTTAGGAGATCAACCAAACACATCTAAATATAATGTGGTTAGGGATACACAGAAAAGGAGTCGAAGACCTCCTCAACGATATGGTTTTTCAGACCTAATGGCATATGCACTAACAAATGCATCAGAAATTGTACAAAAAGAGCTTCTTACCTATGAAGAGGCAGTGGCATCTAAAGAATCAAGAAAATGGATAGAGGGTATGAAGTCAGAAATTGCATCCTTAAGGAAAAACCAAACTTGGGATTTGGTTGATAAGCCAAAAAGACAATGAATAATAGGCTATAAATGGCTTTACAAAATAAAGGAGGGTGCTAGAAATAACCCTAAACCTAGGTATAAGGCTAGGTTGGTTGCAAGGGGTTTTACTCAAGTTTCAGGCATAGATTCCAATGAGGAATTCTCACATCTTGTGAGACATACCTCAATTAGAGTGCTGCTGGCCATTACAACTCATTTAAACTTAAAATTAGAGCAAATGGATGTAACCATAGTGTTCCTTCATGGAGACCTAGATGAGAGGATATTGATGGACCAACCTAAAGATTTGAATCTAGAGGAAAGGTTGAGAAAGTATGCTTGCTCAAGAAATCACTATATTGGCTTAAGCAATCTCCAAGACAATGGTATAGGGAATTTAATATGGTAATGAAAAAACAAGAGTATCTTAAAAGTTCTTATGACTATTGTGTTTATTTTAAACATGCATATTTCACTTAGTGTTTCTATTTACCTACTCCTCTATGTGGATGATATGCTCATAACTAGTCAATCCGAACAAGAGATTTAGCAACTAAAGCTAAAACTAAAATGTGAATTTAAGACGAAGGAGCTAGGGGAAGCAAAGAAATTTTTGGGGTTACAGATCACTAGAAATACACAACAGAGAAAACTATATTTATCTCAAAAATCCTATCTAGATAAGCTTATCAAAAGGTTTAGAATGGTAGGGACTAAGGTAGTAAATGTGCCATTTTCCCAACACTTCAAATTGTCCTCAAATCAGTCACATAAGGATGAGAAAAATGAGAAGGAGATGAGTGATATTCCTTACTCTAGTGTTGTGGTAGTTTAATGTACAACATGGTGTGCACAAGCCCAGATTTGGCTCATGCACTAAGTGTTGTGAGCAAGTTTATGTCCAAACCAGGAAGAGCTCACTAGGATGCTATGAAGTAGGCAATTAGGTATGTTAAAGGGTCTAGCAACATGGTTTTTTCCTATGGTGGAGCAGAAGAGGAGATTCAACAAGCATACTAGGATATTCGAATGCTAATTATGTTGCCGACTTGGATACAAGGAGGTCCACAACCGGATATGTCTTTAGGTTGTGGAACTCAACTATCAATTGGAAATCAAGCCTCTAACATGTGGTGACTTTATCTATAACATAAGCTAAATATATAGCAATATCAAAATCTATAAAAGAGGTTATATGGCTAAAGGGCTTAGTTAATGAACTCAAAGGGACTATAGTGGATGCTATTTTTATGTGTGATAATCAAAGTTTCATACACTTGTCGAAGAATCAGGCGCATCACGAAAGGACAAGCATATTGATGTTCGTCACCACTTTATTAGGGAAATATTAGATAAAAATGAGATAAATCTAATTAAAGCCGCAGGTGATGAGAATGCTCGCTACAAAATCCATTGTGTTTGAATTACGGTTACATTGGGATAAGTTTTCTAATGATAAGATAAATGTTATGAATTTGAATTTATTTCAAATTCATTAGTATTTGAATTTTAACAATGTAATGGGATAAGTAATTGGAATTTGAATTAGATTCAAATTCCTAAAGAGATATGCCTATCTATATCTGTGTGATACTTATAAATAGGCATAGAGTCTAATGGAAAAAACATAACAATATGAATTAGTTTTTGATCACTCATATACTATCTTCGGCATCACCACTCAAGCCTCGGGCGGACAAAGGGTGGACGTATAAGAAAGCTTTTATAGTTTTCTTCCACAGAGGTCATTAGACAAGTCAATTTTGATTATTCCGTTGGGATTCAAGTATTTTATATATCGTTTTCTATTTATTCAAAAGTTCTTCAGTGGTATCAGAGGTTAGGTTTATTTGTCTCTACACCATTATGATTGACCATTTGTAGTCACGATTTTAGTAATTTGTGATATTTTTCTATGTGAAATAATTTTATGGTCTCTCTGTGTGCTCTGATACAGTAAAAATATTTTTCTGTGTAAAAATATTTTTTGCATGATATTTTTTCTGTCCACTGCATTCCAAAAATAATTTTATGGGAGTTCGTGATATTTTTTGGGTAAAAAATATTCTCTGTCCACTCCATTCCAACCATGGCTGAGACAGTTGTCGACGGCTGTGTATGTCACAATCGCTAGGTTTCTAGCCTATGGGTCTTCCCTATGGATTTTCCAAGAAATCTCCAGCATGATGGGTAGTTGCGTATGTCATGGATCGTGGGTGATGCAATGGCGTTGAAGCTAGAGAGGCAAGAAGCGAGGGTTATCCCCGTGGTGGCTGAGGTTGTCCCCAGCGGCCATATACATCACGGCTAGTAGGAGATCCGTCGCTGGAGGCTGAAATCGGCCATGGCCAAGACCCTTTACTTTCTGCCATGGCCGATGTTTCAGGCTTGGTGCTTGACATGGGTTGGGTCAATTGCATCGTCGTGGGTTCGTTGTGTCCAACAGTTTTAGGATTTTCTTCTCATCATGGCCGCCTTTCTCTCGGCCATGGGCCAATCGATTTTACCATAGCCATGGCTGATGGTTTGCCATGGTTGCGGCCTCTTCTTGCTATCAATAGGCAGCCTCTGTGGTTTCCATTAGAGGCGAGGATGAGAGGAGAAGAAGGAGAAGAGGTGGTCGACGACGATGAGAGACGAAGAGGATGGAGAGGCGGCCGATGGCCAAGCAAGGCAGAGAAGAAGGAAACAACAGTGGCAGCACAAGGTAGCCCAACAAACCCTTAGTGATAATTGGGGAAGATGACCCACTAAGTGATGGGTCGGATCTGGGTTGGGTTAACTTGATCCATAAGGAGATCCGTGAGTGGATCTAAAGCTGGCCAATAGATTTGTTCAATTGGGCTTTGGATTTGGGCCTTTTAGTTGTTAACAAATTGGGCCAACTTTTATTTAAAATTGTTTGGGCCTCAATTTTGTGTTGGGCTAGATTGTTGGCATTTTTTTTTATTTAATCATCTGGATTATACTTTTGGGCCATTAATTAATTAGTTTAATTTTGAGCCTAAAATAATTAATTAAATAATAAATCCATTTTGACATAAAAAAATCTAGAATTATTTTTTAAATATGTAATTCTTAATTACTATTTTTGTTATTAGTAATATTGTTTTCATGACTTTTATTATGTGTTTTAATATTGTCATGATAATTGTTTGGATTATTCTTTTAGATCATAAATTAATAAGTTTAATTTTGAGTCTAAAATTATAAATAGATGTGATGTGGCATATTTTTGCTCAATAGAAATTAACTTAATTAATTATCTATTGCCTACAAATATTTAGTTTTATTTTCTTATTGATAATTAATTTTGGTTTAGTATTGATCTTGGGCCTTGTGTGGGTCATAATATATTGTTGGATTTTGTGGATTAGTTCCACATAAACAATTAAGTCATAACATTTTAGTTGTACATTAAGGGTGATGACTTTGAAGTCTGGCGATCTATTGATCCCGAAGTGCATAATTAAATGTTTGATTTAATTGTTTGTCTTGAACATGTGCATTGAATGTCTTTTTGTTGTCCCTGATTCAGTGATCAATGGCCACCAGTTCAGTTGTTGGAAGCATGACTAGGATAGATAAGTTGGATGGGTCCAACTACTCCACATGGGAGAAACATATTTAGTATCTCCTTTAGATGGAGAAAGTATGGGACGTTTTGGAGATTTCACATCCTATGTCGCAAGGGGAAAATGTTTCCTTGGTGACACAATGGGCCTATGACAAATGGGTTGAGAGAGACCATTATGCTTGTCTTGCGATGCTTGTTAGCATGCGGGAAAATCTCATGGGCCAGTTTGAGTCTTGCTAGATTGCTATGAAAATGTGGCAAAAGTTGAAGATCACTTTTGGTCAGACATCTACAACAAAATTTTGTGCTTTACAATTAAAATTTCAACAGTATGTTAAAGACCGAAGGCACAACATGGATGAGCATTTGAGAGTGATGGGTTCACTTATCAGAGATCTTCAAAGTGCGGGAGTAGTGCTTACTAATGAGCAGCAACTCCTAGGGGTGATCAGATCCTTACCTGACCCTGAGTGGTCTCAGATGAAGATCCTTATGACACAACGAAAATATAAAAAATTTTGATGATATTTCACATCACTTGGACCTTAAGGCGGAGCGCATGGAAGCAAATCGTGCAGCGGCTTTTGTAGCCAAGGTCGACAAACGTGAGGGCTTTGGGCCCAAACGCAAGAGACAAGGATCGAAGGCATCAAGGCCTACACCTAATATTGACAAGAACAAGAAGGCCAAAAGAGGGGCACGTGGAAAGAAAGACTTGTCCAAATTGAAATGCTTTAACTGTAAGAAGAAGGGTCACTTTGCTCGAGATTGTCCAAAGCCGAAGAGGGTACATATCTTTTCTTATTCCCCTTTGATTCATGTTTGCTCGCATGCATTAGTTTCATTCTCACGTCCTGAGTGGATTGTGGATACAGGAGCAACATGACATATAAGTGTTGAGAAAGAAGGGTTTGAGGATTACCACTGGGTGTCAGCGGGAACTCAATACATCACGCTTGGGAATGACACACAAGAAGAAGTTCTTGGAGTTTGTTCGTTCTAGCTCAAGTTGAAGAATAGCAAGATTCTACTCCTGAAGGACGTTATGTATGCTCTTGGAGTCCAGTGTAATCTATTATCAGTAGCATGTTTATTAGGACAAGGTTATTCTTTTCTTTTCCGTGATACTAGCGTGAACATCTATTTGGATGATACATTCTTTGGTGATGGTTTCTTAGTGGATGGTTTTTTCAAACTTAATTTGAATCATGTTTATGATAACCATTTTATTGCTTTAGTTTCTTTTACTTCTTCAATTGTAAATGTTGATTGTGATTTATGGCATAAGAAACTTGGTTATGTGGGCCAAGAAATAATGGCAAGGCTGGCGAGAGAAGGTCTATTGGGATCTCTCAGTAAAGTGAGACTTACTGTGTGTGAGCCTTGCTTAGTCGGTAAGGCCAAGAGGAAACCTTTTGGTAAGGCTTCCCATGCATCTTGTCCTTTGGAGTTAGTACACTCTGACATATGTGGTCCTATGAATGCGAGGGCACGCCATGGTGCATCATACTTTATTACCTTCATAGACGATTATTCACGTTTCGATTACGTATATCTAATTTCTCACAAGTCAGAAGCTTTAGATTGTTTCAGACGGTTTATGCATGAGGTTGAAAATTAGATGGATAAGAGCTTAAAAACTTTTCGAACTGATAGAGGCCATGAATATTTTTCTGATCAGTTTAGAAGTTTATGTGAGGAAAAAGGTATAGTTCAACACCTAACAATTCCTGACACTACGCGACAAAATGGTGTTGCAGAATGCCGAAATAGGACTTTGTTGGAAATGGTTAGTTCGATGTTAGTGCAGCCAAATCTCCCAATTAGTTTCTGGGGAGATGCGTTGTTAACTGTAGCCTACATACTTAACCGTGTTCCAAGCAAGTCCGTGCCTTCTACCCCTTATGAGTTATGGACTGGTAGAAGTCTAAACTTGGATCACTTGTAGCCTTGGGGATTAGCTGGATATGTTCATAGCACGTCCCACAAGTAAGGAAAACTTGGACTAAGAGCCAGTAAAAAGGTGTTCATTCGGTATCCTACGTGTTCAAAAGGATACGTCATGTATGGTAAACATCCTAATGGGGGTTTGACTGAGATAGAATCTCGGGATGTAGAGTTTCTTGAGGATGAGTTCCCAAGAATTGGTGAGGTTGATAAGCACTCTCAATTGTATGAGTTACAAGAGGAAGTGCCTTTTGTCAGTGAGAGAATTCCTGCAGTTAGTGGGAGTGAACCCATAGACATTACTACGGAGACTCAAGTAATTCGACGCAGCTAGCGTGGGCTTATCCCTCGTCATCATTTCGATGATATTGAGGGAAGGGTACTTATGTGTGCTATGTCTGATGACACTAAGCCGACTTCTTATGAAGAAGTCTTAACCTCCCCAAACTGAGATCAATGGTTGATCCTATGAAAGAGAAAATGGACTCGATGGATAAGACCAAGGTGTGGGAACTTGTTGATCTTCCACTAAATAAAAAGGTAATTGGTAACAAGTGGGTCTTGAAAAACAAACGCCAAGCTGATGGATCGATCGACAAGTATAAAGCCTGGATGGTCGCGAAGGGCTACACCCAAATGAAGGGTGTAGATTTCTTAGAGACATTTTGTCCTGTGGTGAGATTTGACTCTATTCGCATGATTCTAGCCATTGTCGCTCATTTAGATCTTGAGGTACACCAGATGGATGTCAAGACAACATTTCTCAATGGAGAACTAGACGAGGAGATATATATGGATCAACCCATTGGTTTTGTTATTGAAGGGTAGGAAGGCAAAGCGTACTGTCTCAAACGATCCATATATGGTCTCAAGCAATCGTCTTGACAATGGTATCCAATGGTTTGACCATGATGAAGGAAGACCGTTATGTGTATGTCCAATGGATAAAAGATGGGTTCTTGATTTTGTCCTTATATGTAGATAACATCTTATTAGTTGGAAACAACTTGAAGATGATCTACACCATTAAGGAATGGCTATGCTCTGTCTTTGAGATGAAGGATTTAGGGGAAGCGAGTTATATCCTCGGAGTTAAGATCTCAAGGGATCACTCAAGGAGGCTTTTGAGTTTATCTCAAGAGACTTACTTTCATAAGATCCTTGAATGGTTTAATATGGATAACTCAAAGCCTGTTGATGCTCTAGTTGATTAGGGTTGCACCTTGAGTACTAGTCTGTACCCTAAAATAGAGGAAGAAAGGAAACTATTGGAAAAGAAACCATACACCAGTGCTATTGGGAGTCTTATGTACCTTATGAAGTGTACTCGTCCTAATATCTGCTTCGCCGTTGGGCTAGTAAGCAGATACCAAAGAGTTCTGGTGAGGAACATTGGAAAGTTGTTAATAGAATCATGAGGTATCTACGTGGTACTTATGATTATGCCTTAGCTTTCCAAGGTGGAGATATGAAAGTACGTGATTACAATGATGTTGATTTTGGCAGAGATATAGATGATAGTGTCTCTACATCAGTATATGTTTTAACTCTTGGTGGAGGCTCTATTTCTTAGCAAAGCAAGAACCAAGATTGCGTTGCTCAGTCGACCATGGAAGTAGAGTATGTGGCTAGCTCAAAAGCTAGAAGATATGCATCTTCGCTTAGTGCTTTCCTTTAGAGCTCAGGATAACAACTCAGGCTGATGAACCTGTTGAAATTCGTATCGACAACATGACTGCGATGCAGTTTGCACATGATACCAAATTCCATGATAAAGGAAAGCACATAAGAGAAGATATCAAAACATTAGAGGATTGATTAAGGACAAGGAAGTGATTTTGAGTTATATTCCTAGCGCTGAAATGTTGGTTGACCCATTGATAAAGCCACTGAGTAGGAATGTATTTGAATCCCATGTGAGGCGTATGGGATTACGTAGAATTTGAGTTCTACATTTGATCATTGTTTACGACATTCATATTTGTTATCTTATTTGATGGATATTTGTTATCTTTTTTCTGTTTTCATTATATGACATTATGTTGTTGATATGGAAAACATGAAAATATTTGCATATGTTCGTGAATGTCACCTGTAATAGCCCGCCTTATCAGGGCGTGTTATGCCTTAGGAAATTTGGGTCCTATTTTTTTTATTTTTCTTTTCCATCACTCCCGAAATTCCCTAAGGTCTATCTAGTGCTAGATGAGATGTTTACACTAGAAAATAAATACAAAGCGGAAGCTAAATCGAACCTGTTCATGGCAATACATACATGAATTACTGAACATAGCATTTATTACAAAGTTATTACATAAGCTTTTGAAGATAAAACAAATGTCCTTAATTCTTAAACTATTCATATTACAACATAACATGACACATTTCCTCGTTTCTTGACGTCTCGCGTCACTACACATCTCCAACCTCGGTATCATCACTGCAAGTCTCGATTGAAACGTTAAATGTTCCAAGGGCGAACCCAAGTTAGATGATGAAACATCTAAGTAAGGGTATATGATGCTATGTCATGTGTGTATGCAATTTCTTTCATCGTAGGTGTCAACTGCACCCCTTATGCTACCTACCATTTTAGCGGCTACCTCTTTCGAAGTCGGGGTGTATGGGTGCACCCTTGGTAAGGCAGCGGTGTCAGTTCGTACTCCCTACGGCCCCATATGCGTGTGATCAATGACATCAACGTGTATTTATGCATTTCATAATCATGTCATGGATGCAATCTACGTGATGGGTACATTTCATAGTATGTCAATATGATGTAAGCATTCTCAAAGATAAACATTTATAATCGTGTTGAAACGGTACATTTACAGCTAAGTTGTCTTGAAAGGCGTGCCAGCCTCGAAAATCATGTCGAGCAGCTATTTTTTAATCTTCTCGCCCTCAAGGACTCCTAAAACATTAAACTTATTTTTAGAATATCATTTTACTATTTTTCATAATTTCTTCAATTTTTCTTTTATTTATAAGTCTTATCTTTTCAAGAATTGCATAAAAATTATCTAAACTTTCATAAAATCTAATTTCTCTTTACTAATATTCATTAAATAATATTTCTAACATTCTGGAATTTTCTGGGAATTTTTTTAATTGAATTCCTATTTTTCCTTATTTCCATAATAGAAGAACTATTTAAATAAATGGCTAATTTAACATTTTCCAGAAATATTTTTCACAAAATATGACGTAAACAAAGTTCCAAATTTAATAAAATTTTTTGCTAAATTTTATTTCTTTTCTTTTCTTTTTCTTTTTATTTTATTTTCTGGCGGGCGTGTGCAAGCCATGCACCTTCTTCCTACTCGCGGGCACGTGGCTGCACGCGCTCGTCTGCTTCATCTTCTCCGACGATTGAACACGCTGCCAGTGATGCTGCTGCCCCCAAAAACTTCAGAAGAAGCTTCTAATCTCCTATATTCGACCCCCTGATTCCAAAAATAGACTTAAATTTGCGAAAAAACATAGCTACATACCTCGATTTTGCGTTTTAATCCCCGGCTCCGGTGACTTGCGATTTTCTGACGAGTGCTTGGATCTCCCTCTTCACTACTCCGTTGGCCACCAAAATTACCAGAAATGTTGCCCACGAAGCAAGGACTAAAACCCTATTCTCAAACCTCACAACCACTTACCCAAATGCTGGATCTAAGCCACGAAATTTTCGGATGAATGGGGCATGTGCGAACTCGGCTATTTATAGCCAAAGCTTCGTCGCGAACGTCCCATCGAGACACCCATGTGTCCGGCTATTTATGACCGTGCGCCTGCTCCGGATTTTCGACGATATTTTGCTTTTTTTATTATTTTATATATATATATACACAGATATACACATATATACATATACACTTTTAATATACATACATACATACGTACATATACCTATACATTTATACCTTTATACTTATTACATACTTATTTTCATTTATATTTACATACTTATATAATTTCTAGCATAAGCATAATTTAATTAAGCTAAATAAATTAATTACATATCATATAAGCATAATTTATTTATTCATAATGACTTAGGGTATTACATCACCAGTCTTGGATCGGTCCACTCATGCGAATGATAGCCCTGACACCTGTGTGGTGTGCAAGATGAGACAACTTACTCTTGGACTTATGTGGTCAGTGTAAGTGCCTTAATACATGAGAGGTATCTAAGGTTGTTATTGTCGCCTTAGCACGGCTAAGATGAGAGTTATTCAAAGAAGTCAAATATGGATATATTCTGAATTCCATATTAAGCCTGAGAATAGCAGGATGTGAGTACTCGTGAGTTGAGTGACTCAGGCTAGTGCCTATGTGGTGACTGAGCTGACATCTGTTTGGTGTTTTGAGTGTGACATCCCTGATTAGTGGGAGCTCCATCGTGGCATGCACATCATACAGCATGTGCTTGTACAATCGCTATAAGGAAGTGACAAGATTGTTCTCTCTCTGTCACTGTATGAGACCCTATTCACTTATGCCTTATGACCTAAAATTGTTTCATGAAATTGAGGTTCAATTACACAATTTTAGCATGTCACCCGATTGGCCAACAAGAAAGCAGCTAGGCGAGCGATGACTAGGCAAGTGGTTGAACCAAGAGATGGATTGATTCGAATTTTGTGAAAGATAATTTATACCACATCATGTAAGTTTTGCAACTCATAGTTCAGATGATCATCTGTGTGATGACCATGAGTGCAAAAACTTCGATTGATGATCAAATGCTGTTCAAAGTTACTCTTGAGAGATTGGAAGCATTTGATTGATGTGTTATTTATTATCTAAGGCATAGATGACATTGCCCTCATTTATTTCTTTTTGTAGCAGTACTATGTTGGCATTAGTGATTGTTTGATATAGTACTCTTATCATTGTCATCAAGGTCGCACCCCTTAACATCCTATATGATGAGATGAGTTGAGTATTATCCCATGTACCTAAGTGGGAGATTGTTAGAATTACGATTACATTGGGACAAGTTTCCTAATAATAAGATAAATGTTATGAATTTGAATTTGTTTCAAATTCATTTGTATTTGAATTTTAACAATGTAATGGGATAAGTAATTGGAATTTGAATTAGATTCAAATTCCTAAAGAGATATGTCTATCTATATCTGTGTGATACCTATAAATATGCATAGAGTATAATGGAAAAAACACAACAATTACAATTAGTTTTTGATCACTCATATACTGTCTCCGACATCACCATTCGAGCCTCGAGTGGACGTATAAGAAAGCTTTTATAGTTATCTTCCACGAAGGTCGTTGGACAAGTTAGTTTTAATTATTCTGCTACGATTCAGGTATTTTACATACCGTTTTCCATTTATTCAAAAGTTCTTCACGTCACTAAATTTTTTGGCAATAGATTTAGTGACGGGTACCTTTTCGTCGTTAAAAAGGGCGTTGCTGAAATTTAACGATGGGGTTAGCGACAATTTTTTTTTAGCGATAGAATCAGCAACAGGGTTATACCCGTCGTTGTCACTGATTAGCGACAGGGGTTATACCATCGCTATATAGGCATGGGAGTAACCCCCATCGCTGATTAGTGACGAGTATCACCCTTGTCTTCAGCGACGGAATTTTCGTTGCTAATTAGCAACGGAAAACAATTATGTCTCTAAATTTAGCGCATGTCAGCAAAATCAACGCGCGCCAGCCCCCGCCCTCCTCTCATGCACGCGCGATGTGGTAACGTTGAATAATAATCCCAAACACTACACATTGGAATCGAACCCTCAACCTCCAAGGACCAAGCACCTATATGCGCGCACACGAGCCAGTCGATTTGGAAGCCTCCTTGAATATTAATGTGCATAAATTATATTTATAGTATTTTCTTCCAAGCTTTCCAGAATTATATTTACACTATTCCAAAATTTTTTCACACTTATTTAATGAATATTAATTTTAATATTAATGTTAGTAGAAGGAAATGAATATTAATTTTAATTTTAATTTTTATTAATTTTATTTCATTACTAATTCAAATAAAAGTTTATAAATTATTATTTTAGCAGCAAAACATTCTATTCTTATTTTGATTTTAATTTGTAATTTCATATTTTATTAATTTTGCAACTTAAAGATGAAATTTTTCATCACTAATTTTGAATTTAATTGGATTTTTTATAAATTCTACATTTAACTATGAAAATTTTAATTATCAAATCATATTTTAAATTTAATTTAAATATTTTATGAATTTCACATTAAATTTATAATTTAATTTTTTTATTTTTAGCGACGGATCTATTCCGTCGCTAAAGTTCTACATTTTTTGTTTAAATTTTTTCTTATTAATTTAAATTTAAAATTTTAATTTTTAATTTAATTTTTTTTGGTTTTTAGCAACGGATTTGATCCGTCACTAAATATTAAATTTTTAATTTGATTTTTGTTTCTTTTTTTTAGTGACAGATTTGTTCTGTTGCTAAAGTTTGAATTTTTAATTTGAATTATTTTATTTTTTAGAGACGAATTTGTTCTGTCGCTAAAATTTTAAATTTTAATTTAATTTAAATTAAAAAAAAAATTTAGCGACAGGTATAACCCCCATCGCTGAAGTTTTACATTTTTTATTTATTTTTTGTTTTTTAGCTTTGGATTTTGTTCTGTCACTAAAGTTTGAATTTTTAATTTTATTTTTTTTTCTTTTTTGCCACGAATTTGTTCCATCACTAAATTTAGAATTTAGAATTTAATTTTTTTTCTTGTTTAGCAATGGGTATAACCCCCATCGCTAAAGTTTTACATTTTTAATTCTTTTTTTGTTTTTTAGAAACGGATTTTGTTTCGTCACTCAAGTTTTAAATTTATTAAAAATATTAAAAAAATTTGGTGATGGGGTTTTTGCTACTAATTCCGTTGCTAAATTTAGTGATGAGTTTTTCTGTTGCTAAATTTAAAAATATTAGCGACAGAATATCCGTCGCTAATTAGTGATGGAATTATTCCGTCACTAAAAACTATTTTTTTTGTAGTGGAGTTGCAAACATGTTCGCTAAATATGTTCCTATTTCAAAGCTAAAGCACTGCCAAAAACTTCTTTAGGTGATTCAAAAGCCTGGCTTTGAAGAACAGGGTAGGTATTGAAGGCGACAGACATCAATCTTGGTGGACTCTAATCATTTGAAAAATGGTGGAGAATTTGTTAAAGTTTTGCCTACAGATTAGACTTAGGTTCGGATATAAGAAAGAGGTTGAGAAATGAGCTTTAAAAGGGCTGTCTTAAAAGCTGTTAATGTAACGGTAACTACCAGTTGGGTTAGTTAGGAAGTTATATTGTAATTCTTGCCCTTATGGTTTATAAATAAAGGGTTGAGGGAGTTTCTTTCTTATGATGTCTTTCATTTTGTATCTTGAGCGACTTTGTACTGCTAGAAAGGAAAGTCAAAATACTTTGTAATCTCTACGAGGATAGCTCGGTTCATAGAGTTGTGACTACAGTATGGGTGTAATTGTTTTCTTATTCAAGATAATGAAAGAACGCCCCATACAACCTGGACGTAAGTTCTCCTCTAAGGAGTTCCGAACCAGGAAATCCTGGTGTCCCTTTGTGGGTGTGTGATCTTGTTTCTATTCTTTTATTCTTGTTCTGGTGTTCATCTTTTATGTGTGAGGGAATTTTGTCTTTCTTGATGGTTGAATAGTGAGTGATTGAAGAGAGATTTGGTTTTACAACAGAAGTTCGTTAAAAGTTAATGGGCCAGGTTTGATTAGCTAATTGTTAGTGGAGCGGACTACAATTTCTTCTAGACATAACAGTAGAGTCGATGCCCCATTCGAAGAATCGATTGACTCCTTGAGGCTACCAATCGACTCTTGCACTGCTCCAGCCAAAAAATAGTGGTTATATATACATGGCAAGAAATTAGAGGGGGTTTGTGCGAGGTTTAAGGAGAAAAAATTAATTGGACGAGAGGGAAATGAAGTGTGTGTGTGTGTGTGCGCGTGCGTGCTTAGCTTCTGCTTTCTTTTCTTTCTCTGCCTTATTCGGCTTCTGCTCCTAAGTAATTACACAAAGCGTGAGTGTCATGTGCAGAAAAATCCAAAGAATTCAGTGAGACACATGGGAGTTGGTGGATCGTAGCCACCAGCCTAGCACGAGACGAGGGTCATGTATTAGTATTGGGTAGCTGGCTAGGTGTGGATAGACTAGGCCCACCATAGTTTGAGGTGGATTCAGTCTCAGTATAAAAATAGTTTATGTACTCATCCTAACATCAGGCTATAGATATTTCATTAATAATATTTAATAAGATGAAATATCATGTTGTTTAAATACCTAAGCTATGTATGATGTGTATATATATTTATGTATTCTGCTACGTATCTCTAATGTGCAAAAAAATTTAAATTTACCTACACTGCACTATGTGTAATCCAACAGTTGGTTTATCTTCTTGCCCGATAGGACTTCTCCTAACATGCTTAGATCTTGCATCTCACTTACTTAGGCTATTAACTTAATTAGGAGGTCTATATAAAAAAATGGATATGTAGCTTCAAAGACTTTTTTAAAACAATAGGGAATCTAAGTGTAATTTATCCATTTTGATATTACGAGTCAAATTCAAAAACAAGTGGTTGTTTATTCAAGCTATCACAAATTGAAGAAAAAAGGGATAGGGTTATTGGTATTAAGAAATGAAAAAACCTTCAAGAAGGTTCACTAGTGTTGGCTTGGTAACGACACCATCCATAAAACATATACCAATGAATATTGAAAATGGTGTCAGTGCCACTTGTAAACCAAACAACAAGCCATAATACCAACGACATCATTTTAGATAGTAGCAATATTAAAAACAATATTGAGATTGGCTAGCGCTAGTAACAACGACATCATTTTAGATAACGTATGTAAGTTGAAAATAAATAATGCTAACGACACTTGTGAACCAAATAATTGGTAGCAATGTCTTGAAAACAAAAAAAAGTTAGGAAACAACAAAGTGGTAATTTGAGAAATGTGCACTAACAAATTATTCTTAGTTGATTGACGAGAAAAGAATGTGGTAGGAAAAACAAATACTGCGAAGTTGTGCTGGCAACTCCTATGAACAAAACTGTCTGTAGCAACGTCTAACCACCATTCTAGTGAGAAAAGTGACAATAATGACTATATGGTAGGCCTTAGCAATGCTACAATAATAACTTCTTCATCAACAGGTAAAAAGAAAAATCAGGCAAGAAAGAAAATAACTATATATTGCTTGGAGCCAATGACACTTGTGAACCAAATGATTTGTAGCCTTGATGACAAAAATGTTAGGCAACAAGAAAATGGGTGGTCATAGCAACTTCTTGTAAGTTAATTGAGGAAAAAAATAATGAAACTAGAAAGAATAATTTACATAGCTAGTCTAGTCAACATCTTAGAGACAAAAAATGAGTTAGATAATAAGCAAAGGATATATATAGTTGATCTCAATGTTTCGATAACAACTTAGTTTATTGATAAGAGGTGAGTGAGAAGATAAAGGAAAGCTAATTAATTGAGGGAATAATATTATATTTATTTGTGTACTAAGCTATACACTAAAATGACCTATATATACATCAAGTCTTTTCATTCAAGATAAGCTTCAAATAAAGCAATTAAGGGCACGATATTGTGCTATTTATCATGCTAATCAAGGAAATCAAACATTTTAATTAACTTAATTCTAAAGCATAATTAATTTATGAATGTTGAGAAAATAATGAAAATAATTACTCATCAAAGACATGAGACAAAAAAAAAGGCTTTACATGATGGCTTTTTGCAACATATCTACTGCAATTTAGGAATAGTGGGTTTGCAATTTAAAAGTCAGCTATTTTTATTTACAAAAGAATTCAAAATGGTATTGAAATGTGTCAGGGCCCACTCTCGGATTTTCCCACTAGCATAGGAAGTCCGAGAAAAGGTCCATTCAAGATGGATACAGATACAAATCACTCAAAATTTACAAGAAAAATTATTTCCATTTCCATATTTGCTCACTTACAATATGAGCCATAATAAATATTACATCATTCTTTACATTATCATCTAGGGCTTACCACCCATATATTTTTAAAATAAAAGAACATCAAGACTTTAAATACAAAATAAAACCCTCTAGCCATGCCCTCAAACTACACCCATGGATCTTTGAGGCGGGGATATCTCTGTACACATTTAACCAAATCTCGCTCCAATATCTATCTTCCACTCCCCTAGAATAAGAAAAGAAACAAAGTAAGCCACAAGGCTCCGCAAGTATATAGCAAAGGGAGGTATCCATAAAACGATATATGAATGCATGAATGACTCAGAGCCAAAGAAAATCATTACCCGACATTTAGACATCCATTGGGTTCATGCATTCTAGATTGGACAACAACATTCTCAAAGAAATACACTTTCTTATGGTTCATCAAAACCCATATTTCAAAGTAAGCCATAAGGCTAGGCAAGTATACATATATAATAATGGAAACAAGAATGAAGGGATGGATAACAGAAATAGAGTACACCTGACTTCCCGATACAATTTAAACCCATCATTCAATTCCCATTATTAATACCATCCATACCATCATCATTATGGATTTATTCAACATTTCATTTCCAATAATAACATAGACCTCCATACATTGCATTGGCTCACACAGCCTTCCATATACATGGATCACCTCAGCTCTCAAAGCCATTTATTCACATGCATGAATGCATACATAAATATATATATATAAATTAATTTGCCACTCATTGGCTTGAGCATCGCCTATCGGACTATATGGCCACCTCACCCACGTCAGGTGCTCCATAGGATATCATTCTCTTTCCTCATTCACGAAACATTCCGCCGCACCAAAATAATAATAACAGGGGCACAAATAATAATGCCATACAATGCCCATGAGATCTCACATATAGCAAACATGCTCCATTATAGAAATGTATACATCATGCACATTTAAACATTTCAATAACATATTCATACATGAGCCCATGTATGTATATATGTATATGTCTCCAATCACATCCTAGCATTTTGGAAGATTGAGTGATGCTAGAGGTAGTAATTAATGGCAACTTAGATCAACAATCATGCTTAATTTGGATTGAGAAAAGCCTTAACCAACTCAAATCAAAACCAAAGTATATGATATTATATATCAAATCGAAGCCCTCGAAATCTAGTTTATGACGCTACAAACGGATCTCAATTTTGACTTGTACGTCAAAATTTATGGGCAAAATAGTTCAATATGCACAATGTTGACAGAATTCATTAAGTCGACTTGAGGAGAAAATAAGTCAACTGAGGCTAAGTCGTCTTAAGGGAAAAATAAGTCGACTTATCTGAGAACAAGGAGAAAAATGACTACAACGACAAGCCTCTGTCGAGTCGACTTAACCCATAGATAAGTCGACTCGATGCATCCAAAAACATACGAAATGAGTACCAAACACACCAAAACCCCCCTCATCTAGCTTCCTAACCAACAAAAGTCATACCTTGAAGGAAAAATAGGGTGAACAAACCCCAATGAAACCATTTACAAGACACCCAATAACAATAAAATGAAAACCCACAAATTTAGAAAACTAATACAAGATAAATATACAACATTTACAACCAATAGAAAGAGACCCATTTTCACCAAAAATGGACCCAACAAAAATAAAAATAAAAAGATCTTGCATCAAATGGAGAGAACAAGAGAAGAGGAAGAACTTGCACAACCCAAGAAAAGAGGTGCAAGAAGAACTTGTCTTTGATGATGCTTGGAAGAAGAAAAAGCCTCCTCAAAGCTGCAACTTGAAGCTTCCAGCAACAAGAAGGAGAAAAAAATTAAAGAAGAAGAAGAAGAAGAAGAAGATGGAAGAAGAAGAAAGAAGAATAGAGAAGAAAAGGAATGGGGGGGGGGGAATGGCATGCACGTCCATCCCATCAACTTGCACTTTGGCTTAACCCAATTTTAGTAGCCCAATCCACTTTAGCCCACTAAGTTGGGCTTTTCAATCATTTCATTTTCTTTCTTCATTTTCCTTATTTCTCCTCCTTGCATTAAATATGATAATAACATTTATGATTTATTCACATAAGAAAAATATTTCCCCAACATTTAATTTAATAGGGCCAAAATCTCCCATGCTTAAAATGAAACATTAATAAACTTCTAGACTCACTAACAGGTCTTTACAAAATGTATATTATATATTTAGTCAAAAATTTTATATATAAGTGCAAACGTGTCTCAAACTTGTTGGAAAAGTGGGCCACCCCAAAACCAACTATAAAGGTTTTGCAATTGAGTTAACAATTACACTTCTTACATTTTCTCCTCTACCACCATATTTTAGCCCATTCGCCATCATCGCCTTCGTTTTTCAGGTCAGTAGTAATTGATAGCTCTCACTGATTAAGAAGTTGAAAGATTTGACGAGAATTCAGGTTATATGTCAAAATTACATAGTTATTTTCTTTCCTTTCATATATAGATTGATCTTCTAATAATGCTAATTTAATTTGTTTTAAGTGCACCCAATTGCTTCTACTTAGTAGTTCATTTGGATTCTGCCAATTCCTTTATCTAATTTGAGCATGTAAGTGGGAATTCCTTGATTCATCGTGAGTGTTCTTTATTTTTAATCATGCTAATCGATGTGTTATCTGATTTTTATATTGCCTTTTATGACTATTTCCTTATCAATATTTTTCTATTTAGCATGCTAATCTTCTTCTTTGTCTTTATCTTTTTGATTCATCCTTTCTCTTCTTCCTTCTACTTTTTGATGTCCTTTTGCTTTAGATCTTTTTGATGTTCTTTTGCTTTAGATCTGGGTACAGAACCTAGATTTAAACAGGGTTACCTTAGTCCCTCTTTTTTGTTTTGACCTTTTTTTCTTCGTTGGTAATGAATCTTCTCTATCTCCTTTCTAGTTTTTCTATGTTTCTTCTTTTAATTTTTATGTTTTGGTTCGTTCTTCAAATTTAATGGGTTCACTGTAAATCTTCCCAACTATGAATAAAAACCATTTAAAAGAAAGAAAAATAAAAAGAAGGAAAGGAAAAACATCAACATGACAACTAGCAGACAATAATCACCGTCTCAAATATTCATCTTTATCCTTATATTTACCACAATCCAATGAAGACCTCTATCCTGTAGTTAATGAAATACTCCAACTGTACTCCACCATTCATCATGATGTTGTCATCCTCTCTCTCTCTCTCTCTCTCTAAAACAACTAGTAAAACTCATGGCATTGTAACTCTTTTTGAAACCATGTTGCCTTACTATTGTTGTCTTCATTATTTACACACATCCAATTTCTTTTTCTCTATACTTCAAGTAAATTAAGCACAATTATCATTTATGTATATGTACATATACATATGCAATATTTACTATAGATTTCTATTTTTTTAATGCGAGGACTTTCTTCATTTCAATGTGTATATATATACATGCATGTGTATCAATGTATATGTACAAATATTTATTTTTGTATATATATGTGGATATTGACTATTCCCTTTTAGAGATTAGAAAAAACAGCAAAAGGTAAAAAGGAAATAAAAAAATACACATAAGAATAAAAATATATGTGAATACATCATATACCAAAAAAGTCCAGCTTATTAAATTCAGACAATAATGCTATATTTACATGTGTACTCAATTATACATTGATAGGCTACATGAAGGGTTATACATTCAAGGTAATGTACAATTAAAGCATTCAAGGGCAAGAAATTTTTCTAGCAATGAAGCCAATTGAGATATAATTAATTTCCAACTAAATGCAGAGGAAATAGAGAGAATAATTACTTGCCAAAAATGAAAAGAAAAAACTAAAAAGGCTTGCGTGGTGGCTTTTTGCATCAAATTTTATTGAGTTTATATAATAGTACAAAATAGTATTGAAACAAACATTATATGTTCATAAAAAAATTTATGCATGAGAGCAAGGGTGTCTAGAAGTTGTGAGAAAGATGTTTTAGCCAAAACCAACTAGAAAGTTTTTACAATGGAGTGATTAGTTACAATTATTACATTTTATCTACTATCATATCTTTGTCCGCCTCCCATGGCACCATCTTTTTTCTATCTTCTTGATTTGTTTCTAAAGTTTGGTGGACTAGGTTAATGGTAATGTATTCCTCTCAAAGTTTAAGAAGTTGAAAGAGTTGACACGGATTCATGTAAAATATCAAACTTATTTTTTAGTTATCTTCTTTCCTCCTTTATATAGTTTGGTCTTTTAATAATGGTTATTTTATTTATTTACAACATTTGCTTCTTGTGAATTATTTAAAACATGCAGATAGTGTAAAGTTCCTTAAGCTGGCCCATATGTTTTTTCATTATTATGGTTGTGGGTTGTAAATGAATTATTTACATTTCTTTAGCCCATATTATGCTCTCATGATTATGTTTCCATAATCATGCTTACTGATTGAGTTGTAAAGTGGAAAACGTATGTACATTCTTGACGGAAGAATGTTGTATAAATATATGGTTTTGGTCCCTAAGCTCATTATCCCTTGTTTTCATCATACACCATCACTTGGGGTGTTTGAGAGCTTAGAAGAGCCAATACCAGAACTGAAGAAAAACTGCAATAGCTGGAGGTAACTTTCGTTTATTTTCCGCATTGATCTAAATGCTATTTTGGTGTTTGTAGCATGTTAGATCATTTATGTATATCTAATAGTTGGTATCAGAGAACTGTTTGCCTCGGTCTTGACATTTTCAGTATTCTGAAAATTTTTCCAGTATTCTGAAAATTTTTCCAACAAGATTATATGTTGAAATTTTGATGAGATCTACACAGTTGTGACATATTTCAATGATTTAAGTTTAGAAATCTTTGGGAAGTTGATCTGTGAGCATTCTACAATTTAAATCATCAATTTTTATGGTTGGAATAGTGAGATTTAACTGGGTCTTCAAAACGGGTTGAAACCGGGTCATAATGACCCGGCTAAAGGTTTAAGATGACACTGTTCAACAGTGTCAAGGGTGGCTAGGCCAATTTTTATGGGCTGTTATTTTAATTAAATGGATTTGGGCCTGTTTTCTTGGGCTAGTATTTTATTTTAATGGGCTTATTTTTTTTTCATGGGCTCATGTTTTAATTTAACAATTGAGTGGGTTATTTTAATTAACTATTGGGCATGCTCTATTATTGGGCCTATTTAATTCATGGGCCATTTAATATTTTAAATATTGGGCTGCATGTTTAACCAATTATTAGGCCTACAAAATTGAGAATAGTTGCTGGCCCATTTCTATTAAAAATAAAAATAAAGAATTTTGTATTTATTTACTTCAATTATTTGCGTAAATTAATTTATTATGTCCATATTAATTTATGCAAAATATTGAATGAGTTCATAAATTAATAATATGTGCATAATATTATGATTTAATTATGCAATATTATTTTTTATGCATTAGATAACATACTGTGCATAGTTAAATCATGCAATTTAGATTATTTGCATAAAATTTAGTTTTATGCATAATATTTGAATGTCTAGTGATCCATATAATTTTAATTAATTAAGGATTAGCCACAGCACTCTTAATTATATAAAATTATATATTATGTTTATTTGGGATCACATGAAGATTCATAGACATTAATTGTAATTAATTATACTTAATATAATAAATTTTTTCTCACAGGAAATTTTATTATATTTATATAATTAATTAGGATAAAATATAAAATTATTCTCATAATATTCCCACATGAATTATGAGTTAGTATATAATTTGATGATTTTATCATAAAATTTATTTTGATAGAATTAATGTACTTATAAATCTTGAATTTAGTACATATTTTGATAATTCTATCATAAGAAACACATGAATCTGCTTGAATTAAAAATTTAGCCCATAGGCAATTTTTATGTCATTAGATTCATTCATGTATGATTTACATTGGTAAAACATACAATTTATTTAATTAGACCTCAAATTTTTAACATAAGCATTTATGATATTTATGCATAACTTGCTAATTTCTCTAATATTCATTGCGATATTCCTGAATTAACGGGTGATAACTTTAAGATATGGAAAGAGAGAATTCTTCTCCATTTAGGGTGGATGGACATTGATTATGCTATTAGGAAAGATGAGCCACCAGCAATCACTGATACCAGCAGTGTAGCAGACATCGCGCTTGATGAGCGATGGGAGCAATCTAATTGCCTCAGCATGATGTCCATTAAGACTAAAATTTCGGCTGGTATACATGGTTCGGTCAATCAGCATGAAAAAGTTTGGGACTTGCTGAAAGCCATTGATGATCAATTCATCACTTCAGATAAGGCACTAGCAAGCACCCTAATTATGAAGTTTTCATCCTTAAGGCTCACCAGCGTGAAAGGTGTGCGTGAGCACATCATGCAGATGAGGGAGATTGCGGCTCAACTTAAGAAACTCGAGGTTACAATGTTTGATTCATTTCTGGTTCACTATATCCTAAACACTCTCCCATCACAATACGGGCCATTCAAAATCTAATACAACACTCATAAGGATAAGTGGTCAATTAATGAATTAATGACCATGTGTGTTCAAGAAGAAGGTAAGCTTGTGATGGAGCATGGTGAAAGCGCAATGCTGACTACAACACGGGGAAAAGGCAAATCTTAGGCTAATCAAAAAGGGAAGGGTAAAATACCACCCCAAACTGATATTAAGAAGGAGTCCAAGTGTTTCTTCTGTAAGAAGAAGAGACACATGAAGAAGGATTGCGCTAAATTCAAGAAATGGCTTGAGGATAAAGGTAATCCAACCTCGTTTGTTTGTTAATAATACACCTTTTAATGTTAATATTAACACTTGGTGGATTGATTCTGGCTCTACAATCCATATTACAACTCCTTGCAGGGTATGCAAAACCCAAGGAAGCTAGTGGGAAGTGAGCAAAGCATCTTATCTGGAAACAAGATGGGCTTAAATGTGGAGGCTATAGGGACGTGTGTTTTAACTCTAAGTGGTGGTTTTCTTTTAAAATTAGATAGGACCTTCTATGTTCCAAGTTTTTCATGAAACTTGATTTCAGTTTCCAGACTTGTGTCTTTCGAATATTCCTTAAAATTTTCAAACACATAATTCAGTTTGTTTTATAACTCTGATTGTGTTGGGAATGGTATTTTATCTGATGGTCTTTATCGTATTAATTTACAAGACAATACCACTTACAGTTCAATGCATGTTCATACTGGTACTAAAAGGTGTATTATTAACAAGGACTCATCTATATTATGGCACTTAAGATTAGGACATATCTCCATAGAGAGAATTAAGAGATTAATTAAAGATGGGGTACTTAGTACTCTGAATTTTACTGATTTTGAAACATGTGTGGACTGCATTAAGGGAAAACATACTAACAAGTCCAAGAAAGGTGTAAATAGGAGTTCAGACATATTAGAAATCATACATACTGATATATGTAGTCCAGACATGGGCTGACATGGTCAGAAATATTTTATCACCTTTATTGATGATTACTCACGATATATGTATCTCTACTTGTTTCATAGCAAAAGCGAAACATTAGATGCATTTAAGATCTTTAAAGTTGAAGTAGAGAAACAATGTGGGAAACAAATGAAAATCGTGAGATCAGACAGGGGTGGAGAATATTATGGTAGATACACTAATGATGGACAAGTACCTAATCCGTTCGCTAAATTTCTTCAAGAGCATGGAATAGTTGCTTAATACACCATGCCTGGTTCACCAAACTAGAATGGTGTGGCAGAAAGAAGAAATCGAATATTATTGGATATGGTGCGAAGTATGCTTAGTAGCTCCAATCTTCCTAAATCTTTGTGGACTGAAGCACTAAAAATGGCTGTGTATATATGAAACCGGGTTCCAACCAAAGCTGTTCCAAAGACACCATTTGAATTATGGAAAGGTTGGAAACTGAGCTCGCAACATATGCGTATTTGGGGATGCCCGTCTGAAGTGAGAATTTATAATCCACAAGAGAAAAAGTTGGACCTGAGGACCATTAGTGGGCTTTTCATTGGATATGCTGAAAGGTCTAAAGGATACAGATTTTATTGTCCATCCACAACACTAGGATTGTGGAATCAAGAAATGTCAAGTTTCTTGAGAATGACTTGATTAGTGGGAGTGATCATATCTGAAATGATATTCCAGAACATGATCATTTAGAATTACAACCTTCCACCTCAAATGATAGATTGGTTATAGCTCACAACACCCCTCAAGTTCCAACTGGTGTTGAACAACTAATCAATGAAGTTCCACAAACTACTGACAACATTCCAGTGGATCAAGTAGTTCAGGAATTACCAGCACCTCTTAAACAGCCAGTTGAATCACAAGCTTCTCAAGAAGATGTTGATACAACATTAAGGAGATTCACTAGAACTAAAAGGTCAGCAATACCTAGTGATTATATAGTGTACCTACAAGAATCTAACTACAACATTGAAACCGGAAATGATCTTGAGTTCTTTTCACAAGCTATGAGTTGCAAAGAGTCAGAATTATGGTATAATGCCATGAAGGAAGAGATGAGTTCTATGAAGAGTATTGGAGTCTGGGATCTTGTTGAGTTGCCTTATGATGCAAAAGCCATTGGTTGTAAATGGGTCTTTAAGACTAAGAAGGACTCATTAGACAACATTGAGAGATACAAGGCGAGACTCGTTGCTAAGGGATTCACTCAAAAGGAAGGAATCGATTGCACAGAGACCTTTTCTCTTGTATCTAAGAAAGATTCCTTGCGCGTTATTTTAGCATTAATAGCTTATTTTGACGTTGAGTTGCAACAAATGGATGTGAAAATGGCTTTTCTCAATAGAGATCTAGAGGATGAGGTATATATGAAACAACCTGAAGGATTCCCTTCTAGTGATGGTGAGCATTTGGCTTGTAAGCTCAAGAAATCCATATACGGCCTAAAACAAGCGTCCCATCAATGGTATTTTAAATTCCATGAGGTAATTTCTTCATTCGGATTTTTTGAAAACCCCATGGATCAATGTATATACCAAAAGGTTAGTGGGAGTAAGATTTGTTTTCTTGTTTTATACATGGATGATATTTTGCTTGCAACAAATGATAAGGGTTTGCTACATGAGTTAAAGCAATTCCTCTCTAAAAATTTTGATATGAAAGATATGGGCGAGGCATCTTATATCATTGGCATCAAGATCCATAGAGATAGATTTTAAGGCATCTTGGGTCTATCTCAGGAAATCTATATCAATAAAGTTTTAGAGAGATTTCGGATGAAGGATTGTTCACCAAGTGTAGCTCTCATTATGAAGGGTGATAGGTTCAATTTGAACCAATGCCCGAAGAACGATTTTGAAAGGGAACAAATAAAGAACATTCCATATGCTTCTGTTGTTGGAAGCCTGATGTATGCTCAGGTCTGTACAAGGCCTGACATTTCATTTGCCGTGGGAATGTTAGGACGATATCAAAGTAATCCAGGTATGGACCACTGGAGAGCTGCAAAGAAAGTATTGAGGTACCTTCAAGGGACCAAGGACTACATGCTTATGTATAAATGGACAGATAATTTGGAAGTGATTGGCTACTCAGATTCCAACTTTGCTAGCTGCGTTGATTCTCGTAGATCGACATCAGGATACATTTTTATGATGGCCGGTGGAGCTGTATCATGGAGGAGTGCCAAGCAGACCTTGACTGCCACTTCCATTATGGAAGCCGAGTTCATCTCTTGTTTTGAGGCTACTTCGCACAGTGTATGGATCAAGAGTTTCATATATGGGCTTAAGATTATGGATTTCATTTCTAAGCCATTAAGAGTTTTCTGTGACAATTCAGCTGCTATCTTTATGGCTAAGAATAACAAAAGTGGAAGTCGATGTAAACACATCGACATTAAGTATTTAGCCGTAAAAGAACGTGTTAAAGAAAAGAAAGTGGTCATTGAACACGTCAGTACTGAGTTGATGATTGTTGATCCTTTGACTAAAGGCATGCCACCATTGAAATTCAAGGGTCATGTTGACAAGATGGGACTTGGTTCCACTATGTAATTGTATACATTTGGTATATAGATGAAACTCTTGTTTATTGTAATGTTTTCTCATATTCATGTGCACCTTAATTTATTTGAGAAAACGCATCTATATAGGACCAAGAATGAACATAAGGTTTATTCATTAAGTAATGTTGCCACATGAAGTATAATTCTTGAGAAACTGAATGCATTGTAATACATGGAAGGTAATACTCATTGTTAGAGGAATTACCACCATGATTCATGTATTTATTTCTTAAGAAGCGATAATCAATAAGTTTACATTAAGGCATCAGATTAAACATTTGGACCAAGTGGGAGAATGTAAAGTTCCTTAAGCTGACCCATATGTTTTTCATTATTATGGTTGTGGGTTGTAAAGGAATTATTTACATTTCTTTGGCCCATATTATGCTCTCATGATTATGTTTCCATAATCATGCTTACTGATTGAGTTGTAAAGTGGCAAACGTATGTACGTTCTTGATGGAAGAGCATTGTATAAATATAAGGTTTTGGTCCCTAAGCTTATTATCCCTTATCTTCATCATACACCATCACTTGGGGTGTTTGAGAGGTTGGAAAAGTCAATACCAGAACTGAAGAAAAATTGCAATGGCTGGAGGTAACTTTCGTTTATTTTCCGCATTGATCTAAATGCTATTTTGGTGTTTGTAGCATGTTAGATCATTTATGTATATCTAACAAATAGAATTCCTTGATGTGTTTTTTAATAGATACATTATCTCTTATGATAATTTTCTTATCAATCTCTCTATACATTTAGTTTTGTTATTCTTGTATGGTTTTTTTTTTTTTTTGCTGCATTCTTCTTCTTCTGCTTTGTTCTTCTATTTTAGATGTGGGCAATGAGTCTAGATCTAAATTAGGTTGCCCTCAGACCCTCTCCATTGTTTGAACCTTCTTTCTTCTTTTGATAAGAACCCTCCCTGCTTGTTCTTTTCCTTGTTCATCCTTCTTTCTTCTTCTTCTTTCAAACTTCGGGTGGATTTTATACAAATCTCACTACGATTTTAGTGGGTCCACCACAAATTTTCCTAATTACAAAACATAAACAGAATATTTATTAGAAAAAAAAAACCATTAGAAAGGAAGAAAAAGAGAATCATGGTGACAATCAAATATCTTTATCCTTATCTTCCACGTGATTTAATGCACACCTCTTCTCTATAGCTACAACAAAACTCCAATTGCACCCCACCATTCACCGTGATGATTGATTGCTTTGCAATGATTGTATTTTAGTGGGTCCACCACAAATGAATTGCTGCTTTACAATGACATTCAGAAAGAACAACCAAAGATGAAGGATATGAAAAATGCAGTAATATGAACTACATTGCAAAAACTTAGGTGCCTTGTTTTGCTTCGTTTTTCTAAATAATACGACTATTTTTCTCAGTGGCTTCAAATTATCCATGAGATCTTATTTGCTAGTGAATCATATTGCAGCAGATATATAGATGGAGGGTTCTCATCCTGAAAGTTTTGATAATGGCAATTACGAAGTAGTGTAGTGAACTCCCTTTGCCGGAGCTCAATGTGAACGTAACCCTCTTTAACGGGTGAACCACGGTAAATCGTGTGTGTTTATGTTTGATTCAGTTTCTTTTGTTTTTTGTGTATGATTTAGTCCATTTATTTATGCAAGCAATCACTCTGTTTATTCAAGTTTTAAAGGGTTGATCTAGGGGTTGAGTTTCATCTCATCCCAACAGATCGAGTCTGCAACGAGATCACGAGCAAGGAAACAGGTTTCTTTCTTCTCCATACTGATAAAAAATAGAGTCTGCATTCTTATTTGATGCAATACACACACACACACAAACGATAAACCACAAAAGAAAGAGATATCCGTAATTTCAATTAAAACTAATTATTTTGTTTTCTTCCGTTGTGATCTTTTAGAAGCTCTAAAACTGATGAATAGATCTTCCTTTCTTTTCATAGAAGAATATGTGTTTAATATGTAGACCTTAATTCAAATTCCTTGCACAGTTAAATTCAGGTTTATACCTTCAATAAGAAGTTTTTTAATACAATACAGGTATTCATAAATTATTATACTTCTGCCAAATCTTTTTCCCTATATAAATTTGGCTGATGAGAATTTAAATGTAGTAGATGCCAACATTAAGTTATAAATGAAAAAGAGATTTGTTGCATATTATAGTAGAAACTCCTCTGAAAAAATCTAATACTATATTACTTGTTGGAATCTCGACATATAATTTGTCGCATGTTATGGTTATTAATGATGTAGTATTTGCCCATGTGATGCACGCACATAGGTCTTTGCCAAACTATTACAAAATTAAAACTATTTGTCTTATAAAATGTAAATTTTTCTCCCTTCCAAGCTTACATAAACATGCTTACACAACTATCTTATGAATAGCGCCGATCGAATATAAATTCACTTCTTTATGCAAAGCTCAATTGCCAATTATATTTGTTCTGATAACTAAATAACAGTAAATCATATCATCAAATGGACATGAAAGAGCGAAAGGAGTTAATTTACTATCATATCTGAAAAATTAAGTTACCGTATGCGCACATACGAAAGCGCTGAATGTCTTTTATGCTTGGATACTAATTTTGGAGTGTAACTAGGTTGCTTATGATGCCAACTAGGTTTACCATTTTAACAGAAGTGGAAATTGTTTTCTCTTTATTTTGCAGGGGTCTACGCCGGAATCAGAAAATCGACAGCTTATGCGCAATTTGGTGAATATTCAAGATATCTCTTCTTGCATCTATTAATTTAATCTTCTTCATATTTAACATTATTTTTTATGACTTACAACGTCGTCATTCAATATGTTGATATGAAACAGGCGAAAGAGAAAAAGACAAGGGAATAAGAGGTAAACTTAAATCCATCTTTCAATCAAATTAAAATTATTTTCTGCTATTTACAACCAAGTTTGTCTCCTTAATTGAATATAATTGTCTCATTTTAACATTCTTTAAATGTCATCTTAAAATGATTTTGTAAAAAAGAACATATATATCTATTCTTCCATCTATTTAATTTTTTTCATAGATAATATTATTTGTTATGACTTACAATATTCTTGTTCAATGCTTTCATTTAAGACAGTTACAAGTTGAGGAGAAGATAAAAGGACAATCTGAGGTAAATTTAAGTTAGCTTTTCAATAAAAGTCAAATTATTTCCCAATATTTAAATAAATGAGTATGCCTCCATGATTATACATAAATGCCTCATTATTTACGTTATTTAAATGTCAACTTAAAATGATTTTATAAAACTTCATTTTTCCATCCAAAAAATAAAAAAAGATTTTGTGAAACATTTTATTAATTTTCTCTTATATATAAACAGGTCTTGAACAAGTTTTGAAAGTGAAAGCACCAAAGAGATGATTGGAAGCAAAGGGTTTGCGAGTTGAAGTGAATTTGCAAAGGGAAGCACAAAAAACAAAAAAAATACCAAGAATAAAAAGTTTGGCTTGCAATAAGACGGGACACCCGTAAACTGAATTCTGAACTTGTCGCTATGGAATATGCATGTGTTTGGGAGTTATGGAATATGTGTACTTGGATATGGAATTGTTGTTTTTTGTTCCTTAATAAGACCCAAGGCAATGACGATTTTTCGGACGGGTCTTCATAGGCTTCGGCCCGGGATTGAAGGACCCAAGACCATTTCCGTCCTCTTTTGGCAGCCCATTTTAGAAGTCGGGCCACAAGCCCACTCCCCATTTTAGAGGAGAAATGGGCCTCAGCCCATTTGCTCAAATGGGGATAAAAGCCCACTTAAGCCCAGCCCATATCTTTTATAGCCCACATATATAAGAGCCTTATGGCTCTTCTATTGGCGCCTCTGTTTGCTATTTTTTGGCCGAGCCCTAGTTTTCTCTCCCTCTCTCTCTCTCATGTTTCCTATCTTGGCCGATTGCTTCATCGCTTTAACCCTTGTTCATTCGATAGAGATGAAGGCTATCTTGCCTTCTGTGGGTTTTGTTTCCTTTGATGGTTTCAGCCGCCTTTCCTTATGTGCGAAAGGCAGCCTCTTGGATGTTACTGGAAACCGCCTATATATCCAGATTTGGGTTCTCTCTTTGGGTAAGTCAATCTCCTTGCTTTGTGCCTTGATCTTGCTGTTCTTTCCACCGATTTACTACTGTGTGTGTGGTTGTCTTCGGTTGAGCGAGAGAGGGCTTATTTTGCTGGTTTGGCCGAGAAGGGTTGGGGCTTTTCTGGGCTTTGGTTTGAGGGCTTCGATAGTGGCTTGTGGTTCCTATTCGTTGGTGTTACCAAGAGGGGTAACTGGTCTCTCAGATCCGAGCCTTGAACGTTCGAAATATAGAGTTTGTATTGTGTTTACTTTACATCCTTGTTTTGATCTATATTGGATTCGACATATTGGACTAACCTATTCTGTTTTGAAGAAATATTCCCCAACAAATGGTATCAGAGCCTTGTGTGGCTCTTGGATAGTGCCTTGTTCAAATCAGATCTGAAAAGCCCTATCATTTTCAGATCCGATCTCGATAAGTTTGTTTCCATTTCAGATCTGATCTCGGTTTTTTCGATTGACCCTTGCAGGTTGAAAGATGGGTTGCAAGGACCCCAGATCCAGACTTAGTCAGTCGCGGGGATTCACTCCGAGCAGCGCGTGGCTGCTCACTTGCCTGCCGACCAGCGGTGCGTAAGCGTGTAGGCGGCAGCGCGTGAGGTAATGCGTGGAGGCCGGGGTTGCCCCTCTTCTGCTCCAGATCTATGCCTGCATCTTCTACAGATCTCAGTCATGAGATCTGTGCTGGTAACTTCCTTGTATTCCTTTTTTCTAGCAATTAGCAGGTCATCGTATGGGGGTGGCCATTAGGTTTGGGGGTTACCCTGTGGTGGTAACCATTGCTTGTTGCTAAACTTAGGGTTATCTGTGATTTTTTCTTGCACTAGCATAAACTGTTTTGGTACGGTTAAGCCTTGCTATTGTGCTGCATGTGAAATCTTCCTTAAGTTGTTCCTATCTGTTAGGTTGAATTTTAAAACCCTAAAAAATATTCTGCTTGTGTGTGTTAAGCATATTCGTTTGTGTGAACATGTCTGCACATCATTTCGAATTAGGGGTTTTCAATGGAAAAGGGGATTTCTCAATTTGGCAACAAAAAATTAGGGGAATTTTGGTACAACAAAAAGTTTCTAAAGCCCTAGATGGCAAATACCCTGAATCCTATACTGCTGAACAGAAAACTGAGGCTGATGAATTGGCTTATACTTCTATCATTTTACATCTTTCTGATTCTGTTTTAAGAAAGGTAGGAAAACTTGATTCTACAAAAGAGTTATGGGAAAAATTGGAAAAACTCTTTGTGAAAAAATCCACACCCAACAAACTTTTCTTGCTTGAAAGTTTTTTCAGTTTTAAGATAGACTCATCTGGGGATCTTGATGATAATTTAGATATCTTTAATAAGCTGGTACAAGATATAACTAATTGTGGTGAAAAGGTAACTGAAGAATACAAAGCTATAATTCTTTTAAATGCAATTCCAGATGCATATAAGGAAGTTAAAAATGCCATTAAGTATGGTAGAGATACCTTGACACCTGAAATAGTCATAGATTCCCTTAGGAGCAAAGATATGGAGTTAAAAAGTGAGAAGAGACATGGAGAAATCCACTTGATGAGAGGTAGGTCTCAAACTAGGGGACATGAGGGAGGTGGTAAAAAGAAAGGTAGAAGTAGGTCTAAGTCTAAGACCAAAGGAAAGGGGAAGGGTAAGTGTTTTAGTTGTGGTAAAACCAGACATTATATTAAAGACTGTTATGCTGAGAAAAATAAGCAAAAAGAAAAATTAAAGGATCAAGAAGAAGCAAATGCAATAACCTCTTTTGACCCTAGTGAAGTTTACATGCTTATAGATTCTGACATTACTGAAATTAATGCTACTCTTGGGGCACATGGGCAAGAATGGATTCTTGACTCAGGTGCATCATTCCATGTCACATCCCAAAGACATTGGTTTGAAAATATGCGTGAATCTGTGGGTGGTCATGCCATAGTTTGTAGTAATATAGCCTATAAGGTTGTAGGGATTGGAGACATCACTCTTAAGTTAGAATCAGGATATGTCCTAAAATTGAGAGATGTTAGATTCATCCCTGAAATGGCTAGAAATCTAATTTCAGTAGGAGAATTAGAAAAGAATGGATTTACAGGAAAAATAGAAAATGAAATGATTAAAATGTTTAAAGGGGCAATGATGGTGTGTAAGGGAGTTAAAAGAAATAGGATATATGCCTTAACTGCTGAGGTAATGAGTAGCTCAGACTCTCATATTGATTCAATCAATTCCGATGTCACTCAAAAACGGCACAACAGGTTAGCTCATGTTAGTATTAAAGGACTTAAGTTCCTAAATAATAAGGGAGTCTTTGGTAAGGATTGTGTGTCCGATATCCCCTTTTGTGACCATTGTGTGTTAGGAAAACATCATAGATTATCCTTTTCTTCAAATGTGCATAGAGCCTCAAGGGTTTTAGAGTATATCCATTCAGATTTATGGAGACCAGCAACAAATCCCACATTTGGTGGGAATAGATATTTTTTGTCTATGATAGATGATTTTTCTAGGAGAGTGTGGGTCTTTCTCTTAAAAGACAAAACATAAACCTGTAAAAGTTTCAAAACTTGGAAAACTCAAATAGAAAATCAAACAGGCAAGACAATAAAGTATCTAAGAACTGATAATGGTCTAGAGTTTTGTAACAAGGATTTTGATGATTTGTGTAAAGAATGTGGTGTAACAAGGTATAGAACTGTTCCTCACACCCCATAGTAAAATGGGGTGGCTGAAAGGATGAATAGAACTCTCCTAGATAAGGTTAGGTGTATGATGATTAGTTCTAATATACCTAAATCTTTTTGGGGTGAAGCAGTGATGACTGCTTGTTACTTGGTTAACTTAACCCCATCAGCCACATTAAATGGTGACACTCCTTATGAGAAATGGTATGGAAAATGTGCAGATTACTCAATCCTTAGAACCTTTGGCTGTGCTGGCTATTCTCATCAGAATGAAGGCAAATTGGAACCTAGATCAAGAAAATGTGTTTTCTTAGGATATCCTAAAGGGGTAAAGGGTTATAGACTTTGGGATAGAAGTCAAAAGGGAGTAAAAATAATTGTAAGTAGAAATGTCACATTTAATGAAGCTGAAATGCCTTGTTTACAATCAAATAGTAATAATCAACAAGAGAATGAGGGTGAGGATTCCCTAGAAGAGTCTAGGAATATTAGCACCAACATCCCCACCACCTCAAGTGAGGTGGAGATACAAAATCAGGCTGAAGAAAATGAGGAAAATGAGATAGTAGAAGAACAGCCTCCTATAGAACAGCCACCTCTATCTAATTATCAACTAGCCCGAGATAGGGAGAGGAGATCTCATAGGATTCCTCAAAGGATAGAATCTGATTTTGATTTAGCCTTTGCTAGTTATCAAGATCTAGCCGACAAGGAGCCAAAAACATATGAAGAGGCCATTAGAAGTGAGTATTCTAAAAACTGGAAAGAAGCAATGGGAGAGGAGATGAGTTCTTTAAATAAAAACCATACATGGGAATTAGTACCTAGACCAAAAGATAAGTCAATTGTGGGATGCAAGTGGATATTTAAGGTTAAAGAAGGTACAAGTGAAAAAGAACCCATAAGATTTAAGGCTAGGTTAGTAGCCAAAGGTTTCACACAAAAGGAAGGGATAGATTATAATGAGATTTTTTCACCAGTTGTTAAATATACCACCATTCGAGTCATGCTTGCTTTTGTTGCTTATTTTGACCGGGAACTTGAACAACTTGATGTTAAAACTACTTTTTTGCATGGTGACTTAGATGAAAAAATCTATATGTCTCAACCCAAAGGTTTTGCAGATAAGGCAAAACCAAATTTTGTGTGTTTCTTGAAAAAATCTTTATATGGTTTAAAGCAATCTCCTAGGCAATGGTATAAACGTTTTAATTCATTTGTTAAATCAATTGGTTTTAAACGAAGTGATTTTGATCATTGTCTTTATTTTCAGCATCAAAATAAAAATGATTGTGTATTTCTTTTACTTTATGTTGATGACATGCTTCTTATTGGCCCTGATGTTAAAAGAATCAATAACATAAAATCTGCTTTAGGTGGAGAATTTGACATGAAAGACCTAGGTATAGCTAAAAGAATCCTAGGTATGGAAATTATAAGAGATAGGTCAAATTCCATGTTATTCTTGCATCAAACTTCATATGTGTTAAAATTTTTAAAAAGATTCAGCATGCATGAAAGCAAATCAGTTTCTTTACCTTTAGGAGCCCATTTCATACTGTCAAAAAAAAAATCTCCAGCTAACAAAGAAGAAGAGGAGTACATGAGTAAAGTCCCTTATTCAAATGCAATAGGATCGGTTATGTACCTCATGGTGTGTACTAGACCAGACTTAGCTCATGCAGTTAGCACATTAAGTAGATTTATGACAAACCCAGGACCCGTCCATTGGGAAGCTTTGAAATGGTTACTTAGGTATTTGAGGGGTACTTCTAATGTAGGTTTAGTGTATAAACATCATTCAGACAAAATGAGTTTAATGGGGTTAACAGATTCAGATTATGCAGGTGATAGAGATAATAGAAAATCAACATCATCCTATGTGTTTACTTTATGTAATTCATGCATTAGTTGGAAGTCTCAACTCCAACACATTGTTGCTTTATCCACTACTGAATCTAAATATATAGCTGCTACAGAAGCAATTAAAGAAGCATTGTGGCTTAAAGGTTTGCTTAATGAACTGTGTGTTCTAACAGAAAATGTTAATGTTTTTTCTGATAGTCAGTCAGCTATACACTTGTGTAAAAACCTTGTTTTTCACGAACGCACTAAACACATTGATATAAGATTGCATTTTATTCGTGATATTATATCTCAAGATATTATTAGACTTGAAAAAGTGCATTCAGACTTCAACCCCTCTGATATGGGAACAAAGGTGCTTACTGCTGAAAAATTCAAAAGGTGCCTAGAACTTCTAAGCATTGGTAAAGTTACGTGAAAAATGGTAAGGTATTTCTTTTACCTACTGATTATGTTTTATGCTGTATGTTATTTTGCTGTTTGTGTTTGCTGGTCTTATTAGGAAACAAGGTGGAGATTTGTTGTTTTTTGTTCCCTAATAAAACCCAAGGCAATGACGATTTTTCGGACGGGTCTTCATAGGCTTCAGCCCGGGATTGAAGGACCTAAGACCATTACCGTCCTCTTTTGGCAGCCCATTTTAGAAGTTGGGCCACAAGCCCACTCCCCATTTTAGAGGAGAAATGGGCCTCAGCCCATTTGCTCAAATGGGGATAAAAGCCCACTTAAGCCCAGCCCATTTCTTTTATAGCCCACATATATAAGAGCTTTATGGCTCTTCTGTTGGCACCTCTGTTTGCTATTTTTTGGCCGAGCCCTAGTTTTCTCTCCCTCTCTCTCTCTCTCGTGTTTCCTATCTTGGCCGATTGCTTCATCGCTTCAACCCTTGTTCATTCGATAGCGATGAAGGCTATCTTGCCTTCTGTGGGTTCTGTTTCCTTTGATGGTTTCAACTGCCTTTCCTTATGTGCGAAAGGAAGCCTCTTGGATGTTGCTGGAAACCGCCTATATATCCAGATCTGGGTTCTCTCTTTGGGTAAGTCAATCTCCTTGCTTTGTGCCTTGATCTTGCTGTTCTTTCCACCGATTTACTGTTGTGTGTGTGGTTGTCTTCGGTTGAGCGAGAGAGGGCTTATTTTGCTGGTTTGGCCGAGAAGGGTTGGGGCTTTTCTGGGCTTTGGTTTGAGGGCTTCGATAGTGGCTTGTGGTTCCTATTCGTTGGTGTTACCAAGAGGGGTAACTGGTCTCTCAGATCCGAGCCTTGAACGTTCGAAATATAGAGTTTGTATTGTGTTTACTTTACATCCTTGTTTTGATCTATATTGGATTTGACATATTGCACTAACCTATTCTGTTTTGAAGAAATATTCCGCAACAGGAATAATGGATGTATCTTTCTATTTGGGTATATATAATAATGCTAGAGTTGAACAATAATTACAATTATATTTTCTTTTTCAATATAGTATAATGCTTTTGGGTAAGAATATCTCTGTTTTCTTTTATTTTCTAGTACCAATAGCCCGTTCATGGAGATGATTAATTACAGGTATTCAGAAGGAACTGTTCACCCTCTATAATAACTAAACCTCAGATGCTTCGGATGAAGTCAGTCAATAGATTTCTTTTTGTGTAACAATTTGCTTAAAAATTCTGATCTTGCCTCACAGTTTCAATCCTTCCTCAATAATTTTTTGTCAGGAAATTTACCTTTTTATAATTTCGAGTTTTGCATTTGTATGTTTATGTTTGGACATTTTTGTAATGTATTATGATTTTTACTTTTATGTAAAACGTTCTCTTTGATCCCACCCCCAATAATAGTTTAACGCCTACTCAATCTCAAAAAGTTTTACCATGCCTGTTGTTTGGCATTCAAAGGATTTAATGGCATGGTTATAAGTTTACTTTAAACATTCCATTACATATGACATAGTATCATTACACATTTGTTGTGTTGGTAAAGTACTCTAAGAAAAATATGTTTTGTTTGCTTAGTCTGACTTCCACAATTCTTCAATGTTCCACGCACTTTCCACAATAGTTTCGATGGAATGTTAGTGTTAGTGATGTGCCATAATACTAGATATAGATGACATTTGACATAGGTAATTAATAGATGTGATGTATCTTTGTATATGAATTAATAAAAAACAAGATTATTATCATTCATTAAACTCTCTAGTTTGTTATATAAAAGAGTCCCTGGATTTCTTGTGTTGAGAGTCTTATTTTAAGATGTTAAGGATATGTGATGAGATATTCTGGTATCACGATTTTTTAAATATTTTTTATCCTTAGATTTATCGAATTAGGACTCTGATTAATTGGTTATGGACTGTCACGATATTTACTACCTTGATTAGTATAAGATACTAATGACTAAGGGTGAGTCATATGCCATATGACATAGGAATGTTACACTAATGACTAGGGATGGTGATTACATGATTTTTAAATATTTGGGTTTACAATTTGGTATCAGAGCCAACATCTTCCTCATTCAAGATTTCAAGAAACTCAAGGGAAGAGACACATGGTATAAGCAGATGGTCATGGCTTCATCCTTATCCATCTCAAGGTATGATATTGAGAAATTTGATGGGCAAAATGATTTTGCCCTCTGTAAGATAAAGATGAGTGCCCTCCTCAGCAATCTTAGCCTTGAGGAGGCACTGGAAAGAGAAGTTAAGATGCCTAAGACTTACATAGATCAAAAGAATGAGATAGTCAAGAAGGCATTTAACACATTAATCCTAAGCCACGGGGAAAACGTGCTAAGGGAGGTATCTAAAATGAAATCTATCGCAAAAATCTAGCTCAAGTTAGAAAGCCTCTACATGAAAAAATCTCTATCTAGATATCTCTATCTCAAGGCAAGGTTTTTTACTTTTAAAATGCATGAAAATGAAAAACTTGAAGATAATATAGATGAGTTTAACAAACTCTGCTTAGATCTTGAGAATATAGACATTAAGTATGATGATGAGGACAAGGCTCTAGTCTTGCTTCACTCTTTACTTAGATCATTTGAGACTTTTGTTGATATGTTGAAACACAATAGAGATACCTTAACCCTAGAAAATGTAATAGGGGCCCTAAACTCTAAGGAATTGCAGAATAAAATAGAAGGAAAATCCTTCTCAAGAGATGCCCTAACTATTAGATCTAGGAGCTTTAAGAGAGACCAAAGGGGAAGGGGAACATCTCAATCTAGATCAAGAACAAGAAAGAACCCTATAAAATGCTATTATTACCTGCATGATAAGGGTAATACTGATGGTGGAGCTAATGTATGTGAGTTTGAGTATGATAGTGCTGATGTACTCATAGTTTCTGAAAAATTCAAGGCTGATATGTGGGTTTTGGACTCTGGCTATTCATTCCACATGACTCCTAAGCGGCATTGGCTGCAAAACTATCAAGAGATAAATGGGGGAAAGGTTTTGCTAGGCTATGACTATGAATGTAAAGTGTTAGGAATTGGTGACATAAGACTTAAGATGTATGATGGATTATATAGAACCCTGGCTGCAATGAGGCATCTCATAGAACTCAAGAGAAATTGAATTTCCTTTGGTGAACTAGACCATAATGGCCTTAACTTTAAGAAAAGGGTGGAGTCTTAAAAATCACCAAAGGATCTTTAATTTGCATGGAAGTTGTACTCCATAATGATATATATATTTTGCAAGCAACTACATTGAGTAGGGAAGCTACTGTAGCAAGCAAAAATGTCCAAATGCAGGCAAGGTTATAGCATCTAAGGATGTCACACATAAGTGAGCAAGGACTTAAGGAGAACTTGCAAAGCAAAGACTTTTGGGCTAAGGCCAAGTTGCAGGACTCAACAAATGTGAATCCTGCATTTATGGCAAGGCAACAAAAGCAAAATTCAGCAAGAAAGCTATTCGTTCCTCTAAATCGGTGTGATCTTTTGACTTTAAGACATAAACCCACAACATTCTAGAGTAAAAAATGGTAGAAAATCAAAAGGGGAAGACAATTAAAACCATTAATTAGAATAAACAATGGGTTAGAATTAGAATTCTGTAATAAAGAGTTCACTAAAATGTGCAATGAGAGTGGAATAGTTAGGCACTTGACAGTCCCGAGAAACCCTAAGCAAAACAGGTTGGCTAAAAGAATGAACATGACTCTATTAGAAAGAGTGAGATGCATGCTTTTCCATGCAAATATGCCCAAATCATTTTGTGGGGAGGCGGTATGAACATCAGCTTATGTGATAAACAGGTCACCATCTACTGCCATTGAATTTCAAACCCCCTATGAAAGGTGGATAGGGCATAAGCCAAGTTTAGACCATCTTAGGGTATTTGGTTTCTTAGCCCATGCTCATGTGAAACAAGGTAAGATGGAACCTAGGGCTAAGAAATGCCTATTCATAGGATATCCCATTGGCGTAAAGGGTTACAAATTATGAAACCTTGAACCAGAAGGGCTAAGAACAATTATCACAAGAGATGTGACATTTAATGAAGATTCAACCATGAAATCAGTAAATAAAGAAGTCCAGCTAGACTTAGGGGAAAATACTAAGTCCATAGGAGCGAAAATTAGAGGTGTAGCTTCTGAAAATGACCAAGAATTGTTTGAAAATAGCCAAGAAGTGATTGAAAATGTCTAGGTAGATTCCCATGATCAGGACTCAAACCAATATGAGGACAGTGAGGAAGGTAGTGATGTAGACTCTAGTCTAAGAGATCAGCCAGACACATCTAGATATAGTGTGGCTAGGGATAGATCGAAAAGGAGTCGAAGACCTCATCAGCGACATGGTTTTTCAGACCTAGTGGCATATGCACTAACAAGTGCATCAAAAATTATAAGAGAAGAGCGCAGTGGCATCTAAAGAATCAGGAAAATGGATAGAGGCCATGAAGTCAGAAATTACATCCTTAAGAATGAACCAGACCTAGGATCTGGTTGATAAGCCAAAAGGGCAACAAATATTAGGTTGTAAATGGCTTTACAAAATAAAGGAAGGTGCTGGAGATAACCCTAAACCTAGGTATAAGACTAGGTTTGCAAGGGGTTTTACTCAAGTTCCAGGCATAAATTTCAATGAGGTATTCTCACTTGTTGTGAGACATATCTCAATTAGAGTACTGTTATCCATTACAACTCATTTAAACTTAAAATTAAAGCAAATGGATATGTAACCATAGGATTCCTTCATGGAGACCTAGATGAGAGGATATTGATGGACTAACCTAAAGGATTTGAATCTAGAGGAAGGGATGAGAAAGTATGCTTGCTTAAGAAATCACTATATGGGCTTAAGCAATCTTCAAGACAATGGTATAGAAAATTTGATACGATAATGATAAAAAAAAGGGAATATTAGAAGTTCCTATGACTATTGTGTCTATTTTAAACATATTGCACCTAGTGTTTCTATTTACCTACTCCTCTATGTGGATGACATGCTCATAGCTAGTCAATCCGAACAAGAGATTCAGCAACTAAAGCAGAAACTAAAATCTGAATTTGAGATGAAGGAGCTAGGAGAAGCAAAGAAAATTCTAAGGATATAGATCACTAGAAATTAACAAAAGAGAAAACTATACTTATCTCATAAATCCTATCCAAATAAGCTCATTAAAAGGTTTAAAATGATAGGGGCTAAGGCAGTAAATGTGCCATTTGCCAAACGCTTCAAATTGTCCTCAGGTTAGTAACCTAAGGATGAGAAAAATGAGAAGGAGATGAGTGATATTTCCTACTCTAGCGTTGTGGGCAGTTTAATGTACCGCTAGCATGGGGTGCACAAGGCCATATTTGGCTCATGCATTGAGTGTTGTGAGTCAGTTTATGTCCAAACCAACAAAAGTGAACTCCTAGGGACTGTAGTGGATGTTATTTTTACGTGTGATAGTCAAAATGTCATACACTTGTCTAAGAATCAGGCTCATCACAAAAGGATGAAGCATATTGATGTTCGTCACCTCTTTATTAGGGAAATATTAGATAAAAAAGAGATAAATCTAATTGAAGTTGCAAGTGATGAGAATGTCGCAGGCATGTTCACTAAATTTGTTCTTATTTCAAAGCTAAAGCACTATTTGTAGCTTCTTCAGGTGATTCAAGAGGCTGGATCAGAAGAACATGGTAGGTATTGAAGGTGACAGACATCTATCTGGGTGGAGTCTAATCATTTGCAAATGGGTGAATAATTTGTTGAAGTTTTTCCTAGAGATTAGACTTAAGATTCAGATATAAGAAAGAGGTCGAGAAAGGAGCTTTAAAAAGGTTGTCTTAAAAGCTGGTAATGTAACAGTAACTACCAGTTGGGATAGTTAGGATGTTATATTGTAATTCTTGCCCCTATGGTTTATAAATAGAAGGTCGATGGAGTTTCTTTCTTATGATGTCTTCATTTTGTATCCTGAGAGATTTTGTACTACTAGAGAGGAAAGTCAAAATACTTTGTAATCTTTATGAGGATAGCTCGGTTTATAGAGCTGTGATTGCGGTACAAGGGTAATTGTATTCTTATATATTCAAGATAGTGAAAGAATGCCCCATACAACATGGACATAGGTTCTCCTTTAAAGAGTTCCAAACCAGGATAAATCTCACGGCTAGTGTCCCTTTGTGAGTGTGTGATCTTGTTTCTATTCTTTTATTCTTGTTCTAGTGTTCCTCGTGTGAGGGAATTTTGTCTTTCTTGAGGGTTGAATAGTGAGTGATTGAAGAAGGATTTGGGTTTACAACGACAATTCGTTAAAAGTTACACTACAAAAAATTCAGCATTTAGTGACGGAAAATTTCGATGCTAAATGTTAAAATTTCGTCGCTAAATAATTTAGCGACGGACAAGTTCCGTCTCTAAAATTGGCGGCGCTAAATTTTAGTGACAGATTAAATTTAAAGAAGAAATCAACGACGAAATTTTTTTTGTCACTAAAAATATAATTATGTCGCTAAAATCAGTGACAAAATAGAATTCCCTTGCTAATCAGTGATGAAATTCCTTTCCGTCGTTGAATTTAGTGCTCCCGCAAAATAAAAAAAACATGGCCTCCTTGCACATGCGTCAACCACGTATGTCCCCCCTCCCTCCTTATGCGCGTGCCATGTGGCCACGTATGCCTCTGCTCGCCACATGGTAATGCTAGGATATTAATCCCAACAATAATCCCAAACTCTGCACCAAAATCGAACCCCCAACCTCTCATGACCAAGTATCGCGCGTGAGTCAACCGATCTTGAAAACTCCTTATTTATTGATGTGTATAAAATATATTTATAGTATTTTCTTTCAAACTTTCCAGAATTATATTTACACTCCAAAATTTCTCAAACTTATTTAATGAATATTAATTTTAATATTATTGTTAGTAGAGGGAAATGAATATTAATTTTAATTTTATTTCGTTACTAATTAAAATAGAAGTTTATAAATTATTATATTAGCAGCAAAAAATTATGTTCTTATTTTGATTTTAATTTATAATTTCATATTTTATTAATTTTGTAACTCAACGACGAAATTTTTCGTCACTAATTTTGGATTTAATTGAAATTTTTATAAATTCTACATTTAACTATGAAAAAATTTTGTTATCAAATCAGATTTTAAATTTAATTTAAATATTTTATGAATTTCATATTGAATTTTTATAAATGTTTTGTTAAAGGTTATTTATAGTAACATTACTAAGTTTTTGTGTAAACTCCTAAATTATGTTTAAAGAAACGAAGATAGAATTTGCATACGGGCTCCATTTTGACCATGTTTTTTCGCTATTTAAATTTTCTTTTTATGTTTAATTGTAATTTTTAGTTGTTTTAGAGTCTTTTATTTTGAGTTGAACCTTTAATGTAAGGGCTTGATTTGTCAAGAGCCTGTAACCTGTTAGGGTTATTATTTAAGTACTTTTCTATCATTGTTGGGTTTTAAATTTTCTTTTTGTTGATTATTGTAACACGTAGGCTTTCTTGGTTAGGTTGGTTAAATTAAGTAAAAAATATAAATTTAGTTGCTAAAATATAAAATTAAAGTATGAATTTCACATTAAATATAAACTCTATTTAATTTAATTTTTTAAATTTTTTAAGTGTGAAATTATTTTTTTTAATTTAAAATTTTTATTTATTTTTTTATTTTTAGCGATGAATTTGTTCCACGCTAAAATTAAATTTTATTTTTTTTATTTTTTAGTGATCGATTTTGTTCTGTCGCAAAATATTAAATTTTTAATTTAATTTTTTTCGCAATGGATATTTTCGTCGCTAAAGTTTTGAATTTTGAATTTAATTTTTTAAATTTTTTAGCGACGAAATTTTTCCATCTCTAAAAGTTTTAAATTTTTAATTTTTTTAAGTGACAAAAATTTTGAATTTTGAATTTAATTTATTTTTATTTTTTAGTGACGAATTTTGTTCCATCCCTAAATATTAAATTTTTAATTTAATTTTTTCTTTTTTAGCAATGGATATTTTCTGTCGCTAAAGTTTTGAATTTTGAATTTATTTTTTTAGTTTTTAGCAACTGATTTTGTTTCGTTGCTAAATTTTTAATTTTTAATTTATTTTTTTTATTTTTAGCTACCGATTTTGTTCATTTGCTAAAGTTTTAATTTTTAATTTATTTTTTTCTTTTTTAGTGACAAATTTCTTCCATTGCTAAAGTTTTAAATTTATTAAAAATTATTTAGTGACGAGGTTTCCGTCATCAATTCCATCACTAAATTTTGTGATGGGTCTTTCTATCACTAATTTCGTCGCTAAATTAAAAACATATTTTAAAATATTAACGATAGATCATCCGTCGCTAATTAGTGATGGATTAATTCCGTCACTAAATTTCGTCGCTAAAAATTATTTTTCTTGTAGTGTTAATGGGCTGGGTTCCGGTTCGCTAATTGTTAGTGGATCGAACTACACTTTCTTCTAGAAAGAACAACAAAGTCGATTGCCCTATTTGGAGAATCGATTGACTCCCTGAGGTTGCCAATCAACTCCTGCACTGGCCTAGCCAAAAATTAGTGGATTACGCATGGTAAGAAATTGGATGGGGCCTGTGGGGAGTCTTAGGAACAGAAATTGGAGGAGAAGGAACTAAAGGTGTGTATGTGCTTGGCTTTTGCTCTCTATTCTTCCTCTGCCTTCTTCTGCTTTTACTCCTAAGTAATTACATAGAACGTGAGTGCCACATGCATACAAACAAATTCAGAGAATCTAGTGAGACACACATGAGCTGGTGAATCGTAGCCCCTAGGCTAACACGAGATGAGGGTCACATATTGGTACTGGGTAGCTAGCTAGGTATGGATAGATTAAACCAACCATAGCTTGAGGTGGATTCGGTCTCAGTACATAAACAGTTTTGGTACTCATCCTGACATCGGGCTACAAATATTTCATTTATTGTAATTAATGAGACAAACTATTGTGTTGCTTAAATACTCAAGCTGTGTATGGTGTGTGTATTTATATATTCCACTACGTCTCTCTAGTGTGCAAAACATTTTAATTAATTTACTTACACTGCCATATGTTGTAATCCAATAGTTGGTTTATCTTTTTGCCCAATAGGACTTCTCCCAACATGCTTAGATCTTGCATCTCACTTATTTCGGCTATTGATTTAATTAGGAAGTCTACATAAATAAAAAAAAAGACATGTAGCTTCAAAGACATTTCAAAACTACAGGGAATCTAAGTGCAATTTATCCATTTTGATATTACAAGTCAAATTCAAAAACAAGTGGTTGTTTATTCAACCTATCACAAATTGTAGAAAAAAGGGATAGGGTTGTTGGTATCAAGAAATGAAAAAACCTCAAGAAGGTTCACTAGTGTTGGCTTGGTAACGACATCATCCATAAAACATTTATCAATGAATATTGAAAATGGTGTCAGTGCCACTTATAAACCAAACAACAAGACCTAATGATTAGGTGATGAAAACGTAAAATAATGACAAAACAATTAGACAGTAGCAATATTGAGATTGGCTAGCACTAGTAACAACGACATCATTTTAGATAACGTATGTAAGTTGAAAATAAAAAATGCTAACAATACTTGTGAACTAAATAATTGGTAGCAATATCTTGAAAAAAGAAAGTTAGGAAACAACAAAGTGGTAGTTTGAGCAATGTGTTGGCGATGCCTATGAACAAAGTCGATGGTAGCAATTTCTAACCACCATTCTAGTGACAAAAAGGACAATAATGACGATATGGTAGGCCTTAGCAATGCTACAACAATAATTTCTTTGTCGACAGGTTAAAAAAAAAATCAAGCAAGAAAGAAAATAACTATATATGGCTTGGAGACAAATGATTTGTTGCATCACCTTGATGACAAAAATGTTAGGCAACAAGAAAATGGGTGGTCATAGCAACTTCTTGTAAGTTAATTGAGAAAAAAATAATGAAACAAGAAAGAAAAAATTTACATGGGAATAGGGTTAAGAACAACGATGAGCCAAATAATGAAAAAAGGCGCACTAGTTAGCCTAGGTGATCGGGTAGCCTGTTTAGGCAACATCTTAGAGGCAAAAAAAGAGTCAGATAATAAGCAAAGGATATATATAGTTGATCTCAATGTTCTCATAATAACATAGTTTATTGACAAGAGGTGAGTAAGAAGATAAAAAGAAGCTAATCAATTGAGGGAATAATATTATATTTATTTGAGTACAATTCTATACACTAAAATGACCTATATATACATCAAGTCTTTTCATTCAAGATAAGCTTCAAATAAGGCAATTAAGGGCACGGTATTGTGCTAATTATCATGCTAATTAAATATATAAATATTTAAATTTTATAAAAAATTAAATATACATTTAAACATGAGATGAATATAAAAAAATTAATTTATAAAATTTACATAAATATGTTGATATTAAAAATTATAATATTGCTAAATCCTAACTATATCAATTAATATATTTCATGTGCATAAAATACAAAAATATATTAAATGTATAATAATTAATTATTTGTAATATTTATTAAATGTGTACAAAATGTAAACAAACACTACATTTGAAAAATAAATAAAAAATTTAAAAATCATAATATTATTGAAATTTTCTTTATTTTAAATTTTAGAGATCATAAAAATAAAACAATATTGAGTCTAGAAGCCATTTGTCAATCTCTTTTTCTTTATAAATAGGAGAATTTTTCACTAAGTTAAAAAGTTTAAAAACCATAATATATGGATGACATTGTGTCTTATACTTAATAACATTATCATATGTCACTATCTAATATATAGACATTGTATCACAATTAAATGAACAGTTAAGTCATTTATAATAAATCACTGGAGAAGTGACATGTGTTGATCAGGGATTATCAAGATAAGTTTGAAATGGTTTTCGGACGAAGATATGGAATGATTTTTCCCCTTAATAGTTATACTACAAAAAAACTATAGGGGTTAATTTTTATTTTTAAAGTTTAAGTGTTATGTATAAAACATTAATGTTGACCAAGAAAAAAATAAATATATCTCTTTATCATTTGTCCTCTTTAATTTTGTCTTTGAGTTATAGATGGAATTCAGCAATCTGGAACTCACTATGTTGATCAGATGGGTTTTGCCATTAGCATTGTTCTACTTTGTAATTGGAAATCCTAAGTGCGGTAGAAGTTTTGGATTTTTATTTTTTAATTTTTTTTTTGTGAAACTCAAAATTTATCATAGTAATTTATAAATGTTATGTAGGTTTCGTTTAATATAATTTTTATTTATAGAAAAAAAATTAATTTTTTAAGATAAACTATTAATAAATAATTCAATATATCAAATTAATTTATTATAATTATTAGATTTATAATATAATTAAATTTTTAGATAATTACAATAAGATTTTATTTAAATTACATTATTTTTATCAATTAAATAATTATCTATATTATTTTTATAAATTATATTATTTTTTATTTAATTATAAAATATTTAAAAAAATAAATACAAGAGGCGAAAAACTCCCCGCCTCTTTCCTAGCCAAATCCCCCCTCTTCCCCTCCCTTCTCCCCAAAAATCCCTAAGTCCCAAATCTCCCCCCAAATCCCTAAGTACCCCTTCCCCCAAATCTCTAACCTTTTCTGGCTCTCTAGCTCTCTTTGGCTCTCTTGCCCTCGCTCTCTCATCTGGCTCGCTACCTCACCCTCGCCCCCGCTTTCGCTCGCTGCCTCGCCCTCAACCCCACTCTCACTCTCACTTGCTGCTTTGCCCTTGCTCGATCTCGCCTCTCACTAGCAGCCTCGCCCTCACCCTAGCTCGCGGCTCACCCTCGCTCTCACTTGCCGTATCACCCTCACGTCTTGCTGCTCACCCTCATTTCTCGCTCGCGGCTCGCCCTCATCTCTCGCTTGCTCGCTTTGTCGCTCTCTCTCGCGGCTCACCCTCACTCGCTACCCCTCGCCCTAGCCCGCATCTCTCGCTTGTAGCCACTCGCCCTCGCCCTCGCGAAGGTTAAATTATTATTATTTTTTATTTTTTGAATATTTATTTTACTTTTTATTTTTAAAATTTGTTTGTTGTTCATGTTAAATTTAGTAAATTTGTAGTGTTTTCTGTTTAATTTATTTTTTGAATATTTATTTTACTTTTTATTTTAAAATTTTGTTTTCTGCTCATGTTAAATTTAGTAAATTAGTTTATTTTTTTCTGTTTAATTTTTCTTTCTTTCCAAGCAAAAAGAAAGAAATTATTTATTTCTTTTATATATTTTTTTATTGAAAGAAATGTTCTTTTATTTCTTTTATATGTTTCTTTTATGTTATTTTATTAAAAAAGTATTTATTGTGTTATTTGCTGCTCACATTTTTTATGCTTCTTTCTTTATTTTTGTGTTATTTTATTTATTTATATATTTTATTTGTTTTCAGTAAATTATTAGAAATGTTTGTTAGGATTCTAATTTTATTCTATTTTTGATTATATGTAAAGTTTAAATATTTAAGTATTAATTTTTAAATATTTAGTGTTTTTTTTCTAACGTATTGAAAATATTTTTTTAATTTTAATTTTTTTTAATTTTTTAATTTTTTTATTTATTAAAATGCTTTAACGGAATATATTTTGTCGCTAAAATATTTTTTAATTTTTTATTTTATATTTTAAAAATAAAAAATATTTTTGATATAAAGATTTAAAAATAGCGGCGGAATATTCCATGGCTAAAATAAATTTTTATTGTTTTATAATTTTTTTTAAAAAATAGCGACGAAAAATTCTATCGGTAAATTTGAAAAAAATACATTTCACGATGAAAAATTTTCTGTCTCTAATCCGTCGCTAAATTGGCGACGGATTCATCGCAAAAAAAAATAGTGACGATTGTTTCAGTGATGGAAAAATTCCTACGCTAATCCGTCACTAAATTGATTTAGCGATGGATTTTTGGATTTAGTGATGGAATATTTCCATCGCAAAATCCGAAATTCTTGTAGTGTGGTATTTTTTTATCCATTTTTGAAGATTACTCTAGAATGTTACGAGTTTATGTCTTAAAGTCAAAAGATCACACATTTGAAGCCTTTAGGACATGGAAGAAAATGATAGAAAATCAAAAGGGGAGGACAATTAAGACCATTATAACAGACAATGGGTTAGAATTCTGCAATAAAGAGTTCATTAAAATGTGCAATGAGACTACAAAAAAATCGACATTTAGCGATAATTTTGAAAACCGCCGTAGATATAGCCATTGTAGAGCATTTAACAGCGATTTTTACCAACCGCTGGAGTAATCGTCGCAAATTATATTTTTTGCGGTGATTTAGGAACCATTGAAAATAATAGATTTTATGGCGGTTTTTAAAACATTTAACGACACTTTCGGAACTGTCGTAGAAAATTCTAAAAATATTGAATTTTAGCGACGATTTCAGAATTGTTGTTGTTTCTTGCCCTCGCGTGTCCATGGACGGCCAAGCTGCGTGCCTAGCCACGTGACAATGCTAGAAATTTGATTCCAACATTCTTCCCCTTCCCCAATTTCGAACCCGGGATCTCCCGTACATGCACGAGTGCACACAAAACCATCTGATCTGCAAAGCCTCCTTATTATATATCCACGCATATTAATTATATACTAATCTAACCACTATTTTCTAGAATTATATTTTATGTTTTTTTAATATAAATTAAAAAACATAAATTAATTGATTATATTTTAAAAGAATAATAGAATAAATTAAACATAAATTAATTGAATTAAATTAAATTAAATTAATTGTTTAAAAAATAAAAAATATTTTATATATTTTTTAAAAATTTGTTTTTAAAATTATTAAAATTTTATATATTAAAATTTCTTAATTTCTTTGTTGCAAATGTTAATTTAATTTAATTTTTTATTTTTTTTTCTAAATTTAGAGACGATTTCTCAAAAACTACCACAAAATTTAATTTTAATTTTTAATTATTAAATTATTTTTTAAATTTAATGATGAATTTTTGAAAATTGTCACAAAATTTAATTTTAAAATTTTGCTATGATTTTTTAGAATCGTGGCAAAATGTTAAAAAACAACCGCAAAAAATGTATTTTGTGGTGGTTACAAACTAACGTAAAAAATCAATTTTTTTGTGGAATAGTTAGGCACTTGACAACCCTGGAAACCCTAAGCAAAACGGGTTGGCTGAAAGAATGAACATGACTCTATTAGAAAGAGTGAAATGCATGCTTTTCCATGCGAAGATGCCCAAATCATTCTGGGGGAGGTGGTATCAATAACAACTTATGTGATGAATAGGTCACCATCTGTTGCCATTGAATTTCAAACCCCTATGAAAGGTGAATATATAGGGCATAAGTCAAGTTTAGACCATCTTAGGGTATTTGGTTACTTAGCCTATGCTCATGTGAAACAAGGCAAGCTGGAACATAGGGTTAAGAAATGCCTATTCATAGGATATCCTTTTGGAGTAAAATGTTACAAATTATGGAACCTTGAACCAGAAGGGTTGAGATCAATTGTCACAAGAGATGTGATATTTAATGAAGATTCAACCATGAAATCAGTAAATGAAGAAGTCTAGCCAGACTTAGGGGAAAATGCTAAGTCCATAGGTGCAGAAATTAGCGATGTATCATCTGAAAATGACAAGGAAGTGTTTGAAAATGGCTAGGAAGTGACTGAAAATGTCCAGGTAGATTCCCATGATTAGGAGTCAAACCAATATGAGGAGAGTAAGGAAGGTAGTGATGCAAACTCTAGTCTAGGACATTAGCCAGACACATCTAGGTATAGTGTGGCTAGGGATATATAAAAAAAGAGTCAAAAACCTCCTCAGCGATATGGTTTTTCAGACCTAGTGGCATATGTTAGATTTGAAATGGTATGGCACACACCAAGAGGGGGAGTGAATTGGTATATATAAAAAAATTCTTTTCCCTTAAAAATTCTTTTGATAAACAGAGATGTCTTCTGTGAAGACTACGGCTTCGTTAAACCATAAGACCTTAAAATGGCATAATGAGGTATCAACCGTATAAAGACAATCTCGTCTTGACAATGAAGAAGACAAGATTGAAAAATATGAAATCTTTTTCAATGAATGGTTAAATACATGAATCAAGTGAAGAATATAGAGATGCTTGAAAAGATAAATAAACAAAGAACATAAGCACAAGAGAACACAAAGGATTTATAGTGGTTTGGCTTAACCCAAGCCTAATCCACTACCTTAGCTCCTCACTAAAGATTTTGCAATCAATCCACTAAAACCTTCTATCACTTCGGATAGGCTCTCTAATCCAAGACTAGAAAATTACAAACCTCTTGCTTATACAAGCAAGCCCTCTAGTACCTAGCTATGAATTACAACCCTTTGTTTCAAAGAGCAAGTCCTCTAGCATGATAAGCTAGGAAAATAAAAATGATACAAATGAAAAAGAGAAGCTAAGAGTTAACACCCTTAGTTACAAGTTCTCTCACAATGAAAACAAGGCTTAAGAATATATTAACAATAATAGAACAAAGCCTTGGAGAGAAAAATATAACAATGAAAGCACAAACACTATAAGCTCAAATAAAAGATTCATAATCTTTAGATCAACTCGTTCCCGTCCATTAGCCTCTTCTTGATCATGCTTGAGTTGTATATATAGGCATCCCACAAGATCTAAGAGAAAACTAGCCATTTGTGACCGTTGGGATTTGAAAAACTAGCCATTATAACTTTCTGTGAAAAGAGTTAGTCGACAGAATCAGGAAAAATAACAAGCTTGGTCGACAGATAAAATACATTTGTCAACCAAGTCATAAAAACACCAGGGCACTTAGTCGACCAAGACAAAAATAGTCATGACACTTAGTCAACCAAGGCTAACCTTGTGTCAACAAACCTTAAGGAGTTAGTGGACCAAGTCATAATATATGCACTGTTAGTCGACCAATCTTATAACTTAGTTGACCAAGACATAAGCAAGCACATTGTAGGTCGACAGAGCCTATACCTTAGTCGACAAAGTCAATATATTAGTCAACAAAGTGAAAGCATGTAGTCGACAGATGAAGCTTGATGATACAAAACATTACAACATATTTACATTTTACAAAGTAAATGTCCTCATTTTCTCTAATTTATATTTTACCTTCCATTTACTTTAATACATAAATGTAAATAAGAAAGTACCCCCCATTTGAATTCAATAAAAATATCTAAAAAATCAAAATCCATAACCATAAGAAAATAGAATTTGGGTTTTAGTACAATCTCGGGATTTGACAAATTTTCCACTCTCAAAATGCATACCTTCTATTTATTGAAAAATTCATTAAAAATCGTTTTAATAATAATGAATACTAACTGTCAAAATACCGGGAGATAGTTTTTCAAAATGAAAATATTTTCTTGTATGTCTCTTTATAATGCTCTAATCTTCCAAACTTAGAAGAATTATATTAAAGGTAAAAACATCCACTAACCAATTGTTCAAAACTAATTTGGTGAAATCATTTAGGAGATTCTTTTAGATCTTAAAGGTTGTTTATGCAAATCTCCATCTATAGAAAATTATAGATCATCTGGTTTTTCATGTTCTTGACAAATCATAATCTTCAGCAAATCATATTCTTGACAAATGACTTAGGGAATAAATTGATTTTGTTTTTCATTATCAAAACCAAACACAAGAGTAAAATATCAGCATATGTACTAACAAGTGCATCAGAAATTGTAGGAGAATAGCCTCTTACCTATGAAGAGGTAGTGGCATCTAAAGAATTAGGAAAATGGATAGAGGCCATGAAGTCAGAAATTGCATCCTTAAGGAAGAACCAGACCTGGGATACGGTTGATAAGCCAAAATGACAATGAATAGTAGCTTGTAAATGGATTAACAAAATAAAGGAAGGTGCTGAAGATAACCCTAAACCTAGGTATAAAGCTAGGTTGTTTGTAAGGGATTTTACTCAAGTTCCAGGTATAGATTTCAATGAGGTATTCTCACTTGTTGTGAGACATACCTCAGTTAGAGTGTTGCTAGCCATTACAGCGCATTTAAACTTAAAATTAGAGGAAATGGATGTAACCATAGCGTTCCTTCATGGAGACCTAGATGAGAGGATATTGATGGACCAAGCTAAAGGATTTGAATCTAGAGGATGGGATGAGAGAGTACGTATGCTTGCTTAAGAAATCACTATATGGGCTTAAGGAATCTCCAAGACAATGGTATAGGAAATTTGATACGGTAATGATAAAACAAGGGTATCTTAGAAGTTCCTATGACTACTGTGTCTATTTTAAACATATTTCACCTAGTGTTTGTATTTACCTACTCTCCTATGTGGATGACATGCTCATACCTAGTCAATCTGAACAAGAGATTTAGTAACTAAAGTTGAAACTAAAATTTGAATTTGAGATAAAGGAGCTAGGGAAAGCAAAGCAAATTATATGGATAGAGATTACTAGAAATAAACAATAGAGAAAACTATACTTATCTCAAAAATCCTATCCAGATAAGCTCATTAAAAGGTTTAGAATGGTAGGGGCTAAGGCAATAAATGTGCCATTTTCCCAACACTTCAAATTATCCTCAATCAGTCACCTAAGGATGAGAAAAGTGAGAAGGAGATGAGTAATATACCCTACTCTAGCGCTGTGGGTAGTTTAATGTACAACATGGTGTGTACAAGGCTAGATTTGGCTCATGCATTGAGTGTTGTGAGGAGGTTTATGTCCAAACTAGGAAAAACTCACTGGAATGCTACAAAGTGGGTAATTAGGTTTGCGAAGGGGTTTAACAACATGGTTTTGACCTATAGTGGAGCAAAAGTAGGAGATTCAGCAAGCATCCTAGGATATTTGGATATTGATTATGCTACTGACTAGGATACAAAAATATCCACAACCAAATGTCAGTTGGAAATCAAGCCTCCAACATGTGGTGGCTTTATCTACAACAAAAGATGAATATATAGCAATATTATAAGCTATAACATAGGCTATATGGCTAAAGGGCTTAGTCAGTGAACTCCTAGGGACTGTATAGTGGATGCAACTTTGATGTGTGATAATCAAAATGCCATACACTTCTTCAAGAATTAGGCTCATCACGAATGGACGAAGCATATTGATGTTCATCACCACTTTATTAGGGAAATATTAGATAAAAATGAGAGAAATCTAATTAAAGTTGCAAGTAATAAGAATGCTACAAACATATTCACTAAATTTGTTCCTATTTCAAAGCTAAAGCACTACTTGAAGCTTCTTCAGGTGATTCAAGAGGCTAGTTCAGAAGAATAGGGTAGGTATTAAAGGCAAAAGACATCTATCTTGGTGGAGTCTAATCATTTGAAAAATGGTGGAGAATTTGTTAAAATTTTGCCTAGAGATTAGACTTAAGATTTAGATACAAGAAAGAGGTCGAGTTAGGAGCTTTAAAAGGGCTATCTTAAAAGCTATTAATGTAACGGTAACTACCAGTTGGGCTAGTTAGGAAGTTATATTGTAATTCTTGCCACTATGGTTTATAAATAGAGGGTCGAGGGAGTTTCTTTCTTATGATGTCTTTTATTTTGTATCTTGAGCGATTTTGTACTGCTAGAGAGGAAAGTCAAAACACTTTGTAATCTTTATGAGGATAGCTCGGTTCATAAAGCATTGATTGCAGTATGGGTGTAATTGTTCTCTTATTCAAGATAGTGAAAGAATGTCCAATATAGCCTGGACGGAGGTTCTCTTTTAAGGAGTTTCGAACCAGGATAAATCTCGATGTCCCTTTATGAGTATGTGATCTTGTTTCTACTCTTTTATTCTTGTTTTGGTGTTCATGATATTTTATGTGTAAGGGAATTCTGTCTTTCTTAAGGGTTGAATAGTGAGTGATTGAAGAGGGATTTGGGTTTACAGTGGCAGTTCGTTAATATTAATGGACTAGGTGACTGCAATTTCTTATAGAAATAGCAGTAAAGTCGATTGCCCCATTCGAAGAGTCGACTGACTCCTTGAGCTGCTAGTTGACTCCCACAACACCCCAGCTAAAAATTAGTGGATTATAGGTGGTAAGAAATTGGAAGGGGTTTGTGGGGGTTCTCGGGAGTAGAAATTGGACGAGAGGAAAATGAGGTGTGTGTGTGTGTGTTCTTGGCTTTTTCTTTATGTTCTTTCTCTACCTTCTTTTGCTTCTACTTTTAAGTAATTACACAGAGCGTAAATGTCACATGTAGAAAAATTTGGAGAATCTGATGAGATACACGAGAGTTGGTGAATCGTAGCCCCCAGGCTAGCTAGCACGAGACGAGGGTCACGTATTAGTACCAAGTAGCTGGCTAGGTGTGGACAGACTAAGCCCACCATAGTTTGAGGTGGATTTGGTCTTAGTATAGAAATGGTTTCTGTACTTATCCTGAAATGAGATGAAATATCATGTTGCTTAAATACCCAAACTGTGTATGGTACGTGTGTTGGTTTTATGATTCCTAATGAGGCCCAAGGCTATGACGAGTTTTGAAGTTTATTTTCATAGGCTTTAGCCTGGGATTGAAGTATCGTCCAAAGTACCACTCATTGGTATGTAAGAAACCGGCTAACCGTGAAGCTTCGATTCTACCTCGTTTGATCCGTAGAGCCACAAACACGAACTCCTCTAAGTCAGTCCACATGATCGACCCTTTCCACGACGCCGCGAGTAGTGCTAGCAAACCCTAGGCGCCTCCAATGAGAGATTTGAATTTTTCACTCCTTTTCATCTTCTTAAGTAGCCTATTTATAGAGTTTAAAAACCCTAATTGTGCCTTTGGAAAGCCCCTAAACGTTTTAGGCCTAGCCCTTAATCATATTGGGACATATCTCTCTTTTAAATTGTGGAACGAGCTCGACCTAAGTGTGTGACCCCTTAGGTCCAACATTGGGCTAGATGTAGTGCTAATTCTATTGGGCTATATGAAGGCCTAACTCATTAGAATAATTAAACTCTTTAATTAAACTTATGGGCTTCATAATTAACTCATCTCATGGGCTTCTTAATTAAACTCTTTAATTAATAGTTTTAGAATTAATCATATTAATTCTAAAACCCTACATATCATGGTTAACGTCTAGCAACATACCATGAACGCCTAGCCAACGATGAAAAACAGACATTTTCAATTGCAATTACTGTACAGTAAAATCCTTTCATCAATCTATGTCCCGATTGAATTTAGGGTATGGTTTTATGACGAAACCCTAGTCATTCAACAACTATATATCCATTCCAGATTTATGACTTGTTCGATGAAATCAAAACACCTTTTGATTTCCACCTCACCTTGGCCAAGGATTTCCTCAGTCATGAAATCATCGGAATACATAGGACATCTTCTCATCTTATCGATGAGTGATGAATTCTATTTTGACATTCACAAGCCTTCATATGTGATAAGGTTACGCCCAGTGATAATTTGTTAGTGACTCCATTGGAATCCAAAAAAGAACCAAAGTGTAACCAGTCAAATATAAGACTACCATGATGTCTCAAGTCTAAGGACCAATCTACACTATTGTAACACAAAAATTCCAATTTGACAATAAACAATTACCAGTAGGAATTCTGTAGTGGGTCAGTTCAATGTACTTATTCTTATAATAAGCACCCACATATATGCACTAGTGTCCACACACCAATGTCCATGAAACAAGATATTCTCCTAATTGAGCATGCATCATATATGCTAGTCTATTCGAGTTATTAGTGTCCAATCCTAATAACTCTATGACTAGGAACATTTAAGATCAAGGCTTATAAGGAATATGTTTCATGATCGTCATCTCTATGCACGACCATATTCCATGAGCCTATCTGATCTATGGACTTTGTCAAATATGGAAATAATAAAGACAACCATTAATGACAAATAAAAACATAATGCCTTGTAATAATAATTGATTGAAGATAAAGAGTCACAATGTAAAATATGATCAATTACATGTAAATATAATTGACTTGTGGGGCATATCTCTAACATGCTAGCCCTTTAAGACTCATATAAAAGGGCTTGTTTGTTCTCTGCTGCCCTAATTGGTGGTCGATCCTCTCTTTTGCTTTGTTTGGCCGATTGTTTTCTTTGATGGCCAATCTTCATGAGTCTCCTTTTCCTTTCTCGGCCCGATCCCTCTTTCCATGGTGGTGGTCTTCCTTTCCTTGTGAATCCCTCGATCGATCCATCGATTATCCCTATTTATACTATCCGACATATCTCTCTAAGGTAAACTCTCGATTTACGATTGTTGATTCCATCTTCTTTGTAAGGGTTTCTCTCTATTCCTTTGTGGATCATTTTAGGGTTACTAGTTTTGGTGAGAGGTTTTTTTGATCGGCCAAGAGGGTTTGAGCATTTGGGAGTTTCGGTTCTTGGGATTTGGGGCTTCTTTGTGGTTTGGTGGCCTTATTCGATTGGCGTTACCTAAGTGGTACAACCTGAATAAACTCATATTCGAGCCTTGAATCGCCTTACATGGAGTTCTATATTTATGCTCTTCGTGTTGTTTTTTGGTATTCTGGTTTTGATTATTATTAGTGTTAACCCTTTATTTTGTAAGTGTTTTTCTACAACAAATGGTATCAGAGCCTTGTGTGGCTCCTAGATTGTGTGAAATCAAAAAGCTAATTGAAAAAACCCTTTGGTTTTCTCCGTTGATTTTACATGGTAAGTGTTTTAGGGTTTACATTGAATCCGAATCGTCTAACTTCAATTGCTTTGTGCAATGGGTGATTCAGGGTAAACCAACCCCATATCCGTGATCGTCTGACCGAGTAGCATCACCCTAATCGACGTGTGCCAGCCCACTCACCGGCCGAAGACGGCGCATGTAGTTACAGGTTGCGGCGCGTGGAGGCCGGCAGGTCCATGAGACCCAACCTGTGTTCATCCTAGATCTCATTATGAGATCTAGCCTGGTAAAACAGTATCAGCTTGTTTGAGTTTTTTGTCTTGCAGTTTCTATTCTGTGAAATTCCTTTCTGTGCCTATATATAATTTGTTGTGTACATACAGATAATCTGTTGTGTGTGATATCTATTATTTTTGCTATGTGCAATTAGGTTCAGAATACTATTTATTTTATTAATCAGTTTATCTGTCTCTATTTAATCTTGTTCATGTTCTGTTTTGTTATCCCTATGTGAATCTGCTGCCTAAGTTAAATTTTAAACTATGTGTTTGCATTAATTTAACTAGGTTGCACATTCCCTGTGTAATTCATATACTTAGTGGATATGACCACACACTTCAAATTGGGGGTTTTCAATGGGAAGGGGGATTTTTTCTATATGGCAATAAAAAATGAAGGGAATTTTAGTACAACAAAAAGTATCTAAGGCTATAGATGGAAAATACCCTGAAAGTACTAAAGATGAACAAAAACTTGAAGAACAAAAAGTATCTGAGGCTATAGATGGAATTTTACCATATATTTCTATAATCTTGCATCTCTATGATTCAATGTTAAGAAAAGTAGGAAAACTTGACACAACTAAAGAGCTATGGGAAAAAATGGAAAAATTGTATGTGAAAAAATCCACACCAAATAAACTCTATTTGTTAGAAAGGTTTTTCAGTTTTAAGATTGACCTCTCTAAGGATCTAGATGACAACTTAGATATCTTCAACAAACTAGTTCAAGATATCATAAATTGTGGTGAAATAGTGTCCGAAAAATATAAGGTTGTGATCTTATTAAATGCTATTACTGATATCTATAAAGAGGTTAAAAGTGCCATTAAGTATGGTAGGGATACCTTTAACACTGAAATTGTCATAGATTCCTTAAGAAGTAAAGAAATTGAACTAAAACATGAGAAAAGACATGGTGAGGTCCATATGATGAGAGGTAGGTTCTAATCTAAGAGTTAAGATGGAGGTGGTAAGAAAAATGGTAGAAGTAGGTCCAAATCCAAAAATCGAGAGAAGGGTAAGAAGTACTATGGGTGTGGTAAAATTGGGCACTTTATTAAAGACTGCTATGCTGAGAAAAATAAAAATAAAAATAAAGAAAAGGGTAGGGATCAAGAAGAGGCTAATGTAGTAAACTCGTATGACCCTAGTCAAGTATACATGCTCTTAGATTCTGACTCTACTGAAATAAATGTTGCATCTAGGTCAAACATGCATGAATGGATCTTAGATTCAGGTGCATCATTTCATGTCACATCACAAAAGTATTGGTTTGAAAATTTGTATGAATCTAAAGGTGGACATGTCATAGTGTGTAACAACATTGCATATATGGTCATTGGGGTAGAAGACATCATTGTTAAGTTAGACATTGGCTATGTCTTAAAGTTAAAAGATGTTAAGTATATACCCAAAATGGCTAGGAATTTAATTTCAGTGGATGAGTTAGAAAAGAGTGGTCTTATTGGAAAAAAATGATTAAAAGAGCAATGGTGATTTGTAAAGGGGTAAGAAGAAATGAGATTTATGTACCAAATGCTAAGGTAATGAGTACCCTAGAATCACACATAGCATTAATCAACCCTGATGCCACTGTTAAGTGGCATAACAGATTAGCTCATGTGAGTCTTAAAGGGCTTAAGTTGCTAAGTGATAAGGGGGCATTTGGTAAAGACTGTGTGTCCGATATCTCTTTTCTGTGATCATTGTGTGCTTGGAAAGTATCATAGGTTGACTTTCTCCTCTAATGTCCATGGAGCCTCTAGAGCCTTAGAATACATTCATTCAGATCTATGGGGACCAACGTCAAATCCCACGTCAGGTGGTAATAGGTATTTCCTATCCATGATTGATGATTACTCTAGGAGAGTTTGGGTTATTCTCTTGAAAAATAAGTCTGAAACCTTTAAAAGTTTTAAGAATTGGAAAACTCAAGTAGAGAATCAAACTGGCAAGAAGAAAAAATACCTTAGGATTGACAACGGTCTAGAATTTTATAATTATGATTTTGACAAGTTGTGCAAGGAATATGGAGTTACTAGGCATAAAATAGCTCCCTACACTCCTCAACAAAAATGGAGTGGCCAAAAGGATGAATAGGACCCTTCTAGACGAGGTTCGGTGTATAATGATCAGTTCAAATATACCTAAGTCATTATGGGGAGAGGCCATTGTGATTGCGTGTTACCTAGTTAACCTAACTCATTCAGCTACTTTAAATGGTGACACTTCTTTTGAAAAATGGCATGGAAAATGTGCCGACTATTCAATCCTTAGAACCTTTGGCTCTGTTGCCTTCACTAATCAAAATGAGGGAAAATTAGAGCCTAGAACTAGGAAATGTGGTTTCTTAGGCTACACTAAGGGAATAAAAAGGTATAAGTTGTGGGATAAAAGCCAAAAAGGGGTAATGATTATTGTTAGTAGAGATGTCACATTTAATGAATCTGAATGCCTTGTTCAAAGCTAAGTGACAAAGTTAGTGAGGACAGGAGTCCATAAGAAGAGTTGAGGAATTCAGGTACCCATGCTCCTATGACCTCAGGTGAGGTGGAGAGTACCTCTACAACCTCTAGTGAGGTGGAGAGTCAAAATCAGTCTGAAATAGATGAGGAGAGAGAAACAAGAGAAGAACACCCTAATAACTAGCCATCAGTTTTTGATTATCAACTAACTCGAGATAAGGAAAGAAGATGTCATAGGTTAGCTCAAAGGTTAGCATCAGATTTTGAATTAGCCTATGCTAGCTACCAAGAACTAGTTGAAAATGAGCCTAGCACATATGAGAAAGCCATAAGAAGCAAATATTCCAAAGAGTGGATGGAAGCAATGAAAGAGGAGATGAGTTCCCTCAACAAGAACCAAACTTGGGAGTTATTCCCTAGACCTAAGGACAAGTCCATTGTAGGTTGCAAGTAGATTTATAAGGTTAAGAAGGGTACAAGTGATAGTGAACCAATAAGGTTTAAGGCTAGGTTTGTAGCCAAGGGATTCACACAAAAGGAAGGGGTAGATTATAATGAGATTTTTTCGCTAGTTGTTAAGTATACCACCATACGTGTCATACTTGCATTAGTGCATATTTTGACTGGGAACTTGAACAACTAGATGTAAAAACCACTTTCTTGCATGGTGATTTGGAAGAAAAAATCTTTATGTTTCAACCCAAAGGTTCTGAAGACAAAATAAAACCAAATTTTGTGTGTTTCTTAAAAAAATCCTTATATGGTTTAAGACAGTCCCCACAACAATGGTATAAACGTTTTGACTCTTTTGTTAAATCAATTGGTTTCAAAAGAAGTGAATTTGATCATTGCCTCTATTTTCAACATAAAAACAAAGATTGTGTGTTTCTTTTGTTGTATGTTGATGACATGTTTCTTATCGACCCTAGTATTAGGATGATAAATAGCATAAAAACAGCTCTTAGTAGTGAATTTGACATGAAAGACCTAGGGATGGAAAAAACAATTCTAGGTATGGAAATTAAAAGGGATAGGTCAAATTCTGTGCTTTATTTGCATCAATCGTCATATGTGTTGAAAATTTTAAAAAGGTTTGGCATGCATGATAGCAAACCAGTATCATTACCTTTAGGAAACCATCTCATATTATCTAAAGATAAATCTCCTGCTAATGAGGAAGAAGAGGAATATATGAATAGAATTCCTTATTCAAATGCGATAGGTTCGGTCATGTACCTTATGGTGTGTACTAGGCCAGACCTAGCTTATGTTGTTAGCACTCTTAGTAGATTTATGACAAACCTAGGTCCCTATCATTGGGAAGCAGTGAAATGGTTATTGAAGTACTTGAGAGGCACCTATAATGTAGGATTAGTATATAAGCATAAGTCTGATAATGTGAGACTAAAGGGGTTTACTGATTCAGACTATGTTGGTGATAGAGATAATAGGAAGTCCACATCATCCCATGTATTCACTTTGTGGGGATCGTGCATTAGTTTGAAGTCTCAACTTCAACATATAGTTTCCCTCTCTATCATCGAGTCCCAATACATTGCTACTACAGAGGCTATTAAGAAAGCCCTGTGGTTTAAGGGATTGCTTAATGAACTGTGTGTTCTTAATGAAAATGTGACTGCTTTCTTTGATAGTTAATCTAGAATTCACTTATGTAAGAACCCTTCCTTTCATGAACGCACTAAACATATCGATGTGAGATTGCATTTTATTCGTGATATTGTGTCTCAAAACATTATTAGACTAGAAAAAGTGCTTTCTGAATATAATCCTACTGATATGGGGACTAAAATATTACATGTGGCTAAATTTAAAAGCTTCCTCAATCTTCTTAACATTGGTAAGGTCACTTGATAATTGCTTATGCATTTGTTGCATGATTTGCATTTTGTTGCATGTGCTTGTTGCTTGTTGTTTGTGTGTGTTGGCCTCATTAGGAATCAGGTGGAGATTTGTTAGTCTTATGATTCCTAATGAGGCCCAAGGCTATGACGAGTTTTTGAGTTTATCTTCATAGGCTTTGGCCTGGGATTGAAGTATCGTGCAAAGTACCACTCATTGGCAGCCCATTTAGAAGTCGGGCCATAAGCCCTTAGTTAAGCCTTTGGAAGAGAAATGGGCTAAGCCCATTTGCTCAAGACTTAAGGAAGCCCAAGCCCAAGCCCACTCAGTTGTTTGCCTTGCCCTAGGGATGTCATATAAAAGGGCTTGTTTGTTCTCTGTTGCCCTCATTGGTGGTCGATCCTCTCTTTTACTTTGTTTGGTCGATTGTTTCCTTTGATGGCCGATCTTCGTGAGTCTCCCTTCCTTTTCTCGGTCTGATCCCTCTTTCCATGGCGGTGCTCTTCTTTTCCTTGCGAATCCCTTGGTCGATCTATCGGTTATCCCTATTTATACTATCCAACAGATCTCTCTAAGGTAAGCTCTCAATTTACGATTGTTGATTCCATCTTCTTTGTGAGGGTTTCTCTTTGTTCCTTTGTGGATCATTTTGATGAGTAACCGTGGGTGGTTTTGGCAAGAGGTTTTTTCTATCAGCCGAGAGGGTTTGAGCATTTGGGAGTTTCGGTTCTTGGGATTTAGGGCTTCTTGTGGTTTAGTGGCCTTTTTCGATTGGCGTTACCTAAGTGGTACGACCTGGACAAACTCAAATCCGAGCCTTGAATTGCCTTATAGGGAGTTCTATATTTATGCTATTCGTGTTCTTGTTTTTCGGTATTTTGGTTTTGATTATTATCAATACTAACCCCCTTTGTTTTGTAAATGATTTTCCCCAACAACGTGTATTTATGTATTCTGTTGCATATCTTTGATGTGTAAAAAAATTTAAATTTACCTATATCGCACTATGTGTAATCCAACAATTGGTTTATCTTCTTGCCCGATAGGACTTCCTTTGACATGCTTAGATCTTGCATCTCACTTGGGCTATTAACTTAATTAGGAGGTCTATATAAAAAAAAATGGACATGCAACTTCAAAGACATTTTCAAAACTACAAGGAATCTAAGTGCAATTTATCCATTTTGATATTACGAGTCAAATTCAAAAACAAGTTGTTTATTCAACGTATCACAAATTGAAGAAAAAAAGGATAGGGAAAAAAACCTTCAAGAAGGTTCACTAGTGTTGGCTTGGTAACAACATCATCCATAAAACATTTATCAATGAATATTGAAAATGGTGTTAGTGCTACTTGTAAACCAAACAACAACCCCTAATGATTAGGTGATGAAAACGTAAAATAATGACAAAGCGGGTAAACAGTAGCAATATTGAGATTGGCTAGCACTAGTAACACCGACATCATTTTAGATAATGTATGTAAGTTGAAAATAAATAATGCTAACGACACTTGTGATATGAGCCAAACAATTGGTAGCAATGTCTTGGAAAAAAAAAGTTAGGAAACAACAAAGTGGTAGTTTGAGCAATGTGCACTAACAATTAATTATTCTTAGTTGATTGACAAAAAAAGAATGTGGCGAGAAAAACAAATACTACGAAGTTGTGCTAGCAACACCTATGAACAAAACCGTTGGTAGTAATGTCTAACCACCATTTTGGTGACAAAAGGGACAATAATGACTATACCGTAGGCTTTAGCAATGCTACAAAAATAAGTTCTTTGTCGACATCTAAAAAAAAAATCAGGCAAGAAAGAAAATAAAACTATATATTGCTTGGAGCCAATGACACTTGTGAACCAAATGATTTGTAGCATCACATTGATGACAAAAATGTTAGGCAACAAGAAAATGGGTGGTCATAGCAACTTCTTGTAAGTTAATTGAGAAAAAAATAATGAAACCAAAAAAAAAAAAATTTACATGGGAATAGGGTTAAGAACATCGATGAGCCAAATAATGAAAAAAATGAGCACCAGTGAGCCCAAGTGATTGGGTGGCCAGTCTAGGCAACATCTTAGAGACAAAAAAGGAGTTAGATAATAAGCAAAGGATATATATAGTTGATCTCAATGTTTCGATAACAACTTAGTTTATTGATAAGAGGTGAGTAAGAAGATAAAAGGAAGCTAATTAATTGAGGGAATAATATTATATTTATTTGTGTACTGATCTATACACTAAAATGACCTATATATACATAAAGTCTTTTCATTCAAGATAAGCTTCAAATAAAGCAATTAAGGGCACGATACTGTGCTATTTATCATGCTAATCAAGGTAATCAAACATTTTAATTCACTTCATTCTAACGCATAATTAATTTATGAATGTTGAGAAAACAATGAAAATAATTACCCATCAAAGACTTATGACAAAAAAAAAAAAAAAAAAAGCTCGACACAATGGCTTTTTGCAACATATCTATTGCAATTTAGGAATAGTGGGTTTGCAATTTAAAAGTCAGATATTTTTATTTACAAAAGAATTCAAAATGGTATTGAAATGTATATTATATATTCAATCAAAAATTTTATATATAAGTGCAAACGTGTCTCAAAGTTGTTGGAAAAGTGGGCCACCCCAAAACCAACTATAAAGGTTTTGCAATTGAGTGAACAATTACACTTCTTACATTTTCTCCTCTACCACCATCTCTTAGCCCATCCGCCATCACCGCCTTCCTTTTTCAGGTCAGTAGTAATTGATAGCTCTCACTAATTAAGAAGTTGAAAGATTTGACGAGAATTCAGGTTATATGTCAAAATTACATGGTTATTTTCCTTCCTTTCATATATAGATTGATCTTCTAATAATGCTAATTTAATTTGTTTTAAGTGCATCCAATTGCTTCTAGTGAGTAGTTCATTTGGATTCTACAAATTCCTTGATGTGATTTGAGCATGCAAGTGGAATTCCTTGATTGATCGTGAGTGTTCTTTATTTTTAATCATGCTAATCGATGTGTTATTTGATTTTTACATTGCCTTTTATGAATATTTCCTTATCAATATTTTTCTATTTAGCATGCTAAACTTCTTCTTTGGCTTTATCTTTTTGATTCATTACTTTCTCTTCTTCTTTCTACTTTTTGATGTTCTTCTACTTTAGATTTAGACAGGGTTGCTAGATTTAGACAGGGTTGCCTTAGTCCCACTTTTTTGTTTTGACCTTTTTTTCTTCGTTGGTCATGAATCTTCTCCGTCTCCTTTCTACTTTTTCTATGTTTCCACTTTAAATTTTTATATTTTGGTTGGTTCTTTAGATTTAATGGGTTCACTACAAATCTTCCCAACTATGAATAAAAACCATTTCGTAGAAAGAAAAATAAAAAAGATGAAAATGAGAAAAATCAACATGACCACAAGCAAACAATAATCACCATCTCAAATATTCATCTTTATCCTTATCTTTACCACAATCCAATGCAAACCGATGTCCTGTAGTTAATAAAATACTCCAACTGTACTCCACTATTCAACATGATGTTGTCATCCTCTCTCTCTCTCTCTCTCTCTCTCTCTCTAAAACAACTAGCGAAACTCATGGCATTGCAACTCTATCTTTTTGAAACCATGTTTCCTTACTTTTATTGTCTTCATTATTTACACTTGTCCAATCTCTTTTTCTCTCTACTTCAAGTAAATTAAGCACAAAGCACAATAGTCGTTTACGTATACGTACATATACATATGCAGTATATACAATAGATTTCTATTGTTTTAATGCGAGGACTTTCTTCATTTTAATGTGTATATATATGTATGTATGTGTATCAATGTATATGTACAAATATTTATTTTTGTGTATATATATGTGTGTGGATATTGATTGTTCCCTTTTAGTGATTAGAGAAAACAGCAAAAGGAAGAAAGGAAATACAAAATACACACCAGAATAAAAATATATGTGAATACATCATATCCCAAAAAAGTCCAGCTTATTAAATTCAGTCAATAATGGTATATTTACATGCGTACTCAATTATACATTGATAGGCTACATGAAGGGTCAATACATTCAAGGTAATGTACAATATTTAAAGCATTCAAGGGCAAGATATTTTGCTAACAATGAAGCCAATCGAGGAATAATTAATTTCCTAGTAAATGCGGAGGAAACAGAGAGAATAAATATTACTCACCAAAAATGAAAAGAAAAAAATAAAAAGGCTTGGCGTGGTGGCTTTTTGCATCAAATTTTATTGAGTTTATATATAATAGTACAAAATAGTATGGAAACGAACATTATATGTTCATAAAAAATTTTATGTATGAGAGGAAAGGTGTCTAGAAGTTGTGAGAAAAATGTTTCAGCCAAAACCAACTAGAAAGTTTTTACAATGGAGTGATTTGTTACAATTACTACATTTTATCTACTATCATATCTTTGTCCGCCTCCCTTGGCACCATCTTCTTTCTATCTTCTTGACTTGTTTCTAATGTTTGGTGGACTAGGTTAATGGTTGTCTATTCCTCTCAGGGTTTAAGAAGTTGAAAGAGTTGACACGGATTCATGTTAAATATCAAACTTACTTTTATTTAGCTTCTTTCCTTTTTATATAGTTTGGTCTTTTAATAATGCTTATTTTATTTATTTACAACATCTGCTTCTTGTGAATTATTCGTTTGGATTTTGCTAGTTCCTTGATGTGATTTGAGCATGCAAATTGAATTGCTTGATGTGTTTTTTGATAGATACATTATCTCTTATGATTGTTTCCTTACCAATCTCTCTATATATTTAGTTTTGTTATTTTTGTATGGCTTTTTTTTTCTCCTGCATTCTTCTTCTTCTTCTTCTTCTTTTTTGTTCTTCTATTTTAGATGTGGGTAATGAGCCTAGCTAGATCTAAATTAGGTTGCCCTCAGACCTTCTCCTTTGTTTGAACCTTTTTTCTTCTTTGGCGAAGTCCTTATATACATACATATAATTTTCTGTACATATATTTGGAAATTGAGTGTTGCTCTACGATGATCAGAAAGAACAACCAAAGATGAAGGATATGAAAAATACAGTAGTATGAACTACATTGCAAAAACTTAGATGCCTTGTTTAGCTTAATTTTTCTAAATAATACGACCATTTTTCTCAGTGGCTTCAAATTTTCCATGAGATCTTATTTGCTAGTGAATAATATTGCAGCTGATAGATGGAGGGTTCTCATCCTGAAAATTTTGGTCATGGCAATTACGAATTAGAGGTCCCAGGACAACAACCTCCAACACCATTCGGGAATGACTCAAATTTCTCATTCAACAGTCAAAATCTGGATGAATTCCAAATTATAGGAGAAATGAGTTCCGAATTGGTAAATGTGGAAGGCCTCGTGGACGGTGCGTTGGATGTGGAAGCAAATGAAACTTCATTAGATATGAAACAAAATGATGTGACGATGGTCAACCTAGAAAGTCTTGGTCTAGAAGACTCATTTTCACTCCCTACTCTGCCTTCCCAGAGGTCTAAGAATGAGGTTTGGGCAGATAGCGAGAGCACTCAATATTCAGCAAACAACCCCAACATCAATGACATTACCTATTTCTGTCAAGGACTTAATATACCTGTGGACCCCATGTTTGACCCGATGTTTGACGATTACTTAGTAAAAGAAGGTATAATTCAAGCTGAAGATCTGGATGCTTTACGGAAGGAGGAAAATCGTTGCATAAATGGCTGTGAGAAGTGTCCGCCCAATGAAACAGGTATTGATCTAGCTACTGTTGGAGACTTGATGTTGGGTGTTAAATTTCCGCATAGTGGAATTAATATTCCAGCCCATTACCCTTTTTATCTGCCCCCTCCAAGAAGTGAATTTTACATTCCAACCAGAGCTCCTATGTTCCAAGCAATTCCACCTAGAGGCAGCTTCATGGCAGGTCCTACGTTTGATCTTAATGGCAGAGGGGAGTCTCTTAAACTGAGTGCAATTCCACCTAGAGGCAGCTTCATGGCAGGTCCTATGTTTGATCTTAATGGCGTAGGAGAGTCTCTTAAAATGAGTGAAAGGAATGATGGCTCGGAGCTTGCAGCAGAGCAAAGAGTACGCAGGACGATAAAAAGTAGAGAGTCTGCAGCGAGATCACGAGCAAGGAAACAGGTTTTTTTTCTTCTCCATGCTGATTAAAAATAGAGTCTGCATTGTTATTTGATGCAATGCACACACACACACACAGACGAAAAACCACAAAAGAAAGAAATATCCGTAATTTGAATTAAAATTTATTTTGTTTTCTTCGGTTGTGATCTTTCAGAAGCTCTAAAACTTATGAAAAGAACTTCCTTTCTTTTCATAGAAGAATATGTGTTTAATATGTAGATGTTAATTCAAATTCCTTGCATAGTGAAATTCAGGTTTATACTTTCAATACGAAGAAGTTTTTTAATACAATACAGGCATTCATCAATTATTATACTTCTGCCAAATTTTCTCCCTATATAAATTTGGCTGATGAGAATTCAAATTTAGTAGATGCCAACATTAAGTTATAAATGAAAAAGAGATTTGTTGCATATTATAGTAGGAACTGCTCTGGAAAAATCTAATACTGTATTACTTGTTGGGATCTCTACATATAATTTGTCGCATGTTATGTTTGTAAATGGTGTAGTATTTGCCCATGTCATGCACGCACATAGGACTTTGCCAAACTATTACAAAATTAAAACTGTTTGTCTTATAAAATGTAATTTTTTTCCCTTCCGTGTTTACATAAACATGTTTGCACAACTCAATGTACACAACTATCTTATGAATAGCGCCCAATATAAATTCACTTGTTTATGCAAAGCTCAGGGCGAACATAGTTTCAATTGCCAATTATATTTGTTCTGATAAATATATAACAGTAAATCATATCATCAAATGGACATGAAAGAGCGAAAGGAGTTAATTTACTATCATATCTGAAAACTTAAGGTACCGTATGCACACATACAAAAAAGCTGCATGTCTTCTATGCTTGGATACTAATTTTGGAGTGTAATTAGGAAGTTGCTTCAGAGATTCTTATGATGCCAAACTAGGTTTACCATTTTAACAGAAGTGGAAATTGTTTTCTCTTTATTTTGCAGGCGTCTACGCCGGAATCAGAAAATGGACAGCTTATGCACAATTTGGTGAATATTCAAAATATCTCTTTTTGCCTCTATATTAATTTAATCTTCTTCATATTTAACATTATTTGTTATGACTTACAATGTCGTCATTCTATATGTTTATATGAAACAGCCAGAAGAGAAAAAGACAAGGGAATAAGAGGTAAACTTAAATCCATCTTTCAATCAAATTAAAGTTATTTTTCGCTATTTACATACAAGTTTGTCTCCTTAATTGTACATAATTGTCTCATTTTAACATTCTTTAAATGTCATTTTGGAAAAAAGAACATATATACCCATTCTTCCATCTATTTAATTTTTGCATAGTTAATATTATTTGTTATGACTTACAATATTTTGGTTGAATGCTTTGATTTAAAACAGTCAAAAGTTTTTTTTTTTTTGTTGTAAATGAGAAATCACGTCAAAGCGTATACAACCGAAGGTCAAGCCATACCTCAGACCAAAAGAAAACCATCAGATAAAATTTAAGTTAGCTTTTCAATGAAACTCAAATTATTTCCCACTATTTAAATAAACCAGTATGCCTCCCTGGTTACACATAAATGTTTCATTATTTAAGTTATTTAAATGCAAACTTAAATGATTTTATAAAATTTCATTTTTCTAACGAAAACATAAAAAAAGATTTTGTAAAACGCTTTATTAATTTTCTCTTCTACATATATATACAGGTCTTAAACAGGTTTTGAAGGAGAAAGCACCAAAGAGACAACTGGAAGCAAAGGACGACCTCGAGCCTCGGTTTGTGAGTTGATGTGAATTTGCAAAGTGAATCACAAAATGAAAAAATAAAAACAAACAAAATAATAAAATTACATGCATAATAAAATAATAAAATAACAAGAATAAAAAGTTTGGCTTGCAATAAGAGGGGACACCCGTAAACCTAATTCTGAACTTATCGCTATGGAATATGCATCTGTTTGGTAGTTATGGAGTATGTGTACTTGGATATGGAATAGTGGAGGTATCTTTGTATCTGGATATATATAATAATGCTGGAGTTGAACAATAATTACAATTATATTTTCTTTTTCAATATAGTAATGCTTTTGGGTATGAATATCTCTGTTTTGTTTTGTTTTCTAGTACCAATATGTAGTTCAAGGAGAGGGAATTGTAGCTATTCAGAGGGAATTGTCCCCCCTTTATAATAACAACAAACTTCAGATGCTTCGAATAAAATTAGTTGATAAACTTGTAAGCTTAAGAGGCGGGGTGAATTAAGTTTTTTCATTCTTTGAAGAAATAAACTCAAATAATAGAATTGAAATATGAATTTAAAGAAATTAAGAATGCAACACATTAGATTTAAAGTGGTTTTGCTATCAAAGCCTAATCTACTACCTTGATTTATCACCAATGATTTTGCAAACACATCAGATAAACCTTTTACTATACCTTGTAGCTTTTACATAGAATCAGCTACTCAACCTTTACAAATTTGGTTTTTACAAATTTGACTCAACCACAACCAACTGCTTTTCACGGATCAAGCATAACCTTTACAAACTTTCACTATAATATGAAAGGATTTCTCAAGGGAAAAATGTAATACAACACTAATTATAGGTATTTCTCTTGAACAAAAGAAATATTAGAAATTTATAAATACATAACTTCTCTCTTGAAATCTCACAAAAAAATGTATTTTGTAAGCACGTAAGAACTGAAAGCTTTTAAAAGATATTTGAATGCTTGCTTAAGCTCTTGTAAAAAGTTCTTGTGTGTGGTGTTCAATGTTTTAACCATTTTTTAGCATTCCAAACAATTATTTATAGATTTCTTGTATTCAATGCTAGTTGATATGTTAATAAACAATTAGAATGTTTTGGTTTGACTCACAACTGCCACTTTTTTGTCTCTATAAGCATTAATCAACAACAACAACAACAACATATCTATCATTTATCCCACTATGTGGGGTCGGTTAAATGAATTCTAGACTTCCATGTACTTCTGTCTTTTGTCATATCTTCATTTAGACTCATACACTTCATATCAAACTTTAATGTCTCTCCCAAAGTCTTCTTGGGTCTGCTTCTACCTCTTTTTTTGACTAGTTGTTCCATTTCATCAACTCTCCTCACAAGAACCTCTCTTGGTCTCTTTCTCACATGACCAAACCATCTTAGTCTAGTCTCTCTTATCTTCTCCTCGATTGTCACTATTTCTACCTTATTACGAATAACTTTATTTCTAATTTTATCTTTTCTTGTATGGCCACACATCCATTTTAGCATCCTCATCTACACTATATTCGTCGTTTGCTCATGCTGGTATTTGACTGCCCAACATTCTGAACCATACAACAAGACTAGTCTTATAGCTATCCTATAGAATTTTCCTTTCTGTTTTAATGAGATTTTACCATCACATAACACCCCTGATGCATTTCTCCATTTTAGCCAACCTGCCTTAATTCTATGCATGACATCCTCGTGAATTTCTCCATCTTTTTGAATCATTGATCCCAAATATTGAAAATGGTATTTTCTTTGTAAGATTTGGTCTTCCAATTTTATTATAACATCCTCCACTCTTACATTCTTACTAAATTTACATTTCATATATTATGTTTTCCTTCTACTTAATTTAAATCCCTTAGATTCTAAATTGTTTCTCCACAACTCAAGCTTAGTGTTTTCTCCCTCTTTTGTTTCATCCACCAACACTATGTCATCTGCAAATAGCATATACCATGACACCTCTGTCTGAATGTGTTTAGTGAGTTCATCCATTACTAAAGCAAATAAGTATGGACTTAATGCAAAAACCTTAATGTAGTCCCATTGTAATTTTAAATGGTTCAGTATCCCCTCTGTATGTTTTGACCCTTGTTTCTGCACCATGATACATGTCCTTAAGAGCTTGTATATAGGCTATTTGGACTCATTTATTCTTTAAAACCCTCCATAATACTTCTCTAGGAACCCTATCATAGGCCTTTTTTAGATCTATAAACACCATATGCAGATCCTTCTGATGATCCCGATACCTTTCCATTAGGCACCTCAGTAGGTATATAGCTTCCATTGTTGACTTACCAGACATGAAACCAAACTGATTTTCATAGACATCTGCTTCTTTTCTGAGCCTCTGCTCTGTTACTTTCTCCCAGAGTTTCATGGTATGGCTCATTAATTTAATTTCTCTGTAATTTTCACAGTTTTGAACATCTTATTTGTTCTTGTATATAGGAACCAAAGTACTCTTTCTCCATTCATTTGGCATTTTTTTTATTTAAGGATTGCGTTAGATAATTTCGTTAGCCATGAGATGCCCTTTTCTCTCATGTATTTCCATGCTTCTATTGGAATATTATCTGGTCCCACTGCCTTATGATTTTTCATCTTTTTTAATATTTGTCTTATTTCATTTGAACTTATGCGTCGATAAAATGTATAGCTCACGTTCCTTTCAGAGTTACTAAGATGTCCCAACCTAACTCTTGTGTCCCTATTGAATAATTTTGTGAAATACTTCTTCTATCTCTCCTTATCACTCCCTCATTCACTAATACATTTTGTTTTTCATCTTTTATGCATTTTACTTAGTTTAGATCCCTTGTTTTTCTTTCTATTGTTTTAGCTAATTTGTATATATCCATTTCTTCATCTTTTGTATCAAGTCGTTTATATAGATTATCATATGCTTTTGATCTTGCTTCACTAACAGCTCTTTTTGCTGCCCTTTTTGCTTATTTATAATTTTTTAGATTTTCTTCATTATTGCACTGATATACAACCTTATAGCAAGTTTTCTTATTTCTAATTTTCAATTATACCTCTTCATTCCACCACCAAGACTCCTTAAAGTTTGAGGCTCTACCATTTGTCTCTCCAAGGACTACCTTGGCTATGCTTCTCAAGGCAGTAGTCATTTTCCTCCACATTTGGTTTTCCTGGCTTTCTCCATTCCATTCCCTTCTACCCCTTAATTTTTCTTTGAAGATTAGTTGTTTCTCCCTTTTTAAATCCCACCACTTAATTTCTAGATTTTGTTTTATGTGATTTTTTCTCTTCCAATTTATTACTTAGGCGTCAAGTATCAAAAGTCTATGTTAAGTAGTCGAATACTCCCCCAGTATCACCTTACAATCCTAAGACCATTTCCAACTACACTCCTTATCTTACTCACTATTATATTATAAACAATTCACTCCCTATTCTGATTTTGCCTAGAAAATTGTGTGTGCTCCAACCACACTCCCTATTCCACTCTCTATCGCACTCCTTATCTCACTTATTTATTTATAAATTTCAATTTTATTTATTTTATCTCACTTATAATTTTTATTACTATAAAATTTATTAATTACTTTATAATTTAATCAATACTCTTATTGTGATATAATAAATATTATTTTAAATACAACGTTAAATAATCTAATTAAGTAATTTAGACATCCATTGAAATTGTGCAATACACGTATACATAAAATACAAAAAATAATAAAATACATCACACAAAAAATCTAAGCATTATTCTAGTCGACCAAACACATCTTAATTTAAAATCAAGCAAGAGAACAAACAATTAAGAATTATTCAAGATATTCTTAATATTAGAAACTAAATAAATAAAACAAAAGTAATAAAAAAACAATTTATATAACTCACTATATAAATAATACAATTACACAAACCCACAAATCCAAGCCTACAACTAGAGGAGGAAGCGCTGTCGTCACCACTACTAGAGAAGGAAGCGCCACCGCCGTCGCCGCTGCTGAAGGAGGGAAGCATCGCCACTGGTTGGCAGGTCTGGTAGCCTGCTCATTCTCCATGCGCCGCCGCTGCGCCTTCTTCTCCGTCGCTGCGCCTTCTTCTCCGTCGCCGCGCCTTCTTCTCCGTCGTCGCCACACCTTCTTCTCCGCGCACTGTCGTTACTCTTTCTTTTTCCCTCGCCGCCGCCGCCGCTCCTCACCATCGCTGGCTCTGGTTTTCTTCGCTACTGCTGCTCTTCTTCAAATGAACACAAAGCTGTTGAGCTTGCCAAATAGAGCCGTTGAGAAATGTAGGGAGCCAAACATGGCTCCTCAACTGTAAGGAGCCATTTCAAGCTCCATAAAAATTTGAGTGATTTGACAGGTAGGGAGCAGTATTGGAGCAAAAATTTTGAGAAATACTCTCCAAATTTTGACTTAGAGACGATACTGGCTCTGCGTTGGAGATGGCCTTACAACATAATCGATCATCTTGTCTCATGAGGAAGTAATCTATTTGGGTGTTTGATGCGACATTTTTATATGTGATTAAGTGTTCGTCCCATTTTTTGAACCTAGTATTGGTTATGATGAGCCCATATGCCATAGCAAAATCTAGAATAGACTTACCTTCATTATTAATTTTCCCGAATCCATACCCTCCATGTACCTCTCTATAGTCATTTTTTGTGTCTACCCACGTGACCATTTAAGTCACCTCCTGTAATAACTTTCTCTCCTCTTAGTATCATTTGTATGAGTCCCTCTAGGTCCTCCCAGAATTTTATTTTTATCTCCTCACCTAACCCCACTTGTGGTGCATATCTACTAAAGATATTCATAGTCATTCTTCCTAGACCAACGTTCACAATAATAATCCTATCCCCTATTCTCTTTACATCTACTACCTCATCTACTAAGCTTTTATCCATAATATTCTCCACTCCATTTTTCGCTTGATCATTTCCTGTGTACCATATTTTATATCCAGTTTCTAATAAAGTTTTTGATTTTTTCCCTACCCATCTCGTCTCTTGAAAGCACATAATGTTAATCTTTTTCCTAATCATCACATGCACTACTTCTATAGCTTTGCCTATTAATCTATAAGCATTAAACAAATGATATTAATTCACAAAAGTACGTTCAAGTTGTCTAAAGAACATTTAATGAATTGAAAAGAAGAAACTGACAACATTTAATACGTCTAACGACTATATTTTTCAAAATCTGCCAAAAAATATTGGAGTAAATTTTAACCTTACTCGACTAAGTTTGATCCTTACTCAATTGGATGACTTATGTAATCAATTATATTTTAAGCTTACTCAAGTATGACCAAGTCATTACATGATTAATTTTTAAGCCTAAAAAAGATGCATTATCCACTCGATTACAAAGTTAAGTTACTCAATTAATTTTTATCTTTACTTGAGTACAAAGAATTGTTACTCGATTACTTTTGAGACTAGAGACTTAGCCATATTTCAGTTCATTCTTACTCGATTACAAAGGATATCTACGCAAATATAAAATAACATTACTCAATTACAAGAATACTTCACTTGAGTAAAATGATGCTACAAAATTTTAACTTAAGATTCCTCAATTACAAAGCAGATTCATTAGAGTACAAAAGATCATTATTCGATTACAAAAACACCTTAGTCAATTAAATTGAGGATGACAGAAAATTGCATATCATACTTGAGTACAAGGATTTAGTTAGTTGAGTATATCACATCTTTACTCGATTATACTTATATATGTAATCGATTATTTTGAAATTGAACTGAGCATTACTCAATTACATTCAAGACTTACTCGATTGATTTTTACAAAAAGCTTTCATATGCGTACTCGATTTTCATAAAAAGTTTATTCAGTTGACTCTCACATGCTTGATAAAATACTCAATTATTTTGAACATATACTCAATTATATTAAACAAATACTTGATTATTTGAACTTTATACTCGATCAAACTTAAAAATATCTTAAAAAGATTTTGGAATCATCAATGAATCAAATTTACTAAAACAAAACATGTTCTCATTCAAATTTACCAAAAATATTTTCTCATAAAATCAAAACACAAATTTCTCAACATCAATCAATAGATTTCTTCCTATGTATCAATTTGCTTAAAAATTCTAATGTTGCCTCACAGTACGTTCAGTCCTTCCTCAATAATTTTTTGTCAAGAGATTTACTTTATAATAATTTCGAGTTTTTCATGTGTATGTTTATGTTTGGACATTTTGTTATGTATTAAGATTGTTACTTTTATGTAAAACATTCCCTTTGATCCAACCCCAATAATAGATCAGTGCTTACTCAATTGCTAAAAGTTTTGCCAAGCAAGTTGTTTGGCATTCAAAAGGATTTAATGGCATGGTTATAAGTTTACTTGAAACATTCTATTACATATGACATAGTATCATTATACATCTCTTGTGTTGGTAAAGTCTAAGAAAAATGTCTTGTTTGCTTAATCTAACTTGCACAATTCTTCAATGTTCCACGCACTTTCCGTAATAGTTTTAATGAAATGATTGTTTATGTTCTTACCCGATAGGACTTTTCTCGATATGCTTAGATCTTGCATCTCACTTATTTGGCCTATTGACTTAATTAGGAGGTCTACATAAAAAAAAGGACATGTAGCTTTAAAGACATTTTCAAAATTTTATGGAATCTAAGTTCAAGGTTTACTAGTGTTGGCGTGGTAATGACATCATCCATGAAACATTTATCAATGAATATTAAAAATGGTGTCAGTGCCACTTGTAAACCAAATGACAAGCCATAATGATTAGGTGATGAAAAGGTAAAGTAATGACAAAATGAGTAGATAGTAGCAATATTGAGATTGGCTAGCACTAGTAACAACATCATTTTAGATAACATATGTAAGCCGAAAATAAATAATGCCAATGACACTTGTGAACCAAATAATTGGTAGCAATGTCCTGAAAAAAAAAAGTTAGGAATCAACAAAGTGGTAGGTTGAGCAATGTGCACTAACAAATTATTCTTAGTTGACTGACAAGAAAAGAATGTAGTAGGAAAAACAAAAAACTACGAAGTTGTGCTGGTGATACTTATGAACAAAACCATTGGTAGCAACTTCTAACCACCATTTTGGTGACAAAAGGGACAATAATGATGATATGGTAGGCCTTAGCAATGTTACAATAATAACTTCTTTGTTGATAGGTAAAAAAAAAAATCAGGCAAGAACAAAAATAACTATATTATGGCATGGAACCAATGACACTTGCGAACTAAATGATTTGTAACATCACCTTAATGACAAAAATGTTAGGTAACAAGAAAATGGGTGGTCACAAAAACTTCTTGTAAGTTAATTGAGAAAAAAATAATGAAACAAGAAAGAAAAAATTTACAAGGGAATGGGGTTAAGAACAATGATGAGCCAAATAATGAAAAAAATGAACACCAGTGAGCCTAGGTGATTGGGTAGTGTGTTTAGGCAACATCTCAGAGGCAAAAAAGAGTTAGATAATAAGAAAAAGATATATATAGTTGATCTCAATGTTTTGATGAAAACTTGGTCTATTGATAAGAGGTAAATAAGAAGATAAAAAGAAGCTAATTAATTAAGGGAATAAAATGACCTCTATATACATCAAGTCTTTTTCTTTCAAGATAAGCTTCAAATAAGGACGCAAATGAGTCAAGCCGTTCAGACTCGACTTGGTGTTCAGCTTGGAAAAACTTTTTCGAGTTTGTTCATTAAGGTAAACGAGCCAAACTTGAGACTAACTTTGAAATTCAATTTGTAAACAAGTCGAGATTAAGCTCAATAAAGCTCAGCTCATTAGCTTGCAAGTTGGCTCGATTAGAAGTTTGCGATTATATATAATAATATATGTATGTATAATATATTACATATATATTTTATAAATATATTATTTAACATACATACATATACATACATATTATTATTACATACATATCATATCATCACTTTTCCTCTTCTTGTCTCTCCTATCTCTTTCCCTTCCCTTCTCGTTGCTTTTCTTCTCTTGCAATCCATTTTCTTGTTCCTCTTCCTTTCATCGCCTTCCTCTCACTACTATCTCACCTCTCACAATCGCGTCTCTCGCTGCCGCCTTGCCTCTCGCCTCTTTGCCCATAGCTATTGACCGTTGCTACACACTCCTCCCTTTCCTGATTGCCACCACAACACAACCTCATCTTCGAAGTGTGATTGAACTCACATCCATTGGATTTGCTTTAGAACTCCAAACAACAACTCGCTTGGACGTGAGCACTATATTCCTTACTAGCCAAGACTTCTTTCCACTTACCACTCTTCAGATCTAGCAGCAAAGCTTTGTGTGCCTCACCAAACTGCTCGCACCTAGTGGTGGCAAGTTCGAGCTTGGTTCATGTTAACCAAGCTCGAGCAGAGTAAGCTCAGCTTGGCTCGATTGCAACCATATATAACTTCAAATAAGGCAATTAAAGGCATAAGATTGTGTTAATTATCACACTAATCAAGGTAATCAAACATTTTCATTAACTTCATTCCAACACATAATTAATTTATGAATGTTGAGAAAACAATGAAAATAATTACTCATCAAAGACAAAAGACAAAATAAAAAGGTTTAACACAATGGCTTTTTGCAACATATCTATTGCAATTTAGGAATAGTGGGTTTGCAATTTAAAAGTTAGCTATTTTTATTCACAAAAGAATTCAAAATGGTATTGAAATGTATATTATATATTTAGTAAAAGTTTTATATATAAGTAAAAACGTGTCTCAAAGTTGTTGGAAAAGTGGGCCACCCCAAAACCAGCTATAAAGGTTTTGTAATGAGTGAACAATTACACTTCTTACATTTTCTCTTCTACCACCATATCTTAGCCCATCTGCCATCGTCGCCTTCTTCTTTCAGGTCAACAGTAATTGATAGCTCTCATAGATTAAAAAGTTGAAAGTTTGACTAGAATTTAGGTTATATGTCAAAATTACATAGTTATTTTCTTTCCTTTCATATATAGATTGATCTTCTAATAACGCTAATTCAATTTGTTTTAAGTGCACCCAATTACTTCTAGTGAGTCGGTCATTTGGATTCTACCAATTCCTTGATGTGATTTGAGCATGCAAATCGAATTCCTTGATTGATCGAGAGTGTTCATTATTTTTAATCATGCTAACCGATGTGCTTTCTAATTTTTACACTGCCTTCTATGAGTATTTCCTTATAATATTTGTATTTTCTTATAATATTTTTCTATTTAGCATGCTAATCTTCTTCTTTGGCTTTATCTTTTTGAGTCTTTCCTTTCTCTTCTTCCTTCTACTTTTTGATGTTCTTCTATTTTAGATCTAGGTACAAAACCTAGATTTAAACAGGGTTGCATTAGTCCCTCTTCTTTGTTTTGACCTTTTTTTCTTCGTTGGTCTAAATCTTCTTCGTCTCCTTTTTAGCTTCTTTATGTTTCTTCTTTTAATTTTTATATTTTGGTTGGTTCTTCAAACTTAATGGGTTAAAAATCTTCCCAACTATGAATAGAAACCATTTAGAAGAAAGAAAATAAAAAAGAAGGAAAGAAAAAAATCAACATGACCACCAACAAACAATAATCATTGTCTCAAATACTATCTTTATCCTTATCTTTACCACAATCCAAAGCAAACCTCTGTCTTATAATTAATGAAATACTCCAATTGTACTCCACCATTCATCATGATGTTGTCATCCTTTCTCTCTCTATCTCTCTAAAACAACTAGCCAAACTCATGGCATTGTAACTCTATCTTTTTGAAACCATGTTGCCTTACTTTTGTTCTTTGCATTATTTACCCATGTCCAATCTCTTTTTCTCTCGACTTCAAGTAAGTAAAGCACAATTATCGTTTATGCATACGTATATAGATGCAGTATATACTATAGATTTCTATAGTTTTAATGAGAGAACTTTCTTCATTTCAATGTGTAAATATATGTATGTATGTGTATCAATTTATATGTACAAATATTTATTTATGTATATATATGTGGATATTGATTATTCCCATTTAACGATTAGAAAAAAACAACAAAGAGGTAAAAAGGAAATAAAAAATACACACCAGAATAAAAATATATGTGAATACATCATATACCAAAAAAGCCTAGCTTATTAAATTCAGACAATAATGGTATATTTACATGTGTCCTCAATTATATATTGATAGGCTACATGAAGGGTTATAAATTTAAGGTAATGTACAACTAAAGCATTCAACGACAATATATTTTGCTAACAATGAAGCCAGTCGAGGTATAATTAATTTCTTACTAAACGTGGAGGAAATAGAGAGAACAATTACTCACCAAAAATGAAAGGAAAAAAAAAAAAGGCCTGGTGTGGTGGCTCTTTGCATCAACTTTTATTGAGTTTATATAAGAGTACAAAATAGTATTGAAACAAACATTATATGCTCATAAAAAAATTTATGCATGAGAGCAAAGGAGTCTAGAAGTTGTGAAAAACATGTTTTAGCCAATCTCAACTAGAAAGTTTTTACAATGGAGTGATTAGTTACACTTACTACATTTTATCTACTCTCATATCTTTGTCCACCTCCCTTGGCACCATCTTCTTTCTCTCTTCTTGACTTGTTTCTAAAGTTTGGTGGACTAGGTTAATGGTAATATATTGCTCTCAGAGTTTAAGAAGTTGGAAGAGTTGATGCAGATTCATATTAAATATCAAACTTACTTTTAATTATCTTCTTTCCTTTTTATATAGTTTGGTCTTTTAATAATGCTTATTTTATTTATTTACAATAATTTCTTCTTGTGAATTATTTGTTTGGATTTTGCTAGTTCCTTGATGTGTTTTTCGATACATACGTACATTACCTCTTACAATTTTTGTTGATTTTCTGCACTATCCATCAACTGAAGAAAGCTCAACTGTCAACTACAGGCTCAAGAACATAAATAGAACAAAAAGAAATAGAAACAAACAGAATAACCAATGCCCACAAACACTAGAGATTACATGTTCAGATTCGAAATTGAATCCTACTCACGACAAGGTTACCCATAGTCAATCCACTATAACAAATACTGGATTACACGAATGAAAACAAGAAGCCATACAATCATTGTAAGGGCCCACTCTCGAATATTCCCGCTAGCATAGGATATTCGAAAGGAGGTCATCACAGAGATGATATAGAACAAACCATAAATAAATAGACAACTCATTTCATTCACTAGAAGCGGAAACTAAATTTAAGTTCAATTACACTTCCAATAGCTTAAGAGTTCGGGCTCAACGGCCATACAAAATAGATAAGAGACTCTAATGTTAACTAACAAAATAAGAATCATTTCATCTTAAACCTCACCAAAATGCTAAATAGGATCTTCAAGTTAGGGTGCATCCCCGTACACTATTATCCTTAGGCCTTAGTCCCACTGGACTCGCCCCCAAAAATAGTTTTCCCTTCACCTAGAATGGCAAAGAAGATCAAGTGAGCCACAAGGCTCAGCAAGTTCTAGGACAATAAACAATGAACATGAACCAAGAATAAGGTGACACCAAAAGAGAGTAATCTAGAACTCGATAATTGTATACAAGATTCACAATTTAAGACTTGATAAATTCCAAGTTAAATGTATCATGCCACCATGTACTATTATGCAAATGTGCATATAGATTTAATATCAGTATCAAATCTCATAAGCTCACAAGCCATCAATCAACACATGCCTAGTGTATCACATAAACAACCTCATAATAAATATGGAGCTAACCTGTCAAGCTATCGTCACCTCGTCCTACGCTAGGTGCTCTAGGGTACCCTTTTCCTCCGCGCAAAATATTAGGTGCGCAAAGATAAATAATACTATGTCTCATAATATGATCATACTAAATGTGTATGAAATGTGTCATGCATTCACTTTCACATAAATATAAACATCATGAATTTCATCTCACAAGTTGTTGCCATACTTATATATATATATTTTATGCCCATCTCACAATACTGGATAGTTTTTCACTCATATCAAGTGTTATTTGTTCAAATGAAAACCAAATTATTTTCATTCTTATATATATATGAAGAGCTTCAAAGACATTTAAAGAATCTCCTAAAGTGAATTCCACAAATTAGCTTTGAAACTGCCAGTCGAAATAAACCTAGAATTTTTCTAAGGCTAAGGACCAACTAGAACATTTTTTGTAAATTTCTTCCATTTCAAAAACTAACTCCTAGTATTTTGATAACCAATATTCATTGTTGTAAAAATGATTTTTAATGAATTTTTCAAAAAACAGAAGCTATGTATTTCGAGGGTGGTAAAATCGCAATTTCTTGAGTTTGTACTAAAACCAAAATTCTATCTTTTTATTGTTATGGATTTTGATTTTTTTGAAATTTTTATTGAATCCAAATAGGGGGTACTTTCTTATTTACATTTATGTTTAAAGTAAATGAAAGATAAAATATAAATTAAAGAAAATGCAAACATTTACTTTAGTTAAGGAAAGGTAAATAGATAGGGTGTGAGTAGATAGCTCCTATTCAAAGGCTTATGGGACGAGCTCGCTGGCAAAGGCTCACGAAAAGAGCTCGGGAGAGCTTGTAGTCAAGGCTTATGAAACGAGCTTGGGACGAGCTCGAGGTCATGAGCAGCTTACGAAGAGAGAGCTCGAGGTTAGGAGGTGCACAGGAATTCGCTGAACGAGCTCACGATCAAGGGGGTTAAGCAAGAGCTCGCGGGCCGAGCTCGCACTATGAGCTTGAGGAATGAACTCGTGGGAAAGAGCTTGTGACTAAGGCTTACAGAGAGAGCTTGGAAGGAGCTTGCGGAAAGAACTGGAGGGAAGAGCTCACTAGAATAGAAACGAAGCTGAACATGTATATATATATATAGGTGGGTTGGTCGAACAGAACAAGGGCATTCAAACGACTATTTAAGCATGAATAAGGTGGATTAGCTAGGCAGGGCATGGCTTGGATAAGCTTTTCAAATCAGTGAAGGGTAACAGCTCGTTACACATGTATGTATATATGTATTTATAAGTAGGTCTCATATATAGGCGAACAATATATATTTTTAGTTAAGGCTTTTGTTGTTTGCGCAAGACCTCTAAATACCTCAATGAAATCATTCAATGGTGACTTAGCATTTTACATTCAGACTCAACACTTATATATATATGTATATATAAGAGGCATTTGGATGGACAAGAAACATTCAGCTATGGGTGAGAGCTTCCAAATATGATGCAACATGTACATATATAAATGCCTGAACAGAGAGCAACAAGCTAATCAAAACTCCGTTGTAACTAAGGAGAAAAGCCATTCACTGAACAAATATTAGGGTGAATCAAACCCTGCTTGAGACATCAAATAGACTTCACAACAACTAGGAAATTTATACACAAAATAGACATAGCAGAAAACACTAACAGTTAGGTGACACAATAAACAACAGTTTGCAATCAAGGATTATTGCATTGTAATACAAAATATATCTAAGAGAGAGCTTGCACTGAAAGATAACGTGGAAGTGCAGAAGAACTTGCCTGTTGAGAATGCAAAAATCAGAGAAAAGTTCCACCCGCGCACAGGAAGCAAACAGCAGTAGTGAATAGAAGTGAGTGAATAGGATGGAGAAGGTGAAGAAGAAGAAGAACACGGAGAGGGAGTAAAGAAGCAATGGAACAGTGCATTCAAAAATAGAGGATACGCATTGCACTGAAATAGTATATTTGTGCACAGAGGCTGCTGGGAAAGGAGTGCGTACAGACTTGCACGCCAGCTCTAGAATTTACCAAAATGCCCTAGTTTTCATATTACAAAAAAAAAAAAAAATATCCAGGGGCTTGATTGATAAATGCTAATTAATTTATTTTCTTTTCCCCATTTTCTTAATACACTATTAAGCCCATTATTTCCAAATTATTTCTCACCATGGGCCTAAGCCCAAATCACATGTATCCCATATATATATATATATATTCCAAGCTCACCAAGCCTAATTTTTTACTTGGGTTAGACATCTCATTAACTAGTTAATTGAGCCCCTTTCACTTAAATTTCTAATTCCATGCACCATAAAATAAAATTATGTAATCTAAAATTATTTGAGTGTCGCCAAGGAAATTTAACATTAAGTATTTAAAAAAAATACGTAGACCTATATTTTAATTGCTATTACACTGACGTCAAGTATTAAAACACCTAGACCCACTTTAGGGTCGTTACAATCATGAAGTTACAAAACACAATTCTTACACAGGCACTCCAACACTCACAGATCTCTCGATCTCTTTCTTAAAAACAATTATGCACACTTAAAGAAAAATAGAAGGCACAAAAAGCTTCTTCTGGATGATGTATCCATTCGCATGGATCTGCTTCTTGTTTATAGATGCTTCAATGACTTCAAGGAGGAAATAAAAGAGGTTCGGATAGATAACAATTTCGAGATTGGTCGTTGGGGCTGCAATCACTAATAATCAATCTTATAATAACGATCGACAGATAGCATCCTACTTGTCGGCCATCTCTACCCAACTGTCGACATTCAACATGACATTTGTTGACAATCTCAATCTATTTTGAGACACATTCTAACAAATTCCACCTTGACTCAAAATTGATGGATTCACTACAAAAAATTTGACATTTAGCAATTTAGCAGCGGTTTCCAAAACCGCTGCAGATACAGCCGTCGCGCAACATTTACCGGCGGTTTTTAGCAACCACTGGTATAACCGCCGCTAAGTGATATTTTTAGCGACTGTTTTTAAAATTTAGCAGCGGTTTAAAATCGCTGCTAAAATTAATTAATTTAATATTAAATTAGTGGCGATTTGAAAACTGCCGCAATTAGCGACGATTTTTAAAATTTAGCGGAGGTTTAAAACCGCCGCTAAAATTAATTGAATTTAATATTAAATTAGCGGTTGTTTGAAAACCGCAGCAATTAGCGACAGTTTTTAAAATTTAGCGGCGGTTTTAAACCGCCGCTAAAATTAATTGAATTTAATATTAAATTATTTAATTTTTAAAATTTAGCAACGGTTTTAAAATCGCTACTAAAATTAATTAAATTTAATATTAAATTATTTAATTTAATATTAAATTTAATTATAAAAAATAATTTAACGGCAATTTTTTTAATTTTTTGCAACAATTTTGAAACCGTCGCTATTTCCGTCTTTTAATTCGTCTCAGAGGAATTTTTTAGATAAATTTTTTCATCTTAAATTTGAGACGAATTTTTTCGTTTCAAAATCCGTCTCAATTTAAAAAAAAATTAGAGACATAAAATTCTGTCTCTAAATCCGTCTCCAATTTAAGACGAATTTTTCTACAAAATGATTTTCCTGTAATTTAATAGAGATTTTATAACAGATTTTTCCGTCTCTACATCTGTCTCAAATATAAATATAATTAAAAAATAATAATTTTTTAAAATTTCAAAATTCAACCTAATAAACACAATATACGAACTAAAAAAAATCATTCATACAATACAATAAATCCATAAAGTAATACACATCATCCATAAATATTAAAAATACATTATAAAATCTATCTATACAAATTACACATTCATAAATAGTAAAATACATAATAAATTCTATCATCCATATAAATAACGGATCCTCTTAATAATCCGAAGGATCTAAGGGTGGTGATGATGAAGACAACGGCGAGGGAGGCAATCTACCTTGAATGGCTGACAGGTGATTGTGAAAGGATTCCATAGCTGTCTTAATAGCTTCTTGAATCTGTTCTACCAATGAGCTCGACGATGGTGGCAACTTACCTTCAATGGTGTGATAATGCCTCCTATTGTAGCATTTGAAAGTTAGCCTGTAAGCATCATAAATACATGATATAAGTTGTAATATCAAAAAATCAATTAACGACAATAGAATAATATAAAAAGACATAAGTAATGTATACTTACAAATTGCTTCGACTGTAAGGAAAAAAAAATGTTCATACAAAAATTGTTATTTCTTAAAAAATAATTAAGTAAAATAAAAATGATAAAAAATATCAAATATTACCAATTTTTTCTTATACTCCAACATGGGAATAGAACCACAGGTAAGCATACTGCCCCCGACATTTGAGACCTAATTTTTCTTTGCTTTCTCATACTTGTTTTTGAATTCTGCAAAATTCCAATACTCCTTTTAAATTTAAACATCACTAAAGCAAATCATTTATCCCAAATAAATTCACAAAGCCCACAATGGACCCACCAATCACTTAAATACAATTCATAAAAATTCATAATACAATCAAGAATATACAATTGGATTAACACGATATTTCAAGAGTTAGAGAGCTTCTCTCATGTACACTTATAGATAATTCAAAGTAGAACATATACAGAACAAGTTGCTGATATGCTCTATAAAAAAAAATTACTGTTGAATCTCACCAACAACAAATTTAGTAACGGATAAGAATATGGATAGAGGTATAAGGCCCAATCTCATTAGGATTGCCTCTTAACAGACTTTCCTCTAGTGGAATTAGGCATAGGGGGTGGCATGACATGATAAATAAAATTGTCTCAATGTTAATAACTTTGTCCGCGTAAACATAAGTCTGGTACATATCTATATCTATAAATCTATATCTATATGTTCCATGTATGCAAATTACTTAGCAGCTTACACCATGCTTATTGATGCAGTGATTGTATAGCCAATGGACATCCCAATGAGGATACATATTTATCTATATGTTCCCAATAGAATATATATATATATATATGAACAAAATAGCAATCCAATCATCGTGACGCTGCCAGTTACTCATTCATGGTGATGGCCTTGTTCCCTTATGGGTTTAATTATTTAAAATAAATAATTAAATTTATAAGACAAATGAACACGCAAAATGCCTTGGTTCCCTACAATAGTAAAAATAAGAATATGCAAATTCCCATGGGTACTGTAAATCTTAGTATACACCATTACAACAGAAGAGAGTCCTATTACTGCATACAAAGGAAACATTGTTTACTTCAACAAAACAATGGAGTAAATCAAAGTACCAATAGTTTTGTACATTCATGAAGCTGCAAATTAAGTTTCCAATGATGACTGTTCCACTATTTGAAGAATTAAAATAAAATCACAGGACTCATCTAAGAGGCAAGATTTGTACTAGTGTGCAACATCTAAGAGGCAGGATTGTATCATGTAAAATTAAAGTAGGGTGTGTACTGTGTTAGCATGATATAGTATTCAATAGAGAGTTAATTTAAGATAAGAGGTGCTATACCATAACAAAAGAGGTAACATCTCGCATGTTAACTTGCCGCATTAACACAAATAACATCAACTTTCAAATAATATTTGAGTAATTGGAACATATTGTCACAGCCATAAAACTTCCAATTTCTTAAAGAATACTATGCTAAGACAACATAATTAAACTTTCAAGTAACGAAAGCAAGTGAAGGCAATTCTCTTACCAACTAACAACTCAGCAACCCAGGGGAAATACTTTCCAAGAACCTTCTGCAGAATCTCCAACAGAGTACACCAAAACTATAGCAAAAATGCAATATTCATCTAGAGAAAACATCAACTTCCACGGCCAATTCTGCTGCAGGTGATTTCAGTTGGGAAAAAAAACAAAAACAAAAACAAAAACAAAAACAGGCAACCCATGTTGCAAGCAACTAAACCGCCCAAAGCAAGCAAATGTTGATACCTTTTGCAGCTGTGCTCAATAGTTTTATCTGGAAGGATTACTAATGTACCTACTTCCTTGCTAACATCAATATACTTGAGAAAATACTCTATGTATTAGATAGCAAATAAAATATTGAATGTATTTATAACAAATAACCCACCCAAGGATTATAAGTACTGTTTAGCATACAGGAAATACAACAAAATGAAAGCAGTTGGGCATGAAAACAGTAATAAGTCCAAGGATTGTAAATTATTCAATTCTAGGTTTGGAAAATTGGTGAAGTCTTGCGGTTGATATTAATTAAAAAGATTTTAACTGATAGAAACACAAAAGATTTAACTGTCAGGTTTGGAGAAAGGGAGAACACACCAATTTGATTCTCCCACTTCTAAAGCCATGTCACAATTTTGTGACGGTGTTGCCCTTAAATAATCTATGGATATACTCTTTAAAACATCTTTCTTTCAAGTAAATTTTTTAATTGACAAAAGCATATATATGATATGCACACCATTGCTGAAAACTCAAGAAAACTACCATTTTGTGGATTTATGGCCATACGATATGCACACCATTGCTGAAACTAAACTAAGTATAGATGTCTGGGACAATTTTGATAGTGATTATATATATTTGAGATGTTATTTGGACTTTTATTTATAATATTTGTAGTAAAATTTGTGTATTAAAAAACTGAACCACATACAACTCAAAGTCCAACTGTTAACATATACACACACAAAATATATACACACACAGAATATACATACACACAGAATACATATACACACACAATATATATATACATTTGAGGTGGATCTGGCAGCGATGAAGGCGGAGACGGATCTAGAAGTGACGGAGGCGAAGGCCGATCGAGCTAGAGGCGGCAGCGGCAGCGGCGGCGGCGGCGGATGTAGCGACGACGACCAGAGGCGGATTTGGCAGTGGCGAAGGTAGAGCCCGATCGAGCTGGAGCCAGAGGCAGATGGGTCGACGGCGAGAGTAGTTCACAGAAGAGAGAGAGAGAAAGAGAGAGAGAGAGAGAAAGAAAGAGAGAGAGAGAGAGAGAAAGGGGGAAGAGGTGTGAGTTAGGGTTATATTTGCGGATTTGGGGAAGGAAGGGAGGAGAGAGAGAGAGAAGGGGGGGAGAGGTGTGAGTTAGGGTTATATTTGGGGATTTGGGGAAGGAGGGGAGGAGAGAGAGAGAGAGAGAGAGAGAGAAGGGGGGAGAGGGGTGAGTTAGGGTTATATTTGGGGATTTGGGGAAGGAGGGGAGGAGAGAGGGAGAGAGAGACGGCGAGAGTAATTCCCGCCCACATTTTTAGTTTGTTTTGTTTTTTTTAATATTTATTTGTTAAATAATAATAAAATAATTTATAAAATAATATTATTAATTATTTAATTGATAAAAATATAATAATTTATAATTATGATAATTAATAATATAATAATAAAATAATTTAAATTATTGTATCAAATTAATATTTATTTAAAAATATATTAGTTTTTGTCTAATTTGGCCACTTATCTAATTAAGATTGAAAACTAATTAGGGTTATTTATTTTTAATAATTATATTATATATATTATTTTAAATTATCATAATAAACAATATTAATTATTTATTAATAATATACATTTATAATAAATATTAAAATTCCTATTCCATCCCTTTCTTCTTTCTCTATTTTGATGTACATATATTGTTTATAAAAGTTTTTCTTTGGATGATATATATATGTATAATTTTTAAAAAAAATATATTAAAAACAAAAAAATAAAATAGTTTGGACTAGTTAAGATCAAACTGGACCAGTTTAAATCGAATGAATACTCCTAAAGTAGACATCAAATTTGGCATTACGATGTAATATTAGATTTTTAATTTTTTAAAATATCATCTATTTATTAATTTATTTATTTTCTTAAGAAAAGATAACAAATGAATAAGCTAATTCCTAATTTGATTTTATAACCTCCAAGACACAACAAATGAATAAGCGAAGTAACTCGATCAGGCTTAATTCACGGATTAAGCCTGGTCAGGTTCGTTTGGATTAAGCCCAATTGAGTCTTTTTAAAACTTACACTATTGTAAGCCATATGAGCGTTGACTACAGAGAACTCGGTGGCTATGGCTATGGTTGTGGCAAGAGACATTTGAAGTAAATAGGGAGTTAAAAGAAAAAATCGAAAAGGAAGTGACCATGCCATGGATTTGGGGAAGTGTTTGGCTGTCTGTCTCGCCGCCTGTCTCTCTGATAGTGGTTATGATACTTGTGAGGTGATGGGGGATGGGATGGTTTTGGAGAGAAAATATGTTGAGTATTTGATCTCAACCATTGACACTGTTGGTGTTTTTTTAAACTTCATGTTTCGACCATATGAATTTAAATTAATTCATATATATTTATGATTAATCAAACATTGTAATGCTTAATTAATCAAACACAACACAATGCATTGCATTTATTGATTAATCAAACACAATATAGATAAAGATAATACTAAATATATTATTAATCAAAGTCATGTTTGATGTATACTATATATATAGAGATTCTTGTATATTATATAGAGAAATGTACATTCTGATCATATTAGATGTATTGTTATTTTTAATTCAAAACGTTATTATAAAATTATGTGATATAACAAGTTTTTTGATATTTGATGAGTTTTTCTTGACTCTATCATCAATCTAAAAATATTTATATCATCTTTTCAATATAAGAATAGTATTTATATATTCTCTAAATATTATTCAATTCAGTTTTAATATACTTTTTCACATTAAAAAAATGTAATTCATATACTAACTTCTTTTTTAAAATATGAAAGCGTCCCTTTCTCTCTCTCCTCTCCTTTTTTTCATTTTGTATATATTTAATAACTATTACAAATAGTTAATTATTATACATTTAATATATATTTTAATTTATAATTTTTTATATAAATTAGTTTACATGTATAAATATTTTATTTTATATTTTATGCACATGAAATATAATAAATTATATATTTAGAATTTAATTTCTATATTTATAGATAAAAAATTTATATTTTATAAATTAATATTTTAAAATTTTACATTTTATAAATTTGAGAGGGAAAAAAATTAATTGATAAATTTACTTTTTATATATTAAATAAATTAATTGATAAATTTAAAATAAATTAAATTAATTAATAATTAAAAATAAAAAATTTTAGATTATATTGTAAATTTTAATTTAATTTTAATTTTAAATTATTATTTTTTTGAAATTTATTTTTTAATTTTTTTAATTGCTGAATTTGGCGGTGGTTTTAACCAAACCACTGCTAAATTTAATTTTTTATTTTTCAATTTTATTATTAATGAATTTAGCGACGATTTTTTCAAAACTGCCGCTAAATTCATTTTTTTTGAATTTTATTATTAATGAATTTGGAGGCGGTTTTGTCAAAATAGCCGCTAAATTTAATTTTTTATTTTTTAATTTCTAAATTTTGCGACGGTTGATTAAAACCGCTACAAAATTTATTTTTCAATTTTATTATTAATGAATTTTGCGGTGGTTTTGACAAAACCGCCGCTAAAATCAATTTTTTTTGAATTTTTTTATTAATGAATTTGGCGGCAGTTTTGACAAAACCGTCGCTAAATTTAATTTTTTATGTTTTTAGTCCTGAATTTTGTGGCGATTGTTTAAAACTGCTGCTAAATTTAATTTTATAATTTTAAATTAATTAATTTGACGACGATTTTTCAAAACCGCCGCAAAAAAATCGCCACAATAAACCCGTTTTTTGTAGTGATTGGATCATGACTAAGGGACCTGCATTGCTCACCTAGTTACGTAGGGAGCACCTTGAGCAAGGATAAAGCTTACTCAAACTTGGCTACGAGAATTGATTTAGTTAGCATAACCGTTGGATTGATATTAGTTGAGATTTTATCAACTTTGACCTGATCCTTAGCTATAATGTCTTTAACAAAATGTAATCTGACATATATATGCTTGGTCCTCTTATGGAATGCACTATTCTTAGAAAAATGTATTGCACTTTGAGAATCAGAATACACCTTAGATACTAGGTCTTTTGATCCCAACTCTTGAATAATCCTTTGCAGCCAAATGACCTCTTTTATGGATTTCGTAAGAGCCACATATTCAACCTCTATTGTGGAAAGAGTCACAATATGCTAAAGATTCGATTTCTAGCTCACTAAATTTTGACCTACCATGAAGGCATAGCTGGTTAGAGACCTTCTTTTGTCAAGATCAACTGCATAGTTAGAGTCACAGAAACCCTCTATGTAGCTACTTCTCTCAGCATTTGAGCTAAACACTAACCCTTTGTTCATAGTTCCTTTTAGGTATCTTAGAAGCCACTTAACAGCATTCCAATGCTCCTTGGAAGGCTTGCTCATAAATCTACATACTAGACTAATACCATATGCAATGTCAGGCCTTGTACCTATCATTGCATACATGAGGCTGCCTACTGCATTTAAGTAGGGAACTCCTTTCATATATGTTTCCTCATCCTTAGGTAATTCACCCTTGACAGCACATAGATTAAAATGAGGAGGAATAGGAGAAAAGACAGGTTTAGAGTTAGGCATTCTAAACAATTCTTCAACCTTTTTAAGGTATCTAGTTTGGGATAAGGTTAAAATGCGTTTATTTTTTTCCCTTATTATATCAATTCCTAGAATTCTTTTTGCTGCACCTAGGTCTTTCATTTCAAATTCTAATTTTAAGTCCACAATGAGCTTACTAATTTCTCATTTATCTTTACATGATATTAGCATATCATCTACATAGATTAGGAGGTATTTATAATGATTTCCCTTAAGCTGTTTAAAGTACACACAATTATCAAAGTTACATCTTTTTGTAACTTTTCCTAAGCATAATTAAACTCATCGAACCTTTTGTACCATTACCTTAGGGATTGTTTCAGGCCATATAAAGACCTTTGTAGCAAGAAAACCATATGTTATTTCCTATTTTCTACAAAGCTTATACGCTTTTCCATAAAAATTTTCTCTTCTAGGTTTCCATGTAGAAATGTAGTCTTGACATCTAATTGTTCCAGCTCTAAATCATAAAGAGCTATAAAGGCCAAGACGAATCTAATTGATGTATGTTTTACTATAAGAGAAAACACCTCATGGTAGTTAATTTCTTCAATTTGGGAATAACCTTTGGCAACCACCCTTGTCTTGTATCTAGCTAGTTATACCAGATTTCCTCTTAAAAATGCATTTGTACACTACAAAAAAATAGCATTTTATCGGTGGTCTTAAAAATCGTCGCAAAAGTAGGTACTTTACGGCAGTTTCCAAACCGCCGCAAAGTACAGTTTTAGCGGCGGTTTTTGTAAGATTTTGCGGCGGTTTTCAAAAAACCGTCGTTGAATTTTAAAGATAATCTAATAACTTTTAAAAAAATTAAAATAAAACAGTGGTTACAAACAGCCGCAAAATGTAGAAATTAAATAATTACAAATTAAATTTAGCGGCGATTTCTACGAAACTATCACAAAATTTAAAGAAATATTTTCAAATTAATTAAAAAATAATTTAAACACTTAGCGGCGGTTATATAAAAACCGCCATAAAATTTTAAAAAAAATTAAAATTAATTAAAATTTAATTTTAACATGTTGCGGCGATTAATAACAGCCACAATATTTTTAAATTAAATAATTAAAAATTAAATTTCGCGACGATTTCATAGAAACTGTCGTAAAATTTAAAGAAAAAAGTTAAAATTAATTAAAAATTTAATTTTACAATGTTGCGGCGATTAATAACCACCGCAATATTTTTAAATTAAATAATTAAAAACTAAATTTCGCGGTGATTTCGTAGAAACCGCCGTAAAATTTAAAGAAAAAAATTAAAATTAATTAAAATTTACTTTTAATTAATATTTTTAAAATTTAAAAAAATTAATAAATTTAAATTATTAACATTTTTATATGAATATTTTTTTAATTATTAACATTTTTATAAGTTTTTTTAAATTTAAATTATTTGAAATAAATCTATTTAAAATAGAATTGAATTCAATTATCTTGTTAATTTCAATTCTTTCCAAATCACACCTAAATTCTTTGGATGATTTGTATTTGAAAAAGATCAACTTGAACTTCATTTGAAGTTCAATTTTATCTCCATAATATTCCAAACTTTGGAATTCAATTATTTTAAGAGTGTGTTTGATTGCACATATTTATCATATAAAATATGTAATTATTATATATTTTTTATGGAAAGCAATCAAACACTGTTAATTTTTCTATAAAAAAATATATATGGTACAATTATTTAAAACTTATTTTTATGGAATTCATTTTTCAAAGGGGTGGGGTGGTTTTTGTTTTCTAGGCAATATTACCTAGAATTAAATTCTAGGTAATGCAATCAAATACACCCTAAATGAAATGAATTAAATTTTAGAAATTTTTGGTTCCAAACATACTGTTAAGGTTACAAGATTGATCAAAATTACTTTAATATAGTACTGTAGTAGTTGATATCGAAAATTGTTTTAAATATAAAGCAATTTAGTGTTTAGAAAAAAAGTGAACATAGTCAAGCATGTGTTTATCATTTTATTAGTTTTACTTAACATTTATCTATAGTAGAATAATAGCTAGGTCTAAAAAATATTCTCAATGTGTGTTTGATTACATTTAACTTACATGGAAAACAAAAACTACCATCCCTTGAATCAATTTTTCATAGAAAATAGATTAAAATATGTTTTAAATGATTGTACTATAAAATTTAATTCTATAAAAAATATAATGTGTCAAATAACGATAATGGAATTCAATTTTTTGAATGTGATATTTTTCATGAAATTTTTATGCTATCAAACACATTTTTAATGTTAAGTTTTTCATAATTAAATTTAATATTTTTATATTATTTAAAAATACAAATTATTCAACAATCAAACTTGAAAATTAATTTTTTATTACTTTTTGATATTAAATTATCTGCATTAAGTATAATTACTTTAAATCTCACAGTTAAATAATTAATTAAGAAATAAAATGAAAATTAAAAAAGAAATCCCAAATTCCCTCCCCGAATTTCCCATTTCCCGCCTGAACCCTAACGCACCCCTCTTCCCTTTCTCTCTCCCTCTCTCCAAATTCCCATTTCCTATTTGCTTCTCTCAGCCGCCCACCCCTCTACGAACCCTTCTCCATGTCTCTCCTTCTCCCTCATGTTGCTAGCCCTCGCTCGCTCGCGCTCACCCTCAGCCCCTCGCCTGCCGTCGCTAGCCCTCGGCCCCTCGCTCGTGCTTGTTGGTCTCTTGACACACATAATGGCCACTTAAGAGGGGGAGTGAATTGAGTTATTAAAATTAATTAAATCAAATTCTTCCTTTTTAAAACTCTTGAGATTTTCTTATAAACAAAATACCCTTGTTATAAATATATATGTTGTTTGAAAATGATAGCAATATAAATACACAAACAACCACAATAATCGACACAAGAAATATAGTGGTTCGGTGTCTCCAACACCTACTCTACTCTCTTAAGGTCAACCCAACACTTGAGGTTCCACTAAAACCACACCTAGGTTTTCAACAAGCTCACCTAGGAAACTTTTACACAACACTGAGGTTTTTCCCTTAGTTCTCCCCGAAAACTAATACAACAAATCACACTTAGATTACTTGGGCTCTAGGAGGCCACTCACAATCCACAATAAATACAAATAATCAATCCTATGTCCAACACACTTGAACTAAAATGGATACCAATATAAGAACAATATACAAGGCAAATATGCAAATACAATGATACAATTTTTACCAACTTGTAGAGAATATCTTATTCTCTTTTGCCTTGGGCTCCAATGGATGTATCTTTGAGCTTGAGCCTTGGATTGCTTTGAAATGAGTGCTTGAGAGCTTGGAAGTGCTTTAGGATGATAAATCTTGATTGTGCATTAGCCTTCTCCAAAAATCTCAACTTGATATTTATACTAGAGCTTCCAACGGATCTGTAACGGTTAGGAAAAATTCAACTGTTGGAACTGAGAGTCGACTTCTCTAATGCTAGAGTCGACTCTTCGAAAAACATCAATGCTGGTAGGTCGACTCTGCATCAACTGCTCTCGGTTGGGTCGCCTCTCACTTTGCAAGAGTCGACTCCAGCTGAAGGGGAGTCGACTCTAGATATATAAGAGTCAACTTTTGGGCCAGATTTTATAGAAAATAGATTTTAAACATATAACAATTGTTTGAAGGCATAATCCATATATCATGAATACACTACAAGTTATTTCCATTTCTTTAGTTTAAGTCAATGTCCTCATTTTATTTTATTTATATTTTACCTTCTATTTACTTTAATATGTAAATGTAAATAACAAAGTACCCCCCATTTGGATTCAATAAAAATATCTAAAAAATCAAAATCCAAATAGATAAGAAAGTAGATTTTGGGTTTTAGTACAAAATCAGAATTTAGCGATTTTGCCACCCCAAAATAGATACCTTCTATTTCTTAAAAAATTCGTTAAAAATCATTTTAATACTATTGAATATTAGATATGAAAATACCGGGAGTTATTTTTTTCAAAATAAAAACATTTTCTAATATGTTCCTTTATAAGGTGCTCATATTCCAGACTTAGAAAAATATCATTACTTGGTTCATTTTGATACACAAAATAATATAATACTTAAGACATATCAAAAATACATTAGAGGTTTTAAATATACCAAAAATAGTTTTACTAAAATTATATTTTGTTAATCATCAAAACACACAATAGGTTGATTGGAGCAATTTGGCTCAACAGTGCTCAGCCTCCCTTCGCTCGTGCTTGCCCTCGGCCCCTCGCCCGCCGTCGCTAGCCCTCATCCCCTTGCTCACTCTCGCCTTCCCCTGGCTCGAGCTCGAATTCAGGGTGAGTTGCAGACCATTTTCAACCTAGAAAGAATTTGTTTATCCTTTTTTTAAATTAATTAATGTGGATCATAATATGTTATATATATACATATATAATAGAAATTTGTGTGGAATAACATGACTCTGAATAAAAATGGCATTAATCGATGTGTTTTTTCCTTGTTTAACGTATAATGGAGGCTTTGTTTCTGTACCATTATCTTAATTTCCAATTATCCTCCAAGATGTAGTAGTTTACTTATTCAACTGGGAGTGTGAGAAAGATACAGTTGTTTAATTAAGCGAGCTTGCAACATTAAGATAATAGCTCATGGTGTTTAATAATTTTGACTTAACATGGCTATCTTAACACCAAAGTCAACTACCTCCACACAATCACCATTAGAGCACTGGTAGTCAGAGGAGGTTAGTATGTTTTTCTTAATTATGTATTCATTGCAGGTGGTTGATATGTTTTCTTAATATGTTATGGTGGATCATTAGCTTGAGAACAACATTAATAGCACAAATTTCATTTAAAATCGATCAACCCCTTTTCTTGTTGAGCCCTAACTACTTGCTTTGTCTTTGTATAGGAGACTTTTTTTTATGGGAAGTTCTGTAAATACAGAATTGAATGGAATGCTTAATAATTTAGCTAAATACAGACTTCGCACAAAGGATGTAAATTTGCATTTTGTCCAGTTTCAAGAAAGGGAAGACATTGAGTCTCAATATCATTTTGTTTATTCTGAACCTTTATGCCATATTTTGTTAAGAAACAGCATGCTCACTGTCGTCTATGAATTTTCATTTTGTAACAAATTTGTCATTGCAATTTAATTTTTATCATACAATTAATAAAATATCATCTTGGCAGGCTCCTTAAGACCAAATTCTCTTCCATGAATAGCTTGCCTTTCAACTCCCAAAAGAGTCACATGGAAAGACTTCATGCCAATATTCCATTCCAAGAAGCTGCCCACTGAAATCATTATGTTCCTCTCTAACTCCTTTAAAAGAATATCCACCCACCGATAACAAATAATATTGATGTAATGTTTTCATAATGTCGTTTGCCTTTTATTTTGTTTTGCATACCTTGGAGTTCATGTGTCTGTTTTATTTTGCCTTTTATTTTGCTTTGCGTTATTTATAAATGCATGTTTTTCACATTTATAAAAAAAGTGCAGCCATGAATACGAAGAAACGTCTAAGAAAGATAGGCACTACCGATTTAGGTGGTGATGCCTCACTTATCACACATGCTTCAACATCATTGTCAGCTCCACTACAGCCCCCAGCATCCTCCCCATCTCCACCACAGCCTCCAGCATCCTCCTTATCTCCACCACAGCCTCCATTATTTGCGTATGCTCCATCACAACCTCTAGCATCTCTAGCCAGATTCCATCAGGAGCGTTCACCCCAAATCCACCACAACATTCGGAATCCACACGCTCATCTACATCACGTCGTTACTGGACAGTTAATGTGATAGGTATGCACAAAATATTTAACTTGAGTGTAATTATTATATGCTTGCATTAATTATTAAATTAGGTATATGTATTTTGATTGACAGACGAAGAAGGGCTTATAAAACAAGAAAAACTAAGGGTTAAAGATGTTTGGTTACTAGCACGCAGAAGGCGTGTTATGTTAGAGTTCAATGAATCACTCCAACTAATTGGAGATCCAAGTGGACTTCTTGGAGGGATTTTAGGATAATTAGCCTTTGATTTTGTTGCTTTTGTCATCAACTATGAAAGTTGGCACAAAGTACCAAAGACATACAAAGAAGAAATTTACAAAAATAGAATCATGGTAATTAACTAATATTTTATTTTTTATATATTTTTTGAATATGTTATTGTAACTAATATTGTTGTTTTTTGAAGGAAAAATTTAATGTTGACGAGAGGCCTGTTAAAAATTTTATTTTGAAGAATATTGGGAAGAAATGGAAGGACAATAGATGTAAATTATACCATGAGTGGTATGATCCCACCATTGGTCGAGAAGAAAATATTACAAAGCATCCACTGGGAATATCTCAAGACCAATGGGCAAGTTTTATTGACTATCGTGCATGAGATAAGACTAAGGTAATGTTACTAATCTTACTTATAAGATTACTAATATTTATACGACTAAGTGGTTAAGATTAAACTAATGATGTTTTTGTTGGATATCTAGGAGATATGTCAAAAAAATACTGAAAATTGATTCAAATTGACAATTCCACACACAAGAGGATCGAAGAATCTAGCAAGAAAAAAATATGAGATGGTAATGTCGCAAAATTTTATCCTAAGTATGAATTTTTTATTCTAACATCAACTAATATTTATGTGAAATTGTTCTAAATTATAGGAAATTGAGAGTGGCCAGCCTCTGAGTAGGGGTTTATTATACATCGCGATGCATAAGAAGAAAGATGGATTTTTTGTGAATGAAGGAGCAAGAACTATAAGCGTAAGTTTTTTTGTATCATAACCATTCCATTTTTTGAATCACAGAATAAGCTTTTATCTATATTATATGCTTTATTAGTAAAAAAGTTATAAGTTTAGTTGAACTTGCTAGCAGAAAACATACATATATGCATTAATATTGATCAACAACACCACATAATTTGTATACAATAATTTTGCATGGAAATTCCGATATTATCAACCTTCAAAATACCATGTACATTACTGGTAGGTAAAATTTAATAGGATGATGTCAATAATTATTTAGGATTCGTTGGTTTTTTATCATCCAAGTCTCATTAATTAATGGATAAAATGGTAACTTGTTAAGTTTTCAAAGTCATATGTAGCTGCTCAAAGCAAACATGTGATATGTACTGCGGGGGCTGGGGCATGTAATTGTTTTGATTATCAGTTTCAAATTACTTGCGTGGAAAATTTATTGAAATGCACTCTTTCAACTTGTTTACCTCTGAAACTAGAAGTAATATTTACTCTCTTCTTTCCCCTTCCTTCCATCATCACAATTTTTATCTCGTGCAGTGTATAGATCACTTGAGTAGTAGACTAGCACTAAATAATTGAGTTTAAAGGATAAAAGGATTAATAACACTTTCACTAAATCCTAATAATAAGAGATTTTATCAATGTTACAGACGATGTCATCAAATGTAAATAAACTAAAAAAATAATTTTCTTTTTTAATTTTTTGGCTAAGAGACTAAATAGTGACATTAAGTTGCACATAAACAGTACGTACCCCTTTATTCTAAAAAAAAACAAAAAAAAACATGTGTACTATATACTAAATATAATTTTGAATTTAAATGAAGTTAAGAGAATCATCAAGGCAGGCAGGCTGTGCTCACATGGAATCACAATCATTTAATTAACTAAACCACACATCGATCATCCATAAACCTAGAATTAATTTGAAAGGAATAGTGGCATCTTCTAGTGCTCAGTGAACTAAATTCATTAATCTGTACAAGATATTATCTTTCAACATCTTCTAGAATATAGACTTCCTAGAATGGCTCTGTAGAAGAAGACAGAAGTAGACATGGTTAATTTACTTCAATTAAAAGACATGCATAGTAGCAACAAATTTGACAAGGAAAAAAGAAGCTTCTTCTTTCAACATCCACCACTACTTGTTTGCTACTTTACACTGTTTGGCGCAATTGAAAGTTGACTGAAACACAAACAACATCAGCAGTTTCCATATAGCACTGATGAATATATTGCATTCATTCTTGGGGGGAAATGTTTTGAGGAATTTTTGTATAATATGATTTTTGGGGGCTGGGGCTGGGGAATTATTGATTTGATGCATTGGTTGGTTGGATTGGATGTTTTTAACTTCTTTTTCTGAGATTTTTATGATTGATATTGTTTTTTAATCCATACAGGAGAAAATTTCTGAGATTGAGAGCCAAGGCACGTTTTCACAGTCAGTCTCCTTAAATGATTCACTTGCTCGTGTGCTAGGAAAAGAACACTCAGGGCGAGTTCGAGGTTTGGGCTTCGATCCTAGTCCAAACCAAGTTTTTGGGACCACTACTCAATTCAGTGGGACACCCTCGTCAACCAATAATACTAGTACACCTGTTGTACAATATGTGAAAAAATTGGAGGAAAAATTAGAGACTAGTCAGCAAGAGGTTCGAAGTTTAAAGAATGCAATGACTTATATTTTCACTAATATTGTGGGGAATATATCACCTGAGTTCGCTGCTATGCTCAATACAATGGTATGTTAATATATTAATTTTTAAATTATGAATTTTAATTTTTCATTTCAAGTGATTGTTTATGCTTATCTCCACAAATATTCATCAAAGTATGTTTTCGCTTTTTGTATACATATCTAATATAATTTTAATTATTTTAGGCACCAAATGCACATAATGGACCAGTATCACCAGCAGGAAGGCTCTTTTCTATTGTAAGTCATGACACTCATGAGACCCATCAAGATTCAAACCAACAAAGTTGATGTGATGATATGGAACTTCATTTTGGATATTAAACTGCTTAAAATATGTTACATATTTGGATATTTAAGTTGTATTGGATATTTATGATTTATTGATTAAATGGATTGAAATATTGTGTTTGTGAATTTGGTATATATGTTATAAATTTTAGGTTATTTGTGACTTGGATTACTTGGGTATATAGGTTTTTGTTTTGGTGACCAAAAAAACAATTGGGAAGGCATTCTGTTAGGCTCAAAACTGCAGCAAAAGTCCTGGCATATCAAGCATGAAAATTTAGCGGCGGTTCCAAAACCTCCGCTAAAATCAACAGAAAATTGTCGCTATTTTTTTTAACAATTGTTTTATTTCAGCGGCGATTCCAAAACTGCCACTAAAATCAACAGAAAACCGCCGCTATTTTTTTTAACAATTGTTTTATTTCAGCGGCGATTTTGTTAAACCGCTGTGAAATTTGATTTTAGCTGTGGTTTCTAAACCGCCGCTAAATTTTTACAAAGCGTCACTAAATGCCGGACTTAGCAGTGGTTTATAAACGGCCACAAAAAAAAACATTCAGCAGTGGTTATTCAAGCGGTTGCTGAAAACCATCACTAAATACTTCGTGATGGCTGTAGCAGCGGCGGTTTTCAAAATCGCCGCTAAAGTGCTTTTTTTTTGTAGTGGTAGCCTATTACTCTTGTATCACTAGGTCTTTGCACAAAGGTCCAGGTGTTATTCTTATGAAGAGAATCCATCTCTTCTTGCATTACCTTAAACCAATGAGCCTCGTCTTTATTGTCACAAGCATCATTAGAGGTAAAAGGTTTATTTTAACTTAATAGAGTCTCTTATGTTTAAGGCATAGGTAATAAAATTACTTTGAACATACCTTGCTAGAGGTCTTATTTCTCTTCTAGTCCTATCCCTAGATAGCACATAATCCCTTAGATTTTGATCTTCTTATATATATACATTTAACACTGCTTCTTTGAATGTAGAACGAGCAGAGGTTCTCATCTTCACCTAGCTATATAAAATGACATTCATGAAGAAAGCTTGGGGAGAAAACAAACTCCATTTCGAGACCATAAGGAGACCCATAAAGAGATACAGAAACAAAAGGTTGAACGCAATGAGCTAAGATGAACACAGGGAGCTTAAATGAACACAGCGAGCTAAAATGAACACAGGAGCCAACATGTACACATCAATCGTATCAGCAGAAGAAGATATAGGCTAGCTTGCACAAGGATATAATTAAGAAGATATATAAAAGAACTTGCACCACAAATCAATGGGAAGTGCAAGAAGAACTTGCAGAATAATAAAAGAGATAGCAAAAAATCCAAGAGAGCGAAATACAAGGCATATAAGCGAGCTTGCACTGAAAATAAAGAGGGAGTGCAAGAAGAACTTGCCTGATGACTTCGCTATGCAAAAAAATCCTCCCTTCTTAAAGCTGCTATCAACCCAAACGAAAATACGAGCAACCAGAAGGGAAAATGAGAGATAAGAAGAAGAAGTCTCAAATGGGAAAGGAAAGTATGCACAAGAGAAAGGTTGTCGATGCAGATGAAGCATGAAGAGGGAAATGCACAGTCTTGGTCGAGATGACTTGATTTCCCTTCACATTTACAATAGTCAAATGGAAGACCAAGGGCACTATTGACATTTGATGGCCAAATTATTTTATTATGATTTTCCTTTAAGAATTTTAAATCTCATTTCTCAATTGGGCTTAGTCCATGCCGTGGGTCATTCCATGGCCCAACTCACTAACCCAAATAAATTATCATCATCCAAACCCATTCATAATATAATTAAAATTTCAAACACATCTCAATGGCCCAATCTATTTGGACCTTCCCCACATTTTGAATCCCAATTGGATGGGCTACAAAATTCTTATTTCCACTTATACTTTATTCTATAAAAATATTTTCAATTCTCAATTAATTAAAGTAAAAATTTTGAGCCCAAAATAAAATATCCAAAAACACCTAGACCCCCTAACGGGTTGTTACATCTTTTGAATAAAATTTCCTTTCCTTTCGTAGTGGAGTCCGTACGTGTTTAATTTGCAGATGTTAATTCAAATTCCTTGTATGGTTAAATCCAAGTTTATTCCTATACATATATCATTAAGTTTTTTCCATCGAAAATATAGGCCCTCATCAATTATTATACTTCTGCCAAATCTTTTTTATTATATATATAAATTTGACTGAAAGAATTTAAATTCAGTAGATGTAAACATTAGGTTAAATGAAAAATAGATTTGCTGCATATTATAGAATGAACTATTCTGGAAAAATCCCATACTATATTACTTGTTGGGATCTCTATATTTGTTGCATATTATGTTTTAAATAGTGTAATATCTGTTTCATGTCATGCACGAACATAGGATTTTGCTAAACTACTGCAAAAAGTGTTTCTATTTTATGTAAATTTTTTCCCTTTCAAGCTTATATGTACATGCTTGCACAACTCGATGTAGGCAACTATCTTATGAATAGCACTGCACTCAAGATATACAACTCAATGCAGGAATGACAGTACATCACTTCCTTGTATATGCAAGGCTTAGAGCCAACATTGTTTCATTTGCGCATTACCACTTATACTCAGTGGCAGTTGTTTTCTCTTTACTTTGCAGGGATCTACACCGGAATTAGAAATACTGCTACATCAATTGAGGGACGAAAATGGCCAGCTTAAGCGCAATTTGGTGAATATTCATGATACCTCATCTTGCATTTATTTAATCTTCTTCATAGTCATCATTATCTTGTTATGACTTACAATGTCGTTTGGCATGTTCATATGAAACAGGCAGAAACTGAGGAAAAGATAAAACAATTTGAGGTAAATTTTTGTCAGTCTTTCAACGAAAATTAAATTATTTCCCGCTAATTACATAAATAAGTCTGCCTCCTTAACTATACATAAATGTCTCATAATTGACACTCTATAAATGTAATTTTATATAAAATGATTTTGTGTGTTTACCATCTCCTGGATCGATATGCTGATATGAAACATGCAAAAACTGAGAAAAGATAATGCAATATAAGGTAAATTTAAGGCACTCTTTCAGTGAAAATCAAATTATTTCTCACAATTTACATGAAGGCTGCCTCCTCGATTTTACGTAAATGTCATAATACTTAAATTCTTTAAATGTCATTTTAAAATGATTTTGTAAAACTTAATTTTACATAATAGAAAAAAAAAATGATCTTGCAAAATACTTTGCTTTCTCTATGTATTAATAGGTCTTCAAAGAGAAAGCACCCAAGAAGGCACGACTGACAATAGAGGAGTCTGATGCCACAATAAGGAGGACCTCGAGCTTGGTGTTGTAAATGAAACTTCAAAAAAAATGTCATTGTTTCTAGCAGGGGTTGGAGGGTCTTTTTGGCAACCCCTTGGCTGCCCAAAACGACAGCGTTTTGGGCCCCGGGTGGAGGGCCCAAACAGCAACCCCTCTTGCTGTTTTGTGTGGTGTGCTGATTGCTGTCCTTTTGATTGTCTCTCTCTCTCTTTCGATCGTCGATGCTCTGCACTCTCCTTTATACGAATCGATCTCCATCGCTTAAGTCTCCTTTATATCAGCTACAATCACCTCGGGATGAGCAAGGGAGACGGCCTCCGATTATCCGCTGCTGTTAGGGTTTGTTCTGATCATTCTTCAGTTCTTATTCTTTCTGCTTCGATGTTCTGTTTTTGTCTTATTTTTGGTGTAAGCCTCTAACCTTGAATTTGTGGTTATGGGGCAGAGTTAGATCATTGAGGGACCGTTTTATGTACTGTAATACCCGGGAATTATTTAAGGATATAAACGGTATTTAATGAAAGGCATAATTAGAATTTACAGAAAAATGAGACTATAAGGTACACTAACGCTGTTTTGGACGATCGAATTAGTCGGAGAGAGTACCCCGAACCCTAGACGATTAAGGAAAATGGTATAGTATCGACGAGTGATTTAAGTTATGATTTAGTGATGAAAGAAATTAGATCGGGAATAGTTTTCGGTACAACTGTAGATCAGGCTGAAAAATCAAATTGTCGTAGGGGACTTCCGAAAAGTCAACGGAACCCTGAGGGAGCTCCGGTTTTGTGTTAAGATCAACCCTGAAATGGTTTCGAGATGAAACAAGGGTCTCGTGAGGGCTCGGAGGGCAAAAATGTCTTTATCGAGTAATTTTGAGTCATCAATTTTGAAATTTTAATATTTTAATCTAAATAAAATTAATATTTGTGAATATAATTATAATTATAATGCATAAAGTGGGATTAATAATTTAATTGAGAAATTTATAATGATTTTAATAAATTATATACTATGCATAATATATTATAGAAATTAAATATATATATATATATATATATATGTGTGAGTAAGTCTGTGAGTGTGTGCGTGGTGGGCAAGAATCTATATATACATATATAATATGCAAGGGAATGGGTAAAGTATAATATATCTATTTATGTGTGTGAAGTGTGTTATGAATGAAATCCTATGCGTGGATGTGAGGTTAAGGAAAAATCATGGTATTGAATTAATTAGTGAGCTGCCAATTGAATTTGATAGATTAGTATAATATGTAGATATATTATATAATATACATAAATGTACGTGATGGTCAAGATATAAATATAAAATGTATATTTGTAATGGTGGCTAAGGATAATGCCATGTATATTTGGAGTAGCGGCCAAGGATGAAGAATTATAAAATGAATATGTGAAGTGATAGCCAAGGCAGGAGCGTCCGCATGAAGGTATAAATAGGCCTGGGCGCAAGGTGGAGAGAGCATAGGGAAGAGTAGGAGAGAAAAGGAAAGAAAAAGGAAGAAAAATAGTAGAAAGTGTTTAGAAAATTTTAGAAATTTATTTGAAGTTCGAGGAACGTGTTGGGGCTTGGAATTTAGTATTTAAAAGCTTGGCACCAGAGTTGAGGTTGGGCGAATTTTGAGGCATTCTGAATTATATTCAAGGCGAGTGGTTCTCCTCCAAAACTTAATTTACTGTGAGCGTTCTGTCTGGAAAACTATTAGATTTATTGTGCTTATTCTATTTGAACATGTGGTGATTTTATACAAAACGATTTTGTGCATTGAAATGGTAACCGGTGACGGTTGGATTTATGAGGGAGGTTTGTCCCAAAACGTTTTGAACTTGTGCATTGCATTTTATAAATTGTTGTTTATATGATACATTGAATTGTGAAATGTGGCATTGTCTTGCGTTTTGTGTGTACGTATGGAATGTTAGCCTCGGATGTTGTCTGGATAGTGTAGCCATAATTCTCCAAGGGCGTGACGGAATAATAGGGGTATCTGATGCTGGTATGCATGTCAGGATAGCCGCCTTGGTTTTCGTGCCAGGTCGTTTGACCAGGGAAGTTGCACTAGGATGACTAGGTGGTCCATACTGTGTTGTTCATGTGGGATGTCAGCCTAGGATGTTGTCTGGATAGTGTAGCCGTAATTCTCCAAGGGCGTGACAGAATAATAGGGGTATCTGATGCTAGGTGTGCATGTCAGGATAACCGCCTTGATTTTCGTGCCAGGCCGTTTGGCCAAGGAAGTTGCACTAGGACGACTAGGTGGTCCATGTGAAATTTTGGAGTTGGGATTGTATGGTGGTTCCTGGATGCTTAAGGTGGGTACGTATTCTGGTGAGATGTGTTGGCAGCCCCATTTAAGCTAGAATCGCGTCGTGTCGTCGAGTCGGTGTGGTGGCATAGCTTTTAGAGAGATTGCTCTTTTCCCGTGGTAGGGTTAAGCGCGTGGGAATTCTCTTGAGCTAGGGCTTACCGAGTGTATTAGTTTAATTCATGTCTTGCATTATTCATGAAAAATGTGTTTTGAACTCTCACTTAGATGATTCATCATCTAATTTGGACTTTGTCCCTGGAATATTCAAACGTTCCAGGAGAAAGCAGCGGTGCGAAAGGGAAAGGGATCGTCGAGGAGTGACGGCGATTAGTGGATAGTTTACATTATGTCTTTTCAGTTATGTTGTTTACTTTTGAAAAATGTCATGTAAACGTTGGTGCAACTTTATATATAAATAAAGTGGTTTCGGTTATGACCTGTTAAGGTTTCGATCTAGCTTCCGCATTTGTGTTGGTGAACCTGTCTTGGTTTATTAATGGTTCATAGTTGATATACTGAGAAGGTGTAACGGGATCTTCGGGGAATGGTTTTTGTGATGGGTTTTTATTTGAAAAAAAATTATCCCCGAAATCTTTTGTTACAGTAACGCCTTTCGAGAAGTGGGGTGTTACATGTACAGTGACAACAGATAGTTGATTTTGATTTTGATTTGTAATTGGTGGCTGTAAGATTTTTATCCCTATAGTGCAATGATCTTCCTTTGTCGGAGCTCAACGTGGACGTAGCCCTCTTTACGGGTGAACCACGGTAAATCTTCTTGTGTTGATATTGTTTATTCTTGTTTTATGATTGTGTATGTTTTCTGTCCATTCGATTTGTGTTAAGGTTTAGTCAGTTTCTTGTTTGAGTTTATAAGGGTTGATTTAGGGTTAAGCTTCGGCTCTCCCCAACAGTGGTATCAAAGCCTTTTTAACTCGTAGTACCCTTAACTGAGACTTGTCTCAGTTAGGGTTTACTGTCGTGGTGTCGTTTTGCCTTTGATTCCAAGGGTTTACTATAAGTCTCTCATTGGCCTATTTTTGCTGAGTGAGTCTATTCAGTGTTTAGGGTCTTTAGGGTACCTTCATGCAAAACGAAGATGACATCAACCCGATTTGAAATCGGAACATTCAATGGTAAAAGTGATTTCGGTAGTTGGAAGAAAAAAATGAGAGTTCTGCTCTCTCATCATAAAGTTCTTATTGCACTTGAATCCAACGAAGAGAAATGGATAGCAGAACAGCTCACAAGAGCTGTTGAGGTAAGGGAAGAAGCATTCAATCTTATTTTTCTGCATCTTGGTGATAGTGTAATACGTAAAGTAGATGGTATGAATACCCCTCTTGAACTATGGAATAAACTTGATTCATTATACTCTGTTTTATCTACTCCGAATTTAGTTTATTTAAAGGGTATATATGCTATTTAACTTTAAGATGAATGTTTCTAAATCTATGGATGAAAACATAGATGAGTTTACCAAACTTAGCTTACTGTTAGGGGAATTGATCAAGCCCTTGGTGATACCAGTAAGGCTACGATCCTTTTAAATTCTCTGCCAGATGAATATAATGTGGTTAAACATGCCTTACAATACACTGGTATTGTACCTAGTTTAGACCTTGTTTTTTCAGGGATTAAGACAAGAGAATTAGAATTGAATTCATCTAAGAAATCAGCTAACAACTTGTTTGTTAAGGGTAAGCCTGATAAGAGAAATATTATAGGGAATAGCAATCAAACTATAGGTTCAAGACTTAAGGGTAAGGGAAAAAAGGGTAAGCAAAAACGCAAATGGAAATGCCACCATTGTGGGAAGGAGGGTTACATAAAGAAATATTGTTATGACTTGCTAAAGAAACAAAAACAAGGGAGGGATGCATCAGTAGCTGCAAGCAGCTCCAATAACCTAGCTGAAGTACTTACTGTTTCTAGTTCAACTGTTGCTAATGAATGGATAATGGACTCTGGTTGTTCATTCCACATGTGTCCAAACATTGAGTGGTTTTAAAATTTTAGTAACAAAGAAATAGGAACTGTTTATATGGGCAACAATCAAACTTGTTGTGTTCAAGGCATGGGTGACATATCTTTGAAAGTGCATGATAACTAGACCAAGATTCTTACAAATGTTAGATATGTGCCTGAATTAAAAAGAAACCTAATATCTCTTGGAACCTTAGACGAATTAAGTTATTCTTATAAAGCTGAGAAAGGAAATATGTATGTCTTTAAGAATAATCACCTAATTCTTACTGGTACTAAAAAATATGGTCTATATGTTTTAAATGGTTATTCATTATTCCCTGTTAATGTTTCAACTACATGCATGGTAAAAGATGATAAGACACAGATATCTAGCACTTAAGACTTGGTCACATGAGCCAGAAAGGTCTGAAGGCTTTATCAAACCAAGGTTACCTTGGTTTAATGCCTACAGACCCTCTGAACTTCTGTGAATCATGCATTTTAAGCAAGCAACACAGGATGAGTTTCCACAAAGAGACTCACCTGGCGAAGGTTTGCTTAGAGTATGTGCATGCTGATTTGTGGGGTCCCTCTCAAAAGCCTACTCTTGGTGGGAACAGATATTTTCTATCTATTGTGGATGACTTTACAAGGAAGGTTTGGGTCTTTCCTCTTAGAACTAAGGATCAGACTTTAGATAAATTTAAAGTATGGAAAGCCTTAGTAGAAAACCAATCTAACAAGAAGGTTAAAACTCTAAGAACTGATAATGGTTTAGAATTCTGTAATAGAGAGTTTGATGAGTTTTGTGACTCTCATGGCATTGTTAGGCATAAAACCGTGAGAAACACACCCCAACAAAATGGGGTGGTTGAGAGGATGAACAGGACCTTGCTAGAAAAGGTTAGATGCCTTCTATTTACAGCTGGCCTGCCTAAAACCTTCTGGGGAGAGGCTCTCTCCACTGCTGCTCACCTAATAAATCGTAGCCCTTCCACTGTGTTAAATCTAAAGTGTCTTGAAGAAATATGGACAGGTAGGAAATTAAACTTTAATTACCTTAAGGTTTTTGGCTGTGAGGCATATGCCCACCAATCAGTGGGAAAATTGGATCCTAGATCCATCAAGTGTGTTTTTGTGGGGTACCAAGATGGAACTAAAGGATATAGATTGTGGGATAGGAGTTCAGGTGGAGTTAAGATAATAATTAGTAGAGATGTTATATTCAATGAATCTAACTTCTCTTGTAAATCAGAAAACTTAGAAAACTATCCCACATCTAACACCCCAGATGAGTTCCCTATAATTGGTAATACCCAAAATGAGGTAGAGCAACCAACAGATGTTCCTGATCTCCCGGCTACTTCCTTCTCAGGTGTGTCAAACCCTGAAATTGACCTACCCTCTAATCATGAAAGTGATCATGAGGAGCCATCTGTAGCTCCTGAAGGTGAGGAAGAGCAATATGACTCTCCACACCAAAACCTAAGGGACTATCAGTTGGCAAAGGACAGAAGCAGGAGGGCTATAAGGCCTCCTACAAGGTACTCTTATTTGGATTTGGTTTATTGTGCCTTAGTGGCAGGTTTGGAGGTAAGGAGTAGTGAGCCTAATTCCTATGAGGAGGCTGTCAGCTCCCATGACTGTTTAAAATGGCAGCAAGCTATGGACGAAGAGATGAACTCTTTGATGACAAACAACACTTGGGAACTGGTCCCAAGACCTCAGAAGTAGAAGCTGGTAGAATGTAAGTGGTTGTTCAAAATTAAAGAAGGTATGTTACCTTCTGATCCTTTAAGGTTCAAAGCTAGACTAGTAGCTAAAGGTTTTACCCAGAGGGAAGGAATTGATTATACTAAAATATTTTCTCCTGTTGTTAAATTTAAAACTATTCGAATGATGCTTGCAATAGTTGTTCAGTATAATTTAGAATTAGAATAGCTGGATGTTAAAACTGCTTTCTTACATGGGGACTTAGAAGAATCAATCTATATGGATCAGCCAGTAGGCTATGTTAATAAAAAATACCCTGATCATGTTTGTTTGTTAAAGAAATCCTTGTATGGGTTAAAATTATCCTCACGTCAATAGTATAAAAAATTTGACAATTTTGCAACTGGGATTGGTTTTAACACAAGTAAATATGACAATTGTTTCTATTTTATGTTATCTGACACTCCTGTTTACTTGTTGCTGTATGTTGATGACATTTTATTAATTAGCAAGTCTAAGTCTAAAATTTGTGAGTTAAAATCTCTGTTAAATACCAACTTCGATATGAAAGACTTAGGACCTGCTAGAAGAATTTTAGGAATGATTATTGAAAAAGATAGGAACAATTCTTGTCTGAAAATTCACTAACATGATTATCTATTGAAAGCTGTTCAAAAGTTTGGCATGACTGGTTGTAAATCAGCAAATATTCCCTTAGCTGGTCACTTCATTTTGTCTAAAAAACAGTGTTCAACATCTGATTCTTAAATGCTTAAAATGGAAAGAATCTCATATGCCAATGTCATTGGAACCATAATGTACTCCATGATTAGTACTGGGCCTGATTTAGCCTTTTCAATTTCTCTACTTAGTAGATTCATATCCAACCCTGGTAAAATTCATTGGAAAGCATTAAAATATGTGTTACAGTACATTAATGGCTCTGCTGATATTGGGTTAATTTATAAAATGAGTAGTGATGTTTTTGATCTTGTTGGATATGTGGACTCTGATTTTGCTGGTGACAGGGACTCTCGAAAATCTACAACTTCTTTCTTCTTTACCCTAGGAGGGAACTGCATCAGTTGGAAGTCTCAGTTGCAGCCTTTGGTTGCACCATCTTCCACTGAGGCAGAATATGTGGCAGTCACTGATGCCTTCAAAGAAGCCATCTGGCTCCAAGGTTTGTTAAAAGAAATTCATATATTACAAGGTAAGGTTGTAGTATTTTCTGATAGTCAGAGTGCCATACATCTATGTAAGAACCCTGTATATCATGAGAGAACCAAACATGTAGATGTAAAGTTTCATTTTGTAAGGGACCAAGTAGCTAAAGAAAATGTTCTTATCCAGAAGGTCCCAATAGAAGACAACCCAGCTGATATGGGGACAAAAATTGTGACTGCAGCTAAGTTCAAAAGTTGTTTGGACTTGCTGCATGTCACAGTTGGTTGAAAGACCAAACATTCTGAGTGATGATGGCATACGTTGTAGCTTGCTGCACTGTTAGTGGATTGTCCCTTAAAGATTGAAGCTTCAAGGTGGAGATTGTTGTAAATGAAGCTTAAAAAAAAACGTCACCATTTTTGGCAGGGGTTGGAGGGTCTTTTTGGCAACCCCTTGGCTGCCCAAAAAGGCAGCGTTTTGGGCCCTGGGTGGTGGGCCAAAACAGCAACCCCTCTTGTCGTTTTGTGTGGCGTGATGATTACTGTCCTTTTGACTATCTCTCTCTCTCTTTCGATCGTCGATGCTCTGCACTCTCCTTTATACGACTCGATCTCCATCGCTTGAGTCTCCTTTATATCAACTACAGTCACCTCGGGATGAGCAAGGGAGACGGCCTTTGATTATCCGCTGTTGTTAGGGTTTGTTCTGATCATTCTTCAGTTCTCATTCTTTCTGCTTCGATGTTCTGTTTTTGTCTTATTTTTGGTGTAAGCCTCTAACTTTGAATTTGTGGTTATGGGGCAGAGTTAGATCATTAAGGGATCGTTTTATGTACAGTGACAACAGAGAGTTGATTTTGATTTTGATTTGTAATCGGTGGCTGTAAGATTTTTATCCCTATAGTGTAGTGATCTCCCTTTGTCGGAGCTCAACGTGGACGTAGCTCTCTTTACGGGTGAACCACGGTAAATCTCCTTGTGTTGATATTGTTTATTCTTGTTTTATGATTGTGTATGTTTTCTGTCCATTCGATTTGTGTTAAGGTTTAGTCAGTTTCTTGTTTGAGTTTATAAGGGTTGATTTAAGGTTAAGCTTCGGCTCTCCCCAACACTTGGGATAGTGAGCTGAAGTGAAGCTCAAAATCGAAATCGAAAATAAAAAAAAAAAAATAACAAAACATAATACCAAGAATACAAAGTTTTGCTTGCAATAGAAGGGGAAACCCCATAACTTAATTCTGAACTTCTCACTATGGAGCTTGTTTGGGAGTTATGGAATATATATATATATATATATACACACACACTTGGGTAGGGAATAATGCATGTATGTTTCTATTTGGATTATATAATAATGCTGAAGTTGAACAATAATTTACATCTATTTTCTGCTGTTCAATTTTAAGCACTAATAGCCAGCTCAAGGAGATGATTACATGTATCTAGAGGCAATAATGCATGTGTTTAGATGCTTTTGATGAAATTAGTCTATAGATTTCTTCCCGTGGAGTGTGGGTGAAGCATATTAATATGTTTAAAAAAATTAATATTGGTTTACGTGCAGTGAGTTTAATTAAGCATGTGTCTCAAATTAATATTGGTTCACGCATTAAAAATGCTACCTGGTCCAGACGTATGTAAAATAATTTTTTCTATATCTCACATTTTAGATGCTACACTGAACTCTTCCAGTGTGGCAATTTTTTTGGCTGAGACACAACCCCTAGTGGTATTAGCTTTAGATAAAGAGTTTTCAAACAATTATTATATACATTTTTTAGATATTAAACCATACAAATCTTTCGAAATTTTATGTTTATACAGTTATGAATATCGAAAAGAAAAAGAAAAGTAGGAGTAGAGGGGTTAATTTCCCTTTCTACTTGTTTTTGGGATAACTCTCTTTGGTTTTTATTTTCTGGCCTAGCTAGTTTGAATTCACATATATGATAAATTTGTCTCTTTTTATGAGCACAACTTCAATGAGAAAAGGATTCTTTCATATATATATATATATATATATATATCTAGAAAAAATCCAACAACCTCCCATGTGACTATGGATCTGAGACCTCTTCTCCCCTGTAGGTTTCAAAGCTTAAAGGGTATCACACCGGTTGATTAACGTCTAGTTCCATTGTAACTCTCAAGCATTCAAATCAGAATAGTTTCTTCCACCTCAATTCAAAATCCCTTTGAGTTTTTGCCATTTATAGATCATTTTCTCCACTCTCATTTTGTCAAGGATGAGATGATACAGATTTGCTCCTAGAACAATGCAGTACGAAACTCCACTTTCCTAATAATAAGAGACGAATCCCACTTTTTCAAGATCATAATTAAGTTTAATTAGTCGAAACATTCCACTGCATATGTCATAGTATCATTTATACATCTCTTGTGATGGTAAAGTGTAGGAAGAATATGTTTTGTTTGTTTCCTTTGACTTGCACAATCCCCTTAATGTTCCATGGGCTCTCCACAATAGTTTTGATGGCATGATGGTTCCTTTGATGGGATTTTATTGTTTCCATCCTGTTATTGTTTGGAATGACAGAAAAGAGTATCAGGAATTTGGTCGGTGTTCAAATAGAGGGTTACGTTGACATGACTTGTAGTGGTTTGAGTGAAGATGAGAGATTTCCTAATTCCCATCGAGAAAAGGATCTACAAGCGTGATTGAAATTCTCATTGAAAATTCACTAGATTTTGTTCTCAAAGTATGAGAAGGGAGATCTACACAGGAAGCAGGACAAAAAATCAAATGATTAGATTTGCATCTAGCAAATAGCAACTATATATATTTTTAGTTGAAAAATTTGTACTTGCCCTTAATAAACCCTCATTAACAATTAACTTTGTTGTATGTAACTTCTTAATTAGCATATTTAAAGACATTTTTAAATTCATAAAACTCTTATGAATTACTTACCGGTTTTCATAATTCAAATCCAACGACCAAGACAACCTATTAGGGCTATTGATGACTTAATCAGGGGGCCTGTATTACAAAAAAATTAAAAAAAAATAGAAAGGGAGTTTCAAAGACAATTTTAAAAACCATAGGGTTGTAAGCATAATTTACCCATTTTGATATTATGAGTCAAATTGACCATAATTTTCCAAAATGTATGTCATTAAACATGTTTTTTTTTTTTTTTTTTGTAAGTAAGAATTTTATAAAAAATAAAAAACTAATGCTGAAGCGACTACAAACTAAGACCAAAACATACCCCGTACCACCAAAAACCAAGGGTAAAACATCGACAATCACCATCTGAACCAAAGAAAAACAAAAACATATACAAATGGCAGAAAATAATCATTGAAAGCATCCAAGATAAACATGGTTAATCTGCTGGGATGATCACTAGGCAAGACTAAATAGAACATGACCCCAGAATAACAGGGTAAAAGAAAACATAGGAGGCACTGACACCAAGAATGAAACCACAAGATTGCATCAACCATCCTCTAAAAGCAAGGAAACAACAACTTATCAGTGAATAAAAAGCTAGTCCTTCGAGAACCGCCAGACATGACAAAGGGCGTGACTCTGCAAAGACGATCTGAAACGAACAATCGTCAGATGAGCCCAAACAACGCATTGGATCTGATGCACCAACTGAGAAGCAAATCTCTCCTGATCCCAAAAGCATCTATTGTTACGCTCCCTCCAGATGAAATATACCAAAGCGTGAAGCGCCATCTTGTTTGGAACTTGCCACAAACCCTTGCTACTCCATCTAGCAATCGCGCACAGCACCCTAATATCCCATCGATGCCACGACCAGTTGAATTTCTTAGATCTACAAAAGAAGGACAACACCTCAATCAAAGGAATACGGACACTCAAAAAAAAAAAAGATGGTTGTGGCTCTCCGCATCTGCCTTGTAAAGGAATACGATCATCTATTCGGACACTCGAAACATATCTATTCGAGAAAGACAAAAACAGGTTAATACGATCAAGAGTATATAAATTCTTCTGGATTGCTAATCTGGGAATGAACATATGGGCAAGAATTCCCATAGATGACCAAACTAGTCTATACCAAAGGACTCAAGCGTGTTAACCTTAGAGCTCTTGGAACGTTGTCCTGACAAAAAAGACCTTGTTCGAGGCCAAGAGCCAACACGGCTCATCATGGCGCTCAAAGCAAGGAAGGCTAGAGAGATGGCTATGGATAAGAACGGGCTTTGGGTAAAAGGAATTCTCTAGCCAGAACCAAGAGCCATCCCCAATAATATCTATGACCTTAGCCAAAGTTGAAATGCCCAATTGTCGAGGCAATTGGCAAGAGAAACAATCAATGAGCACACCTAACAAGTGCTACTGATCATGCCAAAGGAATGTATTGCGACCGTCCCCAATCTTCCATCCAAATTGGGGCCTCAAAATGCTCTTAAGCGACAACAACTTTCTCCAGTACCATGGGCAAACATAAGGTATTGTAAAGAGCCAAAAACAATCCCCTTTAACCCGATAGGTGTGCACCCATTTAACCCAAAACAACTTTATGTCACCCAACAACAATTGCCAAATTAACTTGGCAACCAAGACTTGGTTCCAAATATAAAGGGGTTTAATACCTAGGCCTTCCCTGCTATTTGGGGTAACAAATCTCTTTCCACGCTACCTTTGCTTTAGTGAAATCCACCTCATTACCACTCCAAATGAAATTCTTGATTAATTGCTCAATCTCTTGAATCACACGCTTAGGCAGGATGAACACTGAAGCCCAATACACATAAATGGTAGAAAGAATAGAATAGACCAGCTGAAGGTACCCTCCAAATTAAGAAGAGCAACCTGTTATGCCATGAGCAAATTAATCCTACTATTCACCTTATTAATGATGGGCTAACAATCCCCATAGGATAGCTTGGTGGAGAGCAAAGTCACCCCCAAGGATCTCTTAGGAAGGACGTCTTTTTGAAACCCTGAAGCATTGAGAATAACATCTCTTAGGGATTCGTTCCTACATGAGAAAAAACAATCACTCTTCAAAGAATTGGCCCTGATTTGGACAAAGAAAAGAACCTCCCCAAACATGATTTCAAAATGCTCATCGAGGCAGGGTCACCATGAGAGAATAATAGTAGATCATCCACAAACATGAGCATCACCATTCGTTTTTGCTTGCATTTTTGGTGGAATTGAAAATCAGAAGAGCTGTTGTAATGGCTCACAATACCATGCAGAATTTGCATCGCAAGAACAAAGAGATAAGGGTCATTAAAAATGTTGCACCATGGATGTCATTGTCTTAGATGAATTATGAAAGGAAACAAGTAGTTGTTGATCGAATACACAAATTGGAGAAAAAAGGCTTAGGTAGCTGGCATTAACAAAGGAAAGAACCTTCAAGAAGGTTCGCTTATGTTGTCTTGGAACCGACATCATTTCATATAATATTTATCGACGACGAAATGGTGCCAATTCCACTTGGAATGAAACAACTAGCAACAATGATTAGGTGATGAAAAAGGTAAAGGATTGACAAAATGGGTAAACAACAGCAATAGGTTGGCTAGCCTAGTAAAACGACATTTTAGATAATGTACATCAACATAGCGACACTTGTGAACCAGATAATTGGTAGTAAGTGTCTTGGAAACAAAAGTGTCGGGCAATAATAAAATGGTATGCTGAGCAATGCATACTAATAACTTATTCTTAATTGACTAGAAAGAAAAGATACGACAAAATTTTGTTCGTGACACCTATGAACAAAATTGTCGGCAGCAACGTCTAACCAATATTTTGGTGACAAAATGGTTGGGTAATGATAAAATGTAGGTCTTAGCAATGTTGCTGTAAAAACTTCTTATTCAACCAATAAGAAAAAAAGTAAGGGAAGACAAAAAAAAAAAACTATGGCCCATTAATTGACCCTTGTGAACCAAATGATTAGAAGCATTGATGACAAAAGTGTCAATTAACAAGAAAATGGTATGTCATTACAATGTTGCAGTAACAACTTTCTTATAAGTAAATTGAGATGAAAATAATTAGACAAAAAAGAAAAAATACAATGGAAAGTTAGGAACACAAGTGAGCCTTGATGATTGGTAGTAATCTCTAGGTAATATCTTGGTGACAAAAGGGTTGCGAAACAAACAAAACGTAGGTGGTATCAATGTTGTAGTTAATTACTTCTTAAGAGTGAACAAGACAAGAAAGACTGATTGATATATAGTTTATTTTTTTGTGTGCTGAACTATACACTATAGTGGCCTATTTATACATGAAGGCTTTTTCATTCAAGGTAAGCTACAAATAAGGCAATCAAGGGTATCCAGATAATTAAGGGCAAGATATTCTGCTAATTATAAAGCTAAGCAAGGCAATCAAAAATTTTGATTATCTTGAATTCTAACATACATAGTTAATTTATAAACATTGAGAAAGCAATGGGAATTTTACTTCACTCAGAGGCACAAAAAATCGAGGGTTGGCTGCTCGGGTAATGGCTTTTTGCATCAAATTCTGTTGCAATTTAGGATTAATAGTGGGGTTTACAATGTAAAAGGTGGCTGCATTTATTCACAAAAGAGTACAAAATGGTATTTAAATGTATATTACATATTTCGTAGAAAAAATTATGCATCTAGCATACTTGTCCCAAAGTTGTCAGAAAAGTGGGCCACCGCATAACCAACTATATAAGGATTTTGCAATGGAGTGATCAATTACACTTCTTATATTTTCTCCAATGACGGTGGCCACTATCTTTTTATCGTCTTCGTCTTCCTAGACCTCTCCCCAAAGTAAATTGAACTGATGCCTCTAAGAAAAAAAACTCACATTTGAAGAAGCTCGAATATGGGGAAGCGCTAGACTTATGGAAGCCTTTTCTCCTCTGTTTAATTGTTTCTGAAGTTGGTTGGACTAAGTTTCAGGTAAGTAATCAGGTAAGTAATAATTCATACGGGAATTCAGGTTATACATCAAATTTACTTAGTTATCATCTTTCCTTTCATATATAGATTGATTTTCTGATGATGCTTATTTAATGTATTTTTAATGCACTAAATTGCTTCTAGCCAGTAGTTCATTTGGATTTTGCAAATTCCTTGATGTGATTTGAGCATCCAAATGGAATTCTTTGACTGTAAGTGTTCTTTAGTTCTCATCATGCAGATCGATGTATTTTTTGTTTCTTACATTGCTTTTTGTGAGTATTTCCTTATCAATCTTTTGCTATTTAGATTTCTAATCGTCTTCTTTGGCTTTATCTATTTATTTTTCCTTTATCTTCTTCATTCTTCTTTTCGTGTTCTTCTGTTTTAGATCTGAGTAGGGAATTTAGATCTAAACAAGATTGCCCTTGACCCCTTCTTTTTTGTTTTCACATTTTTCTTCTTTGGTTATGAGTCTTTCTCTCTCTCTCTTTCTCCTCTTAGTTTTTTCATATTTCTTCTTTTGATTTTGAGATTTGGGTGGGTTCCTCACAAATCTCATTATAAATCCAATGGCTTCACAACAAATCTTCTCAACTTCTAACAATAACCATTTAGTAAAAACAAAAGAATGAAAAAGTAAGAAAGAAAAAAAAATCACCATAATGCTAGCAAACAACAATCACCGTCTCAAACATTCATCTTTATCTTTATTTTTGTTGCAATTTGATACACACCGCTATTCTATAATTAAAGAAATACTCCAATTGTACTCCACCATTCACTCTGACGTCATCCTCCCACCTCCTCTCTCTCTCTCTCTCTCTCTATATATATATATATGTATGCATGTATATATATATATACATACATACCAAAACAACTAGCAAAACCATGGCAATAAAGACACCACACTAAAACAACTAGCGAAACCCATGGAATTAAAGACACCACTGCTAAAAACCTCCATTCTAATGCAGCTCTATGTTTTTGAAACCACATTATTTTACTTTTACTGTCTTCACTATATACACGTGTTCAATCTCTTTTTCTCTCCACTTCAAGTATATAGACCACGATTATCAACTACAAATGTGTATATAAATGTGGTATATACTATACATTTGCATTGTTTTAATCCAAGGACATTCTTTATTTCAATATATATGTACGGATGTATATCAGTGTGTATACACACACACACGTATATATCTTGTTATAGATATGGATATTGATTATTCCCTTCTAGTGATTAGAAAATACAGAAAAAGGAAAAAAGGAAATAAAAAGATAACACCAGAATAAAAATAAATGTGAATAGATCATATACCATAAACGCCAAACTGATTAATTGAGACGATAATAGCATATTTACATGTGTATTCAATTATATATTAATGGGCTACACGAAGGGTTATACATTCAAGGTAAACTACAGTCAAAGCGACGAAGGGCAAGATATTGTCCTAACTATGAAGCCAATTTCCTACTAAATGTTAAGGAGAAAACGAGAATAATTACTCAACAAAAGCCACACACAAAAAAAAAAAAAAGGCTTGTCACGATAGCTTTTTGCATCAAATTCTAATATTTCAATTAGGGAACAGTGGTCAACAATTCTTTGCTCATGGAAGAGTACACAATGGTGTTGAAGCAAACATTATATATGTACCTGAGACCCGAAGGTGTCTTAAAGCTGTGAGCAAAGTGTCAGTTGAAATCAATTAAAAATTCTCTCGAGCGAAACTATCTTAAAGCTGTAAAAAAAATATGCCAGTTAAAATTAACCAAAAAGATTCTACAATAGAGTGATCAGTTACATTTCTTACATTTAATTTCTATACCACCACCACCACGTCTCAGCCCACCCACCCTTCTTTCTATCTTCTCTTTCCTGGACATACCCCCAGTGTAAATTGAAGCAATAGCTCCACGAAGAAAATCTCATGCTTGAATTACGGAAGCAATGATCTGGAATTATGGATGTTTTTATTTCTTTGTTCACTTGTTTCTAAAGATGAGTGGACTAAGTTTCGAGTCAATAGTAATCAATAGCTCTCATAATTTAAGAAGTTAAGAAATTTGAAGGCCATTAGGTTAAATATCAAATGTACTTGGCTATTTTTTTCCTTTTTATATAGATTGATCTTTTAATAATGTTTATTTATCTATTTTTAATACAACAATTTCTTATGATGAGTAGTCCTTTGGATTTTGTTAGTTCTTTGATGTGATTTGAGCATGCAAATTGAATTTCTTGATTGTACTTGTTCATTAGTTTTTATCATGTGAATTGATTGTTTACTGATACATTACTTTTATGATTATTTCCTGATCAATGTTTCTCTACTTAGCTTTATTCTTCCTCTTCTTCTTCTTCTTCTTCCTCTTCTTCTTCTTCCATGTTCTTCTGTATTTTTGGATGTGGGTAAGGAACCCTCTCCTTTGTTTGAACATTCATTTTCTTTAGTTAAGACTTCTAGTTCTCCTTTTTCTTGTTCGTCATCTTTCCTTTTATTCTTTAAGACTAGGGTGGGTTTTTCACAAATCTCACCATGATACTAGTGGGTTCACTATAAATTTTCTTAATTACAAACCAAAAAAATAACGTCTATTAGAGAATTGGCAAAAAAATGAAAAAAAAAAAAAAAAACACCACTGTGACACTCAAACAAGCATCTTTATCATTATCTTCGACATAATCTAATAGACCTTTTCCCTTACACCCCCCCCCCCCTTCCCTCTCTCTTTCTATATATATATATATATACCAAAACAGCTAGCAAAATCCATGGTACCATTGCCAACATCCTTCATTCTAATTTGACTCTCTATTTCTCAGAAAGCATTCTCTTACTTCTGTCATCTTCACTACATGCACATGCCCAATCTCTTGATCTCTCAACTTCAAGTAAATAGAGCACAAATTCCGACTACATATATGTCGTATATACTACACACGTCTCGTTTGCTACAACCCAAAACTTCCTTTATTTCAATGTGTGTGTGTATCAGCCTATATATACATACATATAATTGTATATATATGTGGGAATTGATTGTTGCCTGACAATGATCAGAAACAACAGCAAAAGATGAAAGAAATGAAAAATGCAATAATATGAACTGCATTGCGAAAACTTAAATGGCTTGTTTAGCTTCATTTTCTAAATAACACGATCAGTTTTCAGTCATTTCAAATTATGCATGTGATCTTATTTGCTTGTGTTATCTTGCAAATATTGATGAATTATTTAATAATGGTTTGTACTTACGCCAACACTTTTGCATAATTCCCAATGCAATAATTATACACCCATGCGTTTAGATTTCTAAGGGATAAACTATATATCTTGCTTTATATATGCCCGTATGTATATATTTTTGTGAATGTGTAAGGTTGTTATTAATGTGAGTACTTGTTCTTTTCAGGCCATATTGCACTATCAATCCGATAGCAACCTTTGCTAGTGAATAATATTGCACCAGATAAATGGAGGGTTCTCATCCTGAAAGTTTTGGTCATGGCAATTACGAATCAGAGGTTCCAGGACAACAATCTCCAACATCATTCGGGAACGACTCAAATTTTTTATTAGATGGACAAAATCCTGTCTTTTCAGCTACCCAAGATGAATTCCTAAACATGAGAGAAATGAGTTCTGAAGTCGTCAAGTTGGACGAGCTCCTGAATGGTATGTGGGATATGGAAGCAAATGGAACTTCATTAGATATGAACCAAAATGATATGATGATGGTCAAAGATATAGTCAACCCAGATGCTCAAAACCTGCAAAACTCATTTGCACTCCCTACTCCGCCTTCCCAAAGGTCTATGGATGAGATTTGGGCAGATATCCTGAGAAATCAGTATTCAACAAGCAACCCCAGCGTCAATTGGGCAGATGTCCTGAGAAATCAATATTCAACAAACAACCCCGGCATCAATAACATTACCCATTTCTCTCAAGGAGTTAATGTACTTGGGCAAATGACGCTAGAAAATTACTTAGTAAGAAAAGGCATAATTCAAGCTGAAGATTTGGTTGCTCTTCATAAGGAAGCAAATCGTTGCATAAATGGCTGTGAGTATTGCACTCGTAAGGAAACAACTTTCAATCCAGCTATTCCTGGAGGAGACTGGATGTTGGGTGTTAGAGAAATTAACATTCCAACCAATCCTTTTATTCATTGGCCACCCCCAAATAGTGTAATTAATATTCCAGTCCATTACCCTGTTTATCTGCCACCTCCAAGAAATGAACTTTACATTCCAGCCAGAGCTCCTATGTTCCCAGCAATCGCACCAAGAGGCAACTTCATGGGAGAGTGCTTTAACATTATAAGAAGTGGAGAACAAAGTTATCTTAATGGCTTGGGAGAGTCTCTTCAAAGGAGCGCAATGAATGGTGTTTCGCAACTTGCAGCAGAGAGAAGAGAACGCAGGATGATAAAAAATAGAGAGTCTGCAGCAAGATCTCGAGCCAGGAAACAGGTTTCTTTCTTCTCCATACTCAATTGTTCTTATTTACATTGTTATTTGATGCAACAAACAACAAACCAGAAAAGAAAAGAAGATGCTATAATTTGAATTAAAGCCTATTGAAAACATTATTTTGTTTTCATTCATTATGATCTTTCAAAAAGCTCTAAAGGGTAGCACAACATATTGTGATACACACGCATCTTGAATAAAACTTCCTTTCTTTTCGTAGCAGAAGATGTGTTCAATGTGTAGATGATAATTCAAATTCCTTGTATACTTAATTGTCAAATTCAAGCTTGTAACTTTATATCAAGAAGTCTTTTGATACAATGCAAGCGTATTATAGTAGAAACTATTCGGGAAAAGTCTAATAATATATTACATGTTGGGATCTCTATAATTTGTTGCTAAACAAGCTACTTCAAAAACTGTTTTTCTTATACGTAATTTTTTTTTCCTTTCAAGCTTATGCATGCTTGCAGAACTCAATATATTCAACTATCATATGAATATATAGCGCCCAATATAAATTCACTTCCTTATGCAAAGCTCAGAGCCAACATAGTTTCAATTGTATTTCTAATTATATTCACTCTGATGAATATATAGCATATAGCAGTAAATCACGTCATAAAATGAACATGAAAGAGCAAAAGAATTTGACTACCATCTCTGGAAAGTTAGTTACTGTAAACGCACATACGAAAGAGTTGCATGTAGATCACTTTTATGTTTGGATACTAATTTTAGAGTGTAATTAGCAAGTCATTTCAGAGAGGTTGCTTATGGTGCCAAACTAGGATTTCCATTCTAACAGAAGTACTGGTAATTGTTTTCTGTTTATTTTGCAGGGATATACAATGGAATTAGAAATAATGATACATCAATTGCGGGACGAAAATGCTCAGCTTAAGCGCAATTTGGTGAATCTCCAAGATACCTCTTTTTGCACCTATTTAATTTTCATCATAGTTAACATTATTTGTTATGACTTACATCGTCATTGTTCCATATGTTAATATGCAACAGGCAGAAATTGAGGAAAAGATAAGGCAATCTGAGGTAAATATATATATTTATGCTCCTCTTCTTCATAGTTTAACATTTTTTTAATCTTGAAATTCTTCATAGTTAACATCATTTGTCATGAGTTACAATCTCCTTGATCCATATGTTGGTATGAAACAGGCAAAAACTGAAGAAAAGATAACGCAGAATAAGGTAAATTTAAGATACTTTTTTTGTGAAAGTCAAATTATTTCTCCCTATTTACATAAACAAGGCTGCCTCCTTGATTTTACATAAATATCATACTATTTAAATTCTTTAAATGTCATTTAAAATGATTTTGTAAAACTTTGTTTTACAGAGCAGAAAAAAAGTAATTTTATAGAACGCTTTGTTTTCTCTTATGCCTAAACAGGTCTTGAAAGATAAAACGCCAAAGAAGGCACGACTAGCGACAGAGAAGACTGATGCCACAATAAGGAGGACCTCGAGCTTGGGTTGGTGAGCTAAAGTGAACTTGTAAAGTGAAGCACAAAATTAAAATAAGAAAAATAAAAAAAAAAACAAAATACTAAGAATAAAAAGTTTGGCTTGCAATAAGAGGGGAAACCCCAAAACTTGCTTCTGAACTTATCGCTATGGAATATATATACTTGGGTGTGGAATAATGCATATATCTTTCTATTTGGACATATATAATAGTGTTGAAGTTGAACAACAATTTACATCTATGTTCTTCTGTTCAATATTTTAAGTTCAAGGAGATGATTACATCTATCTAGAGGGAATAATTAATGCATGTGTTTAGATGCTTTTGATGAAATTAGTCTATAGATTTCTTCCTATAGAATTGGATGGGTGTAGCATATCAATTTGCTTACAAAAGTTAATATTAGTTCACATACAATCAGGTCCTTAGTTAAACTAGACCGTGTCATGCCATAAAATAAGAGATATAAAATTATAATTCTTGATCAGGGATTTACTAATTAAGTTACACTTTTGAGTTTGGCATGTGCATAAGTATGTATGGATATGTACTTTTGTTATGTATTATAATTCTTACTTCGACATAAATCTTTCCTTCTTTAATCATAATCTGTGCCCTCTTATTCCCCCCCAAAAAAATAGTCCATCAAACAAACTTCCCTCGTAAAAATAGATCAGCGCCTACTCAATTGCTAAAAGTTTTTCCAAGCAAGCTGTTTGGCATTCAAAGGATTTAATAATGGCATGGTTATGAAGTTTAGTTCTGTTTGGATTACAATCATAATTTAGAATTTAGAATTATGAAGTTTCCAAGCTCCCTTTATATACATATATATTTGTGTTCGTGGATTGGTTTTTGCTGATCTCGAGAAGCATACATGCACTTATAGGCTGATCCATGGCCTTGGAAGCATTTGTTGTGTTCTTGGCTGCCCTGCTCTATGATTTATGAGGCATCTGTTACTACAATTTTCGTAATTATTAGAAGTTCAAAAAAAATTAAAAATGCTACATAGATCAAACTATTTAACAGAATATTATTCTATCTTGCATCTTAGACACCACACTAGAGCTCTTCTAGTGTGGCAATTTTTGACTGAGACACAACCGTTTGTGGTAGCTTTGGGCGAAGAATTTTCAAATAATTATTGTATATTTTGTGGTTATTAAACCAGAAAAATCTTTCAAAATTTTATATGTAATACGTTTCTGATATACCCAAAGAGTATAGAATTACTATGCAAGGTTTTTGTTACACATAATGAAATATTTTATAGAATAGAATAAGAACGTAAAAAACTTAAAAGGAGGCTGAGATTACTGATCTCTCACTCTCTCCTGTGGTACAGACCCTTCATTAGGTCCCCTCTTGTTTCACAATGCGTAAGCTACAACAGTTCATCAAAGGTCTTTTAATGTTGGTTCAAATTGTTCTCTCTGGTCTAGATTTTCCCTGTTTGCAAACATTAATCAACCTTTAAATTTTCGGGAGGCGTCCATACTCGAACCAGAAAATTCAATGCATCTTAGGATACAAATAGGATAAAGATCAAGAACAAACTATAAGATTTTTTATTTTTCTTTGCTCAGTACCAAAAAAAAAAAAAAAAAGATTCCAATCTCTAGCTGGTAAGTTACATTCGAGTAGGATAAGGAGGCCTAAGGGAAGGAGGGGGTGAGTGGTTTCAGGCAGGATAAGGAGGCCCGTGAGTCGATCAGTGGGAAGTCTTCCCCTCCTATTTCTTTGGTCGCAGTTGCTAATTCGGCCTCTTTTCCTCTTCAAACTAGTGATAAGGAGGTGTTAGTTGCTAACAGATTTTGTACTCTCGGGGAGAAAAATAGGGACATTCTTTCGCCTGGGGAGCTGGCTATACTGATGGAGGAAGGGGTGTTTGGGGCGGAAGAAATGGATGTGGAAAATGAGGGGAAGCGGGAGCGTGTGGGGGATGTGAGTTCAGTTTCAGTTTTGGATCGCTCAGATTGTTCAAATTCTGAGTTTGTTCCGGTTAAGTCAAAGTCTCAATTCAAGAAGAAGCGGAAGAAACAAAATGCTATTACTCGGGCCCAGAAAACACAGGGATTCCCCCTGAGATCCTGCTTGATGGATATAGGGATTCTATGCCTGTGTTCTATGGATTCCCCCTGAGATCCTGCTTGATGGATATATATAGGGATTCTATGCCTGTGATCTCTTTTGTTTGTGTGTTGGAATGTTCTTTAGTTTTCTTGTGTTGTGGTTCCTTTTGTGTTGATGTGTGTGGGTGATGTTTGCTGCGCGGGGTATGCCCTAGCGGTTTTTTTCTGATAATATACACTTATTTACAGAAAAAAAAAAGTTACCTTCGAGAAAAAGCACCATCGAGAATGGTAAGAAGATCGCATGGTTCTTTGGGAGATTGTTTTACCATGGTACGTATGGCAATCTTAGGGGAAGGATCTCTAAGTCCTTGCTCTGACAACTAATATTAACACGGGTGAATATGGATTTTAAATGGGTAAAGTGTGTAAAATAAGGAGCAAGAGCATAGCGAAGTATAATATATATATATATATATATATATAGGATGTTAAAGAATGATGCATTAAATTAACTAAGAAGATCGCACTGGAGGTTTCCCGGCGTGGTTCTGTCAAGTAGCAAGAGCAGAATGATCGGACGGAGCTGCAAGGCTACGGTGTCGGCCGTCTTTTAAGCTTCCCGGCTGCGGGCATTAAATTATTTTAAAATAAGTTTTATCAAAAATAAGGAGCAAGAGCATAGTTTAACTTCGGATCATATGGATTTTTTATGTCTTTTATGTTAGACCATAGTGAAGTGTATATATAGGATGTTAAAGAATGATGCATTAAATTTAGGATATATATTCCACAGACAGGACTCTTTTCCTTAAAAACACATTGGGAGAACTTGAATATGAATGTCAACAAGTTCAGATACCCAAATGGGTAGATTATAGAAAAAAAAAATTAATAATGAACATGTATTGTGTATTTAGGACTCATAATTTTTTTAATAGCCAAATTTAATTTATCAAAACATTACAATATAAGTAATCGTAAATTTTTTGGTGTATTTTGTCCATTAAGAGGTTATGTAAGAATTATTTTTTACATCTCAAATTTACTAATCTCTTAAAAGGAAAAATACATCGAAAATGAATGGTAATACATATAATTAAACGTTTTTAAAAAATTAGATATATGAAAACTTAAAAAGTAAATTCAGAAACATGATAAAGTTTAATATCTTTTTTTGGTGATTTACCCTATTTAAAAATATTTCAATATGATACAAATATAGTTAAAAAGGACAAGTAACACGATAATATTTATAAGCAAGCAAAATTAAACTATGGAGCAACACGTTCTACTTAATTTCCTTATCTCATTTCATTTTTATTACAATTTGATGTATGTAACAAATGCATGAACTCAATTTCCCCTTTCATACAAGAGGCAAATTAATTATATTACTGTTGGGATATTATATATAGCAATTTCCCTTTTCTTTTGTAACCTATTGTTTATTGCAGCCATTTTTTTTATATTGATTGGAGCCTCTTCAGAAAATAATTTGTCAGTTCAGTTATATTTATCAATTTAAATTTGATTTTAGATTATATTATTTCTTGATTAAATAGATCAGGTTATCTTTGGTTTAGATTTACTTTCATTTAGTTAGATTTTTCTTTTATCTTCTACTTTAGTATTTAATTCAATATAATGTTTTTCTTCTCGTATTTCTTCTAGCATGCTACCATAGCCTCATGATCTGAAGAGTACTCTTGTGCTTTCTTAGACGTGAGATCAATTCTATGCTAAGCCCCAATCAAATTCTCCAGTTGAGAGTCTATTAATCATCTTCATGTATCTCTGGCCAAACCATTGCCTCTATGCAATTTACACCCTCCTTCTCTATTCAGCCTCCGTTGTTACTTTACCCATGTCATCGTTCCTTATGCCACAAATGTTGACTCTAGATAGATTTTTCACCCTTTTTGGATTTTTCAAATTTTTTGTATTTTTGGTTTCATGGTATTCTGATACCATCGGAAGTCTAGCTATAGCAGTTTTTTCAAACTTTAGATTTGTTAAATTTTTAGATTTTTAGACTTCTCAAACTTCAAATTGTTAAATTTTTAAATTTTCAAATTTTCGAATTATAGACTCTGGACTTCAGATTTTCTTTTTTTTTATAACACTACATGAGTTGTAGATTAGCAACTTCAACTTATTCTCCTGGACGAGCTTGAGTTTGGGTGGGGGGTGGGATGGATAGAGATAATTAGCAAAATTAGATTAGATTAATTTTATCTTTATTAGATTAAATGTATCCCATTCTAAGATTTATCTTTTAATTTTATCCTATGTGGTTTATGTTTATGTTTGAATTTCAATTATTGATTAAGTTGGTTTAGGTATATCTTCATCTTAAGTAATTTATAAATAGCTTTGTACATCAGTCAATTTAATCATTTAATTTAATAGGAGCCTCTTGTTGGCTTCGATCTTATATCAGTTTAAATTTGATTTTAAATTAGAAAGAGGAAAGGTAAGATTTATACTTTCTACCAATAAATCTCTCTCTAAAAATTAATTTTGTTTTAGAGTAACTTCCTAGAATATTCAATTTGTTATTGTTGTTGTCTGTACACAATAATATAATTTAGATGTTGAGGAATCATCTTCAAGTTGTCAAGATTTTGCAAGAAATAAAATAATTAAAAGGCGTAGGGCATTTTCTATACAAATATTTCAATACTTAAATCAAATTTTCATAAGCAAAATAGTTAATAGAGCTTGTTTTGGGCTAGAAATCACTTACCTTTATGGAATAAGGGTTCGGCTATTTATAGAAGAGTCAAAAAATTGTTGGTAACTATCACTAGCATTCCAAGATCGACTAGGATTTAGAATTCTATAAATAAGCCTCATCCTTTACACGAATCCTAGAGGAGATTATTACAAATTTCTATTTGCATTTTTTATTTTAGGAATACCTTATGGAAGACCCTTCTAGAAGACCTTATGACTCTTCTAGAACTCTTTTCACAGGAGTCTATCGAGATTCTCCCAAGGACCTCTTAGCCAAGAAAGTCTCTAAGCTTTTTCATGCAAGACTTTCTTTTCACTCTTATATATATTTTATCTTCAACTTTTGAGCTTGTCAATTCTTCATGATTTTGTGATTGAGTTAATGCATATTCATTGGGAAAATCCTTTCGCTCTAAATCTTTTTTTCTTAGGGTCTCTATTTAGGTTTTCCTCAAGATTTTTCTCTGGGTCTCCCCTTAGATTTACTTGAGTGGGACTTGGTCCATATACAGTTATGTTTTTAAACTTATTAGTTAATTTATTATTCTATATTTAATATTATGAGTTAAATTAGCTAGTTATAATTTACCATGTCATATGCCATTAAAATTCTCCTATAGATGAATTGTCAAAAAAAAAAAAAGAACTAGATGCTATTGATTCAACATAACTCAAATTGGAGAGAAAAAAGTTTAGGGTTTAGAATGGTCAACGTTGAAAAAACCTTCGAGTCAAGTTTCATGTCATTTCTTTTGCAATGATAACGAGTGGTCAACATTAAAAGAACCTTCGAGTCAAGTTAGTTGTCATTTCTTTTGTAATGATAACATTTCATATGTTTATCAATGATGAAATAGTGTTAGTGCCAATTGTGAACCAAAAGATTGACAACAGAACTAGATGACAAAAGGGGGGTTAGATAACGACAAAATGGGTAATCGATGGCAATGTTGGGAGACTAGCATTGTCTTGGTAACAACATTTCGTGACTTTTGTAGGCGACAAAATAGTGCTAGCAACACTTATGAACCAAGCAATTGGTAGCAACAAGTAGGCAACATCTTTGTCACAAAAGGGTCAAACAACAACAAATGTTAGGTTCTAGAAATACATGTGCTACCAACTTATTCCTAGTTAACTGATAATAGAAGTGAGACAAGAAACAAAAAAGAACTCAATAAAATGGTTTTAGTGATTCTTATTATCAAAACTATTGATAGCAACATCGAGCCAATATCTTGGCGACAAAGCTGCGAAACAATGACAAAATAATACATTGTAACAATGTTATGATAACAACTTAGTTGACCTACAAAAAAAAATGGAGACAAAAGAAAGATAACACTATGTAATGGTGCTAGTGAACCAAAAGATTGGTAGCAACATCTTAATGACAAAAAGGTCATACAACAATAAAATGGTACACTATTGCAAAGTTGCAATTATACCAATTTTTTATTGTGAATAATCTAAATCAAAGTAATTCCAACGTATAAATCAAACTAAGAGAAGAAGAACAAGATTATCATTGAGCCACCAAAGCTAGGACAAAAATAATAGAACACAAAGAATATATATATATACTACAATAAGCAAAATACTAAACTACCCTTAAACTATCAAAAATACAATAATAATTACAAAATACTAATTACTCTAATACTTATAAGTTAACCAACAAGAAAATGAGGCAATAAAAAAAAATCATAACGGAATGGCGTCAGAGACACATTTGAACGAAATGATTGGCAGCAATGTCGACATAACATCTTGGTGACAAAAGTGTCAAGTAACGACAAAATGGTAGATCATATCAACAACCAAATGTTAGATCATGTCAGTGGCGCGATACAACTTCTTAACTAACTGATAAAAAAAGAACATGATAACAAAGAAAAAAAAAATCAAAGTGAATAACTCTTATACAAAAATAGAGAAGTAGATTAATTGAGAGAATAATAGTATATTTATGTTTGTGTTCAACTATAAATTACCGATTTTTTTTTATACAGGAAGTCTTGTACATTTAAGGTAAACCATACAATTAAGGAAACAAATAGCATGCAGACAAGGGCGTGATGCATGATATTGCACTAATTATGAAGCCATAAGGCAATCAAACATTTTGATTATCTTGAAATTCTAGCATAATTAATTTTCCTATTAAATATTGAGAAACTAATTAGAATAATTACTCATCGAAAGCACAAAAAATGGAGGATCGACTTAGTGCCGTGTGGAATTAATTCTATTGCAATTTCTTAACAGTGGAGGCAACAATTTAGAGAACAGCTGTCGTTGTTCATAGAAGAGTACAAAATGGGATGGAAACGTATGTGAAATACTTGGCAAAAAAATTCATGCATGCTAGCAAAGTGTCTCAAAGGGAGAGAAGTGAGTCAGCCTGAAACTAATTATAAAGGTCGATATCGTAGAGTGATGAATTGCACTTCTTATGTTTTCTCTACTGCTACCATATCTTACCCCACCCGCCACCGCCACTAGTCTTTCTATCTTCTTCTCCTTCCTAAATCTCTCCCTAGTGTCAATCGAAGCCATGGCTTTAAGCAAAAAGCCTCATGTTTGAAGAAGTTTTGGATTTGGGAAAGGGCTGGAATTTTAAAAGTTTTTCTTCCTTTGTTCAATTGTTTCTCAAGTTGGGTGAACTACGTTACAGGTAAGTAACAATCTATGGATCTAACTATTTCATATATTTTTATTCCATGAAATTGCTCTTTGTGAGTTGTTCCTTTGAATTTTTCCAATTCCTTGATGTGATTTAAGCGTGCAAATAGAATTCCTTCACTGCAACTATATGTTTTTTTTTTTTTTTTATTCTTGATCACACGAATTGATTTGTTTTTTGAAGCTATGATGCCTTTTTCATTATTTCCTTAAAAATCATTTTACTATTTAGCTGTCTTCTTCTTCTTTGGCTTCGACTCTTTTTTGCATTCGTCTTTTTCTTCTTCTTTTTTCTTATTCTTCTCTCAAATTTACATTCTTTGGTTCTTCTTCCATCTCTTTCTTCTTTCAAATTTGGGTTTTCTAAGACATGGGTTCTGTGGTTATTTTTTCAGAAATGATCACTACGAATTTACTAGCTTTACTACAATTGTTTTCAACTATGAACAAAAATAATTTTTTTAGAAAAAGATTAAAAAAGTAAAGAAATGAAACATTTATTAGCAAACAACCATCACCGTTTCAAGCACATGCATCTTTATTATGTAAAAATATATACATCTTTAACCTTATCTTCGTCACAATTCGATGCACGCACACCGCCTTTTCATATGTAAAAGTGATACTCCAGCTGTGCCCCAACATTCACTATGACGTGGTCATTCTCTCTCTCTCTCTCTCTCTCTCTCTCTCTCTCTCTCTTATTCATATACGTGCACGCACACACCAGTCTCCAAAACAACTAGCAAAACCTATTCCATTGCAAACACCATTGCTTACAACCTCTATGTAATTTGACTCTCTTTCTAAAGCCGTATTACCTTACTTCTATCATCTTCACTGTATACACATATTTAATCTCTTTTCTTATCGATTTGAAGTAAATAAAGCACAATTACCTACTACATATGTAAATATATCTGATATATACTGTAGATTCCTTTCTTATAACCTTACATCTTCCTTATTTCAATACATATATATGTATATCAATGTATATAGATACATATATATGTGGGTATTGGTTGTTGCATCCTTACAATGATTGGAAAAGGCAAACAAAAGATGAAGGAAAAAGAAATACAAGACCACATCACATTGCAAAAACATAGATGGTTTGCTTCATTTTCTAAATAGTACGATCGTTTGTCTGAATGGCTACAAATTATCAATTTCATTCAAATATTTAATGGATGATTTAAAATTGATTCATAATTAAGTTATTCAAATATTCCTATGCAATGTAGATGTTAATGATCAACTGTACATTTGTTTGATGTATGTAGCTATAGATTTTTGTTGATGTTTAAGTTTATTATTAATGTGAGTACTTGCTTTGTACACTTTCATATTGCACCATTAATTTTTAGAACTTCCCTATTATAAGAAATAGTTTGTGAATAATTATGCACCAGAAAATGGAGGGTTCTAAGCCTGAAAGTTTTGCTCGTGAAGACGCTAAGTCAAAGGTTCAATCCCAAATGAAGACTCCAGATTTGGAGGTCCCTGCGAAAACCTCACTGGAGGAGACAAAGGAAAAGGCTCCAAACGCAAGTGGCATACCGGGGATAGATTCGCCTGTGGATTCAAACATACCAAAGTCTTCACGAACTTCACCACCAGAAGAGACTTATTGGGGCAAAACCTATAAAAGGGTGCGTGCTAGAGTGAGGACTTGAATATGGCTTCTATCCTACTTGTCTAGCAATAATATTTCTTTCATTTTGTATGTGGTGCGGTAAGCAAATTAGGGTTCCATATGTCGAGGGGTTGGAAGGTCTATATTTTAGCTTAATTTCTGAGTATGCATGTAATGTAATGGAAACCCAATTGCTTGCTTAGAATATGTATGGAACTTGTTATGTTTTAAGGATATGATATATATATATATGTGTGTGTGTGTGTGTGTGTGTGTGTACTTGTTATTAATGGGCTCGGAATGTCTACAATTTAGCTCAATTTCTCAATTTCTGTTCGAATTAGGCAAAACCCATTTGAGTTCTGCTGAGATGAGAACTTTATTTCCCTTTTGTTCTCTCTTTAAATTGATTAGCACAGATATGATCCAAATCAATATTTCAATCGTGAAACAACCAGCAAATTATGGAAGATTAATTACCAAACCCAATCGGGGATAAACGTAGTGAGTGGACCAATAACATATGATCTGATAACTTATTACTGATTTTTGATTGAAAACACCAATCCGAATGAAAATTCTATGGAAGCCAAAACCAATTTGAAAGAAACTGAAACTGCTTCTCTCCAAATTGAAAGCCCGATGCCATTCAATCTCCAGAGAGAGAGCCAGAAGAAATGGCTCAGATGAAATAAAAAGGCAAGACCCGATTTAAATGGAGCCTGGCCCGAATGGACTGATCGGAGCAAAGTGGTGAGCAATTATATATATATATATATATATATATAGTATTGACTCAGATTGACCCACGCTGCAGTGATACAGGAATTGGGCTTCAACTGGGAACTCCAGCTTGACCCAAATTTGCACCAATCTAATTAAAATCAATTCTAGTATAGAAAGAAAGTTATTAAAAACTTTAATGAGTTTGATCCATTACCCAATTTCTAACCCATTTCAAATTATAAATTAATTTAACTAGAATTTTAAAATTAAATATAATAATGATAAGGGCTTAAATATATTTATTTTTCAGATAATGCATATTTATTATACCTTGTTTTTTACGTCTAAATATTTTTTATTGGTTTGTGCTAAAATAAATACATCTATTATAACAAAACCAACCAATAAAAATGTTTAGACATAAAGCCAAAGTATAATAAATATGCATTGTCTGAAAAATAAATGCACTTAATGTTTCTTAATCATTGTTATTAAGACAATGGTTAGCATTATCCTAATAATGAACATTTTAAAACCAATGCAAGCCGAAGTATTAGAGGACCACTCAATGGCACTTGATGTCTCACCATTGGTTCTATGTTATCTTGCTTCGTTATTGAAGATCGTAAGAGATGGAAACTGGTCGAATCTAGTTTAATGGTTAGCCTTTGTTCTGTGGATTGTCGTGGGCTGAAATAATTGCTGTAGCCATGCCCAAAAATTAACCCATTATTAGGGTAAAATTTTCTCAATGAGTTTTGGGGAGTTTTAGATTATGAATAAAAAGGACTAAGAAGGTTAAAATAAAATTAAGAAAAAAAAATGACCTGAGTTAGTTTCTCTCCTCCTTGTGGTACGTTCTTAGGGGCTATATTTAGGGCTTAATAGATATCACTTAATAGGGGATAATTACAATTTAAGAGGAACTGAGATTAAATAAGTCTAATCTTAATTTGTAGCATTAAAGTAGAATAATTTTTTTTATAGGTACATGATACATTTCAATAAACATAATCAATTAAATTATAACAAAAAATCAAAAAAGCTAGGAAAAAAGTTTTAAAAAAAATGTTCATATAACAAGAACAAAACTCGAATGATTTAGAGATAATATTTAGTACATGTGTTTTCTTTCTCTAATATCTTTGTTCTAGAGGGAAAAAATTGCACTTTCCCCTAATAATCTCTGTTTAAAAATTTAGTTGTAGTGTAACTTTCTAGAATATTCAACTAGGTTTTCCTTCTATATTTTGATAAATGAGTTAAATTGATTATAGTTTACTAGAATGCCAACGTCATTGTCCCTAGATGAACTATCATAAGAAAGGAATAAGAGGTTGTTGATTCAACCAAATTGGAGGAAAAAAGGGTTTAAGGTTTGGAGTGGTTGGTGTTGATGAAGGGGGAAATAAAAAAATCTTCTAATAAAGTTGGCTAGTGTTGTCTTCGTAACGATAACATCTCATACAATGTTTATCACTAAAAAAATAGTGTTAGCGTCACTTGTGTATCAAAAAATGGCACAATGACTAAGTGACGAAAGGGTCGTATAATGACAAAATGGGTAGTGCATTGTCTTGGTAGAAATGTTGAGGTTGACGAGCATTGTCTTGATATAACGACGACAATTTGGATAATGTTTATAGGCGACAAAATAGTGCTAATGACACTAGTGAACCAAACAATTGGTAGCAATGCCTAGGGAACATCTTAGTCACAAAAAAGTCTAGCAACAACAATATGGTAGGTTGTAGCAATACCTGTTTACAACTTATTCTTGGTAAACCGATAAGAACAAAACAAGAGAAGAAAGACAAAAAAATACCACGAAATGGTGACAATGACACCTATAAACAAAATTATTCATGGAAATGTCTAACCAATACGGTAGGTTGTTGACAACTTGGTTGACTGATAAAAAAATGAAGCAATAAATAAAAATATTATTACGAAATGGCGGCATTCGTACTTGTTAACCAAATGATTAATAGCAATATCTTGGTGACAAAGGGTCGAGTAACAACAAAATGGTAGGTAATAGCAATGTTGCGATAACAACTTCTCAAAAGATAACTGACAAGAAAAGAAAGACGTTAGAAAGAAAAAAAAAATCACAACGGAATGGTGTTAGTGATACTTGCTAACCAAATGATTGGTAGCAATATCTTGGTGACAAAACGTCGAGTAACGACAAAATGGTAGGTAATGGTAATTCTGCGATAACAACTTCTTAGAAAATAACCGACAAGAAAAGAAAGACGTCAAAAAGAAAGAAAAGAAAAATCATAACGGAATGGTGTTAGCGACACTTAGGAACCAAACAATTGGTAGGAATGTCTGGACAAAATCTTGGTGATAGAAGGGTTAAGGAATGATGAAATGGTATGTGATAGCTATGTCGTGGCACGTAACAATTTCTTAGTTGATCTACAAGAAAAGAAAAAAACACAAAAGAAAAAAATTCAAAATAAATAACCCTTATACAAAGATAGAAAATTTGATTAATTCTTAGAATAATAGTATATTTACATGACATCTCAACTATACATTAATGGGCTATTTATACATGAAGGTTTATACATTGAAGGGGAGCTATCATTAAGGATATCAAGACATGTAGATAAGCGCATGATATATTGTGCTAATTATGGAGTCAATCAAGGCAATCAAATATTTTGATTATCTACATAATTAATTTCATATTAAATGTTGAGGAACCAATGAGAAAAATAACTCATTAAAGGCACAAAAAACGAGGTCGCCAGTGTTGGCATTTTGCATATATAATATTCTATTGCAATTTATAAAAAATATAGAGGTTACAAATTAGAAAAATAGTTGTCATTATTCATAGGGGAGTACAAAATGGAATTTGAAACGGACACTATATTAGTCAGAAAATTTGATGCATGAGAGTAAACGTGTCTCAAGGCTGTGAGAGAAGTAGGCTAGCACGAAACCAATTATAAAGAATCGGCAATAGAGTGATCGATTTCATTTATTTCACTTTCTCTACCACCACCGTATCTCGCCCACCCACCACCGCCACCATTTCTTGTCTACCTTCTTCTCCATCCCCAGACCTCTCCCCGGCCAGTGTCAATTGAAGAGATACTTTGAGCACAAATCTTCTGTTTAAGAAGCTTGGAGTTGGGGAAGAGCAAGAATTATATATAGAAGCTTTTCTTCCTCTCTTCGGGTGGATTAAGCTCCAGGTTAGTAGTAATTGATAGATCTCACTATTAAGTCGGAAAATTTTGATGGGAATTCAACTTAAAAATCATATTTACTCAGTTATTTTCTTTCCTTTTCTATATAGATTGATCTCCTAATATAATGCTTAATTTCTCTACTTTTAAAGAATGCAATTTCTTTTGGCTGAATAGTTTCTCTGGATTTTGACAGTTGCTTGATGTGATTTGAGTATGCAAATGGAATTCCTTGACTGTGACTGTCTTTTAATTTTTTTATCATGTCAATTGATGTGTTCTCCGATGCTAAGTAGACTGTTTGAGTGTTTCTTTCTTTAATCTTTTGCTATTTAACTTTTTTCTTTTTTCTTTTGTCATCCCTTTCGGCTTTCTTTTATTTCTTCTTCCTCTTTCTTTTTCTTTCGTGCTGTTTTCTCAGATCTGGGTTCTTCTTTGCTTGCATCGTTTCACCACATTTCTTCTCCTTCGATCTATTTACAGGCTTGGGTGTGTTAATTCTTTGCAAATTTGAATGACAACCTAATGGAATCACTACAAGTTTTCCCAACTATGAATAAAAAACCAATTATTAGAAAAAGACAAAAAAGGAAAGAAATAAAATATTTATTAGCAAATAATCATCGTCAACAAGTATTTTATCCTTATCTTTCTCACAATTCAATGCACGCTAGCTTGTTTTTCGTAAGTTAAATGTGATACTCCAATTGTACTTCACCATTCACTGTGAGTTAATAATCATCACCAATAAGTATCTTTATCTTTCTCACAATCCAATGCACCCTTGTTTTCCGCAAGTTAAAGTAAGACTCCGACTATACCCCACCATTCACCATGACGTCATCGTTCTCTCTCTCTCTCCTTCCCCCTACCCAAGGCATTGGAGGCACCATTGACGCCAAACTCCATTCTTGGTATCAGTTCTGCCGTCCCTCAACCATCCGAGCTGTGCCCTGGGGGCTACGCCAAACTCCATTCTAATGTGACTTTATTTGTGAAGCCGCATATCTTACTTTTGACAACTACAGACACATGCCCAATCTCTTTTGCTCTCAACTTCAAGTAAATAAAGCATAATTACTCTATATATGGGGTATATTCTACAGATTTCCTTTGCTATTACCCAGCAACTTTCTTTATCTCAATATATATTGGAAGGAAAAAAAAAAAAAAAATACAGGAGCATGAACTGCATCACAAAAACTTACAATGGTTGTTTATTAGCTTTCTTTTCCAAATAAAACCGCCACTTGTTCTAATGGTTACAAATTATAAATGTTATTTTATCTGATCTTATTTCGCTTGCAAATATTTGATGGATGATTCAAAATTTATTTTGTACTTCTACCAAGATTTTACCTAATTTTTGTGCACAATAATATATATGTCCATGCATGTAGATTTCTAAGTGATCAATTATATATACGTATATATTGTTGTGAATGCGTAAGTTTGCTTTTTACAGTATCAATTTTCAATACTTTCTTATAATAGGAAATCTAGAACAGTGCTAGTGCACCAGATAATGGAAGGTTTTGAGCCTGAAAGTTTTGCTCATGGCGATGTCAAATTAGAGGCATCAAGCCGACAAGCTCTGATACCAATGGAAACTCACTCAAATTCATCGCCGAACACAAAAAACCCTATCTTTTCAATTACCCTAGATGAATTCCAAAGGAAGAATAGTGGAATGAGTCTTGAATCCATGAATATGGAAGAACTTCGAAATTGTGTATGGAATGTGGAAGCAAATAAAGCTTCTTTAAGTATGAACCAAAATGAAGTGATGATGGCCGTGAAAGCAAATCAACCTACTTCAATTATGAACCAAAATGAAGTGATGATGGCCGTGAAAGCAAATCAACCTACTTCAATTATGAACCAAAATGAAGTGATGACGGCCATGAAAGCAAATCAAGCTCCTTCAATCATGAACCAAAATGAAGAGCCGGATCTACATCTGGAAGAGTCATTTTCACTCACTTCTTCGCCTAACAAGAGGACAATGGATGAGATTTGGGCTGATATCCAGATAAATCAATCTCCGGCAAACAACCTTGCCGTCAATAACGTTATTGACTTCTCTGAAGGCGACACTGCACTTGGTGAGATAACATTAGAAGATCTCTTGATAAAATTGGGTGTAATTCAAGGAGCTGAAGATTTGGAAGCCAAACTAAAGGAAGTACAGGGTTGCCCAAATTTCTATGGGAATTTTGCTAGCGATAAAACAAGTTTTGATCCAACTAGTATTGGAGTATCTCTGATGCAGGGTGTTGAATCTCAACCTCCAAATGCTGAAATTAATATGCCAGCTGCCATTTCTCCTATTGGGTTTCCACCTTCATATACTAAACCCAGCATTCCGATCAATTCTCATATGCACAAACCAATCCCACCTTGGGGTGGCTTCGCGGGAGAGTCATCTAACGATATTGGAAATGGAATAAAAAGCTTTCTTGATGGTTTAGGAGTGTCACTTAAAAGGAAGGCAACGAATGATGAGCTCTTGGAGCTTGCGGCGGAGCGAAGACAACGTAAGATGATAAAAAATAGAGCGTCTGCAGCAAGATCTCGAGCAAGAAAACAGGTTTCTATCTTGTCCAACAGTTATTTTGTTATTACTTGCATTGTTATGTGACACACAAATATACAAACACAGGCGCACACACAAACAATAAAACATAAAAGAAAGAAAGAAGCTTTGAGTTAAAAAGTGTATTTAACCGTTAATATGTTTTCATTCATTGTGCTCTTTCAAAGCTCTGAAGGGCCGCACAGCATATTGCTTATGGTGCCAAACTTCGGCTTAAAACATTTTAACAAAAGTGGTAATTGTTTTCTCCTTATGTTGCAGGCATATACAACAAATTTAGAAACAGAACTGCATCAACTGAAGGATGAAAATGCGCAGCTTAAGCACACTTTGGTGAATATTAGAGATACTTCTCATTGCATCTATTTAATGTCCTTCATGGTTAACACATAATTACCGATATCTCTTGGTGACTTACATTGTTCGATATTTTAATATGAAACAGGCGGAAGCTGAGGGAATTCTAAGGCGATTAGAGGTAATTTTTTAAGTCAACCTCTCAAAGAAAAATCAAATTATTTTTCACTATTTACATAAGCAAGTTGGTCTCATTAAATTATGTACATTTTTTAATGTCATCTTAAAATGATTTAATTTGTTAAATACTTTTCCTCTCTTATGTAAAAATAGCCCTTGAAAGAGAGAGAATCGGAGGAGACAAGACTGGCAGAAAAGGAGTTTAATGTCGCAATAAGGAGGACCTCAAGCGCAGGTTGGTGAGCTGAAGTGAACTGGTATGTGAAGCAGAAAAATGAAGTAAAACTAAGAAAATAAGATAAACAAAAAATAACAAAAAAATAAAAAAAGAAAAACAAAAGAACAAAACACCGAAACTAAAATGTTTAGCTTGCATTAAGAAGGGAAACCAGAAGTTAATGTTGAAGTTATGGGTATGATCGGTACAGAACTTGTTTTACTTATGCATAGGTGTCTGGCAATTATGGTATATATATATCTTTCCATTTGGATGTTGCTGAAGTTGAACAATATATTACAAGAATGTTCTCCTTAATTTTTAGTATAATAATGTTTATTAGGTAAGAAATTACATCTGTTTTCTTTTGTTTTCAAGTACTGATAAGTTCAAGGAGATGACTGCTAATATATAATCTATGTCTGGACATATTTGTCATGTGCTATATATAATTCTTATTCTGATGCAAATCTTTCTTCCTTTAGCCATAAAAAATTAAGAAAGAAGAAGAAGAAGATGAAGAAAAAAGAATCAGTCCTTAATTTAACCAGACTTCGCTCATAAAAAGATCAGCCTTTTTAACTGCTAATAGTTTTGTCAAGCAAGCTGTTTGGCATTCAAAGGATTTAATAATGGCATGGTTATGAAGCTTTAGTTCTGTTTGGATGGCAATCATAATTTAGAATTTAGAATTATCAAGTTTTCAAGCTACCTTTCATGTATATATATATATATAGGGTAGAAATTTATGAACGTTATAGCAGGTGCAATGATCTGTTGCTCGCGTTGATGCGGGCATGCAAGGGATGGGTGAAGCCCACATCGGGCCCACACCCCTCTTTGATTTTGCCTGTATCGAACAAATTTTATGTTGCTTGACGTAAGCAACATAACAACCTATCATTACAATAATATTAATGTACTTCTAATTTATCTTATTGCTGTGCTTTGGTTTTGTGTGCCTAATGCATATATGTAATATTTTTACAGAATAGAAGAATAAAATAAAAAATAATTGTAAAAATTTCACTCTAATTAATCTTTAAAATTAGAAATACAAAAAATAAGGTTTCTAAATTTCCTTCAAAAAAAAAAAAAAGAAAGATTGGAGTTTACCCTCACTATTTAGAATTTCTAACTGTATTTCTTTATATTTATAAATAAAGTTACATAATTGATTTTTAGATTAGAACCCGACTTAATGTTGAACCACAATGAAAAAAAGTGTATTGAGCTTTGAGATTGAATGAGAACATAATTCATCAAAATTTAATTAAATAATAATTATATATATGACTCACACCTAAATCCCTAGCATAAATAAAATTTAAACATACTCGAAACTAACGAGTTTATCTAAACAAAATTTTGAATGCCTTGTCATTTGCCCCAACGGGCAATGCCGCATTGAATTGCCTCAGGATTTTTTTTTTTTTTTTTTTTGGTAAATGAGAAGGACTTTCATTAATATAAATCAAACCCATGCATCAGCATAAATAAATTGCTCGAGAACACACAGAAAACCCATACCGCAGCCCATCCCAAACTCCCAGAAGTCATTAGTACCGGAAGGCCCAGCAGCGAGCAAAAGCACAGACAAACTAAGCCGAAATAAACGAAACAAAGAATAGCTATGCAACAGTATAATCTGTCATCCTGTGGGGGGTTTGACTCATTTTCAGAAGTGCAAGTACAGGTACAAGGGATATAGCTTTCATCAAATCATCAAACAGCCCAATCTCGATCCCGTTGGAAGAAAGCCCTTCTCCAAGCCAGTTTCGTATTTCAAAGACAAATAATTGAGTTCGTACCGGAGAAGGAGACTTCCCCGCTCACTGCACTGCACCTCCGGCTTGTCTTCATCGTTTTCCAAAGGAGACCCATCCCATAGATAGATAGAACAGAGGCCTCCTCTGTTAACCTTTGGAAGCCATCGCTGCAACCCAGCCCCATTGTGAGCCCCGCTGCTCCAACATAGCAATTGGGCCAGCCGTTGTTGTCCTCGCAAGAAAACTACTGTTATATTTAAACCAATTTATAGACAATTTAATATAATATAATATTTATTTTCTTATTTATTCTAACAAAACTACTTTAATGAGAGTTAAAATTAGAAATATAGCCTTCAATAAGGATAACTTATTCCTCAGTCTTTTGAGCACTAAAAGCCTTCCAACGAGTGCTAGCCCCCCCAAAGTAGGCCGGCCCCAAATATCAAATGATTTAAAGATAATATTGAGTACATAAGTCATTTTGTCCCTCTGACAAGTATATTTTAGAGGTAAAAATTGTGCATGCCCCTAATAATCTCCCTCTAAAAAATTAACTTAGTTTTTGTCTAATTTATCCTGTTGATCCTTTAATAGTTTGATAAATAAATCAAATTGATCATAATAATCAAATTACCTCCCAAGGGAATTTTTGTGCATGCCCTTAATAATCAAATCAAAAACATCCCAAGGGAATTTTGGCTTTAGGGTTTCAACACATTAGGGACATTTTGGATATTTTAAGGTGCATGAACAAAAGAATTTTTAAGAAAACAGGGTTATAGTGTCATTTTCCAAAGATTCTTGGTAGAAATCCAAAGACTTGGGGGATAAAAATCAAGAAAGCGTCTAAAGAATTTTCACCAAACCCCAAGGGCCTACGTGTAAAGGGCTAAATGAAAGAAGAAATGAAGATAGAGGGGTTGAACTGTAATTTTTGAAAATAATTCAACTTGCACAACTTACTTCGTCGACCACCAATGTCGAATCTCTAGGGAGAGAAAGAAAAAATGGTAGAGATTGAAAGATTTTGGTGGTAGTTTTCAACTATATAAAAGAGGAAAATTAATCATGTTTTGATTGGTTTTTAGGAGTCTTGAGAGAAGTTTTGATAGAGAAGAGTAAAAAGGTACAATTGGGTGCTTTGGGGAGTGATTTGCTATAGTTTTGGGCGAGTTCTAATAATTTGTCAAACAATCAGGGTTTATTGAAGCCAAGGATTCTTTAGTAAAATGGTCTTGTTCTAGATATTATTTTGAGAAATAAAGGTGAGGAAAATGTCAATAAGGAAAAAAGAAAGAGATTGGGAAAGGAAAATAGTAAAGGTTGGTGTAGTTCGAGGTTTATTGGAAATTGATTGCATTGCCAAAAAAATCGATCTGGCGACTAGTCACAACAATAGCAAACAGTGGCCTTTTTCAACTAGAAAAAAGGAAAAAAAAAAACAAGAGAGAGAGAAGAAGAAGAAGAAGAGAAAGAAAGAAGAAAGAAGTAGAAAAGACAAAATGTAATGACCCGTTAGCTGGTCTGGGCATTTATTGATATTTTGATGTGGGTATTAAATTTTTGCTTTTATTAATTAGAAGTTGGAAATATTATTTTGTGTGGGAAAAAGTCCAATTGAATTGGGCTATTAATTTTGGCCTAAACCCATGTGTGGAATGGTATATTTATGCTTTTGTAATGAAATGGGTTGGGCCAATAGTGTAAAATCAAATATAAATGGAAGTTAAAGGAAGAGCCCAATAGGCCTTAGTTTAGATAGGGCCTAATTGAGATAGATTATTTAGTTGGGCTTGAGCTATGTATTTAAGTGTGTTGAATTAAATAAATGGGAAAAGAAAGAAATAGGCATAAGATATTTGTGTGTTGTGTGTGTGAGTAAAGGGAAAATGTGAAAAGAGAAGAGAAAATGGACTAATGGGAGTAGGTGTATAACATCCCTCTTCTCAAAGTGTTATTCTTCTCCGAAATGGGTATATTTTTTTTTTTTTTTGTACATACAGATTTTACTGATATATCTAACTTAGCTAGTCGATCACATATTTCTAGGAAGTGGATCGAAACCTAAATCTTGCACATTTAAAAGAGAACAAGCAGTACATTTATTTTCACCAGTAATATTAAACCGTAGTATCATATAAACCATGAGAGCAAAGTATACATCAACATAATTTACATAAAGCTTAAAAATTTGACATTTGACAGCTCATTCTTCAAGGGTCCCCTTGATTTTTGCCTAGCTCGAATTACCTGGAATATGAGAATATTCCAGGGACATAATCCAATTAGATGATGGATCATCTAAATGAGGTTTTAAAAAATTTCATGCATGATATGCGAAGTGCAATAGGCATCATTTTCCTTACATGCTAATTATCATTTATGCATCCCTGCTTTAAAGGGCAGGATGTGTTTCACACATCCGTGATAGATTAATGATATTATCATTTCATATGTGGTGCATACCAAGAAATATCATGTACATATCCATTACAATATAGCATATGAAGGCATTTATACATGTAGGAGGTATCATATCACATGATAATATGTTAAACAAAATATTTGCTTATTATTTTAGAAAATAATCCTCACATTGCTTTTGACGACTTAACCAGACCCCAAAAAATCAATTGACCTTGATTTTTTGGATTCTAATAACTCCCTACACACAAATTGAAGTGTTATTATCTTTCCTTATTTATTTATTTATTATATACATATATATTTTTTTTCTTTCTTTTCCTATTTTTCTCTTGGTACTTTCAAAATAAATATCTCCACACATACTTTCTCAATTTTTTCTCTACCATCACTCGTAAAATAATTTTTGGAAAAATTCCTAAAAAGAATTCAAAATTAAAGCCTGCACTACACCATGCGTCTACGCGTGCTGTCAGTGCGTGCAATGCACACGCCTTTTCTTCTCCGGTGGCCCTCTTGCTGGTTGACCATTGATCTAACCCCAAATCTTGTAATTTCTTCTCCCATTCCATAGATCTTGACCTTATGAATCTCATGGTGCAATTTATAGCTTGAAATACAATTGAACTAACCTCAATTTGACCGAATTAACTCTCAGCTCCGACAAGTTGTGCCTTTTCTGGCGACCACTTGTTCCTTGGTTGTCTAAACTCCAAATGCTCCCAAAATCTCCAGAAAAGCTCGTCGTGCAATGGGGAACAAAAGCCTCTTATCCTTTCAAGCCCTCGATGTCTCAATCCACCACTTTCAAATGCCCCAACCTTCAATCAAAACTACCTATTATTATAGGAGGGTTCCACCACTTCTCCGTCCAATTAATGGTCGATCCTTGGCCCCCAATCCTTACCTCAGCCATTGAAAGCCTTAGTTTGCCCCTAAAACCCTTGAAAACTGCCTCTTACTGGTTGAATTGCCCCTGGCTTTTTTTATGATGGATTGGTCGGTTGCCACATGTAACAGCCCACCTTCTCAAAGCGTGTTATGCCTTAGGAAATTTGAGTCTTACTTACTTATTTTTTTTTTCTAAATTACGTTACACCTGAAATTCCCTAAGACCTATCTAGTGCTTAATTTACACACCAGAGATAAATACAATTTTATAAAGCGAAAGATGAATTGAACCTGCTCATGGCATTACATAAATAGCTAAATATGACATTTATTACAACATTGATACATCAGTTACTGAAAATAAGTTAAAACGTACATAATTCTTAAACTATCAATCTTTCAACATATCATGGTACATTTACTCGTTTCTTGACGTCTCGCGTCATTACACATCTCCAACCTCTATATCATCACTACAAATCCCAACTGGAACGTTGAATGTTCCAGGGGCGAACCCAAGTTAGATGATGAATCATCTAAGTAAGGGTACAGAAAACATATTTCGTGCATAAATGCAATGTCTTTCATCGTAGGTGTCAACTGCATCCCTCATGCTACCTACCATTTTTGCAGCCCCCTCTTTCAAAGCCAAGGTGTATGGGTGCACCCTTGGTAAAGCAGTGGTTCCAGTTCGTACTCTCTACGGCCTCAAATGCGAGTAATCAATGATATCGTGTATTTATGCATTTCATAGTCATGTCATGTATGCAGTCTACGTGATGGATTTATATCAGGGCATGTTAATATGATGAAAATGTTTTTGAGGAACATAAACCACTTACTAAGCAAGCATTTTCCATAAAACTAACTTTAATTAAGGAGTATCACTTACCTTCTCAACCTTATCGGGCTACCTCGATATTTATGCCTGTCTCAAAATTCGTGCATCGCCTCGATTTCCGTGTCAACCTCAAAATTTTCACAAGTCTCTTCAACTTTAACCTTAAAGTATCTTAATCACTATAATTATTTAAATAAACATTAAAACCTATTTTTTCATAATTTCTGGCATTTTCTTTAATTTTCTTTCTATTTATTCCTAATTTTACTCAATAAATCCAAACTAAATATTTATAAAATATTTTCTCAAATATTCTTATATGAAAATTCATAAAATAATATTCTTGAATTTTTGGAATTTTTTAAAAAATTTTACTTACCTTAACTCAACATCTCTGATTTCCTCGATATGTGTGTCATCTCCTTGAAATACGTGCTCAAGCCATTTTTCTTGCTAAAATCTCTGAAATATTAATAAATACCTAAGTCCTATTTTTCATAATTTTTCTAGAATTTTTTTCTATTTGTTTTCTATTTTTCTCTATTTCTTTTTTTCTTTATTTTTCTTTTCTTTTTTTTTTCTTTTTTCTTTTTCTTTCTTCCTCTACTATTCATCTTCTTCCTGCTTCCTTTCTCCTCTGCGTGCACACCACCTGCCCAACTCCCTTTCTCTTCTTTATTTCTTCTTCTTCTTCCTCCTTCTCTTTTCTTCTTCTTCCTCTCCTCTCCTCTCCTCTACTTCTATTCTAGCGCACGGACAGCTATGGCCGAACCAGCACCGCCCACGGCCGCTGCTGCTTGGCCCTCCCACCAACCGCCGCTACTTGCTAGCACCACCGCGCGCCTCCGCCAATCGCCTCTTCGCGCTTCCAGTTGCCTATGCTCGCTGCCCGTGGCTCCTACGCGCTGTTGCCACGACCAACTGCTTCGCTCGAGCTTACTTTGCGGTCAGCCATGGATGACTTCAACCCAACTCCCTTCCAGCTCGCTCTCTCTCTCTCTCTCTCTCTCTCTCTCTCTCGATCTCCCTTGTTGCTTCTCTTCGGCCAAACTCACTGCCTATTTATAGGCAATCGGTAGCTACCCCATCTCACTGTCCATATCATTTTGCCATTGCCTATTGCGTGCTACCTCCTCCAAATATGGCAGGGCGTCACTTCAATCTTGTAGTGTGTGGCTGGAGGGTTACAGGGTATGGGGTAAGCTGCATAGGCATGGCTTACGCAGGGTCGGACCTTCAATGAGGCCCGTGAGGGAGCTGCCTCAGGGCTTATGAAAATTAATGTATTTGGGGGCCCATAAATCGGAACCCCCCTTTTTGGTAAGGGCCCAGCCGCCCATGGTTTCCCCCTCCCCCTTGAAGCTTCGCGTTCGCCCCTGCCCTTCTCGCCCTCTTGCTCTCGCTTTCGCAACCCTCTCTTGCTCAGTGCCTCAATCGCTCTGTAAGTCCCTCCATCGTCCTCATCCTTACGCCTCACCTTCGCCATTGGTCGGTCAGTGGCTTGCCCTCACTCTCGCTCTCGCCTCTTGCTGCCTTTCTTGCCTTTCGCTGCCTCTATCTCCTTTGGCTGCTCCGTCAGATCGTCGCCCTTCGCCCTCGCTTTCTCGCCTCTTGCTACTCGGTCGGCGTCGACGATAGCTCACCCTCGTGGCCGGTCACCGGTGGCTCTCTTCTCGCTGCCTCGCTCTCAGTTAACAATGGCTCCAGCTTGACCGCTTGCTGCCTCAGATTCAGTCCGGTCCTTGAAGCAAATCTACTTCTCCAAAAGAGTCCAGATCTATTTAGCTTAGCTTCAACTTTCACTTCCGATGGTTAGTTTCTCTTTCATGAATCATTTTTATTTCGTTTTGTTTGTGATATATTCAAAGATTTGGATTATTTGATAGCTTGCCTGTGTCTATTTTATTGATGTTAGCTAACTTGGCTTTATTGATGTTGGATGAATCTGGTAAAAGAAAATTTAAATGTACTCTATGATTCGGGGGCCCATTTTTACATTTCGCCTCAGGCCCCCAAATCTCAGCTCCGACACTGGGCTTACGGAATGGCTAGGATGCTTGCTCACGTTTGCAGAGCATGGACATTGCAGGGAATGGTTTAGAGTTGCAGAGATGACACCCACACACGCGCACACAGCTTCGTACATCATATATATCTATATTTATATATACACACACTTCAATTAATTAAAACTCCACCTTACTTGTGTGCTTGCATGAAGATTACTTAATTGTTATCCATGATTTGGCAGAGGGGAATGGCCATATATACTCCTATATTTATATATATATATATACATGTTATATATCATATTAATATATAAAAAATTATACAATTAAATTTTAATTTTCTTATAATATCACTTGGACAACTACGTAATTTCAATTATACCATCGAACACTGAATTAAATTACATTTTAATACAGAAAACGTAAAATTAATAATTCTAAATTTACTCGATAAAGACGATTCTGCCCTAATGTTCTCACCGGGTTGTCGTTTCATCTCAAAACCACTGAAGGGTCGACCCTTATGCAAAACCAGAGCCCCCCTAGGGTTCCGTTGATTTTTCGGGAGTCTTCTACAACGATTCGATTTTACAGCCTAAATAGCAGCTGTATTTTAGCTGTACCGAAAACTGTACACGATTCAATTTTTTCCGATACCATAAATCCTATCCCGGAATGCTCATCAAAATCATATAATTTTCCTTAGACAATTTCACTCTGAGGCATTCCCTGCAGCCGATTCGATACTAATAACTACTATTAAGTCAATTTTTTGGTGTTCTAAACTCGTCGAAATTACGTGGCAACCTCCTACGAACATGGGTATTACACCACATCCTCTCCAGCCAACTTCTTGGCCATCCCCGGCCATGCTTCGTGTCCCCTTGGCCTAAGGCCTCTGATGGCCTAGTGCTGAGCCTACTCCGGCCAACTTTGGCCAGTCATTGGCCCACACCACTGGCCCTTATCGACCATTGCAGCGATCTGCCACTCTTTTTTTAGTTATTATTATTATTATTATTATTGTCATATATATATATTACATTATATATTGTATATTATACACATAATATCACATTTTAACTCCAAAAATTTGAGAAAACACCAACTTGACTACTTTAGGTTCGGAAATTAATTACGAAATTTCGGGGTATTACAAGGTGGGGATGGACGTGCATGCCATTCCCTTCCCATTTCTTCTTCAATATTTTCTTCTTCTTCTTCTTCTTCTTCTTCTTCTTCTCTTCTTGCCCTACGTTCTTCTTCTTCTTCTTTTTCTTCTTCTTCATTTCTTTCTCTTTTTTTCTCCATTTTTCTACTTGCTTGGAACTTCAAGGAATGAGCATTTCAGCTTCAATAGAAGGCTTTCTTCTTCTTCGGTTTTCATCAAGGCAAGTTCCTTCTGCACTTTTTTTTTTATATTTTGCAAGTTTTCTTGCTTCTTTTGATTGGAATGTCAAAATATGTCTTTGTTCTTCATATCTTTGTTGTTAATTAAAACTATTTTTGTATTAGTTGTGTGATTATCTTCATTTTTCCCTCAAATCTTGTGACTTGTCTAAATCCTTTGTCAAGTCTTGTTGTTGGTCTCGTTGGGGTTATTCATCCCATATTTTCTTCATAGAATGGAAACTTGGGGGGTTAGGAAATCATCCATGGGGGGTTTTGTGTGTTGTTGCTCGTATTTCTCATTTCTGGGTTTTTTTAAAGTCAACTTGGTAAGGGAGTCGACTATTTTGTGTAAAAGTTGACTTTATATGTTAAGCTCTCAGCTGGGTCGACTAAGATGATGTAGAAATCGACTTTTCCTTTCAAAATTCGATTTTCCAAAAGTCAGCTTTCCAATTTCAAAAGTCAACTTTCCATTTTAGATTGCGCACCTTGTACTCTTTATACCATAACTTTTTTCTCGATATCGGAATTAAGATCCACTTTTTGCGTTATAAACCTGACTCGATAAGCTTCATTTTGAGATAGGATATGAATCATTTCGATTTAAATTGAGCTTGTAGTGCCCTTTTTAATTTGAGCTTAAAATTTGGAAATTTTCAACTTCTTAAATGCTTGTAATCTCTTCCTCAAAACATCTTGTAGTGTTCCAATGAGTCTTAAAATACTTCTTGATGATATGTGGGCATCTCAAGGGGGGAGAAATTTTATCATGTGTAATAAAAAACAAAAGCCATGAGACTTTTATGATGAATATATGTAATCAATTAGTTTAATATTGAGAAATGGCATGGAAATGAAACCCAATGATGGATGTTAAATCTTATGGATGAAAATACCATGGGCTCATGAATGAAAATGAAATTGAAATGTTTAAATGTGCATGACGATAGTGATGTGAACATTTCTATATAATGGAGCATGCATGTTATTTTTATGTGAGACATCATGAGAATTGCATGGCATTATTTTTGCGCCCCAATTATTATTGTGGCACGGAGGCTATGTTTTGAGGGATGAGAAAGAAGAGGATATCCTACGGAGCGCTTGATGCTGGTGAAGTGGTCATACAACCCGATAGGGAATGCTTAAACCAAGTGAATGGTTGATTGATGTTTCTATATATATGTATACACATATGCATGCATGTGAATGGAAGGCTATGTGAGCCGATATGATTCATGTGAATGGAGGCATGGGATGGTATTCATGATGGAAAATTAATAATGGAATTTTTATTGTATTCTAGGGGTCGGGTATACTCCATTTGGTCTATCCATACCTTGATTCTACAATCTCACTTGTTGATTATATATATTTACTGAGCTTTGTGGCTCACATTGCTTACTTTTATCATTCCAAGTAAGGAAAAGAAAATTGCAGAGGGTGAGTCTAATGGGGCTAGAGTCCAGGTTTAGAGGGGTACATAGACATTCCCAACTAAAAGGTCTAGGGTGTATTTTGTTTGAGGGCTTGCAGAGTGAAAAATTTATTGTGCAATTTGCAATATTGCCTTTTTATTTGGATGGTATGGCCATTTAGCTCATTGGATTATATAAGTCAAGTTGTGAATGAAATGTATTATTTTTGGCTCTTATTATTCAGTGAGCAAGAAAAAAAAATGTTTAAGTGTTTTATTTAAGTGTTGTTCTATATCATTTTTGTGACGACTTCTTTTTTGGATTTTTCTATTCTAGCAGGATAATCCAAGAGTGGGCCGCTATACAAAACAAAAAATGATTGTAGTTGCCAATGACAAGGAAATTGTCGTAAAAGATGATCGGGGCTGGTGGCTATTAGGAGCAAGTATCACACATGCCAAGAATGAGGTGAGCATATGGCGTGGAATGTACAATGAACACTTTAGTGTAAAATAAATAAATAAATAAAGTAAATAGAAAAAGAAAAAATTTATAGAAAAAATATTTGAAAGAAATTAAGGTGTTTGGAAAGCATTTAAAACTCCAGAATATATTTTGGGCACATTATGGTCACAAACAAGAAGTTAGAACACAACACCAAAGCAAAGGTTTTTTTAATTTCTCTCAAAATAATTGAGATATAGGGTATGAGCATTTTATTTGTATATTTGATATGACGTTAAGAGCAAGGAGAATATACATGGCTAGCTCACTAAAAAGGGCATTTTTGTAATTTAGTGTTATTCTAAATTTTATGGATGTACCTTTAAAGTTAGATTATAAATGAATGCATATTTAAAATTATGTATTTCTCCATTAGGTTATGATCTAAACTATTTTCCGTGCATTATTTCTAATTACATGCCATAATTTTAATTTTATTGGGGAAATTATGTTAGGGGTGAAAATAGATTTTTAAAAAATTGAGTCTAAGTGTAATTATTGAAAAAATCTCAAATTTCCTAGACCGTAACATGCCTAGAATGGAGGGTGTGGTCTTACACATACAATATTTTTCGATGATAAAATTATGTTAGTGTCACTTGTGAACAAAAAAACTAGCAACAATGACTAGGTGAGAAAATGGCTAGACAATGACAAACGGGTAGGCAGTTGCAATGTTGAGGTTTACTTGCATTCTCTTAGTAACAACAACAATTTACTTAGATAATGTTTGTAGGCCACAAAAATAGTGCTAGCTTGACCACCAATGAACCAAACAATTGGTAGCAACCTCCAAACAACATCTCAATCACAAAAAAATCAAGAAACTATTAGGATAGAAGTGTTATGACACACACCAAGAGAGGGGATGAATTGGATAATTTAAAAACTTAATTGAACTTGAAAAACTTTTTGATACAAATTAAGGTTTTAGTGATTTAAAGACGTAAATCATATAAAATGACAAATATAAGTTTGCAAAGATAAATAAGTGAACTAAGTGAGGAATAATGAAATGCTTGGAAAGATAAATGAACAAATAACACAAACACAAAAGAACACAAAGGATTTATAATGGTTTGGCTTAACCCAAGCCTAATCCACTACCTTAACTCCTCACTAAGAATTTTGCAAATAATTCACTAAAACCTCCTATCACTTCGGATAGGCCCTCTAGCACCAAGTTAGGAAATACAACCTCTTGTTTTCAAGCAAGCCCTCTAGCAATACAAGCTAGGAAAAACAAGAAAGATACAAAAGAGAGTTTCTAAGAGTATGCACTCTTAGTTACAATGTCTCTCAATATAGATACAAGGCTTGAATCAAATGAAACATATTTAGTACAAAGCCTTTTGAGAGAAAAGTTGAAGCACAAATGTAAATCGAGAAGTATGAAATAATCCTTAAGCTCACTTCACTTCATTCCCATCCATTTTTGCCTCTTCTTGGTCATCAATGAGTTGTCTATATAGGCATCCCAAAAGATTGAAGAGGAAACTAGCCGTTTGTGACCGTTGGGATTTGAAAAACTAGCCGTTGTACTTTCTACGAAAGAAACTTAGTCGATAAATGAAAATGGTTAGTCGACAGAATCAAGCAAAAATAACAAGTTTAGTCGATAGAGAAAATAGGTTGGTCGACAAAGTCAAAAAAACAACAAGGCACTTAGTCGACCAAGACAAAAATAGGTATGGCAGTTAGTCGACCAAGGATACCCATCTGTCGACAGACTCAAAGAGTTAGTCGACCAAGTCATATCAAAAGTATTGTTAGTCGACCAAGGTTTAAGGTTAGTCGACCAAGGCACAAACAAACACACTGTTGGTCGACAGATCGAATAACTTAGTCGACAAAGTCAATATATTGGTCGACAAAATGAAGGCATGTAGTCGACAGAGTGAAGCTTGAAGATACAAAACATTACAACATATTTACATTTCTTTAGTTTAAGTAAATATCCTCATTTTCCTTAATTTATATTTACCTTCCATTTACTTTAATACATAAATATAAATAACAAAGTACCCCCTATTTGGATTCAATAAAAATATCTAAAAAATCAAAATCTTTATCAATAAGAAAGTAGAATTTGGGTTTTAGTAAAAACTTAGGATTTTGCAATTTTACCACCTCCAAGATATACACTTTCTATTTCTTCAAAAATTCGTTAAAAATTATTTTATCACTAATGAATGTTAGCTATTGAATTACCGGGAGTTAGCTTTCTAAAAAGAAAACATTTTCATATATGTCTCCTCATAAGGTGCTAACCTTCCAGACTTAGAAAAATATGACTTTGAAATCTCGATACTTGAAATTCATTTGGTTTTCATTCTCACAAACTAATACTTGATATTGAAATTGATTTATGTTGAAAACCACCACCTTGATTCATAACTTAGGAATTTAATAAAATATGTTTTTCATCATCAAAACTAATATACAAAAAGTAGTGTCATAAAAATAGTGCTAGCTTGACGACCAATGAACCAAACAATTGGTAGCAACCTCCAAACAACATCTCAATCACAAAAAAGTCAAGAAACATGTTAGCTTGTAGCAATACTATAAGAAAAAATGAGACAAGAAACACAAAAAATATTACGAAATTGTGCTAGTGACCTAGAAACAAAACTATTGGTGAAAAGTCTAATCGACACCTTGGTGACCAAGCAATGACAAGATGTAGGTTGTAGCAATGTTGCAATAACAACTTACTTAATCGACAAGAAAAAAAACGGTAAGAAAGAAAAATATCACTATAGCATGGTGTCAATAATGCCTATGCACGAAATGATTGCTAGCAACATTTTAGAGACAAAAATGTCACCCAACAACAAAATGGTAGATTCTTGCAATGTTAAGAGAACAACTTCCTATAAGTTAACCAAGAAGAAGAAAACGAGGCAAGAAATAAAAAAATCACAATTCAATGGCGTCAATGGCACATCTATGAACTAAGGAATTGGTAGTAGTATCTAGGTAACATCTTGATGATAAGGGGGTTGAGCGTCGACAAAATGGTAGGTGATTGCAATGTTGTGATAACAACTTATTTGTTGATCACCTAGAAAATAATAAGATAAGAAAAAAAAAATCCAAGTGGACATATATAGCACTTATACCAGGATAGAGAAATTGATTAATTCATAGAATAATAGTATATTTATGTGTACACTCCACTATACATTAAGGTAGTTGAGGGCATCATATGATATTGTACCAATTAAAAAGAAAATTACGATTATCACTACAAGAAAAACGGGTTTTAATGACGGGAAAATCAGTCGTTGAAAGCTGATTTTCAGTCATTAAAAAGTTGTAACGACAGGAATTTTCCCGTCGTCGATCGTCATTATTACCTCCAAGGATAAAAATCTTTAACAATGAGAATGATAAACTCATCGTTAATTGTATTAGCGACCATATGATTCCCGTCGTTAAAAATAATTATTAACTACCAAATTATAATCCAATAACGACAATATTTCTCGTCTTTAATTGTTTAAACAATTAACGACCATATGATTCCCGTCGTTAAAAATAATTGTTTAGTTATCAAAACACAAACCAATAATGATAATATTTCCTCTCGTTAATAATGTGAACAATTAGCGATGGTATGATTCCTATCATTAAAAAATATTTTTTTTATTTTTTTATTTTTTTTAATAGTATGAAAACAATTGTTAGTCATCAATCACAAAAACATCCTATTTTAATATAAACCACCAAACCTATATATCATTATCCATATCAAATTGGAATAAAACTCAAAATTAAACATGTTATTCAAATAACACCAAAGTAATCATTATCCATTAGCATTTACATACCAAAAGTAGTATATATATAAGTGTTAATTGCAACAAATTACATCAAAAAATATGTTCAACTAAAAATAACACTTTGACAATTGTATATACTATTCAAAAATGTGCACCAAAAAAGATATTCAACTAAAAGTAACACTTTAACAATAATATATACTATTCAAAAATGTACAACGAAACACTATATATATAGTTATAAAACTGTTCATGTACTCCAAGACAACAATTGCTTCCTTTAGAGGACCTACAAAAAAAAAATAAATAAAACATGAAATTAGAGTCAAAGAAGTGTTCATATTTTCTTTATAAAATGTTTTCTTAACTCATGGACGCATACAAGATTTTTGGCATGCACAAGTGTCGATCATGTGCCCATATAGTCATCCCTTCGTTAAAAGATTAAAGTAAAAGGTAACATTTTGACTAGTGTCTAATATTGTAACGCCCCGTTTTTCCCAAGCGTGCGTTAACTCGAGATTTCAGGAATATTATTTTTTTTTCAAAATCAAACACACAACATAAGTCTCTCGATATACATACCCTTATCATACTTATTTCCCAACAATCTCAACTATACCTTCTCAGCATTTAAAAATAATAGACTAAGACAGGAATTATCAATCATATCAGTGGAAGCAAGATCGAAACCTCAATGATATATAACCGACAAATTCCTTTTACAATTAAATAACCAAATTGATATTTCATATGAAAATATCAAAATATTACATAACCTCTGAACATCACTACGAAAACTAAACATAGCAACTACATCTCGATGACATTCTTTCCCTTAATGCCACTACTTTCACCTGGAACGTTTGAATATTCCAAGGACATAGTCCAAATTAGATGTTGAATCATCTAAGTGAGAGTTCAAAAATATTTTCATGAATATATGCAAAATCATATAAAATGACAAATCCAAACATGCCCTAGCCTAAGAGAACTCCCACATAGCACTTAGCCCTAACCAGGAAAAATGCAATCTCTCTATAAGTGACACGACCACATCGACCCATTGGCAAACACAATCCTGCTTAAGAGGGACAACCTCGGCATATGAACCCGAGAATCACCCCATTGTCATTGTTAGGCATTACGCTCCTACGCAAAAAGCATTCCCAAAACCCAACGCAACCCTAACCCCAAGAGTATCACATCAACACTATCCTCGGAATCGACGACACCTCAGTATTAATGCTATTGCTCAAAAGAACCTAGGGTGGTATCCACTCTCAGCCCCGCCACTTGAGCCAACAATCGGGGTGGTGTCCACTCTCAGCCCCGCCACTTCAGTATCGTAGGGTGAAGTCTGTCTTAGCCTCGTCCCAAGTGAGTCACCTAGCATTAATCCTTGGTACGCATCCCGAGTGCTATCACTCAAGGCTACGTGATAGCTTAACCACGCACATCCCACATGGACAACACATAACATACCAATGTCAAAAATCATAACATGCATAACCTAAAATCAACATTTCGATGTATGCAATTTATCGTACGAAATTCAATGCATGTGTAAATATCCGTTTGGACAAACCATCACAATAAACCAAGCCATAGGGATGAACACTCACAATAAACCATTCACATGCTACTATAAGTCTTTTTCGAGTAGAACTACTCTCCTTTAGATGCAACTCAAAGTATCTCGAAAAGCGTGATATGCCTTGATTTGCGTACATACCTCGAATTCCGCACGAGTCACTTCACCTCAAGCCGCAAGGCACCCTAATCATCCAATAACCATCAAAATATAATTTTCTCCTTAATTCTCTCACATTTTCTCATTTTTCTCCTATTTTTTATCCCTAATAATCCAAAATAATTATCTACACAACTATTTTCACAAATGTTTTTACATAATAATTCATAAAATAATTTTATGAAAATAATAAAAAAAATTCCAAAATAAATGGACCTGGCATGCTCCTCCACGTTGGTCGTCTTCTTCGTTTTTTCGATCACCGGCGATGCTCCGATGCCCAATTTTCTTATACCGATCGAAAGCCCATTTTCCGTCGATCATGATGGCACTGATCTCCAATCGAAAGGACACCGGAAAAGCCACCAGAAGTTGAGTTGCAGGTCGTGGTAGACGGACTGCCTCGACTTTCCGGCCACTCTCGAAACACCCTTGAACCAACTCGAAAACCTACGAAAATCTCCAGAAATGCTCCTTTTCCCTCAAGGATCAAAAGCCCCTTATTGGCTTCCCTCGATTCACCCTCAAAACCGAGAAATTTGATGTTTCAAAATCAGCCAAAACCCATTGCTATTTATAGGCCAAAACCGACCCCTACGTGGAAAATTTTTTGCCATAACTTCTCCTACATGCCACTAGGACCATCCTTGTCCATGCCTTGATGAAGCTTGGTTGCCAATCCTTCGGATTTTCTGGCCAAAATTGCGGCCAGATCTGTTATGCTTTGGCAGATTTTTGAAAATTGTAGTTTGGCCCCCCCTAAACTTTCTTTTAGATTTTTGGCCTTATCCTCAAGCCCCTAACTTATCCAATAATTCCATCAAGTCCCTCAAGTTCTAAAATCTTTATTTCACCCCTGAAAATCCAGAAAAACCCTCGTTTCGACCTCCCTTGGCCAAAATCAATAAATTATACTTATGCCCGAACTCTTCGTTTTGATCCTAAACCTCTTCGTTTCTTCCTGAAACTACTAAAGGGTTGTTCCTTGCGAGAAACCAAAGCCCCATCGAGCTTCCATTGACTTTTCGAAAGTCGTCTATAACAATTCGATATTACAGCCTAATTGGCAGCTGTATTTTTACTGTACCGAAACCTGATCCAATTTCTTTCATCACTAAAAATCATAATTTATTTTACTCGATGATACTATACCATTTTTCTTAATCATCTAGGGTCCGAGTCACTCCCTTCGGTCGATCCCGTGATCTATTTTACTATCAAACCCATTTTTCAGTATTTTAAACTTGCCCAAGTTATGCGATGACCCCACACAGATATGGGGTATTACAAATATGGATTTCTAACTATCCCATAAGTGTTGCCATACAACATGGGTGTCTCATATGATACTCATAGTAAAGGTGTCTCTACTCCATATGGATGCATGCGCAAGAAAATAATGGAAGGAGCCTAACCTTTTGGTTAAAACTAAGCTAGCCAATAATAATGCTAGAATCCAAACAGGGTGAATATCGACTTATCATCCTACACCCTTAATTTTCTCCTAAGACAATAGTTTTTTTTATCTAAAATATAGCCTAGATTCAGGGGAAAATAGATAGAAGATAAAAATCATATAGGGGATTTTAAAATAATCATAATGAAGAAAAACACCCCAGCTTCAAAAAAAAGATAAGAAAATGAGTGAACCATCTAGGAGGGTAAAAAAAATAAGTCCATCTTTCTAGTTGACATGTTACACAAGATGGATTTACGTATTTAGAATAGCGTCAAATCATGTGTTGGATAAGATCAAGCAATGCAAAAAATAATATATTTGATCAATCAATAATTTGATAAGTGTGGTTTTTTATATGTTGCAACAAGGAGTAGTCAACACTGCTTGTAAGTACTATCACATGGTGTCATATATTCTTGATAAAATGGTCTTTAGAAGAAACTGGAGCAATTGAAACTTCCTCTATTTTCTACTAGGATGTCATATTCAATAAGCATGAGATAGAGAAAGAGGTAACTAAATAGAATGCAAGTAAAATGCATATGAACAAGGTTATGGGATCGATTGGGTGAGATGATAAGTAAAGGACGAAGAAAAAAAAATAGATGCATCAAGTCATATTCAAATATCTTAAGAACTTAGAATAAGATGTCATGGATTCTCATGCTTTACATTGTTCTCATCCAATATCTTAGACTACCTAGTACCCTTATTATTTTATATTGCGAGTACAGAGAGGTTTTGCTTGTTGTGTTTATTGAATGCTAACATAGCATTGCAAATTTTATTTGCCTAAAGACATGGCAGGTCATACCCTCCACAAAGGTTGGAAACAACATAAGTTTAAATTTTTCAAAGCACATCATCATGGTTGTGTGCACACTTGGATGAGAACAGAGGAAGGAACAAATTACTTCTGTCTTAAGATACTCACTTTCTTGAGTGGATTTGGACATGTATTACCAAAGTGCACATAACATCTTAAATAATTTTCTAAAGCAGAAGTGTGTGAAAAATTGATGTAATTTTTTTTTATGGTTTTAAGGAACCCAATGTAGTAGTTTTTCCTTTGTTTAGGTTTTTCCATATCCATAATTGTAAATCTATTATCCTATCATACATGTTGCTATACTTCTAAAAAAATTATAAGTTTTATTGCCTGAATCTTTCTTTTAAACAAGTCTATATTTCAAATTCATTGTGAAATTCTAGCATGCTCTTCTGTAACAACTGAACAAATATAGTGATGGAAAGTGGATCTACAAAAAGTAAATAGCAAAATTGATAATGCATTTGGAAATTGGCATCCAAACTGCTATAGAAACAAAATATTTCCACCGTCTAATAGAGTGGAGGCAATGTATGTAGGTAATGACTAGATTAACAAGGTGTTTCAAGAGTTATAGAGCTTCTCTCATGTAACTCTGTAATACATATATACACACACACAATATATATATATATACATATACACACAGAATATATATACACGCAAAATACTTATACATACAGAATATATATACACACAGAATACATATACTCACACGATCCAATGTACCAAACTTGTATCACATTATAAATTTTTCAAGAATTGGTCCACAATAAATACCATTGCATAATTAACAGAAAATAAAATATCCTAATTAACATGTGTACTTATTGGGTCCATATGAAACTATGATACAATTTTCTTCCCCCCCTCCCAAAAAAAAAAAAAAAAAAAAAGCAGACATGATAAAATTCCTGTAATTTTATTCAAGAAGCTTTTCCCGAGTCTACTGTTCATGGTTTGTGGGTACAGATTTTCGTACTCACAAACTTGCCCACATGTGACCTCCACTAGGATAACCAGCTGTTGGACCTAAACACGCACAAGCATGCCCGCATTTTTTATGCTTGCTCCTTCCAACACAATTGAAAATATTTTCTAATCCAATGTGTAAATAGAAACGTTATCCAGAACATTGATCCAATATTTCCTCCAGTCATTGAACAGAAATTTAAACAAACAAGTAAAAAATGCTATTTCCATGACAAGCTCAAAAATGGGCAATAGGTTGATTGAAAAATTTTGACCATAACAAAGCAATAAATCTTTACCCTTGATGATGGTGTCACTTGTGGCAATTCAAGAGCTAGCCTAGATGAACATGAGCAAGATGACAGAAACTAATTGAAGGTTCAGTTGGAACTAAATCTCAAAATAGGAAGCAATGAGATCAAGTTAGGCTTGTGCCTGAATACTATTAGAATTCATGAGAGTTTGCCTTCAAGTTTGATGCTAATGAGTTTAAAAGTTTTTTAATTTTAATTTTCTTTGAAAAAGTCTTAGTTTGACTTAGTCCTTGATTTTATCTCATATCAGTTTCTTTCTCCTTAATTTTTTGCTTAGTGGATGTAGTGTAGATTAAATTTTGTAGTGGTTGAGATTTTTTAGGAATTTCAGTTTAGTTGTAAGCCTATAAAAAAGGCATTCTCATTTATGAAATTATGTGTGTGCCTTCTTATAGCAATTAAAATTTTCCTTCCTTTTACTAGAAAAACTACATTTGTAGGTTATAAGTTCTTATTTTCTACTCATTTGCAAGAGCTTAAATCTGTTAACATTTTAACAGTGGTATCAGAGAGATCTTCCTACGAGTTGTGAGGCACAATTTTGAGTGTTTTGAGTGCAAACACTAGTGAAGGAGAGTGATTTATTGTTTGTTTCCCTTGGCAGCTGCAACTATGTCTACTTCCAGCAATATTTTTTCTATAATTCCAATGTTCAATGGTGAACATTATCACATTTGGGCTGTCAAGATGAAGTTTTACTTAAGGTCTCAAGGTTTATGGCATGTGGTGGAACTGATCAAGATCCACCTCCCTTGAGAGAAAATCCAACTCTCGCTCAAATAAAGGCACGTGAGGAGGAAAAGCTTAAGAAGGACAAAGCCTTGACCTGTATCCTTTCAGGTTTGACTGATGACATCTTTACTAGCATTATGCAATTGGATTCTCCTAAAGCTGTTTGGGATAAGATAAAGGAGACATTTGAAGGGAATGAAAGAATGAAGGCAGGCAAGTTGCTCACTTTTAAAAGAGAATTTGAGCTACTAAAGATGAAAGATGATGAGCTGGTGAAAGACTACTCAGTAAGGCTTATGAAGTTGGTCAACCAGATCAGATTGCATGGTGAGACACTACTTGATTAGAAAGTAGTTGAAAAGGTCATGATTAGCATGACACAAAAGTTTGAATCAAAAATCTTTGCAATCGAGGAATCATGTGATTTGAAAAATCTCTCTATTATAGAGTTAACAAGCAAGTTGCAGGCATAAGAACGAAGAGTCTCAATAAGAAATGATGAAGCTACTGAAGGTGCTTTCCAAGTAAATCACAAGGGAAAGAATTCTGGAAACCAGCAAGGGAAGAAGCCCTCCAAGAATAATAGAGGGAAAGTTGCATGCTCTTCATCTACACCAGCAACAAAGGGAAACTTTGCTCCTTGCTCTCATTGCAAAAGAACCAAACATGCTGAGAAGGATTGTTTCTACAAAGATAAACCTCCTTATCATTGTAAGTTTTGCAATAAACTTGGCCACACTGAGAAGTATTACAGGGCCAAGAAAAGATAATCTCAGCAACAAACATAACAACATGCAAATGTGACCGAAGAAGACACAAATGATGATGAGCATTTATTCATGGCATAACAAGTGGCTGCACTCTCACCCTGCAATTAAAACACAATAAAAACACATTAAAACTTTTATATTTTTTTCTTTATTTTGGTGAGAGGTTTATACTCGTCAATGTACGAGTGCAGTTGTAGTCCAAATTTAAATTTATATTTTCTGGATGAGTCCAAGTCATCCACTAAGAGATTTATTTATGGCAAAAGAAAAAGAATGTCACAAACACACACACACATTTGGATGAATTGGAAACATGATTTTTTATGGATTTTCAAATAACAGATGCTAGGAAATAAAGCAAGACAAAAATTAAAATAAACACTGAATGTAAAAAATATAGAATTAAAATAAACAGCCTCCAAACCTTCATCAAAACGCCGCAAAGTTTCCAGAATTGATCTATATGTCATGGGCTTCAAAAGCCCCTTAATTTCGACGGCTAATTCGTTCAAAATTGCAGCCAATTTGAAGCTCTAAACTCTCCCATTTTCGGCCAAACCCTAGCCCTATTTATAGGCAAATCCAAGCGCCCAAAGGACCTTGGCCGACCAACCCACGACCCTTAGAGCTTCTACCTCCCTCGGATGACCCTCAAACGAGCCTTATCCGACCAAAAAAGCCATTTGCAGGCGCGCGACCATCCGACCGAACTTTTGGTCGATTTCTTGCTTTTTCTGGCCACCACGGCGGCTGTTGTCAGCCTTTGCCTTTACAAAAGTTGGTCCCCCGACCACCCTCGTGCTATCCCGTGCATTAGATTGCCGGTCGGCGACCGTCCGTGCCATGGTCGGATTCTTTAGCCAAAGTTTGTTGAAATTGCACTTTGGCCCCTCTAGTTTTGGCTATTTCCATTTTGGCCCTTTTCACTTAACCCCTCAACTTTCCATAATTGCATTTAGGCCCCAAAAGTCCTAAAACATCATTTTGACCCCTGAATATTTCAAAACAACCTTGATTCAGCCTCTCTCTTGCAATTTTTTAAAACTGCACTTAGGCCCGAATTTTTGTTTTGGCCCTAAACCCTCTCGTTTCTTTCAGAAACCTCTGAAGGGTTATTCCTCATGAAAAATCGAAACCTCCTCAAGATTTCATTGACTTCCAAGAAGTCGTCTATGACAATTCAGTATTACAGCCTAATTGGCAGCTGCTTTTTTAGGTGTATTGAAAACTGTTCTCAATCTCATTTCTTTCAGCACCATAAATCCTATCTCGAGGTGCTCATTAATGCCACATCATTTTCCTTTGGCATCTCGGCTCCAAGGTACTCTCGGCAGCCAATTCAGTCATCCATACGGTAATAACTACCGTTATACCCTCAATTTATCCTTAAATTCCATTTTTACCCCAAGGTAAATTACCCTTGAGTCCTTTAGAATTTCTCGGGTATTATATTCACTCCTCCTTAAAGAAATTTCGACCTCGAAATTTTCATCTGACAGTCAGGTAACTAAGACATAACATAGCTCATTACCTGAACACCTTAAATCAAATATCTATTTGATCCTTTGGCAAACACATCTCGGTTTGCATTCCTTACACGTCCAATGCTTACAAGCATACCGTGTCATTTACATCATTTCCTGTTGTGGCTCTTTTCAGACGACCACACATCTTTCATCATTTTAGGCACGCACATCCTACCCCGAAACTTTTGAGAATGCCCTATCGCATTTCAAAAATCATAACTCTTGGGCTGGCTACAATCATCAATCCATAGACAAGCACACTTGTCAACCACTCATGCCTTCGTATCTCGTTCACCAGATCCAGCTAAACAACCAGGCTAGCCATAAAAAATAGACAATCCATTCGACAATACCATCATAGTTGGCAAGCTAACAAGCCTCCAACTTCATCTGACACTCACAGCTATCCACCAAATCCTGCGTTGGGCACCTCTCTGCCATGCACCTGGTGATACGAAGTAGTGCAGTCGTAGTCCTTAAGGAACTCCATCACCGTCGCTACCTCTCGTTTAGCTCCTTCTGTGAGAACTCATACTTCAGGCTCCTCGTGGTTCGTGAGCACATCAATGCCCTATCATTTCGGTAGTCTCTCCATAACCTCGAGAGCACATACCACATTTGCCAGTTCCAAGTCATACATCAGGTGGTCCTTTCTGTGCCTTGGCATGATCCACACACCACCATTTAATCCTGTTACACTATCATGCAACCCGATCCTTTGAGCTATCACAAGCCTTTCACTGCACTCAGCAGCTCATTCTCATTCGACTCTCTTCACGAGTCCTTTCATGGACACAACTATTTCAGAGAGTTCCCTCTCGAACCCCTGACAATAGCTTGTCAACCTCAAAAACTTTTCATTATTTAATAGACAGGTAGGGATCCAATCACAATACTCCGATCCCTTGGAACTTGGATCCTAGTCAAAACATAACAGTCACGGTGGTACCTAAACTTTGGAATCTGACCGTCTCCTTAGCAGTACGCTAAGCAACTTAGACCCTAAGTCCCTAACTCATACCACGAGACAGCTAAATAGCTTCCTCGGTGCATTAATCATAAGCTCTTTACTAGCCTTCATACCTTGGTCATTGGGCTCAGATCCACTATTACAGGCCACACACCCATGGTGCTATTGTCTTTCTAGAGCCTCCTTGTCCCGTCTCCGAGAGTTGTAATTGACCCGACTCCCGTCACTTCTGATACTTTTCAATACCAGTCTAAATCTCCAAATCTTACGAATCCTTGATCCTATTCAGAGTCACATTCTCTTAGCTATCCAACCTTTCCTCGAACCAACTTCTATTCAAAACTCTTGGTTCGTCTCCCGAAATCTATCAAGACATCATACGTTTCGAAACTTCCGATCCTCATGGTGCTTATGACAATCAATTCTGATTTCACGTTCACCGACATAAAGCCTCATGCTCTCATCAATTCTTTCATGGTTTGCTTACAACCTAGCAAGCCAATTTCATTCATAACATCTATCATGATGTTTCTTAACATTATCCTTAATATTCCTCGTGCGTCTCCCTATCCGAGGAGTACACCAATATATTATCAATTATGAGATCCTCAATGTTCCTCATGTGTCTCCCCATCCGAGGAGTACACCATATATCATCAATAGACACAATTACCAACGCGACTTCAATGTGAATGGTACATTAGTCAAATCATCAATTCCGAGATCATCATCTCAATATCCTTATCATCGAAATATCGATTTCAGAATACCTTATTTCCTTATCTTAACCTCGATCATTCACCAATCATAAAAATCCCAGCCTCTTACGGTTGTTTCATTATTCATCAAATTCGAGGTAAAAGATATCAATTTTATTTTATCACCTCTTTCAAAGTCTGATAATTTACATCCTCAATCAAGCCAGACACGGCTAATCATCCTATAACCTCAAGCTATCATTGGCAATCATCATTTAGAAATAATCCCGATATATCTTCCGAGAACATATCATGTTATTTTCCATTTCTTCTTACGGCTTTTCATTTACAGCAAGTTCCCGTACCATAACTCGACAGGCTCTTTATTTCCATAACTTGCTGACATCACTCAGCGATACATTTTCCTATTTGCCCCTCAAGGCTATCTAGACTAACTTTCTAACCATAAGAGAGTTCCAATCCCCAAAATTGAAAATCTTGAATCTTCCTTCAATTTGAGTCTACAGCTTCTCTTACTGCGACCCGTCATCTTGGCACATCTGCCATCATTTGATCATTTCAATCATGTCCAAGATTTGCACAATCTTTAAGACAACAATCATAACCTTACTACCAGCTAGAGCAGGCAGGTACTCATGTCACCTACGATACTCTCATCCTTACTGGATTTCTTCCTTTGAAAACTCTAAAGTTCCATTATGAATCACTAGATTCTCAATCAATTCCTTTAAGAAATTCCTCAAAAATTTCATATCGATAAATCCTCGAAAATCCTGAATCAGATCACGATATCTGGTTCCTATCATTTTCCAAGAACTCGATTTCCTTTGCCATCATGGCTCACCATTCATCATGGTGCTTTTAAGCTTTCCTCGTCGGGTTGACTACCAACAACTTTACCTGATTTTGCAAGTTCATTTGGCACACTGAAACGTAGTCACAACCTCTATTGACTAGGTCTCCCTATCATTCCTTTACGGTCGATACGACCATTAAGCAACTTTTTCCTTTTCAGTACCCGAACTCTACCTTGAGTCGAGACTGCCATTTCAGAATTCGTCGGTCAAACCTTTGGACCGGTCATGCTCCACTACCTGAAATCTCATTTATCGAGAATTCACTGACTCTCGCATTTTGTTCTTCAGATCCAGTTGACTATCGGCACCCGACTATTAAATTAGTTCTTCCTAGGCACTACTCTTTCCGTCAGCCAGCACACAGCTATCATTATCACCCCCATCATATTGTAGGCTTACTCCTACATCATATGTCAACCCTCACTCGGGTACATCCCGGGTGAAAACTGCACGGTCTCGTCGTAGTCCTCTAAGAACTATTATTCGTCGTCGCTGCCCTGAGTCTAACTCCTTTTGTAAGAACCTTCATTCTAGGCCCTCATCATGGCCTGGTGATTCCATTACCTCATAGGTAGCGCCTACACGACTCACGAGCATGCATCTTTTCTTTCCATTTCATACGTCAGGTAGCTTTCTTTTGAGCCACCCAACATGACCATCTCATTTCGGGTTGATTCCTTAGGCTTCCAGCCTCGATCAACATGTTAGTGGAACACCTCGCACCCATTGGGACTTAGATCTCCCCTACAAGGTACAGACCCTACTGTGTTGCCTCAGATATTCAGCATCTGATCGTCTCCTCGGCAGTACACTACGCAACTTAGACCCTAGGTCCCCTGACCCATACCACAAGACAACTAACTAGCTTCCCCAGTATGTTGATCCTAAGCTCATCACAAGCCTTCTGCCTTAGTCCCTAGATCCAGATCTGTCACTGCGAACACCGACCGGTAGTGCCGTCACCTTGCCAGGGTTTCCTATCCCGTCTCTGCGAGTCTCATCGGTTGCACCACTATCGCCTCATCAATTGACGCACTCATGCGCCATCATTTGGCCATCTTCGACCTCTCGTTTGTCCCAATCCGTGGTATCCCATATCTTATTTCCAGGATACTAAATGATCCTCGAAAATCCTTATCCTTTGGTCCTAACTCATCAGCTAGGCCCTGTCACATCAGACTAATCATTCCTGATCCGATCATCCTCGATAACTACCAGTTATCCAATCTTTCCTTATAATGATTTTGACTAATGTCCTCAAATCAATAGTCTCTAAAATCTCTCGGGTCCATAATCATGATTACCGAGTCATCCTTTCTTTCGAATCATATCATCGGATCCTTATTCCAATAGTTAGATCATTCTTCCAGTACTAACTTCTATTAGGCATTCTACCATTCACCGGGAATAGTAGTCGTCTACTGAAATAATGTCTGTCGTGAAGAGTACACCAGGTAAGTTCTCAGGAAAGAGTGGTGGGTCACAATGAACACACTTAAGTACCAAGTTTTTCCTTAGCCAGAACTTTCCTAGACATGCACTTCCACTACAATGCACTTATCCAGTAACCGTCAATACCCAAATCTTACGGTGGCTTTGCTTATCTAGCCACACACGACCTTTTCCTTAGGTTCGCTCTAATATCAACTATACTAGAGTCACTTAAGGCTTAGACATTTCCTATGTCTTCAACATTTTCGCTCTGATACCAACTGTAACACCCCGTCCCATCGAAGGGCGTGTCACTATGCTAGGGCACATCGTACATCAAATGCCGTATTTCAAAGGGAAACCCCCCAGCATATCATTAAAAATACGGAAGCGATAATCGAAACCTGATATGGTACATAATCAACTTACTATAATTAAAACAATATAAGAATCTGTACCATATATTACCATCATATCCTCAAATACATAAATACATTGAGACACGTCTCCCGAGATAACATCTAACACCCTAGGTGCAAATCATATGAAACCTCGAGCATACATCAAATACATAGCCATTTCTCAATAAATAAAATACTAGAATCTCCTGCTGAATCCATCGGCCATGCCATCACGTGCCGTCATATCTCAACCTGCTTCTTGCCCTAACTGCAAGTCTCAACTGGAACGTTGAATGTTCCAGGGGCATAACCCATTAGAAGATGAAACTTCTAGTGAGGGTCCAAAAACATATATATGAATGCATGATGCAATGACATGAACAATATTTGCGCCCTTTAATGTAACTTCCCAGGCTCGCCAGCCCGGCTAGGAATCCTAGGCAAATCCCGAACCTCTACAGGATAAGCCTAATGTTATTCCCTTAATGCCCTAGGGGAATTACGGCTACACTCTGGGGGCGACATCGCTTTCCCATGCACAAATATCAATATGACAATAATATCGTCCAATGCAAATATCACGACTTTCAATGCAATATGACAAATGAATATTGCAATTCATAAATAGCATGCATATATAAAAATTATATCATAAATATACGTTTTTGTGAGAATACCACTCACCTTTGCCCAAAGATCAAGACACCTCAAAAAGCGTGCATTGCCTCGATATGCGTGCCCGACCTCGATTCTCGTGCCAACTCTCAAAAGTTACACCAATCTCATCATCTCGATCTCCTCAATCATAGAATAATATTTAATCACAAAATATCCTCAATATTCCATTTATTTCCTATTTCCTTTCATTTTCCTTCATTTTTCCTTCTAAAAACTCCAATAATTATATCGAGACTATTTCCTCAAATCTATCTTCACAACAATTCATAATATGCTATGACCATCAAAGGAAAAATACTGAACTTACCTGGATATTGAGTTTTCACGCAAAACGAGGCTCTTTGGTGTGAAAACCGAGACATTGGGAATCCCAAATCCCAATCTTTTTGCACAAACCTCCATAAAATATTTTTCTCTATTTTTCAAAGATTTTTTCCAATTTTTCGGCCCAGCCACGCGCCTGCATGCGCCTAGGACGAGTGGTGGCGCGTGGAGACCCGTGCGTGACCGGCACGCGTCGGTCGTCTTCTCCGGCCAGCTTTTTTCGACAATATCTGACTGCTCCACCAATGCCTAGCTCGCTTCAAGTCGATCACCATGGCATGCTTAGATGCCCCAAAGGCGGTCCGGAGCACCCTCAACCGGGCGGCCAAAGCCTCGGCTTGGCCGTCCGCCTCCTTTTCCGACGAGGCCACGAACAGGCTCCAAACCTTCATCAAAACGCCTCAAAGTTTCCAGAATTGATCTATATCTCATGGGCTTCAAAATCCCCTTAATTTCGACGGCCAATTCGTTCAAAATCGCGGCCAATTTGAAGCTCCAAACTCTCCCATTTTCGACCAAACCCTAGCCCTATTTATAGGCAAATCCGAGCGCCCAAAGGCCCTTGGCCAACCAACCCACGAGCCTTAGAGCTTCTACCTCCCTCGGATGACCCTCAAACGAGCCTTATCCGACCAAAGAAGCCATTTGCAGGCGCACGACCATCCGACCGAACTTTCGATCAGTTTCTTGCTTTTTCTGGCCACCACGGCGACTGTTGTCGGCACTTGCCTTTACAAAAGTTGGTCCCCCGACCACCCTCGTGCCATCCCGTGCATTAGATTTTTGGTCGGAAACCATCCGTGCCATGGTCGGATTCTTTGGCCAAAGTTTGCTGAAATTGCACTTTGGCCCCTCTAGTTTTGGCCATTTCCATTTTGGCCCTTTTCACTTAACCCCTCAACTTTCCATAATTGCATTTAGGCCCCAAAAGTCCTAAAACATCATTTTGAACCTTGAAGATTTCAAAACAACCTTGATTCGGCCTCCCTCTTGCAATTTTCAAAAAACTGCACTTAGGCCCGAATCTTTGTTTTGGCCCTAAACCCTCTCGTTTCTTTCTGAAACCTCTGAAGGGTTATTCCTCATGAAAAACCGAAGCCTCCTCAAGCTTCCATTAACTTTCGAGAAGTCGTCTATGATAATTCAGTATTACAGCGTAATTGGCAGTTGCCTTTTTAGGTGTATTGAAAACTGTTCTCAATCTCATTTCTTTCAGCACCATAAATCCTATCCCGGGGTGCTCATTAATGCCACATCATTTTCCTTTGGTATCTCGGCTCCAGGGTACTCTGGCAGTCGATTCAGTCATCCATACGGTAATAATTACCGTTATACCCTCAATTTATCCTTAAATTCCATTTTTATCCCAAGGTAAATTACCCTTGAGTCCTTTAGAATTTCTCGGGTATTACATAATCCATGCATGTACTCCATTGAGTGTATATATATATATATTATATTTACATGTTTATTATAATATATTATATATTATATATATATAGATATATATTACACATAACTATTCAATTAAACCAATTTAAAATCAAAATGAGGGTTATAATTATAACAAAAATTTTACAAAATTAACCACTAATCAACAAGCACTCAGTTCTCATGAGCTGAATACTTGGCTTATTAACAGTGGCTGCACCAGTCACATGACCAAGCATCTATCAGTCTTCACCTCCATTGATAGATTAGTTCAACCAAAGGTTAAGCAAGGAAATGGTGAAGTTGTGTAGGCCAAAGGCAGAGGCAAAATTGTTGTTAGCACTAAGAGAGGTACAAAAATTATCTCTGATGTTCTTTACATTCCAGAACTAGATCAAAATCTTCTTAGTGTTGCACAAACGCTGAGGAATGGGTATGCAGTCATTTTTAAAGAAAATTTTTGTTTCATCACTGATGTATATGGAACTAAGATAGCAAAAATAAAAATGGATGGAAATAGCTTTTATTTAAAGCTTGATTTAGTTGAAGGTCATGTCTTTAGTGCCAATATTGATGAGAGTGAGCTTTGGCACAAAAGATATGGTCATTTCAACTTGAAGTCAATTAAGTTCATGCAAGAATCTAGTATGGTTGAAGACATGCTTGAAATCACAGTTAATGCTCATACTTGTGAAAGTTGTCAGCTAAGGAAGCATCATAGATTGCCATTCCCTTAAAGTATGACCAATAGAGCTACTCACAAGTTGGAATTGGTCCATTTAGATGTTTGTGGACCAATGAAGATAGCCTCATTGAGCAGTAATGTATTTTTTGCACTATTTATTAATGATTTTAGCATAATGATTTAGGTTTATTTTCTAAAAACCAAGTCACAAGTGCTCTCTGTCTTCAAAAGCTTCAAGGAAATGGTTGAAACTCAAAGTAGCCAAAAGATTAAGGTGTTGAGAACTGATAATGGGGATGAGTATACCTCAAAAGAGTTTAATGTTTTTTGTCAAGACGCTAGAATTGTGCACCAACTGACAGCTCCATACTTACCACAGCAGAATGGAGTCTCTGAAAGGAAAAATAGGATTGTGATGGAGATGGAAAGATGCATGCTATTTGAGAAGAAGCTACCAAAGACTCTATGGGCTGAAACAGTCAACACGTCAGTATATTTTCTCAACAAACTACCAACTAAGTATGTTCAAAACAAAACACCAATAGAGGCATGGTCTAGTGTAAAACCTTCTGTCAAGCACCTGAAAGTGTTTGGGACATTGTGCTACTTTCATGTTCCATCTGTCAAGAGAGGGAAGCTTGATGCAAGAGCTGAGAAAGGTGTATTTGTTGGGTATGCAGCAGAATCAAAGGGTTACAGGATTTATAGCTTGAATGGAATGAAAATTGTGATAAGTAGAGATGTGCACTTTGATGAAAAATCCTACTAGAATTGGGAATTGAAGAAAGTCCACAAAAATTATCAAGCAACTATTCCTGAACCAACAATGGAAGTACAAGAACTGAAGATCCACTTGATGTTAAAGCAACTTCAGACACACTAGTGCTTAAGGTAATTAAGGCCATTATTTGATATATAAGAAAGGTGCAATCTTGTTCATGCTAAACCTACAAATTATGAAGAAGCTACGAAATTTCCAAAATGGATTAAGGCTATGAAGGCTGAAATTGATGCTATTGAAAGAAATTGAACCTGGAAGTTAACAAAACCACCTGGAGATAAGAAGGAAATTGGTGCAAAATGGGATTTCAGAACAAAATTCAATCCAAATGGTTTAATCTTCAAGCACAAGGATAGATTGGTTGTGAAGGACTTTACTCAAGTTGCTGGAGTAGACTATGGTGATACTTTTGCACCAGTAGCCAGACATGACATTATAAGGTGGTTACTTGCATTTGCTGGTCAAATGGGGTGGAAAGTGTACCATTTAGATGTCAAGTCAACTTTTCTAAATGGTATATATATTTCAGGAAGACATATATGTTCAACAACCAGCAATAACCAGAAGGCTTTGAGGTTCTTGGTAATGAGCATAAAGTGTACAAGCTACACAAGGCCCTCTACGGTTTGAAGCAAGCACCAAGGGCTTGGTATAGCAGAATTAACTCTCACCTAATTCAACTCGGATTTAGGATGAGTGAAAATGAAGCTACTTTGTATTTGAAGCAAAATAATGATGAATTGCAACTAGTAGTGTCACTTTATGTTGATGACATGCTGGTGACTGGAAGCAATGAACAATTTTTGGCTAAGTTCAAAATGGAAATGTAAGATGTGTTTGAGACGTCTGATCTTGCATCATGAACTACTTCCTTGGAATGGAAGTATACCAATGAAGTTTAGGTATTTTCATTTCACGAAGAAAATATGCTTTTGATATTCTCAAGAGGTTCAAGCTAGAATCTTGCAAAGAAGTAACAACTCCATTGACACAAAATGAGAAGATTTCAAAGAATGATGGTGAGAAGCTTGAAGAACCCTCTACATATAGAAGCTTGGTAGGCAGCTTACTGTACTTGACAGCAACTAGACTTGACTTGATGTTTCCAGTTGGTTTGCTTTCAAGGTTCATGAGTTCACCTACAAATGTTCACATGGAAGTTGCAAAGAGGGTGTTGAAGTACATTAGAGGTACTACTAATCTTGGCATTTGGTATTTGAAGACAGGAAGAGTTAAGTTAGATGGCTATGCTAACAGTGATTGGGCAAGAAGTATTGATGACATGAAGAGCACTTCAGGCTATGTATTCACAATTGGTTCATGTGTCATTTGTTGGAATGCAAGAAAATAAGAAGTGGTGGCACAATCAACTGCAGAAGCAGAGTATATCTCCCTAGTAGCTGCTGCAAATCAAGCAATATGGTTAAAAAAAATTGCTTGCTGATCTAGGCCAAGAACAAAGCTCACTAATCGAGCTTTATTGTGACAACAAGTCAGCCATTGCCATTGCTCAAAATCTTGTCCAACATGGAAGGACGAAGCACATCAATGTAAAATTTCACTCCATAAGGGAAGCTAAAAAGAATTCACTTATCAAGTTGCATTATTGCTCAACTGAAGTGCAACTTGCTGATATTATGACTAAAGCACTTCGTAAATAAGGTTGGAATTCCTAAGGTTGAAGCTTGGCATATACAAGTCAAATCTCAAGGAGGAGTGTTAGAATTCATGAGAGTTTTCCTTCAAGTTTGACGCTAATGAGGTCAAAAGTTTTTTAATTTTAATTTTCTTTAAAAAAGTCTTAGTTTGACTTAGTCCTTGATTTTATCTCATATTAGTTTCTTTCTCCTTAATTTTCTGCTTAGTGGATGTAGTGCAGATTAAATTTGGTAGTGGTTGAGAATTTTTAGGAATTTTAGTTCAATTGTAAGCCTATAAAAGAGGCATTCTCATTTATGAAATTATGTGTGTGCCTTCTTATAGCAAATAAATTTTTCCTTCCTTTTACTGGAAAAACTACATTTGTAGGCGTAATCAACCAACCGCTTGACTCCATCATTTGTGAGATCCTACATGAGTGACCAAACAGATAAGCTCTAAAAAGCATAATAATTAGACAGCATAACTATTTTTCTAACCTCACATTCAAGTTGTTCATCAATGTTACTATACCTGTTTCCTTTCTATTCTATGAATTTTGGTCTTCTGGGCATGGAAACATGTCTGATCAGTGTTCCAATTCACATCAAATAACTATCTTAAAAATAAAGCAAGATTAGTACCAGGGTTTAGACTGCATGGTGAACAGATTATACATCCACACCAATCAATTTCATCTCTCCTTTTAGTTCAAAAACCTGTATCATTCAGTGAATATTGTCGTTAAAATAAATTTGTTGCAATATGAAAAACCAAATAAGTGTTGGATTCAAGTTAACTATAGAAGAAGGAGAATAACAAGGACTCAAACAGGTACTAAACAGATCATTCACACTACAAGTGATGACCTTTTCTCTTATTAAACTTGACTTACACACACTACCTTATATAAGGGATTACATGCTTATTAACAGGGAAATCAAAAAATACGTTTAACTACTTAACTAATCTCCTAGAAAACAGCAAGTGACTAGCTCCTTTCTAGTATAGGCCATGGACTCGTTCAAATACCATCTGACTTGGCAACTAGTTTGTTATCTCCAACACCCTCCTTCAAACTAGTTCTACTTCCTCCATTTAGCTTATGAACATCTCGTACCCCAACATATCCTGTAGCTTAGAGAAACTCTAAAAGGAAAAAGGCTTGGTGAATATATCAGCTACTTACTCAAGTGTAAGACAATGCTCCAATGTAACTGTTCCTTGCTTAACATGCTCTCTAATGAAGTGAAATTTGGTATCAATATGCTTACTTCTTAGCCAATTTTATTGCAGACATACTATCCACACAGATAACTATTGATTCTTGTGGATGTTTTAGGGCAATGAGCGAGTTTTTCAACCAAATGGCTTCACAAAGTGTAGATGCTAAAGCCACGTATTCTGCCTCACATGAGGATAAGGCTATAATACATTGCTTCTTTGAAGTCCAAGAAAAGGCTACTGATCCACCAAAAATACATATCCAGTAATATTCTTCCTCTCTAAAGGATCTCTGCCCCAGTCACTATCTGAGTATCCAATTAATTCAAATTTCTCACCATAGACATAGTGCAATCCCATGGTCAGAGTTCCTTTCACATACCTCAGAATTCTTTTGTTTGCTTACCAATGAGACTCCTTTGGTGCCTCCATATATCGACTCAAGAGACTTACTCCATATTTAATGTCTGGCCTCGTCATTGTGAGATATCTCAGACTTTCAATCAACCTTTTGTATTGTGTTACATCAACTTCTGCTCCATCTTCTTCCATGGATAATTGATGATTAGGCATCACTGGAGTAGTAACCACCACACCACAATTGCTCATCCCAAACTTTTCAAGAAGCTACCGACTGTACTTTTCTTGTGATAAAGATTTTTCATTTGAATTATGTTGCACTTGAATGCCCAGAAAATAGGTCATTAGACCATTGTCTGTCATGTCAAACTCCTAGAACATATCTTGTTTAAATTGTGTAAATAGCCTTTCACTATTCCCTGTAAATAGCAAATCATCAACATACACACATAAGATCACAAACTCATTGTTACCTCCTTCCTTAATATACACAGAATGCTCATATGGGCACTTTTCAAAGCCATTTGATAGTAGATAACTGTCCAGCCTTGCATTCCATGCTCATAGCGCCTGTTTTAGCCCGTACAATGCTCTCTTTGAACTTTGTCCTCTTGCCTTGAAACAAAAAAACCCTCAGGTTGTTGTACATACACCTCTTTTTCAATAAATCCATTTAGAAACGCTAACTTCACGTTAAGTTGGAATATACTCCATTTGTGTGTGGCTGCTAGAGAGATAATAAGTCTCACTGTGTCAAATCGGACTACCGGTGTAAAACCTCTTCATAATCAACTCCAATTTTTTGGGTAAATCCCTTTGCGACAAGTCATTCTTTGTATCGATCTATGCTTCCATCTGTTGTCCTTTTGATCCTAAACACCCACTTAACACCAATAGACTTCTGATATGGTGGAAGTGAGGTTAAGACCCATGTGTTGTTCTTCTCTAGTGCATTCATCTCTTCCCTCATGGCTTTCTTCCAGCATTCATTTTCATTTGTTTCCTTAAAGCTCAATGGTTCATGATCAGTGCATAAACACATTAGATTTACTCCTTCATCATGATCTATAACTGTTGTGGTAGCATATATATCACTCAAATTTCTTATACGTGGGGGAGGTGAGACTGAGGAAGGAGAACTTACAATAATACTCTATCTTGGTGTCAAAGCTTCTGCTTCATCTAGTTCTGCTTCTTAACGTGGTACTTGTTGCACCACCTCTGACTCTTCTTCATGCACCAAGGTATCTGATTTGTTACTAGAATCCCAATTCCATGTAGTGTCCTCTTTGAATACAACATCCCTGCTAATTAAAACTTTCTTTTCAAGTGGATTATGCAACTTGTAAGCCTTGGACTCTTCACTGTACCCCACAAACACGCATTTTACTCCTCAATCATCAAGTTTGACCCTCCTTACTTCTGGTACTTGAGCATAAGCAATAAACCCAAACACCTTTAAATGTGCCACACTCGGTTTGATATTACTCCAAGCTTCTTATGGAGTCTTTTGTTGAACACTTTTGGTGGGATTCCTATTCAACAAGTAGACTGAACATGCAACTGGCTTCGCCCAAAATACTTTTGGCATGCATCGTTCTTTGAGGAGTGCTCTGGTCATGTCTAGAATAGTGCGATTCTTTCTCTCCGCTGTCCCGTTTTGCTGAGGAGTATAAGCTGCAGTAAGTTGGTGTTGAATTCCATGTTCTTTGCAAAAACTCTGGAAAATATTGGAGGTGTACTCTCATCCACGGTCTAACCTTATGGTCACCAACTTGCACCCACTTTTAGTTTTTGTTAGAGCCTTCAAATTTTTGAAAACATCAAATGTAGCATATTTTTGCTTGAGAAAATAAACCCAGATTTTTCTACTAAAATCGTCAATGAAGGTGATGAAATACTTGTTACCTCCAATTGATTCAGGCTCAAGTGGTCCACAAATGTCAGCGTGAACTAATTACAATCGGGTAATTGCTCTTCTAGTGGATGTAGTAGGAAAAGGTTGGCGAGCTTGTTTTCCAAGCACACACGTGTTGCACACTTCACTACAAAAAAATAGGCATTTAGCGGCAGTTTTTTTTGCATTTAGCGGCGATTTTTAACCGTCGCTAAGTGATTTAGCGGCAGTTTTCAAAACTGCCGCTAAATCATCCGTTGCGAAGCATTTAGCGGCGATTTTGACCAACCGCTGGAATAACCGCCGCAAATCATATTTTTTGCGGCAATTTTAAAACCGCTGCAAAATTAGTGATTTAGCGGCAGTTTCTAAAATATATAACGGCGATTTTTTAACCGTCACAAAAATTAAAAAAAATTAAAATTTTTAATGTTAGTGGCGGTTTTTCAACCGACGCAAAAATTAAAAAATTAAAAAAAATACAAATTTTTAATTTTAGCAGCAGTTTTAGAAACCGTCGCTAAAATAAAACAAATTTAAAATTTTTTAATTTTAGCAGCAGTTTTAGAAACCGCCGCTAAAATTAAAACAAAATTAAAAATTTTAAAATAATCCCACCCGCCCGCGCCCCCCCCACCTATGTCGCCCAGCCACTTGGCGGCATGTCCGCACACCACGTGGCGAGCCTCCCCTTCCCCAGTTTCGAACCCACAACCTCCCCTATGCAAGTGTATGCGTGTAACCATCTGATCTGCCAAGCTCCCTTGTTATATAACCACATATATAAATTATATACCACTACTTTCCAGAATTATATTTTATATTTTTTAATATAGAAAGAAAAACATTAATTAATGTATTATTTTTTAAAAGAGTAAAGGAATAAATTAATTGAATTAAATTAACTAAATTAATTGATTAAATATTAAAAAATTATATATTTTTTAAAATTATTAAAATTTTGTTAAATTTATTTTTATTTTTTTTTACATTAAATTTTTAGTTAATTAGTGGTCAACCTGTGTGATATATGCGAGAGTTTAATTTAAAAATAAAAAATAAATTTATTATTTTAAATAATTTTAACAAAATTGATAATTATAATTTTTTTAATCTTTAATCATGTTGAAAAAATTTAAGTTTACTTAATTATTCACTATTCAATATACTAATGGAGAACACTTTTAATTCAATATACTTATAAATTTTTTTATTATATTATATTTTTTATAAATAAATATTATAAAATCTATAATATTTCCATTTAAAGACGTTCGTTATTTTCTATTTATTATAGTATAATTATAAATATAAATTAAAACTCTTAAATATGAGTAAGAATAAGTTTTTTCAATAACAACAAAATTTTAAAAAAATGAATTTTGATTTCTTCCATAGTGTTAAAAATTTGATACCTTAAATATTAATTAGCTTTGAAAAACCCTAGTATTTGACAACCTTAAATATTTTTTTATGAATTTGTTAAGACATCACATTTTCAAGACTATAACATAATTATTAAAGTAATTAATAATTAATTAATCACTACCTTTGATTTAATGCAAATTTTTTAGGAAAAAATTTACCATTGATTGACGCTTGGTAAAATACTTTATTTGACTATCATATTTTAATATTATATAAATATACATAGAAAAAAGATATAAAAATAATATTTTAACTAAATAGATAATTTTCTATGACTTAATTAATAGTTTAAGTTGTCTATTAATATTTCTCATAAAACTCATGCAAATTTAATACAAAACAATTAGCATTGAAAAACTCGTATATTTAAAATTTATTATTAATTTTACAATAATTAGTACATATTATTTCAAAACAATTAAAAGATTTAAATTATTAATGCAAATTACAAAATATAAATTATTAATGCAATAAGTATTAAATGCAAATCATTAATGCAAGTTTTGGGGGAAAATTATATTACTACTTATTATTTCAAAGCAATTGAAATATTTAAATTATTAATGCAAATTATAAAATGCAGATTATTAATGCAATCAGTATTAATTGTAAATCATTAATGCAAGTTTTGCAGGGAAATTTCTTTTTTCAATACTATCTTACTTTTTAATATATATAAAGATGCAAATTACAAAATGTAAATTATTAATGCAATAAGTATTAAATGCAAATCATTAATGCAAGTTTTGGGGAAAAATTTTATTACTACTTATTATTTCAAAACAATTGAAAGATTTAAATTATTAATGCAAATTACAAAATACAAATTATTAATGTAATCAGTATTAATTGTAAATCATTAATGCAAGTTTTGCAGGGAATTTTTTTTTTTCAATACTATTCTACTTTTATATATATAAACATGCAAATTACAAAATGTAAATTATTAATGCAATAAGTATTAAATACAAATCATTAATGCAAGTTTTGGGAGAAAATTATATTACTACTTATTATTTCAAAGCAATTGAAAGATTTAAATTATTAATGCAAATTACAAAATGCAAATTATTAATGCAATCAGTATTAATTGTAAATCATTCATGCAAGTTTTAGAGGGAAATTTCTTTTTTCAAGACTATCCTATTTTTATATATATAAAGATGCAAAATACAAAATGTAAATTATTAATGCAATAAGTACTAAATGCAAATCATTAATGCAAGTTTTGGGGGGAAATTTTATTACTACTTATTATTTCAAAGCAATTGAAAATTTTAAATTATTAATGCAAATTACAAAATGTAAATTATTAATACAATAAGTATTAATTACAAATCATTAATGCAAGTTTTGGGGAGAAATTTCTTTTTTCAAGACTATCCTACTTTTATATATATAAAGATGCAAATTACAAAATGTAAATTATTAATGCAATAAATATTAAATGCAAATCATTAATGCAAGTTTTGGGAAAAATTTTTATTACTACTTATTATTTCAAAGCAATTGAAAATTTTAAATAATTAATGCAAATTATAAAATATAAATTATTAATATAATAAGTATTAATTGCAAATCATTAATGCAAGTTTTGGGAGAAAATTTCTTTTTTCAAGACTATCCTACTTCTATATATATAAATATTTTGTAATTAATTTAAATTAAATTTTAAATTTCTTTTAAGATTTTATATTTCTTTTTGTTAATTTAATTCGATTTAATTTTAATTTTAAATTATTTAATTTTAATTATAAATTATTTAATTTTAATTATAAATTATTTAACTATTTTTGAATTTAGCGGCGGTTTTTGAAAAACTGCCGCTAAATTAAATTTTTTAATGAATTTTGCGGCGATTTTTAAAAATCGCCTCAAATTTTAATTTAATTTTAATTATAAATTATTTAATTATTTTTTTAATTTAGCGGTGGTTTTTCAAAACCGCCGCTAAATTAAATTTTTTGATGAATTTTGAGGCGGTTTTCAAAACTGCCACAAATGTTAAATTAATTTTAATTTTAAATATAAATTATTTAATTATTTTTGAATTTAGCGGCGATTTTTCAAAAACCGCCGCTAAATTAAATTTTTTAATGAATTTTGCGGCGGTTTTTAAAAATCGCCTCAAATTTTAATTTAATTTTAATTATAAATTATTTAATTATTTTTTTAATTTAGAGGCGGTTTTTCAAAACCACCGCTAAATTAAATTTTTTGATGAATTTTGCGGCGGTTTTCAAAACCGCCGCAAATGTTAAATTAATTTTAATTTTAAATATAAATTATTTAATTATTTTTGAATTTAGCGGAGCTAAATTAAATTTTTTAATGAATTTTGCGGTGGTTTTTAAAAACTGCAGCAAATTTTAATTTAATTTTAATTATAAATTATTTAATTATTTTTTTAATTTAGCAACAATTTCACAAAAATCGTCGCTAAATTAAATTTTATTTTTTAGTTATTTAATTATTTTTTAAATTTATCGACGATTTTTTGAAAATCGCCGCAAAATTGAATGTTTTAATGAATTTTGCGACGGTTTTTCAAAACCATTGCAAAATGTTAAAGAACTACTGCTAAATTAGTATTTTGCGGCGGTTTGTAAACCGCTGCAAAATTTCATTTTTTGCGGGTATTTTAGAAACCGCCGCTAAAAAATAATTTTTTTGTAGTGCTTGATTAAGCTTTTCTATGTTAGGCAATCCAGTAACCATGCCATGAGAGGTCAGCAACTTGAGTCCTTGAACATAAAGATGTCCATATCGTAGATGCCATTTCTGTGCTTCATTCTCAGCTTGGCTAAACAAACATTGCTCAACATTTGTATTTAGTAATAAAGGGAACATTCTATTACGTGTCATAGATACTCGAGCAATCAAAATACCTTTTGAGTTTCGTAATTCAAGAGTTTTACCTTTCATGTGAATTACATGCCCTTTTTTCCATAAGCTGACTGAGACTCAGAATATTGCTTTTCAAGGTGGATATGTAATAGAAATCCGTTATGTAGGCAGTGGCAACATCCTTTTGTGTAACAACTCCATTGACAAAAAGTTTGGTGCCATCTCCCAGGCTAACAGTCCCATATAAGCCCTCTTGAAATTCCACAAAGAATTCTTTTCTACCGCACATATGGTTACTTGCTCCAGTATCTAAATACCAAGTGTCTCCATTATCATCAAGTGGCTCTATTCTAGCCACTGGCAACGTGGGTTCCTCCTCTACTTGTGGTAACCCTTTAGCAAAATTGGCTATTTTATCATCTTTGTGCGGACAATCATAAGAAAAGTATCCATACCTTTTACAGTTCCAGCACTGCACTTGTGTTCTTCCTTCACCAAATTGGGAGCCCCTTTCACGATTTCCATGCCCTCGTGAACTGGATCCTCCTTGTTCTCTTCCACGTCCACCATGTGGATTATCAAGAACAAGCCTAGTTTTTTAAGGTTTTCCCCACTGCTACAACATCTATGTTTTTACGCATACAGTCTTCATGTACTCAAAGTGATCCCAATAGTTCTTCTACATTCATAGTATCAATTTCTTTGGACTCCTCAATTGCTGTAACAACATGTTCAAAGTTAGTGGTCAAAGATCTCAACATCTTCTCCACCACTCAGACATCATCAAGTTTCTCCCCATTACAGCACATCTGATTCACAATCCCAATAATTCTGGAATGGTAATCAATCGCGCTCTCACTATCGAACATTTGGGCTACTTCAAAATCACTCCTCAAAGTCTACAGACGCACTTTCTTGTCACGTTCAACACCTTTGTAGATGATTGCCAATTTATCCCACACTTCTTTGCTTGAACTTGCTTCAGATATCTTCTCAAAAGTATCATCTTGCTCGAGACCTTGATACAAGAGAAACAAAGCCTTTTTGTCTTTCTTCCATTGATCCTTGAGTGTAGTCTTCTGCTCAACCGTGTAAGCTGCTTCATGCTCATCAGTAGGCTCGGTGTAGCCATTGGTGACAATATCCCAAAGGTCCTGGGAGCCAAACAAGGCCTTAAACTAGATACATCATTTGCTATAGTTTTCTTTCCCCAAGATAGGAACTTGAATTTGAACGAGATTTGACGACATCAGATTCGAGCTCTAATACCAATTTGTTGGATTCAAGTTGATTATAGAAGAAGGAGAAAAACAAGGACTCAAATAGATACTAAACAGATTATTCACACTACAAGTGATGACCTTTTCTGTTATTAAACTTGACTTACACGCACTACCTTATATAAGGGATTACATGTTTGTTAACAGGGAAATCAACAAATACGTTTAACTACTTAACTAATCTCCTAGAAAATAGCAAGTGACTAGCTCCTTTCTGGTATAGGCCATGGACTCGTTCAAACACCATTTGACTTAGCAACTAGTTTGTTATCTCCAACAATAAACAATTTAGTTTCTTTCCTCAATTTAGTCCCACCTCATCTCTTGTAACAACAATAAGCTCCACAAATTCATCTAAACTACTATCCACACGGTCCATTCTTGAAGACAAATGCCAAATTGATTAAAGAGTCACAAAGCTTCAAGTTAGCTTTTATTGTGTTGCATAAAGCAAGCCTCTTGATTTATTAAAATGTTTGCAAGTCTATAACATACACATGCACTATTTAAGAAACAAGACTAAAAATTAACTACGATTCAAGCGTTTCTAGTACAGATGAATCACATAAGATTAATTATCTTGAGATAAAATTAGTATTGACTTAGCAAGCATCCATTCAAGTTAACTAAATGGTGTTTCAAGAGTTACATAGCTTCTCTCGTGTAACTCTATAATACATATACACACACCATATACATATACATATACATATATATATACACACAGAATATATATACATACATAATATATATACACACAGAATACATATATACACACAACATACATATACACACACATAATATATATATATATACATATACCTTTGAGGCGGCGGAGTCGGAGGCGGATTTGGCAGCGGCAGACGTGGAAGCGGAGCCCGACAGAGCTGGAGGCGACTTCGGCAATGACTGGAGGTGGAGGTGAAGGCGGAGGTAGTAGCGGATGGTCGATGCTCGGGAGTAGTTTACACAGAGAGAGAGAGAGAGAGAGGGGGGGAGAAGGGGTGAGTTAGGATTAGATTTGGGGATCGATTTACCGATTTGGAGAAGAATGAGAAGGGAGAGAGAGAGACGACAAGAGTAGTTCCCGCCTAGTTTTCAGTTTGTTTTTAATATTTATTTGTTAAATAAAAATAAAATAATTTATGAAAAGAATATTATTAATTATTTAATTAATAAAAATAAAAAATTATGAAAAAAATTAATTAGTTTGATATATTATATTATTTTTAATATGTTCATAATTTTTCAATATATTATATTATCAATAAATAAAATAATTTATAAAAAAATAATTTATGAAAAAAAATTAATTAGTTTGATATATTGTATTATTTTTAATATGTTCATAATTTTTCAATAAATTGTATTATCAATAAATAAGTAATGCTCAATTATAATAGTTTAATAATTATATTGGTGCATTTACAGAAAAAGATAATTATATTTGAATTACTTAATTATATAAAGTAGTAGTTAAATCTTAATAATTTTTTTTATTATTTTATGGTTAGAATTAAAAATTGTAGTTAATAACGACTGGAAAATGGTTTATTAATGACGACTTATTTAGCCCGTCATTAAAATTTATCTTATAACAACGAGATTTATATTTAGTCATTAATAATACTATATTAACCACCAAAATTAATCCCGTCGTTAATTTTTGGTTGTTAATAACTCTTTTTTTTGTAGTGTATCTAGAAATTCTAACACATAATTAATTTACTATTAATTAAAAGTTGAGAAACAAATGAGAATAATTACTCATTAAAAGCACAAAGAATTGAGGCTTGGTGGCATTCTGCATAAAATTCTATTGCAGTTTATGAAAAATGGGGGTTACAATTATAAAACAACGATCATTGTTTGTGGAATAGCACAAAATGGGATTGAAATGTACACTATATACTTAGTAAAAAATTTATGCATAAGAACAAATTAAATGTGTCACAAAGATATAAGAGAAGTAAGGCAATTTGAATAGAAGCAATAACAACAATCGAAGCAATGTCTTACACTTCTTACATTTTCTCCACTATATATAACCATGCATATCTCAGCCTATCCACCACTGTCAGTCTGCCACCATTTTCTTTTTATCCTCTTCTCCTTCTTAGACCTCTCCCTAGCATCAATAAAATTAGCAATGGCTTTTAGCAAAAAACTATTATAACAGCAACACAAACGTATACCTAGATTACACTAGTAATGCCAACAACCAACAAAAACCCAACAGCCACGAGGTATGTATGATATACACTAACTATAGCAACAGATAATAAAAGGAGAACCCAAGCAATATATGTAACGACCCGTTTAATAGGTCTTAGATTATAATTATATTTTTGTGTAATGTATTTCATGTGGGCCTTAAATGGTGTCAATTGTTTCCTTATGGTTGAGAGGTAGTTAATTTAAAAGAATAATCTTTCTAGAAAAAAAAATTGCTTGAAAGTAAATTATTGTGTATAAAATTAAGGTATAAAATGTGTTATGAAGTGGGCTTGGACCAAGGGTTTGTAGCCCCAAAGGAAGTGATGGGTTGATCAATTTCATGGGCCTAGTATGGATGGGCTTTCGAGTGAGCTTGGGCCATTAATATAAGTAGGCCTTTGCATATATGTATATATGTGTGTTATATTGTGTGTAAAATTGGTGATTAAAGGAAATGGGATATGAAAATGGAAATGAGCCAAAAAACCAAAAGGGGCTTGATAAAGTAGTGTTGCGTGTGTGAGTGTAAGGGGCAAATGTGGAAAAATGGGGTAAGTGGTTGGGTAAGGTGGCTAGCGGGAGGGCTTGCCATGCCCTCTTGCTTCTTCTTCAATTCATCTTCTCCTTTTCTCTCTCATTTCCTTGGCTCTCTCAGCACTTCTTTCTTCTCCATCATCTTCTTCATTTTTTTCTTCTCTTCTTCTTCCAATAGTTGTGGTAGAAGCAAACTCTCAAGGTGGGAAGGTTTGAAGATCTTGAAGTGATTATCCTTTTCTTGGGTTTTTCATCCAAAAGGCAAGCATCCCTATTCACTTCTCCTATCTTTTGATGCAAAATTATATCTTTATGTTTAGCCAAGTGGATATGTTCATATCTTAAAATGGTGTTTTGAAATCTTGAGTTAAATGTTTTGTCTTCATCTTTTCTTTAATGTGAGTTTCTTTCAAAAAGGTCATTGGGTCTTGTTTTTAGGTCTCTATGGGGCTTGTTCTTCCCTATCTTTCATTCATGGAATGGAAACTTGGGGGTTAGGAGATTTGCCATGGGTGGTTTTAGGTGTTTTGTATGCATTTGGTGCATTTCGGGTTGCGCCTAGTCGACTTGTTTGACGGTTAAGTCAACTTAGCCGAAGCTTGTGTTTTTGGGGTCTTTTTCCCCATTTTTGGCCAAATCGACTCAAATTTGCCCTCGGGTTGACTCGGCTGCGGTTTGACTACACTGCGCGTGCTTCGCTTTTTTTGCCATAACTTTTGATGTAGAACTCGGATTTGCGATTTGTTTGAAGCGTCATAAACTAGACTTCAAGGGATTTAATTTGATATATAATATGATATGTTTTGGATATGTTTTATGTCAATTAAGGCCTTCCTAAATCTATATTAACCATAACAAGCATGTTTTGGGAAGTCGTTAAGTAATGTTTTTGGTTGGTATGTCCGCAGAAATCTCTTACCTTGTGTGATGCATTGCTATCATTATCTTAGCACCTCTTATTATTATTTTGGTGCAGTGGCTAAGTTCCACAAGTGTAAGACGAGATATCCCATTGAGCGCCTGGCGCGGGTGAGGTGGCCATAAACTCGGTAGGTGATGCTCCTGCCACTATGGTGGCAATGGATTTTGATATATATGTGGCGCATGTATTTTAATCATGAATGTGGAGGCCTAGAGGGCCAATGTGGAGCTTTTATTTTCTATCATTATATGTAAATTGCATGAGCATGAATTAGTGGCTTCTTGTGCTATGAGTCACATATGGAAAGAAATGGGTTTTATGCCAACATTGAAATTGTGCAATTATCACTCTATGAGTTGCATGTGTGACTTGTTGCTAAGAGAAGAAATGCTAATTATTGTAGAAGGCATAATCTAAAGCTTTGTGCTAAATGTCTGGTAGAAGTCTTTCATTGATTCCTATCTTATGCATGACTTCAGGCAGTGATTGTATCATCGTCTTCTTTTGCTATATTTATGCTTGCGGAGCCTTATGGCTCACTTGTTTGCTTGTTTTCATTCCAGATAAGGGAAAATCTATAGCAGAAGGGGAGTCTTGTAACGCCCCGCTTTCCCAGGCGCGTTATAAATTGGACAATTTTGGGATAAAAAAAATTTTTCTTTCAAACACTAATACTAAACCACATCATACCTCAAATCCATCCCAGAATTCCCATTTATTAATCTCGAAAGAGAATCATTATACACAAAATGCAGAAGCAATGATTGAAACCTAATATCTTAATAAAAACGTTCAGAATTTAAAGTAGCAGAACTTAAATACATAGGCTACTTAATATATTTCATTCCTCATGCACTCTGCTAAGTGCCATCACATACCTCTTTTATCCTTATATCTGCTACAATCTTCATCTGGAATGTTTGAATATTCCAGGGGCAAAGCCCAAGTTAGATAATGAATCATCTAAGTAAGGGTACAGAAAACATATTTCATGCATGAATGCAATATCTTTCCTCGTAGGTGTCAACTGCACCCCTCATGCTTCCTACCATTTTAGCGGCCACCTCTTTCGAAGCCGGGGTGTATGGGTGCACCCTTGGTAAAGCAGCGGTGCCAGTTTGTACTCCCTACGGCCTCAATGCGAGTAATCAATGATATCAAGGTGTATTTATACATTTCATAGTCATGTCATGTATGCAGTCTATGTGATGGGTGCATACCAGAACATGTCAATATGATGAAAGCATTTTCGAGGATTAGGGTTTGAAACATAACTCACTTATATACCAAATATTTTCCATAAACTAAGTGCAGTTGGGTAGTACCACTTACCTTCTCAAGCTTATCGGGCTACCTCAAAATTCATGCATCACCTCGATTTGCGTGCCAACCTCAAAATTTGCACAAATCTCTTCAACTTTAATCCTCAGGCATCCTAATCACCATATTTATTTAAATAAATATTAAAACTTATTTTTCCATAATTTTTGACATTTTCTATAATTTCCTCTCTATTTCTTCCTATTTTTCCTCAATAAATCCAAACTAAATATTTATAAAATATTTTCTCAAATATTTCACTACGAAAACTCATAAAATAATATTCTTAAATTTCTAAAATTTTCTAAGAAATTTTTCTTACCTTAACTTAGCATCTCTAGCTTCCTCAGTATGCATGCCTTGATCTCGAAATGCGTGCTCGAACCATTTTTCAGTCAAAATCTCTGGAATAACAATAAAACTCTATTTCCCAATTTTTGAGATTTTTCTAGAAATTTTCTCCATTTTTTTTTCTTCTTTTTTTCTTTTTTTCTTTTCTTTTCCTTTTCTTTTTTCTTCCTTCTTCTCCTTTCTCCTCTTTCTTTTTCCCTACTTCTTCCTGCATGAACCCTCCATGCCCATCTTCCTTCCTTCCTTTCTTTTTCTTTCTTTTCTTCTTTATTTCTTCTTCTTCTCTTCTTTTCTTCTTCTTCTTCTCTCCCCTGCCTCCTGCGCATGGCTTCTGCGTACCAGCCCAGCCACCACCTGCAGCCCCTCACCGCCGTCAACGCCTGCCTCGCCGCCCTCGCCGGCTACCAACGCCTCCTACTGGTCAAGCACTGGCCTCCGTCCTTACTAGAAGCAACTCACAGCTGCTGCAGCCGCGGCTGGTTACTGCTTGGGCGTGGCCGGTTGCGGCCATGGCCGCACTGGCTTCAGTCGGCTACTTCTCGGCCCTCCACTGAGCTCTCCCGTGCTGCCTCAGAACTGCCATGGGACCTGCTCCATGCTTGCTAACCAGCCGTTGAGCTCGCGACTGCTCTCTCTCATTCTCTGCAACTCTTTGTTGCTCTTCTTCCTTTGCTCAAACCTCTCAATTTCTCATCTATTTATAGGCGCCCGATTGCTCCCTCACCTCACTGGCCATTCCTTCTTGCGTGAAGAACTCTTTGGCGTGCAAAATCTCCCATAAATCTTGGCATGCAAGGCATGGAGTTTGCATGCATAATCAATTTGCAGAGCATGGCAGCCATCACTCACTCATGCACACACAGCCAACACACGCATTCTATATATATATATATATATTACCTATATTTTATACTATAAAAATATATATTTAAATACCCCAATTCACCTCTATTTCACCTATGCAATTCCCCAATTGCAAATATAGCCTCAAAACTGAATTAAATTGCATTTCGATACAAAGATTCAAAATTAATAACTCGGAGTTACTTGATAATAACAATTTTGCCCTAGTGTCTTCACGGAGTTGTTGTTTCATCTTGAAACCACTGAACAGTTGCTCATTACGCAAAAGTGGAGCCCCCCTAGGGTTCCGTTGATTTTTCGGGAGTCTCCCACAACGATTCGATTTTACAGTCTAAATGACAGCTATATTTTAGCTGTATCGAAAACTATTCCCGATCCGATTTCTTTGGATACCATAAACCCTATCTCGGAACGCTCATCGAAACCATATTATTTTATTTAGACAATTTCACTCCGAGGCATTCCCTGCAGTCGATTCAGTACTTATAACTACTATCAAGCCAATTTTTTGGTATTCTAAACCTATCGAAATTACGTGGCAACCTCATACGAACATGGGGTATTACAAGTCTAGTGGGGCTTGAAGTGGATTTTAGACGTGTACAGAGATCTCCCCTGACCTAAAGATTTTGGGATTTGCTTGGAGGGCCAGCATCGAAAGTTATTTATTTTTTTGTATGTTGTTGGCGCCCTTGTTTATTTTGAGAAGTGTATGGATTTTAAAGCTTAAGAAATGTTGTAAGAATGATTATCACTCATATTAGAAGTGAGCTTGCTTAAAATATAAAGTTTTTGGATATATTTGTTCTGTGTTCCATTTTGAAAGGACCTTCTTTCGAATGTCCTATGCTAACGGGTATATCCAAAAGCAGGCCCTGACAATATGTATCACAAAATAATAGTAGCAACAAGAAGAGACAAGGATGCAAACCCAGATCTGGCTAACAGCAACCAGAAAAGATGATTTCAACAAGAGCACCACCGGAATCTACAAACGGGAGTGGCAAAAAGCAACTGAGGACTGAGGCACGCTGGTAGCATTGTCCTGAAGACAGAACGCTCTGCTCCGGTCATTGTAGACACTTGCGACTATCAACGCAAGATACAACGGTCTTGCTCCAATGAATGACGACCTCGATCGGCCGAATCTGGCAAAACAAGGGAAGGAACTCACTCTTTATGTGACAAAGAAACACAGCGGGGAAACTCGAACACACACAAAGCTCTTAGAACTGGTGTATCCAATGGCGAGGCTAGACCAGCCTTTTATAGCTGGGACGAGGGCACCGAACAGCCACAACCTTCAAGGTGGCATTAATCACTGAAGTAAAATCAGACACTTGGAGCAATTGAATGGGTGGAGAAGAAATAAATGGCTGACTGCTCAGAACCCCGCTCAGAAGAAGATAAACAAAAATAAAAAGAAAAAGAAAATAATTCCATTGTCTTTGTATAAAAATATATATGACCTGATCGAACGACTGACAACGGTGGCAGCATGTGCGAGGGCCAAGGGGTTCGCCTGCTCACAAAATCTGGGTGCCTTTTAAGGCCCAAATCCAAGTGAGATGGTGGAGTATAAATACCCACTCCCATCTCTTTACACAACTAATGTGGGACAAACACCCACAATCACACTTACACTAACACTATAATACACAACAAAAACCTCATGTTTGAACTAGAGTTAAAAGGAAGTTTTTTCTCCCTTTTATTAGTTGTTTATGAAGTTAGGTGGGTGGACTAAGTTTGACATCAATAGTAATTGATAGGTCTCACTATTTAAGAAGTTGAAAGATTTTATAGGAATTCAGAATAAATATCATATTTACACAGTTTTTTTTTCCTTTTTCTATACAGATTGATCTTCTAATAATGCTTATTTTATCTTTTTTTATTTAGTTCAATTGCTTTCGATGAGTGGTTTCTTTGGATTTTTCCAGTTCCTTGATGTTATTTGATCATGGAAAATGGAATTTTCTTTGGTTGTGATTATGCTTTCATCTTGATCAAATAAATGTGTTTTTCAATATTATGTTGTCTTTTATGAGTATTTCCTTATCAATTAATCTTCTTTCTATTCAGCTTTCTTCTTCTTCTTCTTCTTCTTCTTCTTCTTCTTTGGCTTGGTCTCTTTTTTGCATTCTTATTTTCCTCCTCTTTCCTTATTAATGTTCTTTTTCCAGATCTTAAGTTCTTTGGGTGCATCTCTTATTCTCCTTTCTTCTTATTTCTTTTTTTTTTTTTGTAAATGAAAATGTATTAAAAAAAAAAAGGCAAAAGTTTACAAAAGACAAAAGGAACAAACCTAGCAAAACATAAAGAAACAAAACAACACTCACACTAGAAAAGGAAACAAACCCACAATCGCCTCAAATTAGCAAACCGAAGAGAAACAACTTTAGAAAAAAAAAAGAAAAAAAAAAAGAACAAGCTCAAGAACCCAACATCAAGTGACTCTACATAGCGAAAAAGATGACTATGGGAAGATCCCAAAAGAACCACCAGCCAAGGATGAAATTGGTGTCAAAAACAAAGGCTGACCCACAATCGCTTCCTGAGCACTCCAAGGATGAATCGCGAGAAATGAGGAACCAGCCAAAACATAGAGGAGCCCATCCATCGAGACCAACACCATACCCCAAAAACTATGATGCAAGAGGAAACTAATCCAAGAGATACAAACAACAGAAGCAAACCGAAAAAAGGAAAGGAACATGGGACAACCCTTCTAGAAACCCGAAAAAAAAGCCACACTCACAAACAAGAGAATTAGTAGCACCTAAAAAAAAAAAAAGGCTAGTTTAAAGATAAAGACAAAAGTTGCCAAAAATATACAAAGGCCAAGCCTTGCAATGAGCAGGGGACGTGCATAGAAGGTAAACAAGTCCAAATAAAGGTTTGGATTTGAAAAGCAAGTTGAGCGAGGGAACACTCATTTTCACGAAAGTATTGATTATTACACTCTTGTCATAGGAAATAAACAGACGCTTACAAGGTAAGATGCACAACCATAATCCACAACGAATTTCCATGCCACTTATGGGCAACCCAATAAATCCCCCTCACCAATACCTCTAATGCCATAAAAATTTAACCTGTCACCTTAGCATGGAAAAATAAACAGACGCTTACAAGGTAAGATGCGCAACTATTGTCCACAACGAATTTCCACGCCACCTATGGGCGGCCCAATAAATCCCCCTCGACCAATACCTCCAATGCCATAAAAATTTAACCTGTGGCCTTAGCAGGGAAACAACCTACCAAGAGACGGAGCAAACAAAGAATATCACTACAAGAAAAATAGTTTTTAGTGACGGAATAATTTTTTCACTAATTAGTTATGGATAGCGACGAAAATTTCGTCGCTAATTTTTTAAATATTTTTTTAATTTAGCAATGGAATTAGCGATGGAAAAATCTGTCACTAAATAATTTTTAATATTTTTAATAAATTTAAAAATTTAGCAACGAAAAATCTTTCTCTAAAAAAGAAAAAAATAAAATAAAAATGAAAATCTTTAGCGACGAGGGTTATACCCATCGCTAAAAGAGAAAAAAAATAAATTAAAAATTAAAAATTTAGCGACGAGGGTTAGACTCATCGCTAAAAGAGGAAAAAAATAAAAAGTTAACATTTAGCAATGAGGGTACACTCATTGCTAAAAAAGAAAAAATAAATAAATTAAAAATTAAAAATTTAGCGACGAGAGTATACCCTTCGCTAAAAAAGAAAAAATAAATTTAAAATTCAAAATTTAACGACGGGGGTACACCTATTGCTAAAAAAGAAAAAAAAATAATTAAAAATTTAATATTTAGTGACGACCTAAATATGGTGTTTATAGATCTAGAAAAGGCCTATGATAAGGTCCCTAGAGAAGTATTATGGAGGGTTTTAGAGAAGAAATGAGTCAAAATAGCCTATATACAAGCTCTTAAGGACATGTATCATGGTGTAGAGACAAGAGTAAGAACATGCGGAGGGGATACTGAACCATTTACAACTACAATAGGACTACATCAAAGTTCTACACTAAGTCCATACTTATTTGCCCTAGTAATGGATGAACTCACTAAAGATATTCAGACAGATGTGCCATGGTGTATGCTATTTGCAGATGATATAGTGTTGGTGGATGAAACAAAAGGAGTGAACACTAAGCTTGAGTTGTGGAGAAATAATTTAGAATCTAAGGGATTTAAATTAAGTAGAAAGAAAACAGAATATATGGAATGCAAATTTAGTAAAAATGTAAGAGTAGATGATGTTATAATAAAATTAGAAGACCAAATCTTACAAAGAAAAGACCATTTTCGATATTTGGGATTAGTGATTCAAAAAGATGGAGAAATTCACGAGGATGTCGCACATAGAATTAAGGCAGGTTGGCTAAAATGGAGAAATGCATCGGGAGTATTATGTGATGGTAAAATCCCATTAAAATTGAAAGGAAAATTTTATAGGAGAGCCATAAGACCAGTCTTGCTGTATGGCTCAGAATGTTGGGCAGTCAAATACCAGCATGAGCAAAAGACGAGTGTAGCAGAGATGAGGATGTTAAGATGGATATGCGGACATACAAGAAAGGATAAAATTAGAAATGAAGTTATTCGTAATAAGGTAGGAGTAGTGCCAATCGAGGAGAAGATGAGAGAAACTAGACTAAGATGGTTTGGTCATGTGAGAAGGAGACTAAGAGACGCTCCTGTGAGGAGAGTTGATGAAATGGAACAATTAGTCACAAAAAGAGGTAGAGGTAGACCCAAAAAAACTTTGAGAGAGACATTAAAGTTCGATATGAAGTATATGGATCTAAATGAAGATATGACAAACAATAGGAATACATGGAATTCTAGAATTCATGTAGCCGACCTCACATAGTGGGATAAAGGCTGGATATGTTGTTGTTGTTGTTGTTTAGTGACGAAGGTATTCTCGTTGCTAAAAAAGAAAAACAATTAAATTTAAAATTTAAAATTTAGCAACGGGGGTATACTAGTAGCCAAAAAAGAAAACAATAAATTCAAAATTCAAAATTTAGCGATAGGGTTATGCCTATCGCTAAAAAAAATAAATAAATAAAAAATATCAAATTTAGCGACAGGGGTATACCTGTCGCTAGAAAAGAAAAAAAATAAATTTAAAATTCAAAATTTAGCGACGGGGTTATGTCCGTAGCTAAAAACAAAAAAAAAAACACATTAAAAATTTAATGTAAAATCAAAATTAATATTCATTAATTTGAAAAATTAATAAAATATGACATTACAAATTAAAATCAAAATAAGAATATAATGTTTCGCTACTAATATAATAATTTATAAACTTCTATTTGAATTCGTAATGAAATAAAATTATAAAAATTAAAATTAAAATTAATATTGATTTCCCTTTACTAACATGAATATTAAAATTAATATTCATTAAATAAGTTTTGAAGAAAATGCTATAAATATAATTTATGAGCTTTAATAACCAATAAGGCTTCCAGAGTGGCTAGTTCGTGTGCGCATATAAAGGTTTTTGGTCCTGGGAGGTTAGCGGTTCGAATCCAAGATGCAGCACTTTGAATAATTGCTGGGATTAATATCCTCGCGAGGCGCACACCTGAGGGGGAGGGCGAGGGCTGGCGCATGTTGAATTTTGGGGCATGCGCAGAATTTAACGATGGAATTTTAGTCGCTGAATTCAGCAAAGGGGGTTGTACCCGTCGTTGATTCCTTCGTTGATTAGAGATGAGTATAACACTCGTCGCTAATTTCGTCGCTAAAAAAATCTCATTGCTAAATTTAAACGACAAAAAGGTACCTGACACTAAATTCGTCACTAAAAAATTTAGCGATGGATTTTGATATTTTAGCGACGAAAAATTCCGTCACTAAAACGTTGATTTTTTGTAATGAATAAATGGTTGTGGCACTCTGTTGCGCTACTACACTACTACACATGTAGCATCTATTAGGAAATGACAAGTAAAGATTAATCCTAACTCTCAATGGTGGAAAGACATTCATGAACATCCAACCAAAGGATAAAAGCAAACAAAGGGACTTTAGAGCTATGCCAAATAAGGTGACAATAAAGGACCCTATTGTGGTTAATCTGTAAAGCCCTCACCATTGATCGCATAAAAAAAACACCATCAAAGGCAGGGAATGCCACCTAGGGAGGGAGAATTTGATCCGAGACTAGCCCGACATAGATGAAAGAATGCGTTGGAAAGCCTGAGAGGGGTTTGACATAGGCCAGCTCCAAGCACCATCCACAATAATATAAGACACCCTAGCAAAAGAAGGGATGGAAAGTTGGCAAGGGAGTTGGTGCAAAAAGTACTCAACTAGGACCTCTAGGGAATTCTAATGATCATACCATAGGAAAATCTTGTTACCATCACCCATAGTTCATCTAAAGAATTAACACACCTTACCCCTAGTTTGGAAAAGCTTGAACCAGTACCAAAGGAAAGAATATAGGGGATAAAGAGGAACCAAAAATAAGAATCCCTAATTCAGTACAAATGAATCCATTAAATCTATAGGGATTCAAAGGAAACATGCAAGAGACACCAAATAAGTTTAGCAACCAAGGCTTGATTCCGAAGATACAAAGGCTGAAGACCCAATATTGGATTAATCCACCTTGAACTTTAGGACAACAAATATTATTCCACGCAACCTTGGCCTTATGGGCAGATAACTCCAAGCCACTCTAAAGAAACACACAAGCAATCTACTCCAGCTCTTTAATAACTCTCTTTGGGAGAATACAGATGGATGTCCAATAGACATGAATAGTAGAGAGCACAGAATGAACTAACTGGAGTCCAGCAAAAGATAAAAGACGTTCACACCATGAGCCCACCTTAGAAACGGACACGATCTAGGATGGGACAACAATCACTATAATTTATTTATTTATTTATTTATTTATTTATTTTTGCCTAGAGGATGATCGTTGTTGTGTCTTAGCCCCTGATTTTCTTTGGTGGTTTAGGGTATACCTTGATCTTGATTTGTAGTCATTTCAGCATTGTGTTTGTTTTATAAATTCTTACTAACAAAAAAAAAATTACAAATAACAACTCTTAATTTTTAAGAAAATACAATGAACATCCCAGAGATTTATGACATGCTGTCATTTCTCCTTCCCATTAGTTTGCCTTACTTAAACATTGAAAATAATCAAAATACCCTTATAATTTGAAGTCATTTTCCTTCTCTCTCATGTTTTTCTTATTTTTTTTCTTTTTTCATTCTCTCTTGATTACTAATAAAGGATAATAATGATGGTGGCAACGGAATTCTCGCCAACAACAATAGCATAGAAATAATTTATCTCCTTTCTCTCTCAAATATTTGGAGAAAAAAAAAGAAAAAGGGATTGAAGAATTAGGTAGAATTGGAGGAGTTAGTGTGAGTCGTACCATATGTGTTTATGGATGTAGGAATAGACGATTTCATAGGTGTTGACAAGTTCTTGTAAGGACAAGATGGCTTCAACCTCAAGGAATTCTTTTGAATAAAGGATTGAGAGAGATAAGTTAGAAAGAAAAGATTGATGGTTATAGAAGTGGGTCACAAGATTAAGAGAAAATGAGAGAAATCTAGGCAATAGATTAAAGAAAAGAAATGGGGGCTCACTAAAGAACATAACAAGATTTAGGTTCATTATCTATGATGAACCCTATCGAGTAATAAACCCAAATGGTTTCATCTCTCAATAATTAACCCCAAATTCTTTCTCTTTTCAAGGTCAAATTCAAATTGATCCGAGTTCAATAATTTGGTTCACCTAGGTACAACAATGGTTGTTAGCAATTTTTTTATTATTTTTACAAAAGAAAATGAGAAATAAGAAGGAAAAAAAAAGATAAGAGATAATATGAAGAGTAAAATGGTCATTTTATCCTTTGGTTTAATAGTATGAGAGATTATTGTTATTTCCCAAATGCGGGGTGATTCTTACAATTATGTCAAATTTCAAGGGTGGTTATTATAATTTTTTTAAATAGAATAATTAGGAAAATTTTGGTTAATTTTATTTGTTATTATAATTTAATTAACAGTATTAATGTCAAAACTTAACAAAGGGCACTCTGGCAATAAAGAGAAAATACAAATACCTCTTTGACTAAAATCAAATCAGATGCAATGAATGGCCAAAAGATCTAAACCATAAAGGTTTGAGAGCAATTTATCATATTACAAAATTGAAATTAAATATAAATTTTGGTGTATTATGAGAAAATTAAAAGTTCATTATAAACTTAAAATTAAAGACAAATTCGTAATAAAATTGAAATAAATCTAAAAGTTCAATATTTCCAAGTAATTTACCCTAAAAATTATAAAAGAGTAAATCACATATTATATTCCTAAGGTTTAGCCAGTTCATATAGACCACCAATTTTTAAAAAATTACGCTGAGCACCTTTACTATGAAAAAATGATGCATGGATTATTTTACCCCCTGTTTTTTTAAACTCTCTCTCATTGAACCCTAATAAGCCAACCACTAGTAGTGGCTACCAATTGCAGTCAGCCACCACCAATGTTTTAGTAAGGTTCAGCTGAAGAGAGATTAAAAAATAACAGAGAGATTGTTTGAACCTAGTGATGTTTGGGTTCAACAATTTGAAGCCAATGATGTTTAGGTTTAAAGATTGAACCCAATCATCACTGGGTTGAAGATAATTGAGCATTGTTAAGTTCAGATAGAAATAAAGATGATTGAACCCAATCATCACTGGATTGAACCCAATCATCTCGATCTCTTTTACCTCTCTTCTCTCCCGGCCCCTTTCCTAATTTATTCAGCAGCAATGGTTGCAGAACCTCTCCAGTATAGTGAATGGTGAACCACAAGATACCAAAGCACTCTTGCCAACTGCGCTTTGTTGCCGCTGAAGATCGATGAAACTAGCTTGTCAGTCTAAGGTCATCACCTAAGAAGGGATTACTATTGCATGAATCTAAAAGGCATTGGTCATTGGAGAAGATAAAGAAGCCATAATCACTGTAACATATATACCACTACTGAATGAAATTCAAGTCGACTGGCTACTCTTATCCATCACCAATGAAAGAAAACCAAAAATAGGTAGAGAAAATATGAATGGCATCACCGTTAAACGCGTCACCATGATAATTTCTAGACGGCCAAATGAATAAATTCACCCCCTTTAAACTTTTTTTTTTATTATTATTATTATGGTATCCTAAATTTTATTTAGTTTCAATTGCCCCCTTTGAACCAGTTAATATTGTGTAAATTCACCCTTAACTTTCATATTTTTTATTATTATTAGTGTGAAATTGAATGGTTTAGGGGTGCAATTGGGACCAAATAAAATTAAAGGTGCTATAATAAAAAAAAAAGTGAAAATTGAGTAGTGAATTTACGTCATATTTGTTATGGAAATCTCTACAAAACAGTGGGTTAGTACTCAGTTGAAATCAAACCAAAACAACCAAATGCAAGAACAAATCAAGGCAAAAAAAAATAAACTTCCTGTTAATCAGATCTGAAATCGATCAAGGCTCAGATTATGGAATGTCCAGGACACCACTTAGGTAACTCCAAAGAATAGGGACACCAAGTCACACGAAAGCACACAAGAGCCAAGCACCGAAACCCCAAATTGAACCCTGAACCCGCTCAGCCAAAACGCAAACTCTCTTACCCAAACTACACAGGTTACGCTCACAGCAGGATCCACCAAGGAACAAAGAGCGATCACGAAGATATGGGACGAAGAGCAGTGACCGAAAACTTACCACTAAGAGAGACCATCGGAATGGATTAATAGAAAACACCCACTGATCGTCCAAGCAATCCATAAGGAAAAACACGGACATCAACAAGGAAAGACGGATCAGACCGAGAGGGAAAGTGTAATGCCCCACTTTTCTCAAGCGTGCGTTAACTCGTGATTTTGGGAATATACATATATTTTTTTTCCAACATCAAACACACATCATATGTCTCTCGATATACATATTCTCATCATAATCATTTTTCGTCAATCCCGATTATACCTTCTCAGCATATCAAAATTTAAAACAATTAATAGACTAAGACATGTATTATCAAACACATCAGCAGAAGCAAGATCGAAACCTCAATGATATATAACTTACAATTTCCTTTTACTGATAATAACCAAATCGATGTTTTACATGAAAATATTAAAATTTTACATAACCTCTAAACATCGCTACGAAAAGTAAACATAGCAGCTACATCTCGATGACATTCTTTCCCTTGGCGCCACTGCTTTCACCTAGAACGTTTAAATATTCCAGGGACATAGTTCAAATTAAATGCTAAATCATCTAAGTGAAAGTTCAAAAACATTTTCATGAATATATGCAAAATCATATACAAAATTGACAAATCCTGACATGCACCAATCTAAGATAATCTCACGTAGCATTTAGCCCTAACCTAGGAAAATGCAATCTCTCTAAAGGCGACACGACCATATCGACCCATTGACAAACGCAATCTTGCTTAAGAGGGACAACCTTGACATATGAACTCAAGAATCACCCCATTGTAATTGTTAGGCATTACGCTCCTACTCAAAAACATTCCAAACCAAACGCAACGCTAGCCCCAAGAGTATCACATCAGCACTATCCTCGGAATCAACGTCACCTCGGTATTAATGCTATTGCTCAAAGGAATCTAGGGTGGTGTCCACTCTCAGCCCTGCCACTTGAGCCAACAATTGAGGTGGTGTCCACTCTCAGCCCCGCCACTTGAGTACCATAAGGTAAAGTCCGTCTTAGCCCCGTCCCAAGTGGGTCACCTAGCATTAATACTTGGTACGTATCCCGAGTGCTGTCATTCAGGGCTACGTCACAGGTTAATAACCCACGTCCCTCATGGAAAACACACAACATGCCAATGCCGAAAATTATAACATGCATAACTTAAAATCAACATTTCGATGTATGCAATTTATCGTACGAAATGCATGTGTAAATAACCGTTCGGACAAACCATCACAATAAACCAAGCCATAGGGATGAACACTCACAGTAAACCATTCACAAGCTACAATAAGTCTTTTCGGGTGGAATCACTCACTTTTACACACAATTCAAATTTTCTCGAGAAATGCGATATGCCTCAATTTGCGTGCCCGTCCTCGATTCTCATGTCAGGGGCTCCATAGTTCAACCTCGAGCTTCAACGATACCCTAGACATCATGTTTGTTCAAAAACATATCAATATCTATTTTCTCCAATTTTTCATAGTTTTCTTCCTATTTCCTCTATATTTCTCCTCCAAAATTCTAATAAATGCCTACTCAAGATTTTTCCTCGATTTTTCTTCACAACAATTCATAAATAAATATTTCCTAACTTCTAGAATTTTCTGAAAATTTTCCTATACTTCCTCTTATTTTTCATAAGCCTTATTTCCCTTGAAAATTACAAAATGACCATTTTCTCCAACATTTTTTCAAAATTTTCTTCAACCATAATTTCTAATTTATTTTTCTTAAAATAATAGAAAATTTTCAAAAATACCTGAGCCCTCACGCGCCCTCACGGTAGGCGAGTGGTACTGAGCGTAGCAACCGCGCGTGCACTACACACGCCCTTTCTTCTCCAGCGAGCTGGTCGTCGGCCGGTGACCGGAATCCGACCCCGATCACTCCTCCAAGAAGCCCACTTCCAGTCGATCACGATACCACCGGTTTCAGGCCGAAAGGCCACCCGCAAGGCCCTTGATCGGGCAATTTTAGGCGCAGCGCGACGGTCCGCCTAGTTTTCCGACCAACCTTCAAAAACCCCTTGAACTAGCTTGAAAACTCATGAAAATCTCCAGAAATTCTCCTTTAGCCTCAAGGATCAAAAGCCCCTTATTGGCTTTCTTCGATTCGCCCTCAAAACCGAGCAATTTGATGCTCCAAATTCGGCTAAAAACCTTTGGTATTTATAGGCCAAATCTAACCCCCACGTGGCCAATTTCCGGCCATACCTTTTCCTACACGCCACCAGGACCATCCTTGCCCATGCCCTGATGAAACTTGGCTGCCAATCTTTCGAATTTTTTGGCCAAATCTGCGGCCAGATCTGCCATGCTTTGGCAGATTTCTGAAAATTGCATTTTAGCCTTCTTAAGATTTTCTTTTGCATTCTGGCCCTTATCCTCAAGCCCCTGATCTTCCCAGCACTATCACTAGGACCCCTAAGATTAGTACTTCTCGTTTTTCCCTTGAAACTTCTAAAAAATTACTGTTTTGACCTCCTTCGGGCAAATTTAGAAAATTATACTTAGGCCCGACTGATCGTTTTGACCCCAAATCAGCTTGATTCAATCCGAAATCACTTAAGGGTTGTTCTATATATCAAAGACTAGTCCTTGACACACTCCGTTGACTTTTTGGACGTCATCTATAACAATTCGGTATTACGACCTAATCGGCAGCTATATTTTTTGTTGTACTGAAAACTGTTTCCGATCTTATTTCTTTCAATGCCATAATTCTTTTCTCGAGACGCTCATTACTGATGTACCATTTTCTTTAGACATCTAAGTCCCGAGGTACTCCCTCCAGTTGATTCGACAATTTATTATGCTATCATACTCTTTTTTCGGTATTTTAAATTCACTTAAATTACACGTACGGTGACTTCACACGGATATGGGGTATTACAGAAAAGGGGACAAATTGGATCAGCCACATAAGGAAACACCAGAGAAGCACTCGACCGAGCAAGGAAAGGAGAAGATGGTCGTCGCATAGGGCTAACACAAAAGAGAGCCAAGAACCTTTTTATATAAGGGTGTTAGGGCACACAAAAGAGTTGGGCTTGGGCTCAATGGCCCTCTTTCACCCTTGAGCAAATGGGCTAAAGCCCACTTCACCTCCAAAGGGTTGATAAATGGGCTTATGGCCCGACTTCACCTTTGGGCTGCCAGTAAGTGGTGTTCATAATGGACTTAACTTCAATCATGGGCTGAGGCCTATCAAGGATACCCCAAATACCTCGTCATAGCCTTAGGTCTCGTTATGAAACACAAGACCCAACAATATTAATTAATTCAAATGTACAGTTGGAATCAAATAAAGTTAATTAAAGGTCTTACAACAAAAAATAAAAATAAAAATTGAATTTATGCATCTGCCCTTTCGAGACAATCGTAGCAACATAGCAATAGTGTCACTGCACATTTGCTTTAAGCAACAATATGAACACATCCAAGCTAATTAAGAAGTAGTTAATTAGGCCTATATATTATAAATCTCTATGTTTCTACCAAACTTGATTCTTTATTTTTCCTTCTTTGTTCTACACAATGTAAAATAACTTACAAACCATACACATTGAATAAATATATAAGAATTTATATTTAAATCGTCTCTGAAATTTAAATCCTAAAAAACCCTTATAACCCGCAATCCATAGATCATCCTTGAGATCTATATATATATATAATTAAGTTAATTGCTTTCAATGAACTCTAATTATATATTAACCCAAAAAAATGCGTATCTACATTACATGATGGGCCGACAAAGCTAAAATTTTTGTGGGTACTACGCCGTTGACTATGAGTTATAGTATAGACAAATCAAAATTATGAATTTATTTTCTGAAAGATTCTGAAAACTACTCCAAATCAATGGATTTGGTTCTTCTGCATTACCTTCTTCCAAATCAAATTAGGGTCAGGTAAGCTGTTGTAATCAAGCTAGTCAATGCCAAAAAGAGTGGTTCTTTAAAAATAATAACACTATTCTGTACTGTTTTAAACTTCTCCTTGGTCCAATTACATTAATTAATTACCTGATCAGTTATCACCTATTGACATTAATGACTGCAGTCCCCATGCCAATTGCTCTAATCTTCACCATTGGTCACTTGCAAATAGTGGCCAAAATCAAGAAAATGAAACCAAAAACAAGAAAAAAGGGGACCGTGTCTGAACAAATTTGTAGATTGAAACTTGAAGCTGGTGAAAGAAAACACTTACATATTAGTGGAATTGTTGTTTGGATGCTCAATTGTGACATTAGTGTACTAATTAATGTGTTGTATTTCGTAATATGTTAATATATAATAATTAATTCACGATATTACTAAAAATGTTATAAGTAAATGTTTAAATAACACGTTACATTAAAACAAAAGAATTAGGTTATCAAATTTAAATTAGTTAATTAGCTAGGTGGGTTTGAAAGGGACCAATTAAGAAACTGATGAGCTCAGGCCCCAGAGAATATTGTGGGGCATTCTGGTGCAACTTCAGTCCAAACATGACAACCAGGTATAGCATTCTGCCCTCTAAACAAAATATATTTTTCTATTCTGGTACATAATTTATGCAGTTTGTCAATTAACCATTTCACAAACCATAACCTGCTCGGCCATTGTAGCTTGGCTGCAAGAGCTCTCCTACTGGTTTAAGCAAGCTATAGGGTTCACACTTATGTACAGCGCGTTATCATAAACAGATTAAATTTTACCCAAGTTTTTTTTTTTTTTTTGGTGCTAGATAGAAACATTTTGGCCAAAGCCTACAAACAAGAACAAGAAAGGAACACAACCGGTCATAGCAAAGTGTGTCACAGCAATAGCAGACAAGTCCAGCTGCAAGCCTGCAACAGCCAGAACTAAAATCTGAACTATCTTAAGCTGGATGAGTCCGGCTGAGACTAGCAAAGGCACATGGCCATCGTAGGGCAAAAAGATTAATAGATTAGCTTTTGCCTCCTAATGGAGTGTGGGGAGATGACCTGAAAACATCGTGACCAACACGTACAAGCACCAAATCAACTAAAACCAAAGCCACCAACAAGAAAACCACAAAAAGATAAAGAAAAGCCAAAATCAAGCATACAATGCAATGAGCTGAGACTGAAAATCAAAAGCTATAGAACCACACGCAAGGTGTTGGCTGCTGGAAACCAACTATTATCGAAGGGAGCAATCATCATTCCTTCAAGGACCAAGACTTGTTGGCTAAGAATCAATCTTGTACAACCAGCTTTGCCATCACCTTCTTGAATCCTCCAATCCCGTGGTCTTGCTACTGAAATGAGATTGTTTTTGTGAGCCAAAGGGAGCAAACGAATGGGATTTTCATGATTGGAAATCACTTGGGGATCCATTTTCATAAGAGGCTTGGTGGTTGTGCATATAATGAGCAACCGACTTGTGGTGTCACCAGAAATTTTATCTGCCTCACTGCACAAAGCAGAACCAAATGCTTGGTGATAGCTTGGATACATAGATCTGCATAGGTTTGGGGACCTAAATTAGATAACGACAATGATGAACATGAAAGATTTGTGTTGGGGTTGAGATGGTAGTGGAGGGGGGTGTTCAAGCATTGGTTTAGGGAGATTGGATATTAGGCAAATTTTAGGGTAAGGTTCGAGTGACTTTAGGGTTTGGTTTGAATCGATAAGGTAGACCCATAGATTGGGTGTTGGAGCATAGGGATGGTCTATGTGCAATCAAAGCAGAAGGATTTTTGGTGGAATGGTTCTAGAGCTTTAAAGAATCAATGGAGGAGGAGATTTCATGTTTGTCAAGGATACCTATTGTTATGGAATATATCTAGACTAGGTGGTGTAATGCTAGTGGAATTTGGAGCATGGCCGAAAACGTGCACGTTGTTGAACCTTCATTCGCATACAGAAACAGTGGGCATCCAGCCATTAGCAACAAAAAGGAGGCCACAACGAAAGCGGGTGAGGGTAAGTGGACATCCTACTCTCTGTTGAAAGTAAATAGGGCCATGGCATGGAAGCTTCACATTTTTTCAATATTCATCACCTAAGAAGAAGAACATGGTAGAGAAAAGGGATAAAAAGGGGACATTTTGATCTAGGGCTTGGCAATCACCTCGGCCACAACAGCGAGATTGATGCTAGTGAAAAGGAGCAGCAAGCTAGAGACTTTGTCCCTCTAGTGGCACACCCAACTAACCTATTAGAATTTATCTTAAGTTTTAAATTTTAGATTGAACTTTTATTTTTTATTTTTTCAACTACAGCATATTTTACTTTCATTTAGTTTTAATTATGGACCATCGTCCCTATTAGATGTAAGATATGGCATGACAAGTTAATGCATAATAACAACAAAATATGGCATTCTTCTATTGTTGTCTTCAGTTAATGTAATGCTAGTTTAGTGTTATGTTGGGTACTTAAAATCTATCACTTTCTTTATTAATTTTTGGTAAAGTTTTTATAGTTTTAGATTTGATCATATGATTAAAGAAGAGGTAAGAGTATTTGTAGCTACTTTAACTTTTTAGTCATCTATTCGTTGTTGCATAGTATGTAATGGTCTTTCAAATTAAAAATAAAGTTCTCATTTATGGGGAAAAAAAAAAGTTCATGCACAATAAGTTGGACAATTTTAGGGTTTTTTTTTTTTTCTTGATATATATTAGGTTCATTTTTTTGTGTGGCTTTTATCTCTATTTTTTTTCACGCATTGTTATTCAATTTAGATCAGTTTTTAAGTATTCTACATGGTGAGGTAGATACTTTTGCCACCTAAACATCTAACTCAATATGCATAAGCTTTATCACTTCATATTTTAACAACACTATTGAAACATTAAAATTCTGTCTAAAAATAAATAATAAGGTTCAATTTTTTTCATAATTAACCCCTATATGTGTGTTTGTGTGTGTTTATATATGTATGAAACTGGACTATACCGGCCCAATCATGGCCCGATCTCGGCCCAATCTCGACTCTAACCCACGGTCAGATCCTAGCCCATTCTTGGCCCAACCATTGACCTGATATTGGCCCTGTACCAACCTACAACAACATCATAACTACCGCACGCTGGGCTCTCCTGCACTTGCTCTAAGATTCCATCCTCGTTAATGGCAAATCTCGTTATCCTTTAATAAAGATCCCGTCGACACCATGCCACCGTCAAGGAGTCTCGTCGACCCTGGATAACCAATCTCATCACCATGCAATGCCCGATACAAATATGCATGCAGGAGGATCTCTCATCCCTCTATATAAACCAGCTCTACCAAAAATCAAAGTATGTTCTCTTTTAGCCTACCAACACTCTGATAATTTATTCTTACTTATTTGAGCGTTAGAATATTTGCAGGTGACAGCCACCCCTCGGAATTCGTTCCCTACTATTGCGAGCCCTGTCTGACCACCCCTTTTTTGGGCCAAAAGAAACAAAAACTATTCAATTTCTACAACCCAACATATCAAAAGAAAGTCTTCCTATATCATGGCCTAGCTACATGATATATATTGTTCTTGCAATCATCCACACATGCAAATCATGGTAAAATATGAGTAGGACATTTGAGTGGTATGGAACTGATCACCCTATCCCTCCACATATATGTGGCATTTTAAAAACCCCTTCGCCTTTTCTGCTCAATAAAGTAATTAATGGAAAAAGCAGCATTGGTACTCTTTGATCATAAACCTAACCTAACCTGTTAAAACAACATAATATTTAGTAAAATAAAGGAAGATAAGGTCGTGTAATTAATCCAATAATCTAATGCGATTAGCAAAAGCATGCTGATAATGACCGATACTGCCAAACTCTTATAGTATAGTTTAATTTGTAATGCTCATAATGGAACCAAAAGTCGACACCCCCCCGTAAAGCTAATTAATTAGATTAACATACATAACCTTTCCATGATTTTGATTAACGAATCTAGGGTCGAAAAGATGAGGCCAACAAACTACAGGTGTGCATATAATTAGCTGCTGTCGTTGTCTTCTCCTTTGTATATAAATCTTAATTAACAGTCGATAGTTAGTTAATAGAGAAAAAAGAAAAAGGCACATTAATTACCATAGTTTTAGCTGCAGAAATTGCTATATATATAGTGATTAAGAACAACATGCTCTCTTGATCAATAGAAAATTTTAATTTACAGTGTTTAATTAACATTTTTTTAAGTAACAATAATATTAAAAAAAACATCAAAATGACTACAACCAAGGGCAAGGATTACCCCGGACCACAAAAAAAACCAGAGGAAACATAGCACCAATCACCCTCTGGACCAAACCAAAAGAAAATATATACAAAAGTTAAAAGATAGCTATCGGGAACACCCAAACTGAAAAGAGTAACTATTTTGAGATCATTTACAAGCATAACTGAATAGAGCACAATCCCATAAAAGCGAGACCACAGGGGAATAAGAGCTCTAAAAGCACAAGCACCAAGCATGAAAATACATTATCACAACAAACAACCACTTCTTATGGGAGAAGGGGCTAAACTCTTGGAAGCATCCAGATATGAGGAAGAGCATAACTTTGCAAAGACGACCTGAAATGAATAGTTGACAAACGGGTCCAAACAGCACACTGGATCTGATGTGCCAATTAAGAAGTAGACTTCTCTTGATCCCAAGTGTTTAATTAATTTCCTGGTGAGCTTTGATTGACACGTCAATTAAACCGGAGGTTAGTAGGAAATCTATTTATGGGCGGCCGTTGATTATATATAATTCTTCTCCCTAACTTAATTAATTGGGCACCACGTATATAGAAAAATTTAATTACTTGTGTTTTTTAATTTACTATCATAAAAGAAGCTAAATTAACTATATATTCATCTCATTATTAATTATCAATTATGATGGTTGAGCTGTTTGATTGGGGCAATTATTTACTAAGAACTGCATGCAAATGCACCCTTGACATGATGAGAACAGGTAGCTGAATTAATTAATATATTAGCTGAATTATGAGGTTGAGGTTGCGTTGATATTCATGTCAATCTATTTATTTATTTATTTTATATCTGTAAATAGGTAAGTATTTATTTTATTTACTTACAAATTATTTATTTTCTTCCCCTTGGATTAGGGTAGGTTGGTTTGGGGCTGTTGTTTGGTCATCTGTTGAGGCGATAGATACTGGTTGCTGTGGAGCTGTCAAAGCCGCGTGCCATTTTGCTCTATTCTTAATAAATTCCTCACCATTTATCCAAACCAAAAAACAAACAAAACAAAGAAATAATTAATGAGAAAAACCAACAGCATTATTTCTCAAAGAAATGGAAAAGAAAAATAAAATAGAAATTTAGTTACAATAGTATTGCCTGCGTTGTCCTTTCGAAAATGTTACAAATGCTGAAGTGTTGAAGTGGTCGTACTTAGGTAATTTAAATAAAAATTTATTGAGCAGTGTTTGATAGTTATAGTTTATTTTGTATGTTTCAGTCTAAGTTTATATTAAATTTTAACAAAATAAAATAATTCATTAATGATTATGAGGAAGAGAAATCATTTATTTTGTATCATTCTTATGTCATTTTTATAAAAAAATAAATAAAATTTTATTTTTCTTTCTTTTTTAGTTTGCGTTTTACTCTCTCTCTCTCTCTCTGTCTCTGTGTGTTAGAATAATCAGTCTTCATGGCCTCTTCATGCCCCGAAGAGCAACGACTTAGAAAAAACCGTACAGCTTCATGAGTGATCTCTCTATGTTCACTAAAAGGCATTAGAATTCATGAACACCCCCTTCTCCCCACATTTTGTTCGTGTCCATTAACTCCACAACTCAAGACCTTCTCTCTTTCTTTCTCTGTGTATGCATTTAGAATAATTGATCTTCTTGTCCACAACAACTCATTTAAATGATAATGCATGCAGAGCAACAAACCCACCTTTCCCTCACCAACAACCACTTTAATGTTTCTAATCCCTTTATTCTGTATTATGCTCTACAAGAAGACAATGTCCGCACAGCTCAGTCTATCAATTATTAAGAAGAAGTCTCCACATTAATTAAGACAAGCTACCCAGTTTATATTATCCTTCTATATATATATATATATAAACACACACACACGTACACGACAACTTTTCAATATTGTTTGATCTCTTTGTTTACTCAAGCTTCCTGATCTGATGTTCAATTTACAAGGTTACATAAAATATCAAGATCTTGAAAAATAAAACAAGAAGGAAGTTAAATATAAAAAGAAGGCCCTATATTATATATCCCACCTAATTAAAATAGCTTAATTAAAGAAATCCAACGCCAAGTCAGCCGAAAGCTAGGAGAATTCATCGTCATCACGGCTTCTTTGGCTTATATATATATATATATAGATAATTAATGTGATCTTGATCAAAAGCTGGAGAAGTGGTTCTGAGCTGCTGATTGCATCATTTGTAATTCCATGGCTGCTTGGGAAGAGGGGTGGTCATCAACTATCATGGTCCTGAAACATGTCAACCCCAAGATTACTCCACTTAAAAAAAAAAAATTACCCCACAAAATATATCCAAAAACCCTAATAGTGATGAATCTAATTAAATGGTAAAAACAAGATGCCGCCTTTTCTTACAATAAAGCTTAATTATTAGCTTGTTATGATGATGTAGATGATATCAGGATTTAGGGTACTCTTCTATAACATATCAAGCCTTTAAGTCATATATTAAGTGGACATAGGCCACAATTTTCACCTTGCTTCTTCACTTTTTCTTTATTCGGCTAATTAAGTATGCATAAAACTACAGCAGCCTTGATTCTTCATTTAGGACCAATTTTTTTACACAAAATATATACATGCATGTGCATGATATTAGGATTTAGATCTTACTCGCGAGGGCGAGATGTCCAAAGGGAACTTAGGGCTCGTAGTCGACCATAGTACTCGCCAATCACCAAGAAACATCGCGCTGCTTGTCGAACCGTCAATGTCCGACACAGTTGATGAAGAGTCTGTTGTCTTAAATTATCAGCCTACAATTATTTTTTATCATAAAAGCATATGGATTAACTTGGTCTAGCATCCAAAACAATAAAAAAGGAAATTAAGAAGTACAATTATTGAGATGTAAACATTAAATTAAACTAACGCCATAATCGTATACAAGTTGAAATGAAGAGTTTGGTTGTTGTCTTGAATAAGCAGGATTTATAGTTCTTTGGATTATCAAAGAGTGAATTAATTTACTCTAGCAACATAAACAATAAATTAGAGAAGAAAGAAAAAGTATGATTGATCAGTGCTCAAATAATTTATTCATGTGATTAAGATGTGGGAAGCTATTTTATAAACTTCCTGATGGGTCGGTCTATCAAGGGTTTTCAATTCAACAGTTGTCACTTTCAAACCTGCTTTGATAGAAACAAATTCAATGAAGAACTATCAAGAACAAGAATATTTCAACTTGTGTGAAAGTAGACACAATATCAAGGCTCAAAGTTGACCTTAAAGGGGCTGCAGGGAGGAAGTTTAATCCACTAGTGTTTTTGTTTGATCATCATCAAAGTAAAAAACTCATCAAATGTTGAGATCTGCCTCTATATAGTTGACATGTGTGCAAGCACATGTATTGTTGAAAAAAATAAAATCTCTTTGTGAGCATTTGCGGCAACAAGTCAAATGAAATCTCAAATCAAGCTTCCGTAAGAAGGTAAAACACAGTACGATATCATTTACTATAAAAATTACTGTCACATTATTCAAGCCATGTTTTTTTATACAAAAAAAATTAGTAAAATTATCACTAAAACGATTGATACTTGATTAATTTTCCCAAAATATTGACCTATCCTTTGATGCGGTGATTTTGCCTTGGCAACAAGCAAATCAATGTTTAGAACTTCATTATAAGTATCTTTTTAGAAATTATTTCACATAGTGATAACTTCCGACCAATTGTATATATTCAAACTCAACATGTGATTACTTTCAAGGAGCAATATAAAGCCAGGGAGTGCTTCACAAGGAAACATTCCCACCAAAGGCATAAATGGGTCCATAACCCTAACACTAACCATGAGGCACTCTCCTTCCAATTAAGTGGGAGACGACGTTCAGTTCCCTGGGAAAGAGAGAAGGCACATGGAGAACCTCTATGCAAATAGTCATAAAACAACAGCAGCAAGTCTTAAAATTGTGTCGTTCGTCTAAGAGCGCAAAAATTAGTATTACTGATTGGAATGGATTAACTACCTGTCGAACGAAACCCTCAAGATTGGCAATCTTGCCGAGAGCAATGGCCATATGATGCATGCCATCGTCGATGGAAACACTTGCAATGGTGTCAATCAGTGACTGTTGCAGCTGATCTAGTCCCTGGGAAAGGGCTTCTTCAGCCTGTTGTGAAGAGTGTTGGAGGCTGCAAATGCCCATGATTTGCTGCTCTGTTAATGGGTCTAACTGATTGATTAACATCTGACCAACATCCAAAGCAGCCCATAATAAGTCAAAGAGATGGAAAATATTAGTTCAATCAAGTAATTTTAACTGCAAGTAATTGGAATAGGAAAACAAAAAAGAAAAAAAAATACTTGGAATATAGGGTGGTTGGCCAGTTATGGGAGCATTGACATGATATGAAAAGGAAATGCAAATATGTTGATGCCATGATAACTCCTCACAACTTATGAAAATGACCCTTTTTTTCAGGTTTCAAGTTCCCTATTTTCCGCTATAAAGCAGCACAATACAAGTGATGATGAGGATGATTGATTAAAACCTTGATGAGCTCGGAGGGCTTAAAGCCACCCATCCAGAGGAAGCAACGTTCCGCGGGAGTAGTCCACATTCCGGTGATGAGGTGGAAGACATCGGACCTGGCGGCGGCTCCCTTCAGCTGGAAAATTTCATCGTAATGAGCAATGTATCCATCTACTACTCTCCTCAGATCGCCGTCCGGTAAATGAGCTTGCAGCCCCGTCCGGAGCTCCGAAATGTGCCTGTGATCATCCTCTAACCATCTTGAATATTCCATGTCAAATATTGCAGCTCCTGCAACATAATTCCAACACTGAAAATCAACAAGGGCAGCTGTCTAATCTCTTTCCTTTTTGTTATAGTCGAAAACCCGTAGCCGAAACTCTTCCTGAGTGTCGCTGAATAAACCAAATTACTAGTACCAAGTAAGTACACAACAATGTGCGAAAGATTTTGCTCTTAACAAGCTTCAACTGGTTTTCAAACAAAGCCAAGCTTGCATTACTATCTAAATGCACAAATTAACTGCAAACATAGCAAATCCTGTATAAGATGACTGTATAGATAATTATTTAATTTATATACCATGACCCCTTATAAAAATATATTATATGGATTCAAGCCATATAAAAAACTAATTTACAAAATTTCCTTGTATTTTTCGTGAAAACAACAAACATGAATAAAAAGAAAAACTAAGCTCAAGTGTTGTCCAGTCAAAAAGCCAACAATCTAAGGCAAATACCAAAACCCAGGAGACAAGATAGGCACTTCCTCTCTGGATCCTTTGGTTCTAAGTAAGGCTATTTTAGGTAAAAATTAGCATACAAATTTAAATTACAAAAAGGGACTCACCAGAACTGATATTTCCACCAGCTCCACCACCACCTATCAACAATCCCTGCTAAAGCCCCCCACCCCACAAACACAGATTGATATAAAGGGAAAAAACAACTGTGATTAGCAAAAAGATTATGAGATAATTAGCTTTGCATTCAATATATATACACTAATACACAGACTTCATCAAAACAATATGAGAACCTGAGCTCTAGCTCGTTGAAGGTCCTGCTCCAACTGAGCCAGCTTTATCCTACTTGACTCTAGCTGCTGCACATAGGCCTGCTCCATATATATAGATATATATATAGAGAGAGAGAGAGAGAGCTGGTAGGTGAGGCTTCAGAATTATAAGCCAAAAAATTGTAAGAATATGAGACGTTTCGGGCTGGATTCTATAAGTAGGAAAGAGACCCCCCATGCCATATACCTTCTTTCTTAGTCTGCTTTTCCTGGCTGCTTCTCTGTTCTGAGCCAACCGTCTCAATGTCTGCAACACGTTAATTGAAGTTCAAGCAGCATTTGATCTCAGAAAAAAAAAAAGAAAAGGAAAATAATTAATGTGCATATCATTACCTTAGCATCAAGTACTTTAGTTGAAGATGAACCAGGTCCTTTCCTCTGCAACACGCAAAGGGAAGCAACAGTTTACTTGTTTGATTTAACAAAGAAAACCTCATTTCAAAGATAGTTTTTCTGTTTTTCTGTTTTTTTAAGTTTAAAAGATAGGAGGATCTACTTGGAGATCTTTATAATTTTTCTTCCAAAAAATACTTAATGCTTAGAAAGAGAGATCCATTGAATCTCCACTTTACTGGATAAGCAAGCACGTCTCATCATCTGATGCTGATGTGAATGCTGATTCTTCTGAGTCAGATGATTGATCATTACAAGGACTAGTTTATATCATTACCTGCCAGTGGATTTTGGGTCCATTAACACATAATCTGATTTGAGTTTCCAATTCCCAAAACTAAAAATAAACAAATAATGAAGCCCACAAGGACTTGAACTGAAGTTTTGGGGAACGGGTAAAGGAGGTCATTATCATAATAATCTGGTGGGAAAACAGTGCCAACTACTGTAAAGATACTCCCTTTAATTTTCCTATGGGAAAAATAGATGAAGGTACGTCTCTCTCTATTAGTCTGTCTTCATGTCAGAAAATCACCCAGAAATCACTGCCTGATTGATCTTCTGAAAGTTGTGGGGATCTGAGCTTTGAGTAGAGAGAGAGAGAGAGAAATAACAACAAAGATTCCAATTCTTTTGAGCACTATAGCAGAGAGAAGGTGAAGAACCTTTTCTAGGGCCTGTGTGGCAGGACCTGCAGCTGGTTGAGTATTTGATAATCTTCCATGGTCACTTGCCATCTCAAGCTGTTGATGAGCTTGGTGATGATGATGATGATCTGAAGAAGAAGATGCCTTTCTACTACTCATGGGAGATTCTGGCTCTACATGAACCTCAGGCTTAGTTGATAAAGTGTTGTTATTCACTGCTGATCCTGAGTCTGTACTCTCCCCTCCTGATTTTGAGCTTCCCTGCATTAAAAACCCACTAAAATTTTGTCCTAATGGCCATCTTCAACCCTATTTTTCAAATGGGTTTTCAAGTTTAATATGAAAAACAAAAAAAAACAAAAAAACTCTGTACTCTTGGGGGATGATGGAATCTGATAGGCCAGGAGGGGAACATGTCCAGAGTAGCTGCTGTAGACCTGGTGATGGCTGTAAATAAAGCTGCTGCATAGACAGAATCGCAAAAGTAAATTGAAATCTCTTGAGGATCAGGAAAGACAAAGCTTTATATATATATCAAAAGGATGGAACCTAATCCCCCTTTTTTCTTTCTTCCATCCGCAGTAGTTATGGAGTCAGTAAATCATGCAGGCTGGCCTGGTTTCCTTGTTTGAAACCCCACGCCATTCAACTTGCTTCTCCAGTTTCATCACTCTACTGCAAATGGAAATGGAAAACCCAAAACCCTCTCTCTCTCTGAAAGTACGTCAGAAAAGGAGGAAGGGGAGGAGGCTTACGTGATTTAGTTTCATTGTTATTACTGTTGATCTTGATTCCTTGCAGAACAATAGCTTGCTCCAGCTCTCCAAAATCAAGACCGGATCCTTCTTGATTACTGCGTCAAACAAACGATCTGAGCAAAGAAAGAAAACGGAGCCCATACTCTTAAAGAGATAAAAAAAATTGGAAACAAAATGGAAATACATGAAGCTTATAGGAGGGGGATTATTGATCCCATGGAAAACTGCAAATGGGAGATGATGGTTTGAAGGTCCTGAGCCTGATAAACCAGCCATGCAGCAAACTTCTAGACTTCAAACCATTCTCAAGCTTCTCCAGAAAGATCAATAATCTGCTACAAAAATGGTGAAATATTGAAAATCATTCCGCAGGTTAAGTGAAAACTAAACATTAAAAAAAAAAAACAAACGATGGTTTAAGATGAAGATCAGGGGAACAGGAAAACTACAAGTGCAATTTGCTGTCTCTGTCCCTGCAATTCTTGGCTGAGAAAATCGTATGCAGAACAAGAAAAGGATGGAAGCTTTGGGTTTCCAGTCAAACCATGTATCCAAGTAGCCAACACAAGAGAGCCCAGTCTCCTTTTCTCAAAGACAATCTCTCTCTTTCTCTTCCCCGACCCTCTCCTAGGACACTTGCTTGCTTTGAATTTGTATATCTTTCATGGGTCTCTATCTCTATCTTCTTTCTTTTCGTTTATTTTCATTTCCCTCCCTCCTCTGTGAAGAAAGGTGTTGAGTATTCTGTTGGGATTGCTTTATGGCCTTCTCTGGCAATTATTATCTGATTTGAAACTCATCCCAGGGTACAGAAAATCTTGTCCTTGCACAAACCTGTGTCAGGCCTCTGGTTTTCAAAGCCCAAAAATGCTTAACTAAAATATTAAACTCCATCCTACCTTACAATTTTAGTTTAATTAACATTATATTATACCCAAATAGAATATTTATATCAAAACAAACTTAAATGATAGCCGACCATGAAAAGCAAGGGTTGGATTGAGATTTCACTTTCTTTAGATTTACCTTTCTTGGTGTAATTTGGACTAAACATAATTATTCTTAAATCATTTGGGTATTTTATTTTATCTTGTGGAAAATTAAAAATTCATGATAATTATTTTAAAATAATATGATTTCACTTTTGGTTGCCTTTTCTATACAAAGGAAGGTGGGGTCTCTTGCATGAATCCACTAGAATAGAATCACTGACTCCTACTCCACTCTGTCTCTCTCCCTAACCGCCAGTGCTTTCCCATTGGCCTTTTCATGGATCTCCTCAGAGCTTCAAGTACCAACCTATGCTTTCCCTTAGCTTATTTTTTGTTTATTTTGAAAAAATTGTTCAATCTTTCACTGTAAACTCTAAATGGGTTCAAAAGTTAAAATCCTTCCATCTTATATAGTGAAATTATAAAGAAAATATTTGAATTGGTCAAGATATCAATTCATTAGTTTACTTCTTGGTTCTGTTAGCAACATGATAGACCCTATTTCTTGGACTGATAATTTATCTTAAAATCCTTATAACTTAATGTTTATTTAGTATTTTTGGATAAAAATGAAAGCCAAAATGATTTATTTTTATTTTTTTAATTAAAAAAATTCCAGTTTAATTATATGCATGCATGATCTTGATCCTTTTTTCTGAATCCAACCAAGCCAAACTGTTCCATTTTTAATAATTATTTTAAATTGATTTTGAATTTTTCAACAAGAAATTTTTGTAAAGAGCTGATTCTTTGACATTAGGGCAAGTGATCATTGAACTGACCACTTGAAATTGAAACACAGATTTAAAGATTAAGGTAATCAGAGTGTTACATGGTCCAAGTCTACACATTAAATCTATCATTCCTTATAAAAAAACATTATAATAGTGAGCAATAAGAAGGCCAAGTTGTATTTTCAATTCAATGCTTGGTTTGGTGTTATCCCTCTTGTCGATGGGTCAGCATCCATTCCTTGTCTTCACCTAAAACCATGCCACATAAAGATTCTCTTCCATTAATAGAAATTCCATAATCCACTTCTCTTTAACCCCTGCCATTATTCCAACATCATTAATTAGACATGATCTGTAAGTTTCTCATGTCTTAAAGCTTATTCTTTTAAGGATAAAGGGTTCTTTAAGCTCACCTAATCACTGTCCCTTTATCACTTTCACAGTCATATTAGAATTTTGGCCTGTTAGAGCAATAATTAAGATTGCTCCTTTTATTATTGAAAGATAAATTAATTCAAGTTGTAAAAATAGTAATTTGTTTACAAATATATATATATATATATATAAATTACATACAAATCCAACTCTCTTCCAATTTTCTCAAAAGAAGAAGTCTTATACTCTAAGAACGCTCTTCTTGTAATAACGAAAAAGTAATATGATTGTGGTTGCTGTAATTTTCAATTTAAAGGTATTTAAGAAATACTAAATTATAATTAAAGGGTTTCTAGTAGGCTGATAATCACTTCTTAATATTATTGAATTTAGAGTTAATGTACACAAGAGGGTGTTTATTTTCAAGCAAAAATTAAAAATATTCCATAATGAAAATACATGTCTGTCCATGGTAGATAGAGCCAAAAATCAACACATCCCATCCCTGGCCACCATTATTAAAATATATATATATATATATATATTGTGTATATAGACATGGGGCTTTTAGGTAATGGCTCATAATCTCTGCCTTAAAGAGTTGGACACAAATATTTTAAGTTGTTTTCATCAACCACCTTTGTAGGTAAAATGTCCCTCACCAATTATTCCTTCACAATACCAATGATTGGCCTACCAGAGAACTTGTTCTTCCTGTTGGGATATATGCAACTATGATTGGGTTACACAAATTATATATAAAGAAAAATAGAGAAAAACAAACACAAATTTAAGGCAATTCAATCTCTTAATTAATTTGGGTCTTTGAATTAAAAAAAGGGGTAGATAATCCACTCAATCACTAATAATATAATTTTTTAACAAATAAAATTATAAATTCACAAGACTTATAGATAATCTTAGTTACTAACTCTTAATTATTACAACCTTATTCTAAGAAATCTATTTATAAACAACTAGCTAGGTGAGATTACGCTTCATATCCCTATCATTACTCGATATATGACTCAATTTTTAAAGATTTTATCTCGATATAATTTTGAATTTGACGAGATCCTATAACACCCATGCCGTTTATGCTTGACCTCTTTCTTCATATGGAAAACTGATGCACATCTTAAGGACTTCCGAGGATCTTGCTTTCCCCACAATCTTTCATAGTTTCATTGCTTGTAGAAACTCAATTCCCAAAACTCCAAGCCAACACCATGCCAGATTAATAACAAGCAGCAGGGTTTCACAAATAGAGTTGCTTAACTGAGGTTTCAAACAATTTCCTTCCTAGTAACAGATAAGTGAGAACCATTGCTACAACTCGAGAGAAATAAAAAACAAGTTAAGCAGTGCATCAGATAATGTATGTAAGATAGCTTTCAAATGTTTCTTCTGCTCGGGCCTTCAAACAGAGGATTTCAACGAACGAATATGATGCAACACAGAGGATAATGGTTGCTGTTACATCAGTTTGTCATCTTTCTGCACTGTTTTCCTATTCCAGCAATGGCCATCTTCCATAAACCATTCTTGTATCTTGTAAAATTGCTCAAAGAAAAATATCAGATGCTTATCAATTTGCGTAATTACAAATTTTCTACCAATAAGATGATAACAGGAAGAACACTGAGAGAATATGACTGCATACATAGCAATCTACAAATGACTCAATAGCCTATTCAAACATATATATAAAGAAAAGGTTGCCTTCCTGATAATCACTTGCCACCAATGAAACAACTCTCTACATGGTTAAAACAATGCAATTAAGGCAATTCTGAATAAAATTCTTATCACAGGTGGGCATTCAAAGTGCAAAAAATCAGGAAATTGCATCGGGTAGTGCTCTGATATTTTCCCCTTCTTTCTTCTTCACTAGAATAAAGCAAAGATTTGAGGCATGTTTTTGCAACGTATAATTTTATCCTTTTTAGACTAGACTCACTAATACTAGATCCTATCCTATAAAAGTTTTGTGAGACGCCAAAAATACTATCCAGGATCCAGTGGCCATTGTCCCATATGTTGGACAGAACTGCAGAGCAGATAAAGCAGCTAAACCCAAACGGTTTAGAAGATCGCCCATTACAAATCCAATTCCAATAAAGATACATCAGACCAAAATGAATTTCAATATCTAAAACATTTCATGATCAAAAGTCTTGCTTGGGTGCATGTTGTGCCTGTGTGTATGTGTGAGAGAGAATAACTTTTTACTTGTTTTTTTTTATTCAAAAGTCATTTTAGCTTTCAAAATCTTAGTATTAATTACTTTAACTTCGCCAACTACATCTGCAGATAATACATATGGGATGAATGTCAGTACGAACTGTGAGTTCTTTTAAAGAAAGAACAACAACAATAAAAGCTTATGTGACATCTATATGCACTTCTGCACATATGTGTCTATATATACACACAATAACTATTATATACAAGTCAGTAAGATCAGTGACTCTTCTGTTGGTTCTCACTGCTCCTTGCTCCAATATCTAACGGTGGATTGAGTAATCCTCACATCACCTGTTGCAGATATTACTCCTTATCACAACCAAAAATATCATAGAGATAAAAGCAATCTAGAATTCATGTATCCTACCCCACATAGTAGAATTAGGGTGTGTTGTTCAGTTGTTGTCACTTGTGCCAGAATTCTTCAATACTTTCCACTTTTTCTAACCGGTAGACATTCTTTAACAGAAAGATCAAAATACAAAATTGGCACATATCCGTGTTCAAGAAGGAATTTGGAAACCATTATTTCCAATCATTGAAAGCCTCTTCCAGTTACCAATGGATAATAATACATTCATTAACTGTTGCATCTAGAGTCTCAATCATGAGGATAAATACCATCATAAAGTAAAATCCCATGATAAATAGAAGTAGAATAATAAAAAGGAAAATCAACACAATGATTTTCTTAAGAATGGTCTTGCTCTGGTGTTTCTCCATTTGATAGACATCAAAGTCTGTTCTTTTCTTCATTGTTATCACTAGGTCCACACGTGTACGTCATCCTGCTGCTAGCTCTTCTTGTAGAAGAATAAAGGTAAAGGCTAAGCAGACTATGGATCAAGTGTCTTTTGGGATGAAAAAACTAAAACAAAAAAGCCACTTTTTAACTCTTCTTGTCTTCACTGCAGTAAATCAGAACATAATGAAATAACTAAAATTTCATATCAGAAAAGGATACCTAACTATTAATCAGTGCTCATTTTTTAAGGACCTTGCTCAAATAGTCAACCAGCTTCATACCATCTGGAAGATTTGTTACATGCTGCACACATCTGGAAGGCTGTAAGCTAGAGTTTATATCATCACATGAATGGCCTGTGACATGCTTGGACCAAATGTGTTAGCATTCTGTTCAGGAACATAAACAACAATCACAACAAATATAACACCAAAAATCACAAGCCTTAATCGTACTGGCTGAATTCTAGACCTCCAACTATCTCTATTCATGGTCATATCGTGTATAAGGCCATTATACCTTGTGTTATGGTTAAGGGTCTCCCACCAAGTCTTCTTTGGTCTTCCTCTTCTGTTAACACACTTCCTCCATTTCATCCAGCGACCTCACATGTGCATCTATTGGCTTTCTTCTCACTTGTCTACACCATCTTAATTGTGACTCCACATTTTATCTTCAATACACACCACTCTAAGCTTATTATGTATTGATCTTGTTTCTTTTCTTACACACTTCCTCCATTTCATCCACTCTAAGCTTATTATGTATTGGCTTTCTTCTCACTTGTCTAAACCATTTTAATCATGATTCCCACATCTTACCTTTAGTACACACCACTCTCAGCTTATTATATAATGATCTCATTTCTTATTTTGTTTTTTCTACTATGGCTGTATATCCGCTATAACATTCTCATATCAACTGCACTCATACTTTGCACATCTTAACACTTAACTGTACAATATTCTAAGCCATGCAACAAAGGTGGGCCTATAACTGTCAGGAACATAAATGGACCATTAATTGATTAACACAATTTAGGGGAGGTCTGAAAACTGGGAGAAAACAGACATTGAACGATTAGGGATAAAGCAAAAACTTTGGAGCTACATGACCTGGTGGCTTGAGATAAAGGCTCACCTTGGCATGTTAACTGAACAGTAAGTTTTGTGCTAACTGGACTTGGGAGAGCGATTTTTGTTTTAATCCTGTTAGGAATGGATTCTAAAAGATAAAACCTATCTCTAGATAATTTAAAATTGGTTGGGGCAATTCTTATCCTTTCCAGGAACCAGATTTTAGGAGGAATAGATTATTATCCTCTATGCATTTGAGTGTTTTAACCCCATGAGGATGACGGATATGATCCAGTATGAACATTGAAGCCCTAATATTCTGCCTCTCACCCTTCTTAGTCTTGTTACTTTATCTTCCATCTCTCTTTTCCACAAACCCATAATTAGAGTCTCTATATAAATAAAGGGTGTGTATAGCAGCAATTTCTTATATCCCCAAAAGTCAATTAATCTATTAGCAGCAACCAAATAAGGTAATGTTAACGTAGAAAGCCAGACAAAGTATTGCAGTGAAGATAATTGGGATCAACAGGATAACCATTAGATTTATCTAATGGGATTCTTTACTTCTATCTGATGAGATCCCTCCCTCCCTCTGTGTGAGTGTTCGGGTGATGGGTTACAAAGGGAACCCATCACCGACCAGTGACAGGTTCCCTCCAGAACCCTTCACAAATGAGATCCAGAGGGGAGCTCCATCTCCGACTGGCGAAGGGTGGGAGCTCCCCTATGTAACCCATTCGCGATGCCGGCCGCCAATGGCTACCGGCGGCCAGCAGGTAATATTTTTTTATTTTTCATTTATTTTGATTTCCTTAGGTTTTAATTTAATTTAATTAGGGTTCAATTATCGGAGTAAATAACGCAAGGGGTGTCTATGCCAAAAAACTAAACCATAGGGACCTCTAAAATCACTTTGAAAGCACAGGGGATCTCTATGCAAATAACCCAAACCACAGGGGGTCTAGGTGCAATTTATGTGATTATGATTTTTTTAATATTATATGTTTTCTCGATTTCCTACAAGCTCTACATTATAAAGTTTCCCTCATTTTTCATTTTCCTTTTTGAAGACAATCTCAGCAACTACTAAAACTTCATAAGCATACAGTAACATGCTACAAATCATCTGTCATGACTAAATGTTGTTACTTCGACTTGGTTATTCACTGGGCCCAACTTATTATTTTTGGCAATTGGCAAAGTAAAATCTCAACACATGTACTAACAATAAAAACAATAATGCTTGACAAAAAAAATGATCTTACTACTGGAAATCAGAGCAACAAAGAAGTGTAGAAAAAAGCCTAAATAAGCCTAAGAAATAGGATGCAACACAAAGAAGAGGGAAAATTAGTAGATTTTCATGTGGAAGGGTGGATGAGTGAGAGACGGGGACAGAGTTCACAGAAAGGCAATTTAATCCACAAATGACATATAAGCAACAGGCTATAAATCATGAAGGTGCTTGAACTGAAAAATTTTCCTTTTGTATCATGACTAACATAGGAAACAGTAATTTCAGATGTCGTATGAACACAAGACAAAGCTCACTGTCACCTGAAGAGAACTTTACCTAACAAAGTGCTTTTACAATTAACAGGAAAGCAAAATTTCATCTCATAATTCCACTGAGGCATTTACCAGGATATCTATTCAAATTCAAAATGCACATCTACATGCATGTATTTCCTCATAAGCTGCACAATGGATGAAGTAAAGTTGGCCAACATTTGGCATTCTTCATGAGTTTTGGCCTCAGAAACAAGACCATGAATAACCAATTTCTTAAGATTTGGACATCGTTCAAGCAGATCTGAAACCCAATGTGTGAAAAGATTGTTAAATACTGTCCATCCAAGCTCCAATAGAACCACGTTCTCCAAATGGGATGAACCTTGCAGACCATAGTGAAGCAGTCCATCTCTTAAGTCATAACTCAATGCAAGATGGCTTAGTTGTGGGAAACAAAGAGCAATGGTCTCCAAATCAACAATTTCATCCTCATCATCAAAGACCACATCCCAAAGCCGAAGCCTTCTCAATTTGGATGATTTGGAGATCATCTGATAGAACTTTGACCAGATAATAGTAAAATTGCTAATATCTACAATCTCTAGATTTTCAACAGCCTCACCAATATCAAGGTGTATAACACTAACATCATCAATCTTGAAATGCTTCAAGGTCCCCTTTCCAACAAGTTCAAAAAGTTCAAGGGCACAGTCTTTCAAATGCAAAGTCTCGAGGCTATCAGCCTCCAATATAAACTTGTCCAAACTTATTGCTTCAACATAGACGTTCTTCAATGTCGGACTATTCAGTTCTACTGTAACCTGAGCATCAGACATTGCTATTTCAGGGTTCGCAAGAGCCAAGTTCTCAATTTTTGGACAAGCACTGAGCAACATATTCAGATCCAATGCTGAGATACTGACATAACTCAAAGAGAGGGATTTCAGACAAGGGAATCTCTGGTAATTAGGTTCAACCCCTGTGATCGAATTATGAGCCAAGACCAATATTTCCAGTTTCTGCCGCCCACATATGTCAAGAATGTTCACATTTGGGGTAGTCCGGACATTGTAAATCAACTGGCGTAAAGTTTCCCTTGTATACATGAGCCAAGCAATAACTGTGGCAGCAGAGAACTCGTCAACATCATCCATAAATATATATAAACCCTGCAATCCTGTTGTCTGAAATATAGTTTGAGTAATCAGTATTTCAAGCCGACTAGTTGTGAGATCGCGATAAACAGGCCAATCATCCGAACTAAATGAAAGTGTCTGAAGGTGTCTACGGCAAGCTTCTCGCCATTTCCTACACGTTGCAGAAGCAATCACCACATCGCGGGCTGCTCCAAGCCGGGACAATATGTTCCCAATTACTTCAACAGGAAGGTTCTCCATGGAAAAGCAAACCAGGATTCCCAACTCCACAACTTTGGGTTTCCCAATCAGATTCAGATTACTCAGATTGGAACCAAGCTTTCAATATGAAAGACTCACCCAATTCGACTCAAACAAAAAATTTCACCATGTAAGGCTAGAAAACTGGTCTACAAGAATTTCTTTGCTTTGGAACCTCGCACCAATGAGCAATCATGGCAAACTCACAAGGTTCGAGAAGAGATTAGAATACAAAACCTTTCTACATACACAATGGAAATCCCCAAGAAAGCCCAGATATTACAAAATCTACCGACAAAAAGATCGCTATCGAAACCCAATTACTGGATAAAATCAACCCAAATACCGATCGAATTCGCACAACACGAATACATACAACACATATGCTACAGATAGACCAACCCAGATGAAAATGTGAGATTCAGACGTACCCAGAAGAAAATCACGAGTAGAGCCGATTGATTGATTGATTGCCGGAAAGGCAAATACGTGGAAGAGCGATCAGAAAAGAGGGGTCTGCAGGCTGCCTCCAAGATGAGACAACTTTTCGGGGGAAAGGGCAGAAAGTGGGAAATGATTGTTGGTTGGTTCGGTTGGACGATTGATGATGAAGAAAGGAGAGGGTCAAGCCAAAGCTCGATCACAGCGGAACTTCGGGAGCGAGATCCGCCCAACCCAGAGAAGGCAAAATAGGCAACGGCTTCACATTTCAAATTTGGGTTTCAACTCTCCTCAGCAAAACAGCCAGCCCCCAGCCCCAAACAAAATCGTCTCAATCTTCAATTTACTAATAATTTCAAATGGCCACAAAAATCTCCCTCACTATTTGGAATCCAACATTAATTTGATTTATTTGACACTTCACCTTATATTACAACATAGAGAGTAAAATATCGTTATAACACAGTAATTAAATAATTACTAAACATAAATAATTACTATAATTATAATTATATAGTTTTCATTTTTACTCAATGTCAACTAATAGCAGATAGGACAATTTAAAGGGTAACATGTCTATCTTTATCCTTAATTATTTATGTCGGACAATTGATCTGTTATTTGCTACAATTAATAAATTAATTTATTACAATTATAATATATTTTTAATATTAAAAAATTATAATAAATTTATCTCGATGCATCCAAAAATGTTAACAGATGATTTTTATGGAAAGAAAAATACTTTATTAAAAATATTTGTTATTATATGGAAATATATATTTGCACATGGTCTCACGGCCCAATGAGTTCCATTCTGCGAGTTGACTAGCCCGAGTTTGGATCGCCAGCAACATCCAAAGCCATTGGTGGAAATTTGAATCCAGCGGCCAACCCACCCTTCACCGCCGTTTGATCTTCCTCCTACGCCGCCTTCTCTCCCTCCGGCATCAATTATGACTCGAATCGTTCTTTTCTGGGTACTTGTAACAGCTGCCTTATCATCAGTTCCCTCCGCCGCCGCTTCTCGGAACGATCATCGCTACAATGTGGGGGATCGCGTCCCCTTGTTCGTCAACAAAGTGGGTCCTTTGAACAATCCCAGGTGCTTTCTTCGAAACCCATTTCTGATTCCTCCTTTATTTGTGTGCATCAAAAGCTTAGACTGTATTCTCAATGCTTATCTTGTTCTGGTTCGCTTTAATTGCATAATTTTATTTTCGTTTGGAGCAGAACATGTACTCTAGTTAGTCTATGGCCTGATTTTACGATTGCACAGCTGCCTGTCCTGAGTCTTGTTTTTGTTCTCTCTATTGATTGGATCATTAGACTATTTCCTCTTCAAGCTTATGCAAGTGAAATAATAGGTTTCTTGAAATTGCTGTTTTCGTAGTTTAGATTTGCATTAAACCTAATTATACTCATCTATTCAAAAGAAGGGGCGGGGGGTTCTTGAGTTGCATCTGTAGCTTATCTTTTAGTCATCTGAATTTCATACATCATGGAACCACAAAAGACGGTGCTTGATCACAGATTGGCTGCACTAGATTATGACCCTTTGATGCAGAAGAATTGGTCTTCTCGTTCTTTACTGCAATAGCTTGTAATTGGAGGGAAATAATCAGTAGTTCATTCATTCCCTTGTGCCTTTGGATGATTTTGAGTGCTAATCCTTATGGATGGGATAATTGAAGATCATAGGTAAAGTGAGTTTTAGGAAGAAGTTTCTTTGGTTCCGCATGCTTAATAGGATAATGATTGAAGTGCTTTTGGAATTGTGCATTGTTCTTTTTTAGTAAAGAATAATTTTTTTGTTAAGGTCAACCTAGCTTCTTTCTGTAGGATGTTAGGCCTTCAATTCTAAACATGTAGAAGAACCAGAAAATCCAAATTATGTCTTCATCTGGATGGGTGTCTAACTGTCTATATAAGAAGATATTATAGCAAGAAATGACTGTGTATGCATGAAGCAGTGATCCCCCAAAATGAGATTACAAAATGGCAAAGTTATTTAGGATGGTTTGATAAGGCAGATTGAATGATGAAAATATGTAGCATGGTTGAGATTGTAAGTGTTTTAAAGACATGAAAATGTCTAAGGGAGCATATGTTTGAACAAATAGAAGAGAGACAGGACTTGATTATGTTGTTTGAGGATAAGGAATAGTATTATTGTTTTCTTTGGTTTTTGCTTATGGATTAAATCCACACAATCTTTATTGGGACTTAGTTTTATCAGATTCGATCAATGATTCCGGCACAACAATAATCATAAGCCCTACTCATGCTAGGAGGATCAATGTTTCTATTATTTATTATTTTAGAAGAACAATTTTCCCTTCTACTTGATCTTTCTAGATAGTTTACATCTATGCAATAATGGAATATGCATATATAATACAACAACAATATAGCAAAACTTAATCCCACTAGGTGAGGTCAACTACATGAATTCTAGCTTGTCACTTATTTCTAGGGGTGTCCATGGGTCAGGTTGGTTCGAGTTTGAATTTAAACCTGGATCTTAACCTATTTTGATCAAGTTCGTAAAATTAAACCCAGAACCAATCCAATCACAAAGTAAAACTGAACCAATTGAACCCTACCCAACCAAATAGAAGTCAGGTTGGTTCAGGTTTTGTCTCAGTTCCAAGATACATACAGAAAAAAACTAATTGATTGAAACAAAAATGGGCCATGCCTAAGTTTAATAAGAACATAAGTGGGGTTGGTGGTATGATAAAATTGAAAGATGAAATCATATCAAGAAAAAGATCAATTTAGATATCTTGAATCCATCATCCAAAAACATGGGGATATTAATGAGGATGTTACTCATAAAATTTAGGTGGGTTGTTTAAAATGAAAAAATGCTTCTAGTGTCCATTAAAGCTAAAGGAAAATATTATAAGATAGCTATAAGACCTACTTTATTGTATGGCACAAAATGTTAGGTAGGAAAGCACTAAAATGTGGAAAATGATAGCATAATCGAGATGAGGATGCTAAGATGAATGTGCGACCATATAAGAAAAGATAAAATTAGAATGATGTTATTCATAATAAGGTCAAAGTGGTTGTTATTGAAGATAAGGTGTAGGCGACACAATTAAAATGATATGGTCGTGTAAGAAGAAAATCAATAGAGGCTCCTATGAGGAGCAAAAAAATTGGTGGGAAACACTTAGATTTGATATTAAATATATGGACCTTATAGCAAATAAGACAATGGATAAAAATGAATGGAAATCTAGAATTCATGTTGTCGACTTTACATAGTGGGATAACAATTGAATATGTTTTTTTTTTTTCAAAATAAATGATTGATTTTATTGAAGAAGAAGCAAAGATAAAAAAAACAATTCATAAAAACAAAATTAAAACCACAACTCAACTCCAAACCAACCCACATACCATGTAAAACCAACAAAACAACACGAGAAACAAATGCCAAGAAAAACCCAAATATCAAAGTGAATATCACGCCATGAACAAGAAAAAAAATGCACCTCCCTTTAGCAAATAAAAACAAAACCTTAATGAATACTTCTAACTGAAAGCCAAAATCACACCTATCTTTTATTGGTTCATATATATAATATTTCAATTTATTTTCTTATACACAATCGATTTTGGTCAGGATTATAGACCCAAAGATGTAGACCTAGAATTGAACCAATTTCAATCGCACCCATAAAATTGGGCCTAGGATTGAACATTTTGTTCAGTTCTCCAACCTACTCGCACCGATTGACACCCCTACGTATTTCCATCAATGGTCATATCTTTTGTAAGGTTTAAACTTAAATCATAGTGCTGAATCTCCCACCAAGTTTTTCTAGGTTTTCCTCTACCTCTTTTATTAAAAACTTATTCTATTCCATACACTCATCTCCCAGAAGCTTATGTTGGTCTTCTTCCCACATGACCAAACTATTTTAACCATGCTTGGTGCATCTTTTTTGCCACTTTCCTTTATTTCTAATTTTTATCTTTTCTTGAATGACTACAGATTCACTTTAACATTCTCGTCTTTGTTATACTCATACTTCCACATGTTGATACTGTACAGGCTACACATTTGATATGAACACAAAAAGTCATTTTCACTTTGTGTATGGAATGTCAAAATTTCAATATTGAGTAATTCTGAAGATAAGTATAATTATGGAAAGTTGACTTCAAGATAACAGGATTTCAAAATCATGTCTGTCTAAATACTGTTTTTTTAGATATTATTGTTTCTCTTTTAATCTTGATGATGCTTAATTGTCATTTTCTTGCAGTGAAACCTACGAATACTTTGACTTGCCTTTCTGCTGCTCAGGTTAGCTTTTAGGTTCACAGGAACTATTTCGTTATCTAATAATTATCTGAAGAAGAGACTTGAGTGCTGTGTCATTCGATTATATTAGAGGTCTATTAGTCATCAACTAAGTACGCACATAACAAAGTTCTGGTGCTATTGACGAGCCCCGTCTCAATGGTTCATGCAATTGAATGTTGATCTTTGTCAACTTATGTTAACTTCTTTCCAATACCCTGCAGTGGTTAGTTTTTGGCTCTAAAGATAAAGAGAATCTGGCAAAGTAAATCAAAGGTTTTCCTCTTAGTTTTTTATTCATGATGTGCCCTATGTGGCCAGTTATTTTATGAAGTCACTTAATCAGAGCTTTTGTCATTTCAATTTAATTCACAGCATCAATTATGATAATTTCTTAACCTCATAATTAATTTGAATTGGCTGGTCTAAATATTCTTTTTTATTTTGTAGATTACTTGGTCAGAAAGAAGGAATCGCTTGGGGAAGTTTTAAGTGGTGACCGCTTAACCAATGCTTTATATGACTTTAAATTCAGGGAGGAAAAAGTTGGGGAGATTTTGTGCCACAAGAAACTTGAAAGAGATAATATTGCTAAATTCAGGCATGCTATCATTAATGAGTATTATTTCCAAATGTACTGTGATGATCTTCCCTTATGGGGTTTCATTGGGAAGGCTGAAGATGAAAGCTGGGCATTCCATGAAAAGGGTCCCAAATACTATCTGTTTACTCATGTTCAGTTCAATGCTCTCTATGATGGTGACCAAATTATAGAAATAAGTGCTTTTAGCGATCCAAGTCATGTTGTTGATATAACTGAAGACATGGAGACTAGTGTTAAGTTCACTTATTCTGTCTTCTGGAATGCAACCTCCATGCCGTTTGAGAACAGAATGTACAGATATTCAAGGGCTTCCTTACTGCCAACACATCGGCGGATACATTGGTTTTCATTCATTAACTCAGTTGTGATCATTGTGCTATTAATGGGATTGCTCATGGTGCTTTTTATTCGGCATATCAATAATGATTTAAAGAAGTAATACAGTGTTAATGTGATATGATTTTTCCTGCTGTTCTTTCATCATAATACTACTTTTTTTTTATATCATTATTCCTGTGGACTCTAATGCAGTTCTATACTTCACGGCAGTACTTTCATCTGTACTGCAGGTTTACTAATGGAGACGAAGAAGATAAGGGGGTTGGCTGGAAGTACATTCACAATGACGTATTCAGATGTCCTCCACAAATGCCCTTATTTTGTGCTATTCTGGGCACTGGAACCCAGTTGTTGACACTGTAAGCTATTCCAAGGAATTTCACTTTGATCATACCTATTTGCCAGCTGCAATTCAATTACTATCCTTTACTTCATGTCATAATAGTTCAATCTCTGAGGGGACATGTCTGCGGAGGTGTTTATGCTGAAGCCGATGGACTAACCTTCTTGTTACAGTTAAAGTGATTTTTACTCTTCCTTGAAGAAACGAGAAAGTAATATTTAGCATTTATGACTGGTGGTGTTCACAGAAAGGAATGCTTTGCATCCTGGAAACTCTTATCACACTCAGGCACAATTATCATAAAAAAGAACAGCCGTTTAAATTTTTACCCATTTTCTTGCTATTCTCCCCATTTTCAATTATTCTGTGTTTCATGTGAAACAGACAACAATAATCATTCTCCATATGGCCTCTGGGCCTCTGGATTTTAGGGAGTAACTAGCCACAACAAACTTCTATCCCCAGCGGGATTGAATCCTGCAAGTTACAGTTGTGCCTCATTAAACATCCACCTCCAGCCAGGAGCTATTTAGGATGGTTGGATTGATGATTTAGCTATCAGTTTTCTGTAATCATTTCTTTTTTGTTCTTTTCCATTCAGGGTTGGCATTTTATTTGCTATTGCATTTCTTGGCGTCCTCTATCCCTACAGCCGTGGAGCTCTATTGACTTCTCTTGTGGTGATATATACTCTTACGTCTGCAATTTCTGGCTACATCTCAGCATCATTTTGCTGTCAGTTTACAGAAACTGGATGGGTACTTTTGGACTATATCCTTAATATTCTTTTATGCCCTTCAATATATTGAACTTATTACTAACAATGACTACTTTACTTCCAGGAAAGAAGTGTCCTTCTAGCTGGGATTCTCTACCTTGGTCCATTGTTTCTAGTGGTGTCTATCCTCAACACAATTGCAATAATTTATAGGGCCACCGCGGCATTTCCATTTGGGACTATAGTGGTGATTTTTCTTGTATTCACGGTTGTTAACATCCCCTTACTTGCCTTAGGCGGGGTAATTGGGCACCGTTTTCAACCTGAACTGCATGCACCTGCTGCAACAAAGAGATTTGCAAGGGAGATTCCACCATCAACTTGGTATAGGAAAACACCTTGTCAAATGTTTCTTGGGGGTTTTTTACCCTTCAGTGCAATTGTCCTCGAGCTGCACAACCTGTATGCAAGCATGTGGGGCTACAAGATCTTCACTCATTCCAGGGTTCTGCTTGTGATGTACGTGATCCTACTCATACTCGTTGCAATTTTGAGCGTTGGTTTGACATACATTCAGTTGACTCTGGAAGATCATGAATGGTGGTGGAGGTACTTTCTATATCTCAGTAGGCATAACGTGCATATGCCTGCACGTATGCTGGTGCTTTCTTTTCATTTCAGATACTTTTGAGGGCTAGCCTTGGTGACAACAAGCTTTTTGCAAAGCAACCCTCCAATCCTCGCAACCCATTCACTAAGGACACCCTTTTTATACTTACCACTTCCTAGGCTCTTGCTATTTATGGGATAGCTTGTGAAAAATCCGTAGTTTCATTTACCTATAACGATCGCTGGCAAGATCCTAAATTTGGCCTCTAGAATGATCAGAAATCTCAGACTACGTGGATAAAAAGGACTGATTGCCGAAGATTTATAGGGCTTTCTAGTTTGTGTTGTGGAACCAGCCCCCTTGTAAAGTAAGGGCAAAGCTCTACACTAATACAACTCTTGCAAAGCGAGAGGTTTCGCACTATCTTTTTGTTCTTTCTTTCTGACGCTTATCGATTACTTGCCTCCTTCCTGCAGATCAATTTTGCGTGGGGGCGCCATTGCCATATTCATGGTTGGCTATTCCATCTACTTCTATGCCAAATCAAACATGAGGGGTCTTCTGCAGCTATCCTTCTTCTTTGGGTACAATGCTTGCTTGTGCTATGCATTCTTCCTGATCCTTGGTACAATTTCTTTCTGGGTTTCTTTGTTGTTTGTTCGTCACATATACCGGGCTGTTAAGAACGAATGAGTGAAGTTTATGCATTTGGGCTGATGTCTATTTTCTATTGGATTGCCAACAATCAAGTTTTGTAGCATCTTGAGATTACCCTGTTCGAGACAGATTGATGGAATGAATGATCAGCAACAATGATTCCATTTTAATGTCTCTCTCTTTTACTGAACTGGGTAGAGCTGAAGTCAAGGAGATCACAAATATACTTGAAAATACTTTTGTTAGGATAATTCTATCAATTTGCCGTCGATGATCTTTTGTATAACATATTTTGTGTATTTACAATGCTTAAAGTTCTTATATAATACATATTTTGTATTATATATTAAGTTTTCGTGTTGCATAATATATTTTTTATGTTGTAAAAAGTACCTTCGAATACGGGTGCTCTTGAGGACTATAAAATTTACTCTTTTGTAATTATAAATCATAATTATGTTTGCAATAAAATGAAAGAGTGCGAGGTTGATCTTATTTTGTTAATTATTTTATGTTATGTCATTTCTTTTATATATGAATTGATATGATATATGGACAATAATCATAAACTGAAATTGGTAAGAGTCATAAATATAATTTTATTATCATAAATACATTATTTTGATTTTTCTTTAATATTAAATTTTTGGGTGATATGTCAAATAAATTATTATATTTTGATTAGGGTCAAATCAATTAGTTATATTTTAAAATTGATCAAATAAGTTTATGTATTTTCAATAATCATCACTTTAGTTATTATAGTAGATGATATTTTAATATTATTTAATAATATTTTAATTTTATTAATAATATTAACTATTTTTAATTAAATTTTAAATAAAAATTATACCTGAAATTATATTCTAATTACACTACATAAAAGAGGGTTGGTAATTGCAATCTAAAATTCTTGTGTTTAAGGTGTTTACAATTATATAAAAAAATTTAGATCTCGATTTAGTACTAGAGTTAGACATTTATGATAATATAATTTTTTTTAATTAAAATAAGTTACGGTTGTTAATGAAATTAAAACACTGTTAAACTGCATTCAAATAGATCCATCATAATGAATAATGTATTTTTTTAAATATAGTGATTTAAGTGTAATTTTTCTTATTATTAATGAATTATTATATTTAAAAATTATTTAAATATAAAAACTATCAATATTTGCGAACATATAAAGATCCCGCTTTTCAAGTCACCTTTCACATCCACATCTCATCTTGCTTCTTACGTCTCCCTCTCTCTCTCTCTCTCTCTCTCTCTCTGGTTCTGAGATCCAAAAACAGAACCAGAACACGTAACATTTCACCCGCCATACAAACCCCACATTCCTATACGTGTGCAAATGGCTACCACATTTATAAGCCCCTTTCCGTACTCACATGATCACATCGATCACATGCATATATACATATGTGTGTGTGCGCGCGTGCGCATCATATAGAGTGAGAAAGAGAGAGTGTTCCTCAGCCTAGCTACTCCCATTTCTCTTCCAGCTTAACTTCATGGAGGCAGACGCAGACCACAGCAGCCGGAAACATGCAAGCTCCGGCCACCCCATCCCGGCGGCGCATCCAGAGAGGCAGGCCCTGAAACCCCATTGCCAGGAAGCATCCGATGCCGAATTCGAACCGGGGGGTTCGGGGCGTGAGAAGCTGGAAAGGCACCGGAGAGAAGTGGGAGGAAGCGTGTCCGTGCCGGAGAGATGGGGGCAGGAGGAGCAGCTCAAGGACTGGATCGATTCTCGTTCCTTCTTTGCTTTCTTGCCTGCTCATGGAATAGTTTCTGCTCGTGAAGCCCTTGTTGCCGAGTCCAGGGAAACCCAGTACTACTCCAAGGGGTTTCAGGATACAGATTTAATTAAGTAGGTTTTAGGCGCCATTGAAATAGGCTTAAATCTAATATATATATATATATATATATATATAGACACACCCGCGCGCGCACACTCAAACAGAGAATATTTGCAGTCATGTTGTTATATTATGTTCTTCACTTGTGACTGAGATGTTTCGACCCATATATATGATGATTGAAGAGCATATATAGATTAATATTCACTTTCCAATCTGATATGTTGAAATAGTATGGTGCTACTTAGGTTCTTGTTAGGGTTTCTCGTTTTCGCATACAAGCTATCGATTTATCTGTCCATCTATATATATATATCTATACATGGCGCTTGATCTGCATGCATTTGGGAGTTAACGAAACCCAGATTCGTCACAAAAGTATTAGATCGATCTTTGGAGGCTGAATCTAGTATTCCAGCGGATGATGAGGCCCAATTAAGCCAAGCTTGCTACGGAGATTTGGGATCCCCTCCATTGTTTCAGATCCAAGCGTTGTGGTTCGTTCAAGCATATATGGCAGAGTGGGTTCGGTCGGCATCAACAAACCGGTCATCGCCATGGATGTACGTAGACTTTGGAGCTACTGATTTTTGGGGTCCAAACCAGACCAGTGCAAACAATACATTTTAATTACAAAACTAAAATTCTTTTCAATTTATAATATTTGAGAACAATAAATTTATTTGATAATTGAAATGATAAAATTAAAGAAAATTTCATTTTAATAATTTTAATGTAACTTATTAAAGCTAGTAATGTAAATCAATATGCTTTTTCAAAACCCATTTTATTTATTCTTTTAAAGTCATTTAAATCATTTATAAACTTATAAAACTTTAAAAACTCCTTAAAGCTTTTTCAATCCCTATACATTTATTTTTATCATTTAATAGCTTGAATATGATTTAATAAGAATTTCTTTCAATGAAAAAATAAAAGAAAATATTATCTAAATGGTAAAACTGAGCCTAATCTCAATTTTTATTTTATTTATTAAAATTTTATTACCTTAAGACATTATTTATTTTTTATTATATTTTTAATTGATAAAGCTTTATAAATTCTTTTAATTTACTATATATAAGCCTGCAAATCCTTTTAATAAAAAAAAAAAAGAAAATATTTTGATTAGAACCCATAAACCATAACACAGACCGAAATAATTATTGTAAGAATCGATAAGTGTATCAGTTAGTTGAGTTTGCTACTGCACAAGAGGAAAATAAATAACAGCTCTAGCTTGGATACTCCCACTCATTTACTGATATTATTGGTATCATAAAGCCACAACCATGTCTCTTATGCCCAAATAGTCCCATGACTTTAAGGCTATAGATGAAATAGAAAATGAGGTATTTACATCCCGGAATGTGGCTCAAAATTTTCATATACCATAGAAGTTGATCATTATTTTTCAATAACTTTTTGCATTAATTGGATTTTATTGGATTTAGGGACCATGAGTGTGTATGTTAACCCCCATGGCGGTGGTTTGCCGATGATTGCTGGTGGTGATGTTTATTATAATACACAGAAGAGTTTGGCAATAGTCTTGAGAGAAACCTTGCATTGGTATTGCCTATGACCTTGCCAAGTGAAAATACTCCTTCAGTGCCAAGAATAGGCTTTGAAGTTGGGTCATGACAAGCAAGCACTACAAAGTGACTATCACAGATGGAAGATAGCATCAACGGGCATTGTCAATAAGGTGTACTTGCCCTTTTAAGGCCATTTGTTGCAACAAGGCTACTCCAACCCTGTGGTATACTCAACCTAGTTTGTGTAATCTTTCCAAGCCCTTGCCATGTAAAAAGCAATTTGGACTTTAGATGCAATTCAAAATTCATCTTCTCTATTCTTTTTAGCTCTTATTCATTTCTGTAAAATGTAGAATTGTTGTACGTAGGAAATCGTGGGCTTTCGCAGTGATTCTCTTTGAAATTCAATGTTTCAATTTTCATAGCATGTGATCAATTGTCAAAAGTTTTCAAGGCTCCCATGATTGTTGATGGCAGAGAATATGGCAAGGATTCAGAGAACCATGGCATCAAACTTTCAGTACTTTTCTAAACTCCCATTGTAATTACCTTAAATTGGGTCTAGGTGTTTTTAATATTTAATTTTTATTCAAGAGCATTCTAAATGTGGGTCAAAATATTTTAACAATTTATTTTGATGGCATAAAATGATTTGGGATTAATATGAAATTTACTTGGTGCATGTGATCATGAATTTAAGTGTATGGGTCTAATTTTTAAGAATTTGAGAAATTAATGTTTTGGGCTCCATTTAAATAGTTAAATGAGTTCATGGGTTTATCAGGTGTGTTAAATAAATTGTTGGATTGGGCTTGGACCAATGATGAGGGAGATTTGAATTTTATGTGGGTCAAAAAAGAAAAAAAAATAAAATTTAAAATATGTGTCAAATATCAAAAATGCCCTAAAAAGATTCTAATGAGATAAAGGAGGGGCAAATCAGTCTTTTGGAGAGAAGGCAGCTAAACATGCAACTGTTCATTCTGCCTCTTCTTTTTCTGCTTTTGGCCAGAATGCACCTCCTATTTTAGGTAGTGCATATCAATTCTTTCCTTCACACTATTCCATTGTCTGTCATCTTTTTCTCCATCCATCTTCTATTTGATCTTCTTCTTCTCCCATTTTGCTGTTGATGACCTGAGCTCAGTGGAAGGGTTTAGCTACTTCTTTCTGGTTGGAGCAGCTCCTAAGGCAAGTTTCCTTAGCCTTCTCATTCGTGAATCTATATATATATATATATATATGTGTGTGTGTGTGTGTGTGTATTTGTCTCCCTGTTGCTCTGATTCATTGCGTAAGAAAGCTTTATACAGATATAAAAATATACATATATGCACAGTCTTGTTGAAGGCACAGCGGGGAATAGCATCACCCCTATTTCTTCCAGTGAATGGCATTTTGGTAGGCAAGGGTACAAATCTTCTTCATTTGTATCCCAAAAAGCTAAACTATATAGATATGTATATATATATAGTTATATGCTCATCGTCCTTGTTTTAGGAACTCACTGTGACCTATTTGCAATATATGTATATGTATATTCACTCACTCCATTCGGTTGCTTTCTATTCAACCAAGAAACCCAATAACCCACTTTTATTTATATATATACGCCCCTGTTCGGTTTCCCTGTACCAACCAAAGATCAAAGACCCACTTATATTATATATACATATATATAGGTATACACCCAGTTCGTATGCTCCCCTGTTCTTATTTAACCCAGATAAATACTTTGCATACGTATATACCCTCTGTTTAAACGCCTCTATCCTGATCCACTCATATATATAATAAATATATTTATATATACCAGTTGTAGATGAGCTGTTCGTTGGGAGTTCTCTCTCTCTCTCTCTCTCTCTCTCTTGTTGTTTATTCATACCCAATGCTTTATTCGGACAATGTATATATATATACTCACTTTTAACTTACTTTGAATCTTCTGTTCCAACCGAGCAAACCACTGTTATATGCATAAATTCGCGCCCAAGTTAGCTGCCCTAGTTCATCGAGCAAACCCACCCCTCCCAGTTTCGATCCACTTTTATATATGTCTATATGCTTACTTGCAGTACTATATATATACATATACGCTTGCCTATTTAATTAGTGTAGTGTTTACTTATGTTTAGCACTTGAGGCACTCAAATAATATATATATATATATATAAAGGCTCACACTTGTTAACACCCACTGTAAAATTGAAGGCACCTAAATATATATATATATATATATACACACGCATGTGCTTGGCACCCACGCACCCCAAGTAATCCAATAAATTAAAGTCACCCAATAATATATATATATATATACATGTTAAAGCACCCACTGTAAAGAATTAAAGCTCACCCAAATAAAATAATATAAATATATACATATGTACGCACCCATTGTATTTTTTTTCACGGGCATAACTTATCTATTAAATAATTTTGAGTATGCCTAAACTTATGAGAATTCATATCAAAACTTTCCTTATATTTTTTTTTAGTCATTAGTTTTGATCAGTAAATTAAATGTGTGTGTAAAGATCAATAGAGCTAATGTGCTTGATGTGATTCTTTTAGCTACATGGGAACTCAAATCATAAATTTGAAACTATTCATGAAAATATACTTATCATCAATACGTGATATTAAACTATGTGGATACTTATTTATGCATTTGAGAGCATGGCATCAAGATTGGTAACCTCGCTTGATTTCATAAATGGCATGTCAAAATATGATATATATATATATATACACTATTGTTATTAAATTTTGCGCACCTATCATTTTGCGCGGAGGGAATGGTACCCTAGAGCACCTGGCACGGGACGAGGTGATCATAACCTGGCAGGTTGGCTCCATATTGAATGTAAGTTTTTATTCTCTTGATGCACTTTGGCATAAGTTGTTTGATGGCTTGCGAGCCTACGAGATTTAATTTTGATACTTAATTTCATATGCACATTTGCATGGTAATATATGGTAACGTGATGCATTTAAGTTAAAATTTATAAAGTCATAAATTACGAGGCTTGTATAAAACTGTGGAGTTTTTTATTTCTCTTTTTGGTGTCATCGTATTCTTGATTCCTGTTCGCTATTCAGTGCTTCTTGAACTTGCTGAGCCTTGTGGCTCACTTGATCTTCCTTGCCATTCCAGGTAAAGGGATGGCCGTTTTCGGGGGCGAGTGTAGTGGGACTAAGGCTCAGGGATAGGGGTGTATGGAGACGCGTCCTAACTTGAAGAACCTATTTAGCATTTTGGTGAGACTTGATGAAATGATTTTTATTTTGTTAGTTAACATTAGAGCCTCTTAATTATTTTGTATGGCCTTCGAGCCCCAAACTTATGAGATATTGGAAGTGTAACTGAACCTTAATTTAGTTTTCGTTGCTAGTAATGAATTGAGTTGTTATTTTATTATGGTTTGTTCTATATCATCTCTGTGATGACCTCCTTTCGAATATCCTATGCTAGCGGGAATATTCGAGAGTGGGCCCTTACAATTTTGGTATCAGAGAATAAGTTAGGAAATGAGAGGAGTCTCCGCACACCTAGGTTTGGGTAAAGTTAGAATTGTGTCTAGTGGTCTAGTGAGTTTCAGTTAAGATGGAATACTAAAAGGTCGTTTGTCATGCAGAAAATGAGTGGACAACGAGGAAGACCGTCGACCCGTGCCTGAGCCAACCAGGGCATCCTTATTCCAGTTCCTAGACCCATTCCTGAGCCTGCACCTGTTCCTACCCCTACACCTCCACCTGCACCGGCCACTCCAGCGGAGTCAGTGGTAGACTTGCGCCATGAGGTGGGTGAGCTGGGGGCACCATGACTGCTATGTTGAGGCACTTTAAGAATTTTATGGCGTATCAAGGAAGGCAGGAGCAAGTACCACCTGGAGCGAGGAATGAACCAAGCTTGAATGAGAACGTTAGTGGTCAAACTCCAAACCCAGCGCCACAGGAGGTGGAGCCCCATGGAGTGGATGGCAATACCGGGAGCTAGTTGGTAAGGAATTTCATGGCTCTGAGACCTTCAGAGTTCCATGGAGGGATTGACGCTTTGGCAGCAGAGGAGTGGATGATAGCAATGGAGAAGCACCTCAGGACAATAGGGTGCGGTGACACCCAGAAGGTACAGTTGGCTACATATCTGTTTCGAGAAGGAGCCGAAAGGTGGTGGGAGACAGTTCGATATAGGTTTGTGGCTAGAGAGCCGTCATAGGCCGAGTTCAGAGAGCTTTTCAATGCCAACTGCTTTCCAGCTTGGGTCCGAGATCAGAAGGCATATGAGTTTATTGAGCTGACACAAGGCAATAGGACGGTAGCGCAGTATGAAGAGGAGTTCATCTCTCTAGCACGATTCGCTCCTGAGTTGGTATGTACTGAAGAAAAGAAAGCATCCAAGTTCCAAAGAGGCCTGCGAGTGCACATCAGATTTCATCTGGCCGGTACATAGATTACAAATTATGCTACACTGGTGCAGAGGGCACATATTATAGAGAAAGAGAAGAGTGAGCTAAGGGTAGTCCAGGAAACAACTAGGGGATCAGGTTCAGTCTGGGGGCAAGGCAATGACAAGAAAAGGAAGGGAGCACCAGGGTTTTCTGGTAATGTAGCTGACATTCCTCCCTACATAACTTGTGGAAAGAGGCATCGAGGAGTATGTAAAGCGTGCTACAGTTGCAGTTAGTTGGGGCACATGAAGAACGACTGTCCACAAGAGAAGGGTATAACTAGCAACAAAGAGGTGACTTGCTACCGGTGTGGAAGAAAGGGGCATACGTCTAACGTTTGTAGACAGCCGCCACAACAAGGAGGACAGAGGTATGGAAACTAAGGCAACAAGATGGGACAGAGGCAACTAGCACCGAGACTTCAGGGGACAGCACCACCATTGGCACTGCCATTAGGACAGGGCAACACAGATATTGGTCAACCCCACACCCAGGGACGGGCATTCGCTTTGACGTCAGCAGAGGCAGAAAAGGGAAAGGACACTGTGCAAGGTATTCTCTCCCTATATGACATTGATGTGCTTGTTTTGTTTGACACGGGGTCTACACATTCATTTGTTGCACCTAGGGTTGTGTGCCATATTCCATTCTTAAGTACATTGCTGTCTTATTACTTGATCGTTTCTACACTGGGAGGAGTTGAGTTAGTAAGGAGTGAAGTTTATAGAGACTGTAAGATTATGGTGCATGATAAAGAGTTACCCGGGAATTTGATAATCCTCGACATACATGATTTTGATCTTATTTTAGGCATGGACTGGTTATCCCGACATTATGCCAAGGTGGATTGTAGATGTAAGGTTATCCACTTTGAGTTACCTCAGCAGCCAATCATAACGTATCGAGGCATTAAACCAATGAGTGTCACTCCTATGATATCGGTGATGAAGGCTGAAAAATTGATGCAACATGGATGTGAAGCGTATTTGGCTTTTGTGACCACGGGGGGTAAGGAGAACGATATAAAATTGTCAAACATCCTAGTAGTCCGAGAATTCCCTGATGTATTTCCCGATGAGTTATCAGGTTTGCCGCCACCGAGGGAGGTCGAGTTTTCTATAGAGTTGATGCTAGGAACCCAGTCAGTTTCCAAGGCACCTTACAGAATAGCCCCGAATGAATTGAAAGAATTAAAAGTGCAACTTGAGGAGTTGATTGAGAAGGGATTCGTTCACCTTAGCACTTCACCTTGGGGCACTCCGGTCTTGTTTGTGAGGAAGAATGATGGATCCATGAGGTTATTATAATACCTCGAGAGCCCAGAAAAAGTTAGTATATATCGAGGATAGTGTAAGAAAGAAAACAACACTAATTGGATACCTTTTGAACTGAATATAGGCAAGGAACTCCGAGGTTAAGCGTGCTTGAACTGGGAGCAGTTTAAGGATGGGTAACCCCCTGGGAAATTTGCGTAGGCCCATCAAGGTAAGTTGTTCCGGTCCTTCCTATCGCTCGAACGGGTCGTTACAATTATACATAGACTATCGCCAGTTGAACCAAGTAACATTGAAGAACAAATACGTTCTTCCCCGAGTTGATGATTTGTTGGACTAGCTACATGGAGCCTCAGTCTTTTCTAAGGTTGATTTGAAGTTGGGGTATCACCAAGTAAGGGTCAGAGAAGGAGATTACTTGTCAGAGAATGAGACATTCAGAAGACTGCATTTCGTACTAGGTACGACCACGAATGCTCCGACCGTCTTTATGGATTTGATGAACAGGGTTTTCAAGGAGTACTTAGATCGTTTTGTCATTGTGTTCATTGATGACATTCTCATTTACTCGCCGAGCTTGGAAGAGCATGAGAACAATCTCAGGTTAGCCTTGCAGAGACTTAAGGAAAAGCAATTATATGCTAAGTTCAGTAAGCGTGACTTCTGGCAACGACAGGTGGGATTCTTAGGGCATGTAGTATCTGGTGAGGGCATTTCAGTAGATCCTAAGAAGGTGAAGGCAGTGATGGATTGGCCACGACCAACCACAGTGACGGACATCAGAAGTTTCTTGGGACTGGCCAGTTATTACAAGAGATTTATTGAGGGTTTCTCCCGACTATCCCTGCCTATGACGAAGTTGACTCGGAAGGGAGTCAAGTACGAGTGGAACGAGACATGTGATCATTGCTCTGAGGAATTGAAGAAGAGATTGACAACAGCGCCAGTATTGGCTATTCTCAGGAGTGGGGAGAAGTTTACCATCTTCAGTAATGCGTCGCACTTTGGCCTTGGGTGTGTGTTAATGCAGTATGGATGAGTAAATGCATATGCCTCGAGATAGTTGAAGAAGCATGAGATGAATTACCCCACACACGATTTGGAATTGGCAGTTGTGGTATTTGCACTTAAGATTTGGAGGCATCACCTCTATGAGAAGAAGGTAGAGATTTATACTGACCACAAAAGTCTAAAGTACCTTTTCTCATAAAGAGTTAAACATGAGATAACACGGATGGATGGAGCTACTGAAAGACGATGATTGTGAAATTTTATACCATCCAGGGAAAGCCAATATGGTGGCGGATGCTTTGAGTCGCCGAGGAGCTTACATAACAGCTATGATGGTCCATGAGTGGACACTTCTAAGGCAGATGGGGAAGATGTCTATTTCTGGACCTAAGGAAAGACCTACAGTGTGTTGTTCGTACCTAAAGGTACAACTTGATTTGATAGAGCAGATTAGGGTACAACAATCTTGTGATGTGAAATTGGCTCAGATTCTAGCAGATGTGGGAAAGTTTTCCCCAATGGGCTTCAGTCAAAGAGGCGATGGGATGTTACTATTTCAGGACTTGATCTGTGTACCTGATGATACCGAGATTAGGAAGGAAATTCTGTCGGAAGCGCATAAGTCTCGTTATACTATTCACCCCAGCACAGCGAAGATGTATCAGGACTTACGACGACAATTTTGGTGGGATAGATTGAAAAGAGATGTGGCCAAGTATGTGTCCCAGTGTGCAGTATGTCAACAGGTTAAGGCAGAACATCAAAAGCCGGCAGGCCTTCTACAGTCGTTGCCTATTCCAGAGTGGAAGTGGGACAACATATTTATGGACTTTGTGTCAGGACTACTGAGAACAACGAAGAGGTTTGATGCTATATGGGTGATAGTAGACCGTTTGATTAAATCAGCCCACTTTTTGCCAATTAAGAAGACCTATCCTTTGAGCCGACTTGCAAGGTTGTACGTGGAGGAGGTGGTGAGATTGCATGGAGTCCCCGCTAGTATCGTGTCAGACCGGGACCCTCTGTTCACTTCACATTTTTGGGGAGCATTACAAGATGCCTTGGGGACAAAGTTGAGATTTAGTACCGCTTTTCACCCACAGACAGATAGGCAGACAGAGAGGACCATACGGACGTTAGAGGACATGTTGAGGGCATGTGTGCTAGACTTTCATGGTAGTTGGGATGACCACCTGCCACTAGTAGAATTCGCCTACAACAATAGTCATCATTCTAGTATTGGTATGCCATCTTATGAGACGCTTTATTGCAGGCCATGTAGATTGCCCATTTGTTGGGAGGAGGTTGGAGATAGAGCCTTGTTGGGGCCGGAGATTGTGGAACAGAAATCAGAGAAGATTCGCATTATTAGAGCGAGAATGAAGGCCGCCCAAGATCGACAAAAGAATTATGCAGACAAGAGATGGCGAGACTTGGAGTTTTTGGCTGGGGATCATGTATGGCTAAGAGTGATGCCCATGAATGGCGTATGCCAATTTGGGGTGTCGGGGAAGCTTAGTCCTCGCTATATTGGGCCGTTTGAGATTTTTGGAATGAGTTGGCACTTTGGCCTATAGGTTGGCCTTGCCACCGCAGTTATCCGGCGTTCATAACGTCTTCCATGTGTCCATGCTGAGGAAGTACGTGCCAGATTCTCAGCACATTATTGACTATCAGACTATAGAAGTCGGGAAAGATGTGGCGTACGAGGAAATGTCTGTCAGTATCTTAGAACGAAAAGAGAAAGTGTTGCAAAATCGGTTGATTCCTTTTGTGAGGGTTCAGTGGAAGCGTCATTCTCCGGACGAGGCTACTTGGGATCGTGAGGATGAGATGATGCTTTTTTTCCCCCAACTATTCTCATAACCAAGTATGAATTTTGAGACCAAATTCTTTAAAGAATGGGAGAAACTGTAATGACCCTAAATTGGGTCTAAGTGTTTTTAATATTTAATTTTTACTCAAGGGCATTCTAAATGTGGGTCAAAGTATTTTAACAATTTATTTTGATAGCATAAAATGATTTGGGATTAATATGAAATTTACTTGATGCATGTGATCATGAATTTAAGTGTATGGGTTTAATTTTTAAGAATTTGAGAAATTAATGTTTTGGGCTCCATTTAAATAGTTAAATGAGTTCATAGCTTTATCAGGTGTGTTAAATAAATTGTTGGATTGGGCTTGGGCCCAATGATGAGGGAGATTTGAATTTTATGTGGGTCAGAAAAGGAAAAAAATGAAATTTAAAATATGTGTCAAATATCAAGAATGCCCTAAAAAGATTCTCTGTAATGAGATAAAAGGAGGGGCAAATCAGTCTTTTGGGGAGGGGGCAGCTCAACCTACAACTGTTCATTCTGCCTCTTCTTTTTCTGCTTTTGGCCAGAATGCAGCACCTATTTTAGGCGGTGCATATCACTTCTTTCGTTCACACTATTCCATTGCCTGTCATCTTCTTCTCCATCCATCTTCTGTTTGATCTTCTTCTTCTCCCATTTTGCTGTTGATGACCTGAGCTCAGTGGAAGGGTTTAGCTACTTCTTTCTGGTTGGAGCAGCTCCTAAGGCAAGTTTCCTTAGCCTTCTCATTCGTGAATCTATATATATATATATATGTGTGTGTGTGTGTGTATTTGTCTCCCTGTTGCTCTGATCCATCGAGTAAGAAAGCTTTATATAGATATAAAAATATACACATATGCACAGTCTTGTTGAAGGCACAGTCGGGAATAGCATCACCCCTATTTCTTCTAGTGAATGGCATTTTGGTAGGTAAGGGTACAAATCTTTTTCATTTGTATCCCAAAAAGCTGAACTATATAGATATGTATATATATATATAGTTATATGAGCGTCGCCCTTGTTTCAGCAACCCGCTGTGACCCATTTGCAATATATATATGTATATTCACTCACTCCATTCAGTTGCTTTCTGTTCAGCCAAGAAACCCAATGACCCACTTTTATTTATATATATACATGCCCCTGTTCGGTTTCCCTGTACCAGCCAAAGATCAAAGACCCACTTATATTATATATACATATATATAGGTATACACCCAGTTCGTATGCTCCCATGTTCTTATTTAACCTAGATAAATACTATGCAAACGCATATACCCTCTGTTTAAACGCCTCTATCCTGATCCACTCATATGTATAATAAATATATTTATATATATCAGCTGTAGATGAGTTGTTCGTTGGGAGTTTTCTCTCTCTCTCTCTCTCTCTCTCTCTCTCTCTCTCTCTCTCGTTGTTTATTCATACCCAGTGCTTTATTCGGACCACGTATATATATATGCACTTTTAACTTACTTTGAATCTTCTGTTCCAGCCGAGCAAACCACTGTTATATGCATAAATCCGCGCCCAAGTTAGTTGCCTTGGTTCATCGAGCAAACCCACCCCTCCCAGTTTCGGTCCACTTTTATATATGTCTATATGCTTACTTGTAGTACTATATATATACATATACGCTTGCCTATTTAATTAGTGTAGTGTTTACTTATGTTTAGCACTTGAGGCACTCAAATAATATATATATATATATATATATATATATATAAAGGCTCACACTTGTTAACACCCACTGTAAAATTGAAGGCACCTAAATATATATATATATACACACGCATGTGCTTGGCACCCACGCACCCCCAGTAATCCAATAAATTGAAGTCACCCAATAATATATATATATATATATACATGTTAAAGCACCCACTGTAAAGAATTAAAGCCCACCCAAATAAAATAATATAAATATATAAATATGTACGCACCCATTGTATTTTTTTTCACGGGCATAACTTATCTATTAAATAATTTTGAGTATGCCTAAACTTATGAGAATTCATATCAAAACTTTCCTTATATTTTTTTTTTAGTCATTAGTTTTGATCAATAAATTAAATGTGTGTGTAAAGATCAATAGAGCTAATGTGCTTGATGTGATTCTTTTAGCTACATGGGAACTCAAATCATAAATTTGAGACTATTCATGAAAATATACTTATCATCAATACGTGATATTAAACTATGTGGATACTTATTTATGCATTTGAGAGCATGGCATCAAGATTGGTAACCTCGCGTGATTTCATAAATGACATGTCAAAATATGATATATTTATATATATATATATATATTATTGTTATTAAATTTTGCGCAACTATTATTTTACGCGAAGGGAAGGGTACTCTAGAGCACCTGGCACGGAATGAGGTGGCCATAGCCCGACAGGTTGGCTCCATATTGAATGTGAGTTTTTATTCTCTTGATACACTTTGGCATATGTTGTTTGATGGCTTGCGAGCCTACGAGATTTAATTCTGATACTTAATTTCATATGCACATTTGCATAGTAATATATGGTGACGTGATACATTTAAGTTGAAATTTATAAAGTCATAAATTACGAAGCTTTTATAAAACTGTAGAGTTCTTGATTTCTCTTTTTGGTGTCACCGTATTCTTGATTCCCGTTCGTTATTCATTGCTTCTCGAACTTACTGAGTCTTGTGGCTCATTTGATCTTCCTTGCCATTCCAGGTAAAATAAAGGCCATTTTCGGGGGCGAGTCCAGTGGGACTAAGGCTTAGGGATAGGGGTGTACGGAGACGCGTCCAAACTTGAAGATCCTATTTAGCATTTTGGTGAGGCTTGGTGAAATGATTTTTATTTTGTTAGTTAACATTAGAGCCTCTTAATTATTTTGTATGGCCTTCGAGCCCCAAACTTATGAGATATTGGAAGTATAACTGAAGTTTAATTTAGTTTCCGTTGCTAGTAATGAATTAAGTTGTTGTTTTATTATTGTTTGTTCTATATCATCTCTGTGATGACCTCCTTTCGAAGATCCTATGCTAGCGAGAATATTCGAGAGTGAGCCCTTACACCCATGATTCTGATCACTTTGAAATTCAAAATTTGAATTTTCATTGCAACTCGTGGGAACATTCAAATGTTTGTGTCTACATATAAGCGACTGTTGAAGTTGTTCAATCACAAAAATTGCTTTCACTATCTTACTCTCTTACTGATACACTATTTTATAAGTTGTCATGCTCTATTATTATCTTGCCAATTACTAGACTTTCTAGTATTTCAATATCTTTGATTGATTTCATTACTCTACATTTACAATCATGTCTTCCCTTCGTTGCTCTCTCACTACTCGCAGAAATAATCCTCGTAATGCTTCTTCCATGGAGCCCTCTCAAGGCAGTACATCTTCTGTAAACCCCCAACGGCTTTCTATTCCATCTTTAATGGGACCACTCCCCCATGATTTTTTTAATGATTGGAGTGACAGTCAATGGGGATGGTCACGCCCATCTTTACTAAATCAGAAACACAACCTCTCGAATCACAAGATCCTGATATACAAATGTTTGGTTACCCCACACCTCTACTAATTAAGCAACCCTCACCAAATGAGGGTCAGACCTCCTCAAAAGAACCAAATAAGAAGTCATCTAACTCACAGCGCAATTTCAAGTGACAAAGAACTAGTAATATTCGACAGATATTCAAGATCATTAATATAGTCGGGAATGGTCAAAGAGCTCTATATAAATTTTGTAAAAAAAAAAAACTACTCATGCCAACCAGGGATGGGACTAGACACTTGATTAAAAATGCCTTGAAACATGATGATGGCAACATAGACACAATTGCAAAAAGGTAAAGTTTGATTTTTCAATATAATATAGAACTTGATAAATCTAGCTTAGCAAAACTAATAATTAAAACTGAATCTTCTTTTTTGTTTGGCGAGGATGCAATGTTTAAATAGTATTATAAAAATGCAGTACAACTTGCAATTAGGGGTTTTTCATGAAAAACTATAAAAAAAATGAAGCGATGACGTTATATCTAAAATATTTAAGAACAATTGAGAAATACATTTAATGCATTTAATGGAAGGGTGTCATTAACATTTGATATTTGGTCAGATGTTATGACAAATAACTACTATATGTGCGTCACTATACATTGGATTGATAAAGAATAAACAATTCAAAAAAGAATAATTGGATTCATAGAATTAGTAGAACAATATAGAGATAATTTAATTGTAAATAAAATTCGAGATACCAGTTATAATTACAATATTAGTGATAAAATAATGACAATCTCATTTGATAATGCGAGTAACAATAGCTCTTCCATTGAATGACTAAAACGTGAACTTTCAATAATTTTAGATGGACAATTTTTTTCACAATAGATGTACATGCCATATTTTAAACTTATATGTACAAGATGGCATACAAATATATAATGAGGTATTAGTTAAAATAAAGGGTGTTTTGACTTTAATTCGAAGTAGTGAATCTCGTTCCTTAGAGTGGAAACAACTTGTTAATGGGTTTGACTTACCATATAGAAGATTTCAACAGATGTTCAAACTATGTGGAATTCAACTTATTTGTTGTTACACAAAATATATAGACAACAATTTGAATTATTTTGGAATAGAGAAATGATAGAAGCATATCAACTAAGGGATAGTGATTGGAAATAACTAGATGTTATTATATATATATATATATATATTAGAAACATTTTACAGTGCAACAAAAATATTTTCTGGTTATAAATATCTCACCACACATTTTTATTCATAAAATATTTCCTATTGTTAGTTGTTTTGTAAAACATAGGAATTCAAATATCTATGGACAATTTATAGCTCCCATGGAAAAAAATTTAGAAAATATTGGATTAATATACCACTATTATATTTTATGGCAGTTGTATTATATCCCACACAAAAGTAGAAAAGTGTTGAATATTTTTTAAAATTTTACGAAATGACTATGGGGTTGACAAACAAGAAATAAAAACAAAAGTTCAAAATTTAATTTTTGAAATGTATAATTTATATGAGTCTCATTTTGGTAATAAACCAAATAGTGAAAATTCTTCTTCACAAAGAAAGTCTAAGGGATTTTTAAAATGGAGGTGGTCTACATATCTCAAATCGAAAAAACCAAAGGACAATTCACAAATATCTAGTAGGTTTAACGAACTTGAATTCTATTTAAATATGAGATCTTCATTTTCTGATGACCAAGTTAATACATTTGATATTTTGTCATGGTGGAGTCAAAATCAACACACATGTCTGGTGTCGGCTGCCATGGCCCGAGATCTACTAACCCCTCAGTGTTCAAAATGTCATTGGAGTCAGCTTTTTTTACAGGAAATAAGGTACTCAACCCAAAAAGATCAAGATTGCAACATATGATACTGGAAAATGTGTATATGTTTTAAGGATTGATTAGATGCTAAATTTGACAAACAAGGAATAAATTTGTACGATGAATCTAGCGAATCAGAACATAATGATAGTGAATGGCCATCCACAGCACAATGATATTTCCTCTTAAAGGGAATATGTCCCACAACTATTGGTTTGAGCTTTTTTATGTATTTTAATGGTCAATTATTTTTTTGTATTTTAGATTTTATTATTTTTTCTTCAAACTATACTAACTTAAGCATTGGAGTGCCCTCAGATTGCTCCCGAGGGCAATTATTTGCAGGTACTTATATCTTTTGAAGGAATCAAGGAGGTTGGGCAATACTTAAATATCAATTTTTTTTTAATGTCATTTAATAACCTATTATTCATTTACATCTTAATATATGTTTGTTATTAAAATCATACCAACTTAAACATTGGAGTACTTTCAGGATTGCCCCCGAGGGTAGTTTTTTGCAGTTAAATTTAGCATATGAAAGAGTTGGGCGCCCTTCAAAGAGAGAGATATTGAAAAATACAAAATCGACAATTGCTTATAATTACGTATAAACATATTTTAAAAAACATTTGTTACATTTGAAAAAAAAATAAAAAAATATTTAAAAAAATATGTTTAAAAAATTAAAAATTAATGGCTCAGGGGCCAACCTAGACAGCCAGGCTCACAGGCCAGGCCAACCTGCCTTGGCCCATATCTTAAGGGCCACAAGGCCGTGCCAAGCCCTAATTCTCATTGTCCAACCCGACTCGCCTCCCTCATGGGCCAAATTCGGGCCAACCCATCAAATAGGTGGGCCAAGCGAGAGGTTGGCCGGCTCGTCCATTTGCCTTCTCTAATGGGATGGGCCTTTGGAACTGGGCGCAATATCAAGGTATGGGCTTACTGTTGGGCCGAGTCCAATAGAACTAGTTTGGTCCATGGTCCATCAATTTCAAAGGCCAAAGTTTTGAGTTACTTCCATTTGGTTTTGGGCGGAGGAGTTGCCCGGGCTCAAGAATGGTCGTGGCGGCAATAGAGTTGACAGTGGCCAATCTACTGCACTGTTTTGACTGGGAGCTGCCGAGAGGGGTGAAGCTAAGAGACATTAGCTTGGAAGACGAGGCTGGCCACGAGTAGTCCTTGCCGCTTAATCTTGTGCCTGTCAAATACAATTGGCAGGAAAACAAAACCTGAAAATGGAGACAATATTTCCGCCAAATTCACCCTCTCAGACAATATATATTTCTATTGACATCTAATAAATACAGTAAATTATGTATTTACATAAACTCCAAATTCATATGCAATGTATTCACATATATATTATGAATAATGTTTTCATTATTATTTGTCTGTAGTGAACGTCTGTGGATATTGTGTTATTCGGGTTATTGCAGTGGGTAGAATTGGGCCTGGAATGGGATAGGCGATGGGCTCTCCCCACCAAATGGGCCATGTAACGGGCGGTCTCGCTACATTCAAGATCCAATGAGTTTGGCCTTTCATGGTTGGGTTGAGCCCCAGGAGCTAAATTTATTAAGCGTAAGGGGACCGTGATTTCTGGTCCCACTGAGACCAGGAATTATTTTTGGGCCTAAAAAAGATGAAATCTCAATTCTCCTACTCTTGAATTGCTTCTTTATACATTCACAATTGCTTCTTTAAACAAATGTGCTTTATTATTATTTTTCATATTTCTAATAGCCCGTTATTACACTATAAAGTGGTTAAATGTCGTTGAGCACAATATGACTCACTAGTAAATGAGATCAAGTGGGTGGACTTACGAATATTTGGGTTCTTGCATCTTGCAGTAGCAATCTCTCCACGACGAGGAATTGTCATAAATAATTCATTCTTCTATAAATTGTTCAATTTTATGTTTTTTTTTTTGGAATCTTAAATATTTTATAATTTCAAATGTGTCTTTAAACCATACAAAGTCAATCATTTATACCCTTGTTTAGGAAGTAATATGCACATGCGTTGTCGTGGCAGTTTTCTAACATCTCCTTGGCTTCCTCTCTCTCTCCGATGCCGTCTCATCAACTCTCTCTTTGTCTATGGTCGAATCTTCTTCGATGTCTCTTCTCTCTTTTCAACATCCTCTTAAGTCACTCTCTCTCCCCAATGACATTTCCTTGGCTCCCTCATTCTACCTGACAAAGTTACAAAGCTCTTACTTAGGCAATTGGAACAACTAAGAGCATAAGATAAGGATTTGAAAATGAAAAGAAAAAAGAAAAAGGCCAAAGCCAGAATTGCTCGAACTTTGCACATAGCTGATTGTGAATAGTCATCTTTTTCCTCATCCTCAGAATCAAACAACAGGGAAAATAGACTAAGACAGAGGGAAAGAGAGCTAAGGAGATGTCAAAAGGAAAGGGAGCTAAGGAGACAGAATCGAATAGAGAAAGATAGATTAGAGATGTTACCAAATCTAGGGTGACGTAATTGAAGAAAGAAATAAAGCTAGGGAAATGTAGCCAGATTGAGAGAATAGAGACTGGAGACACCGATGGATTTGAGGTGAAAAAGTAAAGAGAGCTGAGGAAATGCTTGAGAGAAAGATGAGACGTAGCTAAAGGAGACACAAGAGACGTTAGAGAGAAGAGACGCAACTAGAAAAAAAAAAGAGAAGAAGTTGAGGAGACGCTAGAAAGGGAGAGGAAACTAAAGAGATGCCAAAGAGAGTGTGAGGAGGGATCTAAGAAGATGCTGAAAAACTATCACATCAAACACGTATATGTATCACTTATTGAATAAATATTTAAATGAATAGTTTTATATAGTTTAAGGATATATTTAAAATTATAAAAAAAAGATTTTACATTTAAAAAAAGAAAAATTTAAAGAAAAAAATAATATTTAGACAAATACAAAATAATGTACCTTTCATATGCTATCAAAAATGGTGAGAAGACCCACATTTTAAATGTCCTTCACACGTTTAATGAAAATTAATTTATTAAATTGAAAGAAATTCAAAATAGTGCTACCGCAGAATTTCTGGTATCCACGTTAACCATTTCAAAAACGGGGGTATGATCTTCATTCATTGAATGATTGCTTTGCTTCCCTTCGGTGTACAGGTACAACGATTTCCCCCACGTCACCATGACGCTCCGCTTTATGACACAACGTGATGACCAAACAATTTAGACAAATAATGAAATGTTGCCTACATCGCTCGACATGGCCACACCACTCCTATAAGCTGGACGCCCCTTCTCTCAAATTATTTTCGCGGGTCAAATGTTATGTTACGGCACATGAGTAACATGATAATTTTGAAGATTTAGATTTATACATTATTATTATTATTATTGATAAATGTAATTTTTGTAATCATTGGTTAAACACATACAATCATGCATATTAAAAGTATTTTTTTAAATGCTATATACTGTAGTTGAATGCTAACATATTTTTCCTAAAAACCAAAATTTTCTTAACAATTTTAAATTGATACTTTATTTATTTACGTAGTGTTTATTAAAATGCATAAGATAAAATTGTATTAAGATAAAGTTATAAAACTTTTCAACAGTGGCAGAGCCAAGGAATAATTTTAGTCCGGGCAAAACGCTAATTTTAGTCCTGGCCAAATTATAAAAATTATAATTATTCATATTAATATATAAAAAAAATTGCTGGCCAAAATGTGGCTCCGCCACTATTTTTCAGACCAAAATATAAAACGATTAATAAAAGATTGAGAAACATTCTAATATTTTTATCAAATTGTTTGTTAAAATTATTGAAATGCATTTGAGGACTCATGCGTCATTTTTTCTTATCTATAAGGAACAAGATAAATTTATATAGAGAAAAGAGATAAATTTATCTAAAAAATTCAGATAAGAAGTCACGTGACTTCTTCTAAAGATCGATGGATAAATTTAACAAATACAATGAAAAATATTTTTATTTGAAATGCTTTCCATATCCCATTTTCTCTTGTCTATATCTTGGTTAACAAAGATACAGAGAGAAATGAGATCGAAGAGAAATAGAGGAGACGCAACCGAAAGAATAAGAGAACTTAGAAAGATAGGATGTAATACCCCGAGAGTCTAAACTCAGGTCTAAGAAGGAACTCTAGAGAATGTAGTATATATATTAATGATAGTAAGGAAGGAAACAACACAAATTAAATATCTTTTGGGTTAAATGTGGATAAAGAACTCTTAGGTTAAGTGTGCTTGACCTAGGGTAGTTTAAGGATGAATGACTATTGGGAAGTTCGCGTAGACCCATCAGGGTAAGTTGATCCGGCCATTCCTATTGCTCGATGCGGGATGTTATAGGTGGTATCAGACCCAACCCTAGGAGAAAGAGGTTCGTTAAGGGTGGGGAGTGGCGCTGGGGTGCGAGAGCCTAAACAAGGAGTTACTCTTAACAGGTTTCTACGATGGCAGTCCCTAAATGGGAGAAGATCTGGGACCAGTTGTAAGGTCACATAACGAAGACGTCATGTGCTCAAGGGAGGAGAATGTAATTAATACATCAATAACTTAATGAATTTGAGGTTTCCAAGAAAACCCATACTCGAAAAGATGATCAAGGTCAAGACGTGTGGGTTAATAATAGATCAAAGGGTGTTGTGGTAATTATATTTATGTATAGAATTAAAATTTAATGAATTTTTTTTATTAATTAACAACGTCAATGTTTTAATTTATATAGGAGATGTTCGAGAGATTAAGTACAAAGGTATCTTCAACATCAGTTGGTAGTGATTTATCTTCTTCAACTATAGTCAACGAGCACCACATTTTTTATTAGGCTATCTTTGATTGAGAGTCATGTCTATGGCCTCAGCTCTCAAGCTAATTAGTCCTACTTGATTGCATCCGATTGCACTTCTAGTAGTTCATATGGCTCCATATCAAATGATTTAGAACAAATGAGATCGAGGTTCACCTAGATTAACGAAGAGTTGCATTCTACTCGGAATGAGAATGAGGAAATGAGATAGATGATGACTAATGTGAAAAGTCGAAACCAGGAACTGACACAGACAATCACCCAAATGACCACTGAGAATGTGCAACTACGTCAATGGTAGCAAGAGATGATTGCATGGAAGGATCAGATGAATAACATGATTCCTTCATTGATTCAATCTTTAAATCCATCTGTTATTAAATTTGCCATCACTAAGATTTAGCAACACCAATTTTAGCGACATAATCAATCCATAACTAAATTTGTCGCTAAATAAATTAGTGAGGAAATTTGAAGTTTTAGCGACAGAATTTTTTGTCATTAAAAGCTATATTTTTTGTAATGGGTGTTAGAAATATGGAGACAGGTGTTGGGAATAAGATCCATCGCCCTCATTGATATTTGATGGGATGAACGTCTTATGTTATCTATTATTAATGTGATAAGACAGTCACTGGGCATGGCAGACTAAAAGTCATGAAAGGTATTTTTTGATGTGTTATCTAGTCACATTAATGAGGTATAACACATAGTTATTGAGTTTGTGAGTTTATCACTCTATGACTCTCACTTAGTCTAGATGTTAGGTGATGGAAGAATTATAGCACACGGTAATTGTCAGCTATGTAATAGGTTAACTTGAAGTGAGACTACACTACTACCTATATTATCCTAAACCGCTGCTAAACGCTATTTAGAAACTTTCGAAACATCATCGGGATTTAAAGAAGTTTCAATGATAGGTCAAGAGATTAACCGATGCCGAAAAGGGTTTCAGTGTTATCTAATTGCTAGCAGATAGTGAACCTAAAAAATCACACACCATATAGTGTTATATTTGGTATCGACATCGTATGCCTGAAATGTCTCTGAAAGTGGCTGCTCAAAAGTTGACCTTAGGCCCCTTACTAGGGGTGGCTAATAATTGAAGTTTAATTATTGGTGCAGTTGATGGGGGTGGTGATGGATTGCAATTCAATTGAAATTGAAATTATTATAGAGGAGGATAAATAATTATTGGGAGATAATCAATTAAAAGAGAGAGGCCTCGCAGATTGCAACTGGAATTCAAATCAATTTAAGATTAAATAGTAGAGGAAGACGTTCAAATTGAATGGAGAAGATTAATTAAAGGTGAGGGGTCTTCCTTAGTCTTTTTCTTCTCTTCACACTTGTTGTTTCTTCTCATTTCTCTACTTCTTCTGTAATTTCTTTTGCTACTAGAAATTAATACATGTGAATGTTACGTAAATAATTTTTGAGACACGGGTACTAGTGGTACACAGAATCTCTATGCCTAGCACAAGAAGAGGTGATCGAAATAGTACCATTCAACATACTAGGTGTAGACCAATTAGGACTACCACATCTTGAGGTTGATTGAGTCTCTAAACAAAATCATTTTTGTACTCCATCCCTTTATCGAGCAACAAATATACATTTATTTATATTCAATTATTGAATATGCGTGTTGTTTAAATACCAAATTATATATGGTGTGTATATTTTATTCTGCTACTTGTATATGATATACACTAAAAATTTTATTTTCACCCATATAATTGTACATTTGATTTCCTTCAATAGGCCACTAAGACCTATGCCCATGGCCCCCATGAAGGAGGGCCCTAAATTAATAAGTAATTAAATTTTTTTTTATGTTTGGAGATACAAAATTACTAATTCTATTTTACGGTGATTTTCTTTAAATTCATGTTTTGTTTATTTTATTATTTCATTTGAACGATGAGACCCCCAACTCCCCAAACTCACAGGTCATTTTTTAATATTAAATAATATATATTGAAATATCATTTAAACGAGAAAGTCCCAAACTTTCTAACTCTACATATCATTTTTCAACATTAAACAATGAATAATGGGGGTGTAAACTAGTAATGCAACGAAAAAAATAAAAAGTTACATTATTTTAAGAATAAAATTTTGATAAAATGATTTTTTGGATAACAAAAATTTCGTCCAGAAAATCTGTACTGATCTAGGCATTAAAGAAAAAAAATAAGTAAATCAGTGAAATTTAAATTTGCATGACCTGACTATAAATTCTTCATATTTTTTACTTATTTAATTTTTAAGTTTTCATATCCTTTTCTCTTATTTATATTGTCAATTGAAAATGATTTGTTTTCTAAACTTGAATACAAAAATTTAATTAGTGATTTTGTATCTCAAAAAGTAAACAAAGTAAGAATTAAATAATTTTTAATATTTATTTATATTATTAAAGGGCTACTAAATTAACTCTTATTTAAAATCACAAATATTCTTAAGACAACCCTAATTAGAGGGAATGTAGTCAGACAAAAAAGAAAAAAGAAAAAAAGAGAATCAAGAAGATATAGAGAGAGAAAGGAGAGGGAGATGAAGAGATGTTAGAAAATTAGGATGTTAGCGTGCATATGTATCGCTTATTGAAGTGGTGTTTAATAGAGTAATTTTATACAATTCAAGAACACATTTAAAATCATAAAAAAAATTATAATTTCACACGAAAGATAACATAAAAATTCAAAAACAAAAATAAACATATTTTCATCATCCTTTCACGTGCTAATGAAACAATTTAAGGAGCAGACCCACAACTTTAATGTCTTCCACACGTTATTGAAAATTAATTTATTAAACAAAAAGAAATTAAAAATAGGTGGGCCCAATCAAAGTGGTACCTTGAATTTTTGGTATTCACGTTTTAGTGAACAGAAATGTTTGCCACTCCAAAAACGTGGGCACGGTCCTGTTCCGATAACGGATTGCTTTGCTCTCCTTTTCTACAAGTACTTTGGTTTAGCTCCACCTCACCATCTCGCTCCTCTCTGCATCACTCTATGACACAGCGTCACGACTCATGACTAAACGATTTAGATTTATACATTATTATTATTATTATTGCCGCCTAAGCCAAAGGTAGTTAAAATATTGGAGATCAGATTTATAAACATAAATAAATACAAAAAAAAAAAACCCTATAGCCACGATGCAGTAATAAAGCACTTTAAGTTTCACATGAAATATCAAAATTTGAATAAGTACAACGATTTAAAAAGTAAAATTATTATTGAAAAGTAACAATAAATTTGAAAATTAAGTCCCACATGAATTATATTAAATGTTCAGCTCTAAGTGTGTATAGATTGTATATGCATCCGAATTTATTTAAGGGTGTATCAAGGGGGAAAGGTCAGCCACCATTGGAGATTAATTAAGCGAAACTCAAACACCCAAGGTTAATAAAAAAAAACACACACACAAAATTACCCCATCAATCTCTATAAAAATTATACTTAACGATAATATATAGTATTAGGCACAAACAATACTTTTCTTAATATAATTTTTGATAAATGTTATTGTTGTAATCATTGGTTTAACACATACAGTTATATAAAAGTATTTTTTGGATGCTACAGACTATAGTGAATGCTAACATATTTTTCCTAAAAAACAGAATTTTGTTAGCAATTCTAAATTGATACTTTATTTACTTAACTCATAATGACACTTTACTTACCATAAAATTGATTATCTCATTTTAATTATCTGATTTTTCCCATAAAAACACAAATTTTGATGAGAGTATTAAAAAAAAAGGGTGTTTAAAAAGGTGTGGTTGGCATTCCTCCAGTATAAAGTAAAGGTGTTTTATAAAATTATTAGTGGTTCACAAAAATAATATATATTTATTTTACTTTTTTTTAAGAGTAGAATAATTTTATTAATTGATGATAGATATATTGTATTTTAAAATATTTCATCAATTAATGTAGTTATTTTAGTTTAAAAGAATAAAATAAAATAATTATATTTATTATATCTAAAAATAATAATTAACGTTATCTTATAAATGGCGATGATACAATATATAGATAAACATATCTTATTTTTAGATAATATTTATTTATTACATCTTATTTTTAATTATAAAATAGTTCTATAGTTGGTGATGAATCTATCGTGTTTTATAATGTAAAAATATTTAACACAGAAAAAATAAAAAACAAATAAAATGTATGCTTATAAATAATGTTTTTACTTGTTGCCAACGGCATTAAAGGAAGGTTCATGAACAACGTGAGAAATGGGATACGTATCAAACTTAAAAAGCAAGTTTGCATGGTACTGCAATTCCGTTGTTGTCTTTAATTTATATTATCTACACACCCACTCGATCGGCTGAGGTTTATATCCCCTCAAGTGCAATTCTATGGTTGTCTTCTTTAGCGTCTCTTGTCTCTCTTTTACATCCCCTCAATTGCCTCTCCGTCTCTTTGGTGACATTTTTTCAACTCTCTCTTTTACATCCCCTCAAGTGCCTTTCCCTCTCTTTGGTGACATTTCTTCAACTCTCTCTTTCTTTCTATCTAACGAAGCTACAAAACTCTTACTCAGACAATTAGAATAGTTAATAGCATAAGATAAGGATTGAAAATGAAGGGAAAGAAGGAAAAGGCCAAAGTCAAAGCTACTCGGACACTATATATGGCTAATTGTGAATAATCACATTTTTCCTCATCCTCAAAATCAAGTATCAGCGAAGAGAAAGAGAACTAAGGAGACGTCAAAGAAAAAGAGAATTGAGGAGACGCATCGGACAGAGAGATGAAAATCGGAGACGTTATCAGATCTGAGGTGAAGCAGTCACATAAAGAGATGGAGTTGAAGAAATACAGACATATAGAAATCAAAATCAAGCAATAATGAAGAGAAATAGAGTTGAGGAGGCGTCGAATAAAAAGAAAGTTGAGGAGATGCAGTTGGATAGAGAGATAAAGATCGGAGACATTATTTGATCTAAAAATGCAGCTAGATAGAAAAATGGGAGACTAGAAAGAGAAAGGGAAAAGAAACTATTCCCAAGGGCAGAGCTACGCCCAGCCAAGCGTGGGCAATTGCCTACCCTGCTTTTTAAAAAAATAATATTATATATAATTTATTTTTTTTAATTCTTTTTTCTAAAAATCGGGCAACACCCACCCCACGCCTCACCCAACCCAACCTCATTTTCTCTCTCTCTCTCTCTCTCTCTCTCTCTCTCTCACCTACTCTACTCAGAGTCGGTCCGTCGGACGCCCCCATTGTCGCCGGTCACCGAGGTCTCCTCTACCTCACTCACTCGGCTACTGTCTCTATCTCTCTCCACCGTCTCTCTCTCTCTCCCCCCACATTGCACTGAAGCAAGAACAAGAACCCACCCTAATCCGACAACAAATCAACGTCTGATCTTCGATCCAATCGTATTTTCACTGTCAAAGTGGCATCGATCTATAAGGAGGTAAGTCTTTTCATCACAGATCCATGATATATATGTATATATGTGGGTGTTGGGTTTGGGCGGAAGTTTATGCTTAGATCTACGAAGATTCAGCCGTTGGATTTTGTTAATTTTTGGATATGTTGGTCAATAGGGATAAATGTGTCGAGTGGTTGCCTCTGATCGTCGAAAACGACCGGCAACGATGGCAGGCGACGACTACCAATGAGTTGGGTTTGGTCAGAGGGGGCTGAGATTTTTCTTTTACACATTATAACATTTTAATTTAATTATAACATAATAAACAAAATTGTAGAAAACTCTACACATTAGGTTCTTAACGTGTGTGGCTGTAACTCTGTGACAGTGAAATTTTGTTTTGTTTTAACTTTCAGACAATTATTTTTCCCTGAACTGGCATTTGGGCAAGGATCACTTTTGTATACAATTCATTTTGCTTTGTATCGTTAGTTCTTTTGTTATCGATTTTTATTTTCTTTTTTTTTTAGATTTAATAGTTTATAATCTCTAGAATTTTTGATTTCTAATGTTACTAGCGAAGTTGCTTTGTTTTAATGAGTTTTTTAGCAAAAAATAAAGAAATTGAAATATGTAGAAATCAAATTAATGGGAATTTATGTAGAAATATATAGAAATATAGTTTATAATCTCATGAAATCAAATTGAAATATGTAGAAATCAAATTGATTTTGACATCCATGTCTCATAATTAAAGCAAATATCAAAGTGTGATCTTAATAATAAAATACCCTCATTGTTAATGCAACATGATTTGATTTGATCATCTGTTATTTAAAATAATAGTGGAATTTGCATCAAATGGCATGGTCTAAAGGCAGCAATGGAAATAATATTAAATAAGATATTAAAAAAGGTGTAGTGTCTGTAAAAATATTAAGGAAAAGGTGTCGGCAAGGCGACATTGGAGGGTCAAGCTGGCTACAGGTATTCAATTTTTCACCCATGAGTTTAGTTTTGTCGGTTAAAAGAAAAAATAAAAAATAATTTACTCAGTGTATCTAAAATCTAAAATCTAAAATCTATATATATGGACAAAAACACTTATTATTGAGCAGAAACAACTTTCCCTCCAGTTGTGAACCTGAGTGTTTTATTGAACTTGAGTGTTTTATTTAACGATTTTTTGTGTTGAATTTTTGTTTTTATTTTCACTTTTCAACTTCACTCATATTTATTTATGCTCAATAAATAAATTGTGTTGACTTAGAGATTGTTGTCTTCTAATGATTAATCCTTCAATTACATATTTAAAACTGTGTTGACTTAGAGATTGTGTTTTTATGTTAGTCCTTCAATTACATATTCGAAATTATGCTGATTTTTTGTTCTTTATTTAAATTTAATGTCAACAGTTATGGAGAGATTTTACAAAAGGACAATCCCATTTTCTATTGAAGAGCAAAATGCTAATTATAGAAAGAAATCTAATGTTGCTGGGAATCAAAGTGAAACTGATATTGTTCGACAAGAAAGTAATATTTGCATAGAAAGTAATGTTACCCGGAATCAAAGTGAAATTCATGATGAGAGAGATATTCAGGTTGAAATGGATGTTAGGGGTGAATATATTCATAATAGAATTGATGTTACTCAACTTCCTACATATGTTGGATTACGAATTCCAATTATAGAATATGATGTTAATGTTCAAGATAAAATTCGAAGAGCGTACATACAATTAGGTCCTTGTCAGCTTCGTAAGCATAAATTTTCACAGCATAAATTGACGTTTTCAAGCTTCTTGGTTTAATGAATTTCTTTCTTGATTAGAATATAACATTAAAAAATATGTAGCATTTTGTTTTTATTGTTATCTTTTTCAACCAATTGTGGAACGAGAAGGTAGTGACACTTTTGTTGAAAGGGGTTCTCAAATTGGAAAATGAAAGAAAAACTTCAAGAGCATGTTGGAAGTCACAATAGTCCACATAATAAAGCTCTAATCAAGTTTGAAACCTTTATAAATCAAGAGAAAGATATTCGAGTAATTTTCTTAAAGCAATCACAACAAACACAAAATGACTATCAAATTCGTTTGGGTGCATTAATAGATTGTGTTCGATTTCTTTTACGATAAGTACTTTTATTTCGGGGACATGACGAATCTGAAAATTCAAATAATCAAAGGAATTTTCTCAAACTGTTGAACTTTTTGGCAGATCATAATGATGAGATCAAGGCAGCTACTTTCAAGAATACTCTTGAAAATCTCAAATTTACATCACTTGACATTCAAAAAGATATTATAAGTGCTGCTGCTTTTGAAACAATAAATGTCATTATCAATGAGATTGGTGATGGGTTATTTTCTATTTTAGTTGATGAATCTTGTGACATTTCAATTAAGAAACAAATGTCTATTGTTTTGCTTTATGTGAATAAGAAGGGATGTGTAGTTGAACGTTTTGTAGGTATTGAACATGTTTCGAGTACCACGACTCTCTCGCTTAAAGATGCTATTGATAATTTGTTTTCTAGATACAAATTGAGTTTATCTAGTTTGAGAGGTCAAGGTTATGATGGAGCTAGCAATATGCAAGGTGAATTTAATGGTAGTCTCAAAGTACTTATTTTAAATGAGAACTCAAGTGCTTTTTATATTCATTGATTTGCTCATCAACTTTAACTAGCTCTTGTAGCCGTAGCAAACAAGCATGTAAAGATTGAAGCATTCTTTGACTTGGTTGATAGAGTTGTGAATGTTATTGGAGGATCAGCTAAAAGGTGTGATATTCTTAGAGAAAAACAAAGACTCCAAATTCTTGAAGCACTTAGTCATGGTGAAATATCAAGTGGACGAGGCCTTAATCAACAAACTACTCTTAAGCATTCCGGTGATACACGTTAGGGCTCTCATTATGGTTCTTTATTGAACTTGATTCATATGTTTTCACCTACAATTGATGTTCTTGAAATGATTACTAATGATGTTCCAAGTTTTGGAAAAAGAGGTGAAACACATAATTTGTTGAGTTTGATAATAACATTTGACTTTGCATTTAGTCTATATCTCATGAAAAAGATTTTAGGAATGTCAAATGAATTGTCAAAGGCACTACAAAAGAAAGATCAAGATATTGCTAATGCCATGAGATTAGTGAAAATTTGTAAAGAATAGCTTCAAGCAATGAGGGACAATAGATGGGATTTTTTTTTGGAAACAGTTTATTCTTTTTGTCAGAAGCACAGTATTAATATTCTCAACATAGATGATATTTATAAATCTCCAGGTCGTTCATGACGTAACACTCCAAAAATGACAAATTTGCATCACTTACGAGTGGATTTCTTTTATGCAGTCATTGATATGCAACTTCAAGAGTTGAATGATCATTTTTCTAAGATAAATAGTGAATTGTGCCTTTGTGTAGCATGCTTGTGTCCAGATGATTCATTCTCTGCTTTTGATAAGAATAAGTTAATTCGACTTGGTGAGTATTATCCTGAAGATTTTTCACCAATAAATCTCTTAGCGCTTGATGATATATTTAAAATATATATTATTGATGTACGTACTGACAAGAATTTTGAAGGACTACAGGGCCTTAGTGATCTTGCACAAAAGTTGACAGCGACAAAGAAAAATAATGTATATCCATTAATTTACAAACTTTTGAGACTGACATTAACTCTTCCTGTTGCTACTGCTACAGTAGAAATAGTATTTTCTACCATGAACCTTGTCAAGACTCAGTTGCGCAATCGAATTGGAGATCAATGGTTAAATGATAGTTTAATTGTGTATATTGAAAAATATGTATTTAATAAAATTGATAATGATGTTATTATGCAGCGTTATCAAAATATGAAAATGCATCGAAAACAATTGTAATAATTTATTAATATATTTTTTTAATATTATATTATTTTAATTTTTTGTGTATTATTTAATTTTTGCCTATGTTGTTAAAATTTCCTAGCTCCGTCCCTGGCCGTTCCTAAGAAAAATTAATTTTAGTGATGAAAAAAATCATCACTAAATTTTCTGTTTAGAAAAGGAGATGAAGTGGCCTTAGAAAATTACCATGTTAGTGCGGATAAGTATCACTTGTTACAGTGGTATTTAATGGAGTGCAATATTTATTTATCACACCTTATTTTTAGTTATAAAATAATCTTATAATTGATAATGAATCCATCGTGTTTTAAAATATTTCATCAATCAGTAAAATGTTTAACACAGAAAAGAAAAACTATTTAAAAATAAAATGTGTGCTTATAAATAATGTTTTTACTTGTCGTTGGTTCATTCAACAACGTGAGAAATAGGATATATGTATAAAACTTAAAAAGCAGGTTTGCATGGTAATGCAATTCTGTCGTTGTCTTTTATATCATCTGCTCACCCACTCCGTCGGCTGGGCCTTATCCACAGGTCGCTATCCAAATCAAGGGCGAATGGCTTCCTGTCCGTGTAGAGTGAAGAGAATTGACGGTCCGATTTATGTTGTTCCCATTGGATGAGTGGGCTTGATTCGACTGTGATTTCTAGAAGTTAATACGTGCTGTCATTCTAGTAAATCCGGCGCTCCGCAACTTGTATATAAAGGAAGCCCGCTCAATTCTCGGAACGCAGGCTGCAAAGTGCTAAGTGCAAGAGCAATATATAGCAGATAAATTTTGTTGTCCATCTTTCCCAAATTAAAATGGCCGGCAGCCGCGCAGGCAATGGTAACGGCGTTTCAACTACTCCCTTCTTCATTTGCTCGACTTTTCTCGTCATGGCCTTGGCTTTTCTAATCTTTCACAAACACAAAGCCAAGAGAAACAAGAGATCAAACGAGGCCGCCTCGCTTCCGCCGGGGCCAAAACCATGGCCAATCGTTGGATGTCTCCCGGAGATGCTCACAAACAAGCCCACCTTTCGGTGGATACACAAATTAATGGAGGAACTGGACTCTGAAATAATCTGTGTCCGCCTGGGAAATGTTCATGTCATTCCCGTCACTTCTCCTCAACTCGCTTGCGAATTCTTGAAAAAGCATGATTCTGTTTTCTCTTCCAGGCCGATTTGCTTATCGGCAGGGTTGACAAGCAAATATCTTACAACGGCTCTTACGCCATTGGGAGATCAATGGAAGAAGATGAGAAGAGTCCTTGTCTCCGAAGTTCTTTCACCGGCGAGATTTCGATGGCTCCATAATATGAGAGTCGAAGAAGCCGATCACCTTATCCGCTTTGTCTACAATCAAACTCGTAAAAGTTCCATGATCGGTGGTATTGTGGACATCAGAGTCGCAACGCAACATTTCTGTGGAAATGTGATAAGAAAGATGGTTTTTGGGAAGAGATTTTTCGGGGAGGGAAAGGAAGATGGCGGGCCCGGAGTGGAGGAAGAAGAGCATATCGATGCTTTATTCACCATTCTTATTTATCTCTATTCGTTTTGCATCTCGGATTATATTCCATGGTTGCGAGGCAAACTGGACTTGGACGGCCATGAGAAGATCATGAGAAAGGCCGTTGGCACATGCAGGAAATACCAAGATCCACTGATTGAAGAGAGGTTCAGAGAATGGCAAAAGGGTACAAAGGAAGAGAAAGAAGACTTGCTTGATGTGCTTCTTACCCTAAAAAATGCACATGGTAGCCCATTACTTTCGGTTGAAGAAATCAAAGCTCAGATTGTGGTAAGTATCTCTCCCCATATTCAGAAGTTGTACTCGCAAAAGAGAGGAAAGAACACACAGAAAAGGAAGAAATTGACAACAAAAATTTAATTCTTAAACAGGATAACATGAAGGTGTTAAAAAGAACGTGGATATTAGTAGAAATTAATGGATTAAAGTATAAATTAAGTTCAAGTTATCAACCCTATTTGGTGAAATTAAGGTTATGATTGTTACTTATATAAAAGGGCCGGATTAATTCCTTAATATATATACTCATATTTATTGCCTAGATGAACATTTACAATACCTTTGCAATAAACAAGACTACTTATAATGTTAATCCATGTTGGCAGGAGCTGATGATAGAAACAGTGGACAACCCATCAAACGCCGTGGAATGGGCACTTGCTGAGATGTTAAACAAACCGGAAACATTCAAACGAGCCATTGAGGAATTGGACAGAGTGGTGGGAAAAGAAAGGCTTGTCCAAGAATCAGATCTCCCGCACCTCAACTACGTCAAAGCTTGCATCAAAGAAGCCTTCCGCCTCCACCCCTTGGCACCCTTTAATGTCCCACATGTCTCTGTTGCCGACGCAACCGTAGCTGGCTACTTCATCCCAAAGGGGAGCCATGTGCTGCTCAGTCGCCCAGGACTAGGCCGGAACCCTAAGGTCTGGGAGGAGCCGCTCGAGTTTCGGCCGGAGCGCCACTTGACAGAAGACGGCTCCGAGGTGGGGCTCAATGACCCGGACTTACGCATTTTGTCATTTAGCATTGGACGACGTGGATGTGTTGGTGTCACCTTAGGATCCGTCATGACTACAATGTTGATGGCTAGGCTTCTTCAAGGCTTCACTTTCAAATTGCCACCCAACATTTCAAAGATCGACATGAAAGAGTCAGCTCATAATTTGTCCCGGGCTAGTCCTTTGCTTGCTCTTGCAGAGCCCCGGTTGCCTGAGAACTTGTACCTTTCAGTCTGAAAGATAATTTCTATTTGCATCCATATAGCAGCTAGCAAGATGCAAGTCCATCTGGGACCTTTTATTGTCAAAGTTAAATAAATAAATCAAATTAAACATAAATAAACGTGGGATCTTTCGTTGAATTCTACGTTACTGATCGTGTAGTTTTGATAACATAATATTGCTCTCTGTGCTAAGATGGGTTCTGTTGCATTACCTTTTGATTATGGGTAATTAAAAGTAAATGTACGTGTAAAAATAAAAGGCAAGAATACAGTTTAACGTACGCAATTAAATTATGGTGTAAAAATTAAAAAAATACACTACACTCCAAATTATATACCCTCAACAATCAACTAATTAAGAGCATCATCAATATATGAAAGAAAACTGAAACAAGCATGTGGATCAACCGTAAAGTATTTAAAGTTTTATAGAGAGTATTAGAAATCAATTTTTTATAGTAATATTTGTCCTATGTGAAAATGTGAATTGAATTTCTTGTTCTGTGTATGTACAGATTGACCGCTCGAGGGGAAAGCCATCCACTCCAAGACTAATTGGACGAAACTCAAAATCTAGGTTAAAAAAAAAGCCGTAACAAGCTATTCTCTTAGAAATTTAAGAACTTTTTTAATTTTACATTTACACCCATATTATTCTATGACTTTTTCTTTTTAACCATTAATTAATTAGAGTCTTACACAAAACACACAATCTACATGGAACTTAATTGACATGAAACAACTGAAATTTGAACGTTAAAATAAAGTTATTACATGTCCAAATAGAATTTAGTTAACTGCAATAATTATAAAAAAAAAATGAGGTACAAAAAATTAATACCAAAAAATAATCTTTTAATCCAACCACCTTCTAATTTTTCTCCGAATGTTGTTCGAATTTTATTTGGGTCCAAATTAGACTATTTAACCAATTCATCAGTATACATTTTAATCAACTTCAAAATCAAATAACTTTTAATTCACTTATTAATTTTTATCAAACGTGGATCCAAGGAATTCATCATACCCTCATCTACAAAACCCAATATTAGATTTAATGTAATTTAATTTGCTTTCGTCCAATTTTACACTCAAAGCCAACTCCTTTAACTTGGTAAAATTGATCTATTTTATAACTTTCATCAAATTACATTTAGGTCTATTCCTTTATAAATTTACGTTTTTGATTTCCCTTCCAAACCCCATAATTTGGAAAATTACTACAAAATCCCCCTTCAGGTTTAGTTTAATACAATTTGAAATTAATTTTTAAATATCTAAAAAGTTTTAAAATTTTTAAAGTATTACGTCAATGACGTCGTCGTTTTGATTACGTAAGGCAGTGAACGTTGAACAAATCGATCTAAATGTGCACTTAATATCTTAATATATGAAATTAAAACGTGATTGCATGGCCCAACATACACCAGAAATATATTATTCAATTAATTAGCAGTGTCGTGCAACTGCGACGAAACGTCAACCGCCCGCCCCCCAACCAACAAAGAGTACTATGATTTAAAGAAAGTCAGCCTGGGCGTGCTCATAGGGGTAGTACATTGCCTTTACGGAACAAAACTAAAGTCAGCCAGGATTCACATTGAGAATGATCGATCATGCGCGATTCATAAATAACCCAGAATTAAAAGATATTAATACGATTCATGCATCAACACTCAAGTCATTGAGAGAGAGAGAGGGAGTGTGTGTGTGTGTGATCCATGGACGTTCGTTAAATTTTCTACCCACCATATTGTTGTCCTTCTAGCAAAGCATTACAGATGAATTAACGCCACGCTCAAAACAGAAAAATAAAAATTTTATTCACCAAGAACAAAGACATCACTGTCATACCAAACATAATATCTCTTATTTTTGAAGCTTGAAATTTAATTACATTGATACTTTCAATACGACTTTTTTAATGAATTTGTGACAATGATTTGATAGTTAAATTAGATATGTTATCTTCTAATATTTTCTATCTTTTGGGTAAAGAAGAAAATAATTAATATATGCGTTGTAGAACTCCGAAAAATGATACAACTCTAACACAAGAGGCGACAACATCAGAAATTACTAAATTAAGACTATGACAATCACATAGTGTATATAATGCTCTAGAATTTATCTCCAATAGTCTTTTTTGAACACCTTGTTGCTTTCCCTTCATGTTAGATCCGCTATCATATTCTTGCCCTCTTATATCATTGATATCGAGATTCAAATTTTTAATTTCTCTTATAAGTTCAGTAAAAAGACCTTTTCCAAAAGTGTCATCCACTTTTAGAGATCCTACAAAGTATTCTTCAATTATTATTGAATTAGTTGAAATATCCACACACCTCAATATGAGAGACATTTGTTTTTGGTAACTTAAATCTGAAGTACAAAGTATAATGGAAAAATATTTTGCCTCTTTAATTTTCTTTAAAATCATACTCTTGACTTCATATGCCAACATCTGTATCAATTCATTTTGGATATTATCTGCCAAGTAATGATTATGAATTTTACCATTTTGAATACATCGAGCATGTTCTTCTAACACTAGATCAAATTTAGCTATCATCTCAATTAAACTTAAAAAAATTTCATTATTCACATGATAGATCTTTTCATTAGTTCCATGAAATGCCAAATTATTTTTAACTAAAGTTTTTACTACAGCAATGATTCTTTTTAAAATATTTATCCAATGTTTTTTTTCTTTACTAATTCTTACTTGCACATACCTATTAATTTCTTTACTATTAAAAAATCTCAATTCTAAATCAAACCAAGCATTCATGTTAAGTAAGTACTCCTTACTTGTTTCATGACTTTTCAATTTAGTACCTAGACACTACAAAAAAAGGGTTTTTTAGCGGCGATTTTGAAAACCGCCACTAAACGCCAAATTTAGCGGCGGTTGGAATGCCTATTTAGCGGCGGTTTTCTTAGCATTTAGTGGCGGTTTTCAAAAAACAGCCTCTAAAATACAAAAAAAATTAATAATTAAAAAATAAAAAAAATTAATTTTTGCAGCGGTTCAAAACCGCCACTAAATTCATTAAATAAAAAAATTAAAATTAAATTTAGCGACGGTTTTCAAAAAATCGCATCTAAAATACAAAAAAAAATTAATAATTAAAAAATAAAAAAAATTATTTTTTGCGGCGGTTCAAAACCGCCGCTAAATTCATTAAATAAAAAAATTTAAATTAAATTTAACGACGGTTTTTCGAAAACTGCCGCTAAAATACAAAAAAAAAATTAATAATTAAAAAA